>OY998229.1:15349150-16586650 GCA_963922035.1 Amblyjoppa proteus
GGGTCCAGAGATTCCTTTAGCTTGACATGCGTTTTTACAACAGCTAACTGTATTACATTCTCGAACCGAATCAACCCCAAACTCCCCTGGGCTTGGGGCGTATAAAACAACCCGGTGACCGTGGACGAAACCAGGTGCAACATAGCCTTCACCGCCTGCCTGATCTGCTGATCCAGCATCCGGAGCGTACCGGCTGCCGGCCGATTTGCCGCCAGAGAGTAGACAAATCGGGGCAGGACGTACACCCGGAGCAGATCAACCTTCTGGACAGGCTTCAGCTTCAGTCGCCCCGTGTTCGCCACCGCCTCCAAAATAGTCGGAACCTCTGAGCCCTTCAGCAATCCCCTCCAAGGTCCGAACTTGACGCCCAAATAACGCAGAGTGTCCTCCGCCCCCACGGCGGGGACACCCACGCCCCCGACCGTCAAGCCCGGATCCCTCGTGTACCAAGTCTTGGCCTTCGCGCATATTTCAAAAGTTAAACACTTGTCCGCCGATAGACTCATTCCGAGCCTCTCGAGGAACCCCGCTACTCTACTTATCTGTTTCTGAGCCTCATTCCGGCTTTCCCCAACCAAAACAATATCATCCGCAAAGGCCATTACCGACACATTCGCGGCCCCTAACTTAACCCCCCGCGTCGCCCTATCCAACTCCTCTAACAAACTATCTATCGCTAAATTAAACAACAAGGGCGACAGAGGGTCACCCTGCTTCAGCCCCCTTCTCAGCCCGACATCCACGTTCCCCCCCCCCCCCCCCGACCTTTCACAGAGGTCGTACAACCATCATACATACTACACACTAAATCCCTAATGTGCCCGGGCACTTTCTTCCTCGCCAACGCTGGACCTAAGCACGAATGTGGCACGGTATCGAACGCTTGAACTTCGTTCAAAATGAGGATGTTCGAGCAGCATCCATTCTCAGAGGTAAAGCCCTTCTGGCGTGGATTCTGCTCGACAAACCCTCGCAAACGCGAGTCCAAAATACCCGAAAATACCTGAGCCACCATAGAACCAATCGTGATCGGCCGCCAGTTCTTAACGTCCCGAGGGTCTTTGCCCTGCTTCGGAATCAAGGTCGTCCGATTCTCCTTCCACGCGGCAGGAAAATGGGACTCCCTAATCAATAAATTAAAGAGCTGGGAGAGAAGCTCCGCAACGCCCACTCTACATAAATGCGACTTTCTAACCCCGTCGAGGCCGGGGACCGAATTACCCTTAATTCTAGCTATCCTATCCTTTACTTCCTTAGGCGTAATTGGCCTAAAGTAGACCCTCACATCCGCCTCCTCATCCACACTTGCTTCATCATACCTTACGTCCACGGGCCCTGGGACACCCCACAGCGCACTGTACAATCCTCTAATCTCCCCCGCCTCAAGGGGATCCCTCCTCACATCCGCGAAGGAGAAATCCCCCCTGACGGCCAACTCCGCTAACCGACTCGGGCACTCCTTGTACAACTCCTGACATCGCGCGTAGGCGAACCGCTTGCGCGCATCGTGATTAGGCGGGCGCCGAGGCTCCCGGTCTCGCCGCCGACCAGCGTTCGCCACCCCCGGAGCCCGTCGATTAGCGACGGGGGCAGCGCGAACAGGCCGGCGCACCTCACCGTGGAACACCCGAGGCAACCGCGTCACCACGAACGAGTCAAGCAGACCGCCCAACGACCCGGGTCGCTCATTGTTCACCCTACTCATCAAGCGCAGGTATCTCCCAGAGCCCAGGGCGAAGGCTGCCGATTCAGGGATGGCTGCATTCTCTACCGCCGCCGACAACGCCCTCTTCCACTCCTCCAACCTCCCCACCCCCTCCCCCCCACTACGTCCTCCCCCCCAACAACCCCCTCCCCCCCAATAACGTCCCCCACTCCCCCCCCACGACAGGGGCAGGGGGAAGGAAACCACCTTCCCCCACCCTATCCCCCCCAACAACCCCAACGCCCCCACCCCCCACGACGGGGAAAGGAGAGGGAGGAAGACCAACATCCTCCTCCCCCCGCCCTCCCGATCGCCCTCAGACCGCCGCTCACCCCCCTGCCCAACTATCCCCTCCGCCCCCCTGACGGGGGCAGGCGGGGGAAGAGGACCCACGTCCCCATCCCCCTCCCCCTCCTGACCCACATCACCAACTACCCCCTGCCCTACAGCCACCCCATCCTCGTCAGCCTCCCTTACACGCACCCCTTCGACGACCGGCACCGGTTGGGGAACCGGCGCCAATCCCCTACGCCTATCGCTTATCTGCTTGCAAGTCTTTCCCGGGAAAAATCTCTGTAATTCCTTATTAGGATACCTATGATTCTTATACATCTCATTCAACTCGCGCAAACGCTCCACCTCCTCGGGCGTCCAAACACTGAGTGGCCTACCAGGCAGACCACCCCTCCCCCCCTCTAGCTCCCTCTGCCTAGCCAAATTCCGCTGCATCGGGTGCTCCCACCGCTCATGCTGTGAGAGCCCCCTCTGCGTCGGGAAAGACCTGCCGCATACATTACACCTAACCCCTAACTCCCCCCCATCAACAACGCGGGGTCCCCTACACCGGTTCTTATGACCGTTCCAATTTCTTACACCCGGAAACTGTCTTTCGCACCCACCGCATCTCAACGAGATGCGGACCCCCCGATGCTGCTCACTCAAATGTTTTACCAAATCTTTTAAACTGAGGAACCCGCGCCGCCGATCCCCCCTCACACACACTCTACAATATCGCACCGCTCCCTCCGCAAACGGCACATCAATTACCAACTCGTTAATCCCATTACCAGCCTGTTCATCATCAATGATCCCTCGCTCTACAACGGGTAAACCCCCCACGGGCGACCCGGGATCGGAGCCGCCCGCGTCCGAGGCTGCATTAAAGGACCTTTCCATAACCGAAAAAGACAGAAAACCTCCCGCAACTTTTCACATTCATTCTCACTCATAGTCCATAGACAGGCCGGTCACACAACAACACGCCGGACGCCCAGCGAACGCCAGACACCAGAAGGGTGCCCGACCCACACCACCACCTACGCAACCCGCCGCCGGAGCGGACGGGCCGCCTCGCCCACCGGTGGTAACTTTCCACCGGTACAGGGCCACAGCCAGAGCTGCGTCCGCGGATGGCAACTCGCCGCCCACCAGACAGCCAGAGCGACGAGCCGACACCCGACCGCACAGTTGGCACATGCTCCATCTGGGCTGAAGGCACCAGACGGAACTTGAGACTCGGGAGGCGGGGGCGTCACTCCCCGAAACCGGTGAAGCCGGCTCCCTTCCTTACAGTTCCAGCTCGTAAGCTGGAACGCGAACAGCGAGCGTAAAACTCGAATTAACGAATTCGGTATAAGGCGACTTTCCGTTCCTTAGGGACGTGTTTTGGTGCTCAAAGTGCCTGAATCTTGCACATTTGCATAGAATGAAGTATTTTTCATCTCACAATACGAGCTGAAACGCCTACAGCGAGTGTGAAACTCGAATGTACGATATCGGTATAAAGCTACTTTGCGTTCGATTGGGGCCTGTTTGGCTGCTCAAAACGCCTGAATCTTGCGTATTTGTATAGTATGAAGTATTTTTCGTCTCATAATACGAGCTGGAACTCATACAGCATGCGTAACACTCGAATAAAGGAATTCGGTATAAGGCGCCTAAGCGTTCGTGTGGGACGTGTTTGGCTGCCAAAAATGCATGAATCTTGAATATTTGCATAGAATGAAGTTTTTTTCATCTTATAATACGAGCTGAAACGCCTACAGCGAGTGTGAAAATCAAATGTACGTTTTCGGTATGAAGCGACTTTGCATTCGTTTGGGAGGTGTTTTGCTATTCGAAACGCATGAATCTTGCGTATTTGCATAGAATTAAGTGTTTTTCATCTCATAATATGAGCTGGAATGCCTACCACTGTAGGCATTCCAGCTCATATTACTTATTATTATTATTATTATTAAAACACCAATATACGAATTCGGTATGAGGCGACTATGCGTTCGTGTGGACGTGTTTGGCTGCCCAAAATGCATGAATCTTGCATATTTGCATAGAATGAAGTTTTTTTCATCTTATAATACGAGCTGAAACACCTACAGCGAGTGTGAAACTCAATTGTACGTTTTCGGTATGAAGCGACTTTGCTTTCGATAGGGGCGTGTTTGCCTACTCGAAATGCATGAGTCTTGCGTATTTGAATCGAATGAAGTGTTTTTCATCTTATACGAGCTGAAACGCCTACAGCGAGTGTGCAACTCAAATGTACGATTTCGGTATAAAGTGATTTTGCGTTCGATTCGGGCGTGCTTGGCTGCCCAAAAAGCATGAATGTTGCGTATTTGCATAGAATGAAGTGTTTTTCATCTCAAAATACGAGCTGAAACGCCTACAGCGAGTGTGAAACTCAGATGTACGATTTCGGTATAAAGCTACTTTGCGTTCCATTGGTGCGTGTTTGGCTGCCCAAAATGCATGAATCTTGCGTATTTGCATAGAATAAAGTGTTTTTCATCTTATAATACGAGCTGAAACGCCTACAGCGAGAGTGAAACTTAAATGTACGTTTTCGGTATAAAGCGAATTTGCTTTCGATTGGGGCCTATTTGGGTACTCGAAATGCATCAATCTTCCATATTTGCATAGAATGAAGTATTTTTCATCTCAAAATACGAGCTGAAACGCCTACAGCGAGTGTGAAACTCAATTGTACGTTTTCGGTATGAAGCGATTTTGCTTTCGAATGGGGCGTATGTGACTGCTCAAAACGCATGAATCTTGCGTATTTATATAAAATGTAGTATTTGTTGTCTCATAATAGGAGCTGGAACTCATACAGCATGCGTAAAACTCGAATAAAGGACTTCAGTATAAAGCTACTTTGCGTTCGATTGGGCCTTGTTTGGCTGCTCAAAACGCATGAATCTTGCGTATTTGTATAGTATGAAGTCTCTTTCATTTCATAATACGAGCTGGAACGCATACAGCAAGCGTAAAAGTCGAGTAAACGAATTCGGTATAAGGCGACTTTTGTTCCTTTGGGACGTGCTTGAGTGCGCAAAATGCCTGAATCTTGCATATTTGCATAGAATGAAGTATTTTTCATCTCAAAATACGAGCTGAAACGCCTACAGCGAGTGTGAAAATCAAATATACGTTTTCGGTATGAAGCGACTTTGCATTCGTTTGGGACGTGTTTTGCTATTCGAAACGCATGAATCTTGCGTATTTGCATAGAATTAAGTGTTTTTCATCTCATAATATGAGCTGGAATGCCAACCTCTGTAGGCATTCCAGCTCATATTACTTATTATTATTTTTATTATTAAAACACCAATATACGAATTCGGTATGAGGCGGCTATGCGTTCGTGTGGACGTGTTTGGCTGCCCAAAATGCATGAATCTTGAATATTTGCATAGAATGAAGTTTTTTTCATCTTATAACACGAGCTGAAACGCGTACAGCGAGAGTGAAACTCAAATGTACGATTTCGGTATAAAGCGACTTTGCGTTCCATTGGGGCGTGTATGGCTGCCCAAAATGCGAGAATCTTGCCTATTTGCATAGAATAAAGTGTTTTTCATCTTATAATACGAGCTGAAACGCCTACAGCGAGTGTGAAAATCAAATGTACGTTTTCGGTATGAAGCGACTTTGCATTTGTTTGGGACGTGTTTTGCTATTCGAAACGCATGAATCTTGCGTATTTGCATAGAATTAAGTGTTTTTCATCTCATAATATGAGCTGGAATGCCTACCTATGTAGGCATTCCAGCTCATATTACTTATTATTATTGTTATTATTAAAACACCAATATACGAATTCGGTATAAGGCGACTTTACGTTCGATTGGGGTGTGTTTGACTGCCCAAAATGCATGAACCTTGCGTATTTGCATAGAATGATGTGATTTTCATCTTATAATACGAGCTGAAACGCCTACACCGAGTGTGAAACTCAAATGTACGATTTCGGTATAAAGCGACTTTGCGTTCGATTCGGGCGTGTTTGACTGCCCAAAAAGCATGAATCTTGCGTATTTGCATACAGTGAAGTGGTTTTCATTTTATAATACGAGCTTGAACGTTTACATCGAGTGTGAAACTCAAATGTCCGATTTCGGTATAAAGCGATTTTGCTGTCGATCGGGCGTGTTTGGCTACTCGAAACGCATGAATCTTGCGTATTTGCATAGAATAAAGTGTTTCTCATCTTACAATACCATCTGAAACACCTACAGCGAGAGTGAAACTCAAATGTACGATTTAGGTATAAAGCGAACTGCGTTCCATTGGGGCGTGTTTGGCTGCCCAAAATGCATGAATCGTGCGTATTTGCATAGAATAAAGTGTTTTTCATCTCAAAATACGAACTCAAGCGCCAACAGGGAGTGTGAAACTCAGATGTACGATTTCGGTATAAAGCGACTTTGCGTTCCATTGGGGCGTGTTTGGCTGCCCAAAATGCATGAATCTTGCGTATTTGCATAGAATAAAGTGTTTTTCATCTTATAATACGAGCTGAAACGCCTACAGCGAGAATGAAACTCAAATGTACGTCTTCGGTATGAAACGACTTTGCTTTCGATTGGGGCCTGTTTGGGTACTCGAAATGCATGAATCTTCCGTATTTTCATAGAATGAAGTGTTTTTCATCTCAAAATACGAATTGAAACGCCTATAGCGAGTGTGAAACTCAAATGTACGATATCGGTATAAAGCTACTTTGCGTTCGATTGGGGCTTGTTTGGCTGCTCAAAACGCATGAATCTTGCGTATTTGTATAGTATAAAGTCTCTTTCATTTCATAATACGAGCTGGAACGCATACAGCAAGCGTAAAACTCGAGTAAACGAATTCGGTATAAGGCGACTTTTGTTCCTTTGGGACGTGCTTGAGTGCTCAAAATGCCTGAATCTTGCATATTTGCATAGAATGAATTATTTTTAATCTCAAAATACGAGCTGAAACGCCTACAGCGAGTGTGAAACTCAGATGTACGATTTCGGTATAAAGCGACTTTGCGTTCCATTGGGGCGTGTTCGGCTGCCCAAAATGGATGAATCTTGCGTATTTGCATAGAATAAAGCGTTTTTCATCTTATAATACGAGCTGAAACACCTACAGCGAGTGCGAAACTCAATTGTACGTGTTCGGTATGAAGCGATTTTGCTTTCGATTGGGGCGTGTTTGGCTGCTCAAAACGCATAAATCTTGCGTATTTGTATAGAATGAAGTATTTTTCGTCTCATAATACGAGCTGGAACTCATACAGCATGCGTAAAACTCGAATAAAGGAATTCGGTATAAGGCGACTAAGCGTTCGTGTGGGACGTGCTTGGCTGCCAAAAATGCATGAATCTTGAATATTTGCATAGAATGAAGTTTTTTTCATCTTATAACACGAGCTGAAACGCGTACAGCGAGAGTGAAACTCAAATGTACGATTTCGGTATAAAGCGACTTTGCGTTCCATTGGGGCGTGTATGGCTGCCCAAAATGCGAGAATCTTGCCTATTTGCATAGAATAAAGTGTTTTTCATCTTATAATACGAGCTGAAACGCCTACAGCGAGTGTGAAAATCAAATGTACGTTTTCGGTATGAAGCGACTTTGCATTCGTTTGGGACGTGTTTTGCTATTCGAAACGCATGAATCTTGCGTATTTGCATAGAATTAAGTGTTTTTCATCTCATAATATGAGCTGGAATGCCTACCTCTGTAGGCATTCCAGCTCATATTACTTATTATTATTGTTATTATTAAAACACCAATATACGAATTCGGTATAAGACGACTTTACGTTCGATTGGGGCGTGTTTGACTGCCCAAAATGCATGAACCTTGCGTATTTGCATAGAATGATGTGATTTTCGTCTTATAATACGAGCTGAAACGCCTACACCGAGTGTGAAACTCAAATGTACGATTTCGGTATAAAGCGACTTTGCGTTCGATTCGGGTGTGTTTGACTGCCCAAAAAGCATGAATCTTGCGTATTTGCATACAGTAAAGTGGTTTTCATTTTATAATACGAGCTTGAACGTTTACATCGAGTGTGAAACTCAAATGTCCGATTTCGGTATAAAGCGATTTTGCTGTCGATCGGGCGTGTTTGGCTACTCGAAACGCATGAATCTTGCGTATTTGCATAGAATAAAGTGTTTCTCATCTTACAATACCATCTGAAACACCTACAGCGAGAGTAAAACTCAAATGTACGATTTAGGTATAAAGCGAACTGCGTTCCATTGGGGCGTGTTTGGCTGCCCAAAATGCATGAATCGTGCGTATTTGCATAGAATAAAGTGTTTTTCATCTCAAAATACGAACTCAAGCGCCAACAGGGAGTGTGAAACTCAGATGTACGATTTCGGTATAAAGCGACCTTGCGTTCCATTGGGGCGTGTTTGGCTGCCCAAAATGCACGAATCTTGCGTATTTGCATAGAATAAAGTGTTTTTCATCTTATAATACGAGCTGAAACGCCTACAGCGAGAATGAAACTCAAATGTACGTCTTCGGTATGAAACGACTTTGCTTTCGATTGGGGCCTGTTTGGGTACTCGAAATGCATGAATCTTCCGTATTTTCATAGAATGAAGTGTTTTTCATCTCAAAATACGAATTGAAACGCCTATAGCGAGTGTGAAACTCAAATGTACGATATCGGTATAAAGCTACTTTGCGTTCGATTGGGGCTTGTTTGGCTGCTCAAAACGCATGAATCTTGCGTATTTGTATAGTATGAAGTCTCTTTCATTTCATAATACGAGCTGGAACGCATACAGCAAGCGTAAAACTCGAGTAAACGAATTCGGTATAAGGCGACTTTTGTTCCTTTGGGACGTGCTTGAGTGCTCAAAATGCCTGAATCTTGCATATTTGCATAGAATGAATTATTTTTAATCTCAAAATACGAGCTGAAACGCCTACAGCGAGTGTGAAACTCAGATGTACGATTTCGGTATAAAGCGACTTTGCGTTCCATTGGGGCGTGTTCGGCTGCCCAAAATGGATGAATCTTGCGTATTTGCATAGAATAAAGCGTTTTTCATCTTATAATACGAGCTGAAACACCTACAGCGAGTGCGAAACTCAATTGTACGTGTTCGGTATGAAGCGATTTTGCTTTCGATTGGGGCGTGTTTGGCTGCTCAAAACGCATAAATCTTGCGTATTTGTATAGAATGAAGTATTTTTCGTCTCATAATACGAGCGGGAACTCATACAGCATGCGTAAAACTCGAATAAAGGAATTCGGTATAAAGCGACTAAGCGTTCGTGTGGGACGTGTTTGGCTGCCAAAAATGCATGAATCTTGAATATTTGCATAGAATGAAGTTTTTTTCATCTTATAATACGAGCTGAAACGCGTACAGCGAGAGTGAAACTCAAATGTACGATTTCGGTATAAAGCGACTTTGCGTTCCATTGGGGCGTGTTTGGCTGCCCAAAATGCATGAATCTTGCGTATTTGCATAGAATAAAGTGTTTTTCATCTTATAATACGAGCTGAAACACCTACAGCGAGTGTGGACTCAATTGTACGTTTTCGGTATGAAGCGACTGTGCTTTCGATTGGGGCGTGTTTGGCTACTCGAAATGCATGAGTCTTGCGTATTTGTATAGAATGAAGTCTTTTTCATTTCATAATACGAGCTGAAACGCATACAGCGAGCGTAAAACTCGAGTAAACGAATTCGGTAGAAGGCGACTTTCCCTTCCTTTGGGACGTGTTTGGGTGCTCAAAAAGCCTGAATCTTGCATATTTGCATAGAATGACGTATTTTTCGTCTCATACTACGAGCTGGAACTCATACAGCATACGTAAAGCACGAATAAAGGAATTCGGTATGAGGCGACTATGCGTTCGTGTGGGACGTGTTCGGCTGCCCAGAATGCCTGAATCTTGCATATTTGCATAGAATGAAGTATTTTTCTTCTTATAATACGAGCTGAAACACCTACTGCGAGTATGAAACTCAGTTGTACGTTTTCGGTATGAGGCGACTTTGCTTTCGATTGGGGCCTGTTTGGGTACTGGAAATTCATGAATCTTCCGTATTTGCATACAATGAAGTGTTTTTCATCTCAAAATACGAACTGAAACGCCTACAGCGAGTGTGAAACTCAAATGTACGATACCGGTATAAAGCTACTTTGCGTTCGATTGGGGCTTGTTTGGCTGCTCAAAACGCATGAATCTTGCGTATTTGTATAGAATGAAGTCTTTTTCATTTCATAATACGAGCTGGAACTCATACAGCGAGCGTAAAACTCGAGTAAACGAATTCGGTATAAGGCGACTTTTTGTTCCTTTGGGACGTGTTTGAGTGCTCAAAATGCCTGACTCTTGCATATTTGCATAGAATGAAGTATTTTTCATCTCGCAATACGCGCTGAAACGCCTACAGCGAGTGTGCAACTCAAATGGACGATTTCGGTATAAAGTGACTTTGCGTTCGATTCGGGCGTGTTTGGCTGCCCAAAATGCCCGAATCTTGCATATTTGCGTAGAATGAAGTATTTTTCATCTTATAATACGAGCCGAAACGCCTACAGCAAGAGTGAAACTCAAATGTAGGTTTTCGGTATGAAACGACTTTGCTTTCGATTGCGGCCTGTTAGGGTACTCGAAATGCATGAATCTTCCGTATTTTCATAGAATGAAGTGTTTTTCATCTCAAAATACCAATTGAAACGCCTATAGCGAGTGTGAAACTCAAATGTACGATATCGGTATAAAGCTACTTTGCGTTCGATTGGGGCTTGTTTGACTGCCCAAAATGCATGACCCTTGCGTATTTGTATAGTATGAAGTCTCTTTCATTTCGTAATACGAGCTGGAACGCATACAGCAAGCGTAAAACTCGAGTAAACGAATTCGGTATAAGGCGACTTTTGTTCCTTTGGGACGTGCTTGAGTGCTCAAAATGTCTGAATCTTGCATATTTGCATAGAATGAATTATTTTTAATCTCAAAATACGAGCTGAAACGCCTACAGCGAGTGTGAAACTCAGATGTACGATTTCGGTATAAAGCGACTTTGCGTTCCATTGCGGCGTGTTCGGCTGCCCAAAATGGATGAATCTTGCGTATTTGCATAGAATAAAGCGTTTTTCATCTTATAATACGAGCTGAAACACCTACAGCGAGTGCGAAACTCAATTGTACGTGTTCGGTATGAAGCGATTTTGCTTTCGATTGGGGCGTGTTTGGCTGCTCAAAACGCATAAATCTTGCGTATTTGTATAGAATGAAGTATTTTTCGTCTCATAATACGAGCGGGAACTCATACAGCATGCGTAAAACTCGAATAAAGGAATTCGGTATAAGACGACTTTACGTTCGATTGGGGCGTGTTTGACTGCCCAAAATGCATGAACCTTGCGTATTTGCATAGAATGATGTGATTTTCGTCTTATAATACGAGCTGAAACGCCTACACCGAGTGTGAAACTCAAATGTACGATTTCGGTATAAAGCGACTTTGCGTTCGATTCGGGTGTGTTTGACTGCCCAAAAAGCATGAATCTTGCGTATTTGCATACAGTAAAGTGGTTTTCATTTTATAATACGAGCTTGAACGTTTACATCGAGTGTGAAACTCAAATGTCCGATTTCGGTATAAAGCGATTTTGCTGTCGATCGGGCGTGTTTGGCTACTCGAAACGCATGAATCTTGCGTATTTGCATAGAATAAAGTGTTTCTCATCTTACAATACCATCTGAAACACCTACAGCGAGAGTAAAACTCAAATGTACGATTTAGGTATAAAGCGAACTGCGTTCCATTGGGGCGTGTTTGGCTGCCCAAAATGCATGAATCGTGCGTATTTGCATAGAATAAAGTGTTTTTCATCTCAAAATACGAACTCAAGCGCCAACAGGGAGTGTGAAACTCAGATCTACGATTTCGGTATAAAGCGACCTTGCGTTCCATTGGGGCGTGTTTGGCTGCCCAAAATGCACGAATCTTGCGTATTTGCATAGAATAAAGTGTTTTTCATCTTATAATACGAGCTGAAACGCCTACAGCGAGAATGAAACTCAAATGTACGTCTTCGGTATGAAACGACTTTGCTTTCGATTGGGGCCTGTTTGGGTACTCGAAATGCATGAATCTTCCGTATTTTCATAGAATGAAGTGTTTTTCATCTCAAAATACGAATTGAAACGCCTATAGCGAGTGTGAAACTCAAATGTACGATATCGGTATAAAGCTACTTTGCGTTCGATTGGGGCTTGTTTGGCTGCTCAAAACGCATGAATCTTGCGTATTTGTATAGTATGAAGTCTCTTTCATTTCATAATACGAGCTGGAACGCATACAGCAAGCGTAAAACTCGAGTAAACGAATTCGGTATAAGGCGACTTTTGTTCCTTTGGGACGTGCTTGAGTGCTCAAAATGCCTGAATCTTGCATATTTGCATAGAATGAATTATTTTTAATCTCAAAATACGAGCTGAAACGCCTACAGCGAGTGTGAAACTCAGATGTACGATTTCGGTATAAAGCGACTTTGCGTTCCATTGGGGCGTGTTCGGCTGCCCAAAATGGATGAATCTTGCGTATTTGCATAGAATAAAGTGTTTTTCATCTTATAATACGAGCTGAAACACCTACAGCGAGTGCGAAACTCAATTGTACGTGTTCGGTATGAAGCGATTTTGCTTTCGATTGGGGCGTGTTTGGCTGCTCAAAACGCATAAATCTTGCGTATTTGTATAGAATGAAGTATTTTTCGTCTCATAATACGAGCGGGAACTCATACAGCATGCGTAAAACTCGAATAAAGGAATTCGGTATAAAGCGACTAAGCGTTCGTGTGGGACGTGTTTGGCTGCCAAAAATGCATGAATCTTGAATATTTGCATAGAATGAAGTTTTTTTCATCTTATAATACGAGCTGAAACGCGTACAGCGAGAGTGAAACTCAAATGTACGATTTCGGTATAAAGCGACTTTGCGTTCCATTGGGGCGTGTTTGGCTGCCCAAAATGCATGAATCTTGCGTATTTGCATAGAATAAAGTGTTTTTCATCTTATAATACGAGCTGAAACACCTACAGCGAGTGTGGACTCAATTGTACGTTTTCGGTATGAAGCGACTGTGCTTTCGATTGGGGCGTGTTTGGCTACTCGAAATGCATGAGTCTTGCGTATTTGTATAGAATGAAGTCTTTTTCATTTCATAATACGAGCTGAAACGCATACAGCGAGCGTAAAACTCGAGTAAACGAATTCGGTAGAAGGCGACTTTCCCTTCCTTTGGGACGTGTTTGGGTGCTCAAAAAGCCTGAATCTTGCATATTTGCATAGAATGACGTATTTTTCGTCTCATACTACGAGCTGGAACTCATACAGCATACGTAAAGCACGAATAAAGGAATTCGGTATGAGGCGACTATGCGTTCGTGTGGGACGTGTTCGGCTGCCCAGAATGCCTGAATCTTGCATATTTGCATAGAATGAAGTATTTTTCTTCTTATAATACGAGCTGAAACACCTACTGCGAGTATGAAACTCAGTTGTACGTTTTCGGTATGAGGCGACTTTGCTTTCGATTGGGGCCTGTTTGGGTACTGGAAATTCATGAATCTTCCGTATTTGCATACAATGAAGTGTTTTTCATCTCAAAATACGAACTGAAACGCCTACAGCGAGTGTGAAACTCAAATGTACGATACCGGTATAAAGCTACTTTGCGTTCGATTGGGGCTTGTTTGGCTGCTCAAAACGCATGAATCTTGCGTATTTGTATAGAATGAAGTCTTTTTCATTTCATAATACGAGCTGGAACTCATACAGCGAGCGTAAAACTCGAGTAAACGAATTCGGTATAAGGCGACTTTTTGTTCCTTTGGGACGTGTTTGAGTGCTCAAAATGCCTGACTCTTGCATATTTGCATAGAATGAAGTATTTTTCATCTCGCAATACGCGCTGAAACGCCTACAGCGAGTGTGCAACTCAAATGGACGATTTCGGTATAAAGTGACTTTGCGTTCGATTCGGGCGTGTTTGGCTGCCCAAAATGCCCGAATCTTGCATATTTGCGTAGAATGAAGTATTTTTCATCTTATAATACGAGCCGAAACGCCTACAGCAAGAGTGAAACTCAAATGTAGGTTTTCGGTATGAAACGACTTTGCTTTCGATTGCGGCCTGTTAGGGTACTCGAAATGCATGAATCTTCCGTATTTTCATAGAATGAAGTGTTTTTCATCTCAAAATACCAATTGAAACGCCTATAGCGAGTGTGAAACTCAAATGTACGATATCGGTATAAAGCTACTTTGCGTTCGATTGGGGCTTGTTTGACTGCCCAAAATGCATGACCCTTGCGTATTTGTATAGTATGAAGTCTCTTTCATTTCGTAATACGAGCTGGAACGCATACAGCAAGCGTAAAACTCGAGTAAACGAATTCGGTATAAGGCGACTTTTGTTCCTTTGGGACGTGCTTGAGTGCTCAAAATGTCTGAATCTTGCATATTTGCATAGAATGAATTATTTTTAATCTCAAAATACGAGCTGAAACGCCTACAGCGAGTGTGAAACTCAGATGTACGATTTCGGTATAAAGCGACTTTGCGTTCCATTGCGGCGTGTTCGGCTGCCCAAAATGGATGAATCTTGCGTATTTGCATAGAATAAAGCGTTTTTCATCTTATAATACGAGCTGAAACACCTACAGCGAGTGCGAAACTCAATTGTACGTGTTCGGTATGAAGCGATTTTGCTTTCGATTGGGGCGTGTTTGGCTGCTCAAAACGCATAAATCTTGCGTATTTGTATAGAATGAAGTATTTTTCGTCTCATAATACGAGCGGGAACTCATACAGCATGCGTAAAACTCGAATAAAGGAATTCGGTATAAGGCGACTAAGCGTTCGTGTGGGACGTGTTCGGCTGCCCAAAATGCCTGAATCTTGCATATTTGCATAGAATGAAGTATTTTTCATCTCAAAATACGAGCTGAAACGCCTACAGCGAGTGTGGAACTCAAATGTATGATTTCGGTATAAAGCGACTTTGCGTTCCATTGGGGCGTGTTTGGCTGCCCAAAATGCATGAACCTTGCGTATTTGCATAGAATAAAGTGTTTTTCATATTATAATACGAGCTGAAACACCTACAGCGAGTGTGAAACTCAATTGTACGTTTTCGGTATGAGGCGACTTTGCTTTCGATTGGGGCCTGTTTGGGTACTCGAAATTCATGAATCTTCCGTATTTGCATACAATGAAGTGTTTTTCATCTCAAAATACGAACGGAAACGCCTACAGCGAGTGTGAAACTCAAATGTACGATACCGGTATAAAGCTACTTTGCGTTCGATTGGGGCTTGTTCGGCTGCTCAAAACGCATGAATCTTGCGTATTTGTATAGAATGAAGTCTTTTTCATTTCATAATACGAGCTGGAACGCATACAGCGAGCGTAAAACTCGAGTAAACGAATTCGGTATAAGGCGACTTTTTGTTCCTTTGGGACGTGTTTGAGTGCTCAAAATGCCTGACTCTTGCATATTTGCATAGAATAAAGTGTTTTTCATCTTATAATACGAGCTGAAACGCCTACAGCGAGTGTGCAACTCAAATGTACGATTTCGGTATAAAATGACTTTGCGTTCGATTCGGGCGTGTTTGGCTGCCCAAAAAGCATGAATCTTGCGTATTTGCATAGAATGCAGTATTTCTCATCTCAAAATACGAGCTGAAACGCCTACAGCGAGTGTGAAACTCAAATGTACGATTTCGGTATAAAGCGACTTTGCGTTCCATTAGGCCGTGTTTGGCGGCCCAAAATGCATGAATCTTGAATATTTGCATAGAATGAAGTTTTTTCATCTTATAATACGAGCTGAAACGCGTACAGCGAGAGTGAAACTCAAATGTACGATTTCGGTATCAAGCGACTTTGCGTTCCATTGGGGCGTGTTTGGCTGCCCGAAATGCATGAATCTTGCGTATTTGCATAGAATAAAGTGTTTTTCATCTTATAATCCGAGCTGAAACGCCTACAGCGAGTGTGAAACGTAAATGTACGTTTTCGGTATGCAGCGACTTTGCTTTCAAGTGAGGCCTGTTTGGGTACTCGAAATGCATGAATCTTACGTATTTGCATAGAATGAAGTGTTTTTCATCTCAAAATACGAACTGAAACGCCTACAGCGAGTGTGAAACTCAACTGTACGATATCGGTATAAAGCTACTTTGCGTTCGATTGGGGCTTGTTTGGCTGCTCAAAACGCATGAATCTTGCGTATTTGTATAGTATTAAGTCTTTTTCATTTCACGATACGAGCTGGAACGCATACAGCGAGCGTAAAACTCGAGTAAACGAATTCGGTATAAGGCAACTTTTTGTTACTTTGGGACGTGTTTGGGTGCTCAAAATGCCTGAATCTTGCATATTTGCATAGAATGAAGTTTTTTTTCATCTCACAAAACGATCTGAAACGTCTACAGCGAGTGTGAAACTCAATTGTACGTTTTCGGTATAAAGCGACTTTGGGTTCCATTGGGGCGTGTTTGGCTTCCCAAAATGCATGAATCTTGCGTATATGCATAGAATAAAGTATTTTTCACCTTATAATACGAGCTGAAACACCTACAGCCAGTGTGAAACTCAAATGTACGATTTCGGTATAAAGCGACTTTCCGTTCCATTAGGGCGTGTTTGGCTGCCCAAAATGCACGAATCTTGCGTATTTGTATAGAATGAAGTATTTTTCGTCTCATAATACGAGCTGGAACCCATACAGCATGCGTAAAACTCGAATAAAGAATTCGGTATAAGGCGACTATGCATTCGTGTGGGACGTGTTTGGCTGCCCAAAATGCATGAATCTTGCATATTTGCATAGAATGAAGTTTTTTTCATCTTATAATACGAGCTGAAACGCGTACCGCTGTACGCGTTTCAGCGAGTTTGAAACTCAAATGTACGATTTCGGTATAAAGCTACTTTGCGTTCGATTGGGGCTTGTTTGGCTGCTCAAAAGGCATGAATCTTGCGTATTTGTAGAGAATGAAGTCTTTTCATTTCATAATACCAGCTGGAACGCATACAGCGAGCGTAAAACTCGAGTAAACCAATTCGGTATAAGGCGACTTTTTGTTCCTTTGGGACCTGTTTGGTTGCTCAAAATGCCTGAATCTTGCATATATGCATAGAATGAAGTATTTTTCATCTCAAAATACGAGATGAAACGCCTACAGCGAGTGTGAAACTCAAATGTACGATTTCGGTATAAAGCGACTTTGCGTTCCATTGGGGCGTGTTTGGCTGCCCAAAATGGATGAATCTTGCGTATTTGCATAGAATAAAATGTTTTTCATCTTATAATACGAGCTGAAACACCTACAGCGAGTGCGAAACTCAATTGTACGTTTTCGGTATAAAGCGATTTTGCTTTCCATTGGGGCGTGTTTGGCTGCCCAAAATGCATGAATCTCACGTATTTGTATAGAATGAAGTATTTTTCGTCTCATAATACGAGCTGGAACCCATACAGCATGCGTAAAACTCGAATAAAGGAATTCGGTATAAGGCGACTATGCGTTCGTGTGGGACGTGTTTGGCTGCCCAAAATGCACGAATCTTGCATATTTGCATAGAATGGAGTTTTTTTCATCATATAATACGAGCTGAAACGCGTACAGCGAGTGTGAAACTCAAATGTACGATTTCGGTATAAAGCGACTTTGCGTTCGACTCGGGCGTGTTTGTCTGCCCAAAAAGCATGAATCTTGCGTATTTGCATAGAATGAAGTGGTTTTCATTTCATAATACGAGCTTGAACGTTTAGATCGAGTGTGAAACTCAAATGTACGATTTCGGTATAAAGCGACTTTGCGTTCCATTGGGGCGTGTTTGGCAGCCCAAAATGCATGAATGTTGCGTATTTGCATAGAATGGAGTTTTTTTCATCATATAATACGAGCTGAAACGCCTACAGCGAGTGTGAAACTCAAATGTACGTTTTCGGTATGAAGCTACTTTGCTTTCGATTGGGGCCTGTTTGGGTACTCGAAATGCATGAATCTTGCGTATTTGTATAGAATGAAGTCTTTTTCATTTCATAATACGAGCTGGAACGCATACAGCGAGCGTTAAACTCGAGTAACCGAATTCGGTATAAGGCGACTTTTTGTTCCTTTGGGACGTGCTTGGGTGCTCAAAATGCCTGAATCTTGCATATTTGCATAGAATGAAGTATTTTTCATCTCAAAATACGAGCTGAAACGCCTACAGCGAGTGTGAAACTCAAATGTACGATTTCGGTATAAAGCGACTTTGCGTTCCATTAGGCCGTGTTTGGCTGCCCAAAATGCATGAATCTTGCGTATTTGTATAGAATGAAGTATTTTTCGTCTCATAATACGAGCTGGAACCCATACAGCTGTTACGTCCAGACCGGCGGATTGTGAGTTCGCTCGGCAGAACCATAAATGAATGGTCTCACTTTCGGGTCAAGGCGTTAGCCCTTTACCCAGGGACGGAGACCTCGCCGTACTGCCGTAGATTTATTTTAAAAGGAATGACGTTCGGAGGTATTGAGCCTCCGAGAGATTATCAGAAGGCCGGAAATGCATGCACAATGATGTTAAACGTGTTGGTTTTTAAACTTACTCAGTATTTAATAAGGCACGATGTTGAGATGGTTACAGGTTTTACAAGCAAAGTGTATGAGAGCCAACTTGCTTATTAAAATTCGTCGGACTTTGCCTCGCAGGGCTAAAGATTTCGCAGCAGAGCCTTGCTCGCTCTGAGTAGATTTCGGTGATGCAGCAGCTTCGTTGTTCGTAGGATAACTGCCTGATTTGGGAAACTGTGGCCTATTTATACTAGGTCTACTCCTATGCGTATTGATGCTAGAGGGGGCTCAAAATATTAAACTTGGACAGAAGATAGGTTCTAAATGTGTGGAAGGAGGAAAAGGTGCTTGAGATCGGAGTGGGGAGTCGATGCTCCTTGGGTGACAAAGAAAGCGATATTCGATATTCGGGGAATCGAAATTTATAGTACCAATAGGGTCTTTAACAGATGTGAAGAGAGTGACGTTGACATTATAATGTAGAGCGATTTGTAAAGGTAAATATATTCGAGTCTTGGGTGTGACAGATTTTACTGTTGACTTTAATTAGTGTATCGGGAACTCAGACGAAGGAGCAAGAGAGAGCGGCAGACAGGGCGAGATGGTTTTTAAGCTCTAGTCGAAGGAAATATGTTTGGGTGAGTTTACTGCCTTTTTGAAGTGGAGTGTGAAAGAATTTATGTACGAGCGGTGACAGAAAAACGGAGAAGAAACCTGACTCGGAAGAAGTCATAAATTCCTACTGACACGGGTCGGTACGACAGAGCGCAGTAGAGTAGTGAGAGAGATAGCGAGATGGTAGGCCTGACGCTAGCCTACCTACGCTGAGGCAGAACTAATACAATATAGAATATGCGTTTAAATAGTTATATTATTCGTTATTAAAAATAACGTAGGACGTAACACAGCATGCGTAAAACTCGAATAAAGGAATTTGGTATAAGGCGACTATGCATTCGTGTGGGACGTGTTTGGCTGCCCAAAATGCATGAATCTTGCATACTTGCATAGAATGAAGTTTTTTTCATCTTATAATACGAGCTGAAACGCGTACAGCGAGTGTGAAACTCAATTGTACGTTTTCGGTATGAAGCGACTTTGCTTTCGACTGGGGCGTGTTTGGCTACTCGAAATGCATGAGCCTTGCGTATTTGTATAGAATGAAGTCTTTTTCATTTCATAATACGAGCTGAAACGCATACAGCGAGCGTAAACCTCGAGTAAACGAATTCGGTAGAAGGCGACTTTCCGTTCCTTTGGGACGTGTTTGGGTGCTCAAAATGCCTGAATCTTGCATATTTGCATAGAATGACGTATTTTTCGTTTCATACTACGAGCTGGAACTCATACAGCATACGTAAAACACGAATAAAGGAATTCGGTATGAGGCGACTATGCGTTCGTGTGGGACGTGTTCGGCTGCCCAAAATGCCTGAATCTTGCATATTTGCATAGAATGAAGTATTTTTCATCTCAAAATACGATCTGAAACGCCTACAGCGAGTGTGGAACTCAAATGTATGATTTCGGTATAAAGCGACTTTGCGTTCCATTGGGGCGTGTTTGGCTGCCCAAAATGCATGAACCTTGCGTATTTGCATAGAATAAAGTGTTTTTCATATTATAATACGAGCTGAAACACCTACAGCGAGTGTGAAACTCAATTGTACGTTTTCGGTATGAGGCGACTTTGCTTTCGATTGGGGCCTGTTTGGGTACTCGAAATTCATGAATCTTCCGTATTTGCATACAATGAAGTGTTTTTCATCTCAAAATACGAACGGAAACGCCTACAGCGAGTGTGAAACTCAAATGTACGATACCGGTATAAAGCTACTTTGCGTTCGATTGGGGCTTGTTTGGCTGCTCAAAACGCATGAATCTTGCGTATTTGTATAGAATGAAGTCTTTTTCATTTCATAATACGAGCTGGAACGCATACAGCGAGCGTAAAACTCGAGTAAACGAATTCGGTATAAGACGACTTTTTGTTCCTTTGGGACGTGTTTGAGTGCTCAAAATGCCTGACTCTTGCATATTTGCATAGAATAAAGTGTTTTTCATCTTATAATACGAGCTGAAACGCCTACAGCGAGTGTGCAACTCAAATGTACGATTTCGGTATAAAATGACTTTGCGTTCGATTCGGGCGTGTTTGGCTGCCCAAAAAGCATGAATCTTGCGTATTTGCATAGAATGCAGTATTTCTCATCTCAAAATACGAGCTGAAACGCCTACAGCGAGTGTGAAACTCAAATGTACGATTTCGGTATAAAGCGACTTTGCGTTCCATTAGGCCGTGTTTGGCGGCCCAAAATGCATGAATCTTGAATATTTGCATAGAATGAAGTTTTTTCATCTTATAATACGAGCTGAAACGCGTACAGCGAGAGTGAAACTCAAATGTACGATTTCGGTATCAAGCGACTTTGCGTTCCATTGGGGCGTGTTTGGCTGCCCGAAATGCATGAATCTTGCGTATTTGCATAGAATAAAGTGTTTTTCATCTTATAATCCGAGCTGAAACGCCTACAGCGAGTGTGAAACTCAAATGTACGTTTTCGGTATGCAGCGACTTTGCTTTCAATTGAGGCCTGTTTGGGTACTCGAAATGCATGAATCTTACGTATTTGCATAGAATGAAGTGTTTTTCATCTCAAAATACGAACTGAAACGCCTACAGCGAGTGTGAAACTCAACTGTACGATATCGGTATAAAGCTACTTTGCGTTCGATTGGGGCTTGTTTGGCTGCTCAAAACGCATGAATCTTGCGTATTTGTATAGAATGAAGTATTTTTCGTCACATAATACGAGCTGGAACCCATACAGCTGTTACGTCCAGACCGGCGGATTGTGAGTTCGCTCGGCAGAACCATAAATGAATGGTCTCACTTTCGGGTCAAGGCGTTAGCCCTTTACCCAGGGACGGAGACCTCGCCGTACTGCCGTAGATTTATTTTAAAAGGAATGACGTTCGGAGGTATTGAGCCTCCGAGAGATTATCAGAAGGCCGGAAATGCATGCACAATGATGTTAAACGTGTTGGTTTTTAAACTTACTCAGTATTTAATAAGGCACGATGTTGAGATGGTTACAGGTTTTACAAGCAAAGTGTATGAGAGCCACCTTGCTTATTAAAATTCGTCGGACTTTGCCTCGCAGGGCTAAAGATTTCGCAGCAGAGCCTTGCTCGCTCTGAGTAGATTTCGGTGATGCAGCAGCTTCGTTGTTCGTAGGATAACTGCCTGATTTGGGAAACTGTGGCCTATTTATACTAGGTCTACTCCTATGCGTATTGATGCTAGAGGGGGCTCAAAATATTAAACTTGGACAGAAGATAGGTTCTAAATGTGTGGAAGGAGGAAAAGGTGCTTGAGATCGGAGTGGGGAGTCGATGCTCCTTGGGTGACAAAGAAAGCGATATTCGATATTCGGGGAATCGAAATTTATAGTACCAATAGAGTCTTTAACAGATGAGAAGAGAGTGACGTTGACATTATTATGTAGAGCGATATGTAAAGGTAAATATATTCGAGTCTTGGGTGTGACAGATTTTACTGTTGACTTTAATTAGTGTATCGGGAACTCAGACGAAGGAGCAAGAGAGAGAGCGGCAGACAGGGCGAGATGGTTTTTAAGCTCTAGTCGAAGGAAATATGTTTGGGTGAGTTTACTGCCTTTTTGAAGTGGAGTGTGAAAGAATTTATGTACGAGCGGTGACAGAAAAACGGGGAAGAAACCTGACTCGGAAGAAGTCATAAATTCCTACTGACACGGGTCGGTACGACAGAGCGCAGTAGAGTAGTGAGAGAGATAGCGAGATGGTAGGCCTGACGCTAGCCTACCTACGCTGAGGCAGAACTAATACAATATAGAATATGCGTTTAAATAGTTATATTATTCGTTATTAAAAATAACGTAGGACGTAACACAGCATGCGTAAAACTCGAATAAAGGAATTTGGTATAAGGCGACTATGCATTCGTGTGGGACGTGTTTGGCTGCCCAAAATGCATGAATCTTGCATACTTGCATAGAATGAAGTTTTTTTCATCTTATAATACGAGCTGAAACGCGTACAGCGAGTGTGAAACTCAATTGTACGTTTTCGGTATGAAGCGACTTTGCTTTCGACTGGGGCGTGTTTGGCTACTCGAAATGCATGAGCCTTGCGTATTTGTATAGAATGAAGTCTTTTTCATTTCATAATACGAGCTGAAACGCATACAGCGAGCGTAAACCTCGAGTAAACGAATTCGGTAGAAGGCGACTTTCCGTTCCTTTGGGACGTGTTTGGGTGCTCAAAATGCCTGAATCTTGCATATTTGCGTAGAATGACGTATTTTTCGTTTCATATTACGAGCTGGAACTCATACAGCATACGTAAAACACGAATAAAGGAATTCGGTATGAGGCGACTATGCGTTCGTGTGGGACGTGTTCGGCTGCCCAAAATGCCTGAATCTTGCATATTTGCATAGAATGAAGTATTTTTCATCTCAAAATACGAGCTGAAACGCCTACAGCGAGTGTGGAACTCAAATGTATGATTTCGGTATAAAGCGACTTTGCGTTCCATTGGGGCGTGTTTGGCTGCCCAAAATGCATGAACCTTGCGTATTTGCATAGAATAAAGTGTTTTTCATATTATAATACGAGCTGAAACACCTACAGCGAGTGTGAAACTCAATTGTACGTTTTCGGTATGAGGCGACTTTGCTTTCGATTGGGGCCTGTTTGGGTACTCGAAATTCATGAATCTTCCGTATTTGCATACAATGAAGTGTTTTTCATCTCAAAATACGAACGGAAACGCCTACAGCGAGTGTGGAACTCAAATGTACGATACCGGTATAAAGCTATTTTGCGTTCGATTGGGGCTTGTTTGGCTGCTCAAAACGCATGAATCTTGCGTATTTGTATAGAATGAAGTCTTTTTCATTTCATAATACGAGCTGGAACGCATACAGCGAGCGTAAAACTCGAGTAAACGAATTCGGTATAAGGCGACTTTTTGTTCCTTTGGGACGTGTTTGAGTGCTCAAAATGCCTGACTCTTGCATATTTGCATAGAATAAAGTGTTTTTCATCTTATAATACGAGCTGAAACGCCTACAGCGAGTGTGAAACTCAAATGTACGATTTCGGTATAAAGCGACTTTGCGTTCCATTAGGCCGTGTTTGGCGGCCCAAAATGCATGAATCTTGAATATTTGCATAGAATGAAGTTTTTTCATCTTATAATACGAGCTGAAACGCGTACAGCGAGAGTGAAACTCAAATGTACGATTTCGGTATCAAGCGACTTTGCGTTCCATTGGGGCGTGTTTGGCTGCCCGAAATGCGTGAATCTTGCGTATTAGCATAGAATAAAGTGTTTTTCATCTTATAATCCGAGCTGAAACGCCTTCAGCGAGTGTGAAACTCAAATGTACGTTTTCGGTATGCAGCGACTTTGCTTTCAATTGAGGCCTGTTTGGGTACTCGAAATGCATGAATCTTACGTATTTGCATAGAATGAAGTGTTTTTCATCTCAAAATACGAACTGAAACGCCTACAGCGAGTGTGAAACTCAACTGTACGATATCGGTATAAAGCTACTTTGCGTTCGATTGGGGCTTGTTTGGCTGCTCAAAACGCATGAATCTTGCGTATTTGTATAGTATTAAGTCTTTTTCATTTCACGATACGAGCTGGAACGCATACAGCGAGCGTAAAACTCGAGTAAACGAATTCGGTATAAGGCAACTTTTTGTTCCTTTGGGACGTGTTTGGGTGCTCAAAATGCCTGAATCTTGCATATTTGCATAGAATGAAGTTTTTTTTCATCTCACAAAACGATCTGAAACGTCTACAGCGAGTGTGAAACTTAATTGTACGTTTTCGGTATAAAGCGACTTTGGGTTCCATTGGGGCGTGTTTGGCTTCCCAAAATGCATGAATCTTGCGTATATGCATAGAATAAAGTATTTTTCACCTTATAATACGAGCTGAAACACCTACAGCCAGTGTGAAACTCAAATGTACGATTTCGGTATAAAGCGACTTTCCGTTCCATTAGGGCGTGTTTGGCTGCCCAAAATGCACGAATCTTGCGTATTTGTATAGAATGAAGTATTTTTCGTCTCATAATACGAGCTGGAACCCATACAGCATGCGTAAAACTCGAATAAAGAATTCGGTATAAGGCGACTATGCATTCGTGTGGGACGTGTTTGGCTGCCCAAAATGCATGAATCTTGCATATTTGCATAGAATGAAGTTTTTTTCATCTTATAATACGAGCTGAAACGCGTACCGCTGTACGCGTTTCAGCGAGTTTGAAACTCAAATGTACGATTTCGGTATAATGCTACTTTGCGTTCGATTGGGGCTTGTTTGGCTGCTCAAAAGGCATGAATCTTGCGTATTTGTATAGAATGAAGTCTTTTCATTTCATAATACCAGCTGGAACGCATACAGCGAGCGTAAAACTCGAGTAAACCAATTCGGTATAAGGCGACTTTTTGTTCCTTTGGGACCTGTTTGATTGCTCAAAATGCCTGAATCTTGCATATATGCACAGAATGAAGTATTTTTCATCTCAAAATACGAGATGAAGCGCCTACAGCGAGTGTGAAACTCAAATGTACGATTTCGGTGTAAAGCGACTTTGCGTTCCATTGGGGCGTGTTTGGCTGCCCAAAATGGATGAATCTTGCGTATTTGCATAGAATAAAATGTTTTTCATCTTATAATACGAGCTGAAACACCTACAGCGAGTGCGAAACTCAATTGTACGTTTTCGGTATGAAGCGATTTTGCTTTCCATTGGGGCGTGTTTGGCTGCCCAAAATGCATGAATCTCACGTATTTGTATAGAATGAAGTATTTTTCATCTCAAAATACGAGCTGAAACGCCTACAGCGAGTGTGAAATTCAAATGTACGATTTCGGTATAAAGCGACTTTGCATTCGATTCGGGCGTGTTTGGCTGCCCAAAAAGCATGAATCTTGAGTATTTGCATACAATGAAGTGGTTTTCATTTCATAATACGAGCTTGAACGTTTACATAGAGTGTGAAACTCAAATGTACGATTTCGGTGTAAAGCGACAGTGCGTTCCATTGGGGCGTGTTTGGCTGCCCAAAATGCATGAATCTTGCGTATTTGCATAGAATAAAGAGTTTTTCATCTCAAAATACGAACTGAAACGCCTACAGCGAGTGTGAAACTCAGATGTACGATTTCGGTATAAAGCGACTTTGCGTTCCATTGGGGCGTGTTTGGCTGCCCAAAATGCATGAATCTTGCGTATTTGCATAGAATAAAGAGTTTTTCATCTCAAAATACGAACTGAAACGCCTACAGCGAGTGTGAAACTCAGATGTACGATTTCGGTATAAAGCGACTTTGCGTTCCATTGGGGCGTGTTTGGCTGCCCAAAATGCATGAATCTTGCGTATTTGCATAGAATAAAGTGTTTTTCATCTTATAATACGAGCTGAATCGCCTACAGCGAGACTGAAACTCAAATGTACGTCTTCGGTATGAAACGACTTTGCTTTAGATTGGGGCCTGTTTGGGTACTCGAAATGCATGAATCTTCCGTATTTTCACAGAATGAAGTGTTTTTCATCTCAATATACGAATTGAAACGCCTATAGCGAGTGTGAAACTCAAATGTACGATATCGGTATAAAGCTACTTTGCGTTCGAATGGGGCTTGTTTGGCTGCTCAAAACGCATGAATCTTGCGTATTTGTATAGTATGAAGTCTCTTTCATTTCATAATACGAGCTGGAACTCATACAGCATGCGTAAAACTCGAATAAAGGAATTCGGTATAAGGCGACTAAGCGTTCGTGTGGGACGTGTTTGGCTGCCCAAAATGCATGAATCTTGAATATTTGCATAGAATGAAGTTTTTTTCATCTTACGATACAAGCTGAAACGCGTACAGCGAGAGTGAAACTCAAATGTACGATTTCGGTATAAAGCGACTTTGCGTTCCATTGGGGCGTGTTTGGCTGCCCAAAATGCGAGAATCTTGCCTATTTGCACAGAATAAAGTGTTTTTCATCTTATAATCCGAGCTGAAACGCCTACAGCGAGTGTGAAAATCAAATGTACGTTTTCGGTATGAAGCGACTTTGCATTCGTTTGGGACGTGTTTTGCTATTCGAAACGCATGAATCTTGCGTATTTGCATAGAATTAAGTGTTTTTCATCTCATAATATGAGCTGGAAAGCCTACCTCTGTAGGCATTCCAGCTCATATTACTTATTATTATTGTTATTGTTAAAACACCAATATACGAATTCGGTATAAGGCGACTTTACGTTCGATTGGGGCCTGTTTGACTGCCCAAAATGCATGAATCTTGCGTATTTGCATAGAATGATGTGATTTTCATCTTATAATACGAGCTGAAACGCCTACACTGAGTGTGAAACTCAAATGTACGATTTCGGTATAAAGCGACTTTGCGTTCGATTCGGGCGTGTTTGGCTGCCCAAAAAGCATGAATCTTGCGTATTTGCATACAGTGAAGTGGTTTTCATTTCATAATACGAGCTTGAACGTTTACATCGAGTGTGAAACTCAAATGTCCGATTTCGGTATAAAGCGATTTTGCTGTCGATCGGGCGTGTTTGGCTACTCGAAACGCATGAATCTTGCGTATTTGCATAGAATGAAGTGTTTCTCATCTTACAATACCAGCTGAAACACCTACAGCGAGAATGAAACTCTTATGTACGTCTTCGGTATGAAACGACTTTGCTTTCGATTGGGGCCTGTTTGGGTACTCGAAATGCATGAATCTTCCGTATTTTCTTAGAATGAAGTGTTTTTCATCTCAAAATACGAATTGAAACGCCTATAGCGAGTGTGAAACTCAAATGTACGATATCGGTATAAAGCTACTTTGCGTTCGATTGGGGCTTGTTTGGCTGCTCAAAACGCATGAATCTTGCGTATTTGTATAGTATGAAGTCTCTTTCATTTCATAATACGAGCTGGAACGCATACAGCGAGCGTAAAACTCGAGTAACCGAATTCGGTATAAGGCGACTTTTTGTTCCTTTGGGACGTGCTTGAGTGCTCAAAATGCCTGAATCTTGCATATTTGCATAGAATGAAGTATTTTTCATCTCAAAATACGAGCTGAAACGCCTACAGCGAGTGTGAAACTCAAATGTACGATATCGGTATAAAGCTACTTTGCGTTCCATTGGGGCGTGTTTGGCTGCCCAAAATGCATGAATCTTGCGTATTTGCATAGAATAAAGTGTTTTTCATCTTATAATACGAGCTGAAACGCCTACACCGAGCGTGAAACTCAAATGTACGTTTTCGGTATGAAGCGACTTTGCTTTCGATTGGGGCCTGTTTGGGTACTCGAAATGCATGAATCTTCCGTATTTGCATAGAATGAAGTGTTTTTCATCTCAAAATACGAACTGAAACGCCTACAGCGAGTGTGAAACTCAAATGTACGATTTCGGTATAAAGCGACTTTGCGTTAGATTCGGGCGTGTTTGGCTGCTTAAAACGCATGAATCTTGCGTATTTGTATAGTATGAAGTCTCTTTCATTTCATAATACGAGCTGGAACTCATACAGCATGCGTAAAACTCGAATAAAGGAATTCGGTATAAGGCGACTAAGCGTTCGTGTGGGACGTGTTCGGCTGCCCAAAATGGATGAATCTTGCGTATTTGCATAGAATAAAGTGTTTTTCATCTTATAATACGAGCTGAAACACCCACAGCGAGTGCGAAACTCAATTGTACGTTTTCGGTATGAAGCGATTTTGCTTTCGATTGGGGCGTGTTTGGCTGCTCAAAATGCGTGAATCTTGCGTATTTGTATAGAATGAAGTATTTTTCGTCTCACAATACGAGCTGGAACTCATACAGCATGCGTAAAACTCGAATAAAGGAATTCGGTATAAGGCGACTAAGCGTTCGTGTGGGACGTGTTTGGCTGCCAAAAATGCATGAATCTTGAATATTTGCATAGAATGAAGTTTTTTTCATCTTATAATACGAGCTGAAACGCGTACAGCGAGAGTGAAACTCAAATGTATGATTTCGGTATAAAGCGACTTTGCATTCCATTGGGGCGTGTTTGGCTGCCCAAAATGCATGAATCTTGCCTATTTGCGGAGAATAAAGTGTTTTTCATCTTATAATACGAGCTGAAACGCCTACAGCGAGTGTGAAAATCGAATATACGTTTTCGGTATGAAGCGACTTTGCATTCGTTTGGGACGTGTTTTGCTATTCGAAACGCATGAATCTTGCGTATTTGCATAGAATTAAGTGTTTTTCATCTCATAATATGAGCTGGAATACCTCCCTCTGTAGGCATTCCAGCTCATATTACTTATTATTATTATTATTATTATTAAAACACCAATATACGAATTCGGTATGAGGCGACTATGCGTTCGTGTGAACGTGTTTGGCTGCCCAAAATGCATGAATCTTGCATATTTGCCTAAAATGAAGTTTTTTTCACCTTATAATACGAGCTGAAACACCTACAGCGAGTGTGAAACTCAATTGTACGTTTTCGGTATGAAGCGAATTTTCTTTCGATTGGGGCGTGTTTGGCTACTCGAAATGCATGGATCTTGCGTATTTGAATAGAATGAAGTGTATTTCATCTTCTACGAGCGGAAACGCCTACAGCTAGTGTGAAACTCAAATGTACGATTTCGGTATGAAGCGACTTTGCTTTCGATTGGGGCGTGTTTGGCTACTCGAAATGCATGAGTCTTGCGTATTTGAATAGAATGAAGTGTTATTCATCTTCAACGACCGGAAACGCCTACAACTAGTGTGAAACTCAAATGTACGATTTCGGTATAAAGTGACTTTGCGTTCCATTCGGGAGTGTTTGGCTGCCCGAAAAGCATGAATCTTGCGTATTTGCATACCATGAAGTATTTTTCATTTTATAATACGAGCTGAAACGCCTACAGCGAGTGTGAAACTCAAATGTACGTTTTCGGTATGAAGCGACTTTGCTTTCGATTGGGGCCTATTTGGGTACTCGAAATCATGAATCTTCCGTATTTGCATACAATGAAGTGTTTTTCATCTCAAAATACGAATTGAAACGCCTACAGCGAGTGTGAAACTCAAATGTACGATATCGGTATAAAGCTACTTTGCGTTCCATTGGGGCGTGTTTGGCTGCCCAAAATGCATGAATCTTGCGTATTTGCATAGAATAAAGTGTTTTTCATCTTATAATACGAGCTGAAACGCCTACAGCGAGTGTGAAACTCAAATGTACATTTTCGGTATGAAGCGACTTTGCTTTCGATTGGGGCCTGTTTGGGTACTCGAAATGCATGAATCTTCCGTATTTGCATAGAATGAAGTGTTTTTCATCTCAAAATACGAACTCAAACGCCTACAGCGAGTGTGAACCTCAAATGTACGTTTTCGGTATGAAGCGACTTTGCATTCATTTGGGACGTGTTTTGCTATTCGAAACGCATGAATCTTGCGTATTTGCATGGAATTAAGTGTTTTTCATCTTATAATATGAGCTGGAATGCCTACCTCTATAGGCATTCCAGCTGATATTACTCATTATTATTATTATTATTATTAAAACACCAATATACGAATTCGGTATAAGGCGACTTTACGTTCGATTGGGGCGTGTTTGACTGCCCAAAATGCATGAATCTTGCGTATTTGCATAGAATGATGTGATTTTCATCTTATAATACGAGCTGAAACGCCTACACCGAGTGTGAAACTCAAATGTACGATTTCGGTATAAAGCGACTTTGCGTTCGATTCGGGCGTGTTTGGCTGCCTAAAAAGCATGAATCTTGCGTATTTGCATACAATGAAGTGGTTTTCATTTCATAGTACGAGCTTGAACGTTTACATCGAGTGTGAAACTCAAATGTACGATTTCGGTATAAAGCGAATTGCGTTCCATTTGGGCGTGTTTGGCTGCCCAATATGCATGAATCGTGCGTATTCGCATAGAATAAAGTGTTTTTCATCTCAAAATACGAACTCAAGCGCCTACAGGGAGTGTGAAACTCAGATGTACGATTTCGAGATACAGCGACTTTGCGTTCCATTGGGGCGTGTTTGGCTGCCCAAAATGCACGAATCTTGCGTATTTGCATAGAATAAAGTGTTTTTCATCTTATAATACGAGCTGAGACGCCTACAGCGAGAATGAAACTCAAATGTACGTCTTCGGTATGAAACGACTTTGCTTTCGATTGGGGCCTGTTTGGGTACTCGAAATGCATGAATCTTCCGTATTTTCATAGAATGAAGTTTTTTTCATCTCAAAATACGAATTGAAACGCCTATAGCGAGTGTGAAACTCAATTGTACGATATCGGTATAAAGCTACTTTGCGTTCGATTGGGGCTTGTTTGGCTGCTCAAAACGCATGAATCTTGCGTATTTATATAGAATGAAGTATTTTTCGTCTCATAATAGGAGCTGGAGACTCATACAGCATGCGTAAAACTCGAATAAAGGACTTCGGTATAAAGCTACTTTGCGTTCGATTGGGGCTTGTTTGGCTGCTCAAAACGCATGAATCTTGCGTATATGTATAGTATGAAGTCTCTTTCATTTCATAATACGAGCTGGAACGCATACAGCGAGCGTTAAACTCGAGTAAACGAATTCGGTATAAGGCGAATTTTTGTTCCTTTGGGACGTGTTTGGCTGCCCAATATGCATGAATCGTGCGTATTCGCATAGAATAAAGTGTTTTTCATCTCAAAATACGAACTCAAGCGCCTACAGGGAGTGTGAAACTCAGATGTACGATTTCGAGATACAGCGACTTTGCGTTCCATTGGGGCGTGTTCGGCTGCCCAAAATGGATGAATCTTGCGTATTTGCTTAGAATAAAGTGTTTTTCATCTTATAATACGAGCTGAAACACCTACAGCGAGTGCGAAACTCAATTGTACGTTTTCGGTATGAAGCGATTTTGCTTTCGATTGGGGCGTGTTTGGCTGCTCAAAACGCATGAATCTTGCGTATTTGTATAGAATGAAGTATTTTTCGTCTCATAATACGAGCTGGAACTCATACAGCATGCGTAAAGCTCGAATAAAGGAATTCGGTATAAGGCGACTAAGCGTTCGTGTGGGACGTGTTTGGTTGCCCAAAATGCATGAATCTTGAATATTTGCATAGAATGAAGTTTTTTTCATCTTATAATACGAGCTGAAACGCGTACAGCGAGAGTGAAACTCAAATGTACGATTTCGGTATAAAGCGACTTTGCGTTAGATTCGGGCGTGTTTGGCTGCTCAAAAAGCATGAATTTTGAGTATTTGCATAGAATGAAGTGGTTTTCATTTCATAATACGAGCTTGAACGTTTACATCGAGTGTGAAACTCAAATGTACGATTACGGTATAAAGGGACTTTGCGTTCCATTGGGGCGTGTTTGGCTGCCCAATATGCATGAATGTTGCGTATTTGCATAGAATAAAGTCATAGAATAAAGTTTCATCTTATAATATGAGCTGAAACAACTACAGCAAGTGTGAAACTCGAACATACGATTTCGGTATAATAAAGCGACTTTGCGTTCCATTGGGGCGTGTTTGGCTGCCCAAAATGCATGAATCCTGCGTATTTGCATACAATGAAGTGGTTTTCATTTCATAATACGAGCTTGAACGTTTACATCGAGTGTGAAACTCAAATGTACGATTTCGGTATAAAGCGATTTTGCTGTCGATCGGGCGTGTTTGGCTGCTCGAAACGCATGAATCTTGCGTATTTGCATAGAATAAAGTGTTTCTCATCTTACAATACCAGCTGAAACACCTACAGCGAGTGTGAAACTCAGATGTACGATTTCGGTATAAAGCGACTTTGCGTTCCATTGGGGCGTGTACGGCTGCTCAAAATGGATGAATCTTGCGTATTTGCATAGAATGAAGTGTTTTTCATCTTATAATACGAGCTAAAACACCTACAGCGCGTGCGAAACTCAATTGTACGTTTTCGGTTTGAAGCGATTTTGCTTTCGATTGGGGCGTGTTTGGCTGCTCAAAACGCATGAATCTTGCGTATTTGTATAGAATGAAGTATTTTTCGTCTCATAATACGAGCTGGAACTCATACAGCAAGGGTAAAACTCAAATAAAGGAATTCGGTATAAGGCGACTAAGCGTTCGTGTGGGACGTGTTTGGCTGCCAAAAATGCATGAATCTTGAATATTTGCATAGAATGAAGTTTTTTTCATCTTATAATACGAGCTGAAACGCGTACAGCGAGAGTAAAACTCAAATGTACGATTTCGGTATAAAGCGACTTTGCGTTCCATTGGGGCGTGTTTCGCTGCCCAAAATGCATGAATCTTGCCTATTTGCATAGAATAAAGTGTTTTTCATCTTATAATACGAGCTGAAATTCGTACAGCGAGAGTGAAACTCAAATGTACGATTTCGGTATAAAGCGACTTTGCGTTAGATTCGGGCGTGTTTGGCTGCTCAAAAAGCATGAATTTTGAGTATTTGCATAGAATGAAGTGGTTTTCATTTCATAATACGAGCTTGAACGTTTACATCGAGTGTGAAATTCAAATGTACGATTACGGTATAAAGCGACTTTGCGTTCCATTGGGGCGTGTGTGGCTGCCCAAAATGCATGAATGTTGCGTATTTGCATAGAATAAAGTCATAGAATAAAGTTTCATCTTATAATATGAGCTGAAACAACTACAGCAAGTGTGAAACGCGAACATACGATTTCGGTATAATAAAGCGACTTTGCGTTCCATTGGGGCGTGTTTGGCTGCCCAAAATGCATGAATCTTGCGTATTTGCATAGAATAAAGTGTTTTTCATCTTATAATACGAGCTGAAACACCTACAGCGAGTGTGAACCTCAAATGTGAGTTTTCGGTATGAAGCGACTTTGCATTTGTTTGGGACGTGTTTTGCTATTCGAAACGCATGAATCTTGCGTATTTGCATGGAATTAAGTGTTTTTCATCTTTTAATATGAGCTGGAATGCCTACCTCTATAGGCATTCCAGCTCATATTACTCATTATTATTATTATTATTATTAAAACACCAATATACGAATTCGGTATGAGGCGACTTTACGTTCGATTGGGGCGTGTTTGACTGCCCAAAATGCATGAATCTTGCGTATTTGCATAGAATGATGTGATTTTCATCTTATAATACGAGCTGAAACGCCTACACCGAGTGTGAAACTCAAATGTACGATTTCGGTATAAAGCGGCTTTGCGTTCGATTCGGGCGTGTTTGGCTGCCCAAAAAGCATGAATCTTGCGTATTTGCATACAATGAAGTGGTTTTCATTTCATAATACGAGCTTAAACGTTTACATCGAGTGTGAAACTCAAATGTACGATTTCGGTATAAAGCGATTTTGCTGTCGATCGGGCGTGTTTGGCTACTCGAAACGCATGAACCTTGCGTATTTGCATAGAATAAAGTTTTCTCATCTTACAATACCAGCTGAAACACCTACAGCGAGTGTGAAACTCAAATGTACGATTTCGGTATAAAGCGACTTTGCGTTCCATTGGGGCGTGTTTGGCTGCCCAAAATGCATGAATTTTGCGTATTTGCATAGAATAAAGTGTTTTTCATCTCAAAATACGAACTCAAACGCCTACAGCGAGTGTGAACCTCAAATGTACGTTTTCGGTATGAAGCGACTTTGCATTCATTTGGGACGTGTTTTGCTATTCGAAACGCATGAATCTTGCGTATTTGCATGGAATTAAGTGTTTTTCATCTTATAATATGAGCTGGAATGCCTACCTCTATAGGCATTCCAGCTCATATTACTCATTATTATTATTATTATTATTAAAACACCAATATACGAATTCGGTATAAGGCGACTTTACGTTCGATTGGGGCGTGTTTGACTGCCCAAAATGCATGAATCTTGCGTATTTGCATAGAATGATGTGATTTTCATCTTATAATACGAGCTGAAACGCCTACACCGAGTGTGAAACTCAAATGTACGATTTCGGTATAAAGCGACTTTGCGTTCGATTCGGGCGTGTTTGGCTGCCTAAAAAGCATGAATCTTGCGTATTTGCATACAATGAAGTGGTTTTCATTTCATAGTACGAGCTTGAACGTTTACATCGAGTGTGAAACTCAAATGTACGATTTCGGTATAAAGCGAATTGCGTTCCATTTGGGCGTGTTTGGCTGCCCAATATGCATGAATCGTGCGTATTCGCATAGAATAAAGTGTTTTTCATCTCAAAATACGAACTCAAGCGCCTACAGGGAGTGTGAAACTCAGATGTACGATTTCGAGATACAGCGACTTTGCGTTCCATTGGGGCGTGTTTGGCTGCCCAAAATGCATGAATCTTGCGTATTTGCATAGAATAAAGTGTTTTTCATCTTATAATACGAGCTGAGACGCCTACAGCGAGAATGAAACTCAAATGTACGTCTTCGGTATGAAACGACTTTGCTTTCGATTGGGGCCTGTTTGGGTACTCGAAATGCATGAATCTTCCGTATTTTCATAGAATGAAGTTTTTTTCATCTCAAAATACGAATTGAAACGCCTATAGCGAGTGTGAAACTCAATTGTACGATATCGGTATAAAGCTACTTTGCGTTCGATTGGGGCTTGTTTGGCTGCTCAAAACGCATGAATCTTGCGTATTTATATAGAATGAAGTATTTTTCGTCTCATAATAGGAGCTGGAGACTCATACAGCATGCGTAAAACTCGAATAAAGGACTTCGGTATAAAGCTACTTTGCGTTCGATTGGGGCTTGTTTGGCTGCTCAAAACGCATGAATCTTGCGTATATGTATAGTATGAAGTCTCTTTCATTTCATAATACGAGCTGGAACGCATACAGCGAGCGTTAAACTCGAGTAAACGAATTCGGTATAAGGCGAATTTTTGTTCCTTTGGGACGTGTTTGGCTGCCCAATATGCATGAATCGTGCGTATTCGCATAGAATAAAGTGTTTTTCATCTCAAAATACGAACTCAAGCGCCTACAGGGAGTGTGAAACTCAAATGTACGATTTCGAGATACAGCGACTTTGCGTTCCATTGGGGCGTGTTCGGCTGCCCAAAATGGATGAATCTTGCGTATTTGCTTAGAATAAAGTGTTTTTCATCTTATAATACGAGCTGAAACACCTACAGCGAGTGCGAAACTCAATTGTACGTTTTCGGTATGAAGCGATTTTGCTTTAGATTGGGGCGTGTTTGGCTGCTCAAAACGCATGAATCTTGCGTATTTATATAGAATGAAGTATTTTTCGTCTCATAATGGGAGCTGTAACTCATACAGCATGCGTAAAACTCGAATAAAGGAATTCGGTATAAAGCGACTTTGCGTTCCATTGGGGCGTGTTTGGCTGCCAAGAATGCCTTAATCTTGCGTATTTGCGAAGAATAAAGTCATAGAATAAAGTTTCATCTTATAATAAGAGCTGAAACACCTACAGCAAGAGTGAAACTCGAACACACGATTTCGGTATCATAAAGCGACTTTGCGTTCGATTGGGGCGTGTTCGGCTGCCCAAAATGCATGAATCTTGCGTACTTGCATAGAATAAAGTGTTTCTCATCTTATAATACGAGCTGAAACACCTACAGCGAGCGTAAAACTGAAATGTACGTTTTCGGTATATAACGATTTTGCTTTCGATTGGGGGTGTTTGGCTACTCGAAACGCATGAATCTTGCGTATTTGCGTAGAATGAAGTCTTTTTCATCTCACAAAAGGAGCTGAAACGTCTACAATGAGTGTGAAACTCAAATGTACGTGTTCGGTATACAACGACTTTGCATTCGATTGGGGCTTGTTTGGCTGCTCAAAACGCATGAATCTTGCATATTTGCATAGCTGAAGGACTTTTCATCTCATGGCACGTGCTGGGACGCCTATAGCGAGCGTAAATCTCGAACATACGATTTCGGTATAAAGCGACTTCATGTTCGATTCTGACTTGTTTGACTGCTCAAAACGCATCAATCTTGCGTATTCATATAGAATAAAGTCTTTTTCATTTCATTATACGAGTTGGGACGCGAACAGCGAGCGTAAAACTCGAATAAACTAATTCGGTATAAGGCGACTTTCCGTTCCTTTGGGACGTGTTTGGGTGCTCAAAGTGCCTGAATCTTGCACATTTGCATAGAATGAAGTATTTTTCATGTCACAATACGAGCTGAAACGCCTACCGCGAGTGTGAAACTCAAATGTACGATTTCGGTATAAAGCGACTTTGCGTTCCATTGGGGCGTGTTTGGCTGCTCAAAACGCATGAATCTTGCGTATTTGTATAGTATGAAGTCTTTTTCATTTCATAATACGCGCTGGAACGTATACAGCGAGCGTAAAACTCGAGTAAACGAATTCGGTATAAGGCGACTTTGCGTTCCATTGGGGCGTGTTTGGCTGCCCAAAATGCATGAATCTTGCGTATTTGCATAGAATGAAGTATTTTTCATCTCAAAATACGAGCTGAAACGTCTACAGCGAGTGTGAAACTCAATTGTACTTTTTCGATATGAAGCGGTTTTGCTTTAGATTGGGGCGTGTTTGGCTGCTCAAAACGCATGAATCTTGCGTATTTATATAGATTGAAGTATTTTTCGTCTCATAATAGGAGCTGTAACTCATACAGCATGCGTAAAACTCGAATAAAGGAATTCGGTATAAAGCATCTTTGCGTTTCATTGGGGCGTGTTAGGCTGCCCAAAATGCATGAATCTTGCGTATTTGCAAAGAATAAAGTCATAGAATAAAGTTTCATCTTATAATATGAGCTGAAACACCTACAGCAAGTGTGAAACTCGAACATACGATTTCGGTATAATAAAGCGACTTTGCGTTCGATCGGGCCTTTTTGGGTACTCGAAATGCATGAATCTTCCGTGATTGCATAGAATGAAGTGTTTTTCATCTCAAAATACGAGCTGAAACGCCTACACCGAGTGCGAAACTCAAATGTACGATTTCGGTATAAAGCGACTTTGCGTTCCATTGGGGCGTGTTTGGCTGCCCAAAATGCAAGAATCTTGCGTATTTGCATAGAATAAAGTGTTTTTCATCTTATAATACGAGCTGAAACACCTAAAGCGAGCGTAAAACTCAAATGTACGTTTTCGGTATAAAGTGATTTTGCTTTCGATTGGGCGTGTTGGGCTACTCGAAACACATGAATCTTGCATACTTGCATAGAATGAAGTGGTTTTCATCTCACAAAAAGAGCTGAAACGTCTACAGCGAGTGTGAAACTTAAATGTACGTGTTCGGTATAAAACGACTTTGCGTTCCATTGGGGCGTGTTTGGCTGCCCAAAATGCATGAATCTTGCGTATTTGCATAGAATGAAGTCATTTTCATCTTATAATACGAGCTGAAACGCCTACACCGAGTGTGAAACTCAAATGTAGGATTTCCGTATAAAGCGACTTTGCGTTCGACTCGGGCGTGTTTGGCCGCCCAAAAAGCATGAATCTTGCGTATTTGCATACGATGAAGTGGTTTTCATTTCATAATACGAGCTTGAACGTTTACATCGCGTGTGAAACTCAAATGTACGATTTCGCTATAAAGCGACTTTGCGGTACATTGGGGCGTGTTTGGCTGCCCAAAATGCATGAATGTTGCGTATTTGCATAGAATAAAGTCATAGAATAAAGTTTCATCTTATAATATGAGCTGAAACACCTACAGCAAGTGTGAAACTCGAACATACGATTTCGGTATATCAAAGCGACTTTGCGTTCGATCGGGCCTTTTTGGGTACTCGAAATGCATGAATCTTCCGTGATAGCATAGAATGAAGTGTTTTTCATCTCAAAATACGAGCTGAAACGCCTACAGCGAGTGTGAAACTCAAATGTACGATTTCGGTATAAAGCGACTTTGCGGTCCATTGGGGCGTGTTTGGCTGCCCAAAATGCATGAATGTTGCGTATTTGCATAGAATAAAGTCATAGAATAAAGTTTCATCTTATAATATGAGCTGAAACACCTACAGCAAGTGTGAAACTCGAACATACGATTTCGGTATAATAAAGCGACTTTGCGTTCGATTAGGGCCTTTTTGGGTAATCGGAATGCATGAACCTTGCATATTTGCATAGAATGAAGTATTTTTCATCTCAAAATACGCGAGCTGAAACGCCTACAGCGAGTGTGAAACTCAAATGTACGATTTCGGTATAAAGCGACTTTGCGTTCCATTGGGGCGTGTTTGGGTGCCCAAAACTGATGAATCTTGCGTATTTGCATAGAATAAAGTGTTTTTCATCTTATAATACGAGATGAAACACCTACAGCGAGTGTGAAAATCAAATGTACGTTTTCGGTATGAAGCGACTTTGCGATCGATTCGGGCGTGTTTTACTGCCCAAAATGCATGAATCTTGCGTATTTGTATAGAATGAAGTACTTTTCGTCTCATAATACAAGCTGGAACCCCTACAGCATGCGTAAAACTCGAATAAAGGAATTCGGTATAAGGCGACTATGCGTTCGTGTGGGACGTGTTTGGCTGCCCAAAATGCATGAATCTTGCATATTTGCATAGAATGAAGTTTTTTTCATCTTATAATACGAGCTGAAACGCGTACAGCAAGTGTGAAACTCAAATGTACGATTTCGGTATGAAGGGACTTTGCTTTTGATTGGGGCGTGTTTGGCTACTCGAAATGCTTGATTCTTGCGTATTTGTATAGAATGAAGTCTTTTTCATTTCATAATACGAGCTGAAACGCATACAGCGAGCGTGAAACTCCAGTAAACGAATTCGGTATAAGGCGAGTTTCCGTTCCTTTGGGACGTGTTCGGGTGCTCAAAATGCCTGAATCTTGCATATTTGCATAGAATAAAGTATTTTTCGTCTCATAATACGAGCTGGAAATCATACAGCATGCGTAAAACTCGAAAAAAGGAATTCGGTATAAGGCGACTATGCGTTCGTGTGGGACGTGTTTGGCTGCCCAAAATGCATGAATCTTGCGTATTTGTATAGAATGAAGTCTTTTTCATTACATAATACGAGCTGGAACGCATACAGCGAGCGTAAAACTCGAGTAAACGAATTCGGTATAAGGCGACTTTTTGTTCCTTTGGGACGTGCTTGAGTGCTCAAAATGCCTGATTCTTGCATATTTGCATAGAATGAAGTATTTTTCATCTCAAAATACGACCTGAAACGCCTACAGCGAGTGTGAAACTCAAATGAACGATTTCGGTATAAAGCGACTTTGCGTTCATTGGGGCGTGTTTGGCTGCCCAAAATGCATGAATCTTGCGTATTTGCATAGAATAAAGTGTTTTTCATCTCACAATACGAGCTGAAACACCTACAGCGAGGGTAAAACTCAAATGTACGTTTTCGGTATAAAGTGATTTTGCTTTCGATTGGGCGTGTTGGGCTACTCGAAACACATGAATCTTGCATACTTGCATAGAATGAAGTGTTTTTCATCTTACAAAAAGAGCTGAAACGTCTACAGCGAGTGTGAAACTCAAATGTACGTGTTCGGTATAAAACGAATTTGCGTTCCATTGGGGCGTGTTTGGCCGCCCAAAATGCTTGAATCTTGCGTATTTGCATAGAATAAAGTGTTTTTCATCTTATAATACGAGCTGAAACGCCTACAGCGAGTGTGAAACTCAAATGTACGATTTCGGTATAAAGCGACTTTGCGTTCGATTGGGGCTTGTTTGACTGCCCAAAATGCATGAATCTTGCTTTTTTCCATACAATGAGGTGGTTTTCATTTCATAATACGAGCTTGAACGTTTACATCGAGTGTGAAACTCAAATGTACGATTTCGGTATAAAGTGATTTTGCTGTCGATCGGGCGAGTTTGTCTACTCGAAACGCATGAATCTTGCATGTTTGCATAGAATGAAGTTTTTTTTCATCTCACAAAACGATCTGAAACGTCTACAGCGAGTGTGAAACTCAAATGTACGATTTCGGTATAAAGCGACTTTGCGTTCGATTGGGGCTTGTCTGGCTGCTCAAAACGCATGAATCTTGGGTATTTGCATAGCTTGAAGTACTTTTCGTCTCATGGCACGAGCTGGGACGCCTATAGCGAGCGTAAATCTCGAACATACGATTTCGGTATAAAGCGACTTTGCTTTCGATTCTGACTTGTTTGGCTGCTCAAAACTCATCAATCTTGCGTATTTGTATAGAATGAAGTCTTTTTCATTTCATAATACAAGCTGGAACGCGAACAGCGAGCGTAAAACTCGAATAAACGAATTCGGTATAAGGCGACTTTCCGTTCCTTTGGGACGTGTTTGGGTGCTCAAAGTGCCTGAATCTTGCACATTTGCATAGAATGAAGTATTTTTCATCTTATAATACGAGCTGAAACGCCTACAGCGAGTGTGAAACTCAACTGTACGTTTTCGGTATAAAGCGACTTTGCTTTCGTTTGGGGCCTGTTTGGTTACTCGAAATGCATGAATCTTCCGTGATTGCATAGAATGAAGTGTTTTTCATCTCAAAATACGAGCTGAAACTTCTACAGCAAGTGTGAAACTCAAATGTACGATTTCGGTATAAAGCGACGTTGCGTTCCATTGGGGCGTGTTTGGCTGCCCAAAATGCATGAATCTTGCGTATTTGCAAAGAATAAAGTCATAGAATAAAGTTTTATCTTATTATATGAGCTGGAACACCTAGAGCAAGTGTGAAACTCGAACATACGATTTCGGTATAATAAAGCGACTTTGCGTTCGATTGGGGCCTTTTTGGGTACTCGAAATGCATGAATCTTCCGTGATTGCATAGAATGAAGTGTTTTTCATCTCAAAATACGAGCTGAAACGCCTACAGCGAGTGTGAAACTCAAATGTACGATTTCGCTATAAAGCCACTTTGCGTTCCATTGGGGCTGTTGGGCTACTCGAAACGCATGAATCTTGCGTATTTGCATAGCTTGAAGTACTTTTCATCTCATAGCACGAGCTGGGACGTCTATAGCGAGCGTAAATCTCGAACATACGATTTCGGTATAAAGCGACTTTACGTTCGATTCTGACTTGTTTGGCTGCTCAAAACGCATCAATCTTGCGTATTTGTATAGAATAAAGTCTTTCTCATTTCATAATACGAGCTGGGACGCGAACAGCGAGCGTAAAACTCGAATAAACGAATTCGGTATAAGGCGAATTTCCGTTCCTTTGGGACGTGTTTGGGTGCTCAAAGTTCCTGAATCTTGCACATTTGCAAAGAATGAAGTATTTTTCATCTCACAATACGAGCTGAAACGCCTACCGCGAGTGTGAAACTCAAATGTACGATTTCGGTATAAAGCGACTTTGCGTTAGATTCGGGCGTGTTTGACTGCTCAAAACGCATGAATCTTGCGTATTTGTATAGTATGAAGTCTCTTTCATTTCATAATACGAGCTGGAACTCATACAGCATGCGTAAAACTCGAATAAAGGAATTCGGTATAAGGCGACTAAGCGTTCGTGTGGGACGTGTTTGGCTGCCCAAAATGCATGAATCTTGCGCATTTGCATAGAATAAAGTGTTTTTCATCTTATAATACGAGCTGAAATACCTACAGCGAGTGTGAACCTCAAATGTACGTTTTCGGTATGAAGCGACTTTGCATTCGTTTGGGACGTGTTTTGCTATTCGAAACGCATGAATCTTGCGTATGTGCATAGAATTAAGTGTTTTTCATCCCATAATATGAGCTGGAATGCCTACCTCTGTAGGCTTTCCAGATCATATTACTCATTATTATTATTATTATTAAAACACCAATATACGAATTCGGTATAAGGCGACTTTACGTTCGATTGGGGCGTGTTTGACTGCCCAAAATGCACGAATCTTGCGTATTTGCGTATAATGATGTGATTTTCATCTTATAATACGAGCTGAAACGCCTACACCGAGTGTGAAACTCAAATGTACGATTTCGGTATAAAGCGACTTTGCGTTCGATTCGGGCGTGTTTTGCTGCCCAAAAAGCATGAATCTTGCGTATTTGCATACAATGAAGTGGTTTTCATTTCATAATACGAGCTTGAACGTTTACATCGAGTGTGAAACTCAAATGTACGATTTCGGTATAAAGCGATTTTGCTGTCGATCGGGCGTGTTTGGCTACTCGAAACGCATGAATCTTGCGTATTTGCATAGAATAAAGTTTTCTCATCTTACAATACCAGCTGAAACACCTACAGCGAGTGTGAAACTCAAATGTACGATTTCGGTATAAAGCGAATTGCGTTCCATTGGGGAGTGTTTGGCTGCCCAATATGCATGAATCGTGCGTATTTGCATAGAATAAAGTGTTTTTCATCTCAAAATACGAACTCAAGCGCCTACAGGGAGTGTGAAACTCAGATGTACGATTTCGGGATAAAGCGACTTTGCGTTCCATTGGGGCGTGTTTGGCTGCCCAAAATGCATGAATCTTGCGTATTTGCATAGAATGAAGTGTTTTTCATCTCAAAATACGAATTGAAACGCCTATAGCCAGTGTGAAACTCAATTGTACGATATCGGTATAAAGCTACTTTGCGTTCGATTGGGGCTATTTTGGCTGCTCAAAACGCATGAATCTTGCGTATTTATATAGAATGAAGTATTTTTCGTCTCATAATACGAGCTGAAACACCTACAGCGAGTGTGAACCTCAAATGTACGTTTTCGGTATGAAGCGACTTTGCATTCATTTGGGACGTGTTTTGCTATTCGAAACGCATGAATCTTGCGTATTTGCATGGAATTAAGTGTTTTTCATCTCATAATATGAGCTGGAATGCCTACCTCTGTAGGCATTCCAGCTCATATTACTCATTATTATTATTATTATTATTAAAACACCAATATACGAATTCGGTATAAGGCGACTTTACGTTCGATTGGGGCATGTTTGACTGCCCAAAATGCATGAATCTTGCGTATTTGCATAGAATGATGTGATTTTCATCTTATAATACGAGCTGAAACGCCTACACCGAGTGTGAAACTCAAATGTACGATTTCGGTATAAAGCGACTTTGCGTTCGATTCGGGCGTGTTTGGCTGCCCAAAAAGCATGAATCTTGCGTATTTGCATACAATGAAGTGGTTTTCATTTCATAGTACGAGCTTGAACGTTTACATCGAGTGTGAAACTCAAATGTACGATTTCGGTATAAAGCGAATTGCGTTCCATTTGGGCGTGTTTGGCTGCCCAATATGCATGAATCGTGCGTATTTGCATAGAATAAAGTGTTTTTCATCTCAAAATACGAACTCAAGCGCCTACAGGGAGTGTGAAACTCAGATGTACGATTTCGGAATACAGCGACTTTGCGTTCTATTGGGGCGTGTTTGGCTGCCCAAAATGCATGAATCTTGCGTATTTGCATAGAATAAAGTGTTTTTCATCTTATAATACGAGCTGAAACGCCTACAGCGAGAATGAAACTCAAATGTACGTCTTCGGTATGAAACGACTTTGCTTTCGATTGGGGCCTGTTTGGGTACTCGAAATGCATGAATCTTCCGTATTTTCATAAAATGAAGTGTTTTTCATCTCAAAATACGAATTGAAACGCCTATAGAGAGTGTGAAACTCAATTGTACGATATCGGTATAAAGCTACTTTGCGTTCGATTGGGGCTTGTTTGGCTGCTCAAAACGCATGAATCTTGCGTATATGTATAGTATGAAGTCTCTTTCATTTCATAATACGAGCTGGAACGCATACAGCGAGCGTTAAACTCGAGTAAACGAATTCGGTATAAGGCGACTTTTTGTTCCTTTGGGACGTGTTTGGGTGCTCAAAATGCCTGAATCTTGCATATTTGCATAGAATGAATTATTTTTAATCTCAAAATACGAGCTGAAACGCCTACAGCGAGTGTGAAACTCAGATGTACGATTTCGGTATAAAGCGACTTTGCGTTCCATTGGGGCGTGTTCGGCTGCCCAAAATGGATGAATCTTGCGTATTTGCATAGAATAAAGTGTTTTTCATCTTATAATACGAGCTGAAACACCCACAGCGAGTGCGATACTCAATTGTACGTTTTCGGTATGAAGCGATTTTGCTTTCGATTGGGGCGTGTTTGGCTGCTCAAAATGCGTGAATCTTGCGTATTTCTATAGAATGAAGTATTTTTCGTCTCACAATACGAGCTGGAACTCATACAGCATGCGTAAAACTCGAATAAAGGAATTCGGTATAAGGCGACTAAGCGTTCGTGTGGGACGTGTTTGGCTGCCAAAAATGCATGAATCTTGAATATTTGCATAGAATGAAGTTTTTTTCATCTTATAATACGAGCTGAAACGCCTACAGCGAGTGTGAAAATCGAATGTACGTTTTCGGTATGAAGCGACTTTGCATTCGTTAGGGACGTGTTTTGCTATTCGAAACGCATGAATCTTGCGTATTTGCATAGAATTAAGTGTTTTTCATCTCATAATATGAGCTGGAATGCCTCCCTCTGTAGGCATTCCAGCTCATATTACTTATTATTATTATTATTATTATTAAAACACCAATATACGAATTCGGTATGAGGCGACTATGCGTTCGTGTGGACGTGTTTGGCTGCCCAAAATGCATGAATCTTGCATATTTGCATAAAATGAAGTTTTTTTCATCTTATAATACGAGCTGAAACACCTACAGCGAGTGTGAAACTCAATTGTACGTTTTCGGTATGAAGCGAATTTTCTTTCGATTGGGGCGTGTTTGGCTACTCGAAATGCATGGATCTTGCGTATTTGAATAGAATGAAGTGTATTTCATCTTCTACGAGCGGAAACGCCTACAGCTAGTGTGAAACTCAAATGTACGATTTCGGTATGAAGCGACTTTGCTTTCGATTGGGGCGTGTTTGGCTACTCGAAATGCATGAGTCTTGCGTATTTGAATAGAATGAAGTGTTATTCATCTTCAACGACCGGAAACGCCTACAACTAGTGTGAAACTCAAATGTACGATTTCGGTATAAAGTGACTTTGCGTTCCATTCGGGAGTGTTTGGCTGCCCGAAAAGCATGAATCTTGCGTATTTGCATACCATGAAGTATTTTTCATTTTATAATACGAGCTGAAACGCCTACAGCGAGTGTGAAACTCAAATGTACGTTTTCGGTATGAAGCGACTTTGCTTTCGATTGGGGCCTATTTGGGTACTCGAAATCATGAATCTTCCGTATTTGCATACAATGAAGTGTTTTTCATCTCAAAATACGAATTGAAACGCCTACAGCGAGTGTGAAACTCAAATGTACGATATCGGTATAAAGCTACTTTGCTTTCCATTGGGGCGTGTTTGGCTGCCCAAAATGCATGAATCTTGCGTATTTGCATAGAATAAAGTGTTTTTCATCTTATAATACGAGCTGAAACGCCTACAGCGAGTGTGAAACTCAAATGTACATTTTCGGTATGAAGCGACTTTGCTTTCGATTGGGGCCTGTTTGGGTACTCGAAATGCATGAATCTTCCGTATTTGCATAGAATGAAGTGTTTTTCATCTCAAAATACGAACTGAAACGCCTACGGCGAGTGTGAAACTCAAATGTACGATATCGGTATAAAGCTACTTTGCGTTCGACTGGGGCTTGTTTGGCTGCTCAAAACGCATGAATCATGCGTATTTGTATAGAATGAAGTCTTTTTCATTTCATAATACGAGCTGGAACGCATACAGCGAGCGTAAGACTCGAGTAAACGAATTCGGTATAAGGCGACTTTTTGTTCCTTTGAGACGTGCTTGAGTGCTCAAAATGCCTGAATCTTGCATATTTGCATAGAATGAAGTATTTTTCATCTCAAAATACGAGCTGAAACGCCTACAGCGAGTGTGAAACTCAGATGTACGATTTCGGTATAAAGCGACTTTGCGTTCCATTGGGGCGTGTTCGGCTGCCCAAAATGGATGAATCTTGCGGATTTGCATAGAATAAAGTGTTTTTCATCTTATAATACGAGCTGAAACACCTACAGCGAGTGCGAAACTCAATTGTACGTTTTCGGTATGAAGCGATTTTGCTTTCGATTGGGGCGTGTTTGGCTGCTCAAAACGCATGAATCTTGGGTATTTGTATAGAATGAAGTATTTTTCGTCTCATAATACGAGCTGGAACTCATACAGCATGCGTAAAGCTCGAATAAAGGAATTCGGTATAAGGCGACTAAGCGTTCGTGTGGGACGTGTTTGGTTGCCCAAAATGCATGAATCTTGAATATTTGCATAGAATGAAGTTTTTTTCATCTTATAATACGAGCTGAAACGCGTACAGCGAGAGTGAAACTCAAATGTACGATTTCGGTATAAAGCGACTTTGCGTTAGATTCGGGTGTGTTTGGCTGCTCAAAAAGCATGAATTTTGAGTATTTGCATAGAATGAAGTGGTTTTCATTTCATAATACGAGCTTGAACGTTTACATCGAGTGTGAAACTCAAATGTACGATTACGGTATAAAGCGACTTTGCGTTCCATTGGGGCGTGTTTGGCTGCCCAAAAGGCATGAATGTTGCGTATTTGCATAGAATAAAGTCATAGAATAAAGTTTCATCTTATAATATGAGCTGAAACAAGTACAGCAAGTGTGAAACTCGAACATACGATTTTGGTATAATAAAGCGACTTTGCGTTCCATTGGGGCGTGTTTGGCTGCCCAAAATGCATGAATCCTGCGTATTTGCATACAATGAAGCGGTTTTCATTTTATAATACGAGCTTGAACGTTTACATCGAGTGTGAAACTCAAACGTACGATTTCTGTATAAAGCGATTTTGCTGTCGATCGGGCGTGTTTGGCTGCTCGAAACGCATGAATCTTGCGTATTTGCATAGAATAAAGTGTTTCTCATCTTACAATACCAGCTGAAACACCTACAGCGAGTGTGAAACTCAGATGTACGATTTCGGTATAAAGCGACTTTGCGTTCCATTGGGGCGTGTTCGGCCGCCCAAAATGGATGAATCTTGCGTATTTGCATAGAATAAAGTGTTTTTCATCTTATAATACGAGCTAAAACACCTACAGCGCGTGCGAAACTCAATTGTACGTTTTCGGTATGAAGCGATTTTGCTTTCGATTGGGGCGTGTTTGGCTGCTCAAAACGCATGAATCTTGCGTATTCGTATAGAATGAAGTCTTTTTTATTTCATAATACGAGCTGGAACGCATACAGCGAGCGTAAGACTCGAGTAAACGAATTCGGTATAAGGCGACTTTTTGTTCCTTTGGGACGTGCTTGAGTGCTCAAAATGCCTGAATCTTGCATATTTGCATAGAATGAATTATTTTTAATCTCAAAATACGAGCTGAAACGCCTACAGCGAGTATGAAACTCAGATGTACGATTTCGGTATAAAGCGACTTTGCGTTCCATTGGGGCGTGTTCGGCTGCCCAAAATGGATGAATCTTGCGGATTTGCATAGAATAAAGTGTTTTTCATCTTATAATACGAGCTGAAACACCTACAGCGAGTGCGAAACTCAATTGTACGTTTTCGGTATGAAGCGATTTTGCTTTCGATTGGGGCGTGTTTGGCTGCTCAAAACGCATGAATCTTGCGTATTTGTATAGAATGAAGTATTTTTCGTCTCATAATACGAGCTGGAACTCATACAGCATGCGTAAAGCTCGAATAAAGGAATTCGGTATAAGGCGACTAAGCGTTCGTGTGGGACGTGTTTGGTTGCTCAAAATGCATGAATCTTGAATATTTGCATAGAATGAAGTTTTTTTCATCTTATAATACGAGCTGAAACGCGTACAGCGAGAGTGAAACTCAAATGTACGATTTCGGTATAAAGCGACTTTGCGTTAGATTCGGGTGTGTTTGGCTGCTCAAAAAGCATGAATTTTGAGTATTTGCATAGAATGAAGTGGTTTTCATTTCATAATACGAGCTTGAACGTTTACATCGAGTGTGAAACTCAAATGTACGATTACGGTATAAAGCGACTTTGCGTTCCATTGGGGCGTGTTTGGCTGCCCAAAATGCATGAATGTTGCGTATTTGCATAGAATAAAGTCATAGAATAAAGTTTCATCTTATAATATGAGCTGAAACAAGTACAGCAAGTGTGAAACTCGAACATACGATTTTGGTATAATAAAGCGACTTTGCGTTCCATTGGGGCGTGTTTGGCTGCCCAAAATGCATGAATCCTGCGTATTTGCATACAATGAAGCGGTTTTCATTTCATAATACGAGCTTGAACGTTTACATCGAGTGTGAAACTCAAACGTACGATTTCTGTATAAAGCGATTTTGCTGTCGATCGGGCGTGTTTGGCTGCTCGAAACGCATGAATCTTGCGTATTTGCATAGAATAAAGTGTTTCTCATCTTACAATACCAGCTGAAACACCTACAGCGAGTGTGAAACTCAGATGTACGATTTCGGTATAAAGCGACTTTGCGTTCCATTGGGGCGTGTTCGGCCGCCCAAAATGGATGAATCTTGCGTATTTGCATAGAATAAAGTGTTTTTCATCTTATAATACGAGCTAAAACACCTACAGCGCGTGCGAAACTCAATTGTACGTTTTCGGTATGAAGCGATTTTGCTTTCGATTGGGGCGTGTTTGGCTGCTCAAAACGCATGAATCTTGCGTATTCGTATAGAATGAAGTCTTTTTTATTTCATAATACGAGCTGGAACGCATACAGCGAGCGTAAGACTCGAGTAAACGAATTCGGTATAAGGCGACTTTTTGTTCCTTTGGGACGTGCTTGAGTGCTCAAAATGCCTGAATCTTGCATATTTGCATAGAATGAATTATTTTTAATCTCAAAATACGAGCTGAAACGCCTACAGCGAGTATGAAACTCAGATGTACGATTTCGGTATAAAGCGACTTTGCGTTCCATTGGGGCGTGTTCGGCTGCCCAAAATGGATGAATCTTGCGGATTTGCATAGAATAAAGTGTTTTTCATCTTATAATACGAGCTGAAACACCTACAGCGAGTGCAAAACTCAATTGTACGTTTTCGGTATGAAGCGATTTTGCTTTCGATTGGGGCGTGTTTGGCTGCTCAAAACGCATGAATCTTGCGTATTTGTATAGAATGAAGTATTTTTCGTCTCATAATACGAGCTGGAACTCATACAGCATGCGTAAAGCTCGAATAAAGGAATTCGGTATAAGGCGACTAAGCGTTCGTGTGGGACGTGTTTGGTTGCTCAAAATGCATGAATCTTGAATATTTGCATAGAATGAAGTTTTTTTCATCTTATAATACGAGCTGAAACGCGTACAGCGAGAGTGAAACTCAAATGTACGATTTCGGTATAAAGCGACTTTGCGTTAGATTCGGGCGTGTTTGGCTGCTCAAAAAGCATGAATTTTGAGTATTTGCATAGAATGAAGTGGTTTTCATTTCATAATACGAGCTTGAACGTTTACATCGAGTGTGAAACTCAAATGTACGATTACGGTATAAAGCGACTTTGCGTTCCATTGGGGCGTGTTTGGCTGCCCAAAATGCATGAATGTTGCGTATTTGCATAGAATAAAGTCATAGAATAAAGTTTCATCTTATAATATGAGCTGAAACAACTACAGCAAGCGTGAAACTCGAACATAGGATTTCGGTATAATAAAGCGACTTTGCGTTCCATTGGGGCGTGTTTGGCTGCCCAAAATGCATGAATCCTGCGTATTTGCATACAATGAAGTGGTTTTCATTTCATAATACGAGCTTGAACGTTTACATCGAGTGTGAAACTCAAATGTACGATTTCTGTATAAAGCGATTTTGCTGTCGATCGGGCGTGTTTGGCTGTTCGAAACGCATGAATCTTGCGTATTTGCATAGAATAAAGTGTTTCTCATCTTACAATACCAGCTGAAACACCTACAGCGAGTGTGAAACTCAGATGTACGATTTCGGTATAAAGCGACTTTGCGTTCCATTGGGGCGTGTTCGGCTGCCCAAAATGGATGAATCTTGCGTATTTGCATAGAATAAAGTGTTTTTCATCTTATAATACGAGCTAAAACACCTACAGCGCGTGCGAATCTCAATTGTACGTTTTCGGTATGAAGCGATTTTGCTTTCGATTGGGGCGTGTTTGGCTGCTCAAAACGCATGAATCTTGCGTATTTGTATAGAATGAAGTATTTTTCGTCTCATAATACGAGCTGGAACTCATACAGCAAGCGTAAAACTCGAATAAAGGAATTCGGTATAAGGCGACTAAGCGTTCGTGTGGGACGTGTTTGGCTGCCAAAAATGCATGAATCTTGAATATTTGCATAGAATGAAGTTTTTTTCATCTTATAATACGAGCTGAAACGCGTACAGCGAGAGTAAAACTCAAATGTACGATTTCGGTATAAAGCGACTTTGCGTTCCATTGGGGCGTGTTTCGCTGCCCAAAATGCATGAATCTTGCCTATTTGCATAGAATAAAGTGTTTTTCATCTTATAATACGAGCTGAAATGCGTACAGCGAGAGTGAAACTCAAATGTACGATTTCGGTATAAAGCGACTTTGCGTTAGATTCGGGCGTGTTTGGCTGCTCAAAAAGCATGAATTTTGAGTATTTGCATAGAATGAAGTGGTTTTCATTTCATAATACGAGCTTGAACGTTTACATCGAGTGTGAAATTCAAATGTACGATTACGGTATAAAGCGACTTTGCGTTCCATTGGGGCGTGTTGGCTGCCCAAAATGCATGAATGTTGCGTATTTGCATAGAATAAAGTCATAGAATAAAGTTTCATCTTATAATATGAGCTGAAACAACTACAGCAAGTGTGAAACGCGAACATACTATTTCGGTATAATAAAGCGACTTTGCGTTCCATTGGGGCGTGTTTGGCTGCCCAAAATGCATGAACCTTGCGTATTTGCATAGAATAAAGTGTTTTTCATCTTATAATATGAGCTGAAACACCTACAGCGAGTGTGAACCTCAAATGTGAGTTTTCGGTATGAAGCGACTTTGCATTCGTTTGGGACGTGTTTTGCTATTCGAAACGCATGAATCTTGCGTATTTGTATAGTATGAAGTCTTTTTCATTTCATAATACGCGCTGGAACGCATACAGCGAGCGTAAAACTCGAGTAAACGAATTCGGTATAAGGCGACTTTGCGTTCCATTGGGGCGTGTTTGGCTGCCCAAAATGCATGAATCTTGCGTATTTGCATAGAATGAAGTATTTTTCATCTCAAAATACGAGCTGAAACGTCTACAGCGAGTGTGAAACTCAATTGTACTTTTTCGCTATGAAGCGGTTTTGCTTTAGATTGGGGCGTGTTTGGCTGCTCAAAACGCATGAATCTTGCGTATTTATATAGATTGAAGTATTTTTCGTCTCATAATAGGAGCTGTAACTCATACAGCATGCGTAAAACTCGAATAAAGGAATTCGGTATAAAGCATCTTTGCGTTTCATTGGGGCGTGTTAGACTGCCCAAAATGCATGAATCTTGCGTATTTGCAAAGAATAAAGTCATAGAATAAAGTTTCATCTTATAATATGAGCTGAAACACCTACAGCAAGTGTGAAACTCGAACATACGATTTCGGTATAATAAAGCGACTTTGCGTTCGATCGGGCCTTTTTGGGTACTCGAAATGCATGAATCTTCCGTGATTGCATAGAATGAAGTGTTTTTCATCTCAAAATACGAGCTGAAACGCCTACACCGAGTGTGAAACTCAAATGTACGATTTCGGTATAAAGCGACTTTGCGTTCCATTGGGGCGTGTTTGGCTGCCCAAAATGCAAGAATCTTGCGTATTTGCATAGAATAAAGTGTTTTTCATCTTATAATACGAGCTGAAACACCTAAAGCGAGCGTAAAACTCAAATGTACGTTTTCGGTATAAAGTGATTTTGCTTTCGATTGGGCGTGTTGGGCTACTCGAAACACATGAATCTTGCATACTTGCATAGAATGAAGTGATTTTCATCTTATAATACGAGCTGAAACGCCTACACCGAGTGTGAAACTCAAATGTAGGATTTCCGTATAAAGCGACTTTGCGTTCGACTCGGGCGTGTTTGGCTGCCCAAAAAGCATGAATCTTGCGTATTTGCATACGATGAAGTGGTTTTCATTTCATAATACGAGCTTGAACGTTTACATCGCGTGTGAAACTCAAATGTACGATTTCGCTATAAAGCGACTTTCCGGTCCATTGGGGCGTGTTTGGCTGCCCAAAATGCATGAATGTTGCGTATTTGCATAGAATAAAGTCATAGAATAAATTTTCATCTTATTATAATATGAGCTGAAACACCTACAGCAAGTGTGAAACTCGAACATACGATTTCGGTATATCAAAGCGACTTTGCGTTCGATCGGGCCTTTTTGGGTACTCGAAATGCATGAATCTTCCGTGATTGCATAGAATGAAGTGTTTTTCATCTCAAAATACGAGCTGAAACGCATACAGCGAGCGTGAAACTCCAGTAAACGAATTCGGTATAAGGCGAGTTTCCGTTCCTTTGGGACGTGTTTGGGTGCTCAAAATGCCTGAATCTTGCATATTTGCATAGAATGAAGTATTTTTCGTCTCATAATACGAGCTGGAAATCATACAGCATGCGTAAAACTCGAAAAAAGGAATTCGGTATAAGGCGACTATGCGTTCGTGTGGGACGTGTTTGGCTGCCCAAAATGCATGAATCTTGCGTATTTGCAAAGAATAAAGTCATAGAATAAAGTTTCATCTTATAATATGAGCTGAAACACCTACAGCAAGTGTGAAACTCGAACATACGATTTCGGTATAATAAAGCGACTTTGCGTTTGATCGGGCCTTTTTGGGTACTCGAAATGCATGAATCTTCCGTGATTGCATAGAATGAAGTGTTTTTCATCTCAAAATACGAGCTGAAACGCCTACACCGAGTGTGAAACTCAAATGTACGATTTCGGTATAAAGCGACTTTGCGTTCCATTGGGGCGTGTTTGGCTGCCCAAAATGCAAGAATCTTGCGTATTTGCATAGAATAAAGTGTTTTTCATCTTATAATACGAGCTGAAACACCTAAAGCGAGCGTAAAACTCAAATGTACGTTTTCGGTATAAAGTGATTTTGCTTTCGATTGGGCGTGTTGGGCTACTCGAAACACATGAATCTTGCATACTTGCATAGAATGAAGTGTTTTTCATCTCACAAAAAGAGCTGAAGCGTCTACAGCGAGTGTGAAACTTAAATGTACGTGTTCGGTATAAAACGACTTTGCGTTCCATTGGGGCGTGTTTGGCTGCCCAAAATGCATGAATCTTGCGTATTTGCATAGAATGAAGTGATTTTCATCTTATAATACGAGCTGAAACGCCTACACCGAGTGTGAAACTCAAATGTAGGATTTCCGTATAAAGCGACTTTGCGTTCGACTCGGGCGTGTTTGGCTGCCCAAAAAGCATGAATCTTGCGTATTTGCATACGATGAAGTGGTTTTCATTTCATAATACGAGCTTGAACGTTTACATCGCGTGTGAAACTCAAATGTACGATTTCGCTATAAAGCGACTTTCCGGTCCATTGGGGCGTGTTTGGCTGCCCAAAATGCATGAATGTTGCGTATTTGCATAGAATAAAGTCATAGAATAAAGTTTCATCTTATTATAATATGAGCTGAAACACCTACAGCAAGTGTGAAACTCGAACATACGATTTCGGTATATCAAAGCGACTTTGCGTTCGATCGGGCCTTTTTGGGTACTCGAAATGCATGAATCTTCCGTGATTGCATAGAATGAAGTGTTTTTCATCTCAAAATACGAGCTGAAACGCCTACAGCGAGTGTGAAACTCAAATGTACGATTTCGGTATAAAGCGACTTTGCGGTCCATTGGGGCGTGTTTGGCTGCCCAAAATGCATGAATGTTGCGTATTTGCATAGAATAAAGTCATAGAATAAAGTTTCATCTTATAATATGAGCTGAAACACCTACAGCAAGTGTGAAACTCGAACATACGATTTCGGTATAATAAAGCGACTTTGCGTTCGATTAGGGCCTTTTTGGGTAATCGAAATGCATGAACCTTGCATATTTGCATAGAATGAAGTATTTTTCATCTCAAAATACGCGAGCTGAAACGCCTACAGCGAGTGTGAAACTCAAATGTACGATTTCGGTATAAAGCGACTTTGCGTTCCATTGAGGCGTGTTTGGGTGCCCAAAACTGATGAATCTTGCGTATTTGCATAGAATAAAGTGTTTTTCATCTTATAATACGAGATGAAACACCTACAGCGAGTGTAAAAATCAAATGTACGTTTTCGGTATGAAGCGACTTTGCGATCGATTCGGGCGTGTTTTACTGCCCAAAATGCATGAATCTTGCGTATTTGTATAGAATGAAGTACTTTTCGTCTCATAATACAAGCTGGAACCCCTACAGCATGCGTAAAACTCGAATAAAGGAATTCGGTATAAGGCGACTATGCGTTCGTGTGGGACGTGTTTGGCTGCCCAAAATGCATGAATCTTGCATATTTGCATAGAATGAAGTTTTTTTCATCTTATAATACGAGCTGAAACGCGTACAGCTAGTGTGAAACTCAAATGTACGATTTCGGTATGAAGGGACTTTGCTTTCGATTGGGGCGTGTTTGGCTACTCGAAATGCATGAGTCTTGCGTATTTGTATAGAATGAAGTCTTTTTCATTTCATAATACGAGCTGAAACGCATACAGCGAGCGTGAAACTCCAGTAAACGAATTCGGTATAAGGCGAGTTTCCGTTCCTTTGGGACGTGTTTGGGTGCTCAAAATGCCTGAATCTTGCATATTTGCATAGAATGAAGTATTTTTCGTCTCATAATACGAGCTGGAAATCATACAGCATGCGTAAAACTCGAAAAAAGGAATTCGGTATAAGGCGACTATGCGTTCGTGTGGGACGTGTTTGGCTGCCCAAAATGCATGAATCTTGCGTATTTGTATAGAATGAAGTCTTTTTCATTACATAATACGAGCTGGAACGCATACAGCGAGCGTAAAACTCGAGTAAACGAATTCGGTATAAGGCGACTTTTTGTTCCTTTGGGACGTGCTTGAGTGCTCAAAATGCCTGATTCTTGCATATTTGCATAGAATGAAGTATTTTTCATCTCAAAATACGACCTGAAACGCCTACAGCGAGTGTGAAACTCAAATGAACGATTTCGGTATAAAGCGACTTTGCGTTCATTGGGGCGTGTTTGGCTGCTCAAAATGCATGAATCTTGCGTATTTGCATAGAATAAAGTGTTTTTCATCTTACAATACGAGCTGAAACACCTACAGCGAGGGTAAAACTCAAATGTACGTTTTCGGTATAAAGTGATTTTGCTTTCGATTGGGCGTGTTGGGCTACTCGAAACACATGAATCTTGCATACTTGCATAGAATGAAGTGTTTTTCATCTTACAAAAAGAGCTGAAACGTCTACAGCGAGTGTGAAACTCAAATGTACGTGTTCGGTATAAAACGACTTTGCGTTCCATTGGGGCGTGTTTGGCCGCCCAAAATGCTTGAAACTTGCGTATTTGCATAGAATAAAGTGTTTTTCATCTTATAATACGAGCTGAAACGCCTACAGCGAGTGTGAAACTCAAATGTACGATTTTGGTATAAAGCGAGTTTGCGTTCGATTGGGGCTTGTTTGACTGCCCAAAATGCATGAATCTTGCTTTTTTCCATACACTGAGGTGGTTTTCATTTCATAATACGAGCTTGACAGTTTACATCGAGTGTGAAACTCAAATGTACGATTTCGGTATAAAGTGATTTTGCTGTCGATCGGGCGAGTTTGTCTACTCGAAACGCATGAATCTTGCATGTTTGCATAGAATGAAGTTTTTTTTCATCTCACAAAACGATCTGAAACGTCTACAGCGAGTGTGAAACTCAAATGTACGATTTCGGTATAAAGCGACTTTGCGTTCGATTGGCGCTTGTTTGGGTGCCAAAAATGCATGAATCTTGCGTATTTGCATAGAATAAGGTGTTTTCATCTTATAATACGAGTTGAAACACCTACAGCAAGTGTGAATCTCAAATGTACGTTTTCGGTATGAAGCGACTTTGCTTTCGATTGGGGCGTGTTTGACTGCCCAAAATGCATGAATCTTGCGTATTTGCATAGAATGATGTGATTTTCATCTTATAATACGAGCTGAAACGCCTACACTGAGTGTGAAACTCAAATGTACGATTTCGGTATAAAGCGACTTTGCGTTCGATTCGGGCGTGTTTGGCTGCCCAAAAAGCATGAATCTTGCGTATTTGCATACAGTGAAGTGGTTTTCATTTCATAATACGAGCTTGAAGGTTTACATCGAGTGTGAAACTCAAATGTCCGATTTCGGTATAAAGCGATTTTGCTGTCGATCGGGCGTGTTTGGCTACTCGAAACGCATGAATCTTGCGTATTTGCATAGAATAAAGTGTTTCTCATCTTACAATACCAGCTGAAACACCTACAGCGAGAATGAAACTCAAATGTACGTCTTCGGTATGAAACGACTTTGCTTTCGATTGGGGCCTGTTTGGGTACTCGAAATGCATGAATCTTCCGTATTTTCTTAGAATGAAGTGTTTTTCATCTCAAAATACGAATTGAAACGCCTATAGCGAGTGTGAAACTCAAATGTACGATATCGGTATAAAGCTACTTTGCGTTCGATTGGGGCTTGTTTGGCTGCTCAAAACGCATGAATCTTGCGTATTTGTATAGTATGAAGTCTCTTTCATTTCATAATACGAGCTGGAACGCATACAGCGAGCCTAAAACTCGAGTAACCGAATTCGGTATAAGGCGACTTTTTGTTCCTTTGGGACGTGCTTGAGTGCTCAAAATGCCTGAATCTTGCATATTTGCATAGAATGAAGTATTTTTCATCTCAAAATACGAGCTGAAACGCCTACAGCGAGAGTGATACTCAAATGTACGATTTCGGTATAAAGCGACTTTGCGTTCCATTGGGGCGTGTTTGGCTGCCCAAAATGCATGAATCTTGCGTATTTGCATAGAATAAAGTGTTTTTCATCTTATAATCCGAGCTGAAACGCCTACAGCGAGTGTGAAACTCAAATGTACGTTTTCGGTATGCAGCGACTTTGCTTTCAATTGAGGCCTGTTTGGGTACTCGAAATGCATGAATCTTCCGTATTTGCATAGAATGAAGTGTTTTTCATCTCAAAATACGAACTGAAACGCCTACAGCGAGTGTGAAACTCAGATGTACGATTTCGGTATAAAGCGACTTTGCGTTTCATTGGGGCGTGTTTGGCTGCCCAAAATGCATGAATCTTGCGTATTTGCATAGAATAAAGTGTTTTTCATCTTATAATACGAGCTGAAACGCCTACAGCGAGAGTGAAACTCAAATGTACGTTTTCGGTATGAAACGACTTTGTTTTCGATTGGGGCCTGTTTGGGTACTCGAAATGCATGAATCTTCCGTATTTTCATAGAATGAAGTGTTTTTCATCTCAAAATACGAATTGAAACCCCTATAGCGAGTGTAAAACTCAAATGTACGATATCGGTATAAAGCTACTTTGCGTTCGATTGGGGCTTGTTTGCCTGCTGAAAACGCCTGAATCTTCCGTATTTGTATAGTATGACGTCTCTTTCATTTCATAATACGAGCTGGAACGCATACAGCGAGCGTAAAACTCGAGTAAACGAATTCGGTATAAGGCGACTTTTTGTTCCTTTGGGACGTGTTTGGGTGCTCAAAATGCCTGAATCTTGCATATTTGCATAGAATGAAGTATTTTTAATCTAAAAATACGAGCTGAAACGCCTACAGCGAGTGAGAAAATCAAATGTACGTTTTCGGTATGAATGTTACGTCCTGGGTCAAATTCGGGACAGAAGGAGTAATCGACACTCACAAAATTTTTTTTTTTTGGAACAATTAGTCGATACGCATAACACCGAAGACAATACGGTATAATAATCCCACGTTATCATTTTATTGTTAATAATAATCAACAACAATCGCCTTAAACAAATAATAATAAACTAAATCAAGTATAACGTAAGACGATATATAGCGTTAATAAACGCCAAAGCGAAACTACATATATGGCAAAGGGATAAACCAACAAAATTCAGTAAACTTCAAGTTGCAAGAAAAACAAAACCGCGAGGCTTAAACAAAATCTGAACACGCTAAAAGAAGCGGAAAACCCTCGCGAATACTTTATCCCTGCCAATCCAATACCCTCTGAGGTGTATTTTCGCCACCGTTAACGGTTTCCGAAAAGGTGCGCATGACCTTGGAAAATAAGTAAATTAATTCTGTAACTCAAATGGGAAGCAGGAATCGTTTAAAAATTGGCAGACGAACTAAAAACATAGCAATAAATCGACGAAAATTCGAACAAGTAAATAAACATTATTAATAATAAATAAAATTGTTAATAAATAATTTTCGAACATTCTAATACGCGCAACGCCGGAGTGCCGTTTAGACACGACACTCGACGGCATAAAACAAGAATAAACAAACATTAATTAACAATAAATAAATAATATTATTTACAAATATTTTCGATACCGCATAACGCCGGAGTGCCGTGTAGACACGACACTCGACGGCATAAAACAAAAATAAATACACATTAATTAACAATAAATAAATAATATTATTTTCAAATATTTCAATACGCACAACGCCGGAGTGCCGTGTAGACACGACACTCGACGGCACTAAACAGTAATAAATAAACATTATTCAACAATAAAGAAACCAATGTTACTAATAAATAACTCCACAACATTTTTATACAAACACCACCGGAATATCACTATCAAAATGATATTCGGTGGCACTGAATACGTAATAACGGGATATCACGTTTATAAATATTAAGATAACAATTGTCGATAATTAATTATCAGCTCAAAGCAAATACACGCACCACCCGAAATATCTGGATGGGTGCATCTCCAATATCATCAAACGACAAACCATGTGTTTACTATTAATTGTTAATAACATTTGTAACCGAAAAACTTATATGTAATAATACGTATACTTACACTGGGGATTTGGAAAAATTAACCATCATATTAATCATGTAAAAACCAAATGGTTAAATAATTAGTATTAATAATAATAAGCCATCTTTAATAATGTATCGGATGGCGGAGCGAGTATAAGACCGGACGCAACCGCGACAAAGCTCCGAGAATCGCCACCGATAAGGGCCCTCTAAGAAACGAGCCCGTGGGATGCTGCAACGGCACGGCTGCCGTGGGACCGGACGCGATCGCGACAGAGCTCCGAGAATCGCCACCGATAAGAGCTCTCCAAGAAGCGAGCTCATGGGACGCTGCATTGGCACGGCTACCGTGGGACAAAGGCAGTACCACGACCAGAGGCAGTGCTACCGCGAGACCGGACGCAACTCCGACAACGGCTCCGAGAATCGCCGCCGATAAGACGGTCCCAAGAAGCCCTCTGCCGTTGGGACTCGAGGCGAGAGACCGGACGAGGCTCGGACAAACAACTCCGAGAAACACCAGCCGATAAGGCGATCCCGAGAAGTTCTCTGCCGTTGGGACTCAGACCCGTGGGATGCTGCATAAGCACGGGGCTCCATGAAAACGGCTGCCCCACCATTGGACGGCTCGCTTCCACGTAGCCCCGCCGATAAGGCGGTCTCGAGAAGCTCTCCGCCGTGAGACAAAGGCGGCCCCCACTCTAAGGGACAGCACGAATGCGAGAGGCTGCCCCACCATCGTCCATCTTGGTGCCGCAAGACAGCAGCGGCCCCCACTCCAAGGCACAGCTACGAGAGGCTGCCCCACCATCATCCATTGCTCTGCCGCAAAACAGCAGCGGCCCCCACTTCAAGGGACAGCACAGCTACGAGAGGCTGCCCCACCATCATCCATTGCTCTGCCGCAAGACAGCAGAGGCCCCCACTTCAAGGGACAGCACGGCTACGAGCGGCTGCCCCACCATCAGTCATCATGGTGCCGCGAGACAACGGCGGCCCCCACTCAGGGGACAGTGCGGCTACAAGCGGCTGCCCCACCTATCATCCATCACGCTACCATGAGCGCCTGCCCCACCACAGGGCGACATACGGGAGCGACGAATCATTGGCCAGTGCAGCGGAGCGAATCCGCGAGGGCCTCCCCGCCACCGACCACGGACTCGGGAGACTCGCGGGTCAGGAGCGCTCCGATGGATCTTCAGTTCTTCTACGACTCTCGACACCGGTGGTCGACTGAAAGGGTGTTCTCGAAGAGACCCTCGCGAACCCCGGGTATTCCTTTGTTATAAAATAACAATCATCATTTGTATTTGACAATAAATATTAAAAATCGCGATTGATACCTGGCGTCCAGGCGGTATTTCACCGGTATAAGATATCTCTAGCGAACAGTTCATACTTTACAATAAATATCAAGATATTCCTTTCGAATCCTAACGATCCGAATTAATAAAACAATTAAATATAATAAATCGCAAAATCTATCCCTCGACAATAAACGATAAACGACGATCCGCCAGAGGCACCGCGTCTCTATTCAACAAGTGGTAAAAAACGTAAGTACAGTAAGAAGGTTACCCACAATCATTGGACATTTTTATCACAAATTACGAGTATTTCACATTTGTTGACGCAAAACAACTTATTCCTTGCCCTTATACCATAAAATATCAATTAGATAAGGTCAATAAGCTTAAAAACATTGGATTTTATGAAGATCAGTCTCGACAGTGGTCGATTCTGATATATATGAAATCGCAAGCTTCCTGGTCGAGACCAGTATAATATATCAATTAATTAAGGTGTATTAAGCTTAAAAACATTGGATTTTATGAAGATCAGTCTCGGCAGCGGTCGATTCTGATATATATGAAATCGCAAGCTTCCTGGTCGAGACCAGTATAATATATCAATTAATTAAGGTCAATTAAGCTTAAAAACATTGGATTTTATGAAGATCAGTCTCGGCAGCGGTCGATTCTGATATATATGAAATCGCAAGCTTTCTGGTCAAGACCAGTATAATATATCTATCAAATAAGGACAATAGATTTAAAAGCACTGAATCTTATATAGACCAGACTCGACGACGATTGAGTCTGATATAGATGAGATTGCAACCTTCCTAGTTAAGGATAATAGGATAAAGTCCTTAGTATTAAATACTTTCCAAAACCTATAAAATGCATGTCAAAAAATGTGAACTGGTCGTATTCCATAAAATCTAATGGATCGTAGACGTACAAAGCAAAGAGTCCAATTGCGTGGAGGCCGAACTGTCGTCGTAGCAAACGTAAATTCACGTAAAGGAGTTCGCCGAATAACAGCCCAGGTTTCTCGAATTTCCGCCATACCTACGTTGATCGCAGAAAATCGGAACAATATTGCGGACATCGCTGGTGAAAATTCCATTCCTGTCGGGAACAGGCTCCCTACGAGAAATCCACCGACTGTCGTATCCGACGTCATTTTGATAAATCATAAAATTCTCATAATCCGCGACTATCCTCACGGCAATCAACCCGTGTCGACACAGATTCGGCATCCTCTGCCAAATCCCGTGACAGGTATCGAGGACGACGACAGCTCAGACGCTTCTACGGTAACCAACGAGGACAGGCCATCTCCGGCATCTTCTCCAGAGCTGATCCTTGGAAAATAGCGCCTTCAACCCGCTACGCCCGGAAGCTCATCACATGCCATCAAAACATCAAAACATCGAGAATCAAGGTACGTAGCAAAATACATATAATACTCATCCAGTACTGCTCGGATCCCTAACCGGCGCATTCCGGTTTAAATACGGAGCATCCTCGTATAACCAGCTACCAGTCGCTCAAACTGAAAATTAAGAATTCCAGCAAAAAAAAAAGAAAGGAATAAATCCATTAAAATCAAAGCCGCGACGTAACAAATGGACGTTTTCGGTATGAAGCGACTTTGCTTTCGATTGGGGCCTATTTGGGTACTCGAAATCATGAATCTTCCGTATTTGCATACAATGAAGTGTTTTTCAACTCAAAATACGATCTGAAACGCCTACAGCGAGTGTGAAACTCAAATGTACGATATCGGTATAAAGCTACTTTGCGTTCCATTGGGGCGTGTTTGGCTGCCCAAAATGCATGAATCTTGCGTATTTGCATAGAATAAAGTGTTTTTCATCTTATAATACGAGCTGAAACGCCTACACCGAGTGTGAAACTCAAATGTACGTTTTCGGTATGAAGCGACTTTGCTTTCGATTGGGGCCTGTTTGGGTACTCGAAATGCATGAATCTTCCGTATTTGCATAGAATGAAGTGTTTTTCATCTCAAAATACGAACTGAAACGCCTACAGCGAGTGTGAAACTCAAATGTACGATTTCGGTATAAAGCGACTTTGCGTTAGATTCGGGCGTGTTTGGCTGCTCAAAACGCATGAATCTTGCGTATTTGTATAGTATGAAGTCTCTTTCATTTCATAATACGAGCTGGAACTCATACAGCATGCGTAAAACTCGAATAAAGGAATTCGGTATAAGGCGACTAAGCGTTCGTGTGGGACGTGTTTGGCTGCCCAAAATGCATGAATCTTGAATATTTGCATAGAATGAAGTTTTTTTCATCTTACAATACGAGCTGAAACGCGTACAGCGAGAGTGAAACTCAAATGTACGATTTCGGCATAAAGCGACTTTGCGTTCGTTTGGGACGTGTTTGGCTGCCCAAAATGCATGAATCTTGCGCATTTGCATAGAATAAAGTGTTTTTCATCTTATAATACGAGCTGAAATACCTACAGCGAGTGTGAACCTCAAATGTACGTTTTCGGTATGAAGCGACTTTGCATTCGTTTGGGACGTGTTTTGCTATTCGAAACGCATGAATCTTGCGTATTTGCATAGAATTAAGTGTTTTTCATCTCATAATATGGGCTGGAATGCCTACCTCTGTAGGCTTTCCAGATCATATTACTCATTATTATTATTATTATTAAAACACCAAAATACGAATTCGGTATAAGGCGACTTTACGTTCGATTGGGGTGTGTTTGACTGCCCAAAATGCACGAATCTTGCGTATTTGCGTAGAATGATGTGATTTTCATCTTATAATACGAGCTGAAACGCCTACACCGAGTGTGAAACTCAAATGTACGATTTCGGTATAAAGCGACTTTGCGTTCGATTCGGGCGTGTTTTGCTGCCCAAAAAGCATGAATCTTGCGTATTTGCATACAATGAAGTGGTTTTCATTTCATAGTACGAGCTTGAACGTTTACATCGAGTGTGAAACTCAAATGTACGATTTCGGTATAAAGCGAATTGCGTTCCATTTGGGCGTGTTTGGCTGCCCAATATGCATGAATCGTGCGTATTTGCATAGAATAAAGTGTTTTTCATCTCAAAATACGAACTCAAGCGCCTACAGGGAGTGTGAAACTCAGATGTACGATTTCGGGATACAGCGACTTTCCGTTCCATTGGGGCGTGTTTGGCTGCCCAAAATGCATGAATCTTGGGTATTTGCATAGAATAAAGTGTTTTTCATCTTATAATACGAGCTGAAACGCCTACAGCGAGAATGAAACTCAAATGTACGTCTTCGGTATGAAACGACTTTGCTTTCGATTGGGGCCGGTTTGGGTACTCGAAATGCATGAATCTTCCGTATTTTCATAAAATGAAGTGTTTTTCATCTCAAAATACGAATTGAAACGCCTATAGAGAGTGTGAAACTCAATTGTACGATATCGGTATAAAGCTACTTTGCGTTCGATTGGGGCTTGTTTGGCTGCTCAAAACGCATGAATCTTGCGTATATGTATAGTATGAAGTCTCTTTCATTTCATAATACGAGCTGGAACGCATACAGCGAGCGTTAAACTCGAGTAAACGAATTCGGTATAAGGCGACTTTTTGTTCCTTTGGGACGTGTTTGGGTGCTCAAAATGCCTGAATCTTGCATATTTGCATAGAATGAATTATTTTTAATCTCAAAATACGAGCTGAAACGCCTACAGCGAGTGTGAAACTCAGATGTACGATTTCGGTATACAGCGACTTTGCGTTCCATTGGGGCGTGTTCGGCTGCCCAAAATGGATGAATCTTGCGTATTTGCATAGAATAAAGTGTTTTTCATCTTATAATACGAGCTGAAACACCCACAGCGAGTGCGAAACTCAATTGTACGTTTTCGGTATGAAGCGATTTTGCTTTCGATTGGGGCGTGTTTGGCTGCTCAAAATGCGTGAATCTTGCGTATTTGTATAGAATGAAGTATTTTTCGTCTCACAATACGAGCTGGAACTCATACAGCATGCGTAAAACTCGAATAAAGGAATTCGGTATAAGGCGACTAAGCGTTCGTGTGGGACGTGTTTGGCTGCCAAAAATGCATGAATCTTGAATATTTGCATAGAATGAAGTTTTTTTCATCTTATAATACGAGCTGAAACGCGTACAGCGAGAGTGAAACTCAAATGTATGATTTCGGTATAAAGCGACTTTGCATTCCATTGGGGCGTGTTTGGCTGCCCAAAATGCATGAATCTTGCCTATTTGCGGAGAATAAAGTGTTTTTCATCTTATAATACGAGCTGAAACGCCTACAGCGAGTGTGAAAATCGAATGTACGTTTTCGGTATGAAGCGACTTTGCATTCGTTTGGGACGTGTTTTGCTATTCGAAACGCATGAATCTTGCGTATTTGCATAGAATTAAGTGTTTTTCATCTCATAATATGAGCTGGAATACCTCCCGCTGTAGGCATTCCAGCTCATATTACTTATTATTATTATTATTATTATTAAAACACCAATATACGAATTCGGTATGAGGCGACTATGCGTTCGTGTGGACGTGTTTGGCTGCCCAAAATGCATGAATCTTGCATATTTGCATAAAATGAAGTTTTTTTCACCTCATAATACGAGCTGAAACACCTACAGCGAGTGTGAAACTCAATTGTACGTTTTCGGTATGAAGCGAATTTTCTTTCGATTGGGGCGTGTTTGGCTACTCGAAATGCATGGATCTTGCGTATTTGAATAGAATGAAGTGTATTTCATCTTCTACGAGCGGAAACGCCTACAGCTAGTGTGAAACTCAAATGTACGATTTCGGTATGAAGCGACTTTGCTTTCGATTGGGGCGTGTTTGGCTACTCGAAATGCATGAGTCTTGCGTATTTGAATAGAATGAAGTGTTATTCATCTTCAACGACCGGAAACGCCTACAACTAGTGTGAAACTCAAATGTACGATTTCGGTATAAAGTGACTTTGCGTTCCATTCGGGAGTGTTTGGCTGCCCGAAAAGCATGAATCTTGCGTATTTGCATACCATGAAGTATTTTTCATTTTATAATACGAGCTGAAACGCCTACAGCGAGTGTGAAACTCAAATGTACGTTTTCGGTATGAAGCGACTTTGCTTTCGATTGGGGCCTATTTGGGTACTCGAAATCATGAATCTTCCGTATTTGCATACAATGAAGTGTTTTTCATCTCAAAATACGAATTGAAACGCCTACAGCGAGTGTGAAACTCAAATGTACGATATCGGTATAAAGCTACTTTGCGTTCCATTGGGGCGTGTTTGGCTGCCCAAAATGCATGAATCTTGCGTATTTGCATAGAATAAAGTGTTTTTCATCTTATAATACGAGCTGAAACGCCTACAGCGAGTGTGAAACTCAAATGTACATTTTCGGTATGAAGCGACTTTGCTTTCGATTGGGGCCTGTTTGGGTACTCGAAATGCATGAATCTTCCGTATTTGCATAGAATGAAGTGTTTTTCATCTCAAAATACGAACTGAAACGCCTACGGCGAGTGTGAAACTCAAATGTACGATATCGGTATAAAGCTACTTTGCGTTCGACTGGGGCTTGTTTGGCTGCTCAAAACGCATGAATCTTGCGTATTTGTATAGAATGAAGTCTTTTTCATTTCATAATACGAGCTGGAACGCATACAGCGAGCGTAAGACTCGAGTAAACAAATTCGGTATAAGGCGACTTTTTGTTCCTTTGGGACGTGCTTGAGTGCTCAAAATGCCTGAATCTTGCATATTTGCATAGAATGAAGTATTTTTCATCTCAAAATACGAGCTGAAACGCCTACAGCGAGTGTGAAACTCAGATGTACGATTTCGGTATAAAGCGACTTTGCGTTCCATTGGGGCGTGTTCGGCTGCCCAAAATGGATGAATCTTGCGGATTTGCATAGAATAAAGTGTTTTTCATCTTATAATACGAGCTGAAACACCTACAGCGAGTGCGAAACTCAATTGTACGTTTTCGGTATGAAGCGATTTTGCTTTCGATTGGGGCGTGTTTGGCTGCTCAAAACGCATGAATCTTGCGTATTTGTATAGAATGAAGTATTTTTCGTCTCATAATACGAGCTGGAACTCATACAGCATGCGTAAAGCTCGAATAAAGGAATTCGGTATAAGGCGACTAAGCGTTCGTGTGGGACGTGTTTGGTTGCCCAAAATGCATGAATCTTGAATATTTGCATAGAATGAAGTTTTTTTCATCTTATAATACGAGCTGAAACGCGTACAGCGAGAGTGAAACTCAAATGTACGATTTCGGTACAAAGCGACTTTGCGTTAGATTCGGGCGTGTTTGGCTGCTCAAAAAGCATGAATTTTGAGTATTTGCATAGAATGAAGTGGTTTTCATTTCATAATACGAGCTTGAACGTTTACATCGAGTGTGAAACTCAAATGTACGATTACGGTATAAAGCGACTTTGCGTTCCATTGGGGCGTGTTTGGCTGCCCAATAAGCATGAATGTTGCGTATTTGCATAGAATAAAGTCATAGAATAAAGTTTCATCTTATAATATGAGCTGAAACAACTACAGCAAGTGTGAAACTCGAACATACGATTTCGGTATAATAAAGCGACTTTGCGTTCCATTGGGGCGTGTTCGGCTGCCCAAAATGGATGAATCTTGCGTATTTGCATAGAATGAAGTGTTTTTCATCTTATAATACGAGCTAAAACACCTACAGCGCGTGCGAAACTCAATTGTACGTTTTCGGTTTGAAGCGATTTTGCTTTCGATTGGGGCGTGTTTGGCTGCTCAAAACGCATGAATCTTGCGTATTTGTATAGAATGAAGTATTTTTCGTCTCATAATACGAGCTGGAACTCATACAGCAAGGGTAAAACTCAAATAAAGGAATTCGGTATAAGGCGACTAAGCGTTCGTGTGGGACGTGTTTGGCTGCCAAAAATGCATGAATCTTGAATATTTGCATAGAATGAAGTTTTTTTCATCTTATAATACGAGCTGAAACGCGTACAGCGAGAGTAAAACTCAAATGTACGATTTCGGTATAAAGCGACTTTGCGTTCCATTGGGGCGTGTTTCGCTGCCCAAAATGCATGAATCTTGCCTATTTGCATAGAATAAAGTGTTTTTCATCTTATAATACGAGCTGAAATGCGTACAGCGAGAGTGAAACTCAAATGTACGATTTCGGTATAAAGCGACTTTGCGTTAGATTCGGGCGTGTTTGGCTGCTCAAAAAGCATGAATTTTGAGTATTTGCATAGAATGAAGTGGTTTTCATTTCATAATACGAGCTTGAACGTTTACATCGAGTGTGAAATTCAAATGTACGATTACGGTATAAAGCGACTTTGCGTTCCATTGGGGCGTGTGTGGCTGCCCAAAATGCATGAATGTTGCGTATTTGCATAGAATAAAGTCATAGAATAAAGTTTCATCTTATAATATGAGCTGAAACAACTACAGCAAGTGTGAAACGCGAACATACGATTTCGGTATAATAACGCGACTTTGCGTTCCATTGGGGCGTGTTTGGCTGCCCAAAATGCATGAATCTTGCGTTTTTGCATAGAATAAAGTGTTTTTCATCTTATAATACGAGCTGAAACACCTACAGCGAGTGTGAACCTCAAATGTGAGTTTTCGGTATGAAGCGACTTTGCATTCGTTTGGGACGTGTTTTGCTATTCGAAACGCATGAATCTTGCGTATTTGCATGGAATTAAGTGTTTTTCATCTTTTAATACGAGCTGGAATGCCTACCTCTATAGGCATTCCAGCTCATATTACTCATTATTATTATTATTATTATTAAAACACCAATATACGAATTCGGTATGAGGCGACTTTACGTTCGATTGGGGCGTGTTTGACTGCCCAAAATGCACGAATCTTGCGTATTTGCATAGAATGATGTGATTTTCATCTTATAATACGAGCTGAAACGCCTACACCGAGTGTGAAACTCAAGTGTACGATTTCGGTATAAAGCGGCTTTGCGTTCGATTCGGGCGTGTTTGGCTGCCCAAAAAGCATGAATCTTGCGTATTTGCATACAATGAAGTGGTTTTCATTTCATAATACGAGCTTAAACGTTTACATCGAGTGTGAAACTCAAATGTACGATTTCGGTATAAAGCGATTTTGCTGTCGATCGGGCGTGTTTGGCTACTCGAAACGCATGAACCTTGCGTATTTGCATAGAATAAAGTTTTCTCATCTTACGATACCAGCTGAAACACCTACAGCGAGTGTGAAACTCAAATGTACGATTTCGGTATAAAGCGACTTTGCGTTCCATTGGGGCGTGTTTGGCTGCCCAAAATGCATGAATTTTGCGTATTTGCATAGAATAAAGTGTTTTTCATCTTATAATACGAGCTGAAACACCTACAGCGAGTGTGAACCTCAAATGTGAGTTTTCGGTATGAAGCGACTTTGCATTCGTTTGGGACGTGTTTTGCTATTCGAAACGCATGAATCTTGCGTATTTGCATGGAATTAAGTGTTTTTCATCTTTTAATACGAGCTGGAATGCCTACCTCTATAGGCATTCCAGCTCATATTACTCATTATTATTATTATTATTATTAAAACACCAAAATACGAATTCGGTATAAGGCGACTTTACGTTCGATTGGGGTGTGTTTGACTGCCCAAAATGCACGAATCTTGCGTATTTGCGTAGAATGATGTGATTTTCATCTTATAATACGAGCTGAAACGCCTACACCGAGTGTGAAACTCAAATGTACGATTTCGGTATAAAGCGACTTTGCGTTCGATTCGGGCGTGTTTTGCTGCCCAAAAAGCATGAATCTTGCGTATTTGCATACAATGAAGTGGTTTTCATTTCATAGTACGAGCTTGAACGTTTACATCGAGTGTGAAACTCAAATGTACGATTTCGGTATAAAGCGAATTGCGTTCCATTTGGGCGTGTTTGGCTGCCCAATATGCATGAATCGTGCGTATTTGCATAGAATAAAGTGTTTTTCATCTCAAAATACGAACTCAAGCGCCTACAGGGAGTGTGAAACTCAGATGTACGATTTCGGGATACAGCGACTTTGCGTTCCATTGGGGCGTGTTTGGCTGCCCAAAATGCATGAATCTTGGGTATTTGCATAGAATAAAGTGTTTTTCATCTTATAATACGAGCTGAAACGCCTACAGCGAGAATGAAACTCAAATGTACGTCTTCGGTATGAAACGACTTTGCTTTCGATTGGGGCCGGTTTGGGTACTCGAAATGCATGAATCTTCCGTATTTTCATAAAATGAAGTGTTTTTCATCTCAAAATACGAATTGAAACGCCTATAGAGAGTGTGAAACTCAATTGTACGATATCGGTATAAAGCTACTTTGCGTTCGATTGGGGCTTGTTTGGCTGCTCAAAACGCATGAATCTTGCGTATATGTATAGTATGAAGTCTCTTTCATTTCATAATACGAGCTGGAACGCATACAGCGAGCGTTAAACTCGAGTAAACGAATTCGGTATAAGGCGACTTTTTGTTCCTTTGGGACGTGTTTGGGTGCTCAAAATGCCTGAATCTTGCATATTTGCATAGAATGAATTATTTTTAATCTCAAAATACGAGCTGAAACGCCTACAGCGAGTGTGAAACTCAGATGTACGATTTCGGTATACAGCGACTTTGCGTTCCATTGGGGCGTGTTCGGCTGCCCAAAATGGATGAATCTTGCGTATTTGCATAGAATAAAGTGTTTTTCATCTTATAATACGAGCTGAAACACCCACAGCGAGTGCGAAACTCAATTGTACGTTTTCGGTATGAAGCGATTTTGCTTTCGATTGGGGCGTGTTTGGCTGCTCAAAATGCGTGAATCTTGCGTATTTGTATAGAATGAAGTATTTTTCGTCTCACAATACGAGCTGGAACTCATACAGCATGCGTAAAACTCGAATAAAGGAATTCGGTATAAGGCGACTAAGCGTTCGTGTGGGACGTGTTTGGCTGCCAAAAATGCATGAATCTTGAATATTTGCATAGAATGAAGTTTTTTTCATCTTATAATACGAGCTGAAACGCGTACAGCGAGAGTGAAACTCAAATGTATGATTTCGGTATAAAGCGACTTTGCATTCCATTGGGGCGTGTTTGGCTGCCCAAAATGCATGAATCTTGCCTATTTGCGGAGAATAAAGTGTTTTTCATCTTATAATACGAGCTGAAACGCCTACAGCGAGTGTGAAAATCGAATGTACGTTTTCGGTATGAAGCGACTTTGCATTCGTTTGGGACGTGTTTTGCTATTCGAAACGCATGAATCTTGCGTATTTGCATAGAATTAAGTGTTTTTCATCTCATAATATGAGCTGGAATACCTCCCGCTGTAGGCATTCCAGCTCATATTACTTATTATTATTATTATTATTATTAAAACACCAATATACGAATTCGGTATGAGGCGACTATGCGTTCGTGTGGACGTGTTTGGCTGCCCAAAATGCATGAATCTTGCATATTTGCATAAAATGAAGTTTTTTTCACCTTATAATACGAGCTGAAACACCTACAGCGAGTGTGAAACTCAATTGTACGTTTTCGGTATGAAGCGAATTTTCTTTCGATTGGGGCGTGTTTGGCTACTCGAAATGCATGGATCTTGCGTATTTGAATAGAATGAAGTGTATTTCATCTTCTACGAGCGGAAACGCCTACAGCTAGTGTGAAACTCAAATGTACGATTTCGGTATGAAGCGACTTTGCTTTCGATTGGGGCGTGTTTGGCTACTCGAAATGCATGAGTCTTGCGTATTTGAATAGAATGAAGTGTTATTCATCTTCAACGACCGGAAACGCCTACAACTAGTGTGAAACTCAAATGTACGATTTCGGTATAAAGTGACTTTGCGTTCCATTCGGGAGTGTTTGGCTGCCCGAAAAGCATGAATCTTGCGTATTTGCATACCATGAAGTATTTTTCATTTTATAATACGAGCTGAAACGCCTACAGCGAGTGTGAAACTCAAATGTACGTTTTCGGTATGAAGCGACTTTGCTTTCGATTGGGGCCTATTTGGGTACTCGAAATCATGAATCTTCCGTATTTGCATACAATGAAGTGTTTTTCATCTCAAAATACGAATTGAAACGCCTACAGCGAGTGTGAAACTCAAATGTACGATATCGGTATAAAGCTACTTTGCGTTCCATTGGGGCGTGTTTGGCTGCCCAAAATGCATGAATCTTGCGTATTTGCATAGAATAAAGTGTTTTTCATCTTATAATACGAGCTGAAACGCCTACAGCGAGTGTGAAACTCAAATGTACATTTTCGGTATGAAGCGACTTTGCTTTCGATTGGGGCCTGTTTGGGTACTCGAAATGCATGAATCTTCCGTATTTGCATAGAATGAAGTGTTTTTCATCTCAAAATACGAACTGAAACGCCTACGGCGAGTGTGAAACTCAAATGTACGATATCGGTATAAAGCTACTTTGCGTTCGACTGGGGCTTGTTTGGCTGCTCAAAACGCATGAATCTTGCGTATTTGTATAGAATGAAGTCTTTTTCATTTCATAATACGAGCTGGAACGCATACAGCGAGCGTAAGACTCGAGTAAACAAATTCGGTATAAGGCGACTTTTTGTTCCTTTGGGACGTGCTTGAGTGCTCAAAATGCCTGAATCTTGCATATTTGCATAGAATGAAGTATTTTTCATCTCAAAATACGAGCTGAAACGCCTACAGCGAGTGTGAAACTCAGATGTACGATTTCGGTATAAAGCGACTTTGCGTTCCATTGGGGCGTGTTCGGCTGCCCAAAATGGATGAATCTTGCGGATTTGCATAGAATAAAGTGTTTTTCATCTTATAATACGAGCTGAAACACCTACAGCGAGTGCGAAACTCAATTGTACGTTTTCGGTATGAAGCGATTTTGCTTTCGATTGGGGCGTGTTTGGCTGCTCAAAACGCATGAATCTTGCGTATTTGTATAGAATGAAGTATTTTTCGTCTCATAATACGAGCTGGAACTCATACAGCATGCGTAAAGCTCGAATAAAGGAATTCGGTATAAGGCGACTAAGCGTTCGTGTGGGACGTGTTTGGTTGCCCAAAATGCATGAATCTTGAATATTTGCATAGAATGAAGTTTTTTTCATCTTATAATACGAGCTGAAACGCGTACAGCGAGAGTGAAACTCAAATGTACGATTTCGGTACAAAGCGACTTTGCGTTAGATTCGGGCGTGTTTGGCTGCTCAAAAAGCATGAATTTTGAGTATTTGCATAGAATGAAGTGGTTTTCATTTCATAATACGAGCTTGAACGTTTACATCGAGTGTGAAACTCAAATGTACGATTACGGTATAAAGCGACTTTGCGTTCCATTGGGGCGTGTTTGGCTGCCCAATAAGCATGAATGTTGCGTATTTGCATAGAATAAAGTCATAGAATAAAGTTTCATCTTATAATATGAGCTGAAACAACTACAGCAAGTGTGAAACTCGAACATACGATTTCGGTATAATAAAGCGACTTTGCGTTCCATTGCGGCGTGTTTGTCTGCCCAAAATGCATGAATCCTGCGTATTTGCATACAATGAAGTGGTTTTCATTTAATAATACGAGCTTGAACGTTTACATCGAGTGTGAAACTCAAATGTACGATTTCGGTATAAAGCGATTTTGCTGTCGATCGGGCGTGTTTGGCTGCTCGAAACGCATGAATCTTGCGTATTTGCATAGAATAAAGTGTTTCTCATCTTACAATACCAGCTGAAACACCTACAGCGAGTGTGAAACTCAGATGTACGATTTCGGTATAAAGCGACTTTGCGTTCCATTGGGGCGTGTTCGGCTGCCCAAAATGGATGAATCTTGCGTATTTGCATAGAATGAAGTGTTTTTCATCTTATAATACGAGCTAAAACACCTACAGCGCGTGCGAAACTCAATTGTACGTTTTCGGTTTGAAGCGATTTTGCTTTCGATTGGGGCGTGTTTGGCTGCTCAAAACGCATGAATCTTGCGTATTTGTATAGAATGAAGTATTTTTCGTCTCATAATACGAGCTGGAACTCATACAGCAAGGGTAAAACTCAAATAAAGGAATTCGGTATAAGGCGACTAAGCGTTCGTGTGGGACGTGTTTGGCTGCCAAAAATGCATGAATCTTGAATATTTGCATAGAATGAAGTTTTTTTCATCTTATAATACGAGCTGAAACGCGTACAGCGAGAGTAAAACTCAAATGTACGATTTCGGTATAAAGCGACTTTGCGTTCCATTGGGGCGTGTTTCGCTGCCCAAAATGCACGAATCTTGCCTATTTGCATAGAATAAAGTGTTTTTCATCTTATAATACGAGCTGAAATGCGTACAGCGAGAGTGAAACTCAAATGTACGATTTCGGTATAAAGCGACTTTGCGTTAGATTCGGGCGTGTTTGGCTGCTCAAAAAGCATGAATTTTGAGTATTTGCATAGAATGAAGTGGTTTTCATTTCATAATACGAGCTTGAACGTTTACATCGAGTGTGAAATTGAAATGTACGATTACGGTATAAAGCGACTTTGCGTTCCATTGGGGCGTGTGTGGCTGCCCAAAATGCATGAATGTTGCGTATTTGCATAGAATAACGTCATAGAATAAAGTTTCATCTTATAATATGAGCTGAAACAACTACAGCAAGTGTGAAACGCGAACATACGATTTCGGTATAATAACGCGACTTTGCGTTCCATTGGGGCGTGTTTGGCTGCCCAAAATGCATGAATCTTGCGTTTTTGCATAGAATAAAGTGTTTTTCATCTTATAATACGAGCTGAAACACCTACAGCGAGTGTGAACCTCAAATGTGAGTTTTCGGTATGAAGCGACTTTGCATTCGTTTGGGACGTGTTTTGCTATTCGAAACGCATGAATCTTGCGTATTTGCATGGAATTAAGTGTTTTTCATCTTTTAATACGAGCTGGAATGCCTACCTCTATAGGCATTCCAGCTCATATTACTCATTATTATTATTATTACTATTAAAACACCAATATACGAATTCGGTATGAGGCGACTTTACGTTCGATTGGGGCGTGTTTGACTGCCCAAAATGCACGAATCTTGCGTATTTGCATAGAATGATGTGATTTTCATCTTATAATACGAGCTGAAACGCCTACACCGAGTGTGAAACTCAAGTGTACGATTTCGGTATAAAGCGGCTTTGCGTTCGATTCGGGCGTGTTTGGCTGCCCAAAAAGCATGAATCTTGCGTATTTGCATACAATGAAGTGGTTTTCATTTCATAATACGAGCTTAAACGTTTACATCGAGTGTGAAACTCAAATGTACGATTTCGGTATAAAGCGATTTTGCTGTCGATCGGGCGTGTTTGGCTACTCGAAACGCATGAACCTTGCGTATTTGCATAGAATAAAGTTTTCTCATCTTACAATACCAGCTGAAACACCTACAGCGAGTGTGAAACTCAAATGTACGATTTCGGTATAAAGCGACTTTGCGTTCCATTGGGGCGTGTTTGGCTGCCCAAAATGCATGAATTTTGCGTATTTGCATAGAATAAAGTGTTTTTCATCTCAAAATACGAACTCAAACGCCTACAGCGAGTGTGAACCTCAAATGTACGTTTTCGGTATGAAGCGACTTTGCATTCATTTGGGACGTGTTTTGCTATTCGAAACGCATGAATCTTGCGTATTTGCATGGAATTAAGTGTTTTTCATCTTATAATATGAGCTGGAATGCCTACCTCTATAGGCATTCCAGCTCATATTACTCATTATTATTATTATTATTATTAAAACACCAATATACGAATTCGGTATAAGGCGACTTTACGTTCGATTGGGGCGTGTTTGACTGCCCAAAATGCATGAATCTTGCGTATTTGCATAGAATGATGTGATTTTCATCTTATAATACGAGCTGAAACGCCTACACCGAGTGTGAAACTCAAATGTACGATTTCGGTATAAAGCGACTTTGCGTTCGATTCGGGCGTGTTTGGCTGCCTAAAAAGCATGAATCTTGCGTATTTGCATACAATGAAGTGGTTTTCATTTCATAGTACGAGCTTGAACGTTTACATCGAGTGTGAAACTCAAATGTACGATTTCGGTATAAAGCGAATTGCGTTCCATTTGGGCGTGTTTGGGTGCCCAATATGCATGAATCGTGCGCATTCGCATAGAATAAAGTGTTTTTCATCTCAAAATACGAACTCAAGCGCCTACAGGGAGTGTGAAACTCAGATGTACGATTTCGAGATACAGCGACTTTGCGTTCCATTGGGGCGTGTTTGGCTGCCCAAAATGCATGAATCTTGCGTATTTGCATAGAATAAAGTGTTTTTCATCTTATAATACGAGCTGAGACGCCTACAGCGAGAATGAAACTCAAATGTACGTCTTCGGTATGAAACGACTTTGCTTTCGATTGGGGCCTGTTTGGGTACTCGAAATGCATGAATCTTCCGTATTTTCATAGAATGAAGTTTTTTTCATCTCAAAATACGAATTGAAACGCCTATAGCGAGTGTGAAACTCAATTGTACGATATCGGTATAAAGCTACTTTGCGTTCGATTGGGGCTTGTTTGGCTGCTCAAAACGCATGAATCTTGCGTATTTATATAGAATGAAGTATTTTTCGTCTCATAATAGGAGCTGGAGACTCATACAGCATGCGTAAAACTCGAATAAAGGACTTCGGTATAAAGCTACTTTGCGTTCGATTGGGGCTTGTTTGGCTGCTCAAAACGCATGAATCTTGCGTATATGTATAGTATGAAGTCTCTTTCATTTCATAATACGAGCTGGAACGCATACAGCGAGCGTTAAACTCGAGTAAACGAATTCGGTATAAGGCGAATTTTTGTTCCTTTGGGACGTGTTTGGCTGCCCAATATGCATGAATCGTGCGTATTCGCATAGAATAAAGTGTTTTTCATCTCAAAATACGAACTCAAGCGCCTACAGGGAGTGTGAAACTCAGATGTACGATTTCGAGATACAGCGACTTTGCGTTCCATTGGGGCGTGTTCGGCTGCCCAAAATGGATGAATCTTGCGTATTTGCTTAGAATAAAGTGTTTTTCATCTTATAATACGAGCTGAAACACCTACAGCGAGTGCGAAACTCAATTGTACGTTTTCGGTATGAAGCGATTTTGCTTTAGATTGGGGCGTGTTTGGCTGCTCAAAACGCATGAATCTTGCGTATTTATATAGAATGAAGTATTTTTCGTCTCATAATGGGAGCTGTAACTCATACAGCATGCGTAAAACTCGAATAAAGGAATTCGGTATAAAGCGACTTTGCGTTCCATTGGGGCGTGTTTGGCTGCCAAGAATGCATTAATCTTGCGTATTTGCGAAGAATAAAGTCATAGAATAAAGTTTCATCTTATAATAAGAGCTGAAACACCTACAGCAAGAGTGAAACTCGAACACACGATTTCGGTATCATAAAGCGACTTTGCGTTCGATTGGGGCGTGTTCGGCTGCCCAAAATGCATGAATCTTGCGTACTTGCATAGAATAAAGTGTTTCTCATCTTATAATACGAGCTGAAACACCTACAGCGAGCGTAAAACTGAAATGTACGTTTTCGGTATATAACGATTTTGCTTTCGATTGGGGGTGTTTGGCTACTCGAAACGCATGAATCTTGCGTATTTGCGTAGAATGAAGTCTTTTTCATCTCACAAAAGGAGCTGAAACGTCTACAATGAGTGTGAAACTCAAATGTACGTGTTCGGTATACAACGACTTTGCATTCGATTGGGGCTTGTTTGGCTGCTCAAAACGCATGAATCTTGCGTATTTGCATAGCTGAAGGACTTTTCATCTCATGGCACGTGCTGGGACGCCTATAGCGAGCGTAAATCTCGAACATACGATTTCGGTATAAAGCGACTTCATGTTCGATTCTGACTTGTTTGACTGCTCAAAACGCATCAATCTTGCGTATTCATATAGAATAAAGTCTTTTTCATTTCATTATACGAGTTGGGACGCGAACAGCGAGCGTAAAACTCGAATAAACTAATTCGGTATAAGGCGACTTTCCGTTCCTTTGGGACGTGTTTGGGTGCTCAAAGTGCCTGAATCTTGCACATTTGCATAGAATGAAGTATTTTTCATGTCACAATACGAGCTGAAACGCCTACCGCGAGTGTGAAACTCAAATGTACGATTTCGGTATAAAGCGACTTTGCGTTCCATTGGGGCGTGTTTGGCTGCTCAAAACGCATGAATCTTGCGTATTTGTATAGTATGAAGTCTTTTTCATTTCATAATACGCGCTGGAACGTATACAGCGAGCGTAAAACTCGAGTAAACGAATTCGGTATAAGGCGACTTTGCGTTCCATTGGGGCGTGTTTGGCTGCCCAAAATGCATGAATCTTGCGTATTTGCATAGAATGAAGTATTTTTCATCTCAAAATACGAGCTGAAACGTCTACAGCGAGTGTGAAACTCAATTGTACTTTTTCGATATGAAGCGGTTTTGCTTTAGATTGGGGCGTGTTTGGCTGCTCAAAACGCATGAATCTTGCGTATTTATATAGATTGAAGTATTTTTCGTCTCATAATAGGAGCTGTAACTCATACAGCATGCGTAAAACTCGAATAAAGGAATTCGGTATAAAGCATCTTTGCGTTTCATTGGGGCGTGTTAGGCTGCCCAAAATGCATGAATCTTGCGTATTTGCAAAGAATAAAGTCATAGAATAAAGTTTCATCTTATAATATGAGCTGAAACACCTACAGCAAGTGTGAAACTCGAACATACGATTTCGGTATAATAAAGCGACTTTGCGTTCGATCGGGCCTTTTTGGGTACTCGAAATGCATGAATCTTCCGTGATTGCATAGAATGAAGTGTTTTTCATCTCAAAATACGAGCTGAAACGCCTACACCGAGTGTGAAACTCAAATGTACGATTTCGGTATAAAGCGACTTTGCGTTCCATTGGGGCGTGTTTGGCTGCCCAAAATGCAAGAATCTTGCGTATTTGCATAGAATAAAGTGTTTTTCATCTTATAATACGAGCTGAAACACCTAAAGCGAGCGTAAAACTCAAATGTACGTTTTCGGTATAAAGTGATTTTGCTTTCGATTGGGCGTGTTGGGCTACTCGAAACACATGAATCTTGCATACTTGCATAGAATGAAGTGTTTTTCATCTCACAAAAAGAGCTGAAGCGTCTACAGCGAGTGTGAAACTTAAATGTACGTGTTCGGTATAAAACGACTTTGCGTTCCATTGGGGCGTGTTTGGCTGCCCAAAATGCATGAATCTTGCGTATTTGCATAGAATGAAGTGATTTTCATCTTATAATACGAGCTGAAACGCCTACACCGAGTGTGAAACTCAAATGTAGGATTTCCGTATAAAGCGACTTTGCGTTCGACTCGGGCGTGTTTGGCTGCCCAAAAAGCATGAATCTTGCGTATTTGCATACGATGAAGTGGTTTTCATTTCATAATACGAGCTTGAACGTTTACATCGCGTGTGAAACTCAAATGTACGATTTCGCTATAAAGCGACTTTGCGGTCCATTGGGGCGTGTTTGGCTGCCCAAAATGCATGAATGTTGCGTATTTGCATAGAATAAAGTCATAGAATAAAGTTTCATCTTATAATATGAGCTGAAACACCTACAGCAAGTGTGAAACTCGAACATACGATTTCGGTATATCAAAGCGACTTTGCGTTCGATCGGGCCTTTTTGGGTACTCGAAATGCATGAATCTTCCGTGATTGCATAGAATGAAGTGTTTTTCATCTCAAAATACGAGCTGAAACGCCTACAGCGAGTGTGAAACTCAAATGTACGATTTCGGTATAAAGCGACTTTGCGGTCCATTGGGGCGTGTTTGGCTGCCCAAAATGCATGAATGTTGCGTATTTGCATAGAATAAAGTCATAGAATAAAGTTTCATCTTATAATATGAGCTGAAACACCTACAGCAAGTGTGAAACTCGAACATACGATTTCGGTATAATAAAGCGACTTTGCGTTCGATTAGGGCCTTTTTGGGTAATCGGAATGCATGAACCTTGCATATTTGCATAGAATGAAGTATTTTTCATCTCAAAATACGCGAGCTGAAACGCCTACAGCGAGTGTGAAACTCAAATGTACGATTTCGGTATAAAGCGACTTTGCGTTCCATTGGGGCGTGTTTGGGTGCCCAAAACTGATGAATCTTGCGTATTTGCATAGAATAAAGTGTTTTTCATCTTATAATACGAGATGAAACACCTACAGCGAGTGTGAAAATCAAATGTACGTTTTCGGTATGAAGCGACTTTGCGATCGATTCGGGCGTGTTTTACTGCCCAAAATGCATGAATCTTGCGTATTTGTATAGAATGAAGTACTTTTCGTCTCATAATACAAGCTGGAACCCCTACAGCATGCGTAAAACTCGAATAAAGGAATTCGGTATAAGGCGACTATGCGTTCGTGTGGGACGTGTTTGGCTGCCCAAAATGCATGAATCTTGCATATTTGCATAGAATGAAGTTTTTTTCATCTTATAATACGAGCTGAAACGCGTACAGCTAGTGTGAAACTCAAATGTACGATTTCGGTATGAAGGGACTTTGCTTTCGATTGGGGCGTGTTTGGCTACTCGAAATGCATGATTCTTGCGTATTTGTATAGAATGAAGTCTTTTTCATTTCATAATACGAGCTGAAACGCATACAGCGAGCGTGAAACTCCAGTAAACGAATTCGGTATAAGGCGAGTTTCCGTTCCTTTGGGACGTGTTTGGGTGCTCAAAATGCCTGAATCTTGCATATTTGCATAGAATAAAGTATTTTTCGTCTCATAATACGAGCTGGAAATCATACAGCATGCGTAAAACTCGAAAAAAGGAATTCGGTATAAGGCGACTATGCGTTCGTGTGGGACGTGTTTGGCTGCCCAAAATGCATGAATCTTGCGTATTTGTATAGAATGAAGTGTTTTTCATTACATAATACGAGCTGGAACGCATACAGCGAGCGTAAAACTCGAGTAAACGAATTCGGTATAAGGCGACTTTTTGTTCCTTTGGGACGTGCTTGAGTGCTCAAAATGCCTGATTCTTGCATATTTGCATAGAATGAAGTATTTTTCATCTCAAAATACGACCTGAAACGCCTACAGCGAGTGTGAAACTCAAATGAACGATTTCGGTATAAAGCGACTTTGCGTTCATTGGGGCGTGTTTGGCTGCCCAAAATGCATGAATCTTGCGTATTTGCATAGAATAAAGTGTTTTTCATCTTATAATACGAGCTGAAACGCCTACAGCGAGTGTGAAACTCAAATGTACGATTTCGGTATAAAGCGACTTTGCGTTCGATTGGGGCTTGTTTGACTGCCCAAAATGCATGAATCTTGCTTTTTTCCATACAATGAGGTGGTTTTCATTTCATAATACGAGCTCGAACGTTTACATCGAGTGTGAAACTCAAATGTACGATTTCGGTATAAAGTGATTTTGCTGTCGATCGGGCGAGTTTGTCTACTCGAAACGCATGAATCTTGCATGTTTGCATAGAATGAAGTTTTTTTTCATCTCACAAAACGATCTGAAACGTCTACAGCGAGTGTGAAACTCAAATGTACGATTTCGGTATAAAGCGACTTTGCGTTCGATTGGCGCTTGTTTGGGTGCCAAAAATGCATGAATCTTGCGTATTTGCATAGAATAAGGTGTTTTCATCTTACAATACGAGTTGAAACACCTACAGCAAGTGTGAATCTCAAATGTACGTTTTCGGTATGAAGCGACTTTGCTTTCGATTGGGGCGTGTTTGGCTACTCGAAATGCATGAGTCTTGCGTATTTGAATAGAATGAAGTGTTTTTCATCTTATACGAGCTGAAACGCTTACAGCGAGTGTGAAACTCAAATGTACGATTTCGGTATAAAGCGACTTTGCGTTCGATTGGGGCTTGTCTGGCTGCTCAAAACGCATGAATCTTGGGTATTTGCATAGCTTGAAGTACTTTTCGTCTCATGGCACGAGCTGGGACGCCTATAGCGAGCGTAAATCTCGAACATACGATTTCGGTATAAAGCGACTTTGCTTTCGATTGTGACTTGTTTGGCTGCTCAAAACTCATCAATCTTGCGTATTTGTATAGAATGAAGTCTTTTTCATTTCATAATACAAGCTGGAACGCGAACAGCGAGCGTAAAACTCGAATAAACGAATTCGGTATAAGGCGACTTTCCGTTCCTTTGGGACGTGTTTGGGTGCTCAAAGTGCCTGAATCTTGCACATTTGCATAGAATGAAGTATTTTTCATCTTATAATACGAGCTGAAACGCCTACAGCGAGTGTGAAACTCAAATGTACGTTTTCGGTATAAAGCGACTTTGCTTTCGTTTGGGGCCTGTTTGGTTACTCGAAATGCATGAATCTTCCGTGATTGCATAGAATGAAGTGTTTTTCATCTCAAAATACGAGCTGAAACTTCTACAGCAAGTGTGAAACTCAAATGTACGATTTCGGTATAAAGCGACGTTGCGTTCCATTGGGGCGTGTTTGGCTGCCCAAAATGCATGAATCTTGCGTATTTGCAAAGAATAAAGTAATAGAATAAAGTTTTATCTTATTATATGAGCTGGAACACCTAGAGCAAGTGTGAAACTCGAACATACGATTTCGGTATAATAAAGCGACTTTGCGTTCGATTGGGGCCTTTTTGGGTACTCGAAATGCATGAATCTTCCGTGATTGCATAGAATGAAGTGTTTTTCATCTCAAAATACGAGCTGAAACGCCTACAGCGAGTGTGAAACTCAAATGTACGATTTCGGTATAAAGCCACTTTGCGTTCCATTGGGTCTGTTGGGCTACTCGAAACGCATGAATCTTGCGTATTTGCATAGCTTGAAGTACTTTTCATCTCATAGCACGAGCTGGGACGTCTATAGCGAGCGTAAATCTCGAACATACGATTTCGGTATAAAGCGACTTTACGTTCGATTCTGACTTGTTTGGCTGCTCAAAACGCATCAATCTTACGTATTTGTATAGAATAAAGTCTTTCTCATTTCATAATACGAGCTGGGACGCGAACAGCGAGCGTAAAACTCGAATAAACGAATTCGGTATAAGGCGAATTTCCGTTCCTTTGGGACGTGTTTGGGTGCTCAAAGTTCCTGAATCTTGCACATTTGCAAAGAATGAAGTATTTTTCATCTCACAATACGAGCTGAAACGCCTACCGCGAGTGTGAAACTCAAATGTACGATTTCGGTATAAAGCGACTTTGCGTTAGATTCGGGCGTGTTTGACTGCTCAAAACGCATGAATCTTGCGTATTTGTATAGTATGAAGTCTCTTTCATTTCATAATACGAGCTGGAACTCATACAGCATGCGTAAAACTCGAATAAAGGAATTCGGTATAAGGCGACTAAGCGTTCGTGTGGGACGTGTTTGGCTGCCCAAAATGCATGAATCTTGAATATTTGCATAGAATGAAGTTTTTTTCATCTTATAATACGAGCTGAAACGCGTACAGCGAGAGTGAAACTCAAATGCACGATTTCGGTATAAAGCGACTTTGCATTCCATTGGGGCGTGTTTGGCTGCCCAAAATGCATGAATCTTGCCTATTTGCATAGAATAAAGTGTTTTTCATCTTATAATACGAGCTGAAACGCCTACAGCGAGTGTGAAAATCGAATGTACGTTTTCGGTATGAAGCGACTTTGCATTCGTTTGGGACGTGTTTTGCTATTCGAAACGCATGAATCTTGCGTATTTGCATAGAATTAAGTGTTTTTCATCTCATAATATGAGCTGGAATGCCTCCCTCTGTAGGCATTCCAGCTCATATTACTTATTATTATTATTATTATTATTAAAACACCAATATACGAATTCGGTATGAGGCGACTATGCGTTCGTGTGGACGTGTTTGGCTGCCCAAAATGCATGAATCTTGCATATTTGCATAAAATGAAGTTTTTTTCATCTTATAATACGAGCTGAAACACCTACAGCGAGTGTGAAACTCAATTGTACGTTTTCGGTATGAAGCGAATTTTCTTTCGATTGGGGCGTGTTTGGCTACTCGAAATGCATGGATCTTGCGTATTTGAATAGAATGAAGTGTATTTCATCTTCTACGAGCGGAAACGCCTACAGCTAGTGTGAAACTCAAATGTACGATTTCGGTATGAAGCGACTTTGCTTTCGATTGGGGCGTGTTTGGCTACTCGAAATGCATGAGTCTTGCGTATCTGAATAGAATGAAGTGTTATTCATCTTCAACGACCGGAAACGCCTACAACTAGTGTGAAACTCAAATGTACGATTTCGGTATAAAGTGACTTTGCGTTCCATTCGGGAGTGTTTGGCTGCCCGAAAAGCATGAATCTTGCGTATTTGCATACCATGAAGTATTTTTCATTTTATTATACGAGCTGAAACGCCTACAGCGAGTGTGAAACTCAAATGTACGTTTTCGGTATGAAGCGACTTTGCTTTCGATTGGGGCCTATTTGGGTACTCGAAATCATGAATCTTCCGTATTTGCATACAATGAAGTGTTTTTCATCTCAAAATACGAATTGAAACGCCTACAGCGAGTGTGAAACTCAAATGTACGATATCGGTATAAAGCTACTTTGCTTTCTATTGGGGCGTGTTTGGCTGCCCAAAATGCATGAATCTTGCGTATTTGCATAGAATAAAGTGTTTTTCATCTTATAATACGAGCTGAAACGCCTACAGCGAGTGTGAAACTCAAATGTACATTTTCGGTATGAAGCGACTTTGCTTTCGATTGGGGCCTGTTTGGGTACTCGAAATGCATGAATCTTCCGTATTTGCATAGAATGAAGTGTTTTTCATCTCAAAATACGAACTGAAACGCCTACGGCGAGTGTGAAACTCAAATGTACGATATCGGTATAAAGCTACTTTGCGTTCGACTGGGGCTTGTTTGGCTGCTCAAAACGCATGAATCTTGCGTATTTGTATAGAATGAAGTCTTTTTCATTTCATAATACGAGCTGGAACGCATACAGCGAGCGTAAGACTCGAGTAAACGAATTCGGTATAAGGCGACTTTTTGTTCCTTTGAGACGTGCTTGAGTGCTCAAAATGCCTGAATCTTGCATATTTGCATAGAATGAAGTATTTTTCATCTCAAAATACGAGCTGAAACGCCTACAGCGAGTGTGAATCTCAGATGTACGATTTCGGTATAAAGCGACTTTGCGTTCCATTGGGGCGTGTTCGGCTGCCCAAAATGGATGAATCTTGCGGATTTGCATAGAATAAAGTGTTTTTCATCTTATAATACGAGCTGAAACACCTACAGCGAGTGCGAAACTCAATTGTACGTTTTCGGTATGAAGCGATTTTGCTTTCGATTGGGGCGTGTTTGGCTGCTCAAAATGCGTGAATCTTGCGTATTTCTATAGAATGAAGTATTTTTCGTCTCACAATACGAGCTGGAACTCATACAGCATGCGTAAAAGTCGAATAAAGGAATTCGGTATAAGGCGACTAAGCGTTCGTGTGGGACGTGTTTGGCTGCCAAAAATGCATGAATCTTGAATATTTGCATAGAATGAAGTTTTTTTCATCTTATAATACGAGCTGAAACGCGTACAGCGAGAGTGAAACTCAAATGCACGATTTCGGTATAAAGCGACTTTGCATTCCATTGGGGCGTGTTTGGCTGCCCAAAATGCATGAATCTTGCCTATTTGCATAGAATAAAGTGTTTTTCATCTTATAATACGAGCTGAAACGCCTACAGCGAGTGTGAAAATCGAATGTACGTTTTCGGTATGAAGCGACTTTGCATTCGTTTGGGACGTGTTTTGCTATTCGAAACGCATGAATCTTGCGTATTTGCATAGAATTAAGTGTTTTTCATCTCATAATATGAGCTGGAATGCCTCCCTCTGTAGGCATTCCAGCTCATATTACTTATTATTGTTATTATTATTATTAAAACACCAATATACGAATTCGGTATGAGGCGACTATGCGTTCGTGTGCACGTGTTTGGCTGCCCAAAATGCATGAATCTTGCATATTTGCATAAAATGAAGTTTTTTTCATCTTATAATACGAGCTGAAACACCTACAGCGAGTGTGAAACTCAATTGTACGTTTTCGGTATGAAGCGAATTTTCTTTCGATTGGGGCGTGTTTGGCTACTCGAAATGCATGGATCTTGCGTATTTGAATAGAATGAAGTGTATTTCTTCTTCTACGAGCGGAAACGCCTACAGCTAGTGTGAAACTCAAATGTACGATTTCGGTATGAAGCGACTTTGCTTTCGATTGGGGCGTGTTTGGCTACTCGAAATGCATGAGTCTTGCGTATTTGAATAGAATGAAGTGTTATTCATCTTCAACGACCGGAAACGCCTACAACTAGTGTGAAACTCAAATGTACGATTTCGGTATAAAGTGACTTTGCGTTCCATTCGGGAGTGTTTGGCTGCCCGAAAAGCATGAATCTTGCGTATTTGCATACCATGAAGTATTTTTCATTTTATAATACGAGCTGAAACGCCTACAGCGAGTGTGAAACTCAAATGTACGTTTTCGGTATGAAGCGACTTTGCTTTCGATTGGGGCCTATTTGGGTACTCGAAATCATGAATCTTCCGTATTTGCATACAATGAAGTGTTTTTCATCTCAAAATACGAATTGAAACGCCTACAGCGAGTGTGAAACTCAAATGTACGATATCGGTATAAAGCTACTTTGCTTTCCATTGGGGCGTGTTTGGCTGCCCAAAATGCATGAATCTTGCGTATTTGCATAGAATAAAGTGTTTTTCATCTTATAATACGAGCTGAAACGCCTACAGCGAGTGTGAAACTCAAATGTACATTTTCGGTATGAAGCGACTTTGCTTTCGATTGGGGCCTGTTTGGGTACTCGAAATGCATGAATCTTCCGTATTTGCATAGAATGAAGTGTTTTTCATCTCAAAATACGAACTGAAACGCCTACGGCGAGTGTGAAACTCAAATGTACGATATCGGTATAAAGCTACTTTGCGTTCGACTGGTGCTTGTTTGGCTGCTCAAAACGCATGAATCTTGCGTATTTGTATAGAATGAAGTCTTTTTCATTTCATAATACGAGCTGGAACGCATACAGCGAGCGTAAGACTCGAGTAAACGAATTCGGTATAAGGCGACTTTTTGTTCCTTTGAGACGTGCTTGAGTGCTCAAAATACCTGAATCTTGCATATTTGCATAGAATGAAGTATTTTTCATCTCAAAATACGAGCTGAAACGCCTACAGCGAGTGTGAAACTCAGATGTACGATTTCGGTATAAAGCGACTTTGCGTTCCATTGGGGCGTGTTCGGCTGCCCAAAATGGATGAATCTTGCGGATTTGCATAGAATAAAGTGTTTTTCATCTTATAATACGAGCTGAAACACCTACAGCGAGTGCGGAACTCAATTGTACGTTTTCGGTATGAAGCGATTTTGCTTTCGATTGGGGCGTGTTTGGCTGCTCAAAACGCATGAATCTTGGGTATTTGTATAGAATGAAGTATTTTTCGTCTCATAATACGAGCTGGAACTCATACAGCATGCGTAAAGCTCGAATAAAGGAATTCGGTATAAGGCGACTAAGCGTTCGTGTGGGACGTGTTTGGTTGCCCAAAATGCATGAATCTTGAATATTTGCATAGAATGAAGTTTTTTTCATCTTATAATACGAGCTGAAACGCGTACAGCGAGAGTGAAACTCAAATGTACGATTTCGGTATAAAGCGACTTTGCGTTAGATTCGGGTGTGTTTGGCTGCTCAAAAAGCATGAATTTTGAGTATTTGCATAGAATGAAGTGGTTTTCATTTCATAATACGAGCTTGAACGTTTACATCGAGTGTGAAACTCAAATGTACGATTACGGTATAAAGCGACTTTGCGTTCCATTGGGGCGTGTTTGGCTGCCCAAAATGCATCAATGTTGCGTATTTGCATAGAATAAAGTCATAGAATAAAGTTTCATCTTATAATATGAGCTGAAACAACTACAGCAAGTGTGAAACTCGAACATACGATTTTGGTATAATAAAGCGACTTTGCGTTCCATTGGGGCGTGTTTGGCTGCCCAAAATGCATGAATCCTGCGTATTTGCATACAATGAAGTGGTTTTCATTTCATAATACGAGCTTGAACGTTTACATCGAGTGTGAAACTCAAATGTACGATTTCTGTATAAAGCGATTTTGCTGTCGATCGGGCGTGTTTGGCTGCTCGAAACGCATGAATCTTGCGTATTTGCATAGAATAAAGTGTTTCTCATCTTACAATACCAGCTGAAACACCTACAGCGAGTGTGAAACTCAGATGTACGATTTCGGTATAAAGCGACTTTGCGTTCCATTGGGGCGTGTTCGGGCGCCCAAAATGGATGAATCTTGCGTATTTGCATAGAATAAAGTGTTTTTCATCTTATAATACGAGCTAAAACACCTACAGCGCGTGCGAAACTCAATTGTACGTTTCGGTATGAAGCGATTTTGCTTTCGATTGGGGCGTGTTTGGCTGCTCAAGACGCATGAATCTTGCGTATTTGTATAGAATGAAGTCTTTTTTATTTCATAATACGAGCTGGAACGCATACAGCGAGCGTAAGACTCGAGTAAACGAATTCGGTATAAGGCGACTTTTTGTTCCTTTGGGACGTGCTTGAGTGCTCAAAATGCCTGAATCTTGCATATTTGCATAGAATGAATTATTTTTAATCTCAAAATACGAGCTGAAACGCCTACAGCGAGTTTGAAACTCAGATGTACGATTTCGGTATAAAGCGACTTTGCGTTCCATTGGGGCGTGTTCGGCTGCCCAAAATGGATGAATCTTGCGGATTTGCATAGAATAAAGTGTTTTTCATCTTATAATACGAGCTGAAACACCTACAGCGAGTGCGAAACTCAATTGTACGTTTTCGGTATGAAGCGATTTTGCTTTCGATTGGGGCGTGTTTGGCTGCTCAAAACGCATGAATCTTGCGTATTTGTATAGAATGAAGTATTTTTCGTCTCATAATACGAGCTGGAACTCATACAGCATGCGTAAAGCTCGAATAAAGGAATTCGGTATAAGGCGACTAAGCGTTCGTGTGGGACGTGTTTGGTTGCTCAAAATGCATGAATCTTGAATATTTGCATAGAATGAAGTTTTTTTCATCTTATAATACGAGCTGAAACGCGTACAGCGAGAGTGAAACTCAAATGTACGATTTCGGTATAAAGCGACTTTGCGTTAGATTCGGGCGTGTTTGGCTGCTCAAAAAGCATGAATTTTGAGTATTTGCATAGAATGAAGTGGTTTTCATTTCATAATACGAGCTTGAATGTTTACATCGAGTGTGAAACTCAAATGTACGATTACGGTATAAAGCGACTTTGCGTTCCATTGGGGCGTGTTTGGCTGCCCAAAATGCATGAATGTTGCGTATTTGCATAGAATAAAGTCATAGAATAAAGTTTCATCTTATAATATGAGCTGAAACAACTACAGCAAGCGTGAAACTCGAACATACAATTTCGGTATAATAAAGCGACTTTGCGTTCCATTGAGGCGTGTGTGGCTGCCCAAAATGCATGAATCCTGCGTATTTGCATACAATGAAGTGGTTTTCATTTCATAATACGAGCTTGAACGTTTACATCGAGTGTGAAACTCAAATGTACGATTTCTGTATAAAGCGATTTTGCTGTCGATCGGGCGTGTTTGGCTGTTCGAAACGCATGAATCTTGCGTATTTGCATAGAATAAAGTGTTTCTCATCTTACAATACCAGCTGAAACACCTACAGCGAGTGTGAAACTCAGATGTACGATTTCGGTATAAAGCGACTTTGCGTTCCATTGGGGCGTGTTCGGCTGCCCAAAATGGATGAATCTTGCGTATTTGCATAGAATAAAGTGTTTTTCATCTTATAATACGAGCTAAAACACCTACAGCGCGTGCGAATCTCAATTGTACGTTTTCGGTATGAAGCGATTTTGCTTTCGATTGGGGCGTGTTTGGCTGCTCAAAACGCATGAATCTTGCGTATTTGTATAGAATGAAGTATTTTTCGTCTCATAATACGAGCTGGAACTCATACAACAAGCGTAAAACTCGAATAAAGGAATTCGGTATAAGGCGACTAAGCGTTCGTGTGGGACGTGTTTGGCTGCCAAAAATGCATGAATCTTGAATATTTGCATAGAATGAAGTTTTTTTCATCTTATAATACGAGCTGAAACGCGTACAGCGAGAGTAAAACTCAAATGTACGATTTCGGTATAAAGCGACTTTGCGTTCCATTGGGGCGTGTTTCGCTGCCCAAAATGCATGAATCTTGCCTATTTGCATAGAATAAAGTGTTTTTCATCTTTTAATACGAGCTGAAATGCGTACAGCGAGAGTGAAACTCAAATGTACGATTTCGGTATAAAGCGACTTTGCGTTAGATTCGGGCGTGTTTGGCTGCTCAAAAAGCATGAATTTTGAGTATTTGCATAGAATGAAGTGGTTTTCATTTCATAATACGAGCTTGAACGTTTACATCGAGTGTGAAATTCAAATGTACGATTACGGTATAAAGCGACTTTGCGTTCCATTGGGGCGTGTTTGGCTGCCCAAAATGCATGAATGTTGCGTATTTGCATAGAATAAAGTCATAGAATAAAGTTTCATCTTATAATATGAGCTGAAACAACTACAGCAAGTGTGAAACGCGAACATACTATTTCGGTATAATAAAGCGACTTTGCGTTCCATTGGGGCGTGTTTGGCTGCCCAAAATGCATGAACCTTGCGTATTTGCATAGAATAAAGTGTTTTTCATCTTATAATACGAGCTGAAACACCTACAGCGAGTGTGAACCTCAAATGTGAGTTTTCGGTATGAAGCGACTTTGCATTCGTTTGGGACGTGTTTTGCTATTCGAAACGCATGAATCTTGCGTATTTGCATGGAATTAAGTGTTTTTCATCTTATAATATGAGCTGGAATGCCTACCTCTATAGGCATTCCAGCTCATATTACTCATTATTATTATTATTATTATTAAAACACCAATATACGAATTCGGTATGAGGCGACTTTACGTTCGATTGGGGCGTGTTTGACTGCCCAAAATGCATGAATCTTGCGTATTTGCATAGAATGATGTGATTTTCATCTTATATTACGAGCTGAAACGCCTACACCGAGTGTGAAACTCAAATGTACGATTTCGGTATAAAGCGACTTTGCGTTCGATTCGGGCGTGTTTGGCTGCCCAAAAAGCATGAATCTTGCGTATTTGCGTAGAATGAAGTCTTTTTCATTTCACAAAAGGAGCTGAAACGTCTACAGTGAGTGTGAAACTCAAATGTACGTGTTCGGTATACAACGACTTTGCATTCGATTGGGGCTTGTTTGGCTGCTCAAAACGTATGAATCTTGCGTATTTGCATAGCTGAAGTACTTTTCATCTCATGGCACGTGCTGGGACGCCTATAGCGAGCGTAAATCTCGAACATACGATTTCGGTATAAAGCGACTTCACGTTCGATTCTGACTTGTTTGACTGCCCAAAACGCATCAATCTTGCGTATTTATATAGAATAAAGTCTTTTTCATTTCATTATACGAGTTGGGACGCGAACAGCGATCGTAAAACTCGAATAAACTAATTCGGTATAAGGCGACTTTCCGTTCCTTTGGGACGTGTTTGGGTGCTCAAAGTGCCTGAATCTTGCACATTTGCATAGAATGAAGTATTTTTCATGTCACAATACGAGCTGAAACGCCTACCGCGAGTGTGAAACTCAAATGTACGATTTCGGTATAAAGCGACTTTGCGTCCCATTGGGGCGTGTTTGGCTGCTCAAAACGCATGAATCTTGCGTATTTGTATAGTATGAAGTCTTTTTCATTTCATAATACGCGCTGGAACGCATACAGCGAGCGTAAAACTCGAGTAAACGAATTCGGTATAAGGCGACTTTGCGTTCCATTGGGGCGTGTTTGGCTGCCCAAAATGCATGAATCTTGCGTATTTGCATAGAATGAAGTATTTTTCATCTCAAAATACAAGCTGAAACGTCTACAGCGAGTGTGAAACTCAATTGCACTTTTTCGCTATGAAGCGGTTTTGCTTTAGATTGGGGCGTGTTTGGCTGCTCAAAACGCATGAATCTTGCGTATTTCTATAGATTGAAGTATTTTTCGTCTCATAATAGGAGCTGTAACTCATACAGCATGCGTAAAACTCGAATAAAGGAATTCGGTATAAAGCATCTTTGCGTTTCATTGGGGCGTGTTAGGCTGCCCAAAATGCATGAATCTTGCGTATTTGCATAGAATAAAGTCATAGAATAAAGTTTCATCTTATAATATGAGCTGAAACACCTACAGCAAGTGTGAAACTCGAACATACGATTTCGGTATATCAAAGCGACTTTGCGTTCGATCGGGCCTTTTTGGGTACTCGAAATGCATGAATCTTCCGTGATTGCATAGAATGAAGTTTTTTTCATCTCAAAATACGAGCTGAAACGCCTACAGCGAGTGTGAAACTCAAATGTACGATTTCGGTATAAAGCGACTTTGCGGTCCATTGGGGCGTGTTTGGCTGCCCAAAATGCATGAATGTTGCGTATTTGCATAGAATAAAGTCATAGAATAAAGTTTCATCTTATAATATGAGCTGAAACACCTACAGCAAGTGTGAAACTCGAACATACGATTTCGGTATAATAAAGCGACTTTGCGTTCGATCGGGCCTTTTTGGGTACTCGAAATGCATGAATCTTCCGTGATTGCATAGAATGAAGTGTTTTTCATCTCAAAATACGAGCTGAAACGCCTACAGCGAGTGTGAAACTCAAATGTACGATTTCGGTATAAAGCGACTTTGCGGTCCATTGGGGCGTGTTTGGCTGCCCAAAATGCATGAATGTTGCGTATTTGCATAGAATAAAGTCATAGAATAAAGTTTCATCTTATAATATGAGCTGAAACACCTACAGCAAGTGTGAAACTCGAACATACGATTTCGGTATAATAAAGCGACTTTGCGTTCGATTAGGGCCTTTTTGGGTAATCGAAATGCATGAACCTTGCATATTTGCATAGAATGAAGTATTTTTCATCTCAAAATACGCGAGCTGAAACGCCTACAGCGAGTGTGAAACTCAAATGTACGATTTCGGTATAAAGCGACTTTGCGTTCCATTGAGGCGTGTTTGGGTGCCCAAAACTGATGAATCTTGCGTATTTGTATAGAATGAAGTACTTTTCGTCTCATAATACAAGCTGGAACCCCTACAGCATGCGTAAAACTCGAATAAAGGAATTCGGTATAAGGCGACTATGCGTTCGTGTGGGACGTGTTTGGCTGCCCAAAATGCATGAATCTTGCATATTTGCATAGAATGAAGTTTTTTTCATCTTATAATACGAGCTGAAACGCGTACAGCTAGTGTGAAACTCAAATGTACGATTTCGGTATGAAGGGACTTTGCTTTCGATTGGGGCGTGTTTGGCTACTCGAAATGCATGAGTCTTGCGTATTTGTATAGAATGAAGTCTTTTTCATTTCATAATACGAGCTGAAACGCATACAGCGAGCGTGAAACTCCAGTAAACGAATTCGGTATAAGGCGAGTTTCCGTTCCTTTGGGACGTGTTTGGGTGCTCAAAATGCCTGAATCTTGCATATTTGCATAGAATGAAGTATTTTTCGTCTCATAATACGAGCTGGAAATCATACAGCATGCGTAAAACTCGAAAAAAGGAATTCGGTATAAGGCGACTATGCGTTCGTGTGGGACGTGTTTGGCTGCCCAAAATGCATGAATCTTGCGTATTTGTATAGAATGAAGTCTTTTTCATTACATAATACGAGCTGGAACGCATACAGCGAGCGTAAAACTCGAGTAAACGAATTCGGTATAAGGCGACTTTTTGTTCCTTTGGGACGTGCTTGAGTGCTCAAAATGCCTGATTCTTGCATATTTGCATAGAATGAAGTATTTTTCATCTCAAAATACGACCTGAAACGCCTACAGCGAGTGTGAAACTCAAATGAACGATTTCGGTATAAAGCGACTTTGCGTTCATTGGGGCGTGTTTGGCTGCCCAAAATGCATGAATCTTGCGTATTTGCATAGAATAAAGTGTTTTTCATCTTACAATACGAGCTGAAACACCTACAGCGAGGGTAAAACTCAAAAGTACGTTTTCGGTATAAAGTGATTTTGCTTTCGATTGGGCGTGTTGGGCTACTCGAAACACATGAATCTTGCATACTTGCATAGAATGAAGTGTTTTTCATCTTACAAAAAGAGCTGGAACGTCTACAGCGAGTGTGAAACTCAAATGTACGTGTTCGGTATAAAACGACTTTGCGTTCCATTGGGGCGTGTTTGGCCGCCCAAAATGCTTGAATCTTGCGTATTTGCATAGAATAAAGTGTTTTTCATCTTATAATACGAGCTGAAACGCCTACAGCGAGTGTGAAACTCAAATGTACGATTTCGGTATAAAGCGAGTTTGCGTTCGATTGGGGCTTGTTTGACTGCCCAAAATGCATGAATCTTGCTTTTTTCCATACACTGAGGTGGTTTTCATTTCATAATACGAGCTTGACAGTTTACATCGAGTGTGAAACTCAAATGTACGATTTCGGTATAAAGTGATTTTGCTGTCGATCGGGCGAGTTTGTCTACTCGAAACGCATGAATCTTGCATGTTTGCATAGAATGAAGTTTTTTTCATCTCACAAAACGATCTGAAACGTCTACAGCGAGTGTGAAACTCAAATGTACGATTTCGGTATAAAGCGACTTTGCGTTCGATTGGCGCTTGTTTGGGTGCCAAAAATGCATGAATCTTGCGTATTTGCATAGAATAAGGTGTTTTCATCTTATAATACGAGTTGAAACATCTACAGCAAGTGTGAATCTCAAATGTACGTTTTCGGTATGAAGCGACTTTGCTTTCGATTGGGGCGTGTTTGGCTACTCGAAATGCATGAGTCTTGCGTATTTGAATAGAATGAAGTGTTTTTCATCTTATACGAGCTGAAACGCTTACAGCGAGTGTGAAACTCAAATGTACGATTTCGGTATAAAGCGACTTTGCGTTCGATTGGGGCTTGTCTGGCTGCTCAAAACGCATGAATCTTGGGTATTTGCATAGCTTGAAGTACTTTTCATCTCATGGCACGAGCTGGGACGCCTATAGCGAGCGTAAATCTCGAACATACGATTTCGGTATAAAGCGACTTTGCTTTCGATTCTGACTTGTTTGGCTGCTCAAAACTCATCAATCTTGCGTATTTGTATAGAATGAAGTCTTTTTCATTTCATAATACGAGCTGGAACGCGAACAGCGAGCGTAAAACTCGAATAAACGAATTCGGTATAAGGCGACTTTCCGTTCCTTTGGGACGTGTTTGGGTGCTCAAAGTGCCTGAATCTTGCACATTTGCATAGAATGAAGTATTTTTCATCTTATAATACGAGCTGAAACGCCTACAGCGAGTGTGAAACTCAAATGTACGTTTTCGGTATAAAGCGATTTTGCTTTCGTTTGGGGCCTGTTTGGTTACTCGAAATGCATGAATCTTCCGTGATTGCATAGAATGAAGTGTTTTTCATCTCAAAATACGAGCTGAAACTCCTACAGCGAGTGTGAAACTCAAATGTACGATTTCGGTATAAAGCGACGCTGCGTTCCATTGGGGCGTGTTTGGCTGCCCTAAATGCATGAATCTTGCGTATTTGCAAAGAATAAAGTCATAGAATAAAGTTTTATCTTATTATATGAGCTGAAACACCTACAGCAAGTGTGAAACTCGAACATACGATTTCGGTATAATAAAGCGACTTTCCGTTCGATTGGGGCCTTTTTGGGTACTCGAAATGCATGAATCTTCCGTGATTGCATAGAATGAAGTGTTTTTCATCTCAAAATACGAGCTGAAACGCCTACAGCGAGTGTGAAACTCAAATGTACGATTTCGGTATAAAGCCACTTTGCGTTCCATTGGGGCTGTTGGGCTACTCGAAACGCATGAATCTTGCGTATTTGCATAGCTTGAAGTACTTTTCATCTCATAGCACGAGCTGGGACGTCTATAGCGAGCGTAAATCTCGAACATACGATTTCGGTATAAAGCGACTTTACGTTCGATTCTGACATGTTTGGCTGCTCAAAACGCATCAATCTTGCGTATTTGTATAGAATAAAGTCTTTCTCATTTCATAATACGAGCTGGGACGCGAACAGCGAGCGTAAAACTCGAATAAACGAATTCGGTATAAGGCGAATTTCCGTTCCTTTGGGACGTGTTTGGGTGCTCAAAGTTCCTGAATCTTGCACATTTGCAAAGAATGAAGTATTTTTCATCTCACAATACGAGCTGAAACGCCTACCGCGAGTGTGAAACTCAAATGTACGATTTCGGTATAAAGCGACTTTGCGTTCCATTGGGGCGTGTTCGGCTGCCCAAAATGAATGAATCTTGCGTATTTGCATAGAATAAAGTGTTTTACATCTTATAATACGAGCTGAAACACCTACAGCGAGTGTGAAGCTCGATTGTACGTTTTCGGTATGAAGCGACTTTGCTTTCGATTGGGGCGTGTTTGGCTACTCGAAATGCATGAGTGTTGCGTATTTGAATAGAATGAAGTGTTTTTCATCTTATACGACCTGAAACGCTTACAGCGAGTGTGATACTCAAATGTACGATTTCGGTATGAAGCGACTTCGCTTTCGATTGGGGCCTGTTTGGTTACTCGAAATGCATGAATCTTCAGTGATTGCATAGAATGAAGTGTTTTTCATCTCAAAATACGAGCTGAAACTCCTACAGCCAGTGTGAAACTCAAATGTACGATTTCGGTATAAAGCGACGTTGCGTTCCATTGGGGCGTGTTTAGCTGCCCAAAATGCAAGAATCTTGCGTATTTGCAAAGAATAAAGTCATAGAATAAAGTTTCATCTTATAATATGAGCTGAAACACCTACAGCAAGTGTGAAACTCGAACATACGATTTCGGTATAATAAAGCGACTTTGCGTTCGATTGGGGCCTTTTTGGTTACTCGAAATGCATGAATCTTCCGTGATTGCATAAAATGAAGTGTTTTTCATCTCAAAATACGAGCTGAAACGCCTATGGCGAGTGTGAAACTCAATTGTACGATATCGGTATAAAGCTACTTTGCGTTCGATTGGGGCTTGTTTGGCTGCTCAAAACGCATGAATCTTGCGTATTTATATAGAATGAAGTATTTTTCGTCTCATAATAGGAGCTGGAACTCATACAGCATGCGTAAAACTCGAATAAAGGACTTCGGTATAAAGCTACTTTACGTTCGATTGGGGCTGGTTTGGCTGCTCAAAACGCATGAATCTTGCGTATTTATATAGAATGAAGTATTTTTCGTCTCATAATAGGAGCTGGAACTCATACAGCAAGTGTGAAACTCGAACATACGATTTCGGTATAATAAAGCGACTTTGCGTTCCATTGGGGCGTGTTTGGCTGCCCAAAATGCATGAATCTTGCGTATTTGCATAGAATAAAGTCATAGAATACAGTTTCATCTTATAATATGAGCTGAAACAACTACAGCAAGTGTGAAACGCGAACATACGATTTCGGTATAATAAAGCGACTTTGCGTTCCATTGGGGCGTGTTTGGCTGCCCAAAATGCATGAATCTTGCGTATTTGCATAGAATAAAGTGTTTTTCATCTTATAATACGAGCTGAAACACCTACAGCGAGTGCGAAACTCAATTGTACGTTTTCGGTATGAAGCGATTTTGCTTTAGATTGGGGCGTGTTTGGCTGCTCAAAACGCATGAATCTTGCGTATTTATATAGAATGAAGTATTTTTCGTCTCATAATGGGAGCTGTAACTCATACAGCATGCGTAAAACTCGAATAAAGGAATTCGGTATAAAGCGAATTTGCGTTCCATTGGGGCGTGTTTGGCTGCCAAGAATGCATTAATCTTGCGTATTTGCGAAGAATAAAGTCATAGAATAAAGTTTCATCTTATAATATGAGCTGAAACACCTACAGCAAGTGTGAAACTCGAACACACGATTTCGGTATCATAAAGCGACTTTGCGTTCGATTGGGGCGTGTTCGGTTGCCCAAAATGCATGAATCTTGCGTACTTGCATAGAATAAAGTGTTTTTCATTTTATAATACGAGCTGAAACACCTACAGCGAGCGTAAAACTGAAATGTACGTTTTCGGTATATAGCGATCTTGCTTTCGATTGGGGGTGTTTGGCTACTCGAATCGCATGAATCTTGCGTATTTGCGTAGAATGAAGTCTTTTTCATCTCACAAAAGGAGCTGAAACGTCTACAGTGAGTGTGAATCTCAAATGTACGTGTTCGGTATACAACGACTTTGCATTCGATTGGGGCTTGTTTGACTGCTCAAAACGCATGAATCTTGCGTATTTGCATAGCTTGAAGTACTTTTCATCTCATGGCACGTGCTGGGACGCCTATAGCGAGCGTAAATCTCGAACATACGATTTCGGTATAAAGCGACTTCACGTTCGATTCTGACTTGTTTGACTGCTCAAAACGCATCAATCTTCCGTTTTCATATAGAATAAAGTCTTTTTCATTTCATTATACGAGTTGGGACGCGAACAGCGAGCGTAAAACTCGAATAAACTAATTCGGTATAAGGCGACTTTCCGTTCCTTTGGGACGTGTTTGGGTGCTCAAAGTGCCTGAATCTTGCACATTTGCATAGAATGAAGTATTTTTCATGTCACAATACGAGCTGAAACGCCTACCGCGAGTGTGAAACTCAAATGTACGATTTCGGTATAAAGCGACTTTGCATTCCATTGGGGCGTGTTTGGCTGCTCAAAACGCATGAATCTTGCGTATTTGTATAGTATGAAGTCTTTTTCATTTCATATACGCGCTGGAACGCATACAGCGAGCGTAAAACTCGAGTAAACGAATTCGGTATAAGGCGACTTTGCGTTCCATTGGGGCGTGTTTGGCTGCCCAAAATGCATGAATCTTGCGTATTTGCATAGAATGAAGTATTTTTCATCTCAAAATACGAGCTGAAACGTCTACAGCGAGTGTGAAACTCACATGTACGATGTCGGTATAAATCGACTTTGCGTTCCATTGGGGCGTGTTTGGCTGCCCAAAATGCATGAATCTTGCGTATTTGCATAGAATAAAGTGTTTTTCGTCTTATAATATGAGCTGAAACACCTACAGCGAGTGTGAAACTCAATTGTACTTTTTCGATATGAAGCGGTTTTGCTTTAGATTGGGGCGTGTTTGGCTGCTCAAAACGCATGAATCTTGCGTATTTATATAGATTGAAGTATTTTTCGTCTCATAATAGGAGCTGTAACTCATACAGCATGCGTAAAACTCGAATAAAGGAATTCGGTATAAGGCGTCTATGCGTTCGTGTGGGACGTGTTTGGCTGCCCAAAATGCATGAATCTTGCATATTTGCATAGAATGAAGTTTTTTTCATCTTATAATACGAGCTGAAACGCGTACAGCTAGTGTGAAACTCAAATGTACGATTTTGGTATGAAGGGACTTTGCTTTCGATTGGGGCGTGTTTGGCTACTCGAAATGCATGAGTCTTGCGTATTTGTATAGAATGAAGTCTTTTTCATTTCATAATACGAGCTGAAACGCATACAGCGAGCGTGAAACTCCAGTAAACGAATTCGGTATAAGGCGAGTTTCCGTTCCTTTGGGACGTGTTTGGGTGCTCAAAATGCCTGAATCTTGCATATTTGCATAGAATGAAGTATTTTTCGTCTCATAATACGAGCTGGAAATCATACAGCATGCGTAAAACTCGAAAAAAGGAATTCGGTATAAGGCGACTATCCGTTCGTGTGGGACGTGTTTGGCTGCCCAAAATGCATGAATCTTGCGTATTTGTATAGAATGAAGTCTTTTTCATTACATAATACGAGCTGGAACGCATACAGCGAGCGTAAAACTCGAGTAAACGAATTCGGTATAAGGCGACTTTTTGTTCCTTTGGGACGTGCTTGAGTGCTCAAAATGCCTGAATCTTGCATATTTGCATAGAATGAAGTATTTTTCATCTCAAAATACGACCTGAAACGCCTACAGCGAGTGTGAAACTCAAATGAACGATTTCGGTATAAAGCGACTTTGCGTTCATTGGGGCGTGTTTGGCTGCCCAAAATGCATGAATCTTACGTATTTGCATAGAATAAAGTGTTTTTCATCTTACAATACGAGCTGAAACACCTACAGCGAGGGTAAAACTCGAATGTACGTTTTCGGTATAAAGTGATTTTGCTTTCGATTGGGCGTGTTGGGCTACTCGAAACACATGAATCTTGCATACTTGCATAGAATGAAGTGTTTTTCATCTTACAAAAAGAGCTGAAACGTCTACAGCGAGTGTGAAACTCAAATGTACGTGTTCGGTATAAAACGACTTTGCGTTCCATTGGGGCGTGTTTGGCCGCCCAAAATGCTTGAATCTTGCGTATTTGCATAGAATAAATTGTTTTTCATCTTATAATACGAGCTGAAACACCTACAGCAAGTGTGAAACTCGAACATACGATTTCGGTATAATAAAGCGACTTTGCGTTCGATTGGGGCCTTTTTGGGTACTCGAAATGCATGAATCTTCCGTGATTGCATAAAATGAAGTGTTTTTCATCTCAAAATACGAGCTGAAACGCCTACAGCGAGTGTGAAACTCAAATGTACGATTTCGGTATAAAGCGACTTTACGTTCGATTCTGACTTGTTTGGCTGCTCAAAACGCATCAATCTTGCGTATTTGTATAGAATAAAGTCTTTCTCATTTCATAATACGAGCTGGGACGCGAACAGCGAGCGTAAAACTCGAATAAACGAATTCGGTATAAGGCGACTTTCCGTTCCTTTGGGACGTGTTTGGGTGCTCAAAGTGCCTGAATCTTGCACATTTGCATAGAATGAAGTATTTTTCATCTTATAATACGAGCTGAAACGCCTACCGCGAGTGTGAAACTCAAATGTACGATTTCGGTATAAAGCGACTTTGCGTTCCATTGGGGCGTGTTTGGCTTCCCAAAATGCATGAATCTTGCGCATTTGCATAGAATAAAGTGTTTTACATCTTTTATTACGAGCTGAAACACCTACAGCGAGTGTGAAGCTCAATTGTACGTTTTCGGTATGAAGCGACTTTGCTTTCGATTGGGGCGTGTTTGGCCACTCGAAATGCTTGAGTGTTGCGTATTTGAATAGAATGAAGTGTTTTTCATCTTATACGACCTGAAACGCTTACAGCGAGTGTGAAACTCAAATGTACGATTTCGGTATGAAGCGACTTTGCTTTCGATTGGGGCCTGTTTGGTTACTCGAAATGCATGAATCTTCCGTATTTGCGTAGAATGAAGTGTTTTTCATCTCAAAATACGAGCTGAAACGCCTACAGCGAGTGTGAAAGTCAAATGTACGATTTCGGTATAAAGCGACTTTGCATTCGATTCTGACTTGTTTGGCTGCTCGAAACGCATCAATCTTGCGTATTTGTATAGAATGAAGTCTTTTTCCTTTCATAATACGAGCTGGAACGCGAACAGCGAGCGTAAAACTCGATTAAACGAATTCGGTATAAGGCGACTTTCCGTTCCTTTGGGACGTGTCTGGGTGCTCAAAGTGCCTGAATCTTGCACATTTGCATAGAATGATGTATTTTTCATCTTATAATACGAGCTGAAACGCCTACAGCGAGTGTGAAACTCAAATGTACGTTTTCGGTATAAAGCGACTTTGCTTTCGATTGGGGCCTGTTTGGTTACTCGAAATGCATGAATCTTCCGTATTTGCGTAGAATGAAGTGTTTTTCATCTCAAAATACGAGCTGAAACTCCTACAGCGAGTGTGAAACTCAAATGTACGATTTCGGTATAAAGCGACGTTGCGTTCCATTGGGACGTGTTTGGCTGCCCAAAATGCATGAATCTTGCGTATTTGCAAAGAATAAAGTCATAGAATAAAGTTTTATCTTATTATATGAGCTGAAACACCTACAGCAAGTGTGAAACTCGAACATACGATTTCGGTATAATAAAGCGACTTTGCGTTCGATTGGGGCCTTTTTGGGTACTCGAAATGCATGAATCTTCCGTGATTGCATAAAATGAAGTGTTTTTCATCTCAAAATACGAGCTGAAACGCCTACAGCGAGTGTGAAACTCAAATGTACGATTTCGGTATAAAGCGACTTTACGTTCGATTCTGACTTGTTTGGCTGCTCAAAACGCATCAATCTTGCGTATTTGTATAGAATAAAGTCTTTCTCATTTCATAATACGAGCTGGGACGCGAACAGCGAGCGTAAAACTCGAATAAACGAATTCGGTATAAGGCGACTTTCCGTTCCTTTGGGACGTGTTTGGGTGCTCAAAGTGCCTGAATCTTGCACATTTGCATAGAATGAAGTATTTTTAATCTTATAATACGAGCTGAAACGCCTACCGCGAGTGTGAAACTCAAATGTACGATTTCGGTATAAAGCGACTTTGCGTTCCATTGGGGCATGTTTGGCTTCCCAAAATGCATGAATCTTGCGCATTTGCATAGAATAAAGTGTTTTACATCTTTTAATACGAGCTGAAACACCTACAGCGAGTGTGAAGCTCAATTGTACGTTTTCGGTATGAAGCGACTTTGCTTTCGATTGGGGCGTGTTTGGCCACTCGAAATGCTTGAGTGTTGCGTATTTGAATAGAATGAAGTGTTTTTCATCTTATACGACCTGAAACGCTTACAGCGAGTGTGAAACTCAAATGTACGATTTCGGTATGAAGCGACTTTGCTTTCGATTGGGGCCTGTTTGGTTACTCGAAATGCATGAATCTTCCGTATTTGCGTAGAATGAAGTGTTTTTCATCTCAAAATACGAGCTGAAACGCCTACAGCGAGTGTGAAAGTCAAATGTACGATTTCGGTATAAAGCGACTTTGCATTCGATTCTGACTTGTTTGGCTGCTCAAAACGCATCAATCTTGCGTATTTGTATAGAATGAAGTCTTTTTCCTTTCATAATACGAGCTGGAACGCGAACAGCGAGCGTAAAACTCGATTAAACGAATTCGGTATAAGGCGACTTTCCGTTCCTTTGGGACGTGTTTGGGTGCTCAAAGTGCCTGAATCTTGCACATTTGCATAGAATGATGTATTTTTCATCTTATAATACGAGCTGAAACGCCTACAGCGAGTGTGAAACTCAAATGTACGTTTTCGGTATAAAGCGACTTTGCTTTCGATTGGGGCCTGTTTGGTTACTCGAAATGCATGAATCTTCCGTGATTGCATAGAATGAAGTGTTTTTCATCTCAAAATACGAGCTGAAACGCCTACAGCGAGTGTGAAACTCAAATGTACGATTTCGGTATAAAGCGACTTTGCGTTCCATTGGGGCGTGCTTGGCTGCCCAAAATGCAAGAATCTGGCGTATTTGCAAAGAATAAAGACATAGAATAAAGTTTCATCTTATAATATGAGCTGAAACACCTACAGCAAGTGTGAAACTCGAACATACGATTTCGGTATAATAAAGCGACTTTGCGTTCTATTGGGGCCTTTTTGGTTACTCGAAATGCATGAATCTTCCGTGATTGCATAAAATGAAGTGTTTTTCATCTCAAAATACGAGCTGAAACGCCTATAGCGAGTGTGAAACTCAATTGTACGATATCGGTATAAAGCTACTTTGCCTTCGATTGGGGCTTGTTTGGCTGCTCGAAACGCATGAATCTTGCGTATTTATATAGAATGAAGTATTTTTCGTCTCATAATAGGAGCTGGAACTCATACAGCATGCGTAAAACTCGAATAAAGGACTTCGGTATAAAGCTACTTTGCGTTCGATTGGGGCTTGTTTGGCTGCTCAAAACGCATGAATCTTGCGTATTTATATAGAATGAAGTATTTTTCGTCTCATAATAGGAGCTGGAACTCATACAGCAAGTGTGAAACTCGAACATACGATTTCGGTATAATACAGCGACTTTGCGTTCCATTGGGGCGTGTTTGGCTGCCCAAAATGCATGAATCTTGCGTATTTGCATAGAATAAAGTCATAGAATACAGTTTCATCTTATAATATGAGCTGAAACAACTACAGCAAGTGTGAAACGCGAACATACGATTTCGGTATATATAATAAAGCGACTTTGCGTTCCATTGGGGCGTGTTTGGCTGCCCAAAATGCATGAATCTTGCGTATTTGCATAGAATAAAGTGTTTTTCACCTTATAATACGAGCTGAAACACCTACAGCGAGTGTGAACCTCAAATGTGAGTTTTCGGTATGAAGCGACTTTGCATTCGTTTGGGACGTGTTTTGCTATTCGAAACGCATGAATCTTGCGTATTTGCATAGAATTAAGTGTTTTTCATCTCATAATATGAGCTGGAATGCCTACCTCTGTAGGCTTTCCAGCTCATATTACTCATTATTATTATTATTATTAAAACACCAATATACGAATTCGGTATGAGGCGACTTTACGTTCGATTGGGGCGTGTTTGACTGCCCAAAATGCATGAATCTTGCGTATTTGCATAGAATGATGTGATTTTCATCTTATAATACGAGCTGAAACGCCTACACCGAGTGTGAAACTCAAATGTACGATTTCGGTATAAAGCGACTTTGCGTTCGATTGGCGCTTGTTTGGGTGCCCAAAATGCATGAATCTTGCCTATTTGCATAGAATAAGGTGTTTTCATCTTATAATACGAGTTGAAACACCTACAGCAAGTGTGAAACTCAAATGTACGTTTTCGGTATGAAACGATTTTGCTTTCGATTGGGGGTGTTGGGCTACTCGAAACGCATGAATCTTGCGTATTTGCGTAGAATTAAGTGTTTTTCATCTCACAAAAGGAGCTGAAACGTCTACAGTGAGTGTGAAACTCAAATGTACGTGTTCGGTATAAAACGACTCTGCGTTCGATTGGGGCTTGTTTGGCTGCTCAAATCGCATGAATCTTGCGTATTTGCATAGCTTAAAGTACTTTTGTTACGTCCTGGGTCGAATCTGTCACCGAAAGAGTAATCGACATTTAAAAAATTTGATACGTATGTATATTTAATCGATATTTTAAGTAATAAAGCGGCGTGAGTCGCCGCATAATAGATTAGATTTACGATTCTGACACTTTGTCAAGCCATAAAGGCCAAAATATAAACATGAATCAGAATTTTATTAGAGCATTTGGCTAAGCATATCATATAGAGCTCCGAGGGGCTGGTGCCTTCCTACACTTTAGGACCAGCCGTTTCCGAGATATTCGAGGTTTCATATAAAAATGTATTTACCATCCTACGGTAGTTCAGTATACGCATCAGACTGCTTTATGCAAAATATTTCAATAATCCAAATATCGTTACAATTCGATGTCGATAATTAATAATATCTGCAAATCATTTTGATTAACATTTAATAATTATTAATAAAATAATAATTATTTTCTTTTTATTTTATTTCTTTTGAAAACGCGCACAACATCGGAATATCGTCGTAGGAACGATATTCGATGGCACAAAATAATAATGATCAAGTAAACACTTTTAATTTTCAATCAACATTAATTATTAATAATAATTACTTCCAAAACGTCGGAATGTTATATCAGAATCAATATTGGATGGCGATTAACGTAGTAATAATCGAACCGAATTAAAATTGAATATCAGTTTTATTATCATTAACAATTGCTGACAATTAATTATCATTTCAAAACTTTATATAATACGCGCACCATTGGAAATAGCGGGATGGGCGCACTTGTAATATCAGTTCATGACAAATAATTTATTTATTATTAATTGTTAATAACAATGACAATTAAATATTCATATATAGTAATACGAATAATTACTTTAGGCATTTGGCCTAATCATACATTGTATTAAACCATGTAATAAGGAATAATGGTTAAATAATTAATGTTAACTATAAGGCTGCTAGAGAATAAAATATCGGATGGCAGGCCGAGTGTGGGACCGGACGCAGTCCCGATAGCGAGCTCCGCGAAGGTACGCCGATAAGGCTCTCCGAGAAGCGAGCCCGTGCGACCGGACGCAGTCGCGACGGCGGGCTCCGCGAAGCTCCGCCGATAAGGCCCTCTCAGAATCGAGCCCGTGGGATGCTGCGTAAGCATACGGCTCCACGCGCGGCCTGCCCCCGTCATCGAACGTTGCGCTGCCGCGCAACAAAGGGTACCCCCCGCTACAGACACAGCACGGCTACCGCGAAACCACGAGCGGCTGCCCCACCATATACCATCGACGCTGCCGTGAGACAAGGGATCCCCCACTCAGCGGACGGCACGAGAGCCGCGAGACAACGCCTACCCCCGCTATAGGGACAGCACCGCTACCGTGAGACCGGGAGCGGCTGCCCCACCATATATCACCAACGCAGCCGTGAGACAATATGTGTCCCCACTCAACGGACGGCGCGGCTGCCGCGAGAAGACGGCTCCCCCACCATTGAACGGCACGGCTACCGCTGGACCACGAGCGGCTGCCCCACCATCTACCATCAGCGCTGCCGCGAAGCGACGGCTCCCCATCACTGTGCGGTACGTCTTCCGCTGGACCAAGAGTGGCTGCCCCACCACCCGCCAGCAGGCTGCAGCAAGGCACCGGGTGCTCCCACTACAACAGAGAGGCGCACCGCGGCGGGACTGTATGAGGCGCGCGTCATTGGCCAGCGGAGCGAAGCGAATCAGCGAGGGCCTCCCCCGCCGCTACGCGCGGGCTTGGGAGATGCGCGAGCGGAGGAGCGACGATGGATCATCAGTTCTCGGTCAACTCTCATCTCCGCCGGTCGACACCTAGAGATCGCTCTAGGTGTCGACGCCCACGATCCCGGTATATTAAGTAAATATCAGTTCTTCTACGACTCTCATCTCCGGCGGTCGACATTCAGAGTTCTCACGAAGAGACTCACGCGATCCCGGTATATCTATATAATTGAATAATTCTCAAGTCTGACTTAAGAATCTTTTCGTAATTATTGTCACGAATAAATAAAAACGCGATCGATACCTGGCTGCGACCAGGCGGTACATTCTAGCCGATACAAGATATCCTCGCGAATATTTCGAATCATAAATAATCTGTCAATAAAATATACTTTTACCGAACCTTAAAGATCGGAATCCTGCATCAACCCTTCGGTATATTCTAACCTATTTAAGATATCCTCGCGATCATCAATATTCTGAATTATTAAAATTAATAATAATCATCGATCGACACCAATTGTAACTTCAGTGTAAACTATTCGTCCCGAACCGAATTTAAATCCGAAAAGGTACTCCGACTAATAAAATTTACTTTCGTTCTTCGACGACACCCAACACACCGATCCTACTCACGTAAGACCGTTGCAAAGTAAGTCAATCACGGCAAAAGGCCTCGAGAACAAATATATATATATATATATTGGGGATTGATTCACACTCACAAATCCCCATAATCAAATTGAAACCCTACAAATACCCAAACCTATTGACGCTTAGTAGTTAAGCTTATTAGTTAATTAGGCATAATAACTGAACCTGATAATACCAGTCACCACTGAAGTGGAGACTGATAAAAACCAGATTCAGAGCGAACTCCAGGATCTCCGATCGATCAAACTGGAATAAAGCGTAACCATGACTAGGATTAACCCAAAATTGGATTATATATAAATCGAAACTCAAACGAGTTCGATAAAAATTTGATCCAATATTAATTTAAGTTGATATAAGACGCAACTCCTTTTCCTCTCACCCTTCGACCTCAATCGCATTATGGGAGATTCTGTGTGTGAATTAACCCCCAATTGTAAAAGTCGTAATGGGTCGTAGACATGCTGCGCGGATACTTGGGTCGCGTAAAATAAGAACGAACGTTCTAGTAAACCTTAACTCGGTTCAGTCTCCCCAGGAACACCGAATTCAAACCTCTAAACTCATCACCGCCCACTCGGTGGTCGCAGTAAAATTAAACGACACTCGTAACCTCATCTCCAAGCGGAGAAAATTACCGACCATCGTATCCGACTACATACTGGAAGATCACCGCGTCTACATAGAACGCGAGAAACCATCCGTCGGAAAATCCAACGAGGACCCTAGCTGCGAGGATCGACCCGTCAACGACCAGATCTCGGAGGACGGCAACATTTCGGACGCCTCGACGGTGCTCTACGAGGACAGGCGGTCAGCGGCATCTTCTCCTGAATTAATCGTTGGCGTCTAGCAATTTTCAACCCGCTACGCCCCAACAGCTCATCGACTGCCAAACAAAGAAACAAACAACAGGAAATCAGGTATACTATATCACGTAAGAATCGAAATTCTCCAAAATCATATAAAACTCTACCCTCATCCAGTGCTGCTCCGATCCCTAACCGGCGCATTCCGGTTTAAACCTTGGAGCATCCGAATATACTTCTTTAAAAGTCGCTCACTCTTAGATCCGGGATTTTTCTGAAAAATAAAAAGGGAAAAATCAATTAAAATAAATCGCGACGTAACACTTTTCATCTCATGGCACGAGCTGGGACGCCTATAGCGAGCGTAAATCTCGAACATACGATTTCGGTATAAAGCGACTTTACGTTCGATTCTGACTTGTTTGGCTGCTCAAAACGCATCAATTTTGCGTATTTGTACAGAATGAAGTCTTTCTTATTTCATAATACGAGCTGGGACGCGAACAGCGTGCGTAAAACTCGAATAAACGAATTCGGTATAAGGCGACTTTCCGTTCCTTTGGGACGTGTGTCAGTGCTCAAAGTGCCTGAATCTTGCACATTTGCATAGAATGAAGTATTTTTCATCTTATAATACGAGCTGAAACGCCTACAGCGAGTGTGAAACTCAAATGTACGTTTTCAGTATAAACGACTTTGCTTTCGATTGGGGCCTGTTTGGTTACTCGAAATGCATGAATCTTCGGTATTTGCATAGAATGAAAGATTTTTCATCTCAAAATACGAGCTGAAACGCCTACAGCGAGTGTGAAACTCAAATGTACGTTTTCGGTATAAAGTGATTTTGCTTTCGATTGGGCGTGTTGGGCTACTCGAAACACATGAATCTTGCATACTTGCATAGAATGAAGTGTTTTTCATCTCACAAAAAGAGCTGAAACGTCTACAGCGAGTGTGAAACTCAAATGTACGTGTTCGGTATAAAACGACTTTGCGTTCCATTGGGGCGTGTTTGGCTGCCCAAAATGCATGAATCTTGCGTATTTGCATACAATGAAGTGGTTTTCATTTCATAATACGAGCTTGAACGTTTACATCGCGTGTGAAACTCAAATGTACGATTTCGGTATAAAGCGACTTTGCGGTCCATTGGGGCGTGTTTGGCTGCCCAAAATGCATGAATGTTGCGTTTTTGCATAGAATAAAGTCATAGAATAAAGTTTCATCTTATAATATGAGCTGAAACACCTACAGCAAGTGTGAAACTCGAACATACGATTTCGGTATAATAAAGCGACTTTGCGTTCGATTGGGGCCTTTTTGGGTAATCGAAATGCATGAACCTTGCATATTTGCATAGAATGAAGTATTTTTCATCTCAAAATACGCGAGCTGAAACGCCTACAGCGAGTGTGAAACTCAAATGTACGATTTCGGTATAAAGCGACTTTGCGTTCCATTGGGGCGTCTTTGGCCGCCCAAAATGCATGACTCTTGCGTATTTGCATAGAATAAAGTGTTTTTCATCTTATAATACGAGTTGAAACACCTACAGCAAGTGTGAAACTCAAATGTACGTTTTCGGTATGAAGCGACTTTGCTTTCGATTGGGGCGTGTTTGGCTACTCGAAATGCATGAGTCTTGCGTATTTGAATAGAATGAAGTGTTTTTCATCTTATACAAGCTGAAACGCTTACAGCGAGTGTGAAACTCAAATGTACGATTTCGGTATAAAGCGACTTTGCGTTCGATTGGGGCCTGTTTGGGTACGCGAAATGCATGAATCGTCCGTATTTGCATATAATGAAGTATTTTTCATCTCACAATACGAGCTGAAACGCCTACAGCGGGTGTGAAACTCAGATATACGATTTCGGTATAAAGCGACTTTGCGTTTCATTGGGGCGTGTTTGGCTGCCCAAAATGCATGAATCTTGCGTATTTGCATAGAATAACGGGTTTTTCATCTTATAATACGAGCTGAAACGCCTACAGCGAGTGTGAAACTTAAATGTACGTTTTCGGTATGAAGCGACTTTGCTTTCGATTGGGGCCTGTTTGGGTACTCGAAATGCATGAATCTTCCGTATTTGCATAGAATGAAGTGTTTTTCATCTCAAAACGCGAACTGAAACGCCTACAGCGAGTGTGAAACTCAAATGTACGATATCGGTTTAACGCTATTTTGCGTTCGATTGGGGCTTGTTTGGCTGTTCAAAACGCATGAATCTTGCGTATTTGTATAGAATGAAGTATTTTTCGTCTCATAATACGAGCTGGAACGCGAACAGCGAGCGTAAAGCTCGAATAAACGAATTCGGTATAAGGCGACTTTCCGTTCCTTTCGGACGTGTTTTGGTGCTCAAAGTGCCTGAATCTTGCACATTTTCATAGAATAAAGTATTTTTTATCTCACAATACGAGCTGAAACGCCTACAGCGAGTGTGAAACTCAGATGTACGATTTCGGTATAAAGCGACTTTGCGTTCCATTGGGGCGTGTTTGGCTGCCCAAGATGCATGAATCTTGCGTATTTGCATAGAATGAAGTGTTTTTCATCTTATAATACGAGCTGAAACGCCTACAGCGAGTGTGAAACTCAAATGTACGTTTTCAGTATAAACGACTTTGCTTTCGATTGGGGCCTGTTTGGTTACTCGAAATGCATGAATCTTCGGTATTTGCATAGAATGAAAGATTTTTCATCTCAAAATACGAGCTGAAACGCCTACAGCGAGTGTGAAACTCAAATGTACGTTTTCGGTATAAAGTGATTTTGCTTTCGATTGGGCGTGTTGGGCTACTCGAAACACATGAATCTTGCATACTTGCATAAAATGAAGTGTTTTTCATCTCACAAAAAGAGCTGAAACGTCTACAGCGAGTGTGAAACTCAAATGTACGTGTTCGGTATAAAACGACTTTGCGTTCCATTGGGGCGTGTTTGGCTGCCCAAAATGCATGAATCTTGCGTATTTGCATACAATGAAGTGGTTTTCATTTCATAATACGAGCTTGAACGTTTACATCGCGTGTGAAACTCAAATGTACGATTTCGGTATAAAGCGACTTTGCGGTCCATTGGGGCGTGTTTGGCTGCCCAAAATGCATGAATGTTGCGTTTTTGCATAGAATAAAGTCATAGAATAAAGTTTCATCTTATAATATGAGCTGAAACACCTACAGCAAGTGTGAAACTCGAACATACGATTTCGGTATAATAAAGCGACTTTGCGTTCGATTGGGGCCTTTTTGGGTAATCGAAATGCATGAACCTTGCATATTTGCATAGAATGAAGTATTTTTCATCTCAAAATACGCGAGCTGAAACGCCTACAGCGAGTGTGAATCTGAAATGTACGATTTCGGTATAAAGCGACTTTGCGTTCCATTGGGGCGTCTTTGGCCGCCCAAAATGCATGACTCTTGCGTATTTGCATAGAATAAAGTGTTTTTCATCTTATAATACGAGTTGAAACACCTACAGCAAGTGTGAAACTCAAATGTACGTTTTCGGTATGAAGCGACTTTGCTTTCGATTGGGGCGTGTTTGGCTACTCGAAATGCATGAGTCTTGCGTATTTGAATAGAATGAAGTGTTTTTCATCTTATACAAGCTGAAACGCTTACAGCGAGTGTGAAACTCAAATGTACGATTTCGGTATAAAGCGACTTTGCGTTCGATTGGGGCCTGTTTGGGTACGCGAAATGCATGAATCGTCCGTATTTGCATATAACGAAGTATTTTTCATCTCACAATACGAGCTGAAACGCCTACAGCGAGTGTGAAACTCAGATATACGATTTCGGTATAAAGCGACTTTGCGTTTCATTGGGGCGTGTTTGGCTGCCCAAAATGCATGAATCTTGCGTATTTGCATAGAATAACGTGTTTTTCATCTTATAATACGAGCTGAAACGCCTACAGCGAGTGTGTTCCGTCGCATCGGACGGTTTCAATGAATAAAAGAATAAACCTTTTCGACGAGAGGATTAACGAATCCTCGAGAAAACTCGGTGTCTTAGACCTTTGCGAGTGGAGCAATAAAACATCTGCAATGCAGCTGAGTTTTTACCAATAAAGACAAAAATCCCTTAAAATCGACAAGAATCACGAAAAGGTAATTCACGAGTCATTGGGTTCTTTATGAGCCTGCATATTGCCAGTACGGTGCGTCACCGCGCAAGGGTCAGCGTCAAGCGCAAGGCCTTTTTACCTGCTTAAAACATAGCGTTTCGGCAAGCGTCTCGCCCCTACTCAAACTTCAATTTCATTCGTCAACTCGCGTAAAATCCCTTCTTGTTTCTTCTATCAGCCAATTGATCGCTTCTTCAAATATCGCTCCGAATGTCTAAGACACACCCACCTTTTTTACCTCTTGCTAAAACATATCTTTACAAATCAGTTTAAGAACTTCTACGGTAACGAACAGTCGCATCTTGGAGACTAGTACCAAACGGCGCGTTACAATAGACTAACGACAGTGCAGCCCCTTCGTTAATTCAAGTGAACATCATTCAGAACTCAAGTGAAATAGTGTAATCAATTGTTGTGTTTGTTTTTATAAATAAATATTTTACCCAGTTTTATACCGCATTACATGTCATAATCCGTCTTAATAAATAAAGATCGTTGGTGATTAATTTCCCTGACGGCACATCTGTACCAGCGAGAATTCGTCACCATCAGCGTGAGTTCAGGCTTTACAACCCTGAATCGAGACACTATCGCGAGTTCCCGGCGTACAGTACATTTTTTGGTCCTTCGAGCCGGACTAACGATCCGGCACTCTCTTAAGTCCGCTGCACTTAAATTCAGTTAGTGATAAACTTTACATACGGTACAGTTCCGTATAGTGTGTGAAAAAGAAACCAAGGAACGTGGGAATTCGAGCCGACGATCAATCCAGGACGGGACGACCGAGCTACCCGCCATCAAGGATTAACGCATCATCAGGCAAACGACACCTCAACAAAACGGTAAGCTCGTTAAAGAGTTCAGTGCCACTTCCAATTTTTTTCCTCACAACCGCTCCCCCGAAATCTCGCTTCATCGCTCAACATGGTTCTCACGTCAAGCGAGAGTAAACGCCGCGACAAGCTCGTCATTCGTCGCGATAATATTAGCAACGCGCTCGTCACGTTGAAAAAGGCCGTAGATAAGTATCAAGCCGATCTGACATTAGACTCTGACGCGCTGCAGCTTCTTGTCACGCGCACAGAAAAATCTCTGGATCATCTCGGTGAGATCACGTGCGACCTAATTGAATTAGAAACAGATGATGGTCATGTGGAGACTCAAGAACGGTTAGAAGAAGAATTCTGCAATCTCGTAACAACAGCCCGACGCATCATTCGGCAACGTACAACAGACGTTATATCGTCAAACATTTCGACGCGAGATTCACCTAACCCCTTCAGTACCACGGCACCACACGCGTCGTATACGAGACTGCCGGAACAATCGCTGCCACAATTTGACGGCAGGTACGAGACCTGGCTTGATTTTAAGGAAGATTTCGAGGCTTTAGTCGGTAAGCGTTCTGACCTTACAGACGCACAAAAACTCAGGTATCTACGCTCTTGCTTGAAGGGTGAACCTGAGCGACTGTTAAGGCAACACGGCATAAACGATGCCAATTACAACGCTGCATGGAAAATGCTCGCAGAATCGTTCGAACATAAGAATAAAATTCTCGAACGGCATTTCGACGGAATTCTCAACATTCCGTCACTACAAAAGGAGTCACCCCGAGAATTAAGCGAGCTGATAAACACGGTCCAACTTCACCTGTCAGCGCTGAAGTTCCTGGAACAACCAGTCGAGCAATGGAGTAGCATTCTAGTCCACATCGTTGTCAATAAACTTGACAGAACAACTCGGAAGGATTGGAAGAAGACCCAGAAGGGAAACGTCGTATCGAAGTACAGCGACCTCATCGCATTCTTGCGAGAAGCCGTCCTATCAGCTGACGATTGGAGCCCACCTAATACCTCTTCGAAGGATGAAAGGTCAAACGGCCAGCACCGGGGAAAAGGTGCAAACCAAAACGGACAGAGCTCCAAGGCCCAGAAACGATCTCAGTGCTTCGCAACGACGGTTACTGGAAATTGTCACATCTGCAAGGAATCCCATCCAATCGCACGCTGTCAACAATTTAAGGGACTATCTCCGAGGGAAAGACATGATGCTGCAGCGAAGGCAGCTCTGAGAAGGGAGCTCTGTGTCTCAACTGTCTCCGATCCGAGCACAGAACAAACAAATGCACTTCTAAATATACGTGCAGAGTCTGCAAGAAGAAGCATCATACCTGGCTGCATTACACAGAGCCAGCGCAGCTTCCTTCGACGTCAAGTGCTAGTCAAGCATGACTAGCAGGTGCGAGAGACGACACGAGGATGCCAGAAGCCACAACACTCGTAGCCAGCATTCCGTCCAAGAATCTTTTGGTTACAGCCTCCGTAAGAGTAGCCGATGCAGCCGGGACTTCGATTATACGTCGAGTCTTGCTCGATACCTGCTCAAATTCAAATTTTATGACCGACCGGCTCGCCACAGCTCTCGATCTTCCGAAAGAAAGGTGCAGCATCGCGATCGGAACCATGAATCAGACACGGACTACAACCAATTATCTTGTACGGGCAACAGTATCATCAAGGCTGAATGGATTCACGAGAACTCTAACCTTCTTGACCGTACAGGACATCGCAGGTCTGGTACCCGACGAAAGAGTGTCACGCAGCTCTCTCAATATCCCAAAAAATAAACCTCTAGCCGACCCGGAGTTCGACCAACCCGGAGAAGTCGACATGCTGATTGGATCTGGGACAACGCTCTCAACTTTGTGCGTGGGGCAAATCAAGCTCTCCAAGCCCTCGGAACCCGACTTATATCTCCAAAATACGCGTTTCGGATGGATTATCGGCGGCAGCATCTCTAAGATAGATACTCAGCCCGATCGCAGTAGTGAGCATCAATGTTTCCTGACGAACCTGGAGAAAATCATGAGTCGGTTCTGGGAAATTGAAGAACCAGCATCCACTCACAAGCATCACCAAGAGCAAGGTACCTGCGAGGATCACTTTCGCCAGAACACCCGTCGCCAAGACGATGGACGATACACCGTCGCTCTTCCGTTCAACCACAAAAAGAACGAATTAGGAGAAACGCGGACAATGGCTGAAAAACGCCTCGCATCAATTGAACGGAAGCTGCGCAATAATCCAGAGATGCAATCGCAGTACAACAACGTAATAGAAGAATACCTGACGCTGGGACACATGACCAAGCTCGATGGCGAGCCACAAACGCCAGGTTTTTACCTGCCTCACCACGCCGTCATCAAGGAAACAAGTCTCACGACAAAGCTTCGCGTCGTTTTCGACGGCTCCGCAAAATCGTCCACGGGACTCTCGCTCAATGAATCCTTGATGGTGGGTCCCACAATTCAAGACGACATCTTTTCACTCCTGATTCGATTTCGCACTTATAACTACGTGCTCACCGGAGACATTGAAAAGATGTATAGACAATTCTTGGTACGCGAAGAAGACAGAAGGTATCAACGGATTCTCTGGCGAGACTCAAATGGACAAATCGCCACATACGAGCTGAACACAGTCACCTTTGGTCTAGCACCTGCGCCCTTCTTAGCTATCCGCTGCCTTCATCAACTTGCTGACGACGAATGTCACGGATACCCGGAGGCTGCAAGAGTGCTAAAAAGGGATCTCTACGTCGACGATCTCTTAACGGGAGCGGACACTTTCGCAGACGCGTTAACATTACGCAAAGAGATCGACTTACTTCTGAAGCGCGGACGACTTAATCTGCGACAATGGGCTTCTAACGATACGAAACTTCTCGACGGTCTACCAGCCAGCCACGTGAATCTCAAGCTTCAGTCCAAGGAGGACAATACCATCAAGACTCTCGGAGTACACTGGAATTCAGAGCAGGACAGCATCGTCTATACGGTACATCCGAAGCCTCTGACAGGACGCGTCACCAAGAGGATGATCTTGGCCGACATCGCTAGAGTTTTCGATCCACTCGGCCTCCTCGGTCCAGTAATCACACACGCAAAACTCATAATGCAACGTTTATGGCTCGAAAAACTTGACTGGGATGACTCCATTCCCTTGTCACTCTGTTCCGAATGGTTGAACTACACGACGCAGCTTCCAAGCTTAAATAATTTGTCCTTCAGCCGCAAAATCGCAGCATCCGAACCGCAGGATCTACAGCTTCATGGATTCTGCGACGCAAGCAAGAAGGCCTACGGAGCATGTATTTATATACGAACAAGAGATACTCACGGACTGATCTCGGCTGTCTTATTTTGCGCTAAGAGTCGCGTAGCACCTCTAAAAAAGGAGAAGATGCGTATGCATACAGCATCTGAAGAATACCGAGAACAAATTCAACGTGTGACGATTCCACGACTGGAACTATGCGCAGCTCAGCTACTGGCTAAATTGTATACGTCGGTACGACAAGCAACACGTATCAAACCGACCAAGGTCGATTACTGTGGACCATTCTTCGTCAAGGAGAAAAAACTTCGCAACCGTGGGCGCGTCAAGGTCTACGTCGCAGTATTCGTGTGTCTCGCCGTCAAGGCTGTACACTTGGAACTCGTAAGCGACATGACTACCGAAGGCTTTACCGCAGCATTGAAACGGTTCATCGCACGACGAGGTTTGTGCAAAAATATCTATTCGGACAACGGATCAAACTTCATGGGAGCCAACAACGAGATGAAGGAGATCAAACAAATCCTTCGCTCCAAGGAGTACAACGAGTCACTCTTCAAACATCTCGCCGATCAAGGAATCAAATGGCACTTCATGCCGCCGCAATCGCCAAACTTCGGCGGAATATGGGAGGCTGCAGTGAAATCTTTCAAGCGCCATCTGAAACGTGTCGTCGGCGATCGGCTGCTGACATTTGAAGAACTCAATACGTTCATCACCGAGGTTGAAGCGATATTAAATTCTCGACCATTGACTCCTATCTCCACAGATCCCAATGATATCCTTGTATTAACTCCCGGTCATTTTCTAATTGGCAACTCTTTGACGAGCACACCGGAGATCGATCTTAAGGGTACTCCGGAGAATCGACTGTCATCTTGGCAGGTAGTCCAAAAGGTGAGGCAGGATTTTTGGAAGAGGTGGCACACAGAGTATTTGACTGAGCTGAATACTCGCCACAAGTGGACTCACGGATCCCACAGCATCAAGGTAGGCACACTTGTGCTTATCAAGGAAGACAATCAGCCTCCACTTCGATGGCCCATGGGACGGGTCGTCGAGACACTGCCAGGCGCCGATGGACTCATCCGAGTCGTACGGGTGAAAACAATCATGGGCATTTTTACGAGAAATGTTCGCAGACTCGCACCTTTATCCATGGACAACAACGATGACAGTGCTTAGAACAAATATTGGACATTGCATATTATTACGTTAGATTAGCCATAATGATATCAAATTAGTTAACATACTTGATCGGTACCCTCTCAAGGGGGGAGCATGTTCCGTCGCATCGGACGGTTTCAATGAATAAAAGAATAAACCTTTTCGACGAGAGGATTAACGAATCCTCGAGAAAACTCGGTGTCTTAGACCTTTGCGAGTGGAGCAATAAAACATCTGCAATGCAGCTGAGTTTTTACCAATAAAGACAAAAATCCCTTAAAATCGACAAGAATCACGAAAAGGTAATTCACGAGTCATTGGGTTCTTTATGAGCCTGCATATTGCCAGTACGGTGCGTCACCGCGCAAGGGTCAGCGTCAAGCGCAAGGCCTTTTTACCTGCTTAAAACATAGCGTTTCGGCAAGCGTCTCGCCCCTACTCAAACTTCAATTTCATTCGTCAACTCGCGTAAAATCCCTTCTTGTTTCTTCTATCAGCCAATTGATCGCTTCTTCAAATATCGCTCCGAATGTCTAAGACACACCCACCTTTTTTACCTCTTGCTAAAACATATCTTTACAAATCAGTTTAAGAACTTCTACGGTAACGAACAGTCGCATCTTGGAGACTAGTACCAAACGGCGCGTTACAATAGACTAACGACAGTGCAGCCCCTTCGTTAATTCAAGTGAACATCATTCAGAACTCAAGTGAAATAGTGTAATCAATTGTTGTGTTTGTTTTTATAAATAAATATTTTACCCAGTTTTATACCGCATTACATGTCATAATCCGTCTTAATAAATAAAGATCGTTGGTGATTAATTTCCCTGACGGCACATCTGTACCAGCGAGAATTCGTCACCATCAGCGTGAGTTCAGGCTTTACAACCCTGAATCGAGACACTATCGCGAGTTCCCGGCGTACAGTACAGAGTGTGAAACTTAAATGTACGTTTTCGGTATGAAGCGACTTTGCTTTCGATTGGGGCCTGTTTGGGTACTCGAAATGCATGAATCTTCCGTATTTGCATAGAATGAAGTGTTTTTCATCTCAAAACGCGAACTGAAACGCCTACAGCGAGTGTGAAACTCAAATGTACGATATCGGTTTAACGCTATTTTGCGTTCGATTGGGGCTTGTTTGGCTGTTCAAAACGCATGAATCTTGCGTATTTGTATAGAATGAAGTATTTTTCGTCTCATAATACGAGCTGGAACGCGAACAGCGAGCGTAAAGCTCGAATAAACGAATTCGGTATAAGGCGACTTTCCGTTCCTTTCGGACGTGTTTTGGTGCTCAAAGTGCCTGAATCTTGCACATTTGCATAGAATGAAGTATTTTTTATCTCACAATACGAGCTGAAACGCCTACAGCGAGTGTGAAACTCAGATGTACGATTTCGGTATAAAGCGACTTTGCGTTCCATTGGGGCGTGTTTGGCTGCCCAAGATGCATGAATCTTGCGTATTTGCATAGAATGAAGTGTTTTTCATCTTATAATACGAGCTGAAACGCCTGCAGCGAGTGTGAAACTCAAATGTACGTTTCCGGTATGAAGCGACTTTGCTTTCGATTGGGGCCTGTTTGGTTACTCGAAATGCATGAATCTTCCGTATTTGCATAGAATGAAGTGTTTTTCATCTCAAAATACGAGCTGAAACGCCTACAGCGAGTGTGAAACTCAAATGTACGATTTCGGTATAAAGCGACTTTGCGTTCCATTGGGGCGTGTTTGGCTGCCCAAAATGGATGAATCTTGCGTATTTGCATAGAATAAAGCGTTTTTCATCTTATAATACGAGCTGAAACACCTACAGCGAGTGTGAAACTCAGATGTACGATTTCGGTATGAAGCGACTTTGCGTTCCATGGGGCGTGTTTGGCTGCCCAAAATGCATGAATCTTGCGTATTTGCATAGAATAAAGTGTTTTTCATCTTATAATACGAGCTGAAACACCTACAGCGAGTGTGAAACTCAATTGTACGTTTTCGGTATGAAGCGATTTTGCTTTCGATTGGGGCGTGTTTGGCTGCTCAAAACGCATGAATCTTGCGTATTTATATAGAATGAAGTATTTTTCGTCACATAATAGGAGCGGTAACTCATACAGCATGCGTAAAACTCGAATAAAGGAATTCGGTATAAAGCGACTTTGCGTTCCATTGGGGCGTGTTTGGCTGCCCAAAATGCATGAATCTTGCGTATTTGCATAGAATAAAGTCATAGAATAAAGTTTCATCTTATAATATGAGCTGAAACACCTACAGCAAGTGTGAAACTCGAACATACGATTTTCGTATAATACAGCGACTTTGCGTTCGATTGGGGTGTTACGTCCTGGGTCGAATCTGTCACCGAAAGAGTAATCGACATTTAAAAAATTTTATACGTATGTATATTTAATCGATATTTTAAGTAATAAAGCGGCGTGAGTCGCCGCATAATAGATTAGATTTACGATTCTGACACTTTGTCAAGCCATAAAGGCCACAATATAAACATGAATCAGAATTTTATTAGAGCATTTGGTTAAGCATATCATATAGAGCTCCGAGGGGCTGGTGCCTTCCTATACTTTAGGACCAGCCGTTTCCGAGATATTCGAGGTTTCATATAAAAATGTATTTACCATCCTACGGTAGTTCAGTATACGCATCAGACTGCTTTATGCAAAAATATTTCAATAATCCAAATATCGCCACAATTTGATGTCGATAATTAATAATAATTGCAAATCATTTTGATTAACATTTAATAATTATTAATAAAATAATAATTATTTTTATTTTATTTGATTTCTTTTGAAAACGCGCACAACATCGGAATATCGTCGTAGGAACGATGTTCCATGGCACAAAATAATAATCAAGTAAACACTTTTAATTTTCAATCAACATTAATTATTAATAATAATTACTTACAAAACGTCGGAATGTTATATCAGAATCAATATTGGATGGCGATTAACGTAGTAATAATCGAACCGAATTAAAATTGAATATCAGTTGTATTATCATTAACAATTGCTGACAATTAATTATCATTTCAAAACTTTATATAATACGCGCACCATTGGAAATAGCGGGATGGGCGCACTTGTAATATCAGTTCATGACAAATAATTTATTTATTATTAATTGTTAATGACGATGACAATTAAATATTCATATCTAGTAATACGAATAATTACTTTAGGCATTTGGCCTAATCATACATTGTATTAAACCATGTAATAATGAATAATGGTTAAATAATTAATGTTAACTATAAGGCTGCTAGAGAATAAAATATCGGATGGCAGGCCGAGTGTGGGACCGGACGCAGTCGCGACGGCGGGCTCCGCGAAGCTCCGCCGATAAGGCCCTCTCAGAATCGAGCCCGTGGGATGCTGCGTAAGCATACGGCTCCACGCGCGGCCTGCCCCCGCCATCGACCGTTGCGCTGCCGCGCAACAAAGGGTACCCCCCGCTACAGAGACAGCACGGCTACCGCGAAACCACGAGCGGCTGCCCCACCATATACCATCGACGCTGCCGTGAGACAAGGGATCCCCCACTCAGCGGACGGCACGAGAGCCGCGAGACAACGCCTACCCCCGCTATAGGGACAGCACCGCTACCGTGAGACCGGGAGCGGCTGCCCCACCATATATCATCAACGCAGCCGTGAGACAATGGGTGTCCCCACTCAACGGACGGCGCGGCTGCCGCGAGAAGACGGCTCCCCCACCATTGAACGGCACGGCTACCGCTGGACCACGAGCGGCTGCCCCACCATCTACCATCGGCGCTGCCGCGAAGCGACGGCTCCCCATCACTGTGCGGTACGTCTACCGCTGGACCAAGAGTGGCTGCCCCACCACCCGCCAGCAGGCTGCAGCAAGGCACCGGGTGCTCCCACTACAACAGAGAGGCGCACCGCGGCGGGACTGTATGAGGCGCGCGTCATTGGCCAGCGGAGCGAAGCGAATCAGCGAGGGCCTCCCCCGCCGCTACGCGCGGGCTTGGGAGACGCGCGAGCGGAGGAGCGACGATGGATCATCAGTTCTCGGTCAACTCTCATCTCCGCCGGTCGACACCTAGAGATCGCTCTAGGTGTCGACGCCCGCGATCCCGGTATATTAAGTAAATATCAGTTCTTCTACGACTCTCATCTCCGGCGGTCGACTTTAAGAGTTCTCTTGAAAAGACTCACGCGATCCGGTATTTCCCTTGTAATAATTAATTGTCAATTCAGACTTAGAGTGTCTTACGGCAATTGTTAACTTCAAATAAATTCGCGATTGATACCTGGCTGCGACCAGGCGGTATTTCACTGTATAAAATATCGTTCGCAATTATTTCATGTTTATCTTAATATAAGTAAAGTTCAAATACCAATATACATAATCACTATAATAATAATGTACTTACGTTTGTAAACTCCGCGTAAAACTTTTGTCGCATATCAAAGAAAACCGAAACCCGCTACGACTAATAAAAGGTTTAACACATCCTAAGAAATCATTCCTGCAAGGCAGTTCTCTCAAGCAGTAAGTAAATCAGTGACACAAATCAAAAGAGAACAAATATATCTGGGATCAGTTCACGTAATCTCCCACCACCAAACCCATTGCTTTATTATAAATATTGTGATGTTATATTCCCCGTGGGACTGGCGAAATCATCGATAAATTAGTAAACTAAAAATTGGGCCAAAATCGTGCAACGGGCGGGAAAAGGGGGGGGGGGTCAAACAATATAAAAATAATTCTCGTGGGGAACAATAATAACGATGGTTTAATGGTGCAAAAGGATAACAAAAATTGAACTTGAAAGGGTTGAGAAATAATTACAAAAGTGACCGCTTCGACGCCGGTACTGGTACGTCGAAGCCAAACCAATAAAAAAATAACAGTAATAATCCTCTCTACAACGCCGTTACGGATACGTTGAAGAGTCTAACCGAAAGTATAAAAATAAATCAAAAATACAGCCTCAGCGCCGTTACTGGTACGTCGAAGGTCAAACGGAAAATAACAATAATAATTTCTGCTTCGACGCCGTTACGGGTACGTCGAAGACAGAACCCAAAAATAATAAATCGACAACGAAATAATAATGAAAAATGGTAACTAATCAGTCGAAAATAAACGCAAGCAAAACGGGAATAATAACCTAAATGATCGCTGAACAATACGGGGCAGTCGTAAATAATAATCCGGCGGAAAAGGGGGGGAGGGAAATAGTCGGGGCAATAATACTCGCTTTTTAACAATGATCTCGGGGAAAAATAAAAATACAATTGGCTCAAAATTATCAAAAAGTGCTAATAAAGGGGGCTGCAAAAGGGGGAAATATTCGGGATAAATTTGGGGAAGTTATGGGGATCTTAAGGGGGCTTTGTGGGACAGTCAATGGGGCTTCGAGGGGGGGTTCGTAAGGGAAAGCTGGTCAGGCAAAAGTTGCACGAAAATGGGCGCCAGCTACTGTGACGGTGTAGCACCGTTATAGATCGTGCAGACGGCACGGATCTCTCCTCAAAAAAACGCAACTCAAAAAACTCTGTACTTGAAAAATATCTCTGTCTTGCGGACAGTCCAGCTAGCTCGGGAGAGGGGAGAGAGCTTAGGGGGAGGGTACACGAATCCGACGGCTTCTTACAATATTACCTCGGTCTTAACTCAATAAACTGTACAAAAAAAAGACTTAAGGGCTCAAGGGAAGGGAAGGGAAAAACTTTAACTAAATAAACGATCACTTATCACGAATTTTACGCCTTTTACGCCGCTCACCACGCGCGCGATATCTCTCTTTGCTCGTGTAACAAAGGACGTCGACCACGTGTCGACCACGAGGCAAAGTCTTTTCTGAATAATTTCTACCAAAATACGGGGTTTCGGGGAAGGAAAAAGGGTCAAACAGGGTCGGGAAAAATGTGGGCAAAAACTTACGGGTCGTCGGGGTTCACTCACGCAATGCACTCAGATCCTGGTTACAATACTTTTCCTCGAATCAGTGGATAGCCTCGGTCGTTATAAAGTTCCGTACAATGGTCCGAATCGTATTCCTTGGCTATCACTGAGTCGTCGTAATGGGCGGGTTTTACTCTCCTACACGGAGTCGGAAGTAACAATGGACAGCCGAGTCGTCTTATAAATTTGGGAAGGATATTCACTCGCTTTCGGCTGTCGAACAATACAATTTCTCTTAAAACTATCGACACCCGATCTCACCCGATCATCGACGCACGACCCGATGTCGTGCGTCGATGATCACAGCGGCAGCGGACAGGCGGGGCGGGCAGTGGCGACTTATCGGCGGGCTTTTCGAGGCTGGTTCGGACGGTCTTTCACAGGGCTTTTTCCCCTCGTCCACGATCCTCCTACCTTCCTCGGCGTCAGCACGTCGGCTGTCGTTTCTTTGCAGGTCCTGGGCCCTGCTGGGTCGTTGGGCTTGGGGCTGTCGGGGGAAATCTTGACGTTGCCTTCGAGCCGCGCACACTCACACAAGGGGTAACGGGAGGGAAGAAAAAAAAAGGGGAATATAAACACTAACTTACACAAAATAAAAACCAGAGAAAAACGTAAAAAATATGGTTGTCTAACGTTCGGTGAGCGGCGGACTCGAGCCGAGTTTGGCGAGGGACCTGTGACGTACCACGTCACATTGCATAGAATGAAGTTTTTTTTCATCTTATAATACGAGTTGAAACACCTACAGCGAGTGTGAAACTCAATTGTACGTTTTCGGTATATAGCGACTTTGCTTTCGATTGGGGCGTGTTTGCCTACTCGAAATGCATGAGTCTTGCGTATTTGAATAGAATGAAGTGTTTTTCATCTTATACGAGCTGAAACGCCTACAGCGAGTGTGCAACTCAAATGTACGATATCGGTATAAAGGTACTTTGCGTTCGATTGGGGCTTGTTTGGCTGCTCAAAACGCATGAATCTTGCGTATTTGCATAGAATGAAGTATTATTCATTTCATAATACGAGCTGAAACGCCTACAGCGAGTGTGAAACTCAAATGTACGTTTTCGGTATGAAGCGACTTTGCTTTCGATTGGGGCCTGTTTAGGTACTCGCAATGCATGAATCTTCCGTATTTGCAAAGAATGAAGTGTTTTTCATCTCAAAATACGAACTGAAACGCCTACAGCGAGTGTGAAACTCAAATGTACGATATCGGTATAAAGCTACTTTGCGTTCGATTGGGGCTTGTTTGGCTGCTCAAAACGCATGAATCTTGCGTATTTGTATTGAATGAAGTCTTTTTTTTTCATAATACGTGCTGGAACGCATACAGCGAGCGTAAAACTCGAGTAAACGAATTCGGTATAAGGCGACTTTTTGTTCCTTTGGGACGTGTTTGAGTGCTCAAAATGCGTGAATCTTGCATATTTGCATAGAATGAAGTATTTGTAATCTCAAAATACGAGCGGAAACGCCTACAGCGAGTGTGAAACTCAGATGTACGATTTCGGTATAAAGCGACTTTGCGTTCCATTGGCGCGTGTTTGGCTGCCCAAAATGTATGAATCTTGCGTATTTGCATAGAATAAATTGTTTTTCATCTTATAATACGAGCTGAAACGCATACAGCGAGCGTAAAACTCCAGTTAACGAATTCGGCATAAGGCAACTTTCCGTTCCTTTTGGACGTGTTTGGGTGCTCAAAATACCTGAATCTTGAATATTTGCATAGAATGAAGTATTTTTCGTCTCATAATACGAGCTGGAACTCATACAGCATGCGTAAAACTCGAATAAAGGAATTCGGTATAAGGCGACTATGCGTTCGTGTGGGAAGTGTTTGGCTGCTCAAAACGCATGAATCTTGCGTATTTGTATAGAATGAAGTATTTTTCGTCACATAATACGAGCTGGAACTCATACAGCATCCGTAAAACTCGAATAAAGAAATTCGGTATAAGGCGACTAAGCGTTCGTGTGGGACGTGTTTGGCTGTCCAAAATGCATGAATCTTGAATATTGGCATAGAATGAAGTTTTTTTCATCTTATAATACGAGCTGAAACGCGTACAGCGAGAGTGAAACTCAAATGTACGATTTCGGTATAAAGCGACTTTGCGTTCGACTCGGGCGTGTTTGGCTGCCCAAAAAGCATGAATCTTGCGTATTTGCATAGAATGAAGTGGTTTTCATTTCGTAATACGAGCTTGAACGTTTACATCGCGTGTGAAACTCAAATGTACAATTTCGGTATAAAGCGACTTTTCGTTCCATTGCGGCGTGTTTGGCTGCCCAAAATGCATGAATGTTGCGTATTTGCATGGAATAAAGTCATAGAATAAAGTTTCATCTTATAATATGAGCTGAAACACCTACAGCAAGTGTGAAACTCGAACATACGATTTCGGTATAAGTAAGCGACTTTGCTTTCGATTGGGGCCTGTTTGGTTACTCGAAATGCATGAATGTTCCGTATTTGCATAGAATGAAGTGTTTTTCATCTCAAAATATGAGCTGAAACGCCTACAGCGAGTGTGAAACTCAAATGTACGATTTCGGTATAAAGCGACTTTGCGTTCCATTGGGGCGTGTTTGGCTGCCCAAAATGGATGAATCTTGCGTATTTGCATAGAATAAAGTGTTTTTTATCTTATAATACGAGCTGAAACACCTACAGCGAGTGTGAAACTCAGATGTACGATTTCGGTATGAAGCGACTTTGCGTTCCATTGGGGCGTGTTTGGCTGCCCGAAATGCATGAATCTTGCGTATTTGCATAGAATAAAGTGTTTTTCATCATATAATACGAGCTGAAACGCCTGCAGCTAGTGTGAAACTCAAATGTACGTTTTCGGTATGAAGCGACTTTGCTTTCGATTGGGGCCTGTTTGGTTACTCGAAATGCATGAATCTTCCGTATTTGCATAGAATGAAGTGTTTTTCATCTCAAAATACGAGCTGAAACGCCTACAGCGAGTGTGAAACTCAAATGTACGATTTCGGTATAAAGCGACTTTGCGTTCCATTGGGGCGTGTTTGGCTGCCCAAAATGGATGAATCTTGCGTATTTGCATAGAATAAAGTGTTTTTCATCTTATAATACGAGCTGAAACACCTACAGCGAGTGTGAAACTCAGATGTACGATTTCGGTATGAAGCGACTTTGCGTTCCATGGGGCGTGTTTGGCTGCCCAAAATGCATGAATCTTGCGTATTTGCATAGAATAAAGTGTTTTTCATCTTATAATACGAGCTGAAACACCTACAGCGAGTGTGAAACTCAGATGTACGATTTCGGTATGAAGCGACTTTGCGTTCCATTGGGGCGTGTTTGGCTGCCCGAAATGTATGAATCTTGCGTATTTGCATAGAATAAAGTGTTTTTCATCATATAATACGAGCTGAAACGCCTGCAGCTAGTGTGAAACTCAAATGTACGTTTTCGGTATGAAGCGACTTTGCTTTCGATTGGGGCCTGTTTGGTTACTCGAAATGCATGAATCTTCCGTATTTGCATAGAATGAAGTGTTTTTCATCTCAAAATACGAGCTGAAACGCCTACAGCGAGTGTGAAACTCAAATGTACGATTTCGGTATAAAGCGACTTTGCGTTCCATTGGGGCGTGTTTGGCTGCCCAAAATGGATGAATCTTGCGTATTTGCATAGAATAAAGTGTTTTTCATCTTATAATACGAGCTGAAACACCTACAGCGAGTGTGAAACTCAGATGTACGATTTCGGTATGAAGCGACTTTGCGTTCCATGGGGCGTGTTTGGCTGCCCAAAATGCATGAATCTTGCGTATTTGCATAGAATAAAGTGTTTTTCATCTTATAATACGAGCTGAAACACCTACAGCGAGTGTGAAACTCAATTGTACGTTTTCGGTATGAAGCGATTTTGCTTTCGATTGGGGCGTGTTTGGCTGCTCAAAACGCATGAATCTTGCGTATTTATATAGAATGAAGTATTTTTCGTCACATAATAGGAGCGGTAACTCATACAGCATGCGTAAAACTCGAATAAAGGAATTCGGTATAAAGCGACTTTGCGTTCCATTGGGGCGTGTTTGGCTGCCCAAAATGCATGAATCTTGCGTATTTGCATAGAATAAAGTCATAGAATAAAGTTTCATCTTATAATATGAGCTGAAACACCTACAGCAAGTGTGAAACTCGAACATACGATTTTCGTATAATACAGCGACTTTGCGTTCGATTGGGGTGTTACGTCCTGGGTCGAATCTGTCACCGAAAGAGTAATCGACATTTAAAAAATTTTATACGTATGTATATTTAATCGATATTTTAAGTAATAAAGCGGCGTGAGTCGCCGCATAATAGATTAGATTTACGATTCTGACACTTTGTCAAGCCATAAAGGCCACAATATAAACATGAATCAGAATTTTATTAGAGCATTTGGTTAAGCATATCATATAGAGCTCCGAGGGGCTGGTGCCTTCCTATACTTTAGGACCAGCCGTTTCCGAGATATTCGAGGTTTCATATAAAAATGTATTTACCATCCTACGGTAGTTCAGTATACGCATCAGACTGCTTTATGCAAAAATATTTCAATAATCCAAATATCGCCACAATTTGATGTCGATAATTAATAATAATTGCAAATCATTTTGATTAACATTTAATAATTATTAATAAAATAATAATTATTTTTATTTTATTTGATTTCTTTTGAAAACGCGCACAACATCGGAATATCGTCGTAGGAACGATGTTCCATGGCACAAAATAATAATCAAGTAAACACTTTTAATTTTCAATCAACATTAATTATTAATAATAATTACTTACAAAACGTCGGAATGTTATATCAGAATCAATATTGGATGGCGATTAACGTAGTAATAATCGAACCGAATTAAAATTGAATATCAGTTGTATTATCATTAACAATTGCTGACAATTAATTATCATTTCAAAACTTTATATAATACGCGCACCATTGGAAATAGCGGGATGGGCGCACTTGTAATATCAGTTCATGACAAATAATTTATTTATTATTAATTGTTAATAACGATGACAATTAAATATTCATATCTAGTAATACGAATAATTACTTTAGGCATTTGGCCTAATCATACATTGTATTAAACCATGTAATAATGAATAATGGTTAAATAATTAATGTTAACTATAAGGCTGCTAGAGAATAAAATATCGGATGGCAGGCCGAGTGTGGGACCGGACGCAGTCGCGACGGCGGGCTCCGCGAAGCTCCGCCGATAAGGCCCTCTCAGAATCGAGCCCGTGGGATGCTGCGTAAGCATACGGCTCCACGCGCGGCCTGCCCCCGCCATCGACCGTTGCGCTGCCGCGCAACAAAGGGTACCCCCCGCTACAGAGACAGCACGGCTACCGCGAAACCACGAGCGGCTGCCCCACCATATACCATCGACGCTGCCGTGAGACAAGGGATCCCCCACTCAGCGGACGGCACGAGAGCCGCGAGACAACGCCTACCCCCGCTATAGGGACAGCACCGCTACCGTGAGACCGGGAGCGGCTGCCCCACCATATATCATCAACGCAGCCGTGAGACAATGGGTGTCCCCACTCAACGGACGGCGCGGCTGCCGCGAGAAGACGGCTCCCCCACCATTGAACGGCACGGCTACCGCTGGACCACGAGCGGCTGCCCCACCATCTACCATCGGCGCTGCCGCGAAGCGACGGCTCCCCATCACTGTGCGGTACGTCTACCGCTGGACCAAGAGTGGCTGCCCCACCACCCGCCAGCAGGCTGCAGCAAGGCACCGGGTGCTCCCACTACAACAGAGAGGCGCACCGCGGCGGGACTGTATGAGGCACGCGTCATTGGCCAGCGGAGCGAAGCGAATCAGCGAGGGCCTCCCCCGCCGCTACGCGCGGGCTTGGGAGACGCGCGAGCGGAGGAGCGACGATGGATCATCAGTTCTCGGTCAACTCTCATCTCCGCCGGTCGACACCTAGAGATCGCTCTAGGTGTCGACGCCCGCGATCCCGGTATATTAAGTAAATATCAGTTCTTCTACGACTCTCATCTCCGGCGGTCGACTTTAAGAGTTCTCTTGAAAAGACTCACGCGATCCGGTATTTCCCTTGTAATAATTAATTGTCAATTCAGACTTAGAGTGTCTTACGGCAATTGTTAACTTCAAATAAATTCGCGATTGATACCTGGCTGCGACCAGGCGGTATTTCACTGTATAAAATATCGTTCGCAATTATTTCATGTTTATCTTAATATAAGTAAAGTTCAAATACCAATATACATAATCACTATAATAATAATGTACTTACGTTTGTAAACTCCGCGTAAAACTTTTGTCGCATATCAAAGAAAACCGAAACCCGCTACGACTAATAAAAGGTTTAACACATCCTAAGAAATCATTCCTGCAAGGCAGTTCTCTCAAGCAGTAAGTAAATCAGTGACACAAATCAAAAGAGAACAAATATATCTGGGATCAGTTCACGTAATCTCCCACCACCAAACCCATTGCTTTATTATAAATATTGTGATGTTATATTCCCCGTGGGACTGGCGAAATCATCGATAAATTAGTAAACTAAAAATTGGGCCAAAATCGTGCAACGGGCGGGAAAAGGGGGGGGGGTCAAACAATATAAAAATAATTCTCGTGGGGAACAATAATAACGATGGTTTAATGGTGCAAAAGGATAACAAAAATTGAACTTGAAAGGGTTGAGAAATAATTACAAAAGTGACCGCTTCGACGCCGGTACTGGTACGTCGAAGCCAAACCAATAAAAAAATAACAGTAATAATCCTCTCTACAACGCCGTTACGGATACGTTGAAGAGTCTAACCGAAAGTATAAAAATAAATCAAAAATACAGCCTCAGCGCCGTTACTGGTACGTCGAAGGTCAAACGGAAAATAACAATAATAATTTCTGCTTCGACGCCGTTACGGGTACGTCGAAGACAGAACCCAAAAATAATAAATCGACAACGAAATAATAATGAAAAATGGTAACTAATCAGTCGAAAATAAACGCAAGCAAAACGGGAATAATAACCTAAATAATCGCTGAACAATACGGGGCAGTCGTAAATAATAATCCGGCGGAAAAGGGGGGGAGGGAAATAGTCGGGGCAATAATACTCGCTTTTTAACAATGATCTCGGGGAAAAATAAAAATACAATTGGCTCAAAATTATCAAAAAGTGCTAATAAAGGGGGCTGCAAAAGGGGGAAATATTCGGGATAAATTTGGGGAAGTTATGGGGATCTTAAGGGGGCTTTGTGGGACAGTCAATGGGTCTTCGAGGGGGGGTTCGTAAGGGAAAGCTGGTCAGGCAAAAGTTGCACGAAAATGGGCGCCAGCTACTGTGACGGTGTAGCACCGTTATAGATCGTGCAGACGGCACGGATCTCTCCTCAAAAAAACGCAACTCAAAAAACTCTGTACTTGAAAAATATCTCTGTCTTGCGGACAGTCCAGCTAGCTCGGGAGAGGGGAGAGAGCTTAGGGGGAGGGTACACGAATCCGACGGCTTCTTACAATATTACCTCGGTCTTAACTCAATAAACTGTACAAAAAAAAGACTTAAGGGCTCAAGGGAAGGGAAGGGAAAAACTTTAACTAAATAAACGATCACTTATCACGAATTTTACGCCTTTTACGCCGCTCACCACGCGCGCGATATCTCTCTTTGCTCGTGTAACAAAGGACGTCGACCACGTGTCGACCACGAGGCAAAGTCTTTTCTGAATAATTTCTACCAAAATACGGGCTTCGGGGAAGGAAAAAGGGTCAAACAGGGTCGGGAAAAATGTGGGCAAAAACTTACGGGTCGTCGGGGTTCACTCACGCAATGCACTCAGATCCTGGTTACAATACTTTTCCTCGAATCAGTGGATAGCCTCGGTCGTTATAAAGTTCCGTACAATGGTCCGAATCGTATTCCTTGGCTATCACTGAGTCGTCGTAATGGGCGGGTTTTACTCTCCTACACGGAGTCGGAAGTAACAATGGACAGCCGAGTCGTCTTATAAATTTGGGAAGGATATTCACTCGCTTTCGGCTGTCGAACAATACAATTTCTCTTAAAACTATCGACACCCGATCTCACCCGATCATCGACGCACGACCCGATGTCGTGCGTCGATGATCACAGCGGCAGCGGACAGGCGGGGCGGGCAGTGGCGACTTATCGGCGGGCTTTTCGAGGCTGGTTCGGACGGTCTTTCACAGGGCTTTTTCCCCTCGTCCACGATCCTCCTACCTTCCTCGGCGTCAGCACGTCGGCTGTCGTTTCTTTGCAGGTCCTGGGCCCTGCTGGGTCGTTGGGCTTGGGGCTGTCGGGGGAAATCTTGACGTTGCCTTCGAGCCGCGCACACTCACACAAGGGGTAACGGGAGGGAAGAAAAAAAAAGGGGAATATAAACACTAACTTACACAAAATAAAAACCAGAGAAAAACGTAAAAAATATGGTTGTCTAACGTTCGGTGAGCGGCGGACTCGAGCCGAGTTTGGCGAGGGACCTGTGACGTACCACGTCACATTGCATAGAATGAAGTTTTTTTTCATCTTATAATACGAGTTGAAACACCTACAGCGAGTGTGAAACTCAATTGTACGTTTTCGGTATATAGCGACTTTGCTTTCGATTGGGGCGTGTTTGCCTACTCGAAATGCATGAGTCTTGCGTATTTGAATAGAATGAAGTGTTTTTCATCTTATACGAGCTGAAACGCCTACAGCGAGTGTGCAACTCAAATGTACGATATCGGTATAAAGGTACTTTGCGTTCGATTGGGGCTTGTTTGGCTGCTCAAAACGCATGAATCTTGCGTATTTGCATAGAATGAAGTATTATTCATTTCATAATACGAGCTGAAACGCCTACAGCGAGTGTGAAACTCAAATGTACGTTTTCGGTATGAAGCGACTTTGCTTTCGATTGGGGCCTGTTTAGGTACTCGCAATGCATGAATCTTCCGTATTTGCAAAGAATGAAGTGTTTTTCATCTCAAAATACGAACTGAAACGCCTACAGCGAGTGTGAAACTCAAATGTACGATATCGGTATAAAGCTACTTTGCGTTCGATTGGGGCTTGTTTGGCTGCTCAAAACGCATGAATCTTGCGTATTTGTATTGAATGAAGTCTTTTTTTTTCATAATACGTGCTGGAACGCATACAGCGAGCGTAAAACTCGAGTAAACGAATTCGGTATAAGGCGACTTTTTGTTCCTTTGGGACGTGTTTGAGTGCTCAAAATGCGTGAATCTTGCATATTTGCATAGAATGAAGTATTTGTAATCTCAAAATACGAGCGGAAACGCCTACAGCGAGTGTGAAACTCAGATGTACGATTTCGGTATAAAGCGACTTTGCGTTCCATTGGCGCGTGTTTGGCTGCCCAAAATGTATGAATCTTGCGTATTTGCATAGAATAAATTGTTTTTCATCTTATAATACGAGCTGAAACGCATACAGCGAGCGTAAAACTCCAGTTAACGAATTCGGCATAAGGCAACTTTCCGTTCCTTTTGGACGTGTTTGGGTGCTCAAAATACCTGAATCTTGAATATTTGCATAGAATGAAGTATTTTTCGTCTCATAATACGAGCTGGAACTCATACAGCATGCGTAAAACTCGAATAAAGGAATTCGGTATAAGGCGACTATGCGTTCGTGTGGGAAGTGTTTGGCTGCTCAAAACGCATGAATCTTGCGTATTTGTATAGAATGAAGTATTTTTCGTCACATAATACGAGCTGGAACTCATACAGCATCCGTAAAACTCGAATAAAGAAATTCGGTATAAGGCGACTAAGCGTTCGTGTGGGACGTGTTTGGCTGTCCAAAATGCATGAATCTTGAATATTGGCATAGAATGAAGTTTTTTTCATCTTATAATACGAGCTGAAACGCGTACAGCGAGAGTGAAACTCAAATGTACGATTTCGGTATAAAGCGACTTTGCGTTCGACTCGGGCGTGTTTGGCTGCCCAAAAAGCATGAATCTTGCGTATTTGCATAGAATGAAGTGGTTTTCATTTCGTAATACGAGCTTGAACGTTTACATCGCGTGTGAAACTCAAATGTACAATTTCGGTATAAAGCGACTTTTCGTTCCATTGCGGCGTGTTTGGCTGCCCAAAATGCATGAATGTTGCGTATTTGCATGGAATAAAGTCATAGAATAAAGTTTCATCTTATAATATGAGCTGAAACACCTACAGCAAGTGTGAAACTCGAACATACGATTTCGGTATAAGTAAGCGACTTTGCGTTCGATTGGGGCCTTTTTGGGTACTCGAAATGCATGAATCTTGCATATTTGCATAGGATGAAGTATTTTTCATCTCAAAATACGCGAGCTGAAACGCCTACAGCGAGTGTGAAACTCAAATGTACGATTTCGGTATAAAGCGATTTTGCGTTTCATTGGGGCGTCTTTGGCTGCCCAAAATGCATGAATCTTGCGTATTTGTATAGAATGAAGTCTTTTCATTTCATAATACCAGCTGGAACGCATACAGCGAGCGTAAAACTCGAGTAAACGAATTCGGTATAACGCGACTTTTTGTTCCTTTGGGACGTGTTTGGTTGCTCAAAATGCCTGTATCTTGCATATTTGCATAGAATGAAGTATTTTTCATCTCAAAATACGACCTGAAACGCCTACAGCGAGTGTGAAACTCAAATGTACGAATTCGGTATAAAACGACTTTGCGTTCCATTGGGGCGTGTTTGGGTGCCCAAAATGGATGAATCTTGCGTATTTGCATAGAATAAAGTGTTTTTCATCTTATAATACGAGATGAAACACCTACAGCGAGTGTGAAAATCAAATGTACGTTTTCGGTATGAAGCGACTTTGCGTTCGATTCGGGCGTGTTTGGCTGCCAAAAATGCCTGAATCTTGCATATTTGCATAGAATGAAGTATTTTTCGTCTCATAATACGAGCTGGAAATCATACAGCATGCGTAAAACTCGAAAAAAGGAAATCGGTATAAGGAGACTATGCTTTTGTGTGGGACGTGTTTGGCTGCCCAAAATGCATGAATCTTGCATATTTGCATAGAATGAAGTTTTTTTTCATCTTATAATACGAGTTGAAACACCTACAGCGAGTGTGAAACTCAATTGCACGTTTTCGGTATATAGCGACTTTGCTTTCGATTGGGGCGTGTTTGCCTACTCGAAATGCATGAGTCTTGCGTATTTGAATAGAATGAAGTGTTTTTCATCTTATACGAGCTGAAACGCCTACAGCGAGTGTGCAACTCAAATGTACGATATCGGTATAAAGCTACTTTGCGTTCGATTGGGGCTTGTTTGGCTGCTCAAAACGCATGAATCTTGCGTATTTGCATAGAAGGAAGTATTATTCATTTCATAATACGAGCTGAAACGCCCACAGCGAGTGTGAAACTCAAATGTACGTTTTCGGTATGAAGCGACTTTGCTTTCGATTGGGGCCTGTTTGCGTACTCGAAATGCATGAATCTTCCGTATTTGCATACAATGAAGTGTTTTTCATCTCAAAATACGAACTGAAACGCCTACAGCGAGTGTGAAACTCAAATGTACGATATCGGTATAAAGCGACTTTGCGTTCGATTGGGGCTTGTTTGGCTGCTCAAAACGGATGAATCTTGCGTATTTGTATAGAATGAAGTCTTTTTCATTTCATAATACGACCTGGAACGCATACAGCGAGCGTAAAACTCGAGTAAACGAATTCGGTATAAGGCGACTTTCCGTTCCTTTGGGACGTGTTTTGGTGCTCAAAATGCCTGAATCTTGCATATTTGCATAGAATGACGTATTTTTCGTCTCATACTACGAGCTGGAACTCATACAGCATACGTAAAACACGAATAAAGGAATTCGGTATGAGGCGACTATGCGTTTGTGTGGGACGTGTTTGGCGGCCCAAAATGCCTGAATCTTTTTAATATTTGCATATAAGGAAGTATTTTTCATCTCAAAATACGAGCTGAAACGCCTACAGCGAGTGTGAAACTCAAATGTATGATTTCGGTATAAAGCGACTTTGCGTTCCATTGGGGCGTGTTTGGCTGCCCAAAATGCATGAATCTTGCATATTTGCATAAAATAAAGTGTTTTTCATCTTATAATACGAGCTGAAACACCTACAGCGAGTGTGAAACTCAAATGTACGTTTTCGGTATGAAGCGACTTTGCTTTCGATTGGGGCGTGTTTGGCTACTCGAAATGCATGAGTCTTGCATATTTGCATAAAATAAAGTGTTTTTCATCTTATAATACGAGTTGAAACACCTACAGCGAGTGTGAAACTCAATTGTACGTTTTCGGTATATAGCGACTTTGCTTTCGATTGGGGCGTGTTTTGCTACTCGAAATGCATGAGTCTTGCGTATCTGTATAGAAAGAAGTCTTTTTCATTTCATAAAACGAGCTGAAACGCATACAGCGAGCGTAAAACTCCAGTAAACGAATTCGGTATAAGGCAACTTTCCGTTCCTTTGGGACGTGTTTGGGTGCTCAAAATACCTGAATCTTGAATATTTGCATAGAATGAAGTATTTTTCGTCTCATAATACGAGCTGGAACTCCTACAGCATGCGTAAAACTCGAATAAAGGAATTCGGTATAAGGCGACTATGCGTTCGTGTGGGAAGTGTTTGGCTGCTCAAAACGCATGAATCTTGCGTATTTGTATAGAATGAAGTATTTTTCGTCCCATAATACGAGCTGAAACGCGTACAGCGAGAGTGAAACTCAAATGTACGATTTCGGTATGAAGCGACTTTGCGTTCCATTGGGGCGTGTTTGGCTGCCCAAAATGCATGAATCTTGCGGATTTGCATAGAATGAAGTGGTTTTCATTTCATAATACGAGCTTGAACGTTTACATCGCGTGTGAAACTCAAATGTACGATTTCGGTATAAAGCGATTTTGCGTTCCATTGGGGCGTGTTTGGCTGCCCAAAATGCATGAATGTTGCGTATTTGCATAGAATAAAGTCATAGAATAAAGTTTCATCTTATAATATGAGCTGAAACACCTACAGCAAGTGTGAAACTCGAACATACGATTTCGGTATAATAAAGCGACTTTGCGTTCGATTGGGGTCTTTTTGGGTACTCGAAATGGATGAATCTTGCATATTTGCATAGAATGAACTATTTTTCATCTCAAAGTACGAGCTGAAACGCGTACAGCGATTGTGAATCTCAAATGTACGATTTCGGTAAAAAGCGACTTTGCGTTCCATTGGGGCGTCTTTGGCTGCCCAAAATGCATGAATCTTGCGTATTTGCATAAAATAAAGTGTTTTTGATCTTCTAATACGAGCTGAAACACCTACAGCGAGTGTGAAACTCAATTGTACGTTTTCGGTATGAAGCGAATTTGCTTTCGATTGGGGCGTGTTTGGCTACTCGAAACGCATGAGTCTTGCGTATTTGTATAGAATGAAGTCTTTTTCATTTCATAATACGAGCTGAGACGCCTACAGCGAGTGTAAAACTCGAGTAAACGAATTCGGTATAAGGCGACTTTCCGTTCCTTTGGGACGTGTTTTGGTGCTCAAAATGCCTGAATCTTGCATATTTGCATAGAATGACGTATTTTTCGTCTCATACTACGAGCTGGAACTCATACAGCATACGTAAAACACGAATAAAGGAATTCGGTATGAGGCGACTATGCGTCCGTGTGGGACGTGTTTGGCTGCCCAAAATGCCTGAACCTTGCATATTTGCATAGAATGAAGTATTTTTCATCTCAAAATACGAGCTGAAACGCGTACAGCGAGAGTGAAACTCAAATGTACAATTTCGGTATACAGCAACTTTGCATTGCATTGGGGCGTGTTTGGCTGCCCAAAATGCATGAATCTTGCGTATTTGCATAGAATAAAGTGTTTATCATCTTATAATACGAGCTGAAACACCTACAGCGAGTGTGAAACTCGAGTAAACGAATTCGGTATAACGCGACTTTTTGTTCCTTTGGGACGTGTTTGGTTGCTCAAAATGCCTGTATCTTGCATATTTGCATAGAAAGAAGTATTTTTCATCTCAAAATACGACCTGAAACGCCTACAGCGAGTGTGAAACTCAAATGTACGATTTCGGTATAAAGCGACTTTGCGTTCCATTGGGGCGTATTTGGGTACCCAAAATGGATGAATCTTGCGTATTTGCATAGAATAAAGTGTTTTTGATCTTATAATACGAGATGAAACACCTACAGCGAGTGTGAAACTCAAATGTACGTTTTCGGTATGAAGCGACTTTGCGTTCGATTCGGGCGTGTTTGGCTGCCCAAAATGCATGAGTCTTGCGTATTTAAATAGAATGAAGTGTTTTTCATCTTCTACGAGCGGAAACGCCTTGAGCTAGTGTGAAACTCAAATGTTCGATTTCGGTATAAAGCGACTTTGCAAAACGCATGAATCTTCGTATGTGTATAGAAGTATACAAATACGCAAGTATAGAATACGCGTAAGTATAAAAGTATTTTTCGTCTTATAATACGAGCTAGAACTCATACAGCATGCGTAAAACTCGAATAAAGGAATTCGGTATACGGCGACTAAGCGTTCGTGTGGGACGTGTTTGGCTGCCAAAAAAGCATGAATCTTGGCTATTTGCATAGAAGGAAGTTGTTTTCATCTTATAATACGAGCTGAAACGCGTACAGCGAGAGTGAAACTCAAATGTACAATTTCGGTACAAAGCGACTTTGCGTCCCATCGGGGCGTGATTGGCTGCCCAAAATGCATGAATCTTGCGTATTTGCATAAAATAAAGTGTTTTTCATCTTATAATACGAGCTGAAACACCTACAGCGAGTGTGAAACTCAATTGTACGTTTTCGGTATGAAGCGAATTTGCTTTCGATTGGGGCGTGTTTGGCTACTCGAAATGCATGAGTCTTGCGTATTTGTATAGAATGAAGTCTTTTTCATTTCATAATACGAGCTGAAACGCATACAGCGAGCATAAAACTCGCGTAAACGAATTCGGTATAAGGCGACTTTCCGTTCCTTTGGGACGTGTTTTGGTGCTCAAAATGCCTGAATCTTGCATATTTGCATAGAATGACGTATTTCTCGTCTCATACTACGAGCTGGAACTCATACAGCATGCGTAAAACTCGAATAAAGGACTTCGGTATAAAGCGACTTTGCGTTCCATTGGGGCGTGTTTGGCTGCCCAAACTGCATGAATCTTTTGTATTTGCATAGAATAAAGTGTTTTTCATCTTATAATACGAGCTGAACCACGTACAGCGAGCGTAAAACTCAAATGTACGTTTTCGGTTTAAAGGGATTTTGCTTTCGATTGGGCATGTTGGGCTACTCGAAGAACATGCATCTTGCATATTTGCATAGAATGAAGTGTTTTTCATCTCACAAAAGGAGCTGAAACGTCTACAGAGAGTGTGAAACTCAAATGTACGTGTCCGGTATAAAACGACTTTGCATTCCATTGGGGCGTGTTCGGCTGCCAAAAATGCTTGAATCTTGGGTATTTGCATAGAATAAAGTGTTTTTCATCTTATGATACGAGCTGAAACACCTACAGCGAGTGTGAAAATCCAGTGTACGTTTTCGGTATGAAGGGACTTTGCATTCGTTTGGGACGTGTTTTGCTATTCGAAACGCATGAATCTTCCGTATTTGCATAGAATTAAGTGTTTTTCATCTCATATGAGCTGGAATGCCTACCTCTGTAGGCATTCCAGCTCATATTACTTATTATTATTATTATTATTAAAATACGAATATACGAATTCGGTATGAAGCGACTTTGCTTTCGATTGGGGCCTGTTTGGGTACTCGAAATGCATGAATCTTCCGTATTTGCATAGAATGAAGTGTTTTTCATCTCAAAATACGAACTGAAACGCCTACAGCTAGTGTGAAACTCAAATGTACGATATCGGTATAAAGCTACTTTGCGTTCGATTGGGGCTTGTTTAGCTGCTCAAAACGCATGAATCTTGCGTATTTATATCGAATGAAGTATTTTTCGTCTCATAATAGGAGTTGGAACTCATACAGCATGCGTAAAACTCGAATAAAGGACTTCGGTATAAAGCGACTTTGCATTCCATTGGGGCGTGTTTGGCTGCCCAAAATGCATGAATCTTGCTTATTTGTGTAGAATGAAGTCTTTTCATTTCATAATACCAGCTGGAACGCATAGAGCGAGCGTAAAACTCGAGTAAACGAATTCGGTATAACGCGACTTTTTGTTCCTTTGGGACGTGTTTGTTTGCTCAAAATGCCTGTATCTTGCATATTTGCATAGAATGAAGTATTTTTCATCTCAAAATACGACCTGAAACGCCTACAGCGAGTGTGAAACTCAAATGTACGTTTTCGGTATGAAGCGACTTTGCGTTCGATTCGGGCGTGTTTGGCTGCCCAAAATGCATGAGTCTTGCGTATTTAAATAGAATGAAGTGTTTTTCATCTTCTACGAGCGGAAACGCCTAGAGCTAGTGTGAAACTCAAATGTTCGATTTCGGTATAAAGCGACTTTGCAAAACGCATGAATCTTCGTATGTGTATAGAAGTATACAAATACGCAAGTATAGAATACGCGTAAGTATAAAAGTATTTTTCGTCTTATAATACGAGCTAGAACTCATACAGCATGAGTAAAACTCGAATAAAGGAATTCGGTATACGGCGACTAAGCGTTCGTGTGGGACGTGTTTGGCTGCCAAAAAAGCATGAATCTTGGCTATTTGCATAGAAGGAAGTTGTTTTCATCTTATAATACGAGCTGAAACGCGTACAGCGAGAGTGAAACTCAAATGTACAATTTCGGTACAAAGCGACTTTGCGTCCCATCGGGGCGTGATTGACTGCCCAAAATGCATGAATCTTGCGTATTTGCATAAAATAAAGTGTTTTTCATCTTATAATACGAGCTGAAACACCTACAGCGAGTGTGAAACTCAATTGTACGTTTTCGGTATGAAGCGAATTTGCTTTCGATTGGGGCGTGTTTGGCTACTCGAAATGCATGAGTCTTGCGTATTTGTATAGAATGAAGTCTTTTTCATTTCATAATACGAGCTGAAACGCATACAGCGAGCATAAAACTCGCGTAAACGAATTCGGTATAAGGCGACTTTCCGTTCCTTTGGGACGTGTTTTGGTGCTCAAAATGCCTGAATCTTGCATATTTGCATAGAATGACGTATTTCTCGTCTCATACTACGAGCTGGAACTCATACAGCATGCGTAAAACTCGAATAAAGGACTTCGGTATAAAGCGACTTTGCGTTCCATTGGGGCGTGTTTGGCTGCCCAAAATGAATGAATCTTTTGTATTTGCATAGAATAAAGTGTTTTTCATCTTATAATACGAGCTGAACCACGTACAGCGAGCATAAAACTCAAATGTACGTTTTCGGTTTAAAGGGATTTTGCTTTCGATTGGGCATGTTGGGCTACTCGAAGAACATGCATCTTGCATATTTGCATAGAATGAAGTGTTTTTCATCTCACAAAAGGAGCTGAAACGTCTACAGAGAGTGTGAAACTCAAATGTACGTGTCCGGTATAAAACGACTTTGCATTCCATTGGGGCGTGTTCGGCTGCCAAAAATGCTTGAATCTTGGGTATTTGCATAGAATAAAGTGTTTTTCATCTTATGATACGAGCTGAAACACCTACAGCGAGTGTGAAAATCCAGTGTACGTTTTCGGTATGAAGGGACTTTGCATTCGTTTGGGACGTGTTTTGCTATTCGAAACGCATGAATCTTCCGTATTTGCATAGAATTAAGTGTTTTTCATCTCATATGAGCTGGAATGCCTACCTCTGTAGGCATTCCAGCTCATATTACTTATTATTATTATTATTATTAAAATACGAATATACGAATTCGGTATGAAGCGACTTTGCTTTCGATTGGGGCCTGTTTGGGTACTCGAAATGCATGAATCTTCCGTATTTGCATAGAATGAAGTGTTTTTCATCTCAAAATACGAACTGAAACGCCTACAGCTAGTGTGAAACTCAAATGTACGATATCGGTATAAAGCTACTTTGCGTTCGATTGGGGCTTGTTTAGCTGCTCAAAACGCATGAATCTTGCGTATTTATATAGAATGAAGTATTTTTCGTCTCATAATAGGAGTTGGAACTCATACAGCATGCGTAAAACTCGAATAAAGGACTTCGGTATAAAGCGACTTTGCATTCCATTGGGGCGTGTTTGGCTGCCCAAAATGCATGAATCTTGCGTATTTGTGTAGAATGAAGTCTTTTCATTTCATAATACCAGCTGGAACGCATAGAGCGAGCGTAAAACTCGAGTAAACGAATTCGGTATAACGCGACTTTTTGTTCCTTTGGGACGTGTTTGTTTGCTCAAAATGCCTGTATCTTGCATATTTGCATAGAATGAAGTATTTTTCATCTCAAAATACGACCTGAAACGCCTACAGCGAGTGTGAAACTCAAATGTACGATTTCGGTATAAAGCGACTTTGCGTTCCATTGGGGCGTGTTTGGGTACCCAAAATGGATGAATCTTGCGTATTTGCATAGAATAAAGTGTTTTTCATCTTATAATACGAGATGAAACACCTACAGCGAGTGTGAAAATCAAATGTACGTTTTCGGTATGAAGCGACTTTGCGTTCGATTCGGGCGTGTTTGGCTGCCCAAAATGCATGAATCTTGCGTATTTGTATCGAATGAAGTATTTTTCGTCTCATAATACAAGCTGGAACCCCTACAGCATGCGTAAAACTCGAATAAAGGAATTCGGTATAAGGCGACTATGCATTCGTGTGGGACGTGTTTGGCTGCCCAAAATGCATGAATCTTGCATATTTGCATAGAATGAAGTTTTTTTCATATTATAATACCAGCTGAAACGCGTACAGCGAATGTGAAACTCAATTGTACGATTTCAGTATAAAGCGACTTTGCTTTCGATTGGGGGCGTGTTTGGCTACTCGAAATGCATGAGTCATGCGTATTTGTATGGAATGAAGTCTTTTTCGTTTCATAATACGAGCTGAAACGCATACAGCGAGCGTAAAACTCCAGTAAACGAATTCGGTATAAAGCGAGTTTCCGTTCCTTTGGGATGTGTTTGGGTGCTCAAAATGCCTGAATCTTGCATATGTGCATAGAATGAAGTATTTTTCGTCTCATAATACAAGCTGGAAATCATACAGCATGCGTAAAACTCGAAAAAAGGAAATCGGTATAAGGAGACTTTGCGTTCGTGTGGGAGGTGTCTGGCTGCCCAAAATGCATGAATCTTGCATATTTGCATAGAATGAAGTTTTTTTTCATCTTATAATACGAGTTGAAACACCTACAGCGAGTGTGAAACTCAATTGTACGTTTTCGGTATATAGCGAATTTGCTTTCGATTGGGGCGTGTTTGCCTACTCGAAATGCATGAGTCTTGCGTATTTGAATAGAATGAAGTGTTTTTCATCTTATACGAGCTGAAACGCCTACAGCGAGTGTGCAACTCAAACGTACGATATCGGTATAAAGCTACTTTGCGTTTGATTGGGGCTGGTTTGGCTGCTCAAAACGCATGAATCTTGCGTATTTGTATAGTATGACGTTTCTTTCATTTCATAATACGAGCTAGAACGCATACAGCGAGCGTAAAACTCGAGTAAACGAATTCGGTATAAGGCGACTTTTTGTTCCTTTGGGACGTGTTTGGGTGCTCAAAATGCGTGAATCTTGCATATTTGCATAGAATGAAGTATTTTTCATCTCAAAATACGAGCTGAAACGCCTACAGCGAGTGTAAAACTCAAATGTACGATTTCGGTATAAAGCGACTTTGCTTTCGATTAGGGCGTGTTTGCCTTCTCGAAATGCATGAGTCTTGCGTATTTGAATAAAATAAAGTGTTTTTCATTTTATAATTCGAGCTGAAACACCTACAGCGAGTGTGAAACTCAATTGTACGTTTTCGGTATGAAGCGATTTTGCTTTCGATTGGGGCGTGTTTGACTGCTCAAGACGCATGAATCTTGCGTATTTATATAGAATGATGTATTTTTCGTCTCATAATAGGAGCTGGAACTCATACAGCATGCGTAAAACTCGAATAAAGGACTTCGGTATAAAGCGACTTTGCGTTCCATTGGGGCGTGTTTGGCTGCCCAAAATGCATGAATCTTGCGTATTTGTATAGAATGAAGTCTTTTCATTTCATAATACCAGCTGGGACGCATACAGCGAGCGTAAAACTCGAGTAAACGAATTCGGTATAACGCGAATTTTTGTTCCTTTGGGACGTGTTTGGTTGCTCAAAATGCCTGTATCTTGCATATTTGCATAGAATGAAGTATTTTTCATCTCAAAATACGACCTGAGACGCCTACAGCGAGTGTGAAACTCAAATGTACGATTTCGGTATAAAGCGACTTTGCGTTCCATTGGGGCGTGTTTGGGTGCCCAAAATGGATGAATCTTGCGTATTTGCATAGAATAAAGTGTTTTTCATCTTATACGAGCTGAAACGCCTACAGCGAGTGTGCAACTCAAATGTACGATATCGGTATAAAGCTACTTTGCGTTCGATTGGGGCTTGTTTGGCTGCTCAAAACGCATGAATCTTGCGTATTTGCATAGAATGAAGTATTATTCATTTCATAATACGAGCTGAAACGCCCACAGCGAGTGTGAAACTCAAATGTACGTTTTCGGTATGAAGCGACTTTGCTTTCGATTGGGGCCTGTTTGCGTACTCGAAATGCATGAATCTTCCGTATTTGCATACAATGAAGTGTTTTTCATCTCAAAATACGAACTGAAACTGCTACAGCGAGTGTGAAACTCAAATGTACGATATCGGTATAAAGCTACTTTGCGTTCGATTGGGGCTTGTTTGGCTGCTCAATACGCATGAATCTTGCGTATTTGTATAGAATGAAGTCTTTTCCATTTCATAATACGAGCTGGAACGCATACAGCGAGCGTAAAACTCGAGTAAACGAATTCGGTATAAGGCGACTTTTCGTTCCCTTGGGACGTGTTTGGGTGCTCAAAATGCCTGAATCTTGCATATTTGCATAGAATGACGTATTTTTCGTGTCATACTACGCGCTGGAACTCATACAGCATACGTAAAACACGAATAGAGGAATTCGGTATGAGGCGACTATGTTTTCGTGTGGGACGTGTTTGGCTGCCCAAAATGCCTGAATCTTGCATATTTGCATAGAATGAAGTATTTTTCATCTTATAATACGAGCTGAAACACCTACAGCGAGTGTGTAACTCAAATGTACGATATCGGTATAAAGCTACTTTGCGTTCGATTGGTGCTTGTTTTGCTGCTCAAAACGCATGAATCTTGCGTATTTGTATAGAATGAAGTCTTTTTCATTTCATAATACGAGCTGGAACGCATACAGCGAGCGTAAACCTCGAGTAAACGAATTCGGTATAAGGCGACTTTTTGTTCCTTTGGGACGTGTTTGAGTGCTCAAAATGCCTGACTCTTGCATATTTGCATAGAATGAAGTATTTTTCATCTCACGATACGAGCTGAAACGCCTACAGCGAGTGTGAAACTCAAATGTACGATTTCGGTATAAAGCGACTTTGCGTTCGATTGGGGCGTGTTTGGCTGCCCAAAATGCATGAATCTTGCGTATTTGCATAAAATAAAGTGTTTTTCATCTTATAATACGAGCTGAAACACCTACAGCGAGTGTGAAACTCAAAGCGAGTGTGAAACTCAGCTGTTACGTCCAGACCGGCGGATTGTGAGTTCGCTCGGCAGAACCATAAATGAATGGTCTCGCTTTCGGGTCAAGGCGTTAGCCCTTTACCCAGGGACGGAGACCTCGCCGTACTGCCGTAGATTTATTTTTAAAGGAATGACGTTCGGAGGTATTGAGCCTCCGAGAGATTATCAGAAGGCCGGAAATGGATGCACAATGATGTTAAACGTTTTGGTTTTTAAACTTACTCAGTATTTAATAAGGCACGATGTTGAGATGGTTACAGGTTTTACAAGCAAAGTGTATGAGAGCCAACTTGCTCATTAAAATTCGTCGGACTTTGCCTCGCAGGGCTAAAGATTTCGCAGCAGCGCCTTGCTCGCTCTGAGTAGATTTCGGTGATGCAGCAGCTTCGTTGTTCGTAGGATAACTGCCTGATTTGGGAAACTGTGGCCTATTTATACTAGGTCTACTCCTATGCGTATTGATGCTAGAGGGGGCTAAAAATATTAAACTTGGACAGAAGATAGGTTCTAAATGTGTGGAAGGAGGAAAAGCTGCTTGAGATCGAAGTGGCGAGTCGATGCTCCTTGGGTGACAAAGAAAACGATATTCGATATTCGGGGAATCGAAATTTATAGTACCAATAGAGTCTTTAACAGATGTGAAGAGAGTGACGTTGACATTATAATGTAGAGCGATTTGTAAAGGTAAATATATTCGAGTCTAGGGTGTGACAGATTTTACTATTGACTTTAATTAGTGTATCGGGAACTCAGACGAAGGAGCAAGAGAGAGCGGCAGACAGGGCGAGATGGTTTTTAGGCTCTCGTCGAAGGAAATATGTTTGGGTGAGTTTACTGCCTTTTTGAAGTGGAGTGTGAAAGAATTTATGTACGAGCGGTGACAGAAAAACGGGGAACAAACCTGACTCGGAAGAAGTCATAAATTCCTACTGACACGGGTCGGTACGACAGAGCGCAGTAGAGTAGTGAGAGAGATAGCGAGATGGTAGGCCTGACCCTAGCCTACCTACGCTGAGGCAGAACTAATACAATATAGAATATGCGTTTAAATAGTTATATTATTCGTTATTAAAAATTACGTAGGACGTAACACAGCATGCGTAAAACTCGAATAAAGGAATTCGGTATAAGGCGACTATGCATTCGTGTGGGACGTGTTTGGCTGCCCAAAATGCATGAATCTTGCGTATTGGCATAGAATAAAGTGTTTTTCATCTTATAATACGAGCTGAAACGCCTACAGCGAGAGTGAAACTCAAATGTACGATTTCGATATAAAGCGACTTTGCGTTCCTTTGGGGCGTGTTTGGCTGCTCAAAACGCATGAATCTTGCGTATTTGCATAGAATGAAGTATTTTTCATTTCATAATACGAGCTGAAACACCTACAGCGAGTGCGAAACTCAATTGTACGTTTTCGGTATGAAGCGATTTTGCTTTCGATTGGGGCGTGTTTGGCTGCTCAAAACGCATGAATCTTGCGTATTTGTATAGAATGAAGAATTTTTCGTCTCATAATACGAGCTGGAACTCATACAGCATGCGTAAAACTCGAATAAAGGAATTCGGTATAAGGCGACTAAGCGTTCGTGTGGGACGTGTTTGGCTGCCCAAAATGCATGATTCTTGAATATTTGCATAGAATGAAGTTTTTTTCATGTTGTAATACGAACTGAAACACCTACAGCGAGGTTGAAACTCAAATGTACGATTTCGGTATAAAGCGACTTTGCGTTCCATTGGGGCGTGTTTGGCTGCCCAAAATGCATGAATCTTACGTATTTGTATAGAATGAAGTATTTTTCGTCTCATAATACGAGCTGGAACCCATACAGCATGCGTAAAACTCGAATAAAGGAATTCGGTATAAGGCGACTATGCGTTCGTGTGGGACGTGTTTGGCTGCCCAAAATGCACGAATCTTGCATATTTGCATAGAATGAAGTTTTTTTCATCATATAATACGAGCTGAAACGCGTACAGCGAGTGTGAAACTCAAATGTACGATTTCGGTATAAAGCGACTTTGCGTTCGACTCAGGCGTGTTTGTCTGCCCAAAAAGCATGAATCTTGCGTATTTGCATAGAATGAAGTGGTTTTCATTTCATAATACGAGCTTGAACGTTTACATCGAGTGTGAAACTCAAGTGTACGATTTCGGTATAAAGCGACTTTGCGTTCCATTGGGGCGTGATTGGCAGCCCAAAATGCATGAATGTTGCGTATTTGCATAGAATAAAGTCATAGAATAAAGTTTCATCTTATAATATGAGCTAAAACACCTACAGCAAGTGTGAAACTCGAACATACGATTTCAGTATAATAAAGCGACTTTGCGTTCGATTGGGGCATTTTTGGGTACTCGAAATGCATGAATCTTGCATATTTGCATGGAATGTAGTATTTTTCATCTCAAAATACGAGCTGAAACGCCTACAGCCAGCGTGAAACTCAAATGTACGATTTCGGTATAAAGTGACTTAGCGTTCGATTCGGGCGTGTTTGAATGCCCAAAAAGCATGAATCTTGCGTATTTGCATAGAATGAAGTGTTTTTCATCTCAAAATACGAGCTGAAACGCCAACAGCAAGTGTGAAACTCAAATGTCCGATTTCGGTATAAAGCGACTTTGCGTTCCATTGGGGCGTGTTTGGCTCCCCAAAATGCATGAATCTTGCGCATTTGCATAGAATAAAGTGTTTTTCATCTCAAAATACAAACTGAAAGGCCTTCAGCGAGTGTGAAACTCAGATGTACGATTTCGGTATAAAGCGACTTTGCGTTTCATTGGGGCGTGTTTGGCTGCCCAAAATGCATGAATCTTGCGTATTAGCATAGAATAAAGTGTTTTTCATCTTATAATACGAGCTGAAACACCTACAGCGAGTGCGAAACTCAATTGTACGTTTTCGGTATGAAGCGATTTTGCTTTCGATTGGGGCGTGTTTGGCTGCCCAAAATGCATGAATCTTGCGTATTTGCATAGAATAAAGTGTTTTTCATCTTATAATACGAGCTAAAACGCCTACAGCGAGTGTGAAACTCAAATGTACCTTTTCCGTATGCAGCGACTTTGCTTTCAATTGGGGCCTGTTTGGGTACTCGAAATGCATGAATCTTCCGTATTTGCATAGAATGAAGTGTTTTTCATCTCAAAATACGAACTGAAACGCCTACAGCGAGTGTGAAACTCATATGTACGATATCGGTATAAAGCTACTTTGCGTTCGATTGGGGCTTGTTTGGCTGCTCAAAACGCATGAATCTTGCGTATTTGTATAGAATGAAGTATTTATCGTTTCATAATACGAGCTGGAACCCATACAGCATGCGTAAAACTCGAATAAAGGAATTCGGTATAAGGCGACTATGCGTTCGTGTGGGACGTGTTTGGCTGCCCAAAATGCACGAATCGTGCATATTTGCATAGAATGAAGTTTTTTTCATCTTATAATACGAGCTGAAACGCGTACACCGAGTGTGAAACTCAAATGTACGATTTCGGTATAAAGCGACTTTGCGTTCGACTCGGGCGTGTTTGTCTGCCCAAAAAGCATGAATCTTGCGTATTTGCATAGAATGAAGTGGATTTCATTTCATAATACGAGCTTGAACGTTTACATCGAGTGTGAAACTCAAATGTACGATTTCGGTATAAAGCGACTTTGCGTTCCATTGGGGCGTGTTTGGCTGTCCAAAATGCATGAATGTTGCGTATTTGCATAGAATAAAGTCATAGAATAAAGTTTCATCTTATAATATGAGCTAAAACACCTACAGCAAGTGTGAAACTAGAACATACGATTTCAGTATAATAAAGCGACTTTGCGTTCGATTGGGGCGTGTTTGGCTGCCCAAATTGCATGAATCTTGCGTATTTGCATAGAATAAAGATTTTTTCATCTTATAATACGAGCTGAAACACCTACAGCGAGTGTGAAACTCAATTGTACGTTTTCGGTATGAAGCGACTTTGCTTTCGATAGGGGCATGTATGCCTACTCGAAATGCATGAGTCTTGCGTATTTGCATAGAATAAAGTGTTTTTCATCTCAAAATACGAACTGAAACGCCTACAGCGAGTGTGAAACTCAGATGTACGATTTCGGTATAAAGCGACTTTGCGTTTCATTGGGGCGTGTTTGGCTGCCCAAAATGCATGAATCTTGCGTATTGGCATAGAATAAAGTGTTTTTCATCTTATAATACGAGCTGAAACGCCTACAGCGAGAGTGAAACTCAAATGTACGTTTTCGATATGAAACGACTTTGCTTTCGATTGGGGCCTGTTTGGGTACTCGAAATGCATGAATCTTCCGTATTTTCATAGAATGAAGTGTTTTTCATCTCAAAATACGAATTGAAACCCCTATAGCGAGTGTAAAACTCAAATGTACGATATCGGTATAAAGCTACTTTGCGTTCGATTGGGGCTTGTTTGGCTGCTCAAAACGCCTGAATCTAGTGTATTTGTATAGTATGAAGTCTCTTTCATTTCATAATACGAGCTGGAACGCATACAGCGAGCGTAAAACTCGAGTAAACGAATTCGGTATAAGGCGACTTTTTGTTCCTTTGGGACGTGTTTGGGTGCTCAAAATGCCTGAATCTTGCTTATTTGCATAGAATGAAGTATTTTTAATCTAAAAATACGAGCTGAAACGCCTACAGCGAGTGTGAAACTCAGATGTACGATTTCGGTATAAAGCGACTTTGCGTTCCATTGGGGCGTGTTTGGCTGCTCAAAACGCATGAATCTTGCATATTTGTATAGAATGAAGTATTTTTCGTCTCATAATACGAGCTGGAACCCATACAGCTGTTATGTCCAGACCGGCGGATTGTGAGTTCGCTCGGCAGAACCATAAATGAATGGTCTCGCTTTCGGGTCAAGGCGTTAGCCCTTTACCCAGGGACGGAGACCTCGCCGTACTGCCGTAGATTTATTTTTAAAGGAATGACGTTCGGAGGTATTGAGCCTCCGAGAGATTATCAGAAGGCCGGAAATGCATGCACAATGATGTTAAACGTTTTGGTTTTCAAACTTACTCAGTATTTAATAAGGCACGATGTTGAGATGGTTACAGGTTTTACAAGCAAAGTGTATGAGAGCCAACTTGCTCATTAAAATTCGTCGGACTATGCCTCGCAGGGCTAAAGATTTCGCAGCAGCGCCTTGCTCGCTCAGAGTAGATTTCGGTGATGCAGCAGCTTCGTTGTTCGTAGGATAACTGCCTGATTTGGGAAACTGTGGCCTATTTATACTAGGTCTACTCCTATGGGTATTGATGCTAGAGGGGGCTAAAAATATTAAACTTGGACAGAAGATAGTTTCTAAATGTGTGGAAGGAGGAAAAGGTGCTTGAGATCGAAGTGGGGAGTCGATGCTCCTTGGGTGACAAAGAAAGCGATATTCGATATTCGGGGAATCGAAATTTATAGTACCAATAGAGTCTTTAACAGATGTGAAGAGAGTGACGTTGACATTATAATGTAGAGCGATTTGTAAAGGTAAATATATTCGAGTCTAGGGTGTGACAGATTTTACTGTTGACATTAATTAGTGTATCGGGAACTCAGACGTAGGAGCAAGAGAGAGCGGCAGACAGGGCGAGATGGTTTTTAGGCTCTAGTCGAAGGAAATATGTTTGGGTGAGTTTACTGCCTTTTTGAAGTGGAGTGTGAAAGAATTTATGTACGAGCGGTGACAGAAAAACGGGGAACAAACCTGACTCGGAAGAAGTCATAAATTCCTACTGACACGGGTCGGTACGACAGAGCGCAGTAGAGTAGTGAGAGAAATAGCGAGATGGTAGGCCTGACCCTAGCCTACCTACGCTGAGGCAGAACTAATACAATATAGAATATGCGTTTAAATAGTTATATTATTCGTTATTAAAAATTACGTAGGACGTAACACAGCATGCGTAAAACTCGAATAAAGGAATTCGGTATAAGGCGACTATGCATTCGTGTGGGACGTGTTTGGCTGCCCAAAATGCATGAATCTTGCATACTTGCATAGAATGAAGTTTTCTTTCATCTTATAATACGAGCTGAAACGCGTACAGCGAGTGTGAAACTCAATTGTACGTTTTCGGTATGAAGCGACTTTGCTTTCGACTGGGGCGTGTTGGGCTACTCGAAATGCATGAGCCTTGCGTATTTGTATAGAATGAATTTTTTTTCATTTCATAATACGAGCTGAAACGCACACAGCGAGCGTAAAACTCGAGTAAACGAATTCGGTAGAAGGCGACTTTCCGTTCCTTTGGGACGTGTTTGGGTGCTCAAAATGCCTGAATCTTGCATATTTGCATAGAATGACGTATTTTTCGTCTCATACTACGAGCTGGAACTCATACAGCATACGTAAAACACGAATAAAGGAATTCGGTATGAGGCGACTATGCGTTCGTGTGGGACGTGTTCGGCTGCCCAAAATGCCTGAATCTTGCATATTTGCACAGAATGAAGTATTTTTCATCTAAAAATACGAGCTGAAACGCCTACAGCGAGTGAGAATCTCAAATGTATGATTTCGGTATAAAGCGACTTTGCGTTCCATTGGGGCGTGTTTGGCTGCCCAAAATGCATGAATCTTGCGTATTTGCATAGAATAAAGTGTTTTTCATCTTATAATACGAGCTGAAACACCTACAGGAAGTGTGAAACTCAATTGTACGTTTTCGGTATGAGGCGACTTTGCTTTCGATTGGGGCCTGTTTGGGTACTCGAAATTCATGAATCTTCCGTATTTGCATACAATGAAATGTTTTTCATCTCAAAATACGAACGGAAACACCTACAGCGATTGTGAAACTCAAATGTACGATACCGGTATAAAGCTACTTTGCGTTCGATTGGAGCTTGTTTGGCTGCTCAAAACGCATGAATCTTGCGTATTTGTATAGAATGAAGTCTTTTTCATTTCATAATACGAGCTGGAACGCATACAGCGAGCGTAAAGCTCGAGTAAACGAATTCGGAATAAGGCGACTTTTTGTTCCTTTGGGACGTGTTTGAGTGCTCAAAATGCCTGACTCTTGCATATTTGCATAGATTGAAGTATTTTTCATCTCACAATACGAGCTGAAACGTCTACAGCGAGTGTGAAACTCAATTGTACGTTTTCGGTATAAAGCGACTTTGCGTTCCATTGGGGCGTGTTTGGCTTCCCAAAATGCATGAATCTTGCGTATTTGCATAGAATAAAGTATTTTTCACCTTATAATACGAGCTGACACACCTACAGCGAGTGTAAAACTCAAATGTACGATTTCGGTATAAAGCGACTTTGCGTTCCATTAGGGCGTGTTCGGCTGCCCAAAATGCACGAATCTTGCGTATTTGTATATAATGAAGTATTTTTCGTCTCATAATACGAGCTGGAACCCATACAGCATGCGTAAAACTCGAATAAAGAATTCGGTATAAGGCGACTATGCATTCGTGTGGGACGTGTTTGGCTGCCCAAAATGCATGAATCTTGCATATTTGCATAGAATGAAGTTTTTTTTATCTTATAATACGAGCTGAAACGCGTACAGCGAGTTTGAAACTCAAATGTACGATTTCGGTATAAAGCTACTTTGCGTTCGATTGGGGCTTGTTTGGCTGCTCAAAAGGCATGAATCTTGTGTATTTGTATAGAATGAAGTCTTTTTATTTCATAATACCAGCTGGAACGCATACAACGAGCGTAAAACTCGAGTAAACGAATTCGGTACAAGGCGACTTTTTGTTCCTTTGGGACCTGTTTGGTTGCTCAAAATGCCTGAATCTTGCATATGTGCATAGAATGAAGTATTTTTCATCTCAAAATACGAGATGAAACGCCTACAGCGAGTGTGAAACTCAAATGTACGATTTCGGTATAAAGCGACTTTGCGTTCCATTGGGGCGTGTTTGGCTGCCCAAAATGGATGAATCTTGCGTATTTGCATAGAATAAAGTGTTTTTCATCTTATAATACGAGCTGAAACACCTACAGCGAGTGCGAAACTCAATTGTACGTTTTCGGTATGAAGCGATTTTGCTTTCGATTGGGGCGTGTTTGGCTGCTCAAAACGCATGAATCTTGCGTATTTGTATAGAATGACGTATTTTTCGTCTCATAATACGAGCTGGAAGACATACAGCATGCGTAAAACTCAAATAAAGGAATTCAGTATAAGGCGACTAAGCGTTCGTGTGGGACGTGTTTGGCTGCCCAAAATGCATGAATCTTGAATATTTGCATAGAATGAAGTTTTTTTCATCTTATAATACGAGCTAAAACGCGAACAGCGAGAGTGAAACTCAAATGTACGTTTTCGGTATGAAACGACTTTGCTTTCGATTGGGGCCTTTTTGGGTACTCGAAATGCATGAATCTTCCGTATTTTCATAGAATGAAGTGTTTTTCATCTCAAAATACGAATTGAAACCCCTACAGCGAGTGTAAAACTCAAATGTTCGATATCGGTATAAAGCTACTTTGCGTTCGATTGGGGCTTGTTTGCCTGCTCAAAACGCCTGAATCTTGCGTATTTGTATAGTATGAAGTCTCTTTCATTTCATAATACGAGCTGGAACGCATACAGCGAGCGTAAAACTCGAGTAAACGAATTCGGTATAAGGCGACTTTTTGTTCCTTTGGGACGTGTTTGGGTGCTCAAAATGCCTGAATCTTGCATATTTGCATAGAATGAAGTATTTGTAATCTAAAAATACGAGCTGAAACGCCTACAGCGAGTGCGAAACTCAATTGTACGTTTTCGGTATGAAGCGATTTTGCTTTCGATTCGGGCGTGTTTGGCTGCTCAAAACGCATGAATCTTGCGTATTTGTATAGAATGAAGTATTTTTCGTCTCATAATACGAGCTGGAACTCATACAGCATGCGTAAAAGACGAATAAAGGAATTCGGTATAAGGCGACTAAGCGTTCGTGTGGGACGTGTTTGGCTGCCAAAAATGCATGAATCTTGAATATTTGCATAGAATGAAGTTTTTTTCATCTTATAATACGAGCTGAAACGCGTACAGCGAGAGTGAAACTCAAATGTACGATTTCGGTATAAAGCGACTTTGCGTTCCATTGGGGCGTGTTTGGCTGCCCAAAATGCATGAATCTTGCCTATTTGCATAGAATAAAGTGTTTTTCATCTTATAATACGAGCTGAAACGCCTACAGCGAGTGTGAAAATCGAATGTACGTTTTCGGTATGAAGCGACTTTGCTTTCGATTAGGGCCTGTTTGGGTACTCGAAATGCATGAATCTTCCGTATTTGCATAGAGTGAAGTGTTTTTCATCTCAACATACGAACTGAAACGCCTACAGCGAGTGAGAAACTCAAATGTACGATATCGGTATAAAGCTACTTTGCGTTCGATTGGGGCTTGTTTGGCTGCTCAAAACGCATGAATCTTGCGTATTTGTATAGAATGAAGTATTTATCGTCTCATAATACGAGCTGGAAGCCATATAGCATGCGTAAAACTCGAATAAAGAAGTCGGTATAAGGCGACTATGCATTCGTGTGGGACGTGTTTGGCTGCCCAAAATGCATGAATCGTGCATATTTGCATAGAATGAAGTTGTTTTTATCTTATAATACGAGGTGAAACGCGTACAGCGAGTGTGAAACTCAAATGTACGATTTCGGTATAAAGCGACTTTGCGTTCGACTCGGGCGTGTTTGTCTGCCCAAAAAGCATGAATCTTACGTGTTTGCATAGAATGAAGTGGTTTTCATTTCATAATACGAGTTTGAACGTTTACATCGAGTGTGAAACTCAAATGTACGATTTCGGTATAAAGCGACTGTGCGTTCCCTTGGGGCGTGTTTAGCTGCCCAAAATGCATGAATGTTGCGTATTTGCATAGAATAAAGTCATAGAATAAAGTTTCATCTTATAAGATGAAACTTTATTCTATGACTTTATTCTATGAGCTAAAACACCTACAGCAAGTGTGAAACTCGAACATACGATTTTAGTATAATAAAGCGACTTTGCGTTCGATTGGGGCGTGTTTTGCTGCCCAAAATGCATGAATCTTGCGTATTTGCATAGAATAAAGATTATTTCATCTTATAATACGAGCTGAAACACCTACAGCGAGTGTGAAACTCAATTGTACGTTTTCGGTATGACGCGACTTTGCTTTCGATAGGGGCGTGTATGCCTACTCGAAATGCATGAGTCTTGCATATTTGCATAGAATGAAGTTTTTTTCATCTTATAATACGAGCTGAAACGCGTACAGCGAGAGTGAAACTCAAATGTACGATTTCGGTATGCAGCGACTTTGCGTTCGATTCGGGCGTGCTTGGCTGCCCAAAAAGCATGAATCTTGCGTATTTGCATACAATGAAGTGGTTTTCATTTCATAATACGAGCTTGAACGTTTACATCGAGTGTGAAACTCAAATGTACGATTTCGGTATAAAGCGATTTTGCTGTCGATCGGGCGTGTTTGGCTACTCGAAACGCATGAATCTTGCGTATTTGCATAGAATAAAGTGTTTCTCATTTACAATACCAGCTGAAACACCTATAGCGAGTGTGAGACTCAAATGTACGATTTCGGTATAAAGCGACTTTGCGTTCCATTGAGGCGTGTTTGGCTGCCCAAAATGCATGAAGCTTACGTATTTGCATAGAATAAAGTGTTTCTTATCTTACAATACCAGCTGAAACACCTACAGCGAGTGTGAAACTCAAATGTACGATTTCGATATAAAGCGACTTTGCGTTCCATTGGGGCGTGTTTGGCTGCTCAAAAAGCATGAATCTTGCGTATTTGCATAGAATGAAGTATTTTTCATTTCATAATACGAGCTGAAACACCTACAGCGAGTGCGAAACTCAATTGTACGTTTTCGGTATGAAGCGATTTTGCTTTCCATTGGGGCGTGTTTGGCTGCCCAAAATGCATGAATCTTACGTATTTGTATAGAATGAAGTATTTTTCGTCTCATAATACGAGCTGGAACCCATACAGCATGCGTAAAACTCGAATAAAGGAATTCGGTATAAGGCGACTATGCGTTCGTGTGGGACGTGTTTGGCTGCCCAAAATGCACGAATCTTGCATATTTGCATAGAATGTAGTTTTTCTCATCATGTAATACGAGCTGAAACGCGTACAGCGAGTGTGAAACTCAAATGTACGATTTCGGTATAAAGCGACTTTGCGTTCGACTCGGGCGTGTTTGTCTGCCCAAAAAGCATGAATTTTGCTTATTTGCATAGAATGAAGTGGTTTTCATTTCATAATACGAGCTTGAACGTTTTGTGACGGGGCTTTTCTGCTCCCGTCACAAAGAGAGCTCGATCTCCAGCTCTCGCTCGTATCGGCACGGAGCACGGCACCCTTTCTCCCGGGAGGAGTCCCTTCCAGGCGATCAGACAGGGTCAAACGCGAACAAACCGTTCCCACGACTAATTTTAGCATTCTTTTATTTCCGAAATCCTTCCGAGCGTACGGCGGTTGCAACCGCCGCAAGAACATCGCGACGCACCAGCAACAGTCAGCAGGCTGGAGCCTCGCTACCGATCTCGCCATAGTATTCCGAAACAGCAGGCTGGAGCCTCGCTACCGACCTCGTCACAGTCGCCCACGCCATCAGCAGGCTGGAGCCTCGCTAGGCCTCTCGCCGTCCAGTCGCATCGCTACCGAAGTAGCGCGCGACGTTACCGACAACGGGACCTCCACCCGTCAGCCTGTCACCCGGACTCGACGAGCCATCAGCTACCGAAATCTACAGCGTCCGGCTCGTCGTTGCTTCCACACCCGTCTGCCTGGACGAAGCTCCCAGGGCTGCGCTACCACTGCTCTCGTGGATTTACCTCCCGCCACGGGCGCACTCGGCATCGCGCGTTCACAAGATCTCGAACGCGCCGATTCAAAGACCCGCGCCGGGGATTCCTAATTCGAGGGAATCCGACAAATAGAGCAGTGGGCGAAAGACAGATAGGCACAGGGTGGGGGGAAAAAGGACCCGCGATCGCGAGAGCGTCACCTCCCTCGGGGACTCCGTCGTAGGCCCCCGAGAAGGAAGGACGTGGTGACTGCTGCCGATACGTGCACATCGTCTAGCGAGAATACCGACATCTTGCCAATCGGGAAGTGGGACTTCTGACCGAGGACAACTCGAGATGCTCCCGCAACAGCTACGAAACCGGTGAGTTCGTCGTACGGGTTCGGTTTGAGGCTAGAGACAGAATAGATCAAGCTCGATTCGTTATCGTGGGGACGGCACGCTTTCGCGCGCGGCCGCGGAATTAGTTCTCGGGAGAATCCTATAAATTCACGTTTGCTTTACTTTTTCTATAGTTTCCGTTTAACACTTTGCCTGGAAGGTTCTTGCCTCTTTTAATATTCCATTCCATAGTTTGCGCCTCGCGCGAGTCCACTTTTTTCCCTAATTTATTGCAAGTTCTTTCGAGTTATTTGTATCAGTCTTTTTCTGCCGAATTATTGTAAATTTATTTCTTTCTTCTGATTTCCTTGGAATATTCCGCGTAACCCCGCTGCGATCGGGCGATTTTAGATTTGTTGCGAAAGGTACCGTGGCTGCGATCCACGCGTGTAGGACGAACGCGAGAGTGTAGACCTCGAACATTACCTGTTACCACTCTAGTGTTACCGACTTTGTGTTATCGGATTATTTTGTTCTCGAATTGTTTCGTTAAGCGCGTGGAGATAACTCAAGGGAACGAGCGTGCACGCTAGTCGCTTCTCGACCACGCTCCCGATATTCGCTACAATACAATATCTTTGTGAGTTCCCATAATTTCGTCTCGATCTCTGTTTCCTCCTCGCGGAGGTGACCGAACCACCCCCTCTATCAGTTCCCAAGGCTGAGCGACACCGGGTCGCTCTCGTCTCTCGTTCGGCTCTTAAAATTAAAATTTTGTCGCGAGAGCTTTCGCTCTCGCGGCTGGCGCCCTTAAGGCCGAGTGAGACGGGTTTTGTAGCCGTCTCGATTGGGGAAACCTCAGGTGTTGGGAAAACGGTTACAGTTTACATCGAGTGTGAAACTCAAATGTACGATTTCGGTATAAAGCGACTTTGCGTTACATTGGGGCGTGTTTGGCTGCCCAAAATGCATGAATGTTGCGTATTTGCATAGAATAAAGTCATAGAATAAAGTTTCATCTTATAATATGAGCTAAAACACCTACAGCAAGTGTGAAACTCGAACATACGATTTCAGAATAATAAAGCGACTTTGCGTTCGATTGGGGCCTTTTTGGGTACTCGAAATGCATGAATCTTGCATATTTGCATAGAATGAAGTATTTTTTATCTCAAAATACGAGCTGAAACGCCTACAGCCAGTGTGAAACTCAAATGTACGATTTCGGTATAAAGCGACTTTGCGTTCCATTGGGGCGTGTTTGGCTGCCCAAAATGCATGAATCTTGCGTATTTGCATAGAATAAAGTATTTTTCATCTTATAATACGAGCTGAAACACCTACAGCGAGTGTGAAACTCAATTGTACGTTTTCGGTATGAAGCAACTTTGCTTTCGATTGGGGCCTGTTTGGGTACTCGAAATGCATGAATCTTGCGTATTTGTATAGAATGAAGTCGTTTTCATTTCACAATACGAGCTGAAACGCATACAGCGAGCGTAAAACTCGAGTAAACGAATTCGGTAGAAGGCGACTTTCCGTTCCTTTGGGACGTGTTTGGGTGCTCAAAATGCCTGAATCTCGCATATTTGCATAGAATGACGTATTTTTCGTCTCATACTACGAGCTGGAACTCATACAGCATACGTAAAACACGAATAAAGGAATTCGGTATGAGGCGACTATGCGTTCGTGTGGGACGTGTTCGGCTGCCCAAAATGTCTGAATCTTGCATATTTGCATAGAATGAAGTATTTTTCATCTCAAAATATGAGCTGAAACGCCTACAGCGAGTGTGAAACTCAAATGTATGATTTCGGTATAAAGCGACTTTGCGTTCCATTGGGGCGTGTTTGTCTGCCCAAAATGCATGAATCTTGCGTATTTGCATATAATAAAGTGTTTTTCATCTTATAATTCGAGCTGAAACACCTACAGCGAGTGTGAAACTCAATTGTACGTTTTCGGTATGAGGCGACTTTCCTTTCGATTGGGGCCTGTTTGGGTACTCGAAATTCATGAATCTTCCGTATTTGCATACAATGAAGTGTTTTTCATCTCAAAATACGAACTGAAACGCCTACAGCGAGTGTGAAACTCAAATGTACGATACCGGTATAAAGCTACTTTGCGTTCGATTGGAGCTTTTTTGGCTGCTCAAAACGCATGAATCTTGCGTATTTGTATAAAATGAAGTTTTTTTTCATTTCATAATACGAGCTGGAACGCATACAGTGAGCGTAAAACTCGAGAGAACGAATTCGGTATAAGGCGACTTTTTGTTCCTTTGGGAAGTGTTTGAGTGCTCAAAATGCCTGACTCTTGCATATTTGCATAGAATGAAGTATTTTTCATATCACAATACAAGCTGAAACGCGTACAGCGAGTGTGAAACTCAATTGTACGTTTTCGGTATATAGCGACTTTGCTTTCGATTGGGGCGTGTTTGCCTACTCGAAATGCTTGAGTCTTGCGTAGTTGAATAGAATGAAGTGTTTTTCGTCTTATACGAGCTGAAACGCCTACAGCGAGTGTGCAACTCAAATGTACGATTTCGGTATAAAGTGACTTTGCGTTCGATTCGGGCGTGTTTGGCTGCTCAAAAAGCATGAATCTTGCGTGTTTGCATAGAATGAAGTATTTTTCATTTCATAATACGAGCTGAAACGCCTACAGCGAGTGTGAAACTCAAATGTACGTTTTCGGTATGAAGCTACTTTGCTTTCGATTGGGGCCTGTTTGGGTACTCGAAATGCATGAATCTTGCGTATTTGTATAGAATGAAGTCTTTTTTATTTCATAATACGAGCTGGAACGCATACAGCGAGCGTAAAACTCGAGTAACCGAATTCGGTATAAGCCGACTTTTTGTTCCTTTGGGACGTGCTTGAGTGCTCAAAAGGCCTGAATCTTGCATATTTGCATAGAATAAAGTGTTTTTCATGTTATAATACGAGCTGAAACACCTACAGCGAGTGCGAAACTCAATTGTACGTTTTCGGTATGAAGCGATTTTGCTTTCGATTGGGGCGTGTTTGGCTGCTCAAAACGCATGAATCTTGCGTATTTGTATAGAATGAAGTATTTTTCGTCTCATAATACGAGCTAGAACTCATACAGCTTGCGTAAAACTCGAATAAAGAAATTCGGTATAAGGCGACTAAGCGTTCGTGTGGGACGTGTTTGGCTGCCCAAAATGCATGAATCTTGAATATTTGCATAAAATAAAGTTTTTTTCATCTTATAATACGAGCTGAAACGCGTACAGCGAGAGTGAAACTGAAATGTACGATTTCGGTATAAAGCGACTTTGCATTCGATTGGGGTGTGTTTGCCTACTCGAAATGCATGAGTCTTGCGTATTTAAATAGAATGAAGTGTTTTTCGTCTTATACGAGCTGAAACGCCTACAGCGAGTGTGCAACTCAAATGTACGATTTCGGTATAAAGTGACTTTGCGTTCGATTCGGGCGTGTTTGGCTGCTCAAAAAGCATGAATCTTGCGTATTTGCATGGAATGAAGTATTTTTCATTTCATAATACGAGCTGAAACGCCTACAGCGAGTGTGAAACTCAAATGTACGTTTTCGGTATGAAGCTACTTTGCTTTCGATTGGGGCCTGTTTGGGTACTCGAAATGCATGAATCTTGCGTATTTGTATAGAATGAAGTCTTTGTCATTTCATAATACGAGCTGGAACGCATACAGCGAGCGTAAAACTCGAGTAACCGAATTCGATATAAGCCGACTTTCCGTTCCTTTGGGACGTATTTGGGTATTCAAAATGCTTGAATCTTGCATATTTGCATAGAATGACGTATTTTTCATCTCAAAATACGAGCTGAAACGCCTACAGCGAGTGTGAAACTCAAATGTATGATTTCGGTATAAAGCGACTTTGCGTTCCATTGGGGCGTGTTTGGCTGCCCAAAATGCATGAATCTTACGTATTTGCATAGAATGAAGTATTTTTCATTTCATAATACGAGCTGAAACACCTACAGCGAGTGCGAAACTCAATTGTACGTTTTCGGTATGAAGCGATTTTGCTTTCGATTGGGGCGTGTTTGGCTGCTCAAAACGCATGAATCTTGCGTATTTGTATAAAATGAAGAATTTTCGTCTCATAATACGAGCTGGAACTCATACAGCATGCGTAAAACTCGAATAAAGGAATTCGGTATAAGGCGACTAAGCGTTCGTGTGGGACGTGTTTGGCTGCCCAAAATGCATGAATCTTGAATATTAGCATAAAATGAAGTTTTTTTTCATGTTATAATACGAACTGAAACGCCTACAGCGAGTGTGAAACTCAAATGTACGATATCGTTATAAAGCTACTTTGCGTTCGATTGGGGCTTGTTTGGCTGCTCAAAACGCATGAATCTTGTGTATTTGTATAGTATTAAGTCTTTTTCATTTCATGATACGAGCTGGAACGCATACAGCGAGCGTAAAACTCGAGTAAAAAATTCGGTATAAGGCGACTATGCATTCGTGTGGGACGTGTTTGGCTGCCCAAAATGCATGAATCTTGCATATTTGCATAGAATGAAGTTTTTTTCATCTTATAATACGAGCTGAAACGCGTACAGCGAGTATGAAAATCAAATGTACGATTTCGGTATAAAGCGACTTTGCGTTAGATTCGGGCGTGTTTGGCTGCTAAAAAGCATGAATTTTGAGTATTTGCATAGAATGAAGTGGTTTTCATTTCATAATACGAGCTTGAACGTTTACATCGAGTGTGAAACTCAAATGTACGATTACAGTATAAAGCAACTTTGCGTCCCATTGGGGCGTGTTTGACTGCCCAAAATGCATGAATGTTGCGTATTTGCATAGAATAAAGTCATAGAATACAGTTTCATCTTATAATATGAGCTGAAACACCTACAGCAAGTGTGAAACTCGAACATACGATTTCGGTATAATAAAGCGACTTTGTGTTCTATTGGGGCGTGTTTGGCTGCCCAAAATGCATGAATCTTGCGTATTTGCATAGAATAAAGTGTTTTTCATCTTATAATACGAGCTGAAACACCTACAGCGAGTGTGAACCTCAAATGTACGTTTTCGGTATGAAGCGACTTTGCATTCGTTTGGGACGTGTTTTGCTATTCGAAACGCATGAATCTTGCGTATTTGCATAGAATGAAGTGTTTTTCATCTCATAATATGAGCTGGAATGCCTACCTCTATAGGCATTCCAGCTCATATTACTCATTATTATTATTATTATTAAAACACCAATATACGAATTCGGCATAAGGCGACTTTACGTTCGATTGGGGCGTGTTTGACTGCCCAAAATGCATGAATCTTGCGTATTTGCATAGAATGATGTGATTGTCATCTTATAATACGAGCTGAAACGCCTACAGCGAGTTTGAAACTCAAATGTACGTTTTCGGTATGCAGCGACTTTGCTTTCAATTGGGGCCTGTTTGGGTACTCGAAATGCACGAATCTTCCGTACTTGCATAGAATGAAGTGTTTTTCATCTCAAAATACGAACTGAAACGCCTACAGCGAGTGTGAAACTCAAATGTACGATATCGGTATAAAGCAACTTTGCGTTCGATTGGGGCTTGTTCGGCTGCTCAAAACGCATGAATCTTGCGTATTTGTATAGAATGAAGTATTTTTCGTCTCATAATATGAGCTGGAAACCGTACAGCATGCGTAAAACTCGAATAAAGAATTCGGTATAAGGCGACTATGCATTCGTGTGGGACGTGTTTTGCTGCCCAAAATGCATGAATCTTGCATAATTGCAAAGAATGATGTGATTTTCATCTTATAATACGCGCTGAAACGCCTACAGCGAGTGTGAAACTCAAATGTACGTTTTCGGTATGAAGCAACTTTGCTTTCGATTGGGGCCTGTTTGGGAACTCGAAATGCATGAATCTTGCGTATTTGTATAGAATGAAGTCGTTTTCTTTTCATAATACGAGCTGGAACGCATACAGCGAGCGTAAAACTCGAGTAAACGAATTCGGTAGAAGGAGACTTTCCGTTCCTTTGGGACGTATTTGGGTATTCAAAATGCCTGAATCTTGCATATTTGCATAGAATGACGTATTTTTCATCTCAAAATACGAGCTGAAACGCCTACAGCGAGTGTGAAACTCAAATGTATGATTTCGGTATAAAGCGACTTTGCGTTCCATTGGGGGGTGTTTGGCTGCCCAAAATGCATGAATCTTGCGTATTTGCATAGAATAAAATGTTTTTCATCTTCTAATACGAGCTGAAACACCTACAGCGAGTGTGAAACTCAAATGTACGTTTTCGGTAAGAAGCGACTTTGCTTTCGATTGGGGCCTGTTTGGGTACTCGAAATCATGAATCTTCCGTATTTGCATACAATGAAGTGTTTTTCAACTCAAAATACGAACTGAAACGCCTACAGCGAGTGTGAAACTCAAATGTACGATATCGGTATAAAGCTACTTTTCGTTCCATTGGGGCGTGTTTGGCTGCCCAAAATGCATGAATCTTGCGTATTTGCATAGAATAAAGTGTTTTTCATCTTATAATACGAGCTGAAACGCCTACAGCGAGTGTGAAACTCAAATGTACGATATCGGTATAAAGCTACTTTGCGTTCGATTGGGGCTTGTTTGGGTGCTCAAAACGCTGGAATCTTGCGTATTTGTATAGAATGAAGTCTTTTTCATTTCATAATACCAGCTGGAACGCATACAGCGAGCGTAAAACTCGAGTAAACGAATTCGGTATAAGGCGACTTTTTGTTCCTTTGGCACGTGCTTGAGTGCTCAAAATGCCTGAATCTTGCATATTTGCATAGAATGATGTATTTTTCATCTCAAAATACGAGCTGAAACGCCTACAGCGAGTGTGCAATTCAAATGTACGATTTCGGTATAAAGTGACTTTGCGTTCGATTCGGGCGTGTTTGGCTGCCCAAAAAGCATGAATCTTGCGTATTTGCATAGAATGAAGTATTTTTCATTTCATAATACGAGCTGAAACACCTACAGCGAGTGCGAAACTCAATTGTACGTTTTCGGTATGAAGCGATTTTGCTTTCGATTGGGGCGTGTTTGGCTGCTCAAAACGCATGAATCTTGCGTATTTGCATAGAATGATGTGATTGTCATCTTATAATACGAGCTGAAACGCCTACAGCGAGTGTGAAACTCAAATGTACGTTTTCGGTATGCAGCGACTTTGCTTTCAATTGGGGCCTGTTTGGGTACTCGAAATGCACGAATCTTCCGTATTTGCATAGAATGAAGTGTTTTTCATCTCAAAATACGAACTGAAACGCCTACAGCGAGTGTGAAACTCAAATGTACGATATCGGTATAAAGCTACTTTGCGTTCGATTGGGGCTTGTTCGGCTGCTCAAAACGCATGAATCTTGCGTATTTGTATAGAATGAAGTATTTTTCGTCTCATAATATGAGCTGGAAACCGTACAGCATGCGTAAAACTCGAATAAAGAATTCGGTATAAGGCGACTATGCATTCGTGTGGGACGTGTTTGGCTGCCCAAAATGCATGAATCTTGCATAATTGCAAAGAATGATGTGATTTTCATCTTATAATACGCGCTGAAACGCCTACAGCGAGTGTGAAACTCAAATGTACGTTTTCGGTATGAAGCAACTTTGCTTTCGATTGGGGCCTGTTTGGGTACTCGAAATGCATGAATCTTGCGTATTTGTATAGAATGAAGTCGTTTTCTTTTCATAATACGAGCTGGAACGCATACAGCGAGCGTAAAACTCGAGTAAACGAATTCGGTAGAAGGAGACTTTCCGTTCCTTTGGGACGTATTTGGGTATTCAAAATGCCTGAATCTTGCATATTTGCATAGAATGACGTATTTTTCATCTCAAAATACGAGCTGAAACGCCTACAGCGAGTGTGAAACTCAAATGTATGATTTCGGTATAAAGCGACTTTGCGTTCCATTGGGGGGTGTTTGGCTGCCCAAAATGCATGAATCTTGCGTATTTGCATAGAATAAAATGTTTTTCATCTTCTAATACGAGCTGAAACACCTACAGCGAGTGTGAAACTCAAATGTACGTTTTCGGTAAGAAGCGACTTTGCTTTCGATTGGGGCCTGTTTGGGTACTCGAAATCATGAATCTTCCGTATTTGCATACAATGAAGTGTTTTTCAACTCAAAATACGAACTGAAACGCCTACAGCGAGTGTGAAACTCAAATGTACGATATCGGTATAAAGCTACTTTTCGTTCCATTGGGGCGTGTTTGGCTGCCCAAAATGCATGAATCTTGCGTATTTGCATAGAATAAAGTGTTTTTCATCTTATAATACGAGCTGAAACGCCTACAGCGAGTGTGAAACTCAAATGTACGATATCGGTATAAAGCTACTTTGCGTTCGATTGGGGCTTGTTTGGGTGCTCAAAACGCTGGAATCTTGCGTATTTGTATAGAATGAAGTCTTTTTCATTTCATAATACCAGCTGGAACGCATACAGCGAGCGTAAAACTCGAGTAAACGAATTCGGTATAAGGCGACTTTTTGTTCCTTTGGCACGTGCTTGAGTGCTCAAAATGCCTGAATCTTGCATATTTGCATAGAATGATGTATTTTTCATCTCAAAATACGAGCTGAAACGCCTACAGCGAGTGTGCAATTCAAATGTACGATTTCGGTATAAAGTGACTTTGCGTTCGATTCGGGCGTGTTTGGCTGCCCAAAAAGCATGAATCTTGCGTATTTGCATAGAATGAAGTATTTTTCATTTCATAATACGAGCTGAAACACCTACAGCGAGTGCGAAACTCAATTGTACGTTTTCGGTATGAAGCGATTTTGCTTTCGATTGGGGCGTGTTTGGCTGCTCAAAACGCATGAATCTTGCGTATTTGCATAGAATGATGTGATTGTCATCTTATAATACGAGCTGAAACGCCTACAGCGAGTGTGAAACTCAAATGTACGTTTTCGGTATGCAGCGACTTTGCTTTCAATTGGGGCCTGTTTGGGTACTCGAAATGCACGAATCTTCCGTATTTGCATAGAATGAAGTGTTTTTCATCTCAAAATACGAACTGAAACGCCTACAGCGAGTGTGAAACTCAAATGTACGATATCGGTATAAAGCTACTTTGCGTTCGATTGGGGCTTGTTCGGCTGCTCAAAACGCATGAATCTTGCGTATTTGTATAGAATGAAGTATTTTTCGTCTCATAATATGAGCTGGAAACCGTACAGCATGCGTAAAACTCGAATAAAGAATTCGGTATAAGGCGACTATGCATTCGTGTGGGACGTGTTTGGCTGCCCAAAATGCATGAATCTTGCATAATTGCAAAGAATGATGTGATTTTCATCTTATAATACGCGCTGAAACGCCTACAGCGAGTGTGAAACTCAAATGTACGTTTTCGGTATGAAGCAACTTTGCTTTCGATTGGGGCCTGTTTGGGTACTCGAAATGCATGAATCTTGCGTATTTGTATAGAATGAAGTCGTTTTCATTTCATAATACGAGCTGGAACGCATACAGCGAGCGTAAAACTCGAGTAACCGAATTCGGTATAAGGCGACTTTTTGTTCCTTTGGGACGTGCTTGAGTGCTCAAAATGCCTGAATCTTGCATATTTGCATAGAATGAAGTATTTTTCGTCTCAAAATACGAGCTGAAACGCCTACAGTGAGTATGAAACTCAAATGTACGATTTCAGTATAAAGCGACTTTGCGTTCCATTAGGCCGTGTTTGGCTGCCCAAAATGCATGAATCTTGCGTATTTGTATAGAATGAAGTATTTTTCGTCTCATAATACGAGCTGGAACCCATACAGCATGCGTAAAACTCGAATAAAGGAATTCGGTATAAGGCGACTATGCATTCGTGTGGGACGTGTTTGGCTGTCCAAAATGCATGAATCTTGCATACATGCATAGAATGAAGTTTTTTTCATCTTATAATACGAGCTGAAACGCGTACAGCGAGTGTGAATCTCAATTGTACGTTTTCGGTATGAACCGACTTTGCTTTCGACTGGGGCGTGTTTGGCTACTCGAAATGCATGAGCCTTGCGTATTTGTATAGAATGAAGTCTTTTTCATTTCATAATACGAGCTGAAACGCATACAGCGAGCGTACAACTCGAGTAAACGAATTCGGTAGAAGGAGACTTTCCGTTCCTTTGGGACGTATTTGGGTATTCAAAATGCCTGAATCTTGTATATTTGCATAGAATGACGTATTTCTCATCTCAAAATACGAGCTGAAACGCCTACAGCGAGTGTGAAACTCAAATGTATGATTTCGATATAAAGCGACTTTGCGTTCCATTGGGGCGTGTTTGGCTGCCCAAAATGCATGAATCTTGCGTATTTGCATAGAATAAAGTGTTTTTCATCTTCTAATACGAGCTGAAATACCTACAGCGAGTGTGAAACTCAAATGTACGTTTTCGGTACGAAGCGACTTTGCTTTCGATTGGGGCCTGTTTGGGTACTCGAAATCATGAATCTTCCGTATTTGCATACAATGAAGTGTTTTTCAACTCAAAATACGAACTGAAACGCCTACAGCGAGTGTGAAACTCAAATGTACGATATCGGTATAAAGCTACTTTTCGTTCCATTGGGGCGTGTTTGGCTGCCCAAAATGCATGAATCTTGCGTATTTGCATAGAATAAAGTGTTTTTCATCTTATAATACGAGCTGAAACGCCTACAGCGAGTGTGAAACTCAAATGTACGATATCGGTATAAAGCTACTTTGCGTTCGACTGGGGCTTGTTTCGGTGCTAAAAACGCTGGAATCTTGCGTATTTGTATAGAATGAAGTCTTTTTCATTTCATAATACCAGCTGGAACGCATACAGCATGCGTAAAACTCGAATAAAGGAATTCGGTATAAGGCGACTATGCGTTCGTGTGGGACGTGTTTGGCTGCCCAAAATGCACGAATCTTGCATATTTGCATAGAATGGAGTTTTTTTTCATCATATAATACGAGCTGAAACGCGTACAGTGAGTGTGAAACTCAAATGTACGATTTCGGTATAAAGCGACTTTGCGTTCGACTCGGGCATGTTTGTCTGCCCAAAAAGCACGAATCTTGCGTATTTGCATAGAATGAAGGGGTTTTCATTTCATAATACGAGCTTGAACGTTTACATCGAGTGTGAAACTCAAATGTACGATTTCGGTATAAAGCGACTTTGCGTTCCATTGCGGCGTGTTTGGCTGCCCAAAATGCACGAATCTTGCGTATTTGCATAGAATAAAGTGTTTTTCATCTTATAATCCGAGCTGAAACGCCTACAGCGAGTGTGAAACTCTAATGTACGCCTTCGGTATGCAGCGACATTGCTTTCAATTGAGGCCTGTTTGGGTATTCGAAATGCATGAATCTTCCGTATTTGCATAGAATGAAGTGTTTTTCATCTCAAAATACGAACTGAAACGCCTACAGCGAGTGTGAAACTCAACTGTACGATATCGGTATAAAGCTACTTTGCGTTCGATTGGGGCTTGTTTGGCTGCTCAAAACGCATGAATCTTGCGTATTTGTATAGAATAAAGTATTTTTCACCTTATAATACGAGCTGAAACACCTACAGCGAGTGCGAAACTCAAATGTACGATTTCGGTATAAAGCGACTTTGCGTTCCATTGGGGCGTGTTTGGCTGCCCAAAATGGATGAATCTTGCGTATTTGCATAGAATAAAGTGTTTTTCATCTTATAATACGAGCTGAAACACCTACAGCGAGTGCGAAACTCAATTGTACGTTTTCGGTATGAAGCGATTTTGCGTTCCATTGGGGCGTGTTTGGCTGCCCAAAATGCATGAATCTTACGTATTTGTATAGAATGAAGTATTTTTCGTCTCATAATACGAGCTGGAACCCATACAGCATGCGTAAAACTCGAATAAAGGAATTCGGTATAAGGCGCCTAAGCGTTCGTGTGGGACGTGTTTGGCTGCCAAAAATGCATGAATCTTGAATACTTGCATAGAATGAAGTTTTTTTCATCTTATAATACGAGCTGAAACGCCTACAGCGAGTGTCAAAATCAAATGTACGTTTTCGGTATGAAGCGACTTTGTATTCGTTTGGGACGTGTTTTGCTATTCGAAACGCATGAATCTTGCGTATTTGCATAGAATTAAGTGTTTTTCATCTCATAATATGAGCTGGAATGCCTACCTCTGTAGGCATTCCAGCTCATATTACTTATTATTATTATTATTATTAAAACACCAATATACGAATTCGGTATGAGGCGACTATGCGTTCGTGTGGACGTGTTTGGCTGCCCAAAATGCGTGAATCTTGCATATTTGCATAGAATGAAGTTTTTTTCATCTTATAATATTAGCTGAAACATCTACAGCGAGTGTGAAACTGAATTGAACGTTTTCGGTATGAAGCGAATTTTCTTTCGATTGGGGCGTGTTTGGCTACTCGAAATGCATGGATCTTGCATATTTGAATAGAATGAAGTGTATTTCATCTTCTACGAGCGGAAACGCCTACAGCTAGTATGAAACTCAAATGTACGATTTCGGTATGAAGCGACTTTGCTTTCGATTGGGGCGTGTTTGACTGCCCGAAAAGCATGAATCTTGCGTATTTGCAAACAATGAAGTATTTTTCATTTTATAATACGAGCTGAAACGCCTACAGCGGGTGTGAAACTCAAATGTACGATATCGGTATAAAGCTACTTTGCGTTCCATTGGTGCGTGTTTGGCTGCCCAAAAAGGCACGAATCTTGCGTATTTGCATAGAATAAAGTGTTTTTCATCTTATAATACGAGCTTGAACGTTTACATCGAGTGTGAAACTCAAATGTACGATTTCGGTATAAAGCGATTTTGCTGTCGATCGGGCGTGTTTGGCTACTCGAAACGCATGAATCTTGCGTATTTGCATAGAATAAAGTGTTTCTCATCTTACAATACCAGCTGAAACACCTACAGCGAGTGTGAAACGTAAATGTACGATTTCGGTATAAAGCGACTTTGCGTTACATTGGGGCGTGTTTGGCTGCCCACAATGCATGAATCTTGAGTATTTGCATAGAATGAAGTGTTTCTCATCTTACAATACCAGCTGAAACACCTACAGCGAGTGTGAAACTCAAATGTACGATTTCGGTATAAAGCGACTTTGCGTTCCATTGGGGCTTGTTTGGCTGCCCAAAATGCATGAATCTTACGTATTTGTATAGAATGAAGTATTTTTCGTCTCATAATACGAACTGGAACCCATACAGCATGCGTAAAACTCGAATAAAGGAATTCGGTATAAGGCGACTATGCGTTCGTGTGGGACGTGTTTGGCTGCCCAAAATGCACGAATCTTGCATATTTGCATAGAATGGAGTTTTTTTCATCATATAATGCGAGCTGAAACGCGTACAGCAAGTGTGAAACTCAAATGTACGATTTCGGTATAAAGCGACTTTGCGTTCGACTCGGGCGTGTTTGTCTGCCCAAAAAGCATGAATCTTGCGTATTTGCATAGAATGAAGTGGTTTTCATTTCATAATACGAGCTTGAACGTTTACATCGAGTGTGATACTCAAATGTACGATTTCGGTATAAAGCGACTTTGCGTTCCATTAGGGCGTGTTTGGCAGCCCAAAATGCATGAATGTTGCGTATTTGCATAGAATAAAGTCATAGAATAAAGTTTCATCTTATAATATGAGCTAAAACACCTACAGCAAGTGTGAAACTCGAACATACGATTTCAGTATAATAAAGCGACTTTGCGTTCGATTGGGGCCTTTTTGGGTACTCGAAATGCATGAATCTTGCATATTTGCATAGAATGAAGTATTTTTCATCTCAAAATACGAGCTGAAACGCCTACAGCCAGTGTGAAACTCAAATGTACGATTTCGGTGTAAAGCGACTTTGCGTTTCATTGGGGCGTGTTTGGCTGCCCAAAATGCATGAATCTTGCGTATTTGCATAGAATAAAGATTTTTTCATCTTATTATACGAGCTGAAACACCTACAGCGAGTGTGAAACTCAATTGTACGTTTTCGGTATGAAGCGACTTTGCTTTCGATAGGGGCGTGTATGCCTACTCGAAATGCATGAGGCTTGCGTATTTGAATAGGATGAAGTGTGTTTCATCTTATACGAGCTGAAACGCCTACAGCCAGTGTGCAACTCAAATGTACGATTTCGGTATAAAGTGACTTTGCGTTCGATTCGGGCGTGCTTGGCTGCCCAAAAAGCATGAATGTTGCGTATTTGCATAGAATGCAGTGTTTTTCATCTCAAAATACGAGCTGAAACGCCTACAGCGAGTGTGAAACTCAGATGTACGATTTCAGTATAAAGCGACTTTGCGTTCCATTGGGGCGTGTTTGGCTGACAAAATGCATGAATCTTGCGTATTTGCATAGAATAAAGTGTTTTTCATCTTATAATACGAGCTGAAACGCTTACAGCGAGAGTGAAACTCAAATGTACGTTTTCGGTATGAAACGACTTTGCTTTCGATTGGGGCCTGTTTGGGTACTCGAAATGCATGAATCTTCCGTATTTTCATAGAATGAAGTGTTTTTCATCTCAAAATACGAATTGAAACGCCTATAGCGAGTGTGAAACTCAAATGTACGATATCGGTATAAAGCTACTTTGCGTTCGATTGGGGCTTGTTTGGCTGCTCAAAACGCCTGAATCTTACGTATTTGTATAGTATGAAGTCTCTTTCATTTCATAATACGAGCTGGAACGCATACAGCGAGCGTAAAACTCGAGTGAACGAATCCGGTATAAGGCGACTTTTTGTTCCTTTGGGACGTGTTTGGGTGCTCAAAATGCCTGAATCTTGCATATTTGCATAGAATGAAGTCTTTTTAATCTAAAAATACGAGCTGAAACGCCTACAGCGAGTGTGAAACTCAGATGTACGATTTCGGTATAAAGCGACTTTGCGTTCCATTGGGGCGTGTTTGGCTGCTCAAAACGCATGAATCTTCCGTATTTTCATAGAATGAAGTGTTTTTCATCTCAAAATACGAATTGAAACCCCTATAGCGAGTGTAAAACTCAAATGTACGATATCGGTATAAAGCTACTTTGCGTTTGATTGGGGCTTGTTTGGCTGCTCAAAACGCCTGGATCTTGCGTATTCGTATAGTATGAAGTCTCTTTCATTTCATAATACGAGCTGGAACGCATACAGCGAGCGTAAAACTCGAGTAAACGAATTCGGTATAAGGCGACTTTTTGTTCCTTTGGGACGTGTTTGGGTGCTCAAAATGCCTGAATCTTGCATATTTGCATAGAATGAAGTATTTTAAATCTAAAAATGCGAGCTGAAACGCCTACAGCGAATGTGAAACTCAGATGTACGATTTCGGTATAAAGCGACTTTGCGTTCCATTGGGGAGTGTTTGGCTGCTCAAAACGCATGAATCTTGCGTATTTGTATAGAATGAAGTATTTTTCGTCTCATAATACGACCTGGAACTCATACAGCATGCGTAACACTTGAATAAAGGAATTTGGTATAAGGCGCCTAAGCGTTCGTGTGGGACGTGTTTGGCTGCCAAAAATGCATGAATCTTGAATATTTGCATAGAATGAAGTTTTTTTCATCTTATATTACGAGCTGAAACGCCTACAGCGAGTGTCAAAATCAAATGTACGTTTTCGGTATGAAGCGACTTTGTATTCGTTTGGGACGTGTTTTGCTATTCGAAACGCATGAATCTTGCGTATTTGCATAGAATTAAGTGTTTTTCATCTCATAATATGAGCTGGAATGCCTACCTCTGTAGGCATTTCAGCTCATATTACTTATTATTATTATTATTATTAAAACACCAATATACGAATTCGGTATGAGGCGACTATGCGTTAGTGTGGACGTGTTTGGCTGCCCAAAATGCATGAATCTTGCGTATTTGCATACAATGAAGTATTTTTCATTTTATAATACGAGCTGAAACGCCTACAGCGAGTGTGAAACTCAAATGTACGTTTTCGGTATGAAGCGACTTTGCTTTCGATTGGGGCCTATTTGGGTACTGGAAATCATGAATCTTCCGTATTTGCATAGAATAAAGTGTTTTTCATCTTATAATACGATCTGAAACGCCTACAGCGAGTGTGAAACTCAAATGTACGATATCGGTATAAAGCTACTTTGCGTTCCATTGGGGCGTGATTGGCTGCCCAAAATGCATGAATCTTGCGTATTTGCATAGAATAAAGTGTTTTTCTTCCTATAATACGAGCTGAAACGCCTACACCGAGTGTGAAACTCAAATGTACGTTTTCGGTATGAAGCGACTTTGCTTTCGATTGGGGCCTGTTTGGGTACTCGAAATGCATGAATCTTCCGTATTTGCATAGAATGAAGTGTTTTTCATCTCAAAATACGAACTGAAACGCATACAGCGAGCGTAAAACTCGAGTAAACGAATTCGGTATAAGGCGACTAAGCGTTCGTGTGGGACGTGTTTGGTTGCCCAAAATGCATGAATCTTGAATATTTGGATAGAGTGAAGTTTTTTTCATCTTATAATACGAGCTGAAACGCGTACAGCGAGAGTGAAACTCAAATGTACGATTTCGGTATAAAACGACTTTGCGTTCCATGGGGGCGTGTTTGGCTGCCCAAAATGCATGAATCTTGCGTATTTGCATAGAATAAAGTGTTTTTCATCTTATAATACGAGCTGAAACGCCTACAGCGAGTGTGAAACTCAAATGTACGTTTTCGGTATGCAGCGACTTTGCTTTCAATTGGGGCCTGTTTGGGTACTGGAAATGCATGAATCTTGCGTATTTGTATAGAATGAAGTATTTTTCGTCTCATAATACGAGCTGGAACGCATACAGCATGCGTAAAACTCGAATAAAGGAATTCGGTATAAGGCGACTAAGCGTTCGTGTGGGACGTGTTTGGTTGCCCAAAATGCATGAATCTTGAATATTTGCATAGAATGTAGTTTTTTTCATCTTATAATACGAGCTGAAACGCGTACAGCGAGAGTGAAACTCAAATGTACGATTTCGGTATAAAGCGACTTTGCGTTCCATGGGGGCGTGTTTGGCTGCCCAAAATGCATGAATCTTGCGTATTTGCATAGAATAAAGTGTTTTTCATCTTATAATACGAGCTGAAACGCCTACAGCGAGTGTGAAACTCAAATGTACGTTTTCGGTATGCAGCGACTTTGCTTTCAATTGGGGCCTGTTTGGGTACTCGAAATGCATGAATCTTCCGTATTTGCATAGAATGAAGTGTTTTTCATCTCAAAAAACGAACTGAAACGCCTACAGCGAGTGTGAAACTCAAATGTACGATATCGGTATAAAGCTACTTTGCGTTCGATTGGGGCTTGTTTGGCTGCTCAAAACGCATGAATCTTGCGTATTTGTATAGAATGAAGTATTTTTCGTCTCATAATACGAGCTGGAACGCATACAGCATGCGTAAAACTCGAATAAAGGAATTCGGTATAAGACGACTAAGCGTTCGTGTGGGACGTCTTTGGTTGCCCAAAATGCATGAATCTTGCATATTTGCATAGAATGAAGTTTGTTTCATCTTTTAATACGAGCTGAAACGCGTACAGGGAGTGTGAAACTCAAATGTACGATTTCGGTATAAAGCGACTTTGCGTTCCATTGGGGCGTGTTTGGCAGCCCAAAATGCATGAATGTTGCGTATTTGCATAGAATAAAGTCATAGAATAAAGTTTCATCTTATAATGTGAGCTGAAACAACTACAGCAAGTGTGAAACTCGAATATACGATTTCGGTATAATAAAGCGACTTTGCGTTCCATTGGGGCGTGTTTGGCTGCCCAAAATGCATGAATCCTGCGTATTTGCATAGAATAAAGTGTTTTTCATCTTATAATACGAGCTGAAACACCTACAGCGAGTGTGAACCTCAAATGTAGGTTTTCGGTATGAAGCGACTTTGCATTCGTTTGGGACGTGTTTTGCTATTCAAAACGCATGAATCTTGCGTATTTGCATAGAATTAAGTGTTTTTCATCTCATAATATGAGCTGGAATGCCTACCTCTGAAGGCATTCCAGCTCATATTACTCTTTATTATTATTATTTTTAAAACACCAATATACGAATTCGGTATAAGGCGACTTTACGTTCGATTGGGGCGTGTTTAGCTGCCCAAAATGCATGAATCTTGCGTATTTGCATAGAATTAAGTGTTTTTCATCTCATAATATGAGCTGGAATGCCTACCTCTGTAGGCATTCCAGCTCATATTACTTATTATTATTATTATTATTATTAAAACACCAATATACGAATTCGGTATGAGGCGACTATGCGTTCGTGTGGACGTGTTTGGCTGCCCAAAATGCATGAATCTTGCATATTTGCATAGAATAAAGTGTTTTTCATCTTATAATACGAGCTGAAACACCTACAGCGAGTGTGAACCTCAAATGTAGGTTTTCGGTATGAAGCGACTTTGCATTCGTTTGGGACGTGTTTTGCTATTCAAAACGCATGAATCTTGCGTATTTGCATAGAATTAAGTGTTTTTCATCTCATAATATGAGCTGGAATGCCTACCTCTGAAGGCATTCCAGCTCATATTACTCATTATTATTATTATTTTTAAAACACCAATATACGAATTCGGTATAAGGCGACTTTACGTTCGATTGGGGCGTGTTTAGCTGCCCAAAATGCATGAATCTTGCGTATTTGCATAGAATTAAGTGTTTTTCATCTCATAATATGAGCTGGAATGCCTACCTCTGTAGGCATTCCAGCTCATATTACTTATTATTATTATTATTATTATTAAAACACCAATATACGAATTCGGTATGAGGCGACTATGCGTTCGTGTGGACGTGTTTGGCTGCCCAAAATGCATGAATCTTGCATATTTGCATAGAATGAAGTTTTGTTCATCTCATAATACGAGCTGAAACACCTACCGCGAGTGTGAAACTCAATTGTACGATTTCGGTATGAAGCGACTTTGCTTTCGATTGGGGCGTGTTTGGCTACTCGAAATGCATGAGTCTTGCGTATTTGAATAGAATGAAGTGTTATTCATCTTCTACGAGCGGAAACGCCTACAACTAGTGTGAAACTCAAATGTGCGATTTCGGTATAAAGTGACTTTGCGTTCCATTCGGGCGTGTTTGGCTGCCCGAAAAGCATGAATCTTGCGTATTTGCATACAATGAAGTATTTTTCATTTTATAATACGAGCTGAAACGCCTACAGCGAGTGTGAAACTCAAATGTACGTTTTCGGTATGAAGCGACTTTGCTTTCGATTGGGGCCTATTTGGGTACTCGAAATCATGAATCTTCCGTATTTGCATACAATGAAGTTTTTCAACTCAAAATACGATCTGAAACGCCTACAGCGAGTGTGAAACTCAAATGTACGATATCGGTATAAAGCTACTTTGCGTTCCATTGGGGCGTGTTTGACTACCCAAAATGCATGAATCTTGCGTATTTGTATAGTATGAAGTCTCTTTCATTTCATAATACGAGCTGGAACTCATACAGCATGCGTAAAACTCGAATAAAGGAATTCGGTATAAGGCGACTAAGCGTTCGTGTGGGACGTGTTTGGCTGCCCAAAATGCATGAATCTTGAATATTTGCATAGAATGAAGTTTTTTTCATCTTACAATACGAGCTGAAACGCGTACAGCGAGAGTGAAACTCAAATGTACGATTTCGGCATAAAGCGACTTTGCGTTCCATTGGGGCGTGTTTGGCTGCCCAAAATGCATGAATGTTGCGTATTTGCATAGAATAAAGTGTTTTTCATCTTATAATACGAGCTGAAATACCTACAGCGAGTGTGAACCTCAAATGTACGTTTTCGGTATGAAGCGACTTTGCATTCGTTTGGGACGTGTTTTGCTATTCGAAACGCATGAATCTTGCGTATTTGCATAGACATGAGTGTTTTTCATCTCATAATATGAGCTGGAATGCCTACCTCTGTAGGCTTTCCAGATCATATTACTCATTATTATTATTATTATTAAAACACCAATATACGAATTCGGTATAAGGCGACTTTACGTTCGATTGGGGCGTGTTTGACTGCCCAAAATGCATGAATCTTGCGTATTTGCGTAGAATGATGTGATTTTCATCTTATAATACGAGCTGAAACGCCTACACCGAGTGTGAAACTCAAATGTACGATTTCGGTATAAAGCGACTTTGCGTTCGATTCGGGCGTGTTTTGCTGCCCAAAAAGCATGAATCTTGCGTATTTGCATACAATGAAGTGGTTTTCATTTCATAATACGAGCTTGAACGTTTACATAGAGTGTGAAACTCTAATGTACGATTTCGGTATAAAGCGATTTTGCTGTCGATCGGGCGTGTTTGGCTACTCGAAACGCATGAATCTTGCGTATTTGCATAGAATAAAGTGTTTTTCATCTTATAATACGAGCTGAAACACCTACAGCGAGTGTGAACCTCAAATGTGAGTTTTCGGTATGAAGCGACTTTGCATTCGTTTGGGACGTGTTTTGCTATTCGAAACGCATGAATCTGGCGTATTTGCATAGAATTAAGTGTTTTTCATCTCATAATATGAGCTGGAATGCCTACCTCTGCAGGCTTTCCAGCTCATATTACTCATTATTATTATTATTATTAAAACACCAATATACGAATTCGGTATAAGGCGACTTTACGTTTGATTGGGGCGTGTTTGACTGCCCAAAATGCATGCATCTTGCGTATTTGCATAGAATGATGTGATTTTCATCTTATAATACGAGCTGAAACGCCTACATCGAGTGTGAAACTCAAATGTACGATTTCGGTATAAAGCGATTTTGCTGTCGATCGTGCGTGTTTGGCTACTCGAAACGCATGAATCTTGCGTATTTGCATTAGAATAAAGTTTTCTCATCTTACAATACCAGCTGAAACACCTACAGCGAGTGCGAAACTCAATTGTACGTTTTCGGTATGAAGCGATTTTGCTTTCGATTGGGGCGTGTTTGGCTGCTCAAAACGCATGAATCTTGCGTATTTGTATAGAATGAAGTATTTTTCGTCTCACAATATGAGATGGAACTCATACAGCATGCGTAAAACTCGAATAAAGGAATTCGGTATAAGGCGACTAAGCGTTCGTGTGGGACGTGTTTGGCGGCGAAAAATGCATGAATCTTGAATATTTGCATAGAATGAAGTTTTTTTCATCTTATAATACGAGCTGAAACGCGTACAGCGAGAGTGAAACTCAAATGTACGATTTCGGTATAAAGCGACTTTGCATTCCATTGGGGCGTGTTTCGCTGCCCAAAATGCATGAATCTTGCCTATTTGCATAGAATAAAGTGTTTTTCATCTTATAATACGAGCTGAAACGCCTACAGCGAGTGTGAAAATCGAATGTACGTTTTCGGTATCAAGGGACTTTGCATTCGTTTGGGACGTGTTTTGCTATTCGAAACGCATGAATCTTGCGTATTTGCATAGAATTAAGTGTTTTTCATCTCATAATATGAGCTGGACGGCCTACCTCTGTAGGCATTCCAGCTCATATTACTTATTATTATTATTATTATTATTAAAACACCAATATACGAATTCGGTATGAGGCGACTATGCGTTCGTGTGGACGTGTTTGGCTGCCCAAAATGCCTGAATCTTGCATATTTGCATAGAATGAAGTTTTTTTCATCTTATAATACGAGCTGAAACACCTACAGCGAGTGTGAAACTCAATTGTACGTTTTCGGTATGAAGCGAATTTTCTTTCGATTGGGGCGTGTTTGGCTACTCGAAATGCATGGATCTTGCGTATTTGAATAGAATGAAGTGTATTTCATCTTCTACGAGCGGAAACGCCTACAGCTAGTGTGAAACTCAATTGTACGATTTCGGTATGAAGCGACTTTGCTTTCGATGGGGGCGTGTTTGGCTACTCGAAATGCATGAGTCTTGCGTATTTGAATAGAATGAAGTGTTATTCATCTTCTACGACCGGAAACGCCTACAACTAGTGTGAAACTCAAATGTACGATTTCGGTATAAAGTGACTTTGCGTTCCATTCGGGCGTGTTTGGCTGCCCGAAAAGCATGAATCTTGCGTATTTGCATACCATGAAGTATTTTTCATTTTACAATACGAGCTGAAACGCCTACAGCGAGTGTGAAACTCAAATGTACGTTATCGGTATGAAGCGACTTTGCTTTCGATTGGGGCCTATTTGGGTACTCGAAATCATGAATCTTCCGTATTTGCATACAATGAAGTGTTTTTCAACTCAAAATACGAACTGAAACGCCTACAGCGAGTGTGAAACTCAAATGTACGTTTTCGGTATAAAGCGACTTTGCATTCCATTGGGGCGTGTTTCGCTGCCCAAAATGCATGAATCTTGCCTATTTGCATAGAATAAAGTGTTTTTCATCTTATAATACGAGCTGAAACGCCTACAGCGAGTGTGAAAATCGAATGTACGTTTTCGGTATCAAGGGACTTTGCATTCGTTTGGGACGTGTTTTGCTATTCGAAACGCATGAATCTTGCGTATTTGCATAGAATTAAGTGTTTTTCATCTCATAATATGAGCTGGACGGCCTACCTCTGTAGGCATTCCAGCTCATATTACTTATTATTATTATTATTATTATTAAAACACCAATATACGAATTCGGTATGAGGCGACTATGCGTTCGTGTGGACGTGTTTGGCTGCCCAAAATGCCTGAATCTTGCATATTTGCATAGAATGAAGTTTTTTTCATCTTATAATACGAGCTGAAACACCTACAGCGAGTGTGAAACTCAATTGTACGTTTTCGGTATGAAGCGAATTTTCTTTCGATTGGGGCGTGTTTGGCTACTCGAAATGCATGGATCTTGCGTATTTGAATAGAATGAAGTGTATTTCATCTTCTACGAGCGGAAACGCCTACAGCTAGTGTGAAACTCAATTGTACGATTTCGGTATGAAGCGACTTTGCTTTCGATGGGGGCGTGTTTGGCTACTCGAAATGCATGAGTCTTGCGTATTTGAATAGAATGAAGTGTTATTCATCTTCTACGACCGGAAACGCCTACAACTAGTGTGAAACTCAAATGTACGATTTCGGTATAAAGTGACTTTGCGTTCCATTCGGGCGTGTTTGGCTGCCCGAAAAGCATGAATCTTGCGTATTAGCATACCATGAAGTATTTTTCATTTTACAATACGAGCTGAAACGCCTACAGCGAGTGTGAAACTCAAATGTACGTTATCGGTATGAAGCGACTTTGCTTTCGATTGGGGCCTATTTGGGTACTCGAAATCATGAATCTTCCGTATTTGCATACAATGAAGTGTTTTTCAACTCAAAATACGAACTGAAACGCCTACAGCGAGTGTGAAACTCAAATGTACGTTTTCGGTATAAAGCGACTTTGCATTCCATTGGGGCGTGTTTCGCTGCCCAAAATGCATGAATCTTGCCTATTTGCATAGAATAAAGTGTTTTTCATCTTATAATACGAGCTGAAACGCCTACAGCGAGTGTGAAAATCGAATGTACGTTTTCGGTATCAAGGGACTTTGCATTCGTTTGGGACGTGTTTTGCTATTCGAAACGCATGAATCTTGCGTATTTGCATAGAATTGAGTGTTTTTCATCTCATAATATGAGCTGGAATGCCTACCTCTGTAGGCATTCCAGCTCATATTACTTATTATTATTATTATTATTATTAAAACACCAATATACGAATTCGGTATGAGGCGACTATGCGTTCGTGTGGACGTGTTTGGCTGCCCAAAATGCATGAATCTTCCATATTTGCATAGAATGAAGTTTTTTTCATCTTATAATACGAGCTGAAACACCTACAGCGAGTGTGAAACTCAATTGTACGTTTTCGGTATGAAGCGAATTTTCTTTCGATTGGGGCGTGTTTGGCTACTCGAAATGCATGGATCTTGCGTATTTGAATAGAATGAAGTGTATTTCATCTTCTACGAGCGGAAACGCCTACAGCTAGTGTGAAACTCAAATGTACGATTTCGGTATGAAGCGACTTTGCTTTCGATTGGGGCGTGTTTGGCTACTCGAAATGCATGAGTCTTGCGTATTTGAATAGAATGAAGTGTTATTCATCTTCTACGACCGGAAACGCCTACAACTAGTGTGAAACTCAAATGTTCGATTTCGGTATAAAGTGACTTTGCGTTCCATTCGGGCGTGTTTGGCTGCCCGAAAAGCATGAATCTTGCGTATTTGCATACCATGAAGTATTTTTCATTTTACACTACGAGCTGAAACGCCTACAGCGAGTGTGAAACTCAAATGTACGTTTTCGGTATGAAGCGACTTTGCGTTCGATTGGGGCCTATTTGTGTACTCGAAATCATGAATCTTCCGTATGTGCATACGATGAAGTGTTTTTCAACTCAAAATACGAACTGAAACGCCTACAGCGAGTGTGAAACTCAAATGTACGTTTTCGGTATGAAGCGACTTTGCTTTCGATTGGCGCCTGTTTGGGTACTCGAAATGCATGAATCTTCCGTATTTGCATAGAATGAAGTGTTTTTCATCTCCAAATACGAACTGAAACGCCTACGGCGAGTGTGAAACTCAAATGTACGATATCGGTATAAAGCTACTTTGCGTTCCATTGGTGCGTGTTAGGCTGCCCAAAATGCATGAATCTTGCGTATTTGCATAGAATAAAGTGTTTTTCATCTTATAATACGAGCTTGAACGTTTACATCGAGTGTGAAACTCAAATGTACGATTTCGGTATAAAGCGATTTTGCTGTCGATCGGGCGTGTTTGGCTACTCGAAACGCATGAATCTTGCGTATTTGCATAGAATAAAGTGTTTCTCATCTTACAATACCAGCTGAAACACCTACAGCGAGTGTGAAACTTAAATGTACGATTTCGGTATAAAGCGACTTTGCGTTCCATTGGGGCGTGTTTGGCTGCCCAAAATGCATGAATCTTGCCTAATTGCATAGAATAAAGATTTTTTCATCTTATAATACGAGCTGAAACACCTACAGCGAGTCTGAAACTCAATTGTACGTTTTCGGTATGAAGCGACTTTGCTTTCGATAGGGGCGTGTTTGCCTACTCGAAATGCATGAGTCTTGCGTATTTGAATAGAATGAAGTGTTTTTCATCTTATACGAGCTGAAACGCCTACAGCGAGTGTGCAACTTAAATGTACGATTTGGGTATAAAGTGACTTTGCGTTCGATTCGGGCGTGCTTGGCTGCCCAAAAAGCATGAATGTTGCGTATTTGCATAGAATAAAGTGTTTTTCATCTCAAAATACGAGCTGAAACGCCTACAGCGAGTGTGAAACTCAGATGTACGATTTCGGTATAAAGCTACTTTGCGTTCCATTGGTGCGTGTTTGGCTGCCCAAAATGCATGAATCTTGCGTATTTGCATAGAATAAAGTGTTTTTCTTCTTATAATACGAGTTTGAACGTTTACATCGAGTGTGAAACTCAAATGTACGATTTCGTTATAAAGCGATTTTGCTGTCGATCAGGCGTGTTTGGCTACTCGAAACGCATGAATCTTGCGTATTTGCATAGAATAAAGTGTTTCTCATCTTACAATACCAGCTGAAACACCTACAGCGAGTGTGAAACTTAAATGTACGATTTCGGTATAAAGCGACTTTGCGTTACATTGGGGCGTGTTTGGCTGCCCAAAATGCATGAATCTTGCGTATTTGCATAGAATGAAGTGTTTCTCATCTTACAATACCAGCTGAAACACCTACAGCGAGTGTGAAACTCAAATGTACGATTTCGGTATAAAGCGACTTTGCGTTCCATTGGGGCTTGTTTGGCTGCCCAAAATGCATGAATCTTACGTATTTGTACAGTATGAAGTATTTTTCGTCTCATAATACGAACTGGAACCCATACAGCATGCGTAAAACTCGAATAAAGGAATTCGGTATAAGGCGACTATGCGTTCGTGTGGGACGTGTTGGGCTGCCCAAAATGCACGAATCTTGCATATTTGCATAGAATGGAGTTTTTTTCATCATATAATACGAGCTGAAACGCGTACAGCAAGTGTGAAACTCAAATGTACGATTCCGGTATAAAGCGACTTTGCGTTCGACTCGGGCGCGTTTGTCTGCCCAAAAAGCATGAATCTTGCGTATTTGTATAGAATGAAGTATTTTTCATCTCAAAATACGAGCTGAAACGCCTACAGCCAGTGTGAAACTCAAATGTACGATTTCGGTGTAAAGCGACTTTGCGTTTCATTGGGGCGTGTTTGGCTGCCCAAAATGCATGAATCTTGCGTATTTGCATAGAATAAAGATTTTTTCATCTTATTATACGAGCTGAAACACCTACAGCGAGTGTGAAACTCAATTGTACGTTTTCGGTATGAAGCGACTTTGCTTTCGATAGGGGCGTGTATGCCTACTCGAAATGCATGAGTCTTGCGTATTTGAATAGGATGAAGTGTGTTTCATCTTATACGAGCTGAAACGCCTACAGCGAGTGTGCAACTCAAATGTACGATTTCGGTATAAAGTGACTTTCCGTTCGATTCGGGCGTGCTTGGCTGCCCAAAAAGCATGAATGTTGCGTATTTGCATAGAATGAAGTGTTTTTCATCTCAAAATACGAGCTGAAACGCCTACAACGAGTGTGAAACTCAGATGTACGATTTCAGTATAAAGCGACTTTGCGTTCCATTGGGGCGTGTTTGGCTGACAAAATGCATGAATCTTGCGTATTTGCATAGAATAAAGTGTTTTTCATCTTATAATACGAGCTGAAACGCCTACAGCGAGTGTGAAACTCAGATGTACGATTTCGGTATAAAGCGACTTTGCGTTCCATTGGGGCGTGTTTGGCTGCTCAAAACGCATGAATCTTCCGTTTTTTCATAGAATGAAGTGTTTTTCATCTCAAAATACGAATTGAAACCCCTATAGCGAGTGTAAAACACAAATGTATGATATCGGTATAAAGCTACTTTGCGTTTGATTGGGGCTTGTTTGGCTGCTCAAAGCGCCTGGATCTTGCGTATTCGTATAGTATGAAGTCTCTTTCATTTCATAATACGAGCTGGAACGCATACAGCGAGCGTAAAACTCGAGTAAACGAATTCGGTATAAGGCGACTTTTTGTTCCTTTGGGACGTGTTTGGGTGCTCAAAATGCCTGAATCTTGCATATTTGCATAGAATGAAGTATTTTAAATCTAAAAATGCGAGCTGAAACGCCTACAGCGAATGTGAAACTCAGATGTACGATTTCGGTATAAAGCGACTTTGCGTTCCATTGGGGCGTGTTTGGCTGCTCAAAACGCATGAATCTTGCGTATTTATATAGAATGAAGTATTTTTCGTCTCATAATACGACCTGGAACTCATACAGCATGCGTAACACTCGATAAAGGAATTTGGTATAAGGCGCCTAAGCGTTCGTGTGGGACGTGTTTGGCTGCCAAAAATGCATGAATCTTGAATATTTGCATAGAATGAAGTTTTTTTCATCTTATAATACGAGCTGAAACGCCTACAGCGAGTGTCAAAATCAAATGTACGTTTTCGGTATGAAGCGACTTTTTATTCGTTTGGGACGTGTTTTGCTATTCGAAACGCATGAATCTTGCGTATTTGCATAGAATTAAGTGTTTTTCATCTCATAATATGAGCTGGAATGCCTACCTCTGTAGGCATTTCAGCTCATATTACTTATTATTATTATTATTATTAAAACACCAATATACGAATTCGGTATGAGGCGACTATGCGTTAGTGTGGACGTGTTTGGCTGCCCAAAATGCATGAATCTTGCGTATTTGCATACAATGAAGTATTTTTCATTTTATAATACGAGCTGAAACGCCTACAGCGCGTGTGAAACTCAAATGTACGTTGTCGGTATGAAGCGACTTTGCTTTCGATTGGGGCCTATTTGGGTACTGGAAATCATGAATCTTCCGTATTTGCATACAATGAAGTGTTTTTCAACTCAAAATACGATCTGAAACGCCTACAGCGAGTGTGAAACTCAAATGTACGATATCGGTATAAAGCTACTTTGCGTTCCACTGGGGCGTGTTTGGCTGCCCAAAATGCATGAATCTTGCGTATTTGCATAGAATAAAGTGTTTTTCTTCTTATAATACGAGCTGAAACGCCTACACCTAGTGTGAAACTCAAATGTACGTTTTCGGTATGAAGCGACTTTGCTTTCGATTGGGGCCGGTTTGGGTACTCGAAATGCATGAATCTTCCGTATTTGCATAGAATGAAGTGTTTTTCATCTCAAAATACGAACTGAAACGCATACAGCGAGCGTAAAACTCGAGTAAACGAATTCGGTATAAGGCGACTAAGCGTTCGTGTGGGACGTGTTTGGTTGCCCAAAATGCATGAATCTTGAATATTTGCATAGAATGAAGTTTTTTTCATCTTATAATACGAGCTGAAACGCGTACAGCGAGAGTGAAACTCAAATGTACGATTTCGGTATAAAACGACTTTGCGTTCCATGGGGGCGTGTTTGGCTGCCCAAAATGCATGAATCTTGCGTATTTGCATAGAATAAAGTGTTTTTCATCTTATAATACGAGCTGAAACGCCTACAGCGAGTGTGAAACTCAAATGTACGTTTTCGGTATGCAGCGACTTTGCTTTCAATTAGGGCCTGTTTGGGTACTCGAAATGCATGAATCTTCCGTATTTGCATAGAATGAAGTGTTTTTCATCTCAAAAAACGAACTGAAACGCCTACAGCGAGTGTGAAACTCAAATGTACGATATCGGTATAAAGCCACTTTGCGTTCGATTGGGGCTTGTTTGGCTGCTCAAAACGCATGAATCTTGCGTATTTGTATAGAATGAAGTATTTTTCGTCTCATAATACGAGCTGGAACCCATACAGCATGCGTAAAACTCGAATAAAGAATTCGGTATAAGGCGACGATGCATTCGTGTGGGACGTGTTTGGCTGCCCAAAATGCATGATTCTTGCATATTTGCATAGAATGAAGTTTGTTTCATCTTATAATACGAGCTGAAACGCGTACAGCGAGTGTGAAACTCAAATGTACGATTTCGGTATAAAGCGACTTTGCGTTCCATTGGGGCGTGTTTGGCAGCCCAAAATGCATGAATGTTGCGTATTTGCATAGAATAAAGTCATAGAATAAAGTTTCATCTTATAATATGAGCTGAAACAACTACAGCAAGTGTGAAACTCGAATATACGATTTCGGTATAAAGTGACTTTGCGTTCGATTCGGGCGTGCTTGGCTGCCCAAAAAGCATGAATGTTGCGTATTTGCATAGAATGAAGTGTTTTTCATCTCAAAATACGAGCTGAAACGCCTACAGCGAGTGTGAAACTCAGATGTACGATTTCAGTATAAAGCGACTTTGCGTTCCATTGGGGCGTGTTTGGCTGACAAAATGCATGAATCTTGCGTATTTGCATAGAATAAAGTGTTTTTCATCTTATAATACGAGCTGAAACGCCTACAGCGAGTGTGAAACTCAGATGTACGATTTCGGTATAAAGCGACTTTGCGTTCCATTGGGGCGTGTTTGGCTGCTCAAAACGCATGAATCTTCCGTATTTTCATAGAATGAAGTGTTTTTCATCTCAAAATACGAATTGAAACCCCTATAGCGAGTGTAAAACTCAAATGTACGATATCGGTATAAAGCTACTTTGCGTTTGATTGGGGCTTGTTTGGCTGCTCAAAACGCCTGGATCTTGCGTATTCGTATAGTATGAAGTCTCTTTCATTTCATAATACGAGCTGGAACGCATACAGCGAGCGTAAAACTCGAGTAAACGAATTCGGTATAAGGCGACTTTTTGTTCCTTTGGGATGTGTTTGGGTGCTCAAAATGCCTGAATCTTGCATATTTGCATAGAATGAAGTATTTGAAATCTAAAAATGCGAGCTGAATCGCCTACAGCGAATGTGAAACTCAGATGTACGATTTCGGTATAAAGCGACTTTGCGTTCCATTGGGGCGTGTTTGGCTGCTCAAAACGCATGAATCTTGCGTATTTGTATAGAATGAAGTATTTTTCGTCTCATAATACGACCTGGAACTCATACAGCATGCGTAACACTCGAATAAAGGAATTTGGTATAAGGCGCCTAAGCGTTCGTGTGGGACGTGTTTGGCTGCCAAAAATGCATGAATCTTGAATATTTGCATAGAATGAAGTTTTTTTCATCTTATAATACGAGCTGAAACGCCTACAGCGAGTGTCAAAATCAAATGTACGTTTTCGGTATGAAGCGACTTTGTATTCGTTTGGGACGTGTTTTGCTATTCGAAACGCATGAATCTTGCGTATTTGCATAGAATTAAGTGTTTTTCATCTCATAATATGAGCTGGAATGCCTACCTCTGTAGGCATTTCAGCTCATATTACTTATTATTATTATTATTATTAAAACACCAATATACGAATTCGGTATGAGGCGACTATGCGTTAGTGTGGACGTGTTTGGCTGCCCAAAATGCATGAATCTTGCGTATTTGCATACAATGAAGTATTTTTCATTTTATAATACGAGCTGAAACGCCTACAGCGAGTGTGAAACTCAAATGTACGTTTTCGGTATGAAGCGACTTTGCTTTCGATTGGGGCCTATTTGGGTACTGGAAATCGTGAATCTTCCGTATTTGCATACAATGAAGTGTTTTTCAACTCAAAATACGATCTGAAACGCCTACAGCGAGTGTGAAACTCAAATGTACGATATCGGTATAAAGCTACTTTGCGTTCCATTGGGGCGTGTTTGGCTGCCCAAAATTCATGAATCTTGCGTATTTGCATAGAATAAAGTGTTTTTCTTCTTATAATACGAGCTGAAACGCCTACACCTAGTGTGAAACTCAAATGTACGTTTTCGGTATGAAGCGACTTTGCTTTCGATTGGGGCCTGTTTGGGTACTCGAAATGCATGAATCTTCCGTATTTGCATAGAATGAAGTGTTTTTCATCTCAAAATACGAACTGAAACGCATACAGCGAGCGTAAAACTCGAGTAAACGAATTCGGTATAAGGCGACTAAGCGTTCGTGTGGGACGTGTTTGGTTGCCCAAAATGCATGAATCTTGAATATTTGCATAGAATGAAGTTTTTTTCATCTTATAATACGAGCTGAAACGCGTACAGCGAGAGTGAAACTCAAATGTACGATTTCGGTATAAAACGACTTTGCGTTCCATGGGGGCGTGTTTGGCTGCCCAAAATGCATGAATCTTGCGTATTTGCATAGAATAAAGTGTTTTTCATCTTATAATACGAGCTGAAACGCCTACAGCGAGTGTGAAACTCAAATGTACGTTTTCGGTATGCAGCGACTTTGCTTTCAATTAGGGCCTGTTTGGGTACTCGAAATGCATGAATCTTCCGTATTTGCATAGAATGAAGTGTTTTTCATCTCAAAAAACGAACTGAAACGCCTACAGCGAGTGTGAAACTCAAATGTACGATATCGGTATAAAGCTACTTTGCGTTCGATTGGGGCTTGTTTGGCTGCTCAAAACGCATGAATCTTGCGTATTTGTATAGAATGAAGTATTTTTCGTCTCATAATACGAGCTGGAACCCATACAGCATGCGTAAAACTCGAATAAAGAATTCGGTATAAGGCGACGATGCATTCGTGTGGGACGTGTTTGGCTGCCCAAAATGCATGATTCTTGCATATTTGCATAGAATGAAGTTTGTTTCATCTTATAATACGAGCTGAAACGCGTACAGCGAGTGTGAAACTCAAATGTACGATTTCGGTATAAATCGACTTTGCGTTCCATTGGGGCGTGTTTGGCAGCCCAAAATGCATGAATGTTGCGTATTTGCATAGAATAAAGTCATAGAATAAAGTTTCATCTTATAATATGAGCTGAAACAACTACAGCAAGTGTGAAACTCGAATATACGATTTCGGTATAATAAAGCGACTTTGCGTTCCATTGGGGCGTGTTTGGCTGCCCAAATTGCATGAATCCTGCGTATTTGCATAGAATAAAGTGTTTTTCATCTTATAATACGAGCTGAAACACCTACAGCGAGTGTGAACCTCAAATGTACGTTTTCGGTATGAAGCGACTTTGCATTCGTTTGGGACGTGTTTTGCTATTCGAAACGCATGAATCTTGCGTATTTGCATAGAATTAAGTGTGTTTCGGCATCTAATACATTATCGCTCCTTTAGGACATTAACGGCTACGTGGATGCTCTCGGTTATAAACAGACACACACTTACACCACACTCAATGTATACAAAAACATATTAATAGGCGCTCTCGCTCGAGCAACGAGAGCGTTGTATACTCTCAGTATTACGACAATCACGGTACTGTCCATACGCGTCGGTGTATCTTTTCGAATAAATCTTAAACTCGTAGTTCGAAACACGGTTAAATTTCTGTGTCCGATCCGATCGTTCCTCCTTCCAACTACACCAATCGCAATATCCTTCCAACGTTCAAATACATAAAATGGTCCTTCGAGCCGGATTTTGTGGAAAAGTGTAGTGGTAGTAAAGTGCGAACAGTTCTCGATCGGAAACGCGCGGGGTAAGAGGTAACGGTAGCTCTCTCTCCCTTGTTCCCCCTCAGCACTCGCTCCATCGCTCGGTACATAGCTACCCACGTGTGTGTAGTGGTGAGGTGCGGCGGACGCTCTCGCGGACGCTCTCGTTGCGTGCGTTCGTGCTGTAACTGTGTTTCGGGTGTCGCACGCCCTATCGTGGTCGCTCGACCGTTCGCGCGCTATCGTTCGCACTCACATACTCTGTGACGTGGACGTAACGAATTTCGCGTGCTCCTCTATCGCTCTCACTGACTCTCGTGCGTTCGAGACGTGTTCGGTTACGCGCTTACTCGTGCTAATCACACTATCTCGTGCTACGAAGGGTAGTCGGCAGAGTTTCTCGTGTGGACATTTCAATACGAACAAAAAACCTCATTAGTGAGATGGCTGCTTCAGTGGGCACATTGACCGCTAGACAAACGGACCTCCTCGGCTTAATCTCTCGCGTAGTACCAAACGTGAAAAAAATTGGAAACGAAGAAGCGCACCCCCGAGCAGATTCAAGCACGGATCGAAATGCTCGATGCAAATTGGAAGAAGTTCTACTCCAATCATGAAATGCTTTCGGTGTTAAAACCGGAAGAGCGCTCCGAGTTAGAATACTACACCGAAGATCTTTACGCAAAATGTGAAGAAGCGTACTTGGATTCCAAAGGTGACTTGACTGCTTACCTTAATGAGCTCAAAAACAAGGTCAGTAAGGTATCCGGAAGTGCAGCAACAGAAACACGCGTAAATCTCGCGCCAAGTTCTCGGCAACTCCCGCGAATCAATTTACCTCGCTTCTCTGGATCGTATCGCGAATGGCGACAGTTTCGTGATCTTTTCACGTCGATGGTAGGTACGAATCTCGAGGTGTCAAACGTGGAAAAATTACAGTACCTGAAAATGAGTTTGACAGATGAGGCTGCTCAACTCGTGATAAACATTGATATTACCGATGATAATTTCGCTCGTGCGTGGCAAGTTCTCGTCGATCGGTACGAGAACAAGCGAGTCCTCATAGACACTCACCTCTCTTCATTGTTCGCGACTCAAAAAGTGAATCAACAGTCAGCCCCCGAACTCAAAACGTTGCTCGGTGAGGTAAAAGAAGCTCTCGGTGCGCTCAAAGCCCTCGGATGCCCTACAGAATCTTGGGATTGCATTCTAGTTTACATGGTGACGCGTAAATTCGACTCAGGCTCTCTCATCGACTGGGAGAAACAGATCGGAATCAAGAGTGAATCCCCGACGTTCGCGGAACTCGACAAGTTCATCCTGGGCCGTATTTACGCTCTCGAAGCCGTCGCGCGCGCAACCGAGCCAAAAAAATCAAGTCCCGCGACTTCGACGGCAGCTAAAACGCAAGCGTCAGCGAAATCGCATCAAGCTACCGCAGTTCAGCAAAGTGAAAGCTCAACTCCCGGCGCAACGAAACCCGCGCAGGCGAAGTGCTCGTTGTGCGATGCCGCTCATAAGCTACCGGCGTGTCCAGACTATCGCAGTAAGACTGTCGAACAAAAGCGAGAGACTGTTAAACAAAAAAATCTTTGCTTTAACTGCCTCGGCGCGCACCAGGTTCGTCACTGTCGATCGACTAATCGTTGTCGAACTTGTGGGGAACCTCATCACACGTCGATTCATCGACCAAGTAGTACTTCGAATGAGCGCGCTCCAGCAATACCGAACCCGCTACAATCGGGATCCATCGCTCCCGGGAGCCAAACAACCGCGTCCGCGCCTCCGCGCCGCGAAGATCCTCTACCATCAACGTCTGCGACTACGCATCTCGGTTCCACAACAGCGGTCAAGTATACGCCGGTGTTGCTCGCCACGGCACTCGTCAAAGTAACGTCGCGCTATGGCGATGAGTATGAAGTTCGAGCCCTTCTCGATCAAGGATCAGAAGTCTCATTCGTCACCGAAGCACTTGCGCAACGCATTAATCTACCGCGCCAACGAGTGTCGCTGCCGATCAGCGGCATTGGCGCTCAACGGTCTACAGTGGCGCGCGGTCTTATCGGTTTTGAAATCGTCTCTCGCGTGAATCCAGCGTTCGCGCTTCCGGTTAACGCGTACGTGCTCGCGAAGCTCACGTCCTATTTACCACCGATTCGAGTCCTTCAACATCCGTGGCCGCATATTCGCGACCTCGAACTTGCCGATCCGGAGTTTTCGTCAGCAACACAAATTGACTTGATACTAGGCGCTGAAGTTTACGGTCAGATTCTCGAGGACGGGCTCCGAAACGGCGGTCCTGGCAGCCCAGTCGCTCAACGGACCGCCCTGGGATGGATCCTCTCGGGCTCCGTCTCATCTAGATCAAGTTCAGAGGTGAGCTCTCGTCCCGCGCAAGGACTGCAGTGCTCCGTAGATCACGAGCTACTCGATCTCGTCCAGCGCTTCTGGGTGCAAGAAGAAACCCCCGTCGAACCAAACTCAAACTTGTCGGAAAGCGAGTCTCAGTGCGAGCAGCACTTCAACGAAACGCACTCGCGCACGCCTGAAGGACGCTATGTCGTACGCATACCCCTCAAGCGACTTCCGGAAGATCTCGGAGACTCGTATAAGCCGGCCTTGTTCTCACTCGCTCGTCAAGAAAAGCGGTTCACGACGAACCCTGTTTTGAAAGCAGAGTACTCAAAATTCTTGAGCGATTACGAAGCTCTCGGTCACATGGGTCCTGCACCAGATGCTGCCTCCCGGCCACGCCGTGCATTCTATCTTCCGCATCACGCTGTCGTGCGCGAAAGCAGCTCGACTACAAAGGTACGAGTAGTTTTTAACGGCTCGTATCGGACGAACGCTGGGATCTCGGTCAAGGACCTGCAACACGTCGGACCGAAACTGCAAACCAATCTCGCCGATGTTATAACACGCTGGCGTCGATACGCATTCGTCTTTGCGGCGGACATCGAAAAGATGTACCGTCAGATCTCCGTACACCAAGACGATTGGGATTTGCAGCGCATCTTGTGGAGAGAGAATCAAGACGCGCCCCCGCGGTCGTACTGGCTTCACACGGTGACATATGGGCTTGCAAGCGCTCCATATCTCGCGATCCGTGCACTTCGACAGCTCTCTATGGACGAGAGCTCGCGCTATCCTCTCGCTACAGACGTTATTCAACGCGAAATGTATGTCGATGACGTGCTCTCGGGAGCCGACGACATACCAGAAGCCCAAGAAAAAGTCCGACAAGTCGACGCGTGTCTCCGTTCCGGTTGTTTCCCGTTGCAAAAGTGGACAGCGAACGACGAAGAGGTGTTAACTAACATTGCTCAAGAGAAACGTGAGCACTCTTCTCCGGTTTCACTCGAAAACGACCCACTGTTTCGCGCTCTCGGGCTCCTATGGCATCCGCGGTCAGATTCGTTCGTGTTTGCCTCGTTCGATTCGGTACAATCGCCTCGTATAAGTAAACGCGTCGTGTTATCGCGTGTCGCGCAGCTGTTCGATCCTCTCGGCCGGATCGCACCTGTTGTCGTCCGAGGAAAAATCCTCATTCAAGAACTCTGGTCGGCAAAGCTCCGTTGGGACGATCCTCTTCCCGAAGAGCTCGCAACTCGATGGAAGACTTTCGAAAAGGATCTTCAAGCGATCGCGACGATTTCAGTGCCGCGGTGGCTCGGTACTCGCGCGTCCTCCCTCGCCATTGAGTTGCATGGTTTCTCGGACGCGTCTCAAGCCGCTCTTGGTGCAGTTATTTATTTACGCGTAATCACAGACCTCGACGACGTTCGCGTAACGCTCGTTGCTGCAAAGACACGAGTAGCTCCTCTCAAGAGTGTAACAATCCCTCGACTTGAACTAGCCGCCGCGCTTCTATTAGTGCGTCAGATCTCTCATGTGAGAGAGACTCTCGATATTGAAAACGCTCCGATACATTTCTGGACGGATTCCACTGTCGCGCTCGCGTACATCCGCGGTGACGCTCGACGATGGGCCGACTACGTGCGAAATCGCGTCCTCGAAATACAGGAACTCTCAAATTCCTACTGGCATCATGTCCCAGGGAAGGAAAATCCAGCAGATTGCGCATCGCGTGGGCTCTCCCCTCGTCAACTGAAAGAAGAGACCCTCTGGTGGAACAGTCCAACCTGGCTATCGAAACACTCAACGGCATGGCCATCGTCGATCCCGTCGCCGGAACCAGATGCTGCTCTGGAGGTTCGCAAGACAGCAGTTACCGTCGGCAATAGAAACGAGACTCCGGAAGTGTGGGAGCTCGTTGATCGGTTTTCGAGTCTCAGGACTCTCCTACGCGTAACTGCATGGATTCACCGGGCAGCACGGAAATTCAGGAAAGACCAGAACGCCGAAGGGAAACGCTCATTCCTCAACCCCGAAGAGCTAGACGCCGCTCGATTATTCTGGGTGAAGAAAACACAATCAGCTTATTTTGAAAACGAACTGAATCAACTCGCGCGAGGCAAGCAACTCTCGCGATCGAGTCCTCTGATTCGCCTCACGCCATTCGTCGATGCGTCTGGACTACTACGCGTCGGCGGAAGACTCCGAAACTCACTGCTCGATCATGACGAGAAGCATCCGCTAATCCTACCTCGAAACTCCGCACTTACGACGCTTGTGATTGACGACACTCATCGACGCACGCTTCACGGAGGGATTCAAGTGACTCTGGTCACCTTGCGACGCCGTTATTGGATCGTGGGTGGTCGCGTTCCAATCCGTTCATTCATCCATCGTTGTGTGCAATGCGTGCGACAACGGGCTGCTCTCGGACAGCAGCTAATGGGTCAGCTACCAATGGCGCGTGCAACTCCAGCTCGGCCATTCCATCGCTCTGGAGTCGACTATGCGGGACCATTAACGTTACGCACGTTCCGAGGTCGAGGCGCAAAATCGTACAAGGGATATATTGTCGTGTTCGTGTGTCTTTCATCGTCTGCTGTGCACCTGGAAATTGCCACCGATTACTCGACAGCAGGCTTCATCGCGGCGTACAAACGCTTCACAAGTCGCAGAGGCATCTGTGAAACGCTAACGAGTGATTGCGGAACGAACTTTATCGGTGCAGACAAAGAACTCCGAAAGCTCTTTCAAGCTTCTTCACGAGAAGTTGCAGATCTCGCCGACATCCTTGCAAGTGTTGGCACGCAGTGGAAATTCAATCCGCCATCGTCACCCCACTTCGGAGGCAAGTGGGAAGCAGCAGTCAAATCTGTAAAGTTCCATCCGAAGCGCGTCATCGGAGACACCGGGCTTACCTACGAAGAGTTTTCGACGCTCCTAGCGCAAGTCGAAGCCGTTCTGAATTCTCGACCTCTCTGCCCGCTCTCGGACGATCCGACCGATTTATCTGCGCTGACTCCAGGCCATCTCCTCATTGGTTCAGCTCTCACCACGATTCCGGAACCAACACTCATCGATCTGCCCAGTTCGCGCCTCTCTCGCTGGCAACTAATACGCCAGATGTTAGAGCAATTCTGGCAACGCTGGAGCACCGAGTACCTCCAACACCTTCAAACGGTAACGAAATGGCTACACCGATTCAATTCACTCAAGATCGGCTCACTCGTTCTCGTCAAAGACGAACGATATCCGCCTTCGAAATGGGCTCTCGGTAGAGTCATTGACGTTCACCCTGGCAAAGACAACTTAGTACGCGTCGCGACCGTACAAACTCAGCAAGCAGTATACAAGCGGCCAGTTGTCAAACTGGTGTTACTGCCGATCTCTACCAACGAGGATGACAACTAGAAGACCATCGACAGAAGATTCATAAGCTCCAGATATTGCCAATCTCTACAAGATTGCCAAGGCGGGCGGAATGTTTCGGCATCTAATACATTATCGCTCCTTTAGGACATTAACGGCTACGTGGATGCTCTCGGTTACAAACAGACACACACTTACACCACACTCAATGTATACAAAAACATATTAATAGGCGCTCTCGCTCGAGCAACGAGAGCGTTGTATACTCTCAGTATTACGACAATCACGGTACTGTCCACACGCGTCGGTGTATCTTTTCGAATAAATCTCAAACTCGTAGTTCGAAACACGGTTAAATTTCTGTGTCCGATCCGATCGTTCCTCCTTCCAACTACACCAATCGCAATATCCTTCCAACGTTCAAATACAAAGTGTTTTTCATCTCATAATATGAGCTGGAATGCCTACCTCTGAAGGCATTCCAGCTCATATTACTCATTATTATTATTATTTTTAAAACACCAATATACGAATTCGGTATAAGGCGACTTTACGTTCGATTGGGGCGTGTTTGGCTGCCCAAAATGCATGAATCTTACGTATTTGCATATAATAAAGTGTTTTTCATCTTATAATACAAGCTGAAACACCTACAGCGAGTGTGAACCTCAAATGTACGTTTTCGGTATGAAGCGACTTTGCATTCTTTTGGGACGTGTTTTGCTATTCAAAACGCATGAATCTTGCGTATTTGCATAGAATTAAGTGTTTTTCATCTCATAATATGAACTGGAATGCCTACCTCTGTAGGCATTCCAGCTCATATTACTCATTATTATTATTATTATTAAAACACCAATATACGAAATCGGTATAAGGCGACATTACGTTCGATTGGGGCGTGTTTGACTGCCCAAAATGCATGAATCTTGCGTATTTGCATAGAATGATGTGATTTTCATCTTATAATACGAGCTGAAACGCCTACACCGAGTGTGAAACCCAAATGTACGATTTCGGTATAAAGCGACTTTGCGTTCGATTCGGGCGTGTTTGGCTGCCCAAAAAGCATGAATCTTGCGTATTTGCATACAATGAAGTGGTTTTCATTTCATAATACGAGCTTGAACGTTTACATCGAGTGTGAAACTCAAATGTACGATTTCGGTATAAAGCGAATTTGCGTTCCATGGGGGCGTGTTTGGCTGCCCAAAATGCATGAATCTTGCGTATATGTATAGTATGAAGTCTCTTTCATTTCATAATACGAGCTGGAACGCATACAGCGAGCGTAAAACTCGAGTAAACGAATTCGGTATAAGGCGACTTTTTGTTCCTTTGGGACGTGTTTGGGTGCTCAAAATGCCTGAATTTTGCATATTTGCATAGAATGAATTATTTTTAATCTCAAAATATGAGCTGAAACGCCTACAGCGAGTGTGAAACTCAGATGTACGATTCCGGTATAAAGCGACTTTGCGTTCCATTGGGGCGTGTTCGGCTGCCCAAAATGGATGAATCTTGCGTATTTGCATAGAATAAAGTGTTTTTCGTCTTATAATACGAGCTGAAACGCCTACAGCGAGTGCGAAACTCAATTGTACGTTTTCGGTATGAAGCGACTTTGCTTTCGATTGGGGCGTGTTTGTCTGCTCAAAACGCATGAATCTTGCGTATTTGCATAGAATTAAGTGTTTTTCATCTCATAATATGAGCTGGAATGCCTACCTCTGTAGGCATTCCAGCTCATATTACTTATTATTATTATTATTATTATTAAAACACCAATATACGAATTCGGTATGAGGGGACTATGCGTTCGTGTGGACGTGTTTGGCTGCCCAAAATGCATGAATCTTGCATATTTGCATAGAATGAAGTTTTGTTCATCTTATAATACGAGCTGAAACACCTACAGCGAGTGTGAAACTCAATTGTACGTTTTCGGTATGAAGCGAATTTTCTTTCGATTGGGGCGTGTTTGGCTACTCGAAATGCATGGATCTTGCGTATTTGAATAGAATGAAGTGTATTTCATCTTCTACGAGCGGAAACGCCTACAACTAGTGTGAAACTCAAATGTGCGATTTCGGTATAAAGTGACTTTGCGTTCCATTCGGGCGTGTTTGGCTGCCCGAAAAGCATGAATCTTGCGTATTTGCATACAATGAAGTATTTTTCATTTTATAATACGAGCTGAAACGCCTACAGCGAGTGTGAAACTCAAATGTACGTTTTCGGTATGAAGCGACTTTGCTTTCGATTGGGGCCTATTTGGGTACTCGAAATCATGAATCTTCCGTATTTGCATACAATGAAGTGTTTTTCAACTCAAAATACGATCTGAAACGCCTACAGCGAGGGTGAAACTCAAATGTACGATATCGGTATAAAGCTACTTTGCGTTCCATTGGGGCGTGTTTGACTACCCAAAATGCATGAATCTTGCGTATTTGTATAGTATGAAGTCTCTTTCATTTCATAATACGAGCTGGAACTCATACAGCATGCGTAAAACTCGAATAAAGGAATTCGGTATAAGGCGACTAAGCGTTCGTGTGGGACGTGTTTGGCTGCCGAAAATGCATGAATCTTGAATATTTGCATAGAATGAAGTTTTTTTCATCTTACAATACGAGCTGAAACGCGTACAGCGAGAGTGAAACTCAAATGTACGATTTCGGCATAAAGCGACTTTGCGTTCCATTGGGGCGTGTTTGGCTGCCCAAAATTCATGAATCTTGCGTATTTGCATAGAATAAAGTGTTTTTCATCTTATAATACGAGCTGAAATACCTACAGCGAGTGTTAACCTGAAATGTACGTTTTCGGTATGAAGCGACTTTGCATTCGTTTGGGACGTGTTTTGCTATTCGAAACGCATGAATCTTGCGTATTTGCATAGAATTAAGTGTTTTTCATCTCATAATATGAGCTGGAATGCCTACCTCTGTAGGCTTTCCAGATCATATTACTCATTATTATTATTATTATTAAAACACCAATATACGAATTCGGTATAAAGCGATTTTACGTTCGATTGGGGCGTGTTTGACTGCCCAAAATGCATGAATCTTGCGTATTTGCGTAGAATGATGTGATTTTCATCTTATAATACGAGCTGAAACGCCTACACCGAGTGTGAAAATCAAATGTACGATTTCGGTATAAAGCGACTTTGCGTTCGATTCGGGCGTGTTTTGCTGCCCAAAAAGCATGAATCTTGCGTATTTGCATACAATGAAGTGGTTTTCATTTCATAATACGAGCTTGAACGTTTACATCGAGTGTGAAACTCAAATGTACGATTTCGGTATAAAGCGATTTTGCTGTCGATCGGGCGTGTTTGGCTACTCGAAACGCATGAATCTTGCGTATTTGCATAGAATAAACTTTTCTCATCTTACAATACCAGCTGAAACACCTACAGCGAGTGTGAAACTCAAATGTACGATTTCGGTATAAAGCGAATTGCGTTCCATTGGGGCGTGTTTGGCTGCCCAATATGCATGAATCGTGCGTATTTGCATAGAATAAAGTGTTTTTCATCTCAAAATACGAACTCAAGCGCCTACAGGGAGTGTGAAACTCAGATGTACGATTTCGGGATAAACCGACTTTGCGTTCCATTGGGGCGTGTTCGGCTGCCCAAAATGGATGAATCTTGCGTATTTGCATAGAATAAAGTGTTTTTCATCTTATAATACGAGCTGAAACACCTACAGCGAGTGCGAAACTCAATTGTACGTTTTCGGTATAAAGCGATTTTGCTTTCGATTGGGGCGTGTTTGGCTGCTCAAAACGCATGAATCTTGCGTATTTGTATAGAATGAAGTATTTTTCGTCTCATAATACGAGCTGGAACGCATACAGCATGCGTAAAACTCGAATAAAGGAATTCGGTATAAGGCGACTAAGCGTTCGTGTGGGACGTGTTTGGTTGCCCAAAATGCATGAATCTTGAATATTTGCATAGAATGAAGTTTTTTTCATCTTATAATACGAGCTGAAACGCGTACAGCGAGAGTGAAACTCAAATGTACGATTTCGGTATAAAGCGACTTTGCGTTCCATGGGGGCGCGTTTGGCTGCCCAAAATGCATGAATCTTGCGTATTTGCATAGAATAAAGTGTTTTTCATCTTATAATACGAGCTGAAACGCCTACAGCGAGTGTGAAACTCAAATGTACGTTTTCGGTATGCAGCGACTTTGCTTACAATTGGGGCCTGTTTGGGTACTCGAAATGCATGAATCTTCCGTATTTGCATAGAATGAAGTGTTTTTCATCTCAAAAAACGAACTGAAACCCCTACAGCGAGTGTGAAACTCAAATGTACGTTATCGGTATAAAGCTACTTTGCGTTCGATTGGGGCTTGTTTGGCTGCTCAAAACGCATGAATCTTGCGTATTTGTATAGAATGAAGTATTTTTCGTCTCATAATACGAGCTGGAACGCATACAGCATGCGTAAAACTCGAATAAAGGAATTCGGTATAAGGCGACTAAGCGTTCGTGTGGGACGTGTTTGGTTGCCCAAAATGCATGAATTTTGCATATTTGCATAGAATGAAGTTTGTTTCATCTTATAATACGAGCTGAAACGCGTACAGCGAGTGTGAAACTCAAATGTACGATTTCGGTATAAAGCGACTTTGCGTTCCATTGGGGCGTGTTTGGCAGCCCAAAATGCATGAATGTTGCGTATTTGCTTAGTATAAAGTCATAGAATAAAGTTTCATCTTATAATATGAGCTGAAACAACTACAGCAAGTGTGAAACTCGAATATACGATTTCGGTATAATAAAGCGACTTTGCGTTCCATTGGGGCGTGTTTGGCTGCCCAAAATGCATGAATCCTGCGTATTTGCATAAAATAAAGTGTTTTTCATCTTATAATACGAGCTGAAACACCTACAGCGAGTGTGAACCTCAAATGTACGTTTTCGGTATGAAGCGACTTTGCATTCGTTTGGGACGTGTTTTGCTATTCAAAACGCATGAATCTTGCGTATTTGCATAGAATTAAGTGTTTTTCATCTCATAATATAAGCTGGAATGCCTACCTCTGAAGGCATTCCAGCTCATATTACTGATTATTATTATTATTTTTAAAACACCAATATACGAATTCGGTATAAGGCGATTTTACGTTCGATTGGGGCGTGTTTGGCTGCCCAAAATGCATGAATCTTGCGTATTTGCATAGAATAAAGTGTTTTTCATCTTATAATACAAGCTGAAACACCTACATCGAGTGTGAAACTCAAATGTACGATTTCGGTATAAAGCGACTTTGCGTTCCATTGGGGCGTGTTTGGCTGCCCAAAATGCATGAATCTTGCGTATATGTATAGTATGAAGTCTCTTTCATTTCATAATACGAGCTGGAACGCATACAGCGAGCGTAAAACTCGAGTAAACGAATTCGGTATAAGGCGACTTTTTGTTCCTTTGGGACGTGTTTGGGTGCTCAAAATGCCTGAATTTTGGATATTTGCATAGAATGAATTATTTTTAATCTCAAAATATGAGCTGAAACGCCTACAGCGAGTGTGAAACTCAGATGTACGATTTCGGTATAAAGCGACTTTGCGTTCCATTGGGGTGTGTTCGGCTGCCCAAAATGAATGAATCTTGCGTATTTGCATAGAATAAAGTGTTTTTCGTCTTATAATACGAGCTGAAACGCCTACAGCGAGTGCGAAACTCAATTGTACGTTTTCGGTATGAAGCGACTTTGCTTTAGATTGGGGCGTGTTTGTCTGCTCAAAACGCATGAATCTTGCGTATTTGCATAGAATTAAGTGTTTTTCATCTCATATTACTTATTATTATTATTATTATTATTAAAACACCAATATACGAATTCGGTATGAGGCGACTATGCGTTCGTGTGGACGTGTTTGGCTGCCCAAAATGCATGAATCTTGCATATTTGCATAGAATGAAGTTTTGTTCATCTTACAATACGAGTTGAAACACCTACCGCGAGTGTGAAACTCAATTGTACGTTTTCGGTATGAAGCGAATTTTCTTTCGATTGGGGCGTGTTTGGCTACTCGAAATGCATGGATCTTGCGTATTTGAATAGAATGAAGTGTATTTCATCTTCTACGAGCGGAAACGCCTACAGCTAGTGTGAAACTCAAATGTACGATTTCGGTATGAAGCGACTTTGCTTTCGATTGGGGCGTGTTTGGCTACTCGAAATGCATGAGTCTTGCGTATTTGAATAGAATGAAGTGTTATTCATCTTCTACGAGCGGAAACGCCTACAACTAGTGTGAAACTCAAATGTGCGATTTCGGTATAAAGTGACTTTGCGTTCCATTCGGGCGTGTTTGGCTGCCCGAAAAGCATGAATCTTGCGTATTTGCATACAATGAAGTATTTTTCATTTTATAATACGAGCTGAAACGCCTACAGCGAGTGTGAAACTCAAATGTACGTTTTCGGTATGAAGCGCCTTTGCTTTCGATTGGGGCCTATTTGGGTACTCGAAATCATGAATCTTCCGTATTTGCATACAATGAAGTGTTTTTCAACTCAAAATACAATCTGAAACGCCTACAGCGAGTGTGAAACTCAAATGTACGATATTGGTATAAAGCTACTTTGCGTTCCATTGGGGTGTGTTTGACTACCCAAAATGCATGAATCTTGCGTATTTGTATAGTATGAAGTCTCTTTCATTTCATAATACGAGCTGGAACTCATACAGCATGCGTAAAACTCGAATAAAGGAATTCGGAATAAGGCGACTAAGCGTTCGTGTGGGACGTGTTTGGCTGCCCAAAATGCATGAATCTTGAATATTTGCATAGAATGAAGTTTTTTTCATCTTACAATACGAGCTGAAACGCGTACAGCGAGAGTGCAACTCAAATGTACGATTTCGGCATAAAGCGACTTTGCGTTCCATTGGGGCGTGTTTGGCTGCCCAAAATGCATGAATCTTGCGTATTTGCATAGAATAAAGTGTTTTTCATCTCATAATACGAGCTGAAATACCTACAGCGAGTGTGAACCTCAAATGTACGTTTTCGGTATGAAGCGACTTTGCATTCGTTTGGGACGTGTTTTGCTATTCGAAACGCATGAATCTTGCGTATTTGCATAGACATAAGTGTTTTTCATCTCATAATATGAGCTGGAATGCCTACCTCTGTAGGCTTTCCAGATCATATTACTCATTATTATTATTATTATTAAAACACCAATATACGAATTCGGTATAAGGCGACTTTACGTTCGATTGGGGCGTGTTTGACTGCCCAAAATGCATGAATCTTGCGTATTTGCGTAGAATGATGTGATTTTCATCTTATAATACGAGCTGAAACGCCTACACCGAGTGTGAAACTCAAATGTACGATTTCGGTATAAAGCGACTTTGCGTTCGATTCGGGCGTGTTTTGCTGCCCAAAAAGCATGAATCTTGCGTATTTGCATACAATGAAGTGGTTTTCATTTCATAATACGAGCTTGAACGTTTACATCGAGTGTGAAACTCAAATGTACGATTTCGGTATAAAGCGATTTTGCTGTCGATCGGGCGTGTTTGGCTACTCGAAACGCATGAATCTTGCGTATTTGCATAGAATAAAGTTTTCTCATCTTACAATGCCAGCTGAAACACCTACAGCGAGTGTGAAACTCAAATGTACGATTTCGGTATAAAGCGAATTGCGTTCCATTGGGGCGTGTTTGGCTGCCCAATATGCATGAATCGTGCGTATTTGCATAGAATAAAGTGTTTTTCATCTCAAAATACGAACTCAAGCGCCTACAGGGAGTGTGAAACTCAGATGTACGATTTCGGGATAAAGCGACTTTGCGTTCCATTGGGGCGTGTTTGGCTGCCCAAAATGCATGAATCTTGCGTATTTGCATAGAATAAAGTGTTTTTCATCTTATAATACGAGCTGAAACGCCTACAGCGAGAATGAAACTCAAATGTACGTCTTCGGTATGAAACGACTTTGCTTTCGATTGGGGCCTGTTTGGGTACTCGAAATGCATGAATCTTCCGTATTTTCATAGAATGAAGTGTTTTTCATCTCAAAATACGAATTGAAACGCCTATAGCGAGTGTGAAACTCAATTGTACTATATCGGTATAAAGCTACTTTGCGTTCGATTGGGTCTTGTTTGGCTGCTCAAAACGCATGAATCTTGCGTATTTATATAGAATGAAGTATTTTTCGTCTCATAATAGGAGCTGGAACTCATACAGCATGCGTAAAACTCGAATAAAGGACTTCGGTATAAAGCTACATTGCGTTCGATTGGGGCTTGTTTGGCAGCTCAAAACGCATGAATCTTGCGTATTTATATAGAATGAAGTATTTTTCGTCTCATAATAGGAGCTGGAACTCATACAGCAAGTGTGAAACTCGAACATACGATTTCGGTATAATAAAGCGACTTTGCGTTCCATTGGGGCGTGTTTGGCTGCCCAAAATGCATGAATCTTGCGTATTTGCGTAGAATGATGTGATTTTCATCTTATAATACGAGCTGAAACGCCTACACCGAGTGTGAAACTCAAATGTACGATTTCGGTATAAAGCGACTTTGCGTTCGATTCGGGAGTGTTTTGCTGCTCAAAAAGCATGAATCTTGCGTATTTGCATACAATGAAGTGGTTTTCATTTCATAATACGAGCTTGAACGTTTACATAGAGTGTGAAACTCAAATGTACGATTTCGGTATAAAGCGATTTTGCTGTCGATCGGGCGTGTTTGGCTACTCGAAACGCATGAATCTTGCGTATTTGCATAGAATAAAGTGTTTTTCATCTTATAATACGAGCTGAAACACCTACAGCGAGTGTGAACCTCAAATGTGAGTTTTCGGTATGAAGCGACTTTGCATTCGTTTGGGACGTGTTTTGCTATTCGAAACGCATGAATCTGGCGTATTTGCATAGAATTAAGTGTTTTTCATCTCATAATATGAGCTGGAATGCCTACCTCTGCAGGCTTTCCAGCTCATATTACTCATTATTATTATTATTATTAAAACACCAATATACGAATTCGGTATAAGGCGACTTTACTTTCGATTGGGGCGTGTTTGACTGCCCAAAATGCATGAATCTTGCGTATTTGCATAGAATGATGTCATTTTCATCTTATAATACGAGCTGAAACGCCTACACCGAGTGTGAAACTCAAATGTACGATTTCGGTATAAAGCGACTTTGCGTTCGATTCGGGCGTGTTTGGCTGCCCAAAATGCTTGAATTTTGCGTATTTGCATAGAATAAAGTGTTTTTCATCTCAAAATACGAACTCAAACGCCTACAGGAAGTGTGAAACTCAAATGTACGATTTCGGTATAAAGCGATTTTGCGTTCCATTGGGGCGTTTTTGGCTGCCCAAAATGCATGAATCTTGCGTATTTGCATGGAATAAAGTGTTTTTCATCTTATAATACGAGCTGAAACACCTACAGCGAGTGTGAACCTCAAATGTACGTTTTCGGTATGAAGCGACTTTGCATTCATTTGGGACGTGTTTTGCTATTCGAAACGCATGAATCTTGCGTATTTGCATGGAAGTGTTTTTCATCTCATAATATGAGCTGGAATGCCTACCTCTGTAGGCATTCCAGCTCATATTACTCATTATTATTATTATTATTAAAACACCAATATACGAATTCGGTATAAGGCGATTTTACGTTCGATTGGGGCGTGTTTGGCTGCCCAAAATGCATGAATCTTGCGTATTTGCATAGAATGATGTGATTTTCATCTTATAATACGAGCTGAAACGCCTACACCGAGTGTGAAACTCAAATGTACGATTTCGTTATAAAGCGACTTTGCGTTCGATTCGGGCGTGTTTGGCTGCCCAAAAAGCATGAATCTTGCGTATTTGCATACAATGAAGTGGTTTTCATTTCATAGTACGAGCTTGAACGTTTACATCGAGTGTGAAACTCAAATGTACGATTTCGGTATAAAGCGATTTTGCTGTCGATCAGGCGTGTTTGGCTACTCGAAACGCATGAATCTTGCGTATTTGCATAGAATAAAGTTTTCTCATCTTACAATACCAGCTGTAACACCTACAGCGAGTGTGAAACTCAAATGTACGATTTCGGTATAAAGCGAATTGCGTTCCATTTGGGCGTGTTTGGCTGCCCAATATGCATGAATCGTGCGTATTCGCATAGAATAAAGTGTTTTTCATCTCAAAATAGGAACTCAAGCGCCTACAGGGAGTGTGAAACTCAGATGTACGATTTCGGGATACAGCGACTTTGCGTTCCATTGGGGCGTGTTTCGCTGCCCAAAATGCATGAATCTTGCGTATTTGCATAGAATAAAGTGTTTTTCATCTTATAATACGGGCTGAAACGCCTACAGCAAGAATGAAACTCAAATGTACGTCTTCGGTATGAAACGACTTTGCTTACGATTGGGGCCTGTTTGGGTATTCGAAATGCATGAATCTTCCGTATTTTCATAGAATGAAGTGTTTTTCATCTCAAAATACGAATTGAAACGCCTATAGCGAGTGTGAAACTCAATTGTACGATATCGGTAAAAAGCTACTTTGCGTTCGATTGGGGCTTGTTTGGCTGCTAAAAACGCATGAATCTTGCGTATTTATATAGAATGAAGTATTTTTCGTCTCATAATAGGAGCTGGAACTCATACAGCATGCGTAAAACTCGAATAAAGGACTTCGGTATAAAGCTACTTTGCTTTCGATTGGGACCTGTTTGGCTACTCGAAATGCATGAGTCTTGCGTATTTGTATAGAATGAAGTCTTTTTCATTTCATAATACGAGCTGGAACGCATACAGCGAGCGTCAAACTCGAGTAAACGAATTCGGTATAAGGCGACTTTTTGTTCCTTTGGGACGTGCTTGAGTGCTCAAAATGCCTGAATCTTGCATATTTGCATAGAATGAAGTATTTTTCATCTCAAAATACGAACTGAAACGCCTACAGCGAGTGTGAAACTCAAATGTACGATTTCGGTATAAAGCGACTTTGCGTTCCATTGGGGCGTGTTTGGCTGCCCAAAATGCATGAATCTTGGGTATTTGCATAGAATAAAGTGTTTTTCATCTTATAATACGAGCTGAAACACCTACAGCGAGTGTAAAACTCAATTGTACGTTTTCGGTATGAAGCGATTTTGCTTTCGATAGGGGCGTGTTGGACTGCTCAAAACGCATGAATCTTTCGTATTTATATAGAATGAATTATTTTTCATCTCATAATAGGTGCTGGAACTCATACAGCATGCGTAAAACTCGAATAAAGGACTTCGGTATAAAGCGACTTTGCGTTCCATTGGGGCGTGTTTGGCTGCCCAAAAAGCATGAATCTTGCGTATTTGCATAGAATGAAGTGGTTTTCATTTCATAATACGAGCTTGAACGTTTACATCGAGTGTGAAACTCAGTTGTACGATTTCGGTATAAAGCGACTTTGCGTTCCATTGGGGCGTGTTTGGCTGCCCAAAATGCATGAATGTTGCGTATTAGCATAGAATAAAGTCATAGAATAAAGTTTCATCTTATAATATGAGCTGAAACACCTACAGCAAGTGTGAAACTCGAACATACGATTTCGGTATAATAAATCGACTTTGCGTTCGATTGGGGCCTTTTTGGGTACTCGAAATGCATGAATCTTCCGTGATTGCATAGAATGAAGTGTTTTTCATCTCAAAATACGAGCTGAAACGCCTACAGCGAGTGTGAAACTCAAATATTTTTACGTCCTGGGTCGAATCTGTTACCGAAAGAGTAATCGACATTTCAAAAACTTTATATGTATGTATAATTAATCGATATTTTAAGTAATAAAGCGGCGTGGGTCGCCGCATGATAGATTAGATTCACGATTCTGACACTTTGTTAAGCCATAAAGGCCAAAATATAAATAATAATCAGAATTTTATTAGAGCATTTGGCTAAGAATATCATATAGAGCTCCGAGGGGCTGGTACCTTCCTATACTTTAGGACCAGCCGTTTCCGAGATATTCCAGTTTGTACATAAAAATGTAGTGTGACGTGATTTTTTAGAATCACCGTCACAAACTTAAGAAAAAAAAGCATCTAGTACTTTTCTCGCGAAAATACCGAATTTTATGGTATAGATCCCGTTTTGCTGCCTCTCTCGCTAATCGCGGTACGATTTAGCGTACGGGAATACCGTTCCGCTAACGTTTATTTTTTTTGTACGGTTACGGTTACAGTAAAGATCCAGTTAGTCGGGGTTTTCGAATCCAGTTGGTGGTGCGGACCCAGAAATTATTACAAGCCCAACTGGAGGAGAGACTCGACGCGGCTTCGTTACGAATACGCCAAAGTCCGGTGCAAACCCGGCGCTCCAGTGTGGTACGGTAAAGTGCAATGCGTTGGAGAACAGGCGGAGTTACGGTTTAGTCCGGACAAGGATGGAACCCTTGTGCCGTGTTTTTGAGATAGGGAAGAGCCTTGTTTTCACGCATTGCACGAGGAGAAGCGATCGTAACGATCCTCGAAATTTACCGCTTCGTACAGTTCGGTTACAGGCTCCCGTTGAAATCCCGTTTCGAAATAGTTTGAGAGGGCAGTAGCTATCGGTCAGAGTTCCCGAGATAATGATAATGATCCGTTACAGGTGTTATCGTAGACAAATCAGTCTACCGAGAGTCGTCCTCGAGGCAACTCGGACTTCGCTCGCGCTCCCGTGTGTTTACGGTTTTTCGGGTATTGTCTCGCGCCCGCGATGCGTGTCTCGCTCGCGCTGCCGTGGACTCCGGCTACCGTCTCGCTCCGGTTCGTGTGTCTCGCTCGCGCTACCTGTCACCGCGCGTTCGCGGTTCGACTCGTGTGCCGTTTCGTGCGAGTTCTTTACCGATTTCCTGTGTTCAGGATGCGTCTCGGTTAACGTTCTTGAGGTACAGTGAGTGTGGTTAAGTTCCGGGGCATCGCAGGATGCGGATCTCGCGCCAAACTATTGGGATTTATTCCTGCCGTTCGGTAAGTTTATCGTTTGTGTGAATTTTCGATCGCGTATAGGATACGTTCTCGCTCTCGTTACGCTCGCTCGATCCTTCGGTCAGCTGAGCTCTCCCGATGCACGTGTGTGCGAGCTCCCGCGGCTTATAGCCGACAAAATTAATTACTTTCGTTTGGAAATTTTGAGCTCTCGATAACCTAGATTTCGCGTTACTTTATTGGCGAAGGATCGCGACCCTTCTACCACAATCTACACCCTGAGCAAACCGTGCATTTCCGCAACCGTTGCTCTCGCGAGTGTATTGGTGTTAGCTCGTTACCGTTCCGTTCCCGTTTTAATCGTTTTGTGTTTTGTCCTTGCGGAGGTCGGTTCCATCGACCTCCAGTTTAGTCCGGTTTGGCGATTCCGGCGAAACAAAAATCCGCCCTGCGGAGGTCGGTTCCATCGACCTCCAGTTTAGTCCGGTTCGGCGATTCCGGCGAAACAAAAATCAGCCCTGCGGAGGTCGGTTCCATCGACCTCCAGGTTAGTCCGGTTGTTAATACCGGTGAAACAAAAATTAACTGGCGCCCACCGGGACTCCAATGCATTCGCGAGGGTGGACGGCCGAAGGTGACGTTTTTTGGTTCTCGATTTCGCGTTTCGCTCCCGTCTGGTTTGAGCTTCGGTTCTCGATTTTCGGTTCTGTTTTTTTGTTCGAGATTTCCGTGGAGATACCGGGAAAATACGTCACAGTAGTTACCATCCTACGGTAGTTCAATACACGCATCAGATTGCTTTATGCAAAATATTTCAATAATCCAAATATCGCCGCAATTCGATGTCGATAATTAATAATAATCACGAATCATTTTTATTAATATTTAATAATTATTAATAAAATAATAATAATTTTTATTTTTATTTTTGGAACGCGCACAACATCGGAATATCGTCGTCAGAACGATATTCGATGGCGCCAAATAATAATAATCAAACGAACACTTCTGATTTCAAATCAACATTTATTATTAATATAATTACTTTTCAAAACATCAAAATGTTATACCAGAATCAATATTGGATGGCGATTAACGTAGTAATAATCGAACCGAATTGAATTGAATATCAGTTTTATTATCATTAACCATTGCTGACAATTAATTATTAGTTCAAACCATATAAAATACGCGCACCATCCGAAATAGCGGGATGGGCGCACTCGTAATATCAATTCACGACAAATAATGTCTTTATTGAAAATTAATAATAACAATTATTAAATATTCATATATAGTAATACGAATAATTTACTTTAGGCATTTAACCCAACCTTAGGCATTTGGCCTAATCATACATTGTATTAAACCATGTAAAAGGGAATAATGGTTAAATAATTAATATTAACTATAAGGCCGCTAGAGAATAAAATATCGGATGGCAGGCCGACTGTGGGACCGGACGCAGTCGCGACAGCGGGCTCCGCGAAGCTCCGGCGATAAGGCCCTCTTAGAATCGAGCCGTGGAATGCTGCGTAAGCATACGGCTCCACGCGCGGCCTGCCCCCGCCATCGACCGTTGCGCTGCCGCGCAACAAAGGCTACCCCCGCTATAGGGACAGCACGGCTACTGCGAAACCACGAGCGGCTGCCCCACCATATACCATCGACGCTGCCGCGAGACAAGGGATCCCCCTCTCGACGGACGGCACGAGGGCCGCGAGACAGCGGCTACCCCACCATGTACCACCGACGCTGCCGTGAGACAATGGGTGTCCCCACTGAACGGACGGCGCGACTGCCGTAAGACGACGGCTATCCCTACTCATTGGACAGCACGGCTATCACGGGACCACGAGCGGCTGCCCTACCACCTACCATCGGGCTGCCGCGAGAAGACGGCTCCCCCACCATTGAACGGCACGGGTACCGCTGGATCACGAGCGGCTGCCCCACCATCTATCATCGGCGCTGCCGCGAGGCAATGGCTCCCCCATCATTGTACGGCACGCCTACCGCTAGACCAAGAGCGGCTGCCCCACTACCCGCCATCAGGCTGCAGCAAGGCACTGGGTGCTCGCCACTACAACAGAGCGGCGCACCGCGGCGGGACTGCATGAGGCGCGCATCATTGGACAGCGGAGCGGAGCGAATCCGCGAGTGTCTCCCCCACCGCTACTCATGGGCTTGGGAGACTCGCGAGAGGAGCAGCGACGGTGGATCTTCAGTTCTTCTACGACTCTCATCTCCGGCGGTCGACATTCAGAGCTCTCACGAAGAGACTCACGCGATCCCGGTACATATATATAATCGAATAATTGTCAATTCTAATTTAGAATCGTTTCATAATTTTGTCACGAATAAATAAAACGCGTTCGATACCTGGCTGCGACCAGGCGGTACATTCTAGCCGATATAAGATATCCTCGCGAATATTCGAATCATAAATAATCTGTCAATAAAATATATTCTTACCGAATCTTAAAGATCCGAATTCTGTATCAACTTTTCGGTATATTCTAGCCGATATAAGATATCCTCACGGTCAACATTCTGAATTATTAAAATTAATAATAATTATCAATCGATACCAATTGTAACTTCAGTGATACCAATTGTAACTTCAGCTAAACTATTCGTCGCGAACCGAACTTAAAACCGAAAAGGTCCTCCGACTAATAAAATATTACTTTCGTTCTTCGACGACACCCAACACACCGATCCTACTCACGTAAGACCGTTAAAAAGTAAGTCAATCACGGCAAAAGCCCTCGAGAACAAATATATATTGGGGATTGATTCACACTCACAAGTCCCCGTAATCAAACTGAAACCCTACAAATACCCAAACCTATTGACGCTTATTAGTTAAGTTAATTAGGCATAATAACTGAACCTGATAATACCAGTCACCACTCAAGTGGAGACTGATAAAACCAGATTCAGAGCGTACTCCAGGATCTCCGATCGATCAAACTGGAATTAAGCGTAACCATAACTAGGATTAACCCACAATTGGATTATATATAAATCGAAACTCAAACGAGTTCGATAAAAATTTGATCCAATATTAATTTAAGTCGATATAAAACGCAACTCCTTTTCCTCTCACCCTTCGACCTCAATTGCATTATGGGAGATTCCGTGTGTGAATTAACCTCCAATCGTAAAATTCATAATGGGTCGTAGACATGCTGCGCGGAAACTTGGGTCGCGTAAAATAAGAACGATCGTTCTAGTAAACCTCAACTCAGTTCAGTCTCCCCAGGAGCACAGAACTCAAATTTCTAAACTCATCACCGTGCACTCGGTGGTCGCAATAAAACTAAACAATACGCGTAACGTCATCTCCAAGCAGAGAAAATTACCAACCATCGTATCCGACGGTATATTGAAAAATCACCGCGTCTACATAGTACGCGAGAAACCATCCGTCGGAAAACTCAACGAGGACGCTAGCTGCGAGAATCGACCTGCCAACGACCAGATCGCGGAGGACGGCAACGTTTCCGACGCCTCGACGGTGCTCTACGAGGACAGGCGGTCAGCGGCATCTTCCCCTGAATTAAGCGTTGGCGTCTAGCAATTTTCAACCCGCTACGCCCGCTACGCTCATCACCTGCCAAACATACAAAAGGAAATCAGGTATACTATATCAAGTAACAATCGAAATCCTCTAAAATCATATAAAAATTACACTCATCCAGTGTTGCTCCGATCCCTAACCGGCGCATTCCGGTTTAAACCTTGGAGCATCCAAATATACTTCCTTAGTAGTCGCTCATTCGTTGATCCGGGATTTTTCTGAAAAAAGTTAAAAGGGAAAATCAATTAAAATAAACTGCGACGTAACAATGTACGATTTCGGTATAAAGCAACTTTGCGTTCCATTGGAGCGTGTTTGGCTGCCCAAAATGCATGAATCTTGGGTATTTGCATAGAATAAAGTGTTTTTCATCTTATAATACGCGCTGAAACACCTACAGCGAGTGTGAAACTCAATTGTACGTTTTCAGTATGAAGCGATTTTGCTTTCGATTGGGGCGTGTTGGACTACTCAAAACGCATGAATCTTGCGTATTTATATAGAATGAATAATTTTTCGTCTCATAATAGGAGCTGGAACTCATACAGCATGCGTAAAACTCGAATAAAGGACTTCGGTATGAAGCGACTTTGCGTTCCATTGGGGCGTGTTTGGCTGCCCAAAAAGCATGAATCTTGCGTATTTGCATAGAATGGAGTGGTTTTCATTTCATAATACGAGCTGAAACGCCTACAGCGAGTGTGAAACTCATATGTACGATTTCGGTATAAAGCGACTTTGCGTTCCATTGGGGCGTGTTTGGCTGCCCAAAATGCATGAATCTTGCGTATTTGCATAGAATAAAGTGTTTTTCATCTTATAATACGAGCTGAAACACCTACAGCGAGTGTGAAACTCAATTGTACGTTTTCGGTATGAAGCGACTTTGCTTTCGATTGGGGCGTGTTTGGCTACTCGAAATGCATGAGTCTTGCGTATTTGTATAGAATGAAGTCTTTGTCATTTCATAATACGAGCTGAGACGCATACAGCGAGCGTAACACTCCAGTAAACGAATTCGGTATAAGGCGAGTTTCCGTTCCTTTGGGACGTGTTTGGGTGCTCAAAATGCCTGAATCTTGCATATTTGCATAGAATGAAGTTTTTTTTTATCTTATAATACGACCTGAAACACCTACAGCGAGTGTGAAACTCAATTGTACGTTTTCGGTACATAGCGACTTTGCTTTCGATTAGGGCGTGTTTGCCTACTCGAAATGCATGAGTCTTGCGTATTCGAATAGAATGAAGTGTTTTTCATCTTATACGAGCTGAAACGCCTACAGCGAGTGTGCAACTCAAATGTACGATTTCGGTATAAAGCGACTTTGCGTTCCATTGGGGCGTGTTTGGCTGCCCAAAATGCATGAATCTTGCGTATTTGCATAGAATGGAGTATTTTTCATTTCATAATACGAGCTGAAACGCCTACAGCGAGTGTGAAACTCAAATGTACGTTTTCGGTATAAAGCGACTTTGCTTTCGATTGGGGCCCGTTTGGGTACTCGAAATGCATGAATCTTCCGTATTTGCATACAATGACGTGTTTTTCATCTCAAAATACGAACTGAAACGCCTACAGCGAGTGTGAAACTCAAATGTACGATTTCGGTATAAAGCGACTTTGCGTTCCATTGGGGCGTGTTTGGCTGCTCAATATGCATGAATCTTGCGTATTTGTATAGAATGAAGTATTTTTCATTTCATAATACGAGCTGAAACGCATACAGCGAGCGTAAAACTCGAGTAAACGAATTCGGTATAAGGCGACTTTCCGTTCCTTTGGGACGTGTATGGGTGCTTAAAATGCCTGAATCTTGCATATTTGCATAGAATGACGTATTTTTCGTCTCATACTACGCGCTGGAACTCATACAGCATTCGCAAAACACGAATAAAGGAATTCGGTATGAGGCGACTATGCGTTCGTGTGGGACGTGTTTGGCTGCCCAAAATGCCTGAATCTTGCATATTTGCATAGAATGAAGTATTTTTCATCTTATAATACGAGCTGAAACACCTACAGCGAGTGTGAAACTCAAATGTACGATATCGGTATAAAGCGACTTTGCGTTCGATTGGGGCTTGTTTTGCTGCGCAAAACGCATGAATCTTGCGTATTTGCATAAAATAAAGTTTTTTTTCATCTTATAATACGAGCTGAAACACCTACAGCGAGTGTGAAACTCAAATGTACGATTTCGGTATAAAGCGACTTTGCGTTCCATTGGGGCGTGTTTGGCTGCCCAAAATGCATGAATCTTTCGTATTTGCATAGAATAAAGTGTTTTTCATCTTATAAGACGCGCTGAAACGCCTACAGCGAGTGTGAAACTAAAATGTGCGAGATCGGTATAAAGCTACTTTGCGTTCGATTGGGGCTCGTTTGACTGCTCAAAACGCATGAATCTTGCGTATTTGTATAGTATGACGTCTCTTTCATTTCATCATACGGGCTGGAACGCATACAGCGAGCGTAAAACTCGAGTAAACGAATTCGGTATAACACGACTTTTTGTTCCTTTGGGACGTGTTTGGATGCTCAAAATGTCTGTATCTTGCATATTTGCATAGAATGAAGTATTTTTCATCTCAAAATAGGAGCTGAAACGCCTACAGCGAGTGTGAATCTCAAATGTACGATTTCGGTAAAAAGTGACTTTGCGTTTGATTGGGGCGTGTTTGGCTACTCGAAATGCATGAGTCTTGCGTATTTGTATAGAATGAAGTCTTTTTCATTTCAAAATACGAGCTGAAACGCATACAGCGATCGTAAAACTCCAGTAAACGAATTCGGTATAAGGCAAATTTCCGTTCCTTTAGGACGTGTTTGGGTGCTCAAAATGCCTGAATCTTGAATATTTGCATAGAATGACGTATTTTTCGTCTCATACTACGCGCTGGAACTCATACAGCATACGTAAAACATGAATAAAGGAATTCGGTTTGAGGCGACTATGCGTTCGTGTGGGACGTGTTTGGCTGCCCAAAATGCCTGAATCTTGCATATTTGCATAGAATGAAGTATTTTTCATCTTACAATACGAGCTGAAACACCTACAGCGAGTGTGAAACTCAAATGTACGATATCGGTATAAAGTTACTTTGCGTTCGATTGGGGCTTGTTTTGCTGCTCAAAACGGATGAATCTTGCGTATTTGTATAGAATGAAGTCTTTTTCATTTCATAATACGAGCTGGAACGCATACAGCGAGCGTAAACCTCGAGTAAACGAATTCGGTATAAGGCGACTTTTTGTTCCTTTGGGACGTGTTTGGGTGCTCAAAATGCCTGAATCTTGCATATTTGCATAGAATGAAGTATTTTTAATCTCAAAATACGAGAGGAAACGCCTACAGCGAGTGTGAAACTCAGATGTACGATTTCGGTATAAAGCGACTTTGCGTTCCATTGGCGCGTGTTTGGCTGCCCAAAATGCATGAATCTTGCGTATTTGCATAGAATAAATTGGTTTTCATCTTATAATACGAGCTGAAACGCCTACAACGAGTGTGAAACTCAAATGTACGTTTTCGGTATGAAGCGACTTTGCTTTCGATTGGGGCGTGTTTGGCTACTCGAAATGCATGAGTCTTGCGTATTTGTATAGAATGAAGTCTTCTTCATTTCATAATACGAGCTGAAACGCATACAGCGAGCGTAAAACTCCAGTAAACGAATTCGGTATAAGGCAACTTTCCGTTCCTTTGGGACGTGTTTCAGTGCTCAAAATACCTGAATCTTGAATATTTGCATAGAATGAAGTATTTTTCGTCTCATAATACGAGCTGGAACACCTACAGCATGCGTAAAACTCGAATAAAGGAATTCGGTATAAGGCGACTATGCGTTCGTGTGGGAAGTGTTTGGCTGCTCAAAACGCATGAATCTTGCGTATTTGTATAGAATGAAGTATTTTTCGTCCCATAATATGAGCTGGAACTCATACAGCATCCGTAAAATTCGAATAAAGAAATTCGGTATAAGGCGACTAAGCGTTCGTGTGGGACGTGTTTGGCTGCCCAAAATGCATGAATCTTGAATATTTACATAGAATGAAGTTTTTTTCATGTTATAATACGAGCTGAAACGCGTACAACAAGAGTGAAACTCAAATATACGATTTCGGTATAAAGCGACTTTGCGTTCCATTGGGGCGTGTTAGGCTGCCCAAAATGCATGAATCTAGCGTATTTGCATAGACTGAAGTATTTTTCATCTCAAAATACGAGCTGAAACGCCTACAGCGAGTGTGAATCTCAAATGTACGATTTCGGTATAAAGCAACTTTGCGTTCCATTGGGGCGTGTTTGGCTGCCCAAAATGCATGAATATTGAATATTTGCATAGAATGAAGTTTTTTTCATCTTATAATACGCGCTGAAACGCGTACAGCGAGAGTGAAACTCAAATGTACGATTTCGGTATAAAGCGACTTTGCGTTCCATTGGGGCGTGTTTGGCTGCCCAAAATGCATGAGTCTTGCGTATTTGCATAGAATAAAGTGTTTTTCATCTTATAATACGAGCTGAAACGCCTACAGCGAGTGTGAAACTCAAATGTACGTTTTCGGTATGAAGCGAATTTGCTTTCGATTGGGGCCCGTTTGGGTACTCGAAATGCATGAATCTTCCGTATTTGCATAGAATGAAGTGTTTTTCATCTCAAAATACGAACTGAACCGCCTACAGCGAGTGTGAAACTCAAATGTACGATATCGGTATAAAGCTAGTTTGCGTTCGATTGGGGCTTGTTTGGCTGCTCAAAACGCATGAATCTTGCGTATTTGTATAGTCTGACGTCTCTTTCATTTCGTAATACGAGCTGGAACGCATACAGCGAGCGTAAAACTCGAGTAAACGAATTCGGTATAAGGCGACTTTTTGTTCCTTTGGGACGTGCTTGAGTGCTCAAAATGCCTGAATCTTGCATATTTGCATAGAATGAAGTATTTTTCATCTCAAAATACGAGCTGAAACGCCTACAGCGAGTGTGAAACTCAAATGTACGATTTCGGTATAAGGCGACTTTGCTTTCGATTGGGGCGTGTTTGGCTACTCGAAATGCATGAGTCTTGCGTATTTGTATAGAATGAAGTCTTTTTCATTTCATAATACGAGCTGAAACGCATACAGCGAGCGTAAAACTCGAGTAAACGAATTCGGTATAAGGCGACTTTTTGTTCCTTTGGGACGTGCTTGAGTGCTCAAAATGCCTGAATCTTGCATATTTGCATAGAATGATGTATTTTTCATCTCAAAATACGAGCTGAAACGGCTACAGCGAGTGTGAAACTCAAATGTACGATTTCGGTATAAAGCGACTTTGCGTTCCATTGGGGCGTGTTTGGCTGCCCAAAATGCATGAATCTTGGGTATTTGCATAGAATAAAGTGTTTTTCATCTTATAATACGCGCTGAAACACCTACAGCGAGTGTGAAACTCAATTGTACGTTTTCGGTATGAAGCGATTTTGCTTTCGATTGGGGCGTGTTGGACTGCTTAAAACACATGAATCTTGCGTATTTATATAGAATGAAGTATTTTTCATCTCGTAATAGGAGCTGGAACTCATACAGCATGCGTAAAACTCGAATAGAGGACTTCGGTAAAAAGCGACTTTGCGTTCCATTGGGGCGTGTTTGGCTGCCCAAAAAGCATGAGTCTTGCGTATTTGCATAGAATGAAGTGGTTTTCATTTCATAATACGAGCTTGAACGCCTACAGCGAGTGTGAAACTCATATGTACGATATCGGTATAAAGCTAGTTTGCGTTCGATTGGGGCTTGTTTGGCTGCTCAAAACGCATGAATCTTGCGTATTTGTATAGAATGAAGTCTTTTTCATTTCATAATACGAGCTGGAACGCATACAGCGAGCGTTAAACTCGAGTAAACGAATACGGTATAAGACGACTTTTTGGTCCTTTGCGACGTGCTTGAGTGCTCAAAATGCCTGAATCTTGCATATTTTCATAGAATAAAGTGTTTTTCATCTTACAATACGAGATGAAACACCTACAGCGAGTGTGAAAATCAAATGTACGTTTTCGGTATGAAGCGAGTTTGCGTTCGATTCGGGCGTGTTTGGCTGCCCGAAATGCATGAACCTTGCGTATTTGTATAGAATGAAGTATTTTTCGTCTCATAATACAAGCTGGAACCCCTACAGCATGCGTAAAACTCGAATAAAGGAATTCGGTATAAGGCGACTATGCGTTCGTGTGGGACGTGTTTGCCTGCCCAAAATGCATGAATCTTGCATATTTGCATAGAATGAAGTTTTTTTCATCTTATAATACGAGCTGAAACGCGTACAGCGAGTGTGAAACTCAAATGTACGATTTCGGTATGAAGTGACTTTGCTTTCGATTGGGGCGTGTTTGGCTTCTCGAAATGCATGAGTCATGCGTATTTGTATAGAATGAAGTGTTTTTCATCTTATATGAGCTGAAACGCCTACAGCGAGTGTGCAACTCAAATGTACGATATCGGTATAAAGCTACTTTGGGTTCGATTGGGGCTTGTTTGGCTGCTCAAAACGCATGAATCTTGCGTATTTGCATAGAATGAAGTATTATTCATTTCATAATACGAGCTGAAACGCCTACAGCGAGTGTGAAACTCAAATGTACGATTTCGGTATAAAGCGACTTTGCGTTCCATTGGGGCGTGTTTGGGTGCACAAAATGGATGAATCTTGCGTATTTGCATAGAATAAAGTGTTTTTCATCTTATAATACGAGATGAAACACCTACAGCGAGTGTGAAAATCAAATGTACGTTTTCGGTATGAAGCGACTTTGCGTTCGATTCGGGCGTGTTTGGCTGCCCAAAATGCATGAATCTTGCGTATTTGTATAGAATGAAGTATTTTTCGTCTCATAATACAAGCTGGAACCCCTACAGCATGCGTAAAACTCGAATAAAGGAATTCGGTATAAGGCGACTATCCGTTCGTGTGGGACGTGTTTGGCTGCTCAAAACGCATGAATCTTGCGTATTTGTATAGTATGAAGTCTTTTTCATTTCATAATACGCGCTGGAACGCATACAGCGAGCGTAAAACTCGAGTCAACGAATTCGGTTTAAGGCGACTTTTTGTTCCTTTGGGACGTGTTTGGGTGCTCAAAATGCCTGAATCTTGCATATTTGCATAGAATGAAATATTTTTCATCTCAAAATACGAGCTGAACCGTCTACAGCGATTGTGAAACTCAAATGTACGATTTCGGTATAAAACGACTTTGCGTTCGATTAGGGCTTGTTTGGCTGCTTAAAACGCATGAATCTTGCGTATTTGCTTAGCTTGAAGTACTTTTCATCTCATGGCACGAGCTGGGACGCCTCTAGCGAGCGTAAATCTCGAACATACGATTTCGGTATAAAGCGACTTTGCGTTCGATTCTGACTTGTTTGGCTGCTCAAAACGCATCAATCTTGCGTATTTGTATAGAATGAAGTCTTTTTCATTTCATAATACGAGCTGGAACGCGAACAGCGAGCGTAAAACTCGAATAAACGAATTCGGTATAAGGCGACTTTCCGTTCCCTTGGGACGTGTTTGGGTGGTCAAAGTGCCTGAATCTTGCACATTTGCATAAAATGAAGTATTTTTCATCTTATAATACGAGCTGAAACGCCTACAGCGAGTGTGAATCTCAAATGTACGTTTTCGGTATAAAGCGACTTTGCTTTCGATTGGGGCCTTTTTGGTTACTCGAAATGCATGAATCTTCCGTATTTGCATAGAATGAAGTGTTTTTCATCTCAAAATACGAGTTGAAACGCCTACAGCGAGTGTGAAACTCAAATGTACGATTTCGGTATAAAGCGACTTTGCGTTCCATTGGGGCGTGTTTGGCTGCCCAAAATGCAAGAATCTTGCGTATTTGCATAGAATAAAGTGTTTTTCATCTCATAATACGAGCTGAAACACCTACAGCGAGCGTAAAACTCAAATGTACTTTTCCGGTATAAAGTGATTTTGCTTTCGATTGGGCGTGTTGGGCTACTCGAAACACATGAATCTTGCATACTTGCATAGAATGAAGTGTTTTTCATCTCACAAAAAGAGCTGACACGTCTACAGCGAGTGTGAAACTCAAATGTACGTGTTCGGTATAAAACGACTTTGCGTCCTATTTGGGCGTGTTTGGCCGCCCAAAATGCATGAATCTTGCGTATTTGGATAGAATAGAGTGTTTTGCATCTTATAATACGAGCTGAAACGCCTACAGCGAGTGTGAAACTCAAATGTACGATTTCGGTATAAAGCGACTTTCCGTTCGATTGGGGCTTGTTTGGCTGCCCAATATGCATGAATCTTGCGTATTTCCATACAATGAGGTGGTTTTCATTTCATTGTTACGTCGTGATCAGCTTTTTCCTGCATTTACGGTCAAGGAGATTTCTCTCCCTTTTACGCGTTTATCGCATGTGACGCTCTTTCAGAACAATGCCCCTTTTGAATCCAACCTTTCGGAAATTTATTCAGGGATGGGCTAAGTCTGTGTGCCAAAATAATATGCGTGGCTCGATTATTAGCGCGCAGTCTCTACCACACTTGAACGATTACGAATCTCCGCGTGACCCTGACACACCGTACGAAGGCCTAGGTGTAATACGACCCCCGATGGCTCGCACCGCGCTGCACCGAGTCGGGCTAACGTTATCACTGGCCGTCGAGTTCGTTGCTCTATACTTCGGTTCTCACTTGGAAAGATTGAAAAACCTCGACTTCCGGATATTAAATCTCTTTAATTTATTAACTTATTCAGATTCCGATAGATTATTAATTATTCCCAGATATTCGAAAGTATTTAATTATTGATCGGTAAAATCAACAAAAGAATAAAATTTCCAAAGACGATTGATGAAATAAAATAAATGATTTTAAAATAAAAGGATTTGATAACTTACGGTGATTAGGAATGAATGAAATGTTCGATTTAGTCGAGATGATCGATTGATGAGGATGTAAAGTTCGTAATTCCGAATTCCTTCTTCCTTCCTTCCTTCCTTCGTTCTTTCTTTCAGTGAAAGTCGATTGGGTCAACGAGGAATGTTGAAGACAATGAATGTCGATAATGAAGAATATAGGTGATGAAATAATGTTCCGTTGAAACTCCGATTTATTTATCCGTTGAAATATTTGAAGACTTTATTTAACTTTCCGACTTCAAAGTTCAGATTTTAATGATGGAAATAAATTTTTGACTGTGTATAATACTCTCTGCGACAAGTGAATCGTGAACAGGTAATGTCTTGAAGAGGTGTCGAAGACTGACACGTAGCTGTCCAGACAGTGAGGTGATGCGCCCTTTGGGGAGCTTCTTTTATTGTTTTGATCGGGGGGCGTCCGCGCCTCCAAGCAGTGCGTTGCATCAGCTGCCCCCTCCGTGGTAATTATCGATCGGTTTCGGCGTCTTCCGTAACTTATTTTAATAATTTCGCAATTTCGGTTTTTACAACAATTTCCCGGATAAACAAATTATTCCATTAATTTTTGATTTAAATAATAATAGTTTACAAATTTGAACGAAGTTCCTACGATGCTTCTATCAAAAGTTATAACCCTGATCTAACGAATTATTTTAAATATTGCTCATACATTCCTGTTTTTCAACGGATAATTTTTCTAATTTTTCTTAAATTAATAATAATGTCCCTGAATATTTTTCTGAACGATAATAACTAATTCCCTGTTATTGACTAATTTATTTAATTATTTTATTGATAGCAAAATCGTGATTCTATCAGGTTAATTAACTTCCCTAATGATTATAATAATAGATGATAATATTTCATAAATTTTTATAATAATTTTATATTAACGAATTGACCCAAAATACCTTTCATGCGTGATTCTACTGGATAATTAACGAATTTATCACTTTCCGACCAAATTCCCACGTCCGCTTCATTCTAACATTGTTTTCATTAACATCAATTCCACAATTTTAAATGAACGTTGCGCATAATTATGCCCCGAGAGGTGCTGCACTCGTAAGAGCCAACGGTGATTTTCCCAATCAGTCGCCCCGAGGCAGTCACACCAATTCTCTGGCTGCACCGCTGTGTGCGTACGTGCGTCGCTACGCGCTACGTGTTAGAGAGATAAGGCACCGTCTCCCGACGCATACAGCTAAAGATTCGGATAGCCTTTCTCGTCTCAATTAAAACAATGGGTCTTCAAGTAGCCGAAGGCATCCTCGCTGCTGATGATACCCCTCTAGCAACCCGAATATCCCTTTGATATTTTATTTCCGTTTCGTCTTTTGGTTACATGACCGTACCAATCTGTTGCTATGCCAATCACTAAATCGAGTCATTCAGTATTAGCTTATACATTACTGCACACATAATTGTTTCTCAGCGGCTAATTATTTTCCACGAATACTTCCCAATTTTGTGGATTTTTGGTCAGTTGCGTCGGTGAATTTGGCCGAAAATTCACAGGACGTAACACCTCCCCCCCAAGACGAGAGTTGCTTCGAAGAACAACGCTCGGTCTCCGTAGAGACAAATAAAAAAAACTTGGATCAATTCGCTACATACATTCGCGCGTATACATACAGGGTGATTCGTAACTAGTATAGAATATTTTACACACTGGTAGAGCTCGTCGTCCCGAGTAATTTGCTTTTTTTGAAAATTTTCTACGATAAAAATTGACCGAGTAATAAAGGTTTAAAGTTTCCCTATCGGTGTGCGCACTTACGAATGTGTGCGTGACAGAGCGTCGGGCTAGCATTCGTCTGTCAACTTCGGTGGGGCAAAGCGCGGTGTTACTACGCGCGTGAAAATAGTCCCGCGACGAAACGTCAATCGAGGTAAATCTAACCTATAGTATAACCTAATACGGATGGAAAGTAAATGTTGAAACTTATAAGGTGATGTGTGATTAAATGATGTGAAGTGAAAATAATAATAAAAATAAAATTAATAAAATTATAAAATTTAAGTGTGAAATTCTCACTCTCGCTGGATAAAAAGTTCCAGCTGCATAACTGCGACGGCAAGGTAAGTTTAACTGAGTCAGCGATGAATTCTCACAATAAAAAAATCTATTTTTAAATTCTTCGCAGCATGCGAACAATTATAAAGCTGATTTTATTGTGAGAATCTATCGTTGGGTGAGTGAAAATTATAGTAAGTTTCACTCAGGCAGCGATAGATTCCCAGAAAAAAAAAAAATAATTCTTCGCAGCATGCGAATAATTATAAAGCTGATTTTATTGTGAGAATCTATCGTTGGGTGAGTGAAAATTATAGTACGATACAGTAAGTTTCACTCAGTCAGCGATGGATTCCCACAAAAAAATAATTAATTTTTTAATTCTTCGCAGCATGCGTACAATTATAAAACTAATTTTATTATGAGAATCCATCGTTGGGTGAGTGAAAATTATCGTACGGTACAACAAGTTTCACTTAGTCAGCGATGGATTACCAGAAAAAAAAAAAATTCTTCGCAGCATGCGAACAATTATAAAGCTGATTTTATTGTGAGAATCTATCGTTGGGTGAGTGAAAATTATAGTACGGTACAGTAAGTTTCACTCAGTCAGCGATGGATTCCCAAAAAAAAAAAAATTAATTTTATAATTCTTCGCAGCATGCGAACAATTATAAAAGTAATTTTAGTATGAGAATCGATCGTTGGGTGAGTGAAAATTATGGTACGTTACAGTAAGTTTCACTCAGTCAGCGATGGATTCCCAAAAAAAAAAAAAAAAATGTTTAATTCTTCGCAGTATGTGAACAATTATCAAAGTAATTTTAGTATGAGAATCCATCGTTGGGTGAGTGAAAATTATGGTACGGTACAGTAAGAGTCATTCAGTCAGCGATGGATTCCCACAAAAAAAAAAAAATAAATAAAAAAATAAATTCTTCAATCAATGGCAACGAAAAACTACCAACCAATTCATCGAAGGAAGTGACATGATGCCCTTCCCTGAATCTCAATTCTGAGTATTGGCCAAAAATTTAAAAGGCCAGATGGAATTTTCCTTGTCGTTTGGAGATTCGGTAAGTCGGTAGAATGGTCGTCCGTTGAATGAATGGATTACAATTTTTTATTTTCATTCAGGTTCAAACCCAACGAAAACGTGGACATAGCTTATTAAGTAATGATTAAGGAATGTATTAATCGATCGTATGAACGGTAGAGTGTAATCGAATAACTTTGGCTACTCTCACTGTTTATGCGATCAATAAATATATTTTTTTTTCTTTTTGTTCAAGTTTAATCAAACCAACGCTGAGGCTAAAAGACGATGTAGGTGGGCTATTTCTTCATCGTATAAATCAAGTTTCGACATTGGTTTAGTTAAAAGTTACAATCGAAGAAAACTAATTGCGATCGAAGAATCGTAGGTGTGCGAGCGTGCGTGCATGCACCCGTGAATATTCGGATTCTTGCCAAGTCCCCTTTTAAAAGATATCAGGTACGCATTTGAAGTACCGCAGAATATACAGCAGTCAAAATGCAATAATAGTCTTCGATTATTTTTGCATGCTCGACTCTTGAATAAATGTATTCAGTACAATTTTTGATTTCCGCTTAGGTTCAAGATTACCGATCGGCCGAATAAACCTTTAATGCTCATCAATCCTGTTATGACTGTGGATGTAATGAAATGGATGCTAATCGTCGCGTTCAATTGAAATCGTGAATACGGACAATTTGACATCGTTTACGGATCCACCCTCAAGACTTTCAGCGGAAAACATTTATTTCTGACATTGTCGACGGTGAAAGCGTCAACACAGAGATATTACGCACTGATGGAAAAATGTATTAATCGATTGTATGGCCGGTAGAGTGTAACCGAACATCTTTGCTTACTCTTACCGTCCATGCGATCGATGAATACATTTTTTTTTTTTTTTGCTCAAGTTTAATCAAACCAATGCTCCCGATAAAACCCGATGTACGTGAGCTATTTCGGCATCGGATAAATCAAATTTCGACATTGGTTTCATTAAAAGTTACATTCGAAGAAAACTAATTAATTGCGATTGAAAACTCGTAGGTGTGCGAGCGTGCGTGCATGCACCTGCAAATATTCGGACTCTTGTGAAGTCGCCTTTTAAGATATCGACCGCCAATTCGAACAACCAGGAAATTAATAGCATTTTTAGCTCATTCTTAAATTTTTTCCGTAGATCAATTATAAGGCAATGTATGGATTTAAATGTTGTATTCATCCATTTATAAGATACAAAAATGGCATGGTTTATTTTTTAACAAATGTCTGCGCATTGTCTAAGTGTCCCGATATTGGCTGTCTCATTGATATCATCTTTCTTTATGAAATTCGTAAATGTTCCAGACAAAAAATGTATAAATAAAGTAAAAAAAGAGGTACTCCAATAATCCCTTTGTGATATGTCATCGATTTTTTTTTTGTAATTAACAGGAAGTAACAAGGAATCAATTTGACGAATGCCGATTGCCGCATTTTTTCGACTTGCTTAAGCGATTAATCCACTGTATAAGGGGAAGTTAACCAGCTACACAGGTATCTCTGTCGAGATAATCAAACTTCACCGTTTTGCTTCCTCATAGAGAAAGCTTTTTTTTAATAAGATAATTTTCCAGTTATTATCACCATCACTATTGATTTCGTCTATTGAAATCATGTCTTGCCGTGCGAAAGAAAGGAAACTCATTACGTCTTGTATTTGGAAAATCTCGATCCGCCATTGGTGCGACTAAAATAAGTTTATCAATGAGTTTTTTTTTTTTTTTTCTTTCAGGAGTCTCACGAACTTCCACTAACATTCTCATTTAAATAGAGCGTAGACGAGTCCCTGATACACCTAATGAATCACCACTCCATGCTGGTTTCGCTATTCCGCCGTTGATATTAAATAATTTGTAAATTCTGCAATGAAAAGGTTCCTCCAATGGAGTAAAAGATATTTTGCTTACTAAAGCTTGCATAAAAACCAACTCTATCGACACAATCGAATGTAAACTCCGCCCATTAACGCGAAAATGTCATCTCAATATTGGAGTGACCGAAATAAGTTTCTTAATGGATTCTTTTTCTTCCGAGATATAAGTCTAATACCTTCAAAATTTCAATATTTTTTTTTTTTTAATTCAGCAAGTGCCACCGACATTCTCGCTGGAGTAGAGCATAAAGGAGTCATTGATACACTGATTCAATAAGGACTCCATGTTGGTTTCGCTATCAGGTCCTTGACATTAATTAGTTGGTCAATTCGGTAATGGAAAGGTGCTCCCGGTCGAGGTCGATAGATATCGTTTACTCACTATCGTTTACGTAAACCAGCCATATCCGCACAATCGAATGTATGTTAGCTCCGTCTATTAACGCGAAAATGTCATCGCAATATTGGAGTGACCAAAATAAGTTTCTTGATGGATTCTTTTTTCTTCCGGGACACGAGTCTAATACCTTCAAAATTTCAATATTTTTTTTTTTAATTCAGCAAGTGCCACCGACATTCTCGCTAGAGTAGAGCATAAAGGAGTCATTGATACACTGATTCAATAAGGACTCCATGTTGGTTTCGCTATCAGGTCCTTGACATTAATTAATTGATCAATTCGGTAATGGAAAGGTGCTCCCGGTCGAGTTCGATAGATATCGTTTACTCACTATGGTTTACGTAAACCAGCCATATCCGCACAATCGAATGTATGTTAGCTCCGTCTATTAACGCGAAAATGTCATCGCAATATTGGAGTGACCAAAATAAGTTTCTTGATGGATTCTTTTTTCTTCCGGGACACGAGTCTAATACCTTCAAAATTTCAATATTTTTTTTTTTAATTCAGCAAGTGCCACCGACATTCTCGCTAGAGTAGAGCATAAAGGAGTCATTGATACACTGATTCAATAAGGACTCCATGTTGGTTTCGCTATCAGGTTCTTGACATTAATTAATTGCTCAATTCTGTAATGGAAAGGTGCTCCCGGTCGAGTTCGATAGATATCGTTTACTCACTATGGTTTACGTAAACCAGCCGTATCCGCACAATCGAATGTATGTTAGCTCCGTCTATTAACGCGAAAATGTCATCGCAATATTGGAGTGACCAAAATAAGTTTCTTGATGGATTCTTTTTTCTTCCGGGACACGAGTCTAATACCTTCAAAATTTCAATATTTTTTTTTAATCAGCAAGTGCCACCGACATTCTCGCTAGAGTAGAGCATAAAGGAGTCATTGATACACTGATTCAATAAGGACTCCATGTTGGTTTCGCTATCAGGTCCTTGACATTAATTAATTGGTCAATTCGGTAATGGAAAGGTGCTCCCGGCCGAGGTCGAAAGATATCGTTTACTCACTATCGTTTACGTAAACCAGCCATACCGCACAATCGAATGTATGTTAGCTCCGTCTATTAACGCGAAAATGTCATCGCAATATTGGAATGATCAAAACAAGTTTCTTGATGGATTCTTTTTCTTCCGAGATATAAGTCTAATACCCTCAAAATTTCAATATTTTTTTTTTAATTCAGCAAGTGCCACCGACATTCTCGCTGGAGTAGAGCATAAAGGAGTCATTGATACACTGATTCAATAAGGACTCCATGTTGGTTTCGCTATCAGGTTCTTGACATTAATTAATTGCTCAATTCTGTAATGGAAAGGTGCTCCCGGTCGAGTTCGATAGATATCGTTTACTCACTATGGTTTACGTAAACCAGCCATATCCGCACAATCGAATGTATGTTAGCTCCGTCTATTAACGCGAAAATGTCATCGCAATATTGGAGTGACCAAAATAAGTTTCTTGATGGATTCTTTTTTCTTCCGGGACACGAGTCTAATACCTTCAAAATTTCAATATTTTTTTTTAATCAGCAAGTGCCACCGACATTCTCGCTAGAGTAGAGCATAAAGGAGTCATTGATACGCTGATTCAATAAGGACTCCATGTTGGTTTCGCTATCAGGTCCTTGACATTAATTAATTGGTCAATTCGGTAATGGAAAGGTGCTCCCGGCCGAGGTCGATAGATATCGTTTACTCACTATCGTTTACGTAAACCAGCCATACCGCACAATCGAATGTATGTTAGCTCCGTCTATTAATGCGAAAATGTCATCGCAATATTGGAATGATCAAAACAAGTTTCTTGATGGATTCTTTTTCTTCCGAGATATAAGTCTAATACCTTCAAAATTTCAATATTTTTTTTTTTAATTCAGCAAGTGCCACCGACATTCTCGCTGGAGTAGAGCATAAAGGAGTCATTGATACACTGATTCAATAAGGACTCCATGTTGGTTTCGCTATCAGGTCCCTGACATTAATTAATTGGTCAATTCGGTAATGGAAAGGTGCTCCCGGCCGAGGTCGAAAGATATCGTTTACTCACTATCGTTTACGTAAACCAGCCATACCGCACAATCGAATGTATGTTAGCTCCGTCTATTAACGCGAAAATGTCATCGCAATATTGGTATGATCAAAACAAGTTTCTTGATGGATTCTTTTTTCTTCCGGGACACGAGTCTAATACCTTCAAAATTTCAATATTTTTTTTTTTAATTCAGCAAGTGCCACCGACATTCTCGCTAGAGTAGAGCATAAAGGAGTCATTGATACACTGATTCAATAAGGACTCCATGTTGGTTTCGCTATCAGGTCCTTGACATTAATTAATTGGTCAATTCGGTAATGGAAAGGTGCTCCCGGTCGAGTTGAAGGTATTAGATTAATTTTGAATGTATTAGACTCATGTCCCGGAAGAAAAAAGAATCCATCAAGAAACTTATTTTGGTCACTCCAATATTGCGATGACATTTTCGCGTTAATAGACGGAGCTAACATACATTCGATTGTGCGGATATGGCTGGTTTACGTAAACCATAGTGAGTAAACGATATCTATCGAACTCGACCGGGAGCACCTTTCCATTACCGAATTGACTAATTAATTAATGTCAAGGACCTGACAGCGAAACAAACATGGAGTCCTTATTGAATCAGTGTATCAATGACTCCTTTATGCTCTACTCTAGCGAGAATGTCGGTGGCACTTGCTGAATTAAAAAAAAAAATATTGAAATTTTGAAGGTATTAGACTCGTGTCCCGGAAGAAAAAAGAATCCATCAAGAAACTTATTTTGGTCACTCCAATATTGCGATGACATTTTCGCGTTAATAGACGGAGCTAACATACATTCGATTGTGCGGATATGGCTGGTTTACGTAAACCATAGTGAGTAAACGATATCTATCGAACTCGACCGGGAGCACCTTTCCATTACCGAATTGATCAATTAATTAATGTCAAGGACCTGATAGCGAAACCAACATGGAGTCCTTATTGAATCAGTGTATCAATGACTCCTTTATGCTCTACTCCAGCGAGAATGTCGGTGGCACTTGCTGAATTAAAAAAAAAAATATTGAAATTTTGAAGGTATTAGACTTATATCTCGGAAGAAAAAGAATCCATCAAGAAACTTGTTTTGATCATTCCAATATTGCGATGACATTTTCGCATTAATAGACGGAGCTAACATACATTCGATTGTGCGGTATGGCTGGTTTACGTAAACGATAGTGAGTAAACGATATCTATCGACCTCGGCCGGGAGCACCTTTCCATTACCGAATTGACCAATTAATTAATGTCAAGGACCTGATAGCGAAACCAACATGGAGTCCTTATTGAATCAGCGTATCAATGACTCCTTTATGCTCTACTCTAGCGAGAATGTCGGTGGCACTTGCTGAATAAAAAAAAATATTGAAATTTTGAAGGTATTAGACTCGTGTCCCGGAAGAAAAAAGAATCCATCAAGAAACTTATTTCGGTCACTCCAATATTGCGATGACATTTTCGCGTTAATAGACGGAGCTAACATACATTCGATTGTGCGGATATGGCTGGTTTACGTAAACCATAGTGAATAAACGATATCTATCGAACTCGACCGGGAGCACCTTTCCATTACAGAATTGAGCAATTAATTAATGTCAAGAACCTGATAGCGAAACCAACATGGAGTCCTTATTGAATCAGTGTATCAATGACTCCTTTATGCTCTACTCCAGCGAGAATGTCGGTGGCACTTGCTGAATTAAAAAAAAAATATTGAAATTTTGAGGGTATTAGACTCGTGTCCCGGAAGAAAAAAGAATCCATCAAGAAACTTATTTTGGTCACTCCAATATTGCGATGACATTTTCGCGTTAATAGACGGAGCTAACATACATTCGATTGTGCGGATATGGCTGGTTTACGTAAACCATAGTGAGTAAACGATATCTATCGAACTCGACCGGGAGCACCTTTCCATTACCGAATTGATCAATTAATTAATGTCAAGGACCTGATAGCGAAACCAACATGGAGTCCTTATTGAATCAGTGTATCAATGACTCCTTTATGCTCTACTCTAGCGAGAATGTCGGTGGCACTTGCTGAATTAAAAAAAAAAAAATATTGAAATTTTGAAGGTATTAGACTCGTGTCCCGGAAGAAAAAAGAATCCATCAAGAAACTTATTTTGGTCACTCCAATATTGCGATGACATTTTCGCGTTAATAGACAGAGCTAACATACATTCGATTGTGCGGATATGGCTGGTTTACGTAAACCATAGTGAGTAAACGATATCTATCGAACTCGACCGGGAGCACCTTTCCATTACCGAATTGATCAATTAATTAATGTCAAGGACCTGATAGCGAAACCAACATGGAGTCCTTATTGAATCAGTGTATCAATGACTCCTTTATGCTCTACTCTAGCGAGAATGTCGGTGGCACTTGCTGAATTAAAAAAAAAAAATATTGAAATTTTGAAGGTATTAGACTCGTGTCCCGGAAGAAAAAAGAATCCATCAAGAAACTTATTTTGGTCACTCCAATATTGCGATGACATTTTCGCGTTAATAGACGGAGCTAACATACATTCGATTGTGCGGATATGGCTGGTTTACGTAAACGATAGTGAGTAAACGATATCTATCGACCTCGACCGGGAGCACCTTTCCATTACCGAATTGACCAACTAATTAATGTCAAGGACCTGATAGCGAAACCAACATGGAGTCCTTATTGAATCAGTGTATCAATGACTCCTTTATGCTCTACTCCAGCGAGAATGTCGGTGGCACTTGCTGAATTAAAAAAAAAAAATATTGAAATTTTGAAGGTATTAGACTTATATCTCGGAAGAAAAAGAATCCATTAAGAAACTTATTTCGGTCACTCCAATATTGAGATGACATTTTCGCGTTAATGGGCGGAGTTTACATTCGATTGTGTCGATAGAGTTGGTTTTTATGCAAGCTTTAGTAAGCAAAATATCTTTTACTCCATTGGAGGAACCTTTTCATTGCAGAATTTACAAATTATTTAATATCAACGGCGGAATAGCGAAACCAGCATGGAGTGGTGATTCATTAGGTGTATCAGGGACTCGTCTACGCTCTATTTAAATGAGAATGTTAGTGGAAGTTCGTGAGACTCCTGAAAGAAAAAAAAAAAAAAAACTCATCGATAAACTTATTTTAGTCGCACCAATGGCGGATTGAGATTTTCCAAATACAAGACGTAATGAGTTTCCTTTCTTTCGCACGGCAAGACATGATTTCAATAGACGAAATCAATAGTGATAGTGATAATAACTGGAAAATTATCTTATTAAAAAAAAGCTTTCTCTATGAGGAAGCAAAACGGTGAAGTTTGATTATCTCGACAGAGATACCTGTGTAGCTGGTTAACTTCCCCTTATACAGTGGATTAATCACTTAAGCAAGTCGAAAAAATGCGGCAATCGGCATTCGTCAAATTGATTCCTTGTTACTTCCTGTTAATTACAAAAAAAAATCGATGACATATCACAAAGGGATTATTGGAGTACCTCTTTTTTTACTTTATTTATACATTTTTTGTCTGGAACATTTACGAATTTCATAAAGAAAGATGATATCAATGAGACAGCCAATATCGGGACACTTAGACAATGCGCAGACATTTGTTAAAAAATAAACCATGCCATTTTTGTATCTTATAAATGGATGAATACAACATTTAAATCCATACATTGCCTAATAATTGATCTACGGAAAAAATTTAAGAATGAGCTAAAAATGCTATTAATTTCCTGGTTGTTCGAATTGGCGGTCGATATCTTAAAAGGCGACTTCACAAGAGTCCGAATATTTGCAGGTGCATGCACGCACGCTCGCACACCTACGAGTTTTCAATCGCAATTAATTAGTTTTCTTCGAATGTAACTTTTAATGAAACCAATGTCGAAATTTGATTTATCCGATGCCGAAATAGCTCACGTACATCGGGTTTTATCGGGAGCATTGGTTTGATTAAACTTGAGCAAAAAAAAAAAAAAATGTATTCATCGATCGCATGGACGGTAAGAGTAAGCAAAGATGTTCGGTTACACTCTACCGGCCATACAATCGATTAATACATTTTTCCATCAGTGCGTAATATCTCTGTGTTGACGCTTTCACCGTCGACAATGTCAGAAATAAATGTTTTCCGCTGAAAGTCTTGAGGGTGGATCCGTAAACGATGTCAAATTGTCCGTATTCACGATTTCAATTGAACGCGACGATTAGCATCCATTTCATTACATCCACAGTCATAACAGGATTGATGAGCATTAAAGGTTTATTCGGCCGATCGGTAATCTTGAACCTAAGCGGAAATCAAAAATTGTACTGAATACATTTATTCAAGAGTCGAGCATGCAAAAATAATCGAAGACTATTATTGCATTTTGACTGCTGTATATTCTGCGGTACTTCAAATGCGTACCTGATATCTTTTAAAAGGGGACTTGGCAAGAATCCGAATATTCACGGGTGCATGCACGCACGCTCGCACACCTACGATTCTTCGATCGCAATTAGTTTTCTTCGATTGTAACTTTTAACTAAACCAATGTCGAAACTTGATTTATACGATGAAGAAATAGCCCACCTACATCGTCTTTTAGCCTCAGCGTTGGTTTGATTAAACTTGAACAAAAAGAAAAAAAAATATATTTATTGATCGCATAAACAGTGAGAGTAGCCAAAGTTATTCGATTACACTCTACCGTTCATACGATCGATTAATACATTCTTTAATCATTACTTAATAAGCTATGTCCACGTTTTCGTTGGGTTTGAACCTGAATGAAAATAAAAAATTGTAATCCATTCATTCAACGGACGACCATTCTACCGACTTACCGAATCTCCAAACGACAAGGAAAATTCCATCTGGCCTTTTAAATTTTTGGCCAATACTCAGAATTGAGATTCAGGGAAGGGCATCATGTCACTTCCTTCGATGAATTGGTTGGTAGTTTTTCGTTGCCATTGATTGAAGAATTTATTTTTTTATTTATTTTTTTTTTTTTGTGGGAATCCATCGCTGACTGAATGACTCTTACTGTACCGTACCATAATTTTCACTCACCCAACGATGGATTCTCATACTAAAATTACTTTGATAATTGTTCACATACTGCGAAGAATTAAACATTTTTTTTTTTTTTTTTGGGAATCCATCGCTGACTGAGTGAAACTTACTGTAACGTACCATAATTTTCACTCACCCAACGATCGATTCTCATACTAAAATTACTTTTATAATTGTTCGCATGCTGCGAAGAATTATAAAATTAATTTTTTTTTTTTTGGGAATCCATCGCTGACTGAGTGAAACTTACTGTACCGTACTATAATTTTCACTCACCCAACGATAGATTCTCACAATAAAATCAGCTTTATAATTGTTCGCATGCTGCGAAGAATTTTTTTTTTTTCTGGTAATCCATCGCTGACTAAGTGAAACTTGTTGTACCGTACGATAATTTTCACTCACCCAACGATGGATTCTCATAATAAAATTAGTTTTATAATTGTACGCATGCTGCGAAGAATTAAAAAATTAATTATTTTTTTGTGGGAATCCATCGCTGACTGAGTGAAACTTACTGTATCGTACTATAATTTTCACTCACCCAACGATAGATTCTCACAATAAAATCAGCTTTATAATTATTCGCATGCTGCGAAGAATTATTTTTTTTTTTTCTGGGAATCTATCGCTGCCTGAGTGAAACTTACTATAATTTTCACTCACCCAACGATAGATTCTCACAATAAAATCAGCTTTATAATTGTTCGCATGCTGCGAAGAATTTAAAAATAGATTTTTTTATTGTGAGAATTCATCGCTGACTCAGTTAAACTTACCTTGCCGTCGCAGTTATGCAGCTGGAACTTTTTATCCAGCGAGAGTGAGAATTTCACACTTAAATTTTATAATTTTATTAATTTTATTTTTATTATTATTTTCACTTCACATCATTTAATCACACATCACCTTATAAGTTTCAACATTTACTTTCCATCCGTATTAGGTTATACTATAGGTTAGATTTACCTCGATTGACGTTTCGTCGCGGGACTATTTTCACGCGCGTAGTAACACCGCGCTTTGCCCCACCGAAGTTGACAGACGAATGCTAGCCCGACGCTCTGTCACGCACACATTCGTAAGTGCGCACACCGATAGGGAAACTTTAAACCTTTATTACTCGGTCAATTTTTATCGTAGAAAATTTTCAAAAAAAGCAAATTACTCGGGACGACGAGCTCTACCAGTGTGTAAAATATTCTATACTAGTTACGAATCACCCTGTATATATGAACGCGCGCACATACGCCTTTCTGATTCTCAGAGTGTCCTCTTTGTCCCCGTATCTGTTATGTTTTACCTTCGCGAAGATGTTTACACGAGACCCTCTCCAAGTGACTTCCCGAGGGTCTGGACAGACGCGGGCTCAAGCGAGCACTCATTCGCTCGCCGAAACTTTACAGAGAACAACGAGAACTCTTCCTTTCTTCAAACTAAAATATTCGTAAGTATTCTATTATTTGTTTATTGTATTTCTTGTTTTTATTATTCTTACTAATTTTGCTCTTTTTTTTTTTTTTTTTTTTTTTTTCAAGAACAAGATGTGTCAAATGATTCGGACCATCATCCAGCACGTATTCGAGCGGCTTCTGGGCCCATGGATTTCCTGGGACGATTCGGTGGAGAGGCTCCCATGGGAGGACACTCGCTTTGCCAGGTATTTACTATCATTTTTATTATTTCCATTACCATTATTATTATTATTATTATTATTCTCTCTTGTTTTTCCTTTTTCTTATTAATATTATTCATTCCCTTTCTCTCTTTTTCTTTTCAGGATCATTCGTCAACATGAATGGACCCCTCCGCTCTCGTGTGAGGAATGTTGGGAGTTCTTGGAGGACTGTACCTGCGACCCGTAGGGCAGGAAAATTCCTAAGCTCGATTAGTTTTCTAGAAAAAATATATATAAAAATTAACAACAATGGGTACTTAATAGACTGGCCCAAAAAAAACTTTGTTTTTTTTTTTTTACTTCGCACCCCTGAAAATCGTAGTTTATGCCCTACTATTGAAAGTTGTAAAAGGGGAAACCGGTGCGATTTTTTTTAGAGGTCGCGCACTGGGTTTTTGTATTTTCCATTTAATTAACACGTAAGGGGTCGATGTTTCCAGTTTACACGGGATTCTCAATTTTCGTACAAAATGGGCGGGCATAAAAATGGTTGCATCCTGCAGTTTGTTCAATTGCCTTCAAATCGGCGCGTCGGAGAACATTTTCGGTCGTATAGTTTCCAAGATATTCAACTTTGAATAAAAAGTAGTCGAGTCTCACCTTAAATAAATGTGCACTATTTGTGTTTTTTGCGAATAACTCCTCTACAGTCAATCTTATGGCCATAATAGTTATTATCAATCTTGAAGAGAATAAGTTTATCTACAAAACTACTAAAAAACCATTCTCGTACGATAAAAATTAAAGGAGCTATCGTTCAATGAAATTTGATTTTGAAGTGTAAATCGTCGCAAAGTGATTATTTTCCATTGTATAACGCGTTTCTCGCCGAACTAATCACATAAATCCGCCGCGTATACATTATTCCCACAGTTTTTAGTACATGTGCAAAATAAGATTCGTTTAACACTTTATGAAGCTATCGTTTATACCATAAACAACGCAAAGTATCTTTCTATACACCATTCGATCAACACTTTTTCATATTAGTCATTGATTAATAAATCGGGTAATAAATCGGGCATTATATAACGGAGAGGGTTCCTATATACTTAATTCAGTTCAGAAGTCTTATTTTACATTTTTATTGAAGTTTTTATGTATGAAGTCTATTTCACGTATTTTATACATAGAATACTTATTATTCTTTGACGGAAACTTTATAATGTCAATAATGTTCCTAATCAGATTTGAATAGTGATCTTCGAATTAGTCGTAACTCGAGTTTAAAAAATTTACTTTATGGCAGTCTTGATATTTTGCCCGGTGAGCCTTAACTACTTGCAGTAGATACTGTTTTTGTTCTTCGTTTTTTGTGAGCAGATTATTGAATTCTTCAATGAGCGCTACTCCCCGTTCAGCAACATCGTTAACGACTTTGAGATCTCTGAACACAGTCAGACATTCGTTGAAACTTTCGCTATTTTCCCATGTATCAGGGCAGTCGTCCAAGAAATCGAAAGGTAATTCGCATCGCTCGAATAAGTGCATAGATTTTTTTGTGATAAAGTGACTTATATCGACGTCTTTCACATATCGGAACTTACTGTCGCTTAATTTAACCCGTTTAATATCCGAATCCGTAGCGTCACGGTCTCGTATGGCCTGTACCATTTTCTTTTTGACGTTCATCGAAACGCTAGAATCGAAAAATGCCAACGCCGCTAGTTCGTCACACAGATACCATAAATGGCCTCGAAGTTTCGTGGTTGCTGCCTTTGAAACATCCGAGTTGACACTTTCGAACTTCAGAAGTTCTTGCAACAATTTTAAGTCGTTGTTGGGAGCGCCAATTGCATTCGGGGCAGTAAACCACGATTTTACGTAAAAAGCGACGATGAAAATGCAAATGTGACGTAGGCCCTTTACATCATTACAATTCCGTGAGTTTTTAAAGAATTGGTCCTTGAAAAGGAAGATTTTTAAGCAATAAATGGCTTTGGCGAGCCACCTAGCATGATGATTTGCGCCGGGTCTCTTGAAGACGATTCCTCGATGTGGCTCTTCGCCCAAAAAAATGAGTGCCAATTCTAAAAATTCTTTGTAATCTCCTCTCGGATGAGAAATCTGAAACAAGCATATTCCAAAAAAAATATATTGAAAAAAAATTATAATTCGTTATAACTGTTTGGCATTATTACTATGCAAAATCCAAGATCTTGACACCATTAATACGGCTGATTATATTGCGAAGTAATGAAATTTTGATCGAATTACATTTTTGTTTGGGAATGTATGTGATGTAACCTTAAGGAAATTTCGAAATAAACATTTTAAAAGGATAGTTTCTCGGTACCTCCAATTGATTATGAATGAAAGCTACTAGCTCGGGTTTTTTCTCAGCTAATATTTCCGCAACGAGATCATCTTCCATCCCAGTCGTTAATTTACTCTTGTCGATGTCATCCCACTTTTGCTGAAAACGTTGGAAAATTGCTACGTTGGGACCGCTCGTTCCTTTCCAATACGTTTCTACGACACTCTTGAGAATTAATTCCTGAATGTGGTGCCGACAAGCGAGATGAAGAAATGTCTTGTCAAGTTTGAGCTCCAAAAGCGCACAAGTTCCGTTGTAACGACCTAAGGCAAGCAAATACAAGGGTGCGCGTCGATCAATTTAGTTCCTCACAGAAGATCATACGTTTATGAACGATACTATATAATATTATCATATCAGTGTTTATTACCTGTGTTAGAAGTAGTTGTGTCGAAACATAAACCTTTCACGCGATCTAAAAGATTCCAATCCGTCAAGGTCTCGATGATAGCCGTTGCACTATTTATACCTGATCCGGAGCTCAGTTTTGGTACGCCTAACAATTGCTCAGTACCGAGTCCTGTGGTAACGATAGGAAGTCTCTCAACTTTTCCAGGCCCTTCATTTCCAGGAAGCAACTTCCCATCCCAATGCAGCACCAAAATTCTTGCGGCTTGAAGATTTTTTTTCAAGCCTTTCGCACTATTTTCTCTGTACGTGATACGTGCTCTATGGATAGTGTTGCGGCTCAAATTGATATCATCGATATTGTGCCCAAGACTCGCAGCAGCAGCTGCTAAAATATATGTCGCGTTCCGACTACTCGTCCCAATTCGATCGAGTGCAGCGCAGAGACTCGGCGTCATAATATCAATTTTTGTGCGTTTTGGTAGATCAGGTTCATCTTCGAAATCAGATGGTCTCTTCAATGTGTCTGATGTAGAACATTGGCTGGTCTGAGTCGCCTGCATAGTTGATACTGTGAGGCCACTAAAAGTCTGACTTAAATCTAGAACATAACACGAAACATATTTTTTGTTCAAATTGGTTCTTACAAGATAATAATAATAAAACAGAATCGTATGAAACTATGCTGTATGTCACAATTACTCTGACAATTTTCATCGTCCATGTCTTCGATTATCACCGTTGACGGGTTATGAGACACTGCTGATACTCCCGGACTCGCTGGAAGCCTGCTACGGCGATTTTTATTTCGTTGTGACGTCAAAAACTCTTGTTGGCTCTCCGTTAATGAGTGCATCACGTTGTGGCTTGCAATGTCGAACAATTGGTTTAGAGAACTCTCAAATTTTTCCTCTTTCAATTGTCGTGCAACCGTTTTTATCCGGTGACAACTTTTCACCAAATTTTGCCAGCCTCGGTAGAGGTTCATCAATTTTCTTGATGAATGATGGCTTTGAGATACTGGAATTTTTGCTCGATTCCAAAATTCCTGCACTACTTTTATTGTTGCAGTCGCACTGCTTCGGATCGAGAGATTTAGTTCATTATGTTTATAAAAAAACAATCGAAGAACTTCACGTGTCGTCGGCAATTTCCGTCCGTTGATTTCAGACGTTACTCGTCCGATTAAATAAATATCCTTTTTTTTTTTCGTCATTGTTAATTCGCGTGACAATATGACCCTTTCGAGGCGTCCAGCCGATGCGCAAATTTTTCGATACGCAAAAAAAAAAACGGTAGGACCAAAAAAAAAATCTGTTCAATCACTCGTAACAGACTTCTCAATTTTTATAGCACTGCTCGCACCACGTAGAAAATTCGAACCGGATCGTCGACAACACCCGATAAGACTGATTCATTCGTATTGAACGAACTCTGCTAGACTCGCGCTGTACACGCGGGTTACCAGGGCTATGTTAGTAAACAAACAAAACAAAGAGGCAACTAGGTATACATGTAAGTCTCAGAAGACGAAGTTAAATCCCTCTCTCTCGCGATCGAGCGATCCCCGTACGTGTTTAGTCCCGCCTTAATACATTGTTACAGAGTACAGAATGCCTGGTTCGGTTGCCGTCGAAAAATGATGCATATTCTATGTTTAATATATGTAAAATCGCCTTCATACGTAAAAACTACAATAAAAATATAAAATCATAATCCTAAACTCAATTAAGTATATGGAACCTTCTATCCATTGAATAGTAATACCGAATTAACAAACAATGACTTATACCAAAAAGCATCAAGTGTTGATCGAATGGCGAATAGAAAAATACTTTGCGTTGTTTATGGTATAAACGACAGCTTCATAAAGTGTTAAACGAATCTTATTTTGCACATGTACTAAAAACTGTGGGAATAATGTATACGCGGCGGATTTATGTGATTAGTTCGGCGAGAAACGCGTTATACAATGGAAAATAATCACTTTGCGACGATTTACACTTCAAAATCAAATTTCATTGAACGATAGCTCCTTTAATTTTTATCGTACGAGAATAGTTTTTTAGTAGTTTTGTAGATAAACTTATTCTCTTCAAGATTGATAATAACTATTATGGCCATAAGATTGACTGTAGAGGAGTTATTCGCAAAAAACACAAATAGTGCACATTTATTTAAGGTGAGACTCGACTACTTTTTATTCAAAGTTGAATATCTTGGAAACTATACGACCGAAAATGTTCTCCGACGCGCCGATTTGAAGGCAATTGAACAAACTGCAGGATGCAACCATTTTTATGCCCGCCCATTTTGTACGAAAATTGAGAATCCCGTGTAAACTGGAAACATCGACCCCTTACGTGTTAATTAAATGGAAAATACAAAAACCCAGTGCGCGACCTCTAAAAAAAATCGCACCGGTTTCCCCTTTTACAACTTTCAATAGTAGGGCATAAACTACGATTTTAAGGGGTGCGAAGTAAAAAAAAAAAAAACAAAGTTTTTTTTGGGCCAGTCTAGTACTTAATGTACCCATAATAAACAAAATTTCTAGAAAAAAAATTCTGTTTCCCTCATTGGACTATTCCTAATGCGAAGAGCCAATAGCTTCCTTCCAATTCCTATGCATGTAGGTTACAGTGAGCAGGGCGTGACGCCCGTCACCAGCCGCTCTCGGCTCCTCCGTTTTGTGCGGCTATTCGCCGTTCTCTATCCCTCTCTCTCTTTCACTATACCTTTCTCTTTCTACCTCCTTATTCCTTATGCCGATAATCTCGCACTCTTTTCTAATGTCGATAATTAAGTACACTACGGTTTCTTTTCTCTTACTGTTCCGGAGTGGGTAACGTCAATCCCACTTCAATTGATCAACGGGTACACTTCCCATATCCGGAAATCCGTCTACTATTGATTCTAACTTAAATAATAATAATTCCGGGTCTTGACCCTGGGGTAAAACTATTTGTCCCCCTTTCTGGTATTTATGTCCCCCTAATTCTACATACCCTTTACTGAGGTAAATTGCCATCAACCAAAATGCAAGCATCTCTTCTCTTAATTCTTTCCATTCCGGTGGTATCCACAATCCTCCTTTACTACAATACTCCCGATCTTCTCCTGCACTCTCTATTAAAGTGTTGGGCCACTGTTCGTTCAACGTGAGCTCCAATCTGTACCCATTGTTTCTGGTTGACTGCATGATCTCTTTAAAATAAAATACAAGTAATTTAGTAATGTTATTATTAAATCTTTTTACCCTAAACTAATTTCCTCTATTTACTTACTTATTGTTTGCTTATTTATTTATTTATTTATTTTTGTTTATTTGTTTATTTATTATTATTATTATTATTATTACTTTTTTTTATTTATTTTTATTTTTATTTTTTTTATATATTTGATTTATGGAAGTTCCGGATATAACTCTTTTGTATTCTTTTCAACTACTTGAATTGCTATGTCACTTGTCCTTTTCTTGCTTCGATTTTCTATTTCCTCTACGTTTTTTTCCTCATCCAATTCTTCTGGTTCCTGCGCTTCTACTTGACCCAATTCAACATCTACATTCTTTGCTTTTCTATTCTTCCCTGATTTTCCTGAGGACTTCATTGACCCATTTTTCAACTGCAACAATAATGCCGTTATAGAATCCCAAACTGCGCCTATCAAAAACAATGACCATCCGTAAACAGTATGTAAAGCATATCCATGTATAATTGTATCTATTATCAGTTTAATGGCTCGAATTATCATTATGATTCCAATAAGTCCAGCACTAATATGGCCAAATGCAACTAAATTTTCCCACATCCTTTTCCATGCTCCTTGCATCATTTTTTCTAATTAAGACCCTTCAAGCAATTTTACGAAAGACTCCCCCTGTTTAACTGTAGATTTACCCATCATTCCCCTTACTACTGTGTTTATCATTGCAGGCCTTTCTGCCGGAAACATTATATACTCTCTTAATTGTTCTAATTCTGCGCTCGTATATATTCCACTAGTTGCTAATGACTTAATTTTACTATATTGCCACTTTGGCTTAGTGTTAGGCCTCATTGTTCCCGGTGGATAAATAAGCGTTGGTCCGGGCATCATTCCGTACCATTCCTCATCGATAAAATACATCGGCGGAACCATTCGATTACATGTAATTTGTAGACCCGTTTCCATCAATATGTGTGTTCTCGGAGCCAGAAAATAACTGTCATTTCCTTTGGACACTGGTAGATGTGTGTAACATTCTTCCAGATGTCTAACCTCCACTTGCATTGGAATGCATTTTACAATATGCACTACTTCCCCTGATATTACTGCCATGTATCCAGGTCCCTTCATTAAATGATAAGCAAACTCATCTGGTGCTTGCGTAGCTATGGCCAACCGGTTCTTTATCATTTCCCGTTCCAATTCGCACTTTTGTGTTAAGAGATCAGTGTAGACTTGTTGAATTTGAGTTTGTACATGTCTCTCAACATACACAAATTTTGAATTTTCGTACGCGTATATGTCCATGTTAGCAGCGTCTATCTTCTTCTTTTGCAAAAACATTTGTCCATTCTTTATTTTATGGATAAGTAGTCTAGGATGCTCCGTTCGTATCAAAGTTTGTCCACACACGTTAATAGATGAACGAGCAACGAGAGCGAAAATAATGTCGGAAGTAGTCACGGTATATACAGTCTTGGCGTCCCTATCAACCAATTTCTCTGCCATTCCCATGTACAGTACTCCATATTTACTACCGTCACACTCATTCATTGGAACTGAATTCCAGAACGTATGTCCACCTTCCATACTCATACATTGTCCCTTATTCAATTCACACCTGACTCCCGACTTCAAATATACTTTGTTCGATTTCAATGCAACTGATGCGTAATAATCCCTCAGCGTGATTTTGATTGTGGACAGAACCACCACGTCATTCCAACTTCCGAAAGGATCTGAATAGGATGAACCTCTGCACCCTCCATCCACTTCCAATTGTCCTGCCAAAGTGACTGGATGACTCAAAGTCTGATTACTAATGAGTCCCATGATGACTGCATTGTCCATTCGAAAAGATCCAATCTCGTGCATTTTCATGCAGACATCTCGAGAGACTTCGAGAATGTATGAAGCCTTCCCGTTTACCACGTCACTTGTATGTGAGAACATACCACATTTCCGAACGTCTCGATCTATTTCGATTTTGCACTGATGAACGTGCACAGTTCCGTATTCATTGATCTGAATCAACTGAACATGGACTGAAGAAATGTTCAATGATGATGAGGATACGTCACACTCGTCCACGTCCAGCAGAGACAGAGTTGTGATATTTGAAGACGGCGACCCACACTCATATCCAATCATCCCTGAGGAAGGTGTGGGTAGAAGAAGTACCCATATCACCACTAATGACCTCGTCCCTCGTCCCATCTGTTTAACAAAACAAAATTCTATTATTTGTATGAATGATTATTTTATTGATAACAAACCATAATATTGATGATTACATAGGTGAGGTGTTCTTGATGCACTGAAACATAAGTATTACTTTGTGCCACCTTGACTATTACTACTGAATATAAATGCGAGTATACACGTATAAGTGCTTATGTATGATTAACATTTTTGAATATATATATATATATATGTTCCGTTTATGTTTTGTTATATATTTTTTTGTTTATGCTAATTCTACCCCAATAGTGCAAATAAGATTATGAAGTGCGTTTTTCCCCGAAATGATTAAGTAAAAATATAATTCTTCTCTTTTTTTCCTCTTTCTTTTTTTTTTTTTTTTATCCACGGCTCTTCTTCCATTGTCCCTGGCATTTCTGCCATTTTGGGACCCCCTTTCCTTTTTCTTTCTCTTCTTGATTTTTAATCAGCTCCTCTACCTGTACCATTTCTCTTATCTGGATTCCCAATCGATCCTGCGCCAAATCCAAAACGCTCAGCAAAGCTGCTAATTCGGCTAATTTTTCGTCTACGTCAAACTCCAATATTGTTTCTGCGGTGTGACTCTCTAAATCGATCGTTATTGCCACTCCCACTTCTTTCTCTCTCTGAAACTTCCGTGTCTTCATTGACATGCCAAAAGTGGCTAGAACCTCGATTATTTCAAACTCTAATTCTATTGTGTCAAATGGACTTAATTTCTCTTCATTTCCACGGATTTTATCCATGATTTTTGCAATTGTTATTACCCCCAATTCTTTTATAGTTAATTGCAATTTCCTAAGACGTCTAGTCAGCTGATCGTTGTATTTTCGAAGATCCAAATTCCTTCCACGACCTGGCGTTCGGCTTTCGCTTATTCTTTCTATCAGAGCCTCAGCAGCGGCTTCTCTCGCTTCCTCCTCGTTGTTGCCGACTCCAATATCTCTCCATCGTCCCAAAATCGCTTGAATTCTATGAGTATGGCTTGTCATGCTCCGGGTAAAAGGCACATTCAGATAAATGGCTCCATAACCATACATTCGCTCCAATCGAATAGTTGCTTTTTCTTGGTCTGACTTTTTTATTCCTGCAACCGGAAACTTCAAATTTCACATCGCATGTCCCTCAATATATATATATATATTATTTATTTATTTATTTATTTATTTATTTATTTATTTATTTATTTATTTATTTATGTATTTATTTATTTAGATAACTTTTGAAACAGATTGTTTCTAATTTTGTTGTTCCGTCTGTTCGATGGTTTCGCGAAGTTTTCGTGTCAAGTATCTTTGGATACTTTTCAATACGTAACCCAAGCATTTCATATCAATTATTACTATCGGTTTTCCCACCTCAATACACATGAACGGTTCGATATCATTGTATAGAACAACGTAACACACCCCTTCTTCATTCTGTCCCTCGTTAGTCTCACGTTTTATTTCTATGTTGTATTCGCGCATTATATCTCGAAGTTGACCCCAATGTACAAAGAAATCATATTCACATATTCTCTCCTCATGTCCTATTATCATATCCAACATGTCCATTATCTGATTCCTTCCCAATCTAATTGCAGTTGCTCGCCATTCCAGCTCACGCCTTCGAGTGTTTTTTATAAACTCATCGCAAATATTTCTTATCTCTGTTCCTACTCTCCCTTCCGTTTGAATTTCTTCTCCATTACTAGCACTTGGACGATTATCGGTGAAGTTATCTGTTACATTTAATGTGTTGGAGGCACGGTCGGAAACCGCACTCCAATGCTCGGTCCGGAGACCTCTCGCCCATAAAGAGCATGCGCAACTAAACCACCTATATATCCACTTCCCTTTGAAAACACTGACGAGGGAGACTGGGCCCGGAAAAACCCTGCTCTCACCATTTAAGGATCATTGAACAGATGGACCTACCCTGCCCTGTGACGGGTAGCGACTCACCTGGTTGGGCTTCCAGCGATCCGACCGAGGTCGGATCCCTCGAAGTCATTTCCAGCGGGGGCCATACGGGGAGGCGGAGTCGTGAGCAATTGCTCAGTCCACTTACAGGATACCCGGAAAATATCCAGGTAATTGTCTGGGGAATGGAACCCCACGTAGCTGCCTTGAACAAGTCGAAAACGACCCCTGCGCAGTTCAAGTGCAGCTGAAAAATCCTGTATGGAGAAAAGTTTGATTAGTCATGAAAAACCTGCCTAATTGTCGTCTAGGTTAACGGGTTATCCGCGAAGATTACGGGCCCATTCACCTATCTCCCTCGGTTCCGACAAACCCCAGGCCAGACGACACGTTTCGCACCCTATATAACAAATACTACTAACATCAACAAAAATGTAAACTATTGCTACCCAGTTTCTAGTCCCTCCCCCCTCTATTCCGCTGCCCCAGCAAATCGCTCCTGGCTTCTGAGCCAGAGCGCCTCCCTGCAGAACGCCCTGAAGGCAGAGAACGCTTCCGCGGACGACACCAATCGGCGCGCCGCTTCTGGCCAATCTCTGTCCCCGGTGTAAGCCCGCAGAGCGACTCTCTGCGGGTCAAAGTTGGGACATTCGGTAAGGAAGTGGCGGGCTGTGTCCTCGAGACCACACTCGCAGCTCCCACCGGCCACGAGCCCCATGGACGCGAGACGCGCCCCGAAGTCTCCGTGCCCGGTGAGCACCTGCGTCGTGTGATGGTCCGGTCGGAACCACTTCACCGCGGCAATTCGATCCCGAACATTGCTGAAGAAGGCGAATGTGGTACGGCCTTTGTCCGAAGAAACCCACTGGGCCTGCCACATGTTGATCGCCTGATCCTTTATACGCGAAACCGCGTCGTCACTTCCGTGGAGTATCTCTACCCCGTTGATCTCGGCGTCCACGCCCGCCCTGACGAAGTATCTCTGCCTAGCCTGTTCCAAAAGTACGATTATGGGAAGGGCATTAGCGACCACGCACAGGGAATCCAGCGATGCCGTTCGATAGGCCGCTGTAGTCCCTATGAGTGCAAGGCGCTGTGCCGAATGAAGAACCCTACGGTCATGGCTAGTGCACAGGTCGGCCCACCCTGCAGCGGCATACGCCATCACAGGTATGAAAACTCCCCTGTACACTGTGTTGAGCGCTTGATAGCGCAATCCCCAGCCTGACCCTGCCAGTTTCCCTAGCTTTTTGAAAAGCGACCCGACCTTATCGCGCAGATATTTACAGTGCGTGTGCACCCCTAGTTCCTTATCAAAGTGGACACCGAGATACCTGACGCTGCTTTTAAAGGGGATCGGAGTGTTCGCTATTTTAATCGTCGGATACCTACGTGCCAAGTTTGGCTTCGTTTGCGCGTGGGGTTGTCTATCGGGACGGTCTCCTCCTCTCCTCCCCACAGGCGCCCTCCGAACCCAGACGGTCTTCAGGAGGATAGCCTCCGTCTTACGCGCCGAAAGCTCGAGTTTCGCCTTTCCACACCACTCGACTATAAAGTCGACTACCTCCTGTCCCCTGACCTCTAGTTCCCGCCGCGACTCACCCTTAACGAGGACGAGAAGATCGTCCGCGTAGGCAACGAAGCTTTCGGGGAACAGGTTTTCCAGTTGCTAGAGAAGATCGTCGAACATGAGGTTCCAGCATGTCGGACCGAGCAGTGAACCCTGTGGACAGCCTCTTGTGGCACGCTTAGATACCTCCTCATCCCCCCACGAAATCCTAACCCTGCGCCCGCTAAAGTAGCTCTTGAGCACCCTATAGACGTTCGCAGGGCATGCTCGTTCACCGAGACTTCTAAGGACAAGGGGCCACCACACGTTATCGAAGGCACCGGCTATGTCGAAGAGCAGCCCGACAGTGTAAGTCGCCTGAGAGGCGTCCACCATGCCGCGCAGCTCCGTGATCGCATCCTCCGTCGACCTGCCCTGGACGAAGCCGAACTGTCGACGAGAGATGCCTCCGCCGTCCATCAAACCCGCAAGCTTCCTCCTTATCAGCTTCTCGAAGAGTTTTCCAACCACGGAGAGGAGACAAATGGGTCGGTATGATTTTGGGTCCTTCACATCCTTATCCTCGCCCTTCAGGAGTACCCGGAGAGAGCCCTCCTTCCAGGCGGTGGGGAAGACCCCCCATTGAAGGCACCCGTTGAACAGTCGGACCAACTGATCGGGGATAACAGCAACAGCCTTCTTCAGAACCTCGACCTCGATGAGGTCAAGGCCCGGGGCTTTGCCGTTAGCGAAGCTGCGTACTTCCCTTTTCACTGCAGCCGCGGTGAAGGGATTTGCTTCCGCAGTCTCGGGGACAACTTCCGCCCTGGCACGCACTTCTCGTTGCCATGGGGTATCGTCCTCCTCTCGATCGTCCGGAACGTGGACATCCAGAAGGCCGCTGGCGGTTTCTTTCATATCCATGGTAGAACGCTCGCCAAGCCGGATGGTGCTCAGCACCCTCTCAACTCGGAGTTTATCCGCCTGGTGCTTGTAGACGAAGCCCCAGGGCTCCTCATTGCCGTGCGACGTGACGAACTTCTTCCAGCTTTCACGCTTTGTCCTTTTCACCTGTTTGCTGTTGTACCGCAAAGAAGTGCGGTACTCCAGCAGTTTATCCAGGCGTTCAGGCTGCGCTCGTATCCTCCGGAATGCCCGCATGTTTCGGTAAACGGTCTTCTTCAGGTTAGTCAGCTCCGCGGTCCACCACGGGTTTGACTTCCTGAATCGGACCTTTCGTGGCATCGCCTCTACACAGGCCTCCGTGAGCACTCCTGTGAGAGACTCCGCCATGACCTCGACATCTTCGGGCGAGTCCAGAGTGAGTCCCTCCAGTCTAGCTCCGGAGAGAGCACCCAAGGTCTCGGCAAAGCGATCCCAGTCAGCCCGACGAGTGTTGAACCGACAGGTTCCGCTTCCCCGATCATTCCTTGCGACCTTTGGGATCCTCAGTCTGATATCCAGCGCCCTGTGATCACTGGTAGACCAGTCCACTCTCACCTTCCAGTCCCTGATGAAGCGGGACATGGAGGGCGACCCCAGGGTGACGTCGATGAATGACTCACCGGTAGGGGTCCAGAAAGTGGCTTGCTGACCAGGCTCGTTAACGACATCCAAGCCGAAGGCTCGAATGAGCTCCTCAAGCGTGGCTCCACGCTCGTCAGTCTCCTGTGGTCCCCACAGAGACGACCTCGCGTTCGCATCCAACGCCACAAGAGTTCTCTTCCCCCTCAGAGCACGAAGCACCTTATCGAGGTGTCTGAAGTGCAACTCGATGTCGTCTCTGAACTGGAAATAGTGCGAGACGACGTGGAACAAGAAGCCGGGAGCTCGCACTTCCGCACATACACAGTGGGCAGTGCTGAGCTGTGAGACGAAGAGCATCTGAAAGGCCGGGTTGCAAAGGGCAACGGCAGCCCAGGCTCTCTCAGTGCGAACTGCTGCTACTTGCACCGCAGTTCCAAGTTCGAAGTAGGTGTGGCTCGCATCCGGCTTCCTGACATACTGAGACTCCCCTACATAATTCATTCAATTAAAAGCTCCCGTGTGGCTCCGGTGACGTCACACCGCGAGAGCCCGGGAGATACCGACAGCGGGAGCTGAGCGGCCGGCAGACAGCGCGAGGGATAAGTGGCGCCATCTTCCACGATCGAGCAGCGATTCGATCGATATCAGACCGAGCGCAAGCGCAGACGAGAGATCGGAAGCACAGCGGCGCTGCCGAGCGGGCTTGCGGCGAAAGCACGCTCAAGGTCGAAGAAAGGCGAAAGCGAGGGAAAATCGGCCTCGCGGATTGGACAGAAGTGACGACATCGATTTTGCACACGGTACCGACCGAGCACACTATTCGCTCAGGAGGTAACACCGGATAATCGTCACCATAATACCGACCCAGGATTGAAGGGTAGAGGACGATGACCCTGCCAACCAATAGCAAAATTAATAACCAGGCGACCGTACGCAGACGCGAGTCCGCCAAATCCCTGCAGAACCGACGGAGTGGGAGTCCAAAATCGGGGTATAAAAGACGGCGATTTCGGCAGTCGATCATCAGTTCAACGATCTACATTACCATCGGCCAGCTCTCCAGGACTACAAGTGAAAAGTGAAAAGTGAAAAGTGAAAGTAAAAGTGAAAAAGTGAGTAAAAGTGAATTAAAGTGACTTTGTGCCAAAAAGGACTTATAAAATGTGTGCCTGCTGGACTTATAAAATGTGGTGAGATTTGGACTTATAAATTTGGTGAGATTTGGACTTATAATTTGTGTGATAATTTGGACTTGTAAAATTTGCGCCAATTTGGACTTATGAATCTGTGACAAATTAGACTTATAAAAATCGGTGCAGTAAAAACTTATAAAGTATTAAACCAAGTGAACATAGAACAATTAGACCGATTCGGACTTGGGAAATTACCCGGCTAGTGGATTTATAAATTGTTAGACTAAGTGGAGCTTATAAATTATCGGAGAATTTGGCTTGTAAAGTGAGTGTCAAAAAGGGACTTAGAACTTGTCAAATACAACGAGAAGTGACTTAGAAAGCCTTGAGTAAGACCTAGCCACGATCTCCACCAACGTGAGACGAGAAAATTGTCAAATTAGGCTACGCTCAGTGCAGTGCGGTAAAGTGACCAAAATAACCGGTCAGATACGATGCAAGTGACCGAGTGAACAATATTACGGGACTAAGGGCACTGCACAAGTACACCCAGAGCTAAGTTCACGTCCCCTGAAGGGTTACCGACCATCAAAGTAAGGTAAAACCCTTTATTCCGCGAAATAACACCAATTGCAAATCGCGAGGTGAGCAAGCTGTCACCGTCGCGAGCCGTGACGTCATCGTGGGAATCGCCGAGCGAGGCAGCCAGCTGTACGGCACGACGATCGAGAGGCCGCCCGGGCCTGCGCAGTGCGGTCAACACGAAATGAAATTGCCCCTGCTAACTCGTCCAAATAATTAATAAATAAAAGAAAATAAATAAATCGAAATTAAAGTACGAGACCCGAGATCCGAATTATAATTATATTATCTATTGCGTTACCGACTCACTGTGTGGATTAATTATTGTTGACAATAAAGAGATCGGATTCGAGGAAAAAGAATTAAAATCAATTCGAAAGCTGTAACTTACGAATAAAGAACAGTATTTCCTTATAAATTTGTCTCTGACACGCCAGCCCATAATTCCTAGATGCTCGAGTCCACGAATCCTTCTGTGTAAGTGCCGTCTTCTCTTAAGGAGGCGCGCAAATACAGAAAATTACTGTACAGGAGCAGAGCTCAAGTTACAATACGGTTCCTGCAAAAGCAGGATGTCAAGATGCTTTTGGCTTATGAGCGTGCGCACCTCGCCAGTGACTGCCTCTGAACGCCTCATGTTCAGCTGCAGAATCCGGATACCCGTTGTACGGATAGGGTCGTTGTTAGGGATGGGGTTTACGAAGACGGTCGCGTTCGCGGTTCTATCTTGTCGCTCGCGGTCAGCCACGGCGGCTGCGGTTACGTCGCACCTGTCGACGATGATACGGGCCACGCGGAGCTCGGGAGTCGCGGTTCTAAGGGGGGGTCCTGGTGTTCTAGTTGGTCCAGTCGACCGGGCCGCGAAACTATCACACCTGTCCAAGACTACACTGACGGCACGAAGGCCGAAAACCTTGCGCTGACTGCCGACGCGTCTACGGCCAGCGCCACCCGTGGGACCGCAGGGAGGTGGACCCTGATGAACAGGCGCAGGCGGAGGCGTCAACCCCCTCGCGGCAGCACGGGCGTGCGGCCTCGCGACGGTGTCAGAACCTCCCACTTGTGCCTCGCCTGGTTGCCTCTGCTCTGCCAGGCGGACACTCCTACGTCCATTCACACGTCCACATTCATACAGAGATTTGCCAGATTCCATTTTTCGTCCCACGAGTAATGACGGATCTAAAATTCACACGGCAGTGCAGCGCCGTCTTGCACCGCCCGGGAGAATTAACTACGGCTTCGGAGGCCCCCAACCATCCTAACCGCTACGCTTGAGACAGAACAAATTACCCCTTTCTGCCATGAGACCCTAGCCACGTAAGTCGAGCTTCGTCTAGGGGGGGCGCTGAGTCGCGTCAGTGGGCCCGTCTGTAGGGAAGGTAAATGTATTAGTGGTGAAGCAAAAATAAAGTCGAAGCCAAAGCATGCAACATAGGTTATGTTTTGTTAATTTGTTAGTATGCATCGATGTATGGATAATAATAGTAATATTACATAAATAAATAAATAGATTCTGTTAGTATTAGTTAGTAATCAACAGTAAGATAGAATGATATAAAATGATAATATTGAGTAATACGGGATAGTAGAAGGAGGAGAGAAGGGGCATGAGAAGAAAGAGAAGAAAAGAGAGAGAGAGAGAGAAAAGAGGTACATACCACACGCACAGACACACACACACGAACACAGTCATACCCACACACACACATTCACACACACACACACATCCACAAGAGACAAGAACGTGATCTTTCACTAGGAAACATTCTTGCCTCTTCAAGAAAACAGGAGACAGGATACAGGAAGGACAGGATAATCAAGAGAGAAAATAGAGGGAGGAAGGAGGGAAGAGAACACTAGAGAGAGAGAGAAGAAAAGAAAAGAAAAGGGGGCGGACGAGTCGAGGCGAAAACGGGCCGAGCCCAAAACCGACACGCAACGAGTCCACCCAAAAACGCGACAGCCGGAACAAACGAACGACACGACGCAAAACGAAGCGCAACCAAAAACGCGACGAGTCGGGCGAGACGCGACGATTTGAACCTAAAAGAGAGAGAGAGAGAGGGAGAGAGGGCGACAGGGAGAGAGAGAGAGAGAGAGAGAGAGAGAGAGGGAGAAAGACACATACCACACTCACAGACACACACACACGAACACAGTCATACCCACACACACACATTCACACACAAGAAACAAGAACGTGATCTTTCTATAGAAAACATTCTTGCTTCTTCAAGAAGAAAAGGAGACAAGGTACAGGAGGAACAGAATAATCAAGAAGGAAGATAAAAGGAAGAAGAACAAGAGAGAGCGAAGAAGAGAGAGACAAAAAGGGGAGCGAGTTGACGCTAAACGGGTCAGACTAAACGAAACGACGCGAGACGACGCGAAACCAGAAACGCGACGACACGGACGAGACACAACAACCTGAACCTAAAAACCTGAAAATGAAGGGGGTTAGTACCTGAAAATAAAACAGATTAGTAAACCCCCCGGTTCCGTCACCATCGATGCCCGGAGACATCGACAGCGCAGTGCCCGGTTGGGGTTTCGCGGTCATTGACGTCGTCCTTTCCCCTCCCCGAAGGGATGGGAAAAGTCGACGCTGGAGACCGCTAGGGGTAGATGGGAGTACCTGTGGAAGAAAACTTTATATTAAAACGAGAACAGGCCGAAGCGAAACGGGACGAAACGAGACGAAACCAGAAACGAAACGATCCGCCCGAACGCAACGACCTGAGCCCGCACCTGAAAAGAAAAGATTTTGATTAAACCTGAAAAATAAAATGATTAGAAGACCCCCCGGTTCCGTCACCATCGATATCCGAAGACATCGACAGCGCAGGGCCCGGTTGGGGTTTCGCGATCCTTGACGTCGCCATTTCCCACCCCCGAAGGGATGGGAGAAGTCGACGCTGGAGACCGCAAAGAGGGTGGAAGGAAGGTGGGGAAGGTGGGAATTTGGTGCGTGTAAAGTCGTTCCACGCACCAAGCCCCGCGCACCCGTCGGTGCGCAGGACAAAGTCCAATTTCTGATGAGCGCGGCCCGCACTGAGCCCGCCATTTTTAAGGCCAGGGGAGAGAGGGGACTCCTGCACGTGGGTGTCGTCATTTGTCGATTCGTCATTTGCATCAAGACTATGACAGCGCAAGATGCAGCCGAGGTCGGAAGAACTCCGTTTGGATAAAATCCACTTGACATTTTTCGGCACCATGTGTCAGATCGACACCTCAGCAGGACCCCGCTGCAACCCCCAGCCCGCCAAAGGACGAGAACAGCCCGGACAACCCCCCAAGAGCGATCGGACCGCGCCGAGCCAATTTGTGGAAACAGCGACCACCCGGTGTCCAAAGGACACCTTCGAGAAGGGAGGCTCGGGACTTGACATAAACCAGCTATGAGACGCCTGCTTATGCCCATAATGGAGCATACAGGCGTGTGGGACCACCCGGGGTAACGTGCTGTCGTTACGGCTACTTCAGCACTCCCCCGGATGGGGTGACCCCCATTACCCGCATGCTCGGCCGCCGAGTTATCTGTTACAGTAGGCTCCGAATATAATTCTCGTGCTAATTGATATCTAATAACGCCATGTTCCGTTGGCCTGGTTGATGCCACCTCCGTTATTCGCCTTCGTCTCAATCTGGCTCCAGCTATAGATGCATTTCTTGACTGCATTTTGTCTGTAATTATTTATTAATAAAAAAAAATGGATTGGAATTTATTTGTTTTCTTTGTTTTATTTTTGAGGCTTAATGTGAGAATATCTCAGACGATTGGCATGAACAACCATAGGTTTCTTGTTGGTTTTTATTTTAATATTTTGATTACCTTTTACTTCAATTATTTCAAACGGTCCAACATGTTGATTTTCTAGTTTCTTTGGTTTCGGTCCGCTTTTAAAAAATGCATAATCCCCAACTTTAAATTGTCTGACATTGAGATTCTTATCATATCGTTCTTTAGATTTTAATTTCGCTCTTATCAAATTTTCTCGAGCTATTCTTTGAATTTCATGTAATTGCGTTACCAATTTTACCAGATAGTCATCATACGTGGGTAATTTATCTTCCATTTGTAAAGGTTCACTTGACGGTGTTCTTGCCAATTTTCCGAAAACTAATTCATACGGTGTATGTTTTGTGCCTTCATGAACACTAGTGTTATAATTGAAAATGGCTAATTCCACCCACTCATCCCACTCGAACTTTTTATCTACGTATTGTTTTAAGTATTCTCCAAGCGCATGATGTGATCGCTCTAAGGAACCATTTGACTGCGGATGAAATGCAGTAGTGCGAATCCGTTTTATTTTAAATCTCTTAGCTACTCGTTTTATTAAATTACTGAGAAAATTTCGTCCTTGGTCGGTTAATATACTTCTGGGTGCCCCGAAAATACTGATATAATATTTAACCATCGTATCCGCTATCGTGATTGACGTTGCATTTGAAATAGGGAATGCAAGGCAAAATTTGGTTAACTGATCCTGTATAGTGAGAATATATTCATTGCCTCGTTTGGTTCGTGGTAAAGGCCCGACTATATCCATAGCTACCTTATCGAAAGCTATTCCTGGAGTATCGGTAATAACCATTGGTTGTTTTGTTTTTATTCTGACGCATTTTTTTAACTGACAGGGTAAACACCGTTGTATAAATCGTTCAATGTCAGTTTTCATCCTTTCCCAATAAAAACGATGTCTGATTCTATTAAATGTCTTCGTCACTCCTCTGTGTCCTCCAACAGCCGATCCATGCATTTCATGTATTATTCCTTCTCTTTCTGCTTTACTTGGATATCGAATAATTCCATGACAGACTATCACATTTACCGGACTATTAAGAAATTCTAATCGCAATTCATTTGCAATTTTATCCCATGGAACGTTTCCAACAACATCAGATTTGGAAATGCTTACACTTGGTATTTTTGTCTGTTCTGCAAAATTTCGTAAGCTTCTTATAGCATCTATTATATGGTTCAATATTAAGGAAGCTCCTTCCCCAGAATCATTACTAACGGGTAAGGCTATATGATACCTATTTCCTCGTTTTATTGCACTAACTACTCCCAGTTCAAGGTTAGGAAAATAAGGCAATTCGTTTCTGTCAGCTAATTTCTGTGATCCTGTATCAAATGCTTCACCGTTTAAATTTAGGAAATAAACAAGTGAATCCTTTCGAGTAAAGAAAATTTCCCTTGAAGGAATTATATTTCGCGATATGGAATATTCGAGTTCGAATTCTGATTGCTCATCATTGTCGCTATTTTCATCGTTATTTTTGTTTTTGTCATTGTCATTTTTGTCGGAGTCACTTTTGTCTGTTTGTTCAGAAAATTCCTCTTCATCTGAGTCCTGTATTGGATTGACTTTCTTTTTTCTTTGAGGCTGTATTATTTCCTCCTCGTCTGATTTCATCACCTTCCTTTTTTTTTTTTCTTTCGGGGTTTTCGTACTGGTTCATCTTCAATCTCCCTGTCTTCATCCTCTGTGGTATCTTCTTGCTCGGTATTCTGTGTTGGTTGATTTTTCCGTTTAATTTTCACCTTTTTTTTCTTGCTCAGCTTATCAAATTCCTGAATTTCTTTTTGTCCTTGCCTAGTCGCTTGAGAATTAGCCTTGATTTTCTCGAGTGCCCTTCGTTTCGCTCCTCGTTCCAATTTTCTTTCATTTGTTGCATTGCCTATTAGTATCTCTTCTTCCGCTGAACCTTCCTCTGCGCTGGTGTTGACTGACGAATGATTGAAATGGAAATGCTGAACGTCACCTTCAGACGATTCTGACGATGAATTTATTTTATTATATCCTTTTAATTGCATATTCCTTAAACTATTCTTCCATAATTTCTCTGGATCCTCTTCTTCCTCTTCATTTATTTCTTCGTCACTTATACCATCTTCTTCATCGTTGTCATCTCCAAAGAATCTCAGCATCTCATCATCGGTCCATTCTGTCTGTCCCCTAACTTCCGTTATAAATATTTCTTCCTCCACCCCATTTTCCTTACTCTCAATCGGATTTCGAGATAAAGCATCGGCATTCACGTTCGTTTTTCCTGTTTTATATACTACATCGTATTCATATTCAGCTAATTTCAATCTCCACCTAAGAACTCGTGTGTTACCATCCTTGCAGGTTCTGAACCATACTAAAGGCTTGTGATCAGTAACCAAAGTAAATGTTTTCCCGTATAAATATGGTCTAAAATGCAAAACGCTGTAGACAATTGCCAAGGCTTCCTTTTCGTAGGTATCATATTTTGTTTCAGCTTCATTAAGTGTACGTGAGGCGTATGCTATTGGTCTATCTTTTCCTATAGGCCCTTGTGACAAAATTCCTCCGATTGCATAACCCGAAGCGTCGGTTGTTACAATAAAAGGTTTTGAAAAATCTGGAAATATTAAAACTGGTTCGGTACAAAGTTTCTCCTTAAGTTCCTCAAATGACTCTTCCTGGTTATTTGTCCACAAAAAGGGTGTATTATCTTTCAAAAGGTTAGTCAATGGTTTTGCTAATTTAGCGTAACCTTCAATAAATCGACGATAATATCCTGTTAATCCCAGAAATTGACGAATTTTCTTTACATTAGTCGGCCTTGGAAAATATCTTACTGCTTCGACTTTCTTTGGATCGAGTTTTAGACCATCCCGGCTAATCACATGCCCCAGATATCCAACTTCTTTCTTTAGAAACTCACATTTATCAGGTTGCAAAGTTAAATTCGCTTTCCTCAGCCTGTCCATTAATCGTTTGCATTTTTCGTTATGTTCTTTCAATGCCTTTGCGTATACTACTATGTCATCTAAGTAAACAAACAATTCGTGACCTTGCAACCCCATCAAGACCATATCCATTGCTCTTTGAAATGTAGGAGGAGCGTTTTTCAATCCCATAGGCATTCTGACGTACTCGTAATGTCCATATGGCGTTGTGAAAGCTGTTTTATGACAATCATCCGGATGCATTTTTATCTGATAAAATCCTGAAGCCAGATCGAACACCGAAAAATATCGAGCTCCTCCCAATTGGTCCAATATGTCAACAATGTTAGGTAAGGGGTAAGCATCCCCTATCGTTTTATCATTCAACTGCCGAAAGTCCAAAACTACCCTCCACTTTTTATTTCCTTGTGAATCTAATTTCTTTGGCACCACCCACACAGGTGTATTATATGGAGATGTCGATTGTCTGATATATCCTGCCTCCAGAAACTCTGCTATCTGCCTTTTAATTTCTTCTTTGTGAATTTCAGGGAATCGATATTGCTTAGAATTGACAGGAAAATCATCGATTGTTGGTATTCGATGGGTTATTATATTTGTTGCTTCCAATTTTTCCCCCGGTATGTGGAATCGATCTGTTCCGTATTCAATAATTTCATATACAGCTTTTATTTCTTCTTTATCCAATCCAGTTAGTCGCAACAACTTTATTACTTTCGGTAATCGAGTCTCATCTTGGAGCTTAGCATTGACACAAAGACATTTTCCAGACTCATAAAATTGAATTCCTATCAAAGGATGACAAAAATCATGGGATTTAAAATTTCCTGTTACATTTTCCTTTCCATTTTCTATTTTCTTCAATATTAACTCCGATTCTTTACATGATGCATTCAATTTTCTTGATTTTCCTTTTAATTTTTCCTTTTTATTTTTATTCTTTTTTATAACGATTGCCTTATTTATTTCTGTATTTTCTGGTATTTCACTTGATACACTTAATTCTTTTGATTTTCCTTTGATATTTTCCTCTTTATTCTGATCTTCTTCCATAACCTTTTGACTTACTTCCACATTTTCTGATATTTCCTCGATTGAACCTGAATTTTCCTTGTTTGAATCTTTCCTTAATTGTCTTTCCTTTTTAATTCTTTTTAAAGCTGCTTGAAACGTTTCATACGGTATTTTTACCCAATTTTTTTCGTCAGTATCTATATTTTCTCCGTTATTTTCCGTACAATGTATATCTTTGTTTTCACTTTTCAACCCTGAATTCCTTACGTCACTCCCAGAATTACTTTCAGCTGTATTTCCAAAATCTTCCCTAATTTGACCAATGGCATTTTTTTCTTTGTTCATTACCCTTTCTTCCCTTACACATATTACTTCTGTAATCTCGGCAGGACTTTTCGCCAATTTCATAGTAGGAATTCTTATTTCAATTTCTTCATCTCGGTTATTAATGATATTAATAAAACATTTCCCATTAATATTCTGTACTAGACCCTGTTCGACAATAACTCCTTCACCAATGTTAATAGTAGGCAAATATCCTTCTCGAATTGTATCATCATTTATCCTGACATAGAAAAGTTTTTCTGTTTTTGGTGGAAACATCATACTTTCCCGAGTGAAAAGTTGTATTTCTTTATTGCGAACGTTGAGCATACTGTGTTCATAATCGATTCTAGCTAGATTTTCTCGGAAATATTCGTTGGACAAAATCCCATCTTGTTTAGTAGGAAAATTATTAGCCACAATATGATAAACTGCCTCCCGGCCGAAAGTTTCAAGCACCACATATCCTGACGTATAGACAAATTCATCCATGATTCCACTGAGTCTCAAAATCTCGTCTCTATATATTATATTATTTTCGTTTAAACATTTTTCCTTTAGCACATTTTTACCAGCACCCGTATCCAACAACATGATGACACCATGCCGAAGGTCATTACTTTTTAATTGAATAGTAGGGGGAATAATTCCCTTTTCAGGTCTGACTAAAAATACATCTATTATTCGGCATTGCTCATTTGCGGCTGAGATGTACTCTGTATTAAATACGTTGGGTGTGAATTCGCATTGGCCTCCGCCGGCGCACCCTTCAGTGGCTGGCCACTGGCGTTTCCCTGCATTGAATCTCGCCTACTATTGTATTCTATGCGTTGCGGGCATTCGCGTATTATATGACCTTTTATTCCACAGTAATGACAGATTATACCGGAATTATCTGACTGAGAAAGCTGATTAGCTGCTTGAGCATAGGACATGGCTCCTCTGTCATTTGATATCTGATTATTTCCGCGATTTAAATTCGTGTCGAAATTCCGATTTTGATTAAAATTTTGATTTTGATTATAATTCTGATTATAATTAGGATTATAGTTTCGATTTTGATTATTATTCGGATTATAATTGGGATTATAGTTTTGATTTTGGTTATAATTCGGATTATAGTTGGGATTATAGTTTCGATTTTGATTAAAATTTGAGTTATAATTGGGATTATAGTTTCGATTCTGATTATAATTCGGATTAACGTTTTGATTTTGACCAATATTTTGATTGAAATTTCGACTTTGATTGAAATTTTGATTTTGATAGTTCTGATTGCGATTATAATTTTCATTGAAATTTTGATTTTGATTAAAATTTTGGTTCGGATTAAAATTTTGGTTTGAATTAAAGTTTCGATTTTGATTGAAATTTGGGTTTTGATTATAGTTGTATCGCGGATTTGAATTAAAACCTTGATTGTTGTTATAATTTTGACGATTATTATTGTAATTATTGGAATGAAAAGTTCCTTGATCTTGACATTGTCCGTAATTTTGTTGAACGGGTTGTGGATTAGGACGTTCATTAGACGTTCGTTCACCCTTACCTTGCACTTTCTGTTTACAAATTTCGGCCCAATGGCCCTTCTGACCGCAAATTGAACATCCAATGCTTCTACATTTGTCTGCCAGATGCCCTCTTTTGTTGCAATACTGACAAACATCAATTATCTCTTTTTCGTGTATTTTAGGACATTGATTGGCAGTGTGTCCTTGATTTTTGCAATATTGACAGCTTATTATTTTCGGTGCCTCAGTATATGGTGCCATAGTGACATTCTCCGTAGGTTCAACAAATTTTATGCCAACTTTTTTCACACCTCTGTCTATATCCTTTGTCGGAGTGAATTTTGAATTTGCATTATCTCTCAATTTACTACGTTCGGATATGTCTAACTCAACAGCCAATGCCGTGCCCACCGCATCCTGAAGCGTTACTTTCTCCTCTTTTATTTTATCTAATATTTCGGGTCGCAATCCACGGTTAAAACAATTTATCGCCATTCTCTCGATCGCCTCTCTATCAGCCTCGTCTAAATATCCGTCAATATATCGTCGTGACTCTTCCAATTTTGTGACCAACTGTTGAATTTTATACGCGTATTCGGCGACTGTTTCATGATTCAACTGCGCAATGCTACCCAATTCACCCTGTAATTGATATATGTCCCTCGGAGGATCATATATTTTTCGAAGATATTCCATATAATCAGCAATGTGGCTAAACCGATTGGTACTAATTCTATTCCATACTTCTCCGACTAATTTATTTTTAGCAACTCTCATCAAGTCCAACTCAAATTCTGGTCCTACCATAGCTGCAGCATCCTCTAAACATCCGAGATAACGACTCAAAGACTCTCGCTTTCCATCGAATTCTGGAATCATTCTCACTGCTTCTCGCCATTGTTCTGTACCCTGAAGTGACCTATGCGCTCCAATAAAAGGACTCGAACGGCGAGGGGGATTATTGCTTCCGCCGCCACGATCCCCGTCACCACGATCACCTCCTCCCCCAACTCCAGTATTTTCACCTTTCCCATCCATGTTTTCAAAAAGATTTTTCACTACCTCGTTTGATATTATTCTAGATGGTTGACGTGAAGCGCCGCAAACTGCAAAAATTTGTCGCAAATGTTCTAATGTTGGTAAAGTTTTACCACAAGTTTTAAAAGATACTAGGTTACCGGTGAACGGAGGCTCAGCTTTAGATTTTCCCAATCTATAATCACTAATTTTCCCAATGTCAATTACTTTTGAATCAACTATATCGTTTATTGGACTCAAAACCTGATTTTTGTTTTCAACTGATTTACTGTTTTTCTCAAATAGATCATCAATACAAACACTCGGGGCACTTTTTGTTTTTATTGAACTTATTTTTATGCACGATTTTATAAATGACTTTGGTTTAACTAAAGTGTCTACTGAACAAGATCTGACAAGTTGAGTTGATGTTGCATTTATTCCTGAATTAAACCGAACACCCGGTGTATTATGTTCACTAGCTAAATGTACTGACAGTGGAGAAGTATGAGGACTTAATAATGAGGACTCACTATGTGCTCTTATCAAACCACGGTTCAACACTTCAATTTGACTTTCGTTATTACTCTGATTTTCGTCAATATTCTGTTTTTCGTTAATATTCTGATTTTCGTTACTCTGGTTTCCGTCACTCTGATTTTCGTTCACATTTTTATTTTCGTTGACACTTTTCACTTCCGTCGTGGATGATTTAGAACTGTCACTTTCGTTCGCAATTTTTTCACCTGGCGCTTTCACGAGAGATAAAGATTTTCTTGTCGTTGCGATTTCATCTAGCCCTTCTGAATGGGTTTCGAACACTGTTTCCTCAAATTCTTTTGCTAGCTCTACTTCACTCTCACCTTCAACTACTTTGGCACTTTCGTTTATTTTTGTTCCGAATGAACACAGCTCAATATTATCCTGTTGACTGGTTATTACTAAATTGTCAATTTCTGTAAGATCTATTTCTTCTAATTCCGAAGTATCCGTAGATTTTGACTGTGTACTTTTAATTGCTGGCAATGGTTTGGAAGATTTTGGCTTTGAATTCCTTTTATCTCCTGGATATATGCTAAGGCATTTATCGGAAACTTTTCCCTGAGATCGAGTAAAAGGCATTTATATTTTATTTATTTGTTTATGTTTTATCATTATTGAATTCACCGATTTTATTTATTTATTTGAAATTATTTATTTATTTAATTTTAAATGATTTATTTATTTATGAGTTTATTTGTAATTGTTTAGTTATTTAATTATGACACACAAACTTTTAGTTATCCCGGACGAGCCCCCAATTATTATGTTACGTCCTGGTCAGCTTTTCCCTGCATCTACGGTCAAGGAGATTTCTCTCCCTTTTACGCGTTTATCGCATGTGACGCTCTTTCAGAACAATGCCCCTTTTGAATCTAACCTTTCGGAAATTTATTCAGGGATGGGCTAAGTCTGTGTGCCAAAATAATATGCGTGGCTCGATTATTAGCGCGCAGTCTCTACCACACTTGGACGATTACGAATCTCCGCGTGACCCTGACACACCGTACGAAGGTCTAGGTGTAATACGACCCCAGATGGCTCGCACCGCGCTGCACCGAGTCGGGCTAACGTTATCACTGGCCGTCGAGTTCGTTGCTCTATACTTCGGTTCTCACTTGGAAAGATTGAAAAACCTCGACTTCCGGATATTAAATCTCTTCAATTTATTAACTTATTCAGATTCCCATAGATTATTAATTATTCCCAGATATTCGAAAGTATTTAATTATTGATCGGTAAAATCAACAAAAGAATAAAATTTCCAAAGACGATTGATGAAATAAAATAAATAATTTTAAAATAAAAGGATTTGATAACTTACGGTGATTAGGAATGAATGAAATGTTCGATTAAGTCGAGATGATCGATTGATGAGGATGTAAAGTTCGTAATCCCGAATTCCTTCTTCCTTCCTTCCTTCCTTCGTTCTTTCTTTCAGTGAAAGTCGATTGGGTCAACGAGGAATGTTGAAGACAATGAATGTCGATAATGAAGAATATAGGTGATGAAATAATGTTCCGTTGAAACTCCGATTTATTTATCCGTTGAAATATTTGAAGACTTTATTTAACTTTCCGACTTCAAAGTTCAGATTTTAATGATGGAAATAAATTTTTGACTGTGTATAATACTCTCTGCGACAAGTGAATCGTGAAAAGGTAATGTCATGAAGAGGTGTCGAAGACTGACACGTAGCTGTCCAGACAGTGAGGTGATGCGCCCTTTGGGGAGCTTCTTTTATTGTTTTGATCGGGGGGCGCTCGCCCCTCAAGCAGTGCGTTGCATCAGCTGCCCCCTCCGTGGTAATTATCGATCGGTTTCGGCGTCTTCCGTAACTTATTTTAATAATTTCGCAATTTCGGTTTTTACAACAAATTCCCGGATAAACAAATTATTCCATTAATTTTTGATTTAAATAATAATAGTTTACAAATTTGAACGAAGTTCCTACGATGCTTCTATCAAAAGTTATAACCCTAATCTAACGAATTATTTTAAATATTGCTCATACATTCCTGTTTTTCAACGGATAATTTTTCTAATTTTTCTTAAATTAATAATAATGTCCCTGAATATTTTTCTGAACGATAATAACTAATTCCCTGTTATTGACGAATTTATTTAACTATTTTATTGATAGCAAAATCGTGATTCTATCGGGTTAATTAACTTCCCTAATGATTATAATAATAGATGATAATATTTCATAAATTTTTATAATAATTTTATATTAACGATTTGACCCAAAATACCTTTCATGCGTGATTCTACTGGATAATTAACGAATTTATTACTTTCCGACTAAATTCCCACGCCCGCTTCATTCTAACATTGTTTTCATTAACATCAATTCCACAATTTTAAATGAACGTTGCGCATAATTATGCCCCGAGAGGTGCTGCACTCGTAAGAGCCAACGGTGATTTTCCCAATCAGTCGCCCCGAGGCAGTCACACCAACTACACCAGTACACACACAGCGGTGCAGCCAGTCTCTGGCTGCACCGCTGTGTGCGTACGTGCGTCGCTACGCGCTACGTGTTAGAGAGATAAGGCATCGTCTCCCGACGCATACAGCTAAAGATTCGGATAGCCTTTCTCGTCTCAATTAAAACAATGGGTCTTCAAGTAGCCGAAGGCATCCTCGCTGCCGATGATACCCCTCTAGCAACCCGAATATCCCTTTGATATTTTATTTCCGTTTCGTCGTTTGGTTACATGACCGTACCAATCTGTTGCTATGCCAATCACTGAATCGAGTCATTCAGCTCGCTTATACATTACTGCACACATAATTGTTTCTCAGCGGCTAATTATTTTCCACGAATACTTCCCAATTTTGTGGATTTTTGGTCAGTTGCGTCGGTGAATTTGGCCGAAAATTCACAGGACGTAACATCATAATACGAGCTTGAACGTTTACATCGAGTGTGAAACTCAAATGTACGATTTCGGTATAAAGTGATTTTGATGTCGATCGGGCGAGTTTGTCTACTCGAAACGCATGAATCTTGCATATTTGCATAGAATAAAGTGTTTTTCATCTTATAATAAGAGTTGAAACACCTACAGCAAGTGTGAAACTCAAATGTACGTTTTCGGTATGAAGCGACTTTGCTTTCGATTGGGGCGTGTTTGGATACTCGAAATGCATGAGTCTTGCGTATTTGAATAGAATGTTTTTCATCTTATACGAGCTGAAACGCTTACAGCGAGTGTGAAACTCAAATGTACGATTTCGGTATAAAGCGACTTTGCGTTCGATTGGGGCCTGTTTGGGTACGCGAAATGCATGAATCGTCCGTATTTGCATATAATGAAGTATTTTTCATCTCACAATACGAGCTGAAACGCCTACAGCGAGTGTGAAACTCAGATGTACGATTTCGGTATAAAGCGACTTTGCGTTCCATTGGGGCGTGTTTGGCTGCCCAAAATGCATGAATCTTGCGTATTTGCATAGAATAAAGTGTTTTTCATCTTTTAATACGAGCTGAAACGCCTACAGCGAGTGTGAAACTTAAATGTACGTTTTCGGTATGAAGCGACTTTGCTTTCGATTGGGGCGTGTTTGGCTGCTCAAAACGCATGAATCTTGGGTATTTAAATAGAATGAAGTATTTTTCGTCTCATAATAGGAGCGGAAACTCATACAGCATGCGTAAAACTCAAATAAAGGAATTTGGTATAAAGCGACTTTGCGTTCCATTGGGGCGTGTTTGGCTGCCCAAAATGCATGAATCTTGCGTATTTGCATACGATAAAGTCATAGAATAAAGTTTCATCTTATAATATGAGCTGAAACACCTACAGCAAGTGTGAAACTCGAACATACGATTTCGGTATAATAAAGCGACTTTGCGTTCGATTGGGGCCTTTTTGGGTACTCGAAATGCATGAATCTTCCGTGATTGCATAGAATGAAGTGTTCTTCATCTCACAATACGAGCTGAAACGCCTACAGCGAGCGTAAAACTCAAATGTACGATTTCGGTATAAAGCGACTCTGCGTTCCATTGGGGCGTGTTTGGCCGCCAAAATGCATGAATCTTGCGTATTTGCCTAGAATAAAGTGTTTTTCATATTATAATACGAGCTGAAACACCTACAGCGAGTGTAAAACTTAATTGTACTTTTTCGGTATGAAGCGGTTTTGCTTTCGATTGGGGCGTGTTTGGCTGCTCAAAACGCATGAATATTGCGTATTTGAATAGAATGAAGTGTTTTTCATCTTATACGAGCTGAAACGCTTACAGCGAGTGTGAAACTCAAATATACGATTTCGGTATAAAGCGACTTTGCGTTCGAATGGGGCCTGTTTGGTTACTCGAAATGCATGAATCGTCCGTATTTGCATATAATGAAGTGTTTTTCATCTCAAAATACGAACTGAAACGCCTACAGCGAGTGTGAAACTCAGATGTACGATTCCGGTATAAAGCGACTTTGCGTTCCATTGGGGCGTGTTTGGCTGCCCAAAATGCATGAATCTTGCGTATTTGCATAGAATGAAGTGTTTTTCATCTTATAATACGAGCTGAAACGCCTACAGCGAGTGTGAAACTTAAATGTACGGTTTCGGTATGAAGCGACTTTGCTTTCGACTGGGGCCTGTTTGGGTACTCGAAATGCATGAATCTTCCGTATTTGCATAGAATGAAGTGTTTTTCATCTCAAAATACGAACTGAAACGCCTACAGCGAGTGTGAAACTCAAATGTACGATATCGGTTTAAACCGATATCGTACATTTGAGTTTAACACTCGCTGTAGGCGTTTCAGTTCGTATTTTGAGATGAAAAACACTACGCTACTTTGCGTTCGATTGGGGCTTGTTTGGCTGTTCAAAACGCATGAATCTTGCGTATTTGTATAGAATGAAGTATTTTTCGTCTCATAATACGAGCTGGAACGCGAACAGCGTGGGTAAAACTCGAATAAACGAATTCGGTATAAGGCGACTTTCCGTTCCTTTGGGACGTGTTTGGGTGCTCAAAGTGCCTGAATCTTGCACATTTGCACAGAATGAAGTATTTTTCATCTCACCATACGAGCTGAAACGCCTACAGCGAGTGTGAAACTCAAATGTACGATTTCGGTATAAAGCGACTTTGCGTTCCATTGGGGCGTGTTTGGCTGCCCAAAAAGCATGAATCTTGCGTATTTGCATAGAATAAAGTGTTTTTCATCTTATAATACGAGCTGAAACGCCTACAGCGAGTGTAAAACTCAGATGTACGATTTCGGTATAAAGCGACTTTGCGTTGGAACGCAAAGTCGCTTTATACCTTTACACCATTGGGGCGTTTTTGGCTGCCCAAGATGCATGAATCTTGCGTATTTCCATAGAATAAAGTGTTTTTCATCTTGTAATACGAGCTGAAACGCCTACAGCGAGTGTGAAACTCAAATGTACGTTTTCGGTATAAAACGACTTTGCTTTCGATTGGGGCCTGTTTGGTTACTCGAAATGCATGAATCTTCCGTATTTGCATAGAATGAAGTGTTTTTCATCTCAAAATATGAGCTGAAACGCCTACAGCGAGTGTAAAACTCAAATGTACGATTTCGGTATAAAGCGACTTTGCGTTCCATTGGGGCGTGTTTGGCTGCCCAAAATGCATGAATCTTGCGTATTTGCATGGAATAAAGTGTTTTTCATCTCAAAATACGAACTGAAACGCCTACAGCGAGTGTGAAACTCAGGTGTACGATTTCGGTATAAAGTGACTTTGCGTTCGATTCAGGCGTTTTTGGCTGCCCAAAAAGCATGAATCTTACGTATTTGCATAGAATGAAGTATTTTTTATTTCATAATACGAGCTGAAACGCCTACAGCGAGTGTGAAACCCAAATGTACGATTTCGGTATAAGGCGACTTTCCGTTCCTTTGGGACGTGTTTGGGTGCTCAACACCTTGAGCACCCAATCTGAATCTTGCACATTTGCATAGAATGAAGTATTTTTCATCTCACAATACGAGCTGAAACGCCTACAGCGAGTGTGAAATCCAAATGTACGATTTCGGTATAAAGCGACTTTGCGTTCCATTGGGGCGTGTTTGGCTGCCCAAAATGCATGAATCTTGCGTACTTGCATAGAATAAAGTGTTTTTCATCTTATAATACGAGCTGAAACATCTACAGCGAGCGTACAACTCAAATGTACGTTTTCGGTATATAGCGATTTTGCTTTCGATTGGGGGTGTTTGGCTACTCAAAACGCATGAATCTTGCGTATTTATATAGAATGAAGTATTTTTCGTGTCAGCTGGATATAGGAGGTGTAACTCAGACAGCATGCGTAAAACTCGAATAAAGGATTTCGGTATAAAGCGACTTTGCGTTCCATTGGGGCGTGTTTGGCTGCCCAAAATGCATGAATCTTGCGTACTTGCATAGAATAAAGTGTTTTTCATCTTATAATACGAGCTGAAACATCTACAGCGAGCGTAAAACTCAAATGTACGTTTTCGGTATATAGCGATTTTGCTTTCGATTGGGGGTGTTTGGCTACTCGAAACGCATGAATCTTGCGTATTTGCGTAGAATGAAGTCTTTTTCATCTCACAAAAGGAGCTGAAACGTCTACAGTGAGTGTGAAACTCAAATGTACGTGTTCGGTATAAAACGACTTTGCGTTCGATTGGGGCTTGTTTGGCTGCTCAAAACGCATGAATCTTGCGTATTTGCATAGCTTGAAGTACTTTTCATCTCATGGCACGTGCTGGGACGCCTATAGCGAGCGTAAATCTCGAACATACGATTTCGGTATAAAGCGACTTCACGTTCGATTCTGACTTGTTTGGCTGCTCAAAACGCATCAATCTTGCGTATTCGTATAGAATAAAGTCTTTCTCATTTCATAATCCGAGCTGGGACGCGAACAGCGAGCGTAAAACTCGAATAAACTAATTCGGTATAAGGCGACTTTCCGTTCCTTTGGGACGTGTTTGGGTGCTCAAAGTGCCTGAATCTTGCACATTTGCATAGAATGAAGTATTTTTCATGTCACAATACGAGCTGAAACGCCTACCGCGAGTGTGAAACTCAAATGTACGATTTCGGTATAAAGCGACTTTGCGTTCCATTGGGGCGTGTTTGGCTGCTCAAAACGCATGAATCTTGCGTATTTGTATAGTATGAAGTCTTTTTCATTTCATAATACGCGCTGGAATGCATACAGCGAGCGTAAAACTCGAGTAAACGAATTCGGAATAAGGCGACTTTGCGTTCCATTGGGGCGTGTTTGGCTGCCCAAAATGCATGAATCTTGCGTATTTGCATAGAATGAAGTATTTTTCATCTCAAAATACGAGCTGAAACGTCTACAGCGAGTGTGAAACTCACATGTACGATGTCGGTATAAAGCGACTTTGCGTTCCATTGGGGCGTGTTTGGCTGCCCAAATCGCATGAATCTTGCGTATTTGCATAGAATAAAGTGTTTTTCGTCTTATAATACGAGCTGAAACACCTACAGCGAGTGTGAAACTCAATTGTACGTTTTCGATATGAAGCGGTTTTGCTTTAGATTGGGGCGTGTTTGGCTGCCCAAAACGCATGAATCTTGCGTATTTATATAGAATGAAGTATTTTTCGTCTCATAATAGGAGCTGTAACTCATACAGCATGCGTAAAACTCGAATAAAGGAATTCGGTATAAAGCATCTTTGCGTTTCATTGGGGCGTGTTTGGCTGCCCAAAATGCATGAATCTTGCGTATTTGCAAAGAATAAAGTCATAGAATAAAGTTTCATCTTATAATATGAGCTGAAACACCTACAGCAAGTGTGAAACTCGAACATACGATTTCGGTATAATAAAGCGACTTTGCGTTCGATCGGGCCTTTTTGGGTACTCGAAATGCATGAATCTTCCGTGATTGCATAGAATGAAGTGTTTTTCATCTCAAAATACGAGCTGAAACGCCTACAGCGAGTGTAAAACTCAAATGTACGATTTCGGTATAAAGCAACTTTACGTTCCATTGGGGCGTGTTTGGCTGCCCAAAATGCAAGAATCTTGCGTATTTGCATAAAATAAAGTGTTTTTCATCTTATAATACGAGCTGAAACACCTAAAGCGAGCGTAAAACTCAAATGTACGTTTTCGGTATAAAGTGATTTTGCTTTCGATTGGGCGTGTTGGGCTACTCGAAACACATGAATCTTGCATACTTGCATAGAATGAAGTGTTTTTCATCTCACAAAAAGAGCTGAATCGTCTACAGGGAGTGTGAAACTCAAATGTACGTGTTCGGAATAAAACGACTTTGCGTTCCATTGGGGCGTGTTTGGATGCCCAAAATGCATGAATCTTGCGTATTTGCATAGAACGAAGTGATTTTCATCTTATAATACGAGCTGAAACGCCTACACCGAGTGTGAAACTCAAATGTAGGATTTCGGTATAAAGCGACTTTGCGTTCGACTCGGGCGTGTTTGGCTGCCCAAAAAGCATGAATCTTGCGTATTTGCACACGATAAAGTGGTTTTCATTTCATAATACGAGCTTGAACGTTTACATCGCGTGTGAAACTCAAATGTACGATTTCGCTATAAAGCGACTTTGCGGTCCATTGGGGCGTGTTTGGCTGCCCAAAATGCATGAATGTTGCGTATTTGCATAGAATAAAGTCATAGAATAAAGTTTCATCTTATATTATGAGCTGAAGCACCTACAGCAAGTGTGAAACTCGAACATACGATTTCGGTATATCAAAGCGACTTTGCGTTCGATTGGGGCTTGTTTGGCTGCCCAAAATGCATGAATCTTGCATACTTGCATAGAATGAAGTAGTTTTCATTTCATAATACGAGCTTGAACGTTTACATCGAGTGTGAAACTCAAATGTACGATTTCGGTATAAAGTGATTTTGCTGTCGATCGGGCGAGTTTGTCTACTCGAAACGCATGAATCTTGCATATTTGCATAGAATGAAGTTTTTTTCATCTCGCAAAACGATCTGAAACGTCTACAGCAAGTGTGAAACTCAAATGTACGATTTCGGTCTAAAGCGACTTTGCGTTCGATTGGGGCGTGTTTGGATACTCGAAATGCATGAGTCTTGCGTATTTGAATAGAATGAAGTTTTTTTCATCTTATACAAGCTGAAACGCTTACGGCGAGTGTGAAACTAAAATGTACGATTTCGGTATAAAGCGACTTTGCGTTCGAATGGGGCCTGTTTGGATACTCGAAATGCATGAATCGTCCGTATTTGCATATAATGAAGTGTTTTTCATCTCAAAATACGAACTGAAAAGTCTACAGCGAGTGTGAAACTCAAATGTACGTGTTCGGTATAAAACGACTTTAACTTCCATTGGGGCGTGTTTGGCCGCCCAAAATGCATGAATCTTGCGTATTTGGATAGAATAAAGTGTTTTTCATCTTATAATACGAGCTGAAACGCCTACAGCGAGTGTGAAACTCAAATGTACGATTTCGGTATAAAGCGACTTTGCGTTCGATTGGGGCGTGTTTGGATACTCGAAATGCATGAGTCTTGCGTATTTGAATAGAATGAAGTGTTTTTCATCTTATACGAGCTGAAACGCTTACAGCGAGTGTGAAAATCATATGTACGATTTCGGTATAAAGCGACTTTGCGTTCGATTGGGGCCTGTTTGGGTACGCGAAATGCATGAATCGTCCGTATTAGCATATAATGAAGTATTTTTCATCTCACAATACGAGCTGAAACGCCTACAGCGAGTGTGAAACTCAGATGTACGATTTCGGTATAAAGCGACTTTGCGTTCCATTGGGGCGTGTTTGGCTGCCCAAAATGCATGAATCTTGCGTATTTGCATAGAATAAAGTGTTTTTCATCTTATAATACGAGCTGAAACACCTACAGCGAGCGTAAAACTCAAATGTACTTTTTCGGTATATAGCAATGTTGCTTTCGATTGGGTGTGTTGGGCTACTCGAAACGCATGAATCTTGCGTATTTGCGAAGAATGAAGTGTTTTTCATCTCACAAAAGGAGCTGAAACGTCTACAGTGAGTGTGAAACTCAAATGTACGTGTTCGGTATAAAACGACTTTGCGTTCGATTGGGGCGTGTTTGGCTGCTCAAAACGCATGAATCTTGCGTATTTGCATAGCTTGAAGTACCTTTCATCTCATGGCACGAGCTGGGACGCCTATAGCGAGCGTAAATCTCGAACATACGATTTCGGTATAAAGCGACTTTGCGTTCGATTCTGACGTGTTTGGCTGCTCAAAACGCATCAATCTTGCATATTTGTATAGAATAAAGTCTTTTTCATTTCATAATACGAGCTGGGACGCGAACAGCGAGCGTAAAACTCGAATAAACGAAATCGGTATAAGGCGACTTTCCGTTCCTTTGGGACGTGTTTGGGTGCTCAAGGTGCCTGAATCTTGCACATTTGCATAGAATGAAGTATTTTTCATCTCACAATACGAACTGAAACGCCTACAGCGAGTGTGAAACTCAAATGTACGATTTCGGTATAAAGCGACTTTGCGTTCCATTGGGGCGTGTTTGGCTGCCCAAAATGCATGACTCTTGCGTATTCGCATAGAATAAAGTGTTTTTCATCTTATAATACGAGCTGAAACGCCTACAGCGAGTGTGAAACTCAAATGTACGATTTCGGTATAAAGCGACTTTGCTTTCGATTGGGACGTGTTTAGCTACTCGAAATGCATGAGTCTTGCGTATTTGTATAGAATGAAGTCTTTTTCATATCATAATACGAGCTGAAACGGATACAGCGAGCGTAAAACTCGAGTAAACGAATTCGGTATAAGGCGACTTTCCGTTCCTTTGTGACGTGTTTGGGTGCTCAAAATGCCTGAATCTTGCATATTTGCATATAATGATGTATTTTTTATCTCAAATACGAGCTGAAACGCCTACAGCGCGAGTGAAACTCAAATGTACGACTTCGGTATAACGCGACTTTGCGTTCCATTGGGGCGTGTTTGGCTGCCCAAAATGCATGAATCTTGCGTATTTGCATAGAATAAAGTGTTTTTCATCTTACAATACGAGCTGAAACACCTACAGCGAGCGTAAAACTCAAATGTACGTTTTCGGTATAAAGTGATTTTGCTTTCGATTGGGCGTGTTGGGCTACTCGAAACACAGGAATCTTGCATACTTGCATAGAATGAAGTGTTTTTCATCTTACAAAAAGAGCTGAAACGTCTACAGCGAGTGTGAAACTCAAATGTACGTGTTCGGTATAAAACGACTTTGCGTTCCATTGGGGCGTGTTTGGCCGCCCAAAATGCTTGAATCTTGCGTATTTGCATAGAATAAAGTGTTTTTCATCTTATAATACGAGCTGAAACACCTACAGCGAGTGTGAAGCTCAAATGTACGTTTTCGGTATGAAGCGACTTTGCTTTCGATTGGGGCGTGTTTGGCTACTCGAAATGCATAAGTCTTGCGTATTTGAATAGAATGAAGTGTTTTTCATCTTATACGAGCTGAAACGCTTACAGCGAGTGTGAAACTCAAATGTACGATTTTGGTATAAAGCGACTTTGCGTTCGATTGGGGCTTGTCTGGCTGCTCAAAACGCATGAATCTTGGGTATTTGCATAGCTTGAAGTACTTTTCATCTCATGGCACGAGCCGGGACGCCTATAGCGAGCGTAAATCTCGAACATACGATTTCGGTATAAAGCGACTTTGCGTTCGATTCTGACTTGTTTGGCTGCTCAAAACGCATCAATCTTGCGTATTTGTATAGAATGAAGTCTTTTTCATTTCATAATACGAGCTGGAACGCGAACAGCGAGCGTAAAACTCGAATAAACGAATTCGGTATAAGGCGACTTTCCGTTCCTTTGGGACGTGTTTGGGTGCTCAAAGTGCCTGAATCTTGCACATTTGCATAGAATGAAGTATTTTTCATCTTATAATACGAGCTGAAACCCCTACAGCGAGTGTGAAACTCAAATGTACGTTTTCGGTATAAAGCGACTTTGCTTTCGATTGGGGCCTGTTTGGTTACTCGAAATGCATGAATCTTCCGTGATTGCATAGAATGAAGTGTTTTTCATCTCAAATCACGAGCTGAAACTCCTACAGCGAGTGTGAAACTCAAATGTACGATTTCGGTATAAAGCGACGTTGCGTTCCATTGGGGCGTAGTTGGCTGCCCAAAATGCATGAATCTTGCGTATTTGCAAAGAATAAAGTCATAGAATAAAGTTTTATCTTATAATATGAGCTGAAACACCTACAGCAAGTGTGAAACTCGAACATACGATTTCGGTATAATAAAGCGACTTTCCGTTCGATTGGGGCCTTTTTGGGTACTCGAAATGCATGAATCTTCCGTGATTGCATAGAATGAAGTGTTTTTCATCTCAAAATACGAGCTGAAACGCCTACAGCGAGTGTGAAACTCAAATGTACGATTTCGGTATAAAGCGACTTTGCGTTCCATTGGGGCGTGTTTGGCTTCCCAAAATGCATGAATCTTGCGCATTTGCATAGAATAAAGTGTTTTACATCTTATAATACGAGCTGAAACACCTACAGCGAGTGTGAAGCTCAATTGTACGTTTTCGGTATGAAGCGACTTTGCTTTCGATTGGGGCGTGTTTGGCTACTCGAAATGCATGAGTGTTGCGTATTTGAATAGAATTAAGTGTTTTTCATCTTATACGACCTGAAACGCTTACAGCGAGTGTGAAACTCAAATGTACGATTTCGGTATGAAGCGACTTTGCTTTCGATTGGGGCCTGTTTGGTTACTCGAAATGCATGAATCTTCCGTATTTGTGTAGAATGAAGTGTTTTTCATCTCAAAATACGAGCTGAAAAGCCTACAGCGAGTGTGAAAGTCAAATGTACGATTTCGGTATAAAGCGACTTTGCATTCGATTCTGACTTGTTTGGCTGCTCAAAACGCATCAATCTTGCGTATTTGTATAGAATGAAGTCTTTTTCCTTTCATAATACGAGCTGGAACGCGAACAGCGAGCGTAAAACTCGATTAAACGAATTCGGTATAAGGCGACTTTCCGTTCCTTTGGGACGTGTTTGGGTGCTCAAAGTGCCTGAATCTTGCACATTTGCATAGAATGATGTATTTTTCATCTTATAATACGAGCTGAAACGCCTACAGCGAGTGTGAAACTCAAATGTACGTTTTCGGTATAAAGCGACTTTGCTTTCGAGTGGGGCCTGTTTGGTTACTCGAAATGCATGAATCTTCCGTGATTGCATAGAATGAAGTGTTTTTCATCTCAAAATACGAACTGAAACGCCTACAGCGAGTGTGAAACTCAAATGTACGATTTCGGTATAAAGCGACTTTGCGTTCCATTGGGGCGTGCTTGGCTGCCCAAAATGCAAGAATCTTGCGTATTTGCATAGAATAAAGTGTTTTTCATCTTATAATACGAGCTGAAACACCTACAGCGAGTGTGAAAATCAAATGTACGCTTTCGGTATGAAGCGACTTTGCATTCGTTTGGGACGTGTTTTGCTATTCGAAACGCATGAATCTTCCGTATTTGCATAGAATTAAGTTTTTTTCATCTCATATGAGCTGGAGTGCCTACATCTGTAGGCATTCCAGCTCATATTACTTATTACTATTATTATTATTAAAATACGAATATACGAATTCGGTATAAGGCGACTTTACGTTCGATTGGGGCGTGTTTGATTGCCCAAAATGCATGAATCTTCCGTATTTGCATAGAATGAAGTGTTTTTCATCTCAAAATACGAACTGAAACGCCTACAGCGAGTGTGAAACTCAAATGTATGATATCGGTATAAAGCTACTTTGCGTTCGATTGGGGCTTGTTTGGCTGCTCAAAACGCATGAATCTTGCGTATTTGTATAGTATGAAGTCTTTTTCATTTCATAATACGGGCTGGAACGCATACAGCGAGCGTAAAACTCGAGTAAACGAATTCGGTATAAGGCGACTTTGCGTTCCATTGGGGCGTGTTTGGCTGCCCAAAATGCATGAATCTTGCGTATTTGCATAGAATGAAGTATTTTTCATCTCAAAATACGAGCTGAAACGTCTACAGCCAGTGTGAAACTCAAATGTACGATGTCGGTATAAAGCGACTTTGCATTCCATTGGGGCGTGTTTGGCTGCCCAAAATGCATGAATCTTGCGTATTTGCATAGAATAAAGTTTTTTTTCGTCTTATAATACGAGCTGAAACACCTACAGCGAGTGTGAAACTCAATTGTCCGTTTTCGGTATGAAGCGATTTTGCTTTAGATTGGGGCGTGTTTGGCTGCTCAAAACGCATGAATCTTGCGTATTTATATAGAATGAAGTATTTTTCGTCTCATAATAGCAGCTGTAACTCATACAGCATGCGTAAAACTCGAATAAATGAATTCGGTATAAAGCGACTTTGCGTTCCATTGGGGCGTGTTTGGCTGCCAAAAATGCATGAATCTTGCGTATTTGCGAAGAATAAAGTCATAGAATAAAGTTTCATCTTATAATATGAGCTGAAACACCTACAGCAAGTGTCTAACTTGAACATACTATTTCGGTATAATAAAGCGACTTTGCGTTCGATTGTGGTCTTTTTGGGTACTCGAAATGCATGAATCTTCCGTGATTGCATAGAATGAAGTGTTTTTCATCTCAAAATACGAACTGAAATGCCTACAGGGAGTGTGAAACTCAAATGTACGATATCGGTATAAAGCTACTTTGCGTTCGATTGGGGCTTGTTTGGCTGCTCAAAACGCATGAATCTTGCGTACTTGTATAGAATGAAGTCTTTTTAATTTCATAATACGAGCTGGAACGCATACAGCGAGCGTAAAACTCGAGTAAACGAATTCGGTATAAGGCGAATTTTTGTTCCTTTGGGACGTGCTTGAGTGCTCAAAATGCCTGAATCTTGCATATATGCATAGAATAAAGTGTTTTTCATCTTATAATACGAGCTGAACCACCTACAGCGAGCGTAAAACTCAAATGTACGTTTCCGCTTCAAAGGGATTTTGCTTTCGATTGGGCGTGTTGGGCTACTCGAAGAACATGGATCTTGCATATTTGCATAGAATGAAGTGTTTTTCATCTCACAAAAGAAGCTGAAACGTCTACAGAGAGTGTGAAACGCAAATGTACGGCTTCGGTATAAAACGACTTTGCATTCCATTGGGGCGTGTTCGGCTGCCCAAAATGCATGAATCTTGCGTATTTGCATAGAATAAATTGTTTTTCATCTTATAATACGAGCTGAAACACCTACAGCGAGTGTGAAAATCAAATGTACGTTTTCGGTATGAAGCGACTTTGCACTCGTTTGGGACGTGTTTTGCTATTCGAAACGCATGAATCTTCCGTATTTGCATAGAATTAAGTGTCTTTCATCTCATATGAGCTGGAATGCCTACCTCTGTAGGCATTCCAGCTCATATTACTTATTATTATTATTATTAAAATACGAATATACGAATTCGGTATAAGGCGACTTTACGTTCGATTGCGGCGTGTTTGATTGCCCAATATGCATGAATCTTCCGTATTTGCAAAGAATGAAGTGTTTTTTATCTCAAAATACGAACTGAAACGCCTACAGCGAGTGTGAAACTCAAATGTATGATATCGGTACAAAGCTACTTTGCGTTCGATTGGGGCTTGTTTGTCTGCTAGAAAGGCATGAATCTTGCGTATTTGTATAGTATGAAGTCTTTTTCATTTCATAATACGCGCTGGAACGCATACAGCGAGCGTAAAACTCGAGTAAACGAATTCGGTATAAGGCGACTTTGCGTTCCATTGGGGCGTGCTTGGCTGCCCAAAATGCAAGAATCTTGCGTATTTGCATAGAATAAAGTGTTTTTCATCTTATAATACGAGCTGAAACACCTACAGCGAGTGTGAAAATCAAATGTACGCTTTCGGTATGAAGCGACTTTGCATTCGTTTGGGACGTGTTTTGCTATTCGAAACGCATGAATCTTCCGTATTTGCATAGAATTAAGTGTTTTTCATCTCATATGAGCTGGAGTGCCTACATCTGTAGGCATTCCAGCTCATATTACATATTATTATTATTATTATTAAAATACGAATATACGAATTCGGTATAAGGCGACTTTACGTTCGATTGGGGCGTGTTTGATTGCCCAAAATGCATGAATCTTCCGTATTTGCATAGAATGAAGAGTTTTTCATCTCAAAATACGAACTGAAACGCCTACAGCGAGTGTGAAACTCAAATGTATGATATCGGTATAAAGCTACTTTGGTTTCGATTGGGGCTTGTTTGGCTGCTCAAAACGCATGAATCTTGCGTATTTGTATAGTATGAAGTCTTTTTCATTTCATAATACGGGCTGGAACGCATACAGCGAGCGTAAAACTCGAGTAAACGAATTCGGTATAAGGCGACTTTGCGTTCCATTGGGGCGTGTTTGGCTGCCCAAAATGCATGAATCTTGCGTATTTGCATAGAATGAAGTATTTTTTATCTCAAAATACGAGCTGAAACGTCTACAGCCAGTGTGAAACTCAAATGTACGATGTCGGTATAAAGCGACTTTGCGTTCCATTGGGGCGTGTTTGGCTGCCCAAAATGCATGAATCTTGCGTATTTGCATAGAATAAAGTTTTTTTTCGTCTTATAATACGAGCTGAAACACCTACAGCGAGTGTGAAACTCAATTGTCCGTTTTCGGTATGAAGCGATTTTGCTTTAGATTGGGGCGTGTTTGGCGGCTCAAAATGCATGAATCTTGCGTATTTATATAGAATGAAGTATTTTTCGTCTCATAATAGCAGCTGTAACTCATACAGCATGCGTAAAACTCGAATAAAGGAATTCGGTATAAAGCGACTTTGCGTTCCATTGGGGCGTGTTTGGCTGCCAAAAATGCATGAATCTTGCGTATTTGCGAAGAATAAAGTCATAGAATAAAGTTTCATCTTATAATATGAGCTGAAACACCTACAGCAAGTGTCTAACTCGAACATACTATTTCGGTATAATAAAGCGACTTTGCGTTCGATTGTGGCCTTTTTGGGTACTCGAAATGCATGAATCTTCCGTGATTGCATAGAATGAAGTGTTTTTCATCTCAAAATACGAACTGAAATGCCTACAGGGAGTGTGAAACTCAAATGTACGATATCGGTATAAAGCTACTTTGCGTTCGATTGGGGCTTGTTTGGCTGCTCAAAACGCATGAATCTTGCGTACTTGTATAGAATGAAGTCTTTTTAATTTCATAATACGAGCTGGAACGCATACAGCGAGCGTAAAACTCGAGTAAACGAATTCGGTATAAGGCGAATTTTTGTTCCTTTGGGACGTGCTTGAGTGCTCAAAATGCCTGAATCTTGCATATATGCATAGAATAAAGTGTTTTTCATCTTATAATACGAGCTGAACCACCTACAGCGAGCGTAAAACTCAAATGTACGTTTCCGCTTCAAAGGGATTTTGCTTTCGATTGGGCGTGTTGGGCTACTCGAAGAACATGGATCTTGCATATTTGCATAGAATGAAGTGTTTTTCATCTCACAAAAGAAGCTGAAACGTCTACAGAGAGTGTGAAACGCAAATGTACGGCTTCGGTATAAAACGACTTTGCATTCCATTGGGGCGTGTTCGGCTGCCCAAAATGCATGAATCTTGCGTATTTACATAGAATAAATTGTTTTTCATCTTATAATACGAGCTGAAACACCTACAGCGAGTGTGAAAATCAAATGTACGTTTTCGGTATGAAGCGACTTTGCATTCGTTTGGGACGTGTTTTGCTATTCGAAACGCATGAATCTTCCGTATTTGCATAGAATTAAGTGTCTTTCATCTCATATGAGCTGGAATGCCTACCTCTGTAGGCATTCCAGCTCATATTACTTATTATTATTATTATTAAAATACGAATATACGAATTCGGTATAAGGCGACTTTACGTTCGATTGCGGCGTGTTTGATTGCCCAATATGCATGAATCTTCCGTATTTGCAAAGAATGAAGTGTTTTTTATCTCAAAATACGAACTGAAACGCCTACAGCGAGTGTGAAACTCAAATGTATGATATCGGTACAAAGCTACTTTGCGTTCGATTGGGGCTTGTTTGTCTGCTAAAAAGGCATGAATCTTGCGTATTTGTATAGTATGAAGTCTTTTTCATTTCATAATACGCGCTGGAACGCATACAGCGAGCGTAAAACTCGAGTAAACGAATTCGGTATAAGGCGACTTTGCGTTCCATTGGGGCGTGTTTGGCTGCCCAAAATGCATGAATCTTGCGTATTTGCATAGAATGGAGTATTTTTCATCTCAAAATACGAGCTGAAACACCTACAGCGAGTGTGAAACTCAATTGTACGTTTTCGGTATGAAGCGATTTTGCTTTAGATTGGGGCGTGTTTGGCTGCTCAAAACGCATGAATCTTGCGTATTTATATAGAATGAAGTATTTTTCGTCTCATAATAGGAGCTGTCACTCATACAGCATGCGTAAAACTCGAATAAAGGAATTCGGTATAAAGCGACTTTGCGTTCCATTGGGGCGTGTTTGGCTGCCAAGAATGCATGAATCTTGCGTATTTGCATAGAATAAAGTGTTTTTCATCTTATAATACGAGATGAAACACCTACAGCGAGTGTGAAAATCAAATGTACGTTTTCGGTATGAAGCGACTTTGCGATCGATTCGGGCGTGTTTTACTGCCCAAAATGCATGAATCTTGCGTATTTGTATAGAATGAAGTACTTTTCGTCTCATAATACAAGCTGAAACCCCTACAGCATGCGTAAAACTCGAATAAAGGAATTCGGTATAAGGCGACTATGCGTTCGTGTGGGACGTGTTTGGCTGCCCAAAATGCATGAATCTTGCATATTTGCATAGAATGAAGTTTTTTTCATCTTATAATACGAGCTGAAACGCGTACAGCTAGTGTGAAACTCAAATGTACGATTTCGGTATGAAGCGACTTTGCTTTCGATTGGGGCGTGTTTGGCTACTCGAAATGCATGAGTCTTGCGTATTTGTATAGAATGAAGTCTTTTTCATTTCATAATACGAGCTGAAACGCATACAGCGAGCGTGAAACTCCAGTAAACGAATTCGGTATAAGGCGAGTTTCCGTTCCTTTGGGACGTGTTTGGGTGCTCAAGATGCCTGAATCTTGCATATTTGCATAGAATGAACTATTTTTCGTCTCATAATACGAGCTGGAAATCATACAGCATGCGTAAAACTCGAAAAAAGGAATTCGGTATAAGGCGACTATGCGTTCGTGTGGGACGTGTTCGGCTGCCCAAAATGCATGAATCTTGCATATTTGCATAGAATGAAGTTTTTTTTTCATCTTATAATACGAGTTGAAAGACCTACAGCGAGTGTGAAACTCAATTGTACGTTTTCGGTATATAGCGACTTTGCTTTCGATTGGGGCCTGTTCGGGTACTCGAAATGCATGAATCTTCCGTATTTGCATACAATGAAGTGTTTTTCATCTCAAAATACGAACTGAAAAGCCTACAGCGAGTGTGAAACTCAAATGTACGATATCGGTATAAAGCTGCTTTGCGGTCGATTGGGGCTTGTTTGGCTGCTCAAAACTCATGAATCTTGCGTATTTGTATAGAATGAAGTCTTTTTCATTTCATAATACGAGCTGGAACGCATACAGCGAGCGTAAAACTCGAGTAAACGAATTCGGTATAAGGCGACTTTTTGTTCCTTTGGGACGTGCTTGAGTGCTCAAAATGCCTGAATCTTGCATATTTGCATAGAATGAAGTATTTTTCATCTCAAAATACGACCTGAAACGCCTACAGCAAGTGTGAAACTCAAATGAACGATTTCGGTATAAAGCGACTTTGCGTTCATTGGGGCGTGTTTGGCTGCCCAAAATGCATGAATCTTGCGTATTTGCATAGAATAAAGTGTTTTTCATCTTACAATACGAGCTGAAACACCTACAGCGAGCGTAAAACTCAAATGTACGTTTTCGGTATAAAGTGATTTTGCTTTCGATTGGGCGTGTTGGGCTACTCGAAACACATGAATCTTGCATACTTGCATAGAATGAAGTGTTTTTCATCTTACAAAAAGAGCTGAAACGTCTACAGCGAGTGTGAAACTCAAATGTACGATTTCGGTATAAAGCGACTTTGCGTTCCATTGGGGCGTGCTTGGCTGCCCAAAATGCAAGAATCTTGCGTATTTGCATAGAATAAAGTGTTTTTCATCTTATAATACGAGCTGAAACACCTACAGTGTTACGTCCTGGGTTGAATGTTGGACAGAAAGAGTAATCCGTACTCACACAAATTTTTTTTTGGGACAATTAGCTATTATGCATGATTCTGCAAACAATGTAGTATCGTCATATCGCGTTATCATATATTTATTAATAATAATTAACAGCAATCAGCTTAAACAAATAATAACAAACTATAAACAACAATAAACAATAAATAAATAATAATCATAAGCAATATCACCCTAGAGGGCATAAATATAATGTGAGTGGCGACGCGAAATCTATACGGCCACGGGTAAGACCCAAGGAAAATTTGTTGAACTTTAGGTTGCTGTAAAAACGAAACCGCGAGCTTTTAATAAAATCTGAGCACGCTACTAGAAGCGGAATATCCTTGTGGTCACTTTAGGTGCTAAGCAACACAACGTTTTTTGACGCATTTCTTGTCCACTGTTAACGGTTTGTTAAAAAGGCGCATGACCTTGGAAGATCTGGAAATAAATCCTCTGGCGCGAACGGAAAGCGCGAATTGCCTCAGAATCACTAAGAAAATTTAAAAATGCGACAACCAATCATTAGGAATTCACTTCCACAATAATTACACATTATTAACAATAAGTAAAATTATTAATAAATAATTTCAGATACATTTTTAATACGCGCAATGCCGGAGTGTCGCATAGAGACGACACTCAACGGCACAATCGATAATAAATAAACATTATTAATAATAAATAAAATTATTAATAAATAATTTCAAATACATTTTTAATACGCTCAACGCTGGAGTGTCTCATAGATACGACACTCGACGGCTCAACCCATAATAAATAAACATTCTTAACAATAAATAATATCAAATATATTTGTAATGCGCGCAACACCAGAGTGTCATGTAGAGACGATACTCAGCAGCACAAAACCATAATAAATAAATAATATTAACATTAATATACTTATTAGTAAATCATTTTAAATACATTTTTGATACGCGCAACGCCGGAGTGTCGCATAGACACGACACTCTACGGCGCAAAATAAATAAATATCATTAATAATAAATAAAATTATTAATAAAATAATTTCAAACACATTCTTAATACGCTAAACGCCGGAGTGTCATATAGACAGGACACTCGACGGCGCCAGATATCAATGGGATATTATCCTTCATTAATATTAATGTGACGATTGTCAATAATTAATTATTATCCCACGCCTAGGAGAATAAACGCACCACCCGAAATGTCGGCATGGGCGCAGTGGTAATACCAATAAACCACAAATAATGCCTTTATTATTAATCATTAAATAAGAAATTATAATTAAACATTTATATATAACAATATGGGTACATACGCTAGGCTACTCACACAATGTATTAATCATGCAATAGGCCTTAATGACTAAAATATTTGCATTACCAATAAGCCTCATTAATAATGTATCGGATGGCGAAGCGAGCATAAGACCGGACGCAGTCCCGACAAAACTCCGAGAATCGTCGCCGATAAGGGCCCCCCCAAGAAGCGAACCCGCTGGACACTGCAACGGCACGACCACAGTGAGACCGGAGCAGTCCCGACGCAACTCCGAGAATCGTCACCGATAGCAGCTCTCCAAGAAGCGGAGCCATGGGACAAAGGCAGTAGCACGATCAACGGCACAGCTACAGCGAGACCGGACGCAACTCCGATAAGAGGTTCGAGAATCGCCACCGATAAGGCGATCCCGAGAAGCTCGCTGGCCGTTGGGACTCAGACCCGTGGGATGCTGCGTCAGCACAGGGCTCCATGCGCGGCTTGACCCCACCATAGCCCATCGCGCTGCCGTGGGACAAAGGCGGCCCCCACTTCAGGGGACACCACGGCTATAGCGAGACTGCAGGCAGCTGCCCCACCATCATCCATTACGCTGCCGCGAGACAACGGCGGCCCCCACGTCAAGGGACAGCGAGGCACGAGCGGCTGGCCCACCATCATCCATCAGGCTGCCGCAAGACAACGGCGGCCCCCACTCAAGAGACAGCACGGGTGCAGCAGTACCAAGAGCGGCTGCCCCCACCGCCATTCATCAGGCTGCCGCAAGACAACGGCGGCCCCCACTCAAGGGACAGCACGGGTGCAGCAGTACCAAGAGCGGCTGCCCCCACCGTCATTCATATGGTGCTGCAAGACAATGCGGCCCCCACTCAAGGGACAGCACGGGTGCAGCGGTACCGCGAGCGGCTGCCCCCTCCATCATTCATTGCGCTGCCGCGAGAACACGGCGGCCCCCACTTCAAGGGACAGCAAGACACCAGCGGCTGTCCCCACCATAATTCATTGCACTGCCGCGAGAACACGGCGGCCCCCACTCAAGGGACAGCACGGGTGCAGCAGTACCGCGACCGGCTGCCCCCACCACGGGAAGGCACGCTGTGGGCAGCGCACCATTGGCCAGAGCAGCGGAGCGAATCCGCGAGGGCCTCCCCGCCACCAGCCACGGACTCGGGAGACTCGCGGAGCGGGAGCCTGGACCATGGATCTTCAGTTCTTCTACGACTCTCCACACCGGCGGTCGACTGAAAGAGTGCTCTCGAAGAGACTCTCGCGAACCTCAGTATCCCATTGTTATAAATAACAATCACCTTTTATATTCTACAATTAAATAGAAAAATCGCGATTGATACCTGGCTGCGACCAGGCGGTAATTAACCGATACAAGATATCTTTAGCGTACAGTTCATATTATTACAATAAACATCAAAATGTATACCTTTCGCATCCTAACGATCCGAATCAATAAAAACGATAAAATATAATAATCCGTAAAATCCGTCCCTCGACAATAAACGACAACCGCCGATCCATCAGAGGCACCGCGCCTCTACTCATCAAGTAGTAACCACGTAAGTACAGTGAGGTTAACCACAGCATTGGACAGTTCATAGTGAATCACGAGTATTTCACATTTGTTGACTCCAAAATCTATATCATTATTCAAAAATCAATCCGATACCAACTAGTTAAGGACAATAGGACTACTAAGTCGATAAGACATCTATGCTTAAAAAACATTGAATCTTATAGAAATCAGACTCGACACCGACTGGGACTGATAAAAATGAAATTGCAAGCTTCCTAGTTAAGAATACTAGAATTATTAAGACACATACGCTTAAAAACATTGAATCTTATATAGATCAGCCTCAATACCGATTGAGCCTGATAAAAATGAGATTGCAAGCTTCCTAGTTAAGAATACTAGAATTATTAAGACATATACGCTTAAAAACATTGAATCTTATATAGATCAGCCTCAATACCGATTGAGCCTGATAAAAATGAGATTGCGAGCTTTCTAGTTAAGAATAATAAAATTATTAAGACACCTATGCTTAAAAACATTGACTCTTATAGAAATCAGACTCGACACCGATTGAGTTTGATAAAAATGAGATTGCAAGCTTCCTAGTTAAGGACAATAATATAATTACATTAACGTTAAATCCTTTCCTAAACCCCGTAAATGGATGGCAACAAATGTGAACTGGTCGTATTTTATAATATTTAACGGATCATAGACGCATAAAGCGAAAAGTCCAATTGCGTGGAGGCCGAACTACTGTCATAACAAACGTAAATTCACGTGGAAAGGGTCGCTTAATAACGGCCCAGGTTTCTCGAATTTCCGCCGTACCCACGTTGACCGCAGAACAACGGAACAATATAGTGGACGTCGCTGGTGAAAATTCCATTCGTGTCGAGAACAGGATCGCTACGAGAAATCCGCCGACTATCGTATCGGACGGCATTTTGGTCAATCACAAAATTCTCATAATCCGAGACTATCCGCACGACGACCAACCCGTGAAAACACAAATTCGGCATCTTCTGGCATATCCTGAGCCAGTCATCGAGGACGACGACACCTCGGACGCCTCAACGGTAATCAACGAGGACAGGCCATCCCCTGCGTCTTCTCCAGAGCTGATCCTTGGCAAATAGCGCCTTCAACCCGCTACGCCCGAGAAGCTCATCACCTGCCATTCAACAAAAAGAAATAAGGTAAGCTATACCTCCCCATAACGGAGATCCCCGAAATCAAATATAAAACCACACACATCCAGTGCTGCTCCGATCCCTAACCGGCGCATTCCGGTTTAAACCTTGGAGCATCCAATCATAATCGGTTACAAGTCGCTCACTCGTTGATCTGGGATTTTTCTGAAACGTAAAATGGGAAAAAACTCAGTGTATGCACACTGAGTCGAATAACTGAACTCGAATAAACGAATTCGGTATAAGGCGAATTTCCGTTCCTTTGGGACGTGTTTGGGTGCTCAAAGTGCCTGAATCTTGCACATTTGCATAGAATAAAGTATTTTTCATCTCACAATACGAGCTGAAACGCCTACCGCGAGTGTGAAACTCAAATGTACGATTTCGGTATAAAGCGACTTTGCGTTCCATTGGGGCGGGTTTGGCTTCCCAAAATGCATGAATCTTGCGCATTTGCATAGAATAAAGTGTTTTTCATCTTATAATACGAGTTGAAACACCTACAGCAAGTGTGAAACTCAAATGTACGTTTTCGGTATGAAGCGACTTTGCTTTCGATTGGGGCCTGTTTGGGTACTCGAAATGCATGAATCTTCCGTATTTGCATAGAATGAAGTGTCTTTCCTCTCAAAACACGAACTGAAACGCCTACAGCGAGTGTGAAACTCAAATGTACGATATCGGTTTAAAGCTATTTTGCGTTCGATTGGGGCTTGTTTGGCTGTTCAAAACGCATGAATCTTGCGTATTTGTATAGAATGAAGTATTTTTCGTCTCGTAATACGAGCTGGAACGCGAACAGCGAGCGTAAAACTCGATTAAACGAATTCGGTATAAGGCGCCTCTCCGTTCCTTTGGGACGTGTTTGGGTGCTCAAAGTGCCTGAATCTTGCACATTTGCATAGAATGAAGTATTTTTCATCTTATAATACGAGCTGAAACGCCTACAGCGAGTGTGAAACTCAAATGTACGTTTTCGGTATAAAGCGACTTTGCTTTCGATTGGGGCCTGTTTGGTTACTCGAAATGCATGAATCTTCCGTGATTGCCTAGAATGAAGTGTTTTTCATCTCAAAATACGAGCTGAAACGCCTACAGCGAGTGTGAAACTCAAATGTACGATTTCGGTATAAAGCGACTTTGCGTTCCATTGGGGCGTGCTTGGCTGCCCAAAATGCAAGAATCTTGCGTATTTGCATAGAATGAAGTGTTTTTCATCTCAAAATACGAGCTGAAACGCCTACAGCGAGTGTGAAACTCAAATGTACGATTTCGGTATAAAGCGACTTTGCGTTCCATTGGGGCGTGTTTGGCTGCCCAAAATGCATGAATCTTGCGTACTTGCATAGAATAACGTGTTTTTCATCTTATAATACGAGCTGAAACGCCTACAGCGAGTGTGAAACGTAAATGTACGTTTTCGGTATGAAGCGACTTTGCTTTCGATTGGGGCCTGTTTGGGTACTCGAAATGCATGAATCTTCCGTATTTGCATAGAATGAAGTGTCTTTCCTCTCAAAACACGAACTGAAACGCCTACAGCGAGTGTGAAACTCAAATGTACGATATCGGTTTAAAGCTATTTTGCGTTCGATTGGGGCTTGTTTGGCTGTTCAAAACGCATGAATCTTGCGTATTTGTATAGAATGAAGTATTTTTCATCTCGTAATACGAGCTGGAACGCGAACAGCGAGCGTAAAACTCGATTAAACGAATTCGGTATAAGGCGCCTTTCCGTTCCTTTGGGACGTGTTTGGGTGCTCAAAGTGCCTGAATCTTGCACATTTGCATAGAATGAAGTATTTTTCATCTTATAATACGAGCTGAAACGCCTACAGCGAGTGTGAAACTCAAATGTACGTTTTCGGTATAAAGCGACTTTGCTTTCGATTGGGGCCTGTTTGGTTACTCGAAATGCATGAATCTTCCGTGATTGCCTAGAATGAAGTGTTTTTCATCTCAAAATACGAGCTGAAACGCCTACAGCGAGTGTGAAACTCAAATGTACGATTTCGGTATAAAGCGACTTTGCGTTCCATTGGGGCGTGCTTGGCTGCCCAAAATGCAAGAATCTTGCGTATTTGCATAGAATGAAGTGTTTTTCATCTCAAAATACGAGCTGAAACGCCTACAGCGAGTGTGAAACTCAAATGTACGATTTCGGTATAAAGCGACTTTGCGTTCCATTGGGGCGTGTTTGGCTGCCCAAAATGCATGAATCTTGCGTACTTGCATAGAATAAAGTGTTTTTCATCTTATAATACGAGCTGAAACACCTACAGCGAGCGTAAAACTCAAATGTACGTGTTCGGTATAAAACGACTCTGCGTTCGATTGGGGCTTGTTTGGCTGCTCAAAACGCATGAATCTTGCGTATTTGCATAGCTTAAAGTACTTTTGTTACGTCCTGGGTCGAATCTGTCACCGAAAGAGTAATCGACATTTAAAAAATTTGATACGTATGTATATTTAATCGATATTTTAAGTAATAAAGCGGCGTGAGTCGCCGCATAATAGATTAGATTTACGATTCTGACACTTTGTCAAGCCATAAAGGCCAAAATATAAACATGAATCAGAATTTTATTAGAGCATTTGGCTAAGCATATCATATAGAGCTCCGAGGGGCTGGTGCCTTCCTACACTTTAGGACCAGCCGTTTCCGAGATATTCGAGGTTTCATATAAAAATGTATTTACCATCCTACGGTAGTTCAGTATACGCATCAGACTGCTTTATGCAAAATATTTCAATAATCCAAATATCGCCACAATTCGATGTCGATAATTAATAGTAATTGCAAATAATTTTTATTAATATTTAATAATTATTAATGAAATAATAATTATTTTTATTTTATTTTATTTCTTTTGAAAACGCGCACAACATCGGAATATCGTCGTAGGAACGATATTCGATGGCACAAAATAATAATAATCAAGTAAACACTTTTAATTTTCAATCAACATTAATTATTAATAATAATTACTTTCAAAACGTCGGAATGTTATATCAGAATCAATATTGGATGGCGATTAACGTAGTAATAATCGAACCGAATTAAAATTGAATATCAGTTTTATTATCATTAACAATTGCTGACAATTAATTATCATTTCAAAACTTTATATAATACGCGCACCATTGGAAATAGCGGGATGGGCGCACTTGTAATACCAGTTCATGACAAATAATTTATTTATTATCAATTGTTAATAACAATGACAATTAAATATTCATATATAGTAATACGAATAATTACTTTAGGCATTTGGCCTAATCATACATTGTATTAAACCATGTAATAAGGAATAATGGTTAAATAATTAATGTTAACTATAAGGCTGCTAGAGAATAAAATATCGGATGGCAGGCCGAGTGTGGGACCGGACGCAGTCCCGATAGCGAGCTCCGCGAAGGTACGCCGATAAGGCTCTCCGAGAAGCGAGCCCGTGCGACCGGACGCAGTCGCGACGGCGGGCTCCGCGAAGCTCCGCCGATAAGGCCCTCTCAGAATCGAGCCCGTGGGATGCTGCGTAAGCATACGGCTCCACGCGCGGCCTGCCCCCGCCATCGAACGTTGCGCTGCCGCGCAACAAAGGGTACCCCCCGCTACAGAGACAGCACGGCTACCGCGAAACCACGAGCGGCTGCCCCACCATATACCATCGACGCTGCCGTGAGACAAGGGATCCCCCACTCAGCGGACGGCACGAGAGCCGCGAGACAACGGCTACCCCCGCTATAGGGACAGCACCGCTACCGTGAGACCGGGAGCGGCTGCCCCACCATATATCACCAACGCAGCCGTGAGACAATATGTGTCCCCACTCAACGGACGGCGCGGCTGCCGCGAGAAGACGGCTCCCCCACCATTGAACGGCACGGCTACCGCTGGACCACGAGCAGCTGCCCCACCATCTACCATCGGCGCTGCCGCGAAGCGACGGCTCCCCATCACTGTGCGGTACGTCTACCGCTGGACCAAGAGTGGCTGCCTCACCACCCGCCAGCAGGCTGCAGCAAGGCACCGGGTGCTCCCACTACAACAGAGAGGCGCACCGCGGCGGGACTGTATGAGGCGCGCGTCATTGGCCAGCGGAGCGAAGCGAATCAGCGAGGGCCTCCCCCACCGCTACGCGCGGGCTTGGGAGATGCGCGAGCGGAGGAGCAACGATGGATCATCAGTTCTCGGTCAACTCTCATCTCCGCCGGTCGACACCTAGAGATCGCTCTAGGTGTCGACGCCCGCGATCCCGGTATATTAAGTAAATATCAGTTCTTCTACGACTCTCATCTCCCGCGGTCGACATTCAGAGTTCTCACGAAGAGACTCACGCGATCCCGCTATATCTATATAATTGAATAATTGTCAAGTCTGACTTAAGAATCTTTTCGTAATTATTGTCACGAATAAATAAAAACGCGATCGATACCTGGCTGCGACCAGGCGGTACATTCTAGCCGATACAAGATATCCTCGCGAATATTTGAAATCATAAATAATCTGTCAATAAAATATACTTTTACCGAACCTTAAAGATCGGAATCCTGCATCAACCCTTCGGTATATTCTAACCTATTTAAGATATCCTCGCGATCATCAATATTCTGAATTATTAAAATTAATAATAATCATCGATCGATACCAATTGTAACTTCAGTGTAAACTATTCGTCCCGAACCGAATTTAAAACCGAGAAGGTACTCCGACTAATAAAATTTACTTTCGTTCTTCGACGACACCCAACACACCGATCCTACTCACGTAAGACCGTTGCAAAGTAAGTCAATCACGGCAAAAGGCATCGAGAACAAATATATATATATATTGGGGATTGATTCACACTCACAAATCCCCATAATCAAATTGAAACCCTACAAATACCCAAACCTATTGACGCTTATTAGTTAAGTTAATTAGGCATAATAACGGAACCTGATAATACCAGTCACCACTGAAGTGGAGACTGATAAAAACCAGATTCAGAGCGAACTCCAGGATCTCCGATCGATCAAACTGGAATAAAGCGTAACCATAACTAGGATTAACCCAAAATTGGATTATATATAAATCGAAACTCAAACGAGTTCGATAAAAATTTGATCCAATATTAATTTAAGTTGATATAAGACGCAACTCCTTTTCCTCTCACCCTTCGACCTCAATCGCATTATGGGAGATTCTGTGTGTGAATTAACCCCCAATTGTAAAAGTCGTAATGGGTCGTAGACATGCTGCGCGGATACTTGGGTCGCGTAAAATAGGAACGAACGTTCTAGTAAACCTTAACTCGGTTCAGTCTCCCCAGGAGCACCGAACTCAAACCTCTAAACTCATCACCGCCCACTCGGTGGTCGCAGTAAAATTAAACGACACTCGTAACCTCATCTCCAAGCGGAGAAAATTACCGACCATCGTATCCGACTACATACTGAAAGATCACCGCGTCTACATAGAACGCGAGAAACCATCCGTCGGAAAATCCAACGAGGACCCTAGCTGCGAGGATCGACCCGTCAACGACCAGATCACGGAGGACGGCAACATTTCCGACGCCTCGACGGTGCTCTACGAGGACAGGCGGTCAGCGGCATCTTCTCCTGAATTAATCGTTGGCGTCTAGCAATTTTCAACCCGCTACGCCCCAACAGCTCATCACCTGCCAAACAAAGAAACAAACAACAGGAAATCAGGTATACTATATCACGTAAGAATCGAAATTCTCCAAAATCATATAAAACTCTACCCTCATCCAGTGCTGCTCCGATCCCTAACCGGCGCATTCCGGTTTAAACCTTGGAGCATCCGAATATGCTTCTTTAAAAGTCGCTCACTCGTAGATCCGGGATTTTTCTGAAAAATAAAAAGGGAAAAATCAATTAAATTAAATCGCGACGTAACACTTTTCATCTCATGGCACGAGCTGGGACGCTTATAGCGAGCGTAAATCTCGAACATACGATTTCGGTATAAAGCGACTTTACGTTCGATTCTGACTTGTTTGGCTTCTCAAAACGCATCAATGTTGCGTATTTGTATAGAATAAAGTCTTTCTCATTTCATAATACGAGCTGGGACGCGAACAGCGAGCGTAAAACTCGAATAAACGAATTCGGTATAAGGCGAATTTCCGTTCCTTTGGGACGTGTTTGGGTGCTCAAAGTGCCTGAATCTTGCACATTTGCATAGAATAAAGTATTTTTCATCTCACAATACGAGCTGAAACGCCTACCGCGAGTGTGAAACTCAAATGTACGATTTCGGTATAAAGCGACTTTGCGTTCCATTGGGGCGTGTTTGGCTGCCCAAAATGCATGAATCTTGCGCATTTGCATAGAATAAAGTGTTTTACATCTTATAATACGAGCTGAAACACCTACAGCGAGTGTGAAGCTCAATTGTACGTTTTCGGTATGAAGCGACTTTGCTTTCGATTGGGGCGTGTTTGGCTACTCGAAATGCATGAGTGTTGCGTATTTGAATAGAATGAAATGTTTTCCATCGTATACGACCTGAAACGCTTACAGCGAGTGTGAAACTCAAATGTACGATTTCGGTATGAAGCGACTTTGCTTTCGATTGGGGCCTGTTTGGTTACTCGAAATGCATGAATCTTCCGTATTTGCGTAGAATGAAGTGTTTTTCATCGCAAAATACGAGCTGAAACGCCTACAGCGAGTGTGAAAGTCAAATGTACGATTTCGGTATAAAGCGACTTTGCATTCGATTCTGACTTGTTTGGCTGCTCAAAACGCATCAATCTTGCGTATAGAATGAAGTCCTTTTCCTTTCATAATACGAGCTGGAACGCGAACAGCGATCGTAAAACTCGATTAAACGAATTCGGTATAAGGCGACTTTCCGTTCCTTTGGGACGTGGTTGGGTGCTCAAAGTGCCTGAATCTTGCACATTTGCATAGAATGAAATATTTTTAATCTTATAATACGAGCTGAAACGCCTACAGCGAGTGTGAAACTCAAATGTACGTTTTCGGTATAAAGCGACTTTGCTATCGATTGGGGCCTGTTTGGTTACTCGAAATGCACGAATATTCCGTGATTGCATAGAATGAAGTGTTTTTCATCTCAAAATACGAGCTGAAACGCCTACAGCGAGTGCGAAACTCAAATGTACGATTTCGGTATAAAGCGACTTTGCATTCGATTCCGACTTGTTTGGCTGCTCAAAACGCATCAATCTTGCGTATAGAATGAAGTCCTTTTCCTTTCATAATACGAGCTGGAACGCGAACAGCGATCGTAAAACTCGATTAAACGAATTCGGTATAAGGCGACTTTCCGTTCCTTTGGGACGTGGTTGGGTGCTCAAAGTGCCTGAATCTTGCACATTTGCATAGAATGAAATATTTTTAATCTTATAATACGAGCTGAAACGCCTACAGCGAGTGTGAAACTCAAATGTACGATTTCGGTATAAAGCGACTTTGCGTTCGATTGGGGCCTGTTTGGGTACGCGAAATGCATGAATCGTCCGTATTTGCATATAATGAAGTATTTTTCATCTCACAATACGAGCTGAAACGCCTACAGCGAGTGTGAAACTCAGATATACGATTTCGGTATAAAGCGACTTTGCGTTCCATTGGGACGTGTTTGGCTGCCCAAAATGCATGAATCTTGCGTATTTGCATAGAATAACGTGTTTTTCATCTTATAATACGAGCTGAAACGCCTACAGCGAGTGTGAAACGTAAATGTACGTTTTCGGTATGAAGCGACTTTGCTTTCGATTGGGGCCTGTTTGGGTACTCGAAATGCATGAATCTTCCGTATTTGCATAGAATGAAGTGTCTTTCCTCTCAAAACACGAACTGAAACGCCTACAGCGAGTGTGAAACTTAAATGTACGATATCGGTTTAAAGCTATTTTGCGTTCGATTGGGGCTTGTTTGGCTGTTCAAAACGCATGAATCTTGCGTATTTGTATAGAATGAAGTATTTTTCGTCTCGTAATACGAGCTGGAACGCGAACAGCAAGCGTAAAACTCGAATAAACGAATTCGGTATAAGGCGACTTTCCCTTCCTTTGGGACGTGTTTTGGTGCTCAAAGTGCCTGAATCTTGCACATTTGCATAGAATGAAGTATTTTTCATCTCACAATACGAGCTGAAACGTCTACAGCGAGTGTGAAACTCAAATGTACGATTTCGGTATAAAGCGACTTTGCGTTCCATTGGGGCGTGTTTGGCTGCCAAAAATGCATCAATCTTGGCTATTTGCATAGAATGAAGTTTTTTTCGTGTTATAATACGAGCTGAAACGCGTACAGCGAGAGTGAAACTCAAATGTACAATTTCGGTATAAAGCGACTCTGCGTTCCATTGGGGCGTGTTTGGCTGCCCAAAATGCATGAATCTCGCGTATTTGTATAGTATGACGTCTCTTTCATTTCATAATACGAGCTGGAACGTATACAGCGAGCGTAAAACTCGAGTAAACGAATTCGGTATAAGGCGACTTTTTGTTCCTTTGGGACGTGTTTGGGTGCTCAAAATGCCTTAATCTTGCATATTTGCATAGAATGAAGTATTTTTTATCTCAAAATACAAGCTGAAACGTCTACAGCGAGTGTGAAACTCAAATGTACGATTTCGGTATAACGCGACTTTGCGTTCATTGGGGCGTGTTTGGCTGCCCAAAATGCATGAAGCTTGCGTATTTGCATAGAATAAAGTGTTTTTCATCTTATAATACGAGCTGAAACACCTACAGCGAGTGTGAAACTCAATTGTACGTTTTCGGTATGAAGCGATTTTGCTTTCGATTGGGGCGTGTTTGAATGCTCAAAACGCATGAATCTTGCGTATTTATATAGAATGAAGTATTTTTCGTCTCATATTAGGAGCTGGAACTCATACAGCATGCGTAAAACTCGAATAAAGGACTTCGGTATAAAGCGACTTTGCGTTCCATTGGGGCGAGTTTGGCTGCCCAAAATGCATGAATCTTGCGTATTTGTATAGAATGAAGTCTTTTCATTTCATAATACCAGCTGGAACGCATACAGCGAGCGTAAAACTCGAGTAAACGAATTCGGTATAACGCGACTTTATGTTCCTTTGGGATGTGTTTGGATGCTCAAAATGCCTGTATTTTGCATATTTGCATAGAGTGAAGTATTTTTCATCTCAAAATACGAGCTGAAACGCATACAGCGAGTGTGAAACTCAAATGTACGTTTTCGGTATGAAGCGACTTTGCTTTCGATTGGGGCCCTTTTGGGTACTCGAAATGCATGAATCTTCCGTATTTGCATACAATGAAGTGTTTTTCATCTCAAAATACGAGCTGAAAAGCCTACAGCGAGTGTGAAACTCAAATGTACGATATCGGTATAAAGCTACTTTACGGTCGATTGGGGCTTGTTTGGCTGCTCAAAACGCATGAATCTTGCGTATTTGTATAGAATGAAGTCTTTTTCATTTCATAATACGAGCTGAAACACCTACAGCGAGTGTGAAAATCAAATGTAGGTTTTCGGTATGAAGCGACTTTGCATTCGTTTGGGACGTGTTTTGCTATTCGAAACGCATGAATCTTCCGTATTTGCATAGAATTAAGTGTTTTTCATCTCATATGAGCTGGAATGCCTACCTCTGTAGGCATTCCAGCTCATATTACTTATTATTATTATTATTAAAATAGGAATATACGAATTCGGTATAAGGCGACTTTACGTTCGACTGGGGCGTGTTTGATTGCCCAAAATGCATGAATCTTCCGTATTTGCAAAGAATGAAGTGTTTTTCATCTCAAAATACGAACTAAAACGCCTACAGCGAGTGTGAAACTCAAATGTATGATATCGGTATAAAGCTACTTTGCGTTCGATTGGGGCTTGTTTGGCTGCTCAAAACGCATGAATCTTCCGTATTTGTATAGTATGAAGTCTTTTTCATTTCATAATACGCGCTGGAACGCATACAGCGAGCGTAAAACTCGAGTAAACGAATTCGGTATAAGGCGACTTTGCGTTTCATTGGGGCGTGTTTGGCTACCCAAAATGCATGAATCTTGCGTATTTGCATAGAATAAAGTGTTTTTCGTCTTATAATACGAGTTGAAACACCTACAGCAAGTGTGAAACTCAAATGTACGTTTTCGGTATGAAGCGACTTTGCTTTCGATTGGGGCGTGTTTGGCTACTCGAAATGCATGAGTCTTGCGTATTTGAATAGACTGAAGTGTTTTTCATCTTATACGACCTGAAACCCTTACAGCGAGTGTGAAACTCAAATGTACGATTTCGGTATAAAGCGACTTTGCGTTCGATTGGGGCCTGTTTGGGTACGCGAAATGCATGAATCGTCCGTATTTGCATATAATGAAGTATTTTTCATCTCACAATACGAGCTGAAACGCCTACAGAGAGTGTGAAACTCAGATATACGATTTCGGTATAAAGCGACTTTGCGTTCCATTGGGGCGTGTTTGGCTGCCCAAAATGCATGAATCTTGCGTATTTGCATAGAATAACGTGTTTTTCATCTTATAGTACGAGCTGAAACGCCTACAGCGAGTGTGAAACGTAAATGTACGTTTTCGGTATGAAGCGACTTTGCTTTCGATTGGGGCCTGTTTGGGAACTCGAAATGCATGAATCTTCCGTATTTGCATAGAATGAAGTGTCTTTCCTCTCAAAACACGAACTGAAACACCTACAGCGAGTGTGAAACTTAAATGTACGATATCGGTTTAAAGCTATTTTGCGTTCGATTGGGGCTTGTTTGGCTGTTCAAAACGCATGAATCTTGCGTATTTGTATAGAATGAAGTATTTTTCGTCTCGTAATACGAGCTGGAACACGAACAGCAAGCGTAAAACTCGAATAAACGAATTCGGTATAAGGCGACTTTCCCTTCCTTTGGGACGTGTTTTGGTGCTCAAAGTGCCTGAATCTTGCACATTTGCATAGAATGAAGTATTTTTCATCTCACAATACGAGCTGGAACGTCTACAGCGAGTGTGAAACTCAAATGTACGATTTCGGTATAAAGCGACTTTGCGTTCCATTGGGGCGTGTTTGGCTGCCAAAAATGCATCAATCTTGGCTATTTGCATAGAATGAAGTTTTTTTCGTGTTATATTACGAGCTGAAACGCGTACAGCGAGAGTGAAACTCAATTGTACAATTTCGGTATAAAGCGACTCTGCGTTCCATTGGGGCGTGTTTGGCTGCCCAAAATGCATGAATCTTGCGTATTTGTATAGTATGACGTCTCTTTCATTTCATAATACGAGCTGGAACGTATACAGCGAGCGTAAAACTCGAGTAAACGAATTCGGTATAAGGCGACTTTTTGTTCCTTTGGGACGTGTTTGGGTGCTCAAAATGCCTTAATCTTGCATATTTGCATAGAATGAAGTATTTTTCATCTCAAAATACGAGCTGAAACGTCTACAGCGAGTGTGAAACTCAAATGTACGATTTCGGTATAACGCGACTTTGCGTTCATTGGGGCGTGTTTGGCTGCCCAAAATGCATGAAGCTTGCGTATTTGCATAGAATAAAGTGTTTTTCATCTTATAATACGAGCTGAAACACCTACAGCGAGTGTGAAACTCAATTGTACGTTTTCGGTATGAAGCGATTTTGCTTTCGATTGGGGCGTGTTTGAATGCTCAAAACGCATGAATCTTGCGTATTTATATAGAATGAAGTATTTTTCGTCTCATTTTAGGAGCTAGAACTCATACAGCATGCGTAAAACTCGAATAAAGGACTTCGGTATAAAGCGACTTTGCGTTCCATTGGGGCGAGTTTGGCTGCCCAAAATGCATGAATCTTGCGTATTTGTATAGAATGAAGTCTTTTCATTTCATAATACCAGCTGGAACGCATACAGCGAGCGTAAAACTCGAGTTAACGAATTCGGTATAACGCGACTTTTTGTTCCTTTGGGATGTGTTTGGATGCTCAAAATGCCTGTATTTTGCATATTTGCATAGAGTGAAGTATTTTTCATCTCAAAATACGAGCTGAAACGCATACAGCGAGTGTGAAACTCAAATGTACGTTTTCGGTATGAAGCGACTTTGCTTTCGGTTGGGGCCCTTTTGGGTACTCGAAATGCATGAATCTTCCGTATTTGCATACAATGAAGTGTTTTTCATCTCAAAATACGAGCTGAAAAGCCTACAGCGAGTGTGAAACTCAAATGTACGATATCGGTATAAAGCTACTTTGCGGTCGATTTGGGCTTGTTTGGCTGCTCAAAACGCATGAATCTTGCGTATTTGTATAGAATGAAGTCTTTTTCATTTCATAATACGAGCTGAAACACCTACAGCGAGTGTGAAAATCAAATGTAGGTTTTCGGTATGAAGCGACTTTGCATTCGTTTGGGACGTGTTTTGCTATTCGAAACGCATGAATCTTCCGTATTTGCATAGAATTAAGTGTTTTTCATCTCATATGAGCTGGAATGCCTACCTCTGTAGGCATTCCAGCTCATATTACTTATTATTATTATTATTAAAATACGAATATACGAATTCGGTATAAGGCGACTTTACGTTCGACTGGGGCGTGTTTGATTGCCCAAAATGCATGAATCTTCCGTATTTGCAAAGAATGAAGTGTTTTTCATCTCAAAATACGAACTAAAACGCCTACAGCGAGTGTGAAACTCAAATGTATGATATCGGTATAAAGCTACTTTGCGTTCGATTGGGGCTTGTTTGGCTGCTCAAAACGCATGAATCTTCCGTATTTGTATAGTATGAAGTCTTTTTCATTTCATAATACGCGCTGGAACGCATACAGCGAGCGTAAAACTCGAGTAAACGAATTCGGTATAAGGCGACTTTGCGTTTCATTGGGGCGTGTTTGGCTACCCAAAATGCATGAATCTTGCGTATTTGCATAGAATAAAGTGTTTTTCGTCTTATAATAGGAGCTGCAACTCATACAGCATGCGTAAAACTCGAATAAAGGAATTCGGTATAAAGCGACTTTGCGTTCCATTGGGGCGTGTTTGGCTGCCAAAAATGCATGAATCTTGCGTATTTGCGAAGAATAAAGTCATAGAATAAAGTTTCATCGTATAATATGAGCTGAAACACCTACAGCAAGTGTGAAACTCGAACATACGATTTCGGTATAATAAAGCGACTTTGCGTTCGATTGGGGCCTTTTTGGGTACTCGAAATGCATGAATCTTCCGTGATTGCATAGAATGAAGTGTTTTTCATCTCAAAAGACGAGCTGAAACGCCTACAGCGAGTGTGAAACTCAAATGTACGATTTCGGTATAAAGCGAGTTTGCTTTAGATTGGGGCGTGTTTGGCTGCTCAAAACGCATGAATCTTGCGTATTTATATAGAATGAAGTATTTTTCGTCTCATAATAGGAGCTGCAACTCATACAGCATGCGTAAAACTCGAATAAAGGAATTCGGTATAAAGCGACTTTGCGTTCCATTGGGGCGTGTTTGGCTGCCAAAAATGCATGAATCTTGCGTATTTGCGAAGAATAAAGTCATAGAATAAAGTTTCATCGTATAATATGAGCTGAAACACCTACAGCAAGTGTGAAACTCGAACATACGATTTCGGTATAATAAAGCGACTTTGCGTTCGATTGGGGCCTTTTTGGGTACTCGAAATGCATGAATCTTCCGTGATTGCATAGAATGAAGTGTTTTTCATCTCAAAAGACGAGCTGAAACGCCTACAGCGAGTGTGAAACTCAAATGTACGATTTCGGTATAAAGCGACTTTGCGTTCCATCGGGGCGTGTTTGGCTGCCCAAAATGCATGAATCTTGCGTACTTGCATAGAATAAAGTGTTTTTCATCTTATAATACGACGCGCTGAAACACCTACAGCGAGCGTAAAACTCAAATGTACGTTTTCGGTATATAGCGATTTTGCTTTCGATTGGGGGTGTTTGGCTACTCGAAACGCATGAATCTTGGGTATTTGCGTAGAATGAAGTGTTTTTCATCTCACAAAAGGAGCTGAAACGTCTACAGTGAGTGTGAAACTCAAATGTACGTGTTCGGTATAAAACGACTTTGCGTTCGATTGGGGCTTGTTTGGCTACTCAAAATGCATGAATCTTGCGAATTTGCATAGCGTAAAGTACTTTTCATCTCATGGCACGAGCTGGGACGCCTATAGCGAGCGTAAATCTCGAACATACGATTTCGGTATAAAGCGACTTTACGTTCGATTCTGACTTGTTTGGCTACTCAAAACGCATCAATCTTGCGTATTTGTATAGAATAAAGTCTTTCTCATTTCATAATACGAGCTGGGACGCGAACAGCGAGCGTAAAACTCGAATAAACGAATTCGGTATAAGGCGACTTTCCGTTCCTTTGGGACGTGTGTCGGTGCTCAAAGTGCCTGAATCTTGCACATTTGCATAGAATGAAAGATTTTTCATCTTATAATACGAGCTGAAACGCCTACAGCCAGTGTGAAACTCAAATGTACGTTTTCAGTATAAACGACTTTGCTTTCGATTGGGGCCTGTTTGGTTACTCGAAATGCATGAATCTTGCGTATTTGTATAGAATGAAGTACTTTTCGTCTCATAATACAAGCTGGAACCCCTACAGCATGCGCAAAACTCGTATAAAGGAATTCGGTATAAGGCGACTATGCGTTCGTGTGGGACGTGTTTGGCTGCCCAAAATGCATGAATCTTGCATATTTGCATAGAATGAAGTTTTTTTCAGGTTATAATACGAGCTGAAACGCGTACAGCTAGTGTGAAACTCAAATGTACGATTTCGGTATGAAGCGACTTTGTTTTCGATTGGGGCGTGTTTGGCTACTCGAAATGCATGAGTCTTGCGTATTTGTATAGAATGAAGTCTTTTTCATTTCATAATACGAGCTGAAACGCATACAGCGAGCGTAAAACTCCAGTAAACGAATTCGGTATAAGGCGAGTTTCCGTTCCTTTGGGACGTGTTTGGGTGCTCAAAATGCCTGAATCTTGCATATTTACATAGAATGAAGTATTTTTCGTCTCATAATACGAGCTGGAAATCATACAGCATGCGTAAAACTCGAAAAAAGGAATTCGGTATAAGGCGACTATGCGTTCGTGTGGGACGTGTTTGGCTGCCCAAAATGCATGAATCTTGCATATTTGCATAGAATGAAGTTTTTTTTTTTTTTTTTAATATATAACGGCGTCGACTGCTAATGGTCATTAGCCGTATCATCATTGCTATTTATTATATTACAAACTCACACGTCACATGACATACATGTATATTATAACATTTCATTAATATTAACATAATGCGTCGTCGCCACTGGTTTTCTTCTTATACCTTGCTGCCTCTAATTTAACATTTCTCTCTCATATTTTATTGATCAGTTTTGACTTTTTGCAAAATTTTATAATTTGTGACGTGATTTTTTTGGAATCACCGTCACAAACTTAAGGAAAAAAAAAGCATCTAGTACTTTTCTCGCGAAAATACCGAATTTTATGGTATAGATCTCGTTTTGCTGCCTCTCTCGCTAATCGCGGTACGATTTAGCTTACGGGAATACCGTTCCGCTAACGTTTATTTTTTGTACGGTTACGGTTACAGTAAAGATCCAGTTAGTCGGGGTTTTCGAATCCAGTTGGTGGTGCGGATCCATAAATTATTACAAGCCCAACTGGAGGAGAGACTCGACGAGGCTTCGTTACGAATACGCCAAAGTCCGGTGCAAACCCGGCGCTCTAGGGTGGTACGGTAAAGTGCAATGCGTTGGAGAACAGGCGGAGTTACGGTTTAGTCCGGACAAGGATGGAACCCTTGTGCCGTGTTTTGAGATAGGGAAGAGCCTTGTTTTCACGCATTGCACGAGGAGAAGCGATCGTAACGATCCTCGAAATTTACCGCTTCGTACAGTTCGGTTACAGGCTCCCGTTGAAATCCCGTTTCGAAATATTTTGAGAGGGCAGTAGCTATCGGTCAGAGTTCCCGAAACAATGATAATGATCCGTTACAGGTGTTATCGTAGACAAGTCAGTCTACCGAGTGTCGTCCTCGAGGCAACTCGGACTTCGCCCGCGCTCCCGTGTGTTTACGGTTTTTCGGGTATTGTCTCGCGCCCGCGATGCGTGTCTCGCTCGCGCTGTCGTAGACTCCGGCTACCGTCTCGCTCCGGTTCGTGTGTCTCGCTCGCGCTACCTGTCACCGCGCGTTCGCGGTTCGACTCGTGTGCCGTTTCGTGCGAGTTCTTTACCGATTTCCTGTGTTCAGGATGCGTTTCGGTTAACGTTCTTGAGGTACAGTGAGTGTGGTTAAGTTCCGGGACATCGCAGGATGCGGATCTCGCTCCATATCATTGGATTTATTCCTGCGGTTCGGTGAGTTTATCGTTGTGTAAATTTTCGATCGCGTATAGGATTCGTTCTCGCTCTCGTTACGCTCGCTCGATCCTTCGGTCAGCTGAGCTCTCCCGATGCACGTGTGTGCGAGCTCCCGATGCACGCAGGTGCGATCTCGTGGCTTATAGCCAACAAAATTAATTATTTTCGTTTTGGAAATCTTGAGCTCCCGTTAGCATAGATTTCGCGTTACTTTATTGGCGAAGGATCGCGGCCCTTCTACCACAACCTACACCCTGAGCAAACCGTGCATTTCCGCAACCGTTGCTCTCGCGAGTGTATTGGTGTTAGCTCGTTACCGTTCCGTTCCCGTTTTAATCGTTTTGTGTTTTGTTCTTGCGGAGGTTGGTTCCATCGACCTCCAGTGTAGTCCGGTTCGGCGATTCCGGCGAAACAAAAATCAGCCCTGCGGAGGTCGGTTCCATCGACCTCCAGGTTAGTCCGGTTGTTAATACCGGTGAAACAAAAATTAACTGGCGCCCACCGGGACTCCAATGCATTCGCGAGGGTGGACGGCCGAAGGTGACGTTTTTTTGGTTCTCGATTTCGCGTTTCGCTCCCGTTTGGTTTGAGCTTTATTCTCGATATTCGGTTTTGTTTTTTGTTCGAGATTTCCGTGGAGATACCGGAAAATACGTCACAAATTTTATAGATATTCTGTATTTCCGGGCCCAAAGATATATTTATCTGTTTTTCTAGTCTAGCCTTATTTCCTTCTGCTTTATATTTATAACAGTTTTCCAGTATATGCTGCACTGTTATTTGCACAGTACACAGGTCACAAATAGGCGCTACACCTGATTCGAATAGATACGTATGAGTTAGTCGCGTGTGCCCTATCCTTAGCCTCGTCAGTGCTACTGCTTCGCTTCTAGACAAGCTCCGCGGCATTAGCCACTTTCCAATCCGCGGTTTTATTTTCTTTAGTTTGGATTCTTCTTTATCCCACTGAGATTGCCAAATTTCTCTCGATATATTCCTGATTTCGTTGATAAGATCAGGTGGACGTATCTTTTCGAACCTTATGTCCGTTGCCATAGCTGCCTCCTTCGCTGCTTTGTCAGCTTCTTCGTTTCCTTTTATCCCGCTGTGCCCTGGAGTCCACACGAATACGACTTGGAGTTTCTTTTGCTCAACTCGGCATAGATTGTCGAAGATCATTTGGACCAGTGGAGCATTTGAAAACTTTTGTTTCATGGTATATATGGCGCTTAGTGAGTCGGTGCAGATGAGGCTCATTTGATTTTTATCCGGAAACTTCAGAATCATCTCTAATGCTTGGTATATTGCGTATAATTCCGCCGTGTATATACTAGTCGATCGTGGAAGGCTCCACTTTAGTATGGTGCCATCAGTCACTAAAGCGCATCCTACTCCCTCTTTACTCTTAGATCCGTCTGTGTAGATCATAGTTGCATTCTGGTACTGATCTGTTATGCACCGGAATCCGGAGGAATACATGGCCACCGGGGTACTGTTTTTTTGGTGCTCGGTAAGCTCTGTACAGCATATTGCGTTTGGTATCATCCACGTGGGGACTTTGTTAAAGCCGTATGGGTGTATATTAAAGAATTTTGGGACCATTTTTCCTAGGTGTTCCTTGACACGTATGCTTAACGGTCTTGTTGCTGTTGGTTGTGCTACATACAATTTTCGTAGCATCGGATATGAGAATATGCCATAATTGAGATGACTTATTTTTGCATGGAGATTTGCAGCGTACCTCATTTCCGGTTCTATACGTCGTATGCATAATGGAGCAAATCCTGCATCACAGCAAATACTACTTGTTGGGCTAGTTCGAAATGCTCCGATTGCGAGGCGGAGTCCACAATGGCGAATTGCGTCGAGCTTTGCGAGTGCAGTTTTCCTTGCCGAGCCATACACTACCGCACCGTACTCTAGTTTAGATAAAATCAGAGACCTGTATAATTCCAGGAGGGTTTCGCGGTCCGATCCCCAATTTGTATTGGCCATGCATCGAATGACGTTTAAAGATTGTCGGCCTTTCGTAACGACTTCGTTAATGTGGGCTTTCCAGTTAAGCTTTCTATCGAAGATAACTCCTAAAAAACGAGCTTTTTCTTCCATATTTATGCGGTGTCCGCGGAGGTAAAGCCTCGAGATTTCACATGATGTGCGTGATCGGGTGAATTGGATGCAAATTGTTTTTTCGGCTGAAAATCGAAAGCCTCGACGGCTTGCTACTTTGTCAAGCTCGTCTATTGATGTTTGAAGTTTATGATTAATTACTGACATATCCTTCCCGGTTGCATATATGACCAAGTCGTCCACGTGTGCGCATTTCCTGACTCGCGATTGAACGGAATTGATTACTCTATTTATTGCAATGAGGAACAAGGTTACGCTGATGGGTGATCCCTGAGGGACACCATTGATTTGGATGTGTGATTAGGAAAATTTGTCTTTTACGCGGACCACGAATCGTCTGTCTTGCAGAAAACTTTTTATGAACCTAGGAAGATTCCCGCGTATGTTCCAATCATGAAGTTGTTGCAGGATTCCGTGTCTCCATGTCATGTCGAATGCTTTCTCTATGTCGAAAGATACCGCAACCAGATGTTCTTGTTGAATGAAAGCGTTTTGGATGGCGTTTTCGAGGAATACAAGGCTGTCAATTGTTGAGTGGTACTTGCGGAAACCACATTGCTCTATTGCGATCAAGTTTCTTGTTTCAAGTATCCACATAAGTCGGTAATTAATTATATTCTCCATGATTCTACTCAGACAGCACGTGAGTGATATTGGTCGGTAACTCGCTGTATCCTTGCGCTCTTTACCTGTTTTCAGTATAGGAATGACGATGGCATTACGCCATTGGGTGGGATATGAAGACCCTTTCCAAATCATATTGAAGAATCGCAGCAAGTTGACTTTCTCTGTTTTTGGGAGATTTTTCAACATGGCTACCGGAATATCGTCGGGTCCAGGCGCTGTATCCTTCGCTCGAGAGAGTGCATATTCTAATTCTTCGATTGTGAGATCTGAATTATATGACAAGTCCTCCACTACCGTGAAATCTAAAGGTATCTCGAGGCTATTCTTTGTGAGCTGGAAGGTAGATTCGTAGTTTTTGTCGCTGCTAATCGAGGCGAAGTGCTCGGCGAGCGCCTCCGCTACTTCTTGCGGTTCATCAATCATGCGGTCATTGATTATCAGCACCGGGGAAGCTGGTAAATTTGATCTGCCTGATATCGCCCGAGTTTTACGCCACACTTCCGAAAGGTTCGTGGACATATTTATGGATGTTACAAAATTTCTCCATGAGGTAAGCTTTGCTGCTCTGATTGTTTTGCGCGCCTCTGCCCTACATTTTTTGAAATGGATGTGGTTCTGTTCGGTTGGGAACGATTTAAAGATATTCAATGCCCGTCTTTTGTTTCTTATAACGATCGATACCTCGTTATTCCACCGTGGTACGGGGGCATTGTTACGTCGCGGCTTTGATATTAATCGATTTATTCCCTTCTTTCGCAGGAATTTCTGAATTTAACGTTTGCGCGACTGGTAGCTGGTTATATGAGGATGCTCCGTGTTTAAACCGGAATGCGCCGGTCAGCGATCGGAGCAGTACTGGATTTTGCGTGTCATTTCTCTTCGGGTTTTATTTGTTTGTTTGACTGTAGATCGATTGACTTACCTGATTTTTATTGATTTGGCAGGTGTTGAGCTATCGGGCGTAGCGGGTTGAGAGTGCTAGGTGCCGATGATCAACTCTGGAGAGGACGTAAGAGACCGCGTGTCCTCATAAAGCACCGTAGAAGCGTCAGAAATGTTGCCGTCTTCCTCGGTCTGTTCGATGGCAGGTCGAATCGTGCAGTCAGCCCGATCGTCGGGTTTAGTATTAATAAAATTTGGTCGTCTTATATGTACTCGATGATTTTTCAGTGAGACGATGGACGTGATTGTCGGAACCTTCCTGACAGCAATCACGCTCTGATTAACGTTCGTATTGTCTGAAGCCACTGGTTTCCGCGTAATATGTTTAAGAACTGGATTTACGTTAGTCGGAGCACTCGTTTTCGGTTTATACGACCCTAGTCTCAGAAAGACACATCTATTTTTCATGATGAACGTTATAAATGGTGATCAGTTCGCGTTCTATTTGTCCCATAATTGTTGAGGTTGGTAATATCGGAAAAGGATTGCTTAAATTAATATCAGATCAAATTTTTATCAGACTTGGTTAAGTCTGGTTTATATATAATCTGATTTTGGGTTAATCCTAGGTTCTTATTCTAGTTAATTAATAATTAATATTACGTCTAATCTTGATATTCCGGTTCGATCCTTTGAGTCCCGGGAATAACGCTAGCTGAATCTAATTTTCATCAGACTCGGCTTTCGTCGAGACTGATTTTATAAGATTCACTTTAGCTTATCAAATGAATCTATCTATCAGAACCGATGATTGTCAGAACTGGTTTTCAAGATTCAATCTTATTTAAATGTATGCTTATGTGTATATATTTATATATATATATATATATCTATAATAAAGCAATGGGTTTGGTGGTGGGAGATTACGTGAACTGATCCCAGATATATTTGTTCTCTTTTGATTTGTGTCACTGATTTACTTACTGCTTGAGAGAACTGCCTTGCAGGAATGATTTCTTAGGATGTTGTTAAACCTTTTATTAGTCGTAGCGGGTTTCGGTTTTCTTTGATATGCGACAAAAGTTTTACGCGGAGTTTACAACCGTAAGTACATTATTATTATAGTGATTATTAATATTGGTATTTGAACTTTATTTATATTAAGATAAACATGAAATAATTGCGAACGATATTTTATACAGTGAAATACCGCCTGGTCGCAGCCAGGTATCAATCGCGAATTTATTTGAAGTTAACAATTGCCGTAAGAGACTCTAAGTCTGAATTGACAATTAATTATTACAAGGGAAATACCGGATCGCGTGAGTCTTTTCAAGAGAACTCTTAGAGTCGACCGCCGGAGATGAGAGTCGTAGAAGAACTGATATTTACTTAATATACCGGGATCGCGTGCGTCGACACCTAGAGCGATCTCTAGGTGTTAACCGGCGGAGATGAGAGTTGACCGAGAACTGTCTTGTCTGGATGCTGGATGGACCCGCGAGTCTCCTGAGCCTCCGCTCAGTGGTGGGGAGTCCCGTCGCTGATTCACCCAGTCTCACTGGCCAATGCTGCGCTGCCTCTGTTGTACCGCCGTAGGGATCCATCGCTCGCAGTGGCTGCGCCCGGTGCTGGAGGGGGTGCCTGCTCACGCCCTGCTGCCTTCGTACCGTCAGCCGCGTGGGAGCCGCCTCCTGCATTGGCCGCGCTGGATGCTGGAGGGGCACCAGCTCGCAGCCTCGTTGCATCCGTGTCGTCCCTCGAGTGGGGGACGCCTTTGTCTCACGGTAGCGTGACGGCTACGAGTGGGGGCCTCCTTTGTCGCACGGTAGCCGTGCTGATGCATCATCCCACGGGTCTGAGTCCCAGCGGCAGGCAGAGAGCTTCTCGGGACCGCCTTATCGGTGGCGATTCTCGGAGCTGTTGTCGCCGTTGCGTCCTGGTCTTACGGTAGCCGTGCTGATGCAGCATCCCACGGGTCTGAGTCCCAACGGCAGAGAGCTTCTCGGGACCGCTTTATCGGTGGCGGTTCTCGGAGCTGTTGTCGCCGTTGCGTCCGGTCCCACGGTAGCCGTGCTGATGCAGCATCCCACGGGCTCGCTTCTTATCGGTGGCGATTCTCGGAGCTTTGTCGGAGTCGCGTCCGGTCTTTCGCTCGCTTGCCCATCCGATACATTATTAAGTACGACTTATTTATTATTAATGCTAATTATTTAGACATCGAGGCCTGATCGATGACATAACATGATTAATGTAATGCGTAATTATCCCCAAATCCCCAGGGTAAGTATGCATATTATTACGTATGAATATTCGGTTAGATTTGTTGAATAGTAGTAATAAGGACATGATTCGTCCTTTATTGATATTGGAAACGCACCCATCCCGATATTTCGGATGGTGCGTATACTGGGCTTAAAATAGTAACTAATTATTGACAAATGTCATTTTAGTACTTATAAATTTGATATCTTGTTGTTATAGTTTAATGCCATCCGGTTATCATTATACTGGTGATATTTGGGCGATGCGCGCATATTAAAAGGTTTCTGATATTATTATTAATATAACATTATTTGTTTATTGTCGAAAAAAATGTATTTATTATCGTTTTGCTCCGTCAAGTGTCGTGTCTATTCGACAATCCGTCGTTGCACGTTTTTAGAAGGTTCGAAATTGTTTGTTTATAACTTATTTATTATTAATAATGTTAATTTATGATTAATTTGAGCCGCCGAGTGTCGCTTCTCGAACGACACTTCGGCGTTGTTTGAAAAGAAAGAGATCTATTTTGAAATTATTTATTAATAATTAAATTTATTATTAATAATATTTATTTACTGTAAGTCGATTGTTTATCGCGTTCTTAGTTCTCATGACAATTTTTATCCAATTCGCGCTTTCCGTTCGCGCTAGGGAATTAATTTACGATTTTTCCAAGGTCATGTCCCTTTTCCCAAAAAAAACTACTCGCAGTGTCTCGGGACTTCGTCAGAAAGGTGAAACATCGTAGGGGTTTATTATTTGTGACGATTATCCCCTTCCGATAGCGTGCTCAGATTTTGCAAAGGAGTTCGTATATGTTTTTTATTGTTACCCAAAGTTTTTACTAAATTTTCCTAGATTTCGCGTGCGGCTATTCACAAAATCGCTCGCAGCGTCTCTGGTCTTCGTCCGAAAGTGAAAACATAAAAGTGGTTTATTGGTCACGAGGATTTTCCCTCTCTTATAGCGTGCTCAGATTCTGCGAAAACGTTTCGCTTGTATTTTTTATTTGCATTCGAAGTTTAATATTTTCCTCGGACTTTACCTATGACGTTTATGGTTGTTTATTATTGCCGAATGTTATTTTTACGGGGTGTTCCGGTTAGTTTTGTGTCGAGAGTATGTTTTTAAAGTCGTTTTGTTCAAAATTGTATTTTAATTATTGTTTGTTACGTTTTTGGCTACGTTATTGTTTTATTGCTGGTCAGAGCTTACGAATTTTCCTGGTGGTACGAATAACTATTTATCTTCGCGTTTGTATGTTTTATATGCATTTCGGGGAATAGCGTCAATGTATATTATGTAACTGTAGCATGCTACAGTTCGATCTTACTTAGTTTACCATTAATAGTGCAATTGGTTATTTAATTGATAACGCGTTAGGCATGGAAACGGTGTTATTTGAATGCATGAGGGTTATTTAGAAAATTATTGTATTATCGGTTGATACGCTACGGTGTACTGTCGTATATATTATGTTTATGATAATACCTATTATATCGATATTATACGACGATTCTATCGTCGTAGTATTGTGACTTATCATCTAGGTTTATGTATGTCTCGCTTCCATATTTAATATTTTAGTGTTCCCGAGAATAAGGTAAATCCAAAAAAAACATTTTTGTGTGTGTGTCGGTTACTTATTCTGGTGCTGAAGTGACCGAGGACGTGACAGCATGATGACGTACTGTACTACTTTTACGTATGGTAGTATTAGCCGCGGATAAGATCGCGTCTGATATTGCGTCTGTGGTTGCATCGATCGAACATTCGGGTGTCACAGGCAGTGATACAATCTTTTGGAAGGATTCCCAGTCGGCAGTGTCGAGTTTCCATTTTGCAGGTTTGTAGTTCTGAGATTTTTGCTGACCTTCCGATATCATGATGGGATAGTGATCGCTGCCATATAGATCTTCTAATGGTTCCCAGTCAAATCTTTGAGCAACGCTTGGGGAGCAAAACGATACATCGATGGCTGAGAAAGTACCGGAAGTAGATATATAATGGGTGTTTAAGCCTGTGTTTAAAAGTACGAGGTTATATTCGTCTAATATATTTTCTATGATCCGGCCTTGTTTATTGGTATGGTTCGAGCCCCAAAGACTGTTATATGAGTTCAGATCATCCATGATTAGAAAAGGTGAGGGCAATTGTTTCATTAAGTCTACGAGTTCACCTTGATGCCAATTATGGTCTGGAAGGTATAGGGAACACAATGTTATTTGTCGCGGGTTGAAGATTTGAACAGCAACCGCTTGAAGACGTGTTGTGAGTGGTAGAGCAGATGCTAATATGTTTTTATGGATTATCAACGAAACTCCACCTTTGACTATGGTAGTGGAACACAGATCGTGTCGATAGACTACGTAATTTCGTAACTTGAAAGATTGAAGAGGGTGTAGGTGTGTCTCTTGCAGAGCTATTGCCGATGGGGTGTATTCATTAACGAGAAGTTGTAATTCGCCGACGTGTGCTAAGAGGCCACGACAATTCCACTGGATCAGCACCATTTCAAGATTTATTCTCGTCCCGGACCTTTGGCCGGGTGTTACCTGAATCCTTACTTGAATTCAGTTTCGAGGACTCGGAGTTCACTTGGTTATTTGTAGGCGTTGCATCAAACATAGTTTCCATGTCACCTTCTGAATTGGTATCTGATTGCGCACAAGTTGGCCTCACTTTGAGCTTACGCTTTCGAGGCTGAGCTCCAGAAGAGCTACCACTTTCTTCGTCTAAGAGTTGGTTAAGGGATGGTTCATCAACAGCTGAGGCTATGGATGTTGCCGAGGAGGCAGCATCTGCCTTGTTACGTTTTAGATTTGGGCGGGGCTTTTTTTTATCGTTGCTTTTCTCGAACGGGGATGCTACTTTTGAGGACTCGTAGCGTTGTTGTTCCCGAAGTTTTGAAGTCGAAGTGAACGATGCAGAGTGTGTTTTTTGTCGAAGGACAGATGTGGGGACAGCGTTTTTCAAGCTAACATTGGGTGACGGGAGCTTTTCCACAGTTGCAGGTTCTTTGTACGAAGACGCAGCTTTACTAGCGTTTATCTCGAGTCCAAGAGCCCGACAGAGTTCTGGAACGAGAGCGGATACAAGTTCTTGAATATTGAACGCATTTCGTGCTGGACTCGGGGTCGCGGCAACGGAAGCGTAAGAAGTTGATGGGACAGATCGAGTGTTTCCGTAAATTCGTCTTCTCGCTTCGGGGTAAGAAATTCGTTCAGTCGCTTTCAAATGCTGGACTGCCATTTCCATCTTGTATATTGGGCATTGGTTAGATCTTGCTGAGTGTGGTCCATCACAATTTACGCACGTTTTTTCTTCAGGGCAAGGCGAGTCTCCATGAGGAGGGCAGCCGCACACACACATTTCAGGGTTTTCGCAATTCTCCGAGGTATGGTTAAACTTTTGACACTTATAGCAACGCAGTGGACCAGGTACCCATAACGTGACAGGCAAGGACAGATAGCCAGCCTTTATCCGTTTGGGAAGATCAGGAGTATTGAACGTCAGGATGAGTGATGATGTATCCGTTCGTTTACCGTTTCTCATAAAAGTGCGTCTTCTAACATCAATGACCCCTTGAGAGGTCAGATTTTCCAATATCTCTTGCATGGAACAGTTCAGGAGGTCTCTGCATGTCACTTTACCTTTGATAGTATTTAGCTTTTGATGTGCGTGAACAGTAACTGCGTATTGCTCGAAAGTTTTCATCTTCATCAGCCGGGTGGCCTGCTTTGGGTTTGCAATCTCGACCATAAGGCCTTCACGGATCTTGTTAACGTTGTTTACTTTACCAACTGCTTGTGAAAGTACTCGATCAATAAGAAATGGGCTAACAGATTCAAAGTTCCCGCTTACCATTTTTATCACGAAGAAAGGATTCGTTATTCTTGGAGCCGTTTCTTCTTCTAAGTTGTCCGGGTTTAATGAGGCGGTCACCTCGGTTGGTTTTGTTTTGCTAGAATAAGACATTTTCGTCCCACGAGTATGCTAGGAAAAAAGGTCTCCTGTGGCAGAGCCTGCATGCCACGATAAGGCTAAATACAATCAGAGGACGCCAGGTATCTGAAGGTCACCGTTTAAGACTCGCTATCGGGGAGCCATGCATCTTCTGGACACGGTAGATAACATCTCAAGATTCCGGCTTCTTTTTACGAGGTATGCTCCTCGGTGGACTGCTCTTAGTCTGGACCTTCGCTACCAACCAATCCAGCATGGGAGTCCCTCACAGAGGTCGAAGCCCCCGCTGGCATAGTTTGGTAGATCACAAGGACACGCAAGCCCCTCCACCACGATCAAGGTGGCAGTCCCGCGGAGGCATAGAATGAAGTATTTTTCGTCTCATAATACGAGCTGGAAATCATACAGAATGCGTAAAACTCGAAAAAAGGAATTCGGTATAAGGCGACTATGCGTTCGTGTGGGACGTGTTTGGCTGCCCAAAATGCATGAATCTTGCATATTTGCATAGAATGAAGTTTCTTTTCATCTTATAATACGAGTTGAAACACCTACAGCGAGTGTGAAACTCAATTGTACGTTTTCGGTATATAGCGACTTTGCTTTCGATTGGGGCGTGTTTGCCTACTCGAAATGCATGGGTCTGCCGTATTTGAATAGAATGAAGTGTTTTTCATCTTATACGAGCTGAAACGCCTACAGCGAGTATGCAACTCAAATGTACGATTTCCGTATAAAGTGACTTTGCGTTTGATTCGGGCGTGTTTGGCTGCCCAAAAAGCATGAATCTTGCGTATTTGCATAGAATGAGGTATTATTCATTTCATAATACGAGCTCAAACGCCTACAGCGAGTGTGAAACTCAAATGTACGTTTTCGGTATGAAGCGACTTTGCTTTCGATTGGGGCCTGTTTGGGTACTCGAAATGCATGAATCTTCCGTATTTGCATACAATGAAGTGTTTTTAATCTCAAAATACGAACTGAAAAGCCTACAGCGAGTGTGAAACTCAAATGTACGATGTCGGTATAAAGCTACTTTGCGGTCGATTGGTGCTTGTTTGGCTGCTCAAAACGCATGAATCTTGCGTATTTGTATAGAATGAAGTCTTTTTAATTTCATAATACGAGCTGGAACGCATACAGCGAGCGTAAACTCGAGTAAACGAATTCGGTATAAGGCGACTTTTTGTTCCTTTGGGACGTGCTTGAGTGCTCAAAATGCCTGAATCTTGCATATTTGCATAGAATGAAGTATTTTTCATCTCAAAATACGAGCGGAAACGCCTACAGCGAGTGTGAAACTCTAATGTACGATTTCGGTATAAAGCGACATTGCGTTCCATTGGGGCGTGTTTGGCTGCCCAAAATGCATGAATCTTGCGTATTTATATAGTATGAAGTCTTTTTCATTTCATAATACGCGCTGGAACGCATACAGCGAGCGTAAAACTCGAGTAAACGAATTCGGTATAAGGCGACTTTGCGTTCCGTTGGGGCGTGTTTGGCTGCCCAAAATGCATGAATCTTGCGTATTTGCATAGAATGAAGTATTTTTCATCTCAAAATATGAGCTGAAACGTCTACAGCGAGTGTGAAACTCAAATATACGATGTCGGTATAAAGCGACTTTGCGGTCCATTGGGGCGTGTTTGGCTGCCCAAAATGCATGAATCTTGCTTATTTGCATAGAATAAAGTGTTTTTCGTCTTATAATATGAGCTGAAACACCTACAGCAAGTGTGAAACTTGAACATACGATTTCGGTATAATAAAGCGACTTTGCGTTCGATTGGGGCCTATTTGGGTACTCGAAATGCATGAATCTTCCGTGATTGCATAGAATGACGTGTTTTTCATCTCAAAATACGAGCTGAAACGCCTACAGCGAGTGTGAAACTCAAATGTACGATTTCGGTATAAAGCGACTTTGCATTCCATTGGGGCGTGTTCGGCTGCCCAAAATGCATAAATCTTGCGTATTTGCATAGAATAAAGTGTTTTTCGTCTTATAATACGAGCTGAAACACCTACAGCGAGTGTGAAACTCAATTGTACGTTTTCGGTATGAAGCGATTTTGCTTTAGATTGGGGCGTGTTTGGCTGCTCAAAACGCATGAATCTTGCGTATTTATATAGAATGAAGTATTTTTCGTCTCATAATAGAAGCTGTAACTCATACAGCATGCGTAAAACTCGAATCCAGGAATTCGGTATAAAGCGACTTTGCGTTCGATTGGGGCCTTTTTGGGTACTCGAAATGCATGAATCTTCCGTGATTGCATAGAATGAAGTGTTTTTCATCTCAAAATACGAGGTGAAACGCCTACAGCGAGTGTGAAACTCAAATGTACGATTTCGGTATAAAGCGACTTTGCGTTCCATTGGGGCGTGTTTGGCTGCCCAAAATGCATGAATCTTGCGTACTTGCATAGAATAAAGTGTTTTTCATCTTATAATACGAGCTGAAACACCTACAGCGAGCGTAAAACTCAAATGTACGTTTTCGGTATATAGCGATTTTGCTTTCGATTGGGGGTGTTTGGCTACTCGAAATGCATGAATCTTCCGTATTTGCATACAATGAAGTGTTTTTCATCTCAAAATACGAACTGAAACGCCTACAGCGAGTGTGAAACTCAAATGTACGATATCGGTTTGAAGCTACTTTGCGTTCGATTGGGGCTTGTTTGGCTGCTCAAAACGCATGAATCTTGCGTATTTGTATAGAATGAAGTCTTTTTAATTTCATAATACGAGCTGGAACGCATACAGCGAGCGTAAAACTCGAGTAAACGAATTCGGTATAAGGCGACTTTTTGTTCCTTTGGGACGTGCTTGAGTGCTCAAAATGCCTGAATCTTGCATATTTGCATAGAATGAAGTATTTTTCATCTCAAAATACGAGCTGAAACGCCTACAGCGAGTGTGAAACTCAAATGTACGATTTCGGTATAAAGCGACTTTGCGTTCCATTGGGGCTTGTTTGGCTGCTCAAAACGCATGAATCTTGCGTATTTGTATAGTATGAAGTCTTTTTCATTTCATAATACGCGCTGGAACGCATACAGCGAGCGTACAACTGGAGTAAACGAATTCGGTATAATAAGGCGACTTTTTGTTCCTTTGGGACGTGTTTGGGTGCTCAAAATGACTGAATCTTGCATATTTGCATAGAATGAAGTATTTTTCATCTCAAAATACGAGCTGAAACGTCTACAGCGAGTGTGAAACTCAAATGTACGTGTTCGGTATAAAACGACTTTGCGTTCCATTGGGGCGTGTTTGGCCGCCCAAAATGCATGAATCTTGCGTATTTGCATAGAATAAAGTGTTTTTCATCTTATAATACGAGCTGAAACGCCTACAGCGAGTGTGAAACTCAAATGTACGATTTCGGTATAAAGCGACTTTGCGTTCGATTGGGGCTTGTTTGGCTGCCCAAAATGCATGAATCTTGCGTTTTTCCATACAATGAGGTGGTTTTCATTTCATAACACGAGCTTGAACGTTTACATCGAGTGTGAAACTCAAATGTACGATTTCGGTATAAAGTGATTTTGCTGTCGATCGGGCGAGTTTGTCTACTCGAAACGCATGAATCTTGCATATTTGCATAGAATGAAGTTTTTTTTCATCTCACAAAACGATCTGAAACGTCTACAGCGAGTGTGAAACTCAAATGTACGATTTCGATATAAAGCGACTTTGCGTTCGATTGGGGCTTGTTTGGGTGCCCAAAATGCATGAATCTTGCGTATTTGCATAAAGTGTTTGCAATAAAGTGTTTTTCATCTTATAATACGAGCTGAAACGCCTACAGCGAGTGTGAAACTTAAATGTACGTTTTTGGTATGAAGCGACTTTGCTTTCGATTGGGGCCTGTTTGGGTACTCGAAATGGATGAATCTTCCGTATTTGCATAGAATGAAGTGTTTTTCATCTCAAAATACGAGCTGAAACGCCTACAGCGAGTGTGAAACTCAAATGTACGATTTCGGTATAAAGCGACTTTGCATTCCATTGGGGCGTGTTCGGCTGCCCAAAATGCATAAATCTTGCGTATTTGCATAGAATAAAGTGTTTTTCGTCTTATAATACGAGCTGAAACACCTACAGCGAGTGTGAAACTCAATTGTACGTTTTCGGTATGAAGCGATTTTGCTTTAGATTGGGGCGTGTTTGGCTGCTCAAAACGCATGAATCTTGCGTATTTATATAGAATGAAGTATTTTTCGTCTCATAATAGAAGCTGTAACTCATACAGCATGCGTAAAACTCGAATCCAGGAATTCGGTATAAAGCGACTTTGCGTTCGATTGGGGCCTTTTTGGGTACTCGAAATGCATGAATCTTCCGTGATTGCATAGAATGAAGTGTTTTTCATCTCAAAATACGAGGTGAAACGCCTACAGCGAGTGTGAAACTCAAATGTACGATTTCGGTATAAAGCGACTTTGCGTTCCATTGGGGCGTGTTTGGCTGCCCAAAATGCATGAATCTTGCGTACTTGCATAGAATAAAGTGTTTTTCATCTTATAATACGAGCTGAAACACCTACAGCGAGCGTAAAACTCAAATGTACGTTTTCGGTATATAGCGATTTTGCTTTCGATTGGGGGTGTTTGGCTACTCGAAATGCATGAATCTTCCGTATTTGCATACAATGAAGTGTTTTTCATCTCAAAATACGAACTGAAACGCCTACAGCGAGTGTGAAACTCAAATGTACGATATCGGTTTGAAGCTACTTTGCGTTCGATTGGGGCTTGTTTGGCTGCTCAAAACGCATGAATCTTGCGTATTTGTATAGAATGAAGTCTTTTTAATTTCATAATACGAGCTGGAACGCATACAGCGAGCGTAAAACTCGAGTAAACGAATTCGGTATAAGGCGACTTTTTGTTCCTTTGGGACGTGCTTGAGTGCTCAAAATGCCTGAATCTTGCATATTTGCATAGAATGAAGTATTTTTCATCTCAAAATACGAGCTGAAACGCCTACAGCGAGTGTGAAACTCAAATGTACGATTTCGGTATAAAGCGACTTTGCGTTCCATTGGGGCTTGTTTGGCTGCTCAAAACGCATGAATCTTGCGTATTTGTATAGTATGAAGTCTTTTTCATTTCATAATACGCGCTGGAACGCATACAGCGAGCGTACAACTGGAGTAAACGAATTCGGTATAATAAGGCGACTTTTTGTTCCTTTGGGACGTGTTTGGGTGCTCAAAATGACTGAATCTTGCATATTTGCATAGAATGAAGTATTTTTCATCTCAAAATACGAGCTGAAACGTCTACAGCGAGTGTGAAACTCAAATGTACGTGTTCGGTATAAAACGACTTTGCGTTCCATTGGGGCGTGTTTGGCCGCCCAAAATGCATGAATCTTGCGTATTTGCATAGAATAAAGTGTTTTTCATCTTATAATACGAGCTGAAACGCCTACAGCGAGTGTGAAACTCAAATGTACGATTTCGGTATAAAGCGACTTTGCGTTCGATTGGGGCTTGTTTGGCTGCCCAAAATGCATGAATCTTGCGTTTTTCCATACAATGAGGTGGTTTTCATTTCATAACACGAGCTTGAACGTTTACATCGAGTGTGAAACTCAAATGTACGATTTCGGTATAAAGTGATTTTGCTGTCGATCGGGCGAGTTTGTCTACTCGAAACGCATGAATCTTGCATATTTGCATAGAATGAAGTTTTTTTTCATCTCACAAAACGATCTGAAACGTCTACAGCGAGTGTGAAACTCAAATGTACGATTTCGATATAAAGCGACTTTGCGTTCGATTGGGGCTTGTTTGGGTGCCCAAAATGCATGAATCTTGCGTATTTGCATAAAGTGTTTGCAATAAAGTGTTTTTCATCTTATAATACGAGCTGAAACGCCTACAGCGAGTGTGAAACTTAAATGTACGTTTTTGGTATGAAGCGACTTTGCTTTCGATTGGGGCCTGTTTGGGTACTCGAAATGGATGAATCTTCCGTATTTGCATAGAATGAAGTGTTTTTCATCTCAAAACACGAACTGAAACGCCTACAGCGAGTGTGAAACTCAAATGTACGATATCGGTTTAAAGCTATTTTGCGGTCGATTAGGGCTTGTTTCGCTGTTCAAAACGCATGAATCTTGCGTATTTGTATAGAATGAAGTATTTTTCGTCTCATAACGTATTATGACGTATTTTTCGTCCTATAACGTATTAAGCTACACCTCTCATGTCTCCTTACAGTGCCAGACTAGAGTCAAGCTCAACAGGGTCTTCTTTCCCCGCTAATTTTTCCAAGCTCGTTCCCTTGGTAGTGGTTTCGCTAGAAAGTAGATAGGGTCAGTGGGAATCTCGTTAATCCATTCATGCGCGTCACTAATTCGATGACGAGGCATTTGGCTATGACCTGTAGCTACGAACCCGCCCACGGCTGGCGCCGGCGAAGCCGGCGCCGCCGCGGGCGGACTCTCACGCTAGACTTCCGAGGCTTAACCCCCCCGTTGGGCACACTACTACTAGGTGACTCGATTATATAATCAGTCAAAACAACCACCACAACCACAACAACAACTGCGGTAATGCTACCGCACGAAACCACTACCATGGGCCTCCGGAACGGGCCTGGAAAAATTAAACAAAACAACAAAGCAGAGTCCACTCTCTGTGAGTGATTTGTGAATGTTAGCCACCCCCAGAAGGGGGGTGTTACCAGGGAAAACCACGTGGAGGTCTCCACCCGAGCGCAAGTGCCCGGCTCTGCCGCCGTGGCCAACCCCGCAGGAGCAGGGCCGCCGTACGACTCGCATCCCCCGACCCCCCGCCCGCACACACGCGTACGACCGAGCCGTCGGGGTGAGCTCGCTACATACTAGCACTAGCAGCGCCGCCTAGCCGAAGGACTAGACCGCAGCGCACTTACACCCTCCTGCCGCCTACCCGTCAAGGAAGGAGTTTACTATCTCGATTGACGACCGCAACGCTATGAGCGACACGGTCAGCAAATCTCGATCTGACAAACCCAACCTCTTCAAATTACGTTGCGTGCCGAACGGCATCGCCCCCCTACTACCAACTACTATCGGCAGGACAGTGCAAGTCATCTTACCTAACCTTAACCTAAGCACCTCAGCGGTCTCACGGTACTTCTGCACCTTTTCCTTGGCAGCGGAGCTGAGATACGACCCGTTCTCGAAGCGGACGGTAACGTCCGCCACGACCAGGTCAGACCCCATCTCCACCACCAAGTCCGGCTTCTTCAAATCCCCATTTACCTCTAACGTCGGCTCTACCATAACGGCATGCTCGACCGCAACCCTCTCAGCAATAAAGTCCTTAATTTCGTCGTGCCTTCTAATTCTGGCCGGCTTCGTAAAAACACACCCCCCAATTACATGACCCAGCATCTCCGGCTGGGACAAACACCTCCGACACCTTACATCTAACCCCCTAGTGGTTCTACTTAATACTACCCTTGTGCCGAAGGTATTCGTCCTCAGCCGCAGCGCGTCAACGTACCGCGAGCCCTTGAGGAGCCTCTCATCCCCTAACCACCTGTTCCCTATCTTATCCCTCCTAAACACCCTCACCCCCTTCCCCTGACACGGCCGCCGCTGCCAGTCTTCCACCGCCGCCGCCTTCACCCTCCTCTTCGCCGTGTCCAACTCCTCCATGTCCTCCGGCAGCCGACGACAGCCCAACGCCCGCGCACTCTTCTGCGCCTCACGCTCGGCGCCCCCCACCTCCCTAATATGCTGCATGACAGGGTCCAGAGATTCCTTTAGCTTGACATGCGTTTTTACAACAGCTAACTGTATTACATTCTCGAACCGAATCAACCCCAAACTCCCCTGGGCTTGGGGCGTATAAAACAACCCGGTGACCGTGGACGAAACCAGGTGCAACATAGCCTTCACCGCCTGCCTGATCTGCTGATCCAGCATCCGGAGCGTACCGGCTGCCGGCCGATTTGCCGCCAGAGAGTAGACAAATCGGGGCAGGACGTACACCCGGAGCAGATCAACCTTCTGGACAGGCTTCAGCTTCAGTCGCCCCGTGTTCGCCACCGCCTCCAAAATAGTCGGAACCTCTGAGCCCTTCAGCAATCCCCTCCAAGGTCCGAACTTGACGCCCAAATAACGCAGAGTGTCCTCCGCCCCCACGGCGGGGACACCCACGCCCCCGACCGTCAAGCCCGGATCCCTCGTGTACCAAGTCTTGGCCTTCGCGCATATTTCAAAAGTTAAACACTTGTCCGCCGATAGACTCATTCCGAGCCTCTCGAGGAACCCCGCTACTCTACTTATCTGTTTCTGAGCCTCATTCCGGCTTTCCCCAACCAAAACAATATCATCCGCAAAGGCCATTACCGACACATTCGCGGCCCCTAACTTAACCCCCCGCGTCTCCCTATCCAACTCCTCTAACAAACTATCTATCGCTAAATTAAACAACAAGGGCGACAGAGGGTCACCCTGCTTCACCCCCCTTCTCAGCCCGACATCCACGTTCCCCCCCCCCGACCTTTCACAGAGGTCGTACAACCATCATACATACTACACACTAAATCCCTAATGTGCCCGGGCACTTTCTTCCTCGCCAACGCTGGACCTAAGCACGAATGTGGCACGGTATCGAACGCTTGAACTTCGTTCAAAATGAGGATGTTCGAGCAGCATCCATTCTCAGAGGTAAAGCCCTTCTGGCGTGGATTCTGCTCGACAAACCCTCGCAAACGCGAGTCCAAAATACCCGAAAATACCTGAGCCACCATAGAACCAATCGTGATCGGCCGCCAGTTCTTAACGTCCCGAGGGTCTTTGCCCTGCTTCGGAATCAAGGTCGTCCGATTCTCCTTCCACGCGGCAGGAAAATGGGACTCCCTAATCAATAAATTAAAGAGCTGGGAGAGAAGCTCCGCAACGCCCACTCTACATAAATGCGACTTTCTAACCCCGTCGAGGCCGGGGACCGAATTACCCTTAATTCTAGCTATCCTATCCTTTACTTCCTTAGGCGTAATTGGCCTAAAGTAGACCCTCACATCCGCCTCCTCATCCACACTTGCTTCATCATACCTTACGTCCACGGGCCCTGGGACACCCCACAGCGCACTGTACAATCCTCTAATCTCCCCCGCCTCAAGGGGATCCCTCCTCACATCCGCGAAGGAGAAATCCCCCCTGACGGCCAACTCCGCTAACCGACTCGGGCACTCCTTGTACAACTCCTGACATCGCGCGTAGGCGAACCGCTTGCGCGCATCGTGATTAGGCGGGCGCCGAGGCTCCCGGTCTCGCCGCCGACCAGCGTTCGCCACCCCCGGAGCCCGTCGATTAGCGACGGGGGCAGCGCGAACAGGCCGGCGCACCTCACCGTGGAACACCCGAGGCAACCGCGTCACCACGAACGAGTCAAGCAGACCGCCCAACGACCCGGGTCGCTCATTGTTCACCCTACTCATCAAGCGCAGGTATCTCCCAGAGCCCAGGGCGAAGGCTGCCGATTCAGGGATGGCTGCATTCTCTACCGCCGCCGACAACGCCCTCTTCCACTCCTCCAACCTCCCCACCCCCTCCCCCCCACTACGTCCTCCCCCCCAACAACCCCCTCCCCCCAATAACGTCCCCCACTCCCCCCCCACGACAGGGGCAGGGGGAAGGAAACCACCTTCCCCCACCCTATCCCCCCCAACAACCCCAACGCCCCCACCCCCCACGACGGGGAAAGGAGAGGGAGGAAGACCAACATCCTCCTCCCCCCCGCCCTCCCGATCGCCCTCAGACCGCCGCTCACCCCCCTGCCCAACTATCCCCTCCGCCCCCCTGACGGGGGCAGGCGGGGGAAGAGGACCCACGTCCCCATCCCCCTCCCCCTCCTGACCCACATCACCAACTACCCCCTGCCCTACAGCCACCCCATCCTCGTCAGCCTCCCTTACACGCACCCCTTCGACGACCGGCACCGGTTGGGGAACCGGCGCCAATCCCCTACGCCTATCGCTTATCTGCTTGCAAGTCTTTCCCGGGAAAAATCTCTGTAATTCCTTATTAGGATACCTATGATTCTTATACATCTCATTCAACTCGCGCAAACGCTCCACCTCCTCGGGCGTCCAAACACTGAGTGGCCTACCAGGCAGACCACCCCTCCCCCCCTCTAACTCCCTCTGCCTAGCCAAATTCCGCTGCATCGGGTGCTCCCACCGCTCATGCTGTGAGAGCCCCCTCTGCGTCGGGAAAGACCTGCCGCATACATTACACCTAACCCCTAACTCCCCCCCATCAACAACGCGGGGTCCCCTACACCGGTTCTTATGACCGTTCCAATTTCTTACACCCGGAAACTGTGTTTCGCACCCACCGCATCTCAACGAGATGCGGACCCCCCGATGCTGCTCACTCAAATGTTTTACCAAATCTTTTAAACTGAGGAACCCGCGCCGCCGATCCCCCCTCACACACACTCTACAATATCGCACCGCTCCCTCCGCAAACGGCACATCAATTACCAACTCGTTAATCCCATTACCAGCCTGTTCATCACCAATGATCCCTCGCTCTACAACGGGTAAACCCCCCACGGGCGACCCGGGATCGGAGCCGCCCGCGTCCGAGGCTGCATTAAAGGACCTTTCCATAACCGAAAAAGACAGAAAACCTCCCGCAACTTTTCACATTCATTCTCACTCATAGTCCATAGACAGGCCGGTCACACAACAACACGCCGGACGCCCAGCGAACGCCAGACACCAGAAGGGTGCCCGACCCACACCACCACCTACGCAACCCGCCGCCGGAGCGGACGGGCCGCCTCGCCCACCGGTGGTAACTTTCCACCGGTACAGGGCCACAGCCAGAGCTGCGTCCGCGGATGGCAACTCGCCGCCCACCAGACAGCCAGAGCGACGAGCCGACACCCGACCGCACAGTTGGCACATGCTCCATCTGGGCTGAAGGCACCAGACGGAACTTGAGACTCGGGAGGCGGGGGCGTCACTCCCCGAAACCGGTGAAGCCGGCTCCCTTCCTTACAGTTCCAGCTCGTAAGCTGGAACGCGAACAGCGAGCGTAAAACTCGAATTAACGAATTCGGTATAAGGCGACTTTCCGTTCCTTAGGGACGTGTTTTGGTGCTCAAAGTGCCTGAATCTTGCACATTTGCATAGAATGAAGTATTTTTCATCTCACAATACGAGCTGAAACGCCTACAGCGAGTGTGAAACTCGAATGTACGATATCGGTATAAAGCTACTTTGCGTTCGATTGGGGCTTGTTTGGCTGCTCAAAACGCCTGAATCTTGCGTATTTGTATAGTATGAGGTATTTTTCGTCTCATAATACGAGCTGGAACTCATACAGCATGCGTAACACTCGAATAAAGGAATTCGGTATAAGGCGCCTAAGCGTTCGTGTGGGACGTGTTTGGCTGCCAAAAATGCATGAATCTTGAATATTTGCATAGAATGAAGTTTTTTTCATCTTATAATACGAGCTGAAACGCCTACAGCGAGTGTGAAAATCAAATGTACGTTTTCGGTATGAAGCGACTTTGCATTCGTTTGGGACGTGTTTTGCTATTCGAAACGCATGAATCTTGCGTATTTGCATAGAATTAAGTGTTTTTCATCTCATAATATGAGCTGGAATGCCTACCACTGTAGGCATTCCAGCTCATATTACTTATTATTATTATTATTATTAAAACACCAATATACGAATTCGGTATGAGGCGACTATGCGTTCGTGTGGACGTGTTTGGCTGCCCAAAATGCATGAATCTTGCATATTTGCATAGAATGAAGTTTTTTTCATCTTATAATACGAGCTGAAACACCTACAGCGAGTGTGAAACTCAATTGTACGTTTTCGGTATGAAGCGACTTTGCTTTCGATAGGGGCGTGTTTGCCTACTCGAAATGCATGAGTCTTGCGTATTTGAATCGAATGAAGTGTTTTTCATCTTATACGAGCTGAAACGCCTACAGCGAGTGTGCAACTCAAATGTACGATTTCGGTATAAAGTGATTTTGCGTTCGATTCGGGCGGGCTTGGCTGCCCAAAAAGCATGAATGTTGCGTATTTGCATAGAATGAAGTGTTTTTCATCTCAAAATACGAGCTGAAACGCCTACAGCGAGTGTGAAACTCAGATGTACGATTTCGGTATAAAGCTACTTTGCGTTCCATTGGTGCGTGTTTGGCTGCCCAAAATGCATGAATCTTGCGTATTTGCATAGAATAAAGTGTTTTTCATCTTATAATACGAGCTGAAACGCCTACAGCGAGAGTGAAACTTAAATGTACGTTTTCGGTATAAAGCGAATTTGCTTTCGATTGGGGCCTATTTGGGTACTCGAAATGCATCAATCTTCCATATTTGCATAGAATGAAGTATTTTTCATCTCAAAATACGAGCTGAAACGCCTACAGCGAGTGTGAAACTCAATTGTACGTTTTCGGTATGAAGCGATTTTGCTTTCGAATGGGGCGTATGTGACTGCTCAAAACGCATGAATCTTGCGTATTTATATAAAATGTAGTATTTGTTGTCTCATAATAGGAGCTGGAACTCATACAGCATGCGTAAAACTCGAATAAAGGACTTCAGTATAAAGCTACTTTGCGTTCGATTGGGCCTTGTTTGGCTGCTCAAAACGCATGAATCTTGCGTATTTGTATAGTATGAAGTCTCTTTCATTTCATAATACGAGCTGGAACGCATACAGCAAGCGTAAAAGTCGAGTAAACGAATTCGGTATAAGGCGACTTTTGTTCCTTTGGGACGTGCTTGAGTGCGCAAAATGCCTGAATCTTGCATATTTGCATAGAATGAAGTATTTTTCATCTCAAAATACGAGCTGAAACGCCTACAGCGAGTGTGAAAATCAAATGTACGTTTTCGGTATGAAGCGACTTTGCATTCGTTTGGGACGTGTTTTGCTATTCGAAACGCATGAATCTTGCGTATTTGCATAGAATTAAGTGTTTTTCATCTCATAATATGAGCTGGAATGCCAACCTCTGTAGGCATTCCAGCTCATATTACTTATTATTATTTTTATTATTAAAACACCAATATACGAATTCGGTATGAGGCGGCTATGCGTTCGTGTGGACGTGTTTGGCTGCCCAAAATGCATGAATCTTGAATATTTGCATAGAATGAAGTTTTTTTCATCTTATAACACGAGCTGAAACGCGTACAGCGAGAGTGAAACTCAAATGTACGATTTCGGTATAAAGCGACTTTGCGTTCCATTGGGGCGTGTATGGCTGCCCAAAATGCGAGAATCTTGCCTATTTGCATAGAATAAAGTGTTTTTCATCTTATAATACGAGCTGAAACGCTTACAGCGAGTGTGAAAATCAAATGTACGTTTTCGGTATGAAGCGACTTTGCATTTGTTTGGGACGTGTTTTGCTATTCGAAACGCATGAATCTTGCGTATTTGCATAGAATTAAGTGTTTTTCATCTCATAATATGAGCTGGAATGCCTACCTATGTAGGCATTCCAGCTCATATTACTTATTATTATTGTTATTATTAAAACACCAATATACGAATTCGGTATAAGGCGACTTTACGTTCGATTGGGGTGTGTTTGACTGCCCAAAATGCATGAACCTTGCGTATTTGCATAGAATGATGTGATTTTCATCTTATAATACGAGCTGAAACGCCTACACCGAGTGTGAAACTCAAATGTACGATTTCGGTATAAAGCGACTTTGCGTTCGATTCGGGCGTGTTTGACTGCCCAAAAAGCATGAATCTTGCGTATTTGCATACAGTGAAGTGGTTTTCATTTTATAATACGAGCTTGAACGTTTACATCGAGTGTGAAACTCAAATGTCCGATTTCGGTATAAAGCGATTTTGCTGTCGATCGGGCGTGTTTGGCTACTCGAAACGCATGAATCTTGCGTATTTGCATAGAATAAAGTGTTTCTCATCTTACAATACCATCTGAAACACCTACAGCGAGAGGGAAACTCAAATGTACGATTTAGGTATAAAGCGAACTGCGTTCCATTGGGGCGTGTTTGGCTGCCCAAAATGCATGAATCGTGCGTATTTGCATAGAATAAAGTGTTTTTCATCTCAAAATACGAACTCAAGCGCCAACAGGGAGTGTGAAACTCAGATGTACGATTTCGGTATAAAGCGACTTTGCGTTCCATTGGGGCGTGTTTGGCTGCCCAAAATGCATGAATCTTGCGTATTTGCATAGAATAAAGTGTTTTTCATCTTATAATACGAGCTGAAACGCCTACAGCGAGAATGAAACTCAAATGTACGTCTTCGGTATGAAACGACTTTGCTTTCGATTGGGGCCTGTTTGGGTACTCGAAATGCATGAATCTTCCGTATTTTCATAGAATGAAGTGTTTTTCATCTCAAAATACGAATTGAAACGCCTATAGCGAGTGTGAAACTCAAATGTACGATATCGGTATAAAGCTACTTTGCGTTCGATTGGGGCTTGTTTGGCTGCTCAAAACGCATGAATCTTGCGTATTTGTATAGTATAAAGTCTCTTTCATTTCATAATACGAGCTGGAACGCATACAGCAAGCGTAAAACTCGAGTAAACGAATTCGGCATAAGGCGACTTTTGTTCCTTTGGGACGTGCTTGAGTGCTCAAAATGCCTGAATCTTGCATATTTGCATAGAATGAATTATTTTTAATCTCAAAATACGAGCTGAAACGCCTACAGCGAGTGTGAAACTCAGATGTACGATTTCGGTATAAAGCGACTTTGCGTTCCATTGGGGCGTGTTCGGCTGCCCAAAATGGATGAATCTTGCGTATTTGCATAGAATAAAGCGTTTTTCATCTTATAATACGAGCTGAAACACCTACAGCGAGTGCGAAACTCAATTGTACGTGTTCGGTATGAAGCGATTTTGCTTTCGATTGGGGCGTGTTTGGCTGCTCAAAACGCATAAATCTTGCGTATTTGTATAGAATGAAGTATTTTTCGTCTCATAATACGAGCTGGAACTCATACAGCATGCGTAAAACTCGAATAAAGGAATTCGGTATAAGGCGACTAAGCGTTCGTGTGGGACGTGCTTGGCTGCCAAAAATGCATGAATCTTGAATATTTGCATAGAATGAAGTTTTTTTCATCTTATAACACGAGCTGAAACGCGTACAGCGAGAGTGAAACTCAAATGTACGATTTCGGTATAAAGCGACTTTGCGTTCCATTGGGGCGTGTATGGCTGCCCAAAATGCGAGAATCTTGCCTATTTGCATAGAATAAAGTGTTTTTCATCTTATAATACGAGCTGAAACGCCTACAGCGAGTGTGAAAATCAAATGTACGTTTTCGGTATGAAGCGACTTTGCATTCGTTTGGGACGTGTTTTGCTATTCGAAACGCATGAATCTTGCGTATTTGCATAGAATTAAGTGTTTTTCATCTCATAATATGAGCTGGAATGCCTACCTCTGTAGGCATTCCAGCTCATATTACTTATTATTATTGTTATTATTAAAACACCAATATACGAATTCGGTATAAGGCGACTTTACGTTCGATTGGGGCGTGTTTGACTGCCCAAAATGCATGAACCTTGCGTATTTGCATAGAATGATGTGATTTTCGTCTTATAATACGAGCTGAAACGCCTACACCGAGTGTGAAACTCAAATGTACGATTTCGGTATAAAGCGACTTTGCGTTCGATTCGGGTGTGTTTGACTGCCCAAAAAGCATGAATCTTGCGTATTTGCATACAGTGAAGTGGTTTTCATTTTATAATACGAGCTTGAACGTTTACATCGAGTGTGAAACTCAAATGTCCGATTTCGGTATAAAGCGATTTTGCTGTCGATCGGGCGTGTTTGGCTACTCGAAACGCATGAATCTTGCGTATTTGCATAGAATAAAGTGTTTCTCATCTTACAATACCATCTGAAACACCTACAGCGAGAGTAAAACTCAAATGTACGATTTAGGTATAAAGCGAACTGCGTTCCATTGGGGCGTGTTTGGCTGCCCAAAATGCATGAATCGTGCGTATTTGCATAGAATAAAGTGTTTTTCATCTCAAAATACGAACTCAAGCGCCAACAGGGAGTGTGAAACTCAGATGTACGATTTCGGTATAAAGCGACCTTGCGTTCCATTGGGGCGTGTTTGGCTGCCCAAAATGCATGAATCTTGCGTATTTGCATAGAATAAAGTGTTTTTCATCTTATAATACGAGCTGAAACGCCTACAGCGAGAATGAAACTCAAATGTACGTCTTCGGTATGAAACGACTTTGCTTTCGATTGGGGCCTGTTTGGGTACTCGAAATGCATGAATCTTCCGTATTTTCATAGAATGAAGTGTTTTTCATCTCAAAATTCGAATTGAAACGCCTATAGCGAGTGTGAAACTCAAATGTACGATATCGGTATAAAGCTACTTTGCGTTCGATTGGGGCTTGTTTGGCTGCTCAAAACGCATGAATCTTGCGTATTTGTATAGTATGAAGTCTCTTTCATTTCATAATACGAGCTGGAACGCATACAGCAAGCGTAAAACTCGAGTAAACGAATTCGGTATAAGGCGACTTTTGTTCCTTTGGGACGTGCTTGAGTGCTCAAAATGCCTGAATCTTGCATATTTGCATAGAATGAATTATTTTTAATCTCAAAATACGAGCTGAAACGCCTACAGCGAGTGTGAAACTCAGATGTACGATTTCGGTATAAAGCGACTTTGCGTTCCATTGGGGCGTGTTCGGCTGCCGAAAATGGATGAATCTTGCGTATTTGCATAGAATAAAGCGTTTTTCATCTTATAATACGAGCTGAAACACCTACAGCGAGTGCGAAACTCAATTGTACGTGTTCGGTATGAAGCGATTTTGCTTTCGATTGGGGCGTGTTTGGCTGCTCAAAACGCATAAATCTTGCGTATTTGTATAGAATGAAGTATTTTTCGTCTCATAATACGAGCGGGAACTCATACAGCATGCGTAAAACTCGAATAAAGGAATTCGGTATAAAGCGACTAAGCGTTCGTGTGGGACGTGTTTGGCTGCCAAAAATGCATGAATCTTGCATATTTGCATAGAATGAAGTTTTTTTCATCTTATAATACGAGCTGAAACGCGTACCGCTGTACGCGTTTCAGCGAGTTTGAAACTCAAATGTACGATTTCGGTATAAAGCTACTTTGCGTTCGATTGGGGCTTGTTTGGCTGCTCAAAAGGCATGAATCTTGCGTATTTGTAGAGAATGAAGTCTTTTCATTTCATAATACCAGCTGGAACGCATACAGCGAGCGTAAAACTCGAGTAAACCAATTCGGTATAAGGCGACTTTTTGTTCCTTTGGGACCTGTTTGGTTGCTCAAAATGCCTGAATCTTGCATATATGCATAGAATGAAGTATTTTTCATCTCAAAATACGAGATGAAACGCCTACAGCGAGTGTGAAACTCAAATGTACGATTTCGGTATAAAGCGACTTTGCGTTCCATTGGGGCGTGTTTGGCTGCCCAAAATGGATGAATCTTGCGTATTTGCATAGAATAAAATGTTTTTCATCTTATAATACGAGCTGAAACACCTACAGCGAGTGCGAAACTCAATTGTACGTTTTCGGTATAAAGCGATTTTGCTTTCCATTGGGGCGTGTTTGGCTGCCCAAAATGCATGAATCTCACGTATTTGTATAGAATGAAGTATTTTTCGTCTCATAATACGAGCTGGAACCCATACAGCATGCGTAAAACTCGAATAAAGGAATTCGGTATAAGGCGACTATGCGTTCGTGTGGGACGTGTTTGGCTGCCCAAAATGCACGAATCTTGCATATTTGCATAGAATGGAGTTTTTTTCATCATATAATACGAGCTGAAACGCGTACAGCGAGTGTGAAACTCAAATGTACGATTTCGGTATAAAGCGACTTTGCGTTCGACTCGGGCGTGTTTGTCTGCCCAAAAAGCATGAATCTTGCGTATTTGCATAGAATGAAGTGGTTTTCATTTCATAATACGAGCTTGAACGTTTAGATCGAGTGTGAAACTCAAATGTACGATTTCGGTATAAAGCGACTTTGCGTTCCATTGGGGCGTGTTTGGCAGCCCAAAATGCATGAATGTTGCGTATTTGCATAGAATGGAGTTTTTTTCATCATATAATACGAGCTGAAACGCCTACAGCGAGTGTGAAACTCAAATGTACGTTTTCGGTATGAAGCTACTTTGCTTTCGATTGGGGCCTGTTTGGGTACTCGAAATGCATGAATCTTGCGTATTTGTATAGAATGAAGTCTTTTTCATTTCATAATACGAGCTGGAACGCATACAGCGAGCGTTAAACTCGAGTAACCGAATTCGGTATAAGGCGACTTTTTGTTCCTTTGGGACGTGCTTGGGTGCTCAAAATGCCTGAATCTTGCATATTTGCATAGAATGAAGTATTTTTCATCTCAAAATACGAGCTGAAACGCCTACAGCGAGTGTGAAACTCAAATGTACGATTTCGGTATAAAGCGACTTTGCGTTCCATTAGGCCGTGTTTGGCTGCCCAAAATGCATGAATCTTGCGTATTTGTATAGAATGAAGTATTTTTCGTCTCATAATACGAGCTGGAACCCATACAGCTGTTACGTCCAGACCGGCGGATTGTGAGTTCGCTCGGCAGAACCATAAATGAATGGTCTCACTTTCGGGTCAAGGCGTTAGCCCTTTACCCAGGGACGGAGACCTCGCCGTACTGCCGTAGATTTATTTTAAAAGGAATGACGTTCGGAGGTATTGAGCCTCCGAGAGATTATCAGAAGGCCGGAAATGCATGCACAATGATGTTAAACGTGTTGGTTTTTAAACTTACTCAGTATTTAATAAGGCACGATGTTGAGATGGTTACAGGTTTTACAAGCAAAGTGTATGAGAGCCAACTTGCTTATTAAAATTCGTCGGACTTTGCCTCGCAAGGCTAAAGATTTCGCAGCAGAGCCTTGCTCGCTCTGAGTAGATTTCGGTGATGCAGCAGCTTCGTTGTTCGTAGGATAACTGCCTGATTTGGGAAACTGTGGCCTATTTATACTAGGTCTACTCCTATGCGTATTGATGCTAGAGGGGGCTCAAAATATTAAACTTGGACAGAAGATAGGTTCTAAATGTGTGGAAGGAGGAAAAGGTGCTTGAGATCGGAGTGGGGAGTCGATGCTCCTTGGGTGACAAAGAAAGCGATATTCGATATTCGGGGAATCGAAATTTATAGTACCAATAGGGTCTTTAACAGATGTGAAGAGAGTGACGTTGACATTATAATGTAGAGCGATTTGTAAAGGTAAATATATTCGAGTCTTGGGTGTGACAGATTTTACTGTTGACTTTAATTAGTGTATTGGGAACTCAGACGAAGGAGCAAGAGAGAGCGGCAGACAGGGCGAGATGGTTTTTAAGCTCTAGTCGAAGGAAATATGTTTGGGTGAGTTTACTGCCTTTTTGAAGTGGAGTGTGAAAGAATTTATGTACGAGCGGTGACAGAAAAACGGAGAAGAAACCTGACTCGGAAGAAGTCATAAATTCCTACTGACACGGGTCGGTACGACAGAGCGCAGTAGAGTAGTGAGAGAGATAGCGAGATGGTAGGCCTGACGCTAGCCTACCTACGCTGAGGCAGAACTAATACAATATAGAATATGCGTTTAAATAGTTATATTATTCGTTATTAAAAATAACGTAGGACGTAACACAGCATGCGTAAAACTCGAATAAAGGAATTTGGTATAAGGCGACTATGCATTCGTGTGGGACGTGTTTGGCTGCCCAAAATGCATGAATCTTGCATACTTGCATAGAATGAAGTTTTTTTCATCTTATAATACGAGCTGAAACGCGTACAGCGAGTGTGAAACTCAATTGTACGTTTTCGGTATGAAGCGACTTTGCTTTCGACTGGGGCGTGTTTGGCTACTCGAAATGCATGAGCCTTGCGTATTTGTATAGAATGAAGTCTTTTTCATTTCATAATACGAGCTGAAACGCATACAGCGAGCGTAAACCTCGAGTAAACGAATTCGGTAGAAGGCGACTTTCCGTTCCTTTGGGACGTGTTTGGGTGCTCAAAATGCCTGAATCTTGCATATTTGCATAGAATGACGTATTTTTCGTTTCATACTACGAGCTGGAACTCATACAGCATACGTAAAACACGAATAAAGGAATTCGGTATGAGGCGACTATGCGTTCGTGTGGGACGTGTTCGGCTGCCCAAAATGCCTGAATCTTGCATATTTGCATAGAATGAAGTATTTTTCATCTCAAAATACGAGCTGAAACGCCTACAGCGAGTGTGGAACTCAAATGTATGATTTCGGTATAAAGCGACTTTGCGTTCCATTGGGGCGTGTTTGGCTGCCCAAAATGCATGAACCTTGCGTATTTGCATAGAATAAAGTGTTTTTCATATTATAATACGAGCTGAAACACCTACAGCGAGTGTGAAACTCAATTGTACGTTTTCGGTATGAGGCGACTTTGCTTTCGATTGGGGCCTGTTTGGGTACTCGAAATTCATGAATCTTCCGTATTTGCATACAATGAAGTGTTTTTCATCTCAAAATACGAACGGAAACGCCTACAGCGAGTGTGAAACTCAAATGTACGATACCGGTATAAAGCTACTTTGCGTTCGATTGGGGCTTGTTTGGCTGCTCAAAACGCATGAATCTTGCGTATTTGTATAGAATGAAGTCTTTTTCATTTCATAATACGAGCTGGAACGCATACAGCGAGCGTAAAACTCGAGTAAACGAATTCGGTATAAGGCGACTTTTTGTTCCTTTGGGACGTGTTTGAGTGCTCAAAATGCCTGACTCTTGCATATTTGCATAGAATAAAGTGTTTTTCATCTTATAATACGAGCTGAAACGCCTACAGCGAGTGTGCAACTCAAATGTACGATTTCGGTATAAAATGACTTTGCGTTCGATTCGGGCGTGTTTGGCTGCCCAAAAAGCATGAATCTTGCGTATTTGCATAGAATGCAGTATTTCTCATCTCAAAATACGAGCTGAAACGCCTACAGCGAGTGTGAAACTCAAATGTACGATTTCGGTATAAAGCGACTTTGCGTTCCATTAGGCCGTGTTTGGCGGCCCAAAATGCATGAATCTTGAATATTTGCATAGAATGAAGTTTTTTCATCTTATAATACGAGCTGAAACGCGTACAGCGAGAGTGAAACTCAAATGTACGATTTCGGTATCAAGCGACTTTGCGTTCCATTGGGGCGTGTTTGGCTGCCCGAAATGCATGAATCTTGCGTATTTGCATAGAATAAAGTGTTTTTCATCTTATAATCCGAGCTGAAACGCCTACAGCGAGTGTGAAACTCAAATGTACGTTTTCGGTATGCAGCGACTTTGCTTTCAATTGAGGCCTGTTTGGGTACTCGAAATGCATGAATCTTACGTATTTGCATAGAATGAAGTGTTTTTCATCTCAAAATACGAACTGAAACGCCTACAGCGAGTGTGAAACTCAACTGTACGATATCGGTATAAAGCTACTTTGCGTTCGATTGGGGCTTGTTTGGCTGCTCAAAACGCATGAATCTTGCGTATTTGTATAGAATGAAGTATTTTTCGTCACATAATACGAGCTGGAACCCATACAGCTGTTACGTCCAGACCGGCGGATTGTGAGTTCGCTCGGCAGAACCATAAATGAATGGTCTCACTTTCGGGTCAAGGCGTTAGCCCTTTACCCAGGGACGGAGACCTCGCCGTACTGCCGTAGATTTATTTTAAAAGGAATGACGTTCGGAGGTATTGAGCCTCCGAGAGATTATCAGAAGGCCGGAAATGCATGCACAATGATGTTAAACGTGTTGGTTTTTAAACTTACTCAGTATTTAATAAGGCACGATGTTGAGATGGTTACAGGTTTTACAAGCAAAGTGTATGAGAGCCACCTTGCTTATTAAAATTCGTCGGACTTTGCCTCGCAGGGCTAAAGATTTCGCAGCAGAGCCTTGCTCGCTCTGAGTAGATTTCGGTGATGCAGCAGCTTCGTTGTTCGTAGGATAACTGCCTGATTTGGGAAACTGTGGCCTATTTATACTAGGTCTACTCCTATGCGTATTGATGCTAGAGGGGGCTCAAAATATTAAACTTGGACAGAAGATAGGTTCTAAATGTGTGGAAGGAGGAAAAGGTGCTTGAGATCGGAGTGGGGAGTCGATGCTCCTTGGGTGACAAAGAAAGCGATATTCGATATTCGGGGAATCGAAATTTATAGTACCAATAGAGTCTTTAACAGATGAGAAGAGAGTGACGTTGACATTATTATGTAGAGCGATATGTAAAGGTAAATATATTCGAGTCTTGGGTGTGACAGATTTTACTGTTGACTTTAATTAGTGTATCGGGAACTCAGACGAAGGAGCAAGAGAGAGCGGCAGACAGGGCGAGATGGTTTTTAAGCTCTAGTCGAAGGAAATATGTTTGGGTGAGTTTACTGCCTTTTTGAAGTGGAGTGTGAAAGAATTTATGTACGAGCGGTGACAGAAAAACGGGGAAGAAACCTGACTCGGAAGAAGTCATAAATTCCTACTGACACGGGTCGGTACGACAGAGCGCAGTAGAGTAGTGAGAGAGATAGCGAGATGGTAGGCCTGACGCTAGCCTACCTACGCTGAGGCAGAACTAATACAATATAGAATATGCGTTTAAATAGTTATATTATTCGTTATTAAAAATAACGTAGGACGTAACACAGCATGCGTAAAACTCGAATAAAGGAATTTGGTATAAGGCGACTATGCATTCGTGTGGGACGTGTTTGGCTGCCCAAAATGCATGAATCTTGCATACTTGCATAGAATGAAGTTTTTTTCATCTTATAATACGAGCTGAAACGCGTACAGCGAGTGTGAAACTCAATTGTACGTTTTCGGTATGAAGCGACTTTGCTTTCGACTGGGGCGTGTTTGGCTACTCGAAATGCATGAGCCTTGCGTATTTGTATAGAATGAAGTCTTTTTCATTTCATAATACGAGCTGAAACGCATACAGCGAGCGTAAACCTCGAGTAAACGAATTCGGTAGAAGGCGACTTTCCGTTCCTTTGGGACGTGTTTGGGTGCTCAAAATGCCTGAATCTTGCATATTTGCATAGAATGACGTATTTTTCGTTTCATATTACGAGCTGGAACTCATACAGCATACGTAAAACACGAATAAAGGAATTCGGTATGAGGCGACTATGCGTTCGTGTGGGACGTGTTCGGCTGCCCAAAATGCCTGAATCTTGCATATTTGCATAGAATGAAGTATTTTTCATCTCAAAATACGAGCTGAAACGCCTACAGCGAGTGTGGAACTCAAATGTATGATTTCGGTATAAAGCGACGTTGCGTTCCATTGGGGCGTGTTTGGCTGCCCAAAATGCATGAACCTTGCGTATTTGCATAGAATAAAGTGTTTTTCATATTATAATACGAGCTGAAACACCTACAGCGAGTGTGAAACTCAATTGTACGTTTTCGGTATGAGGCGACTTTGCTTTCGATTGGGGCCTGTTTGGGTACTCGAAATTCATGAATCTTCCGTATTTGCATACAATGAAGTGTTTTTCATCTCAAAATACGAACGGAAACGCCTACAGCGAGTGTGGAACTCAAATGTACGATACCGGTATAAAGCTATTTTGCGTTCGATTGGGGCTTGTTTGGCTGCTCAAAACGCATGAATCTTGCGTATTTGTATAGAATGAAGTCTTTTTCATTTCATAATACGAGCTGGAACGCATACAGCGAGCGTAAAACTCGAGTAAACGAATTCGGTATAAGGCGACTTTTTGTTCCTTTGGGACGTGTTTGAGTGCTCAAAATGCCTGACTCTTGCATATTTGCATAGAATAAAGTGTTTTTCATCTTATAATACGAGCTGAAACGCCTACAGCGAGTGTGAAACTCAAATGTACGATTTCGGTATAAAGCGACTTTGCGTTCCATTAGGCCGTGTTTGGCGGCCCAAAATGCATGAATCTTGAATATTTGCATAGAATGAAGTTTTTTCATCTTATAATACGAGCTGAAACGCGTACAGCGAGAGTGAAACTCAAATGTACGATTTCGGTATCAAGCGACTTTGCGTTCCATTGGGGCGTGTTTGGCTGCCCGAAATGCGTGAATCTTGCGTATTAGCATAGAATAAAGTGTTTTTCATCTTATAATCCGAGCTGAAACGCCTTCAGCGAGTGTGAAACTCAAATGTACGTTTTCGGTATGCAGCGACTTTGCTTTCAATTGAGGCCTGTTTGGGTACTCGAAATGCATGAATCTTACGTATTTGCATAGAATGAAGTGTTTTTCATCTCAAAATACGAACTGAAACGCCTACAGCGAGTGTGAAACTCAACTGTACGATATCGGTATAAAGCTACTTTGCGTTCGATTGGGGCTTGTTTGGCTGCTCAAAACGCATGAATCTTGCGTATTTGTATAGTATTAAGTCTTTTTCATTTCACGATACGAGCTGGAACGCATACAGCGAGCGTAAAACTCGAGTAAACGAATTCGGTATAAGGCAACTTTTTGTTCCTTTGGGACGTGTTTGGGTGCTCAAAATGCCTGAATCTTGCATATTTGCATAGAATGAAGTTTTTTTTCATCTCACAAAACGATCTGAAACGTCTACAGCGAGTGTGAAACTCAATTGTACGTTTTCGGTATAAAGCTACTTTGGGTTCCATTGGGGCGTGTTTGGCTTCCCAAAATGCATGAATCTTGCGTATATGCATAGAATAAAGTATTTTTCACCTTATAATAGGAGCTGAAACACCGACAGCCAGTGTGAAACTCAAATGTACGATTTCGGTATAAAGCGACTTTCCGTTCCATTAGGGCGTGTTTGGCTGCCCAAAATGCACGAATCTTGCGTATTTGTATAGAATGAAGTATTTTTCGTCTCATAATACGAGCTGGAACCCATACAGCATGCGTAAAACTCGAATAAAGAATTCGGTATAAGGCGACTATGCATTCGTGTGGGACGTGTTTGGCTGCCCAAAATGCATGAATCTTGCATATTTGCATAGAATGAAGTTTTTTTCATCTTATAATACGAGCTGAAACGCGTACCGCTGTACGCGTTTCAGCGAGTTTGAAACTCAAATGTACGATTTCGGTATAATGCTACTTTGCGTTCGATTGGGGCTTGTTTGGCTGCTCAAAAGGCATGAATCTTGCGTATTTGTATAGAATGAAGTCTTTTCATTTCATAATACCAGCTGGAACGCATACAGCGATCGTAAAACTCGAGTAAACCAATTCGGTATAAGGCGACTTTTTGTTCCTTTGGGACCTGTTTGATTGCTCAAAATGCCTGAATCTTGCATATATGCACAGAATGAAGTATTTTTCATCTCAAAATACGAGATGAAACGCCTACAGCGAGTGTGAAACTCAAATGTACGATTTCGGTGTAAAGCGACTTTGCGTTCCATTGGGGCGTGTTTGGCTGCCCAAAATGGATGAATCTTGCGTATTTGCATAGAATAAAATGTTTTTCATCTTATAATACGAGCTGAAACACCTACAGCGAGTGCGAAACTCAATTGTACGTTTTCGGTATGAAGCGATTTTGCTTTCCATTGGGGCGTGTTTGGCTGCCCAAAATGCATGAATCTCACGTATTTGTATAGAATGAAGTATTTTTCGTCTCATAATACGAGCTGGAACCCATACAGCATGCGTAAAACTCGAATAAAGGAATTCGGTATAAGGCGACTATGCGTTCGTGTGGGACGTGTTTGGCTGCCCAAAATGCACGAATCTTGCATATTTGCATAGAATGGAGTTTTTTTCATCATATAATACGAGCTAAAACGCCTACAGCGAGTGTGAAACTCAAATGTACCTTTTCCGTATGCAGCGACTTTGCTTTCAATTGGGGCCTGTTTGGGTACTCGAAATGCATGAATCTTCCGTATTTGCATAGAATGAAGTGTTTTTCATCTCAAAATACGAACTGAAACGCCTACAGCGAGTGTGAAACTCATATGAACGATATCGGTATAAAGCTACTTTGCGTTCGATTGGGGCTTGTTTGGCTGCTCAAAACACATGAATCTTCCGTATTTGCATAGAATGAAGTGTTTTTCATCTCCAAAATACGAACTGAAACGCCTACAGCGAGTGTGAAACTCAACTGTACGATATTGGTATAAAGCTACTTTGCGTTCGATTGGGGCTTGTTTGGCTGCTCAAAACGCATGAATCTTGCGTATTTGTATAGTATTAAGTCTTTTTCATTTCATGATACGAGCTGGAACGCATACAGCGAGCGTAAAACTCGAGCAAACGAATTCGGTATAAGGCGACTTTTTGTTCCTTTGGGACGTGTTTGGGTGCTCAAAATGCCTGAATCTTGCATATTTGCATAGAATGAAGTTTTTTTTCATCTCACAAACCGATCTGAAACGTCTACAGCGAGTGTGAAACTCAATTGTACGTTTTCGGTACAAAGCGACTTTGCGTTCCATTGGGGCGTGTTTGGCTTCCCAAAATGCATGAATCTTGCATATTTGCATAGAATGAAGTTTTTTTCATCTTATAATACGAGCTGAAACGCGTACAGCGAGTGTGAAACTCAAATGTACGATTTCGGTATAAAGCTACTTTGCGTTCCATTGAGGCGTGTTTGGCTGCGCAAAATGCATGAATCTTGCGTATTTGCATAGAATAAAGTGTTTCTCATCTTACAATACCAGCTGAAACACCTACAGCGAGTGTGAAACTCAAATGTACGATTTCGGTATAAAGCGACTTTGCGTTCCATTGGGGCGTGTTTGGCTGCTCAAAACGAATGAATCTTGCATATTTTTAAAGAATGAAGTATTTTTCGTCTCATAATACGAGCTGGAACTCATACAGCATGCGTAAAACTCGAATAAAGGAATTCGGTATAAGGCGATTATGCGTTCGTGTGGGACGTGTTTGGCTGCCCAAAATGCACGAATATTGCATATTTGCATAGAACGTCGTTTTTTTCATCATGTAATACGAGCTTGAACGTTTTCATCGAGTGTGAAACTCAAATGTACGATTTCGGTATAAAGCGACTTTGCGTCCCATTGGGGCGTGTTTGGCTGCCCAAAATGCATGAATGTTGCGTATTTGCATAGAATAAAGTCATAGAATAAAGTTTCATCTTATAATATGAGCTAAAACACCTACAGCAAGTGTGAAACTCGAACATACGATTTCAGTATAATAAAGCGACTTTGCGTTCGATTAGGGCCTTTTTGGGTACTCGAAATGCATGAATCTTGCATATTTGCATAGAATGAAGTATTTTTTATTTCAAAATACGAGCTGAAACGCGTACAGCCAGTGTGAAACTCAAATGTACGATTTCGGTATAAAGCGACTTTGCGTTCCATTGGGGCCTGTTTGACTGCCCAAAATGCATGAATCTTGCGTATTTGCATAGAATAAAGTGTTTTTCATCTTATAATACGAGCTGAAACACCTACAGCGAGTGTGAAACTCAATTGTACGATTTCGGTATGAAGCGACTTTGCTTTCGATTGGGGCGTGTTTGGCTACTCGAAATGCATGAATCTTGCGTATTTGTATAGAATGAAGTCTTTTTCATTTCATAATACGAGCTGGAACGCATACAGGGAGCGTAAAACTCGAGTAAACGAATTCGGTATAAGGCAACTTTTTGTTCCTTTGGGACGTGTTTGAGTGCTCAAAAGGCCTGACTCTTGCATATTTGCATAGAATGAAGTATTTTCCATCTCACAATACGAGCTGAAACGCCTACAGCGAGTGTGCAACTCAAATGTACGATTTCGGTATAAAGTGACTTTGCGTTCGATTCGGGCGTGTTTGGCTGCCCAAAAAGCATGAATCTTGCGTATTTGCATAGAATGAAGTATTTTTCATTTCATAATACGAGCTGAAACGCCTACAGCGAGTGTGAAACTCAAATGTAGGTTTTCGTTATGAAGCTACTTTGCTTTCGATTGGGGCCTGTTTGGGTACTCGAAATGCATGAATCTTGCGTATTTGTATAGAATGACGTCTTTTTCATTTCATAATACGAGCTGGAACGCATACAGCGAGCGTAAAACTCGAGTAACCGAATTCGGTATAAGGCGACTTTTTGTTCCTTTGGGACGTGCTTGAGTGCTCAAAATGCCTGAATCATGCATATTTGCATAGAATAAAGTATTTTTCATCTCAAAATACGAGCTTAAACGCCTACAGCGAGTGTGAAATTCAAATGTACGATTTCGGTATAAAGCGACTTTGCATTCGATTCGGGCGTGTTTGGCTGCCCAAAAAGCATGAATCTTGAGTATTTGCATAGAATGAAGTGGTTTTCATTTCATAATACGAGCTTGAACGTTTACATAGAGTGTGAAACTCAAATGTACGATTTCGGTGTAAAGCGACAGTGTGTTCCATTGGGGCGGGTTTGGCTGCCCAAAATGCATGAATCTTGCGTATTTGCATAGAATAAAGAGTTTTTCATCTCAAAATACGAACTGAAACGCCTACAGCGAGTGTGAAACTCAGATGTACGATTTCGGTATAAAGCGACTTTGCGTTCCATTGGGGCGTGTTTGGCTGCCCAAAATGCATGAATCTTGCGTATTTGCATAGAATAAAGAGTTTTTCATCTCAAAATACGAACTGAAACGCCTACAGCGAGTGTGAAACTCAGATGTACGATTTCGGTATAAAGCGACTTTGCGTTCCATTGGGGCGTGTTTGGCTGCCCAAAATGCATGAATCTTGCGTATTTGCATACAATAAAGTGTTTTTCATCTTATAATACGAGCTGAAACGCCTACAGCGAGACTGAAACTCAAATGTACGTCTTCGGTATGAAACGACTTTGCTTTAGATTGGGGCCTGTTTGGGTACTCGAAATGCATGAATCTTCCGTATTTTCACAGAATGAAGTGTTTTTCATCTCAATATACGAATTGAAACGCCTATAGCGAGTGTGAAACTCAAATGTACGATATCGGTATAAAGCTACTTTGCGTTCGAATGGGGCTTGTTTGGCTGCTCAAAACGCATGAATCTTGCGTATTTGTATAGTATGAAGTCTCTTTCATTTCATAATACGAGCTGGAACTCATACAGCATGCGTAAAACTCGAATAAAGGAATTCGGTATAAGGCGACTAAGCGTTCGTGTGGGACGTGTTTGGCTGCCCAAAATGCATGAATCTTGAATATTTGCATAGAATGAAGTTTTTTTCATCTTACGATACAAGCTGAAACGCGTACAGCGAGAGTGAAACTCAAATGTACGATTTCGGTATAAAGCGACTTTGCGTTCCATTGGGGCGTGTTTGGCTGCCCAAAATGCGAGAATCTTGCCTATTTGCACAGAATAAAGTGTTTTTCATCTTATAATCCGAGCTGAAACGCCTACAGCGAGTGTGAAAATCAAATGTACGTTTTCGGTATGAAGCGACTTTGCATTCGTTTGGGACGTGTTTTGCTATTCGAAACGCATGAATCTTGCGTATTTGCATAGAATTAAGTGTTTTTCATCTCATAATATGAGCTGGAAAGCCTACCTCTGTAGGCATTCCAGCTCATATTACTTATTATTATTGTTATTGTTAAAACACCAATATACGAATTCGGTATAAGGCGACTTTACGTTCGATTGGGGCCTGTTTGACTGCCCAAAATGCATGAATCTTGCGTATTTGCATAGAATGATGTGATTTTCATCTTATAATACGAGCTGAAACGCCTACACTGAGTGTGAAACTCAAATGTACGATTTCGGTATAAAGCGACTTTGCGTTCGATTCGGGCGTGTTTGGCTGCCCAAAAAGCATGAATCTTGCGTATTTGCATACAGTGAAGTGGTTTTCATTTCATAATACGAGCTTGAACGTTTACATCGAGTGTGAAACTCAAATGTCCGATTTCGGTATAAAGCGATTTTGCTGTCGATCGGGCGTGTTTGGCTACTCGAAACGCATGAATCTTGCGTATTTGCATAGAATAAAGTGTTTCTCATCTTACAATACCAGCTGAAACACCTACAGCGAGAATGAAACTCTTATGTACGTCTTCGGTATGAAACGACTTTGCTTTCGATTGGGGCCTGTTTGGGTACTCGAAATGCATGAATCTTCCGTATTTTCTTAGAATGAAGTGTTTTTCATCTCAAAATACGAATTGAAACGCCTATAGCGAGTGTGAAACTCAAATGTACGATATCGGTATAAAGCTACTTTGCGTTCGATTGGGGCTTGTTTGGCTGCTCAAAACGCATGAATCTTGCGTATTTGTATAGTATGAAGTCTCTTTCATTTCATAATACGAGCTGGAACGCATACAGCGAGCGTAAAACTCGAGTAACCGAATTCGGTATAAGGCGACTTTTTGTTCCTTTGGGACGTGCTTGAGTGCTCAAAATGCCTGAATCTTGCATATTTGCATAGAATGAAGTATTTTTCATCTCAAAATACGAGCTGAAACGCCTACAGCGAGAGTGAAACTCAAATGTACGATTTCGGTATAAAGCGACTTTGCGTTCCATTGGGGCGTGTTTGGCTGCCCAAAATGCATGAATCTTGCGTATTTGCATAGAATAAAGTGTTTTTCATCTTATAATCCGAGCTGAAACGCCTACAGCGAGTGTGAAACTCAAATGTACGTTTTCGGTATGCAGCGACTTTGCTTTCAATTGAGGCCTGTTTGGGTACTCGAAATGCATGAATCTTCCGTATTTGCATAGAATGAAGTGTTTTTCATCTCAAAATACGAACTGAAACGCCTACAGCGAGTGTGAAACTCAGATGTACGATTTCGGTATAAAGCGACTTTGCGTTTCATTGGGGCGTGTTTGGCTGCCCAAAATGCATGAATCTTGCGTATTTGCATAGAATAAAGTGTTTTTCATCTTATAATACGAGCTGAAACGCCTACAGCGAGAGTGAAACTCAAATGTACGTTTTCGGTATGAAACGACTTTGCTTTCGATTGGGGCCTGTTTGGGTACTCGAAATGCATGAATCTTCCGTATTTTCATAGAATGAAGTGTTTTTCATCTCAAAATACGAATTGAAACCCCTATAGCGAGTGTAAAACTCAAATGTACGATATCGGTATAAAGCTACTTTGCGTTCGATTGGGGCTTGTTTGCCTGCTCAAAACGCCTGAATCTTCCGTATTTGTATAGTATGACGTCTCTTTCATTTCATAATACGAGCTGGAACGCATACAGCGAGCGTAAAACTCGAGTAAACGAATTCGGTATAAGGCGACTTTTTGTTCCTTTGGGACGTGTTTGGGTGCTCAAAATGCCTGAATCTTGCATATTTGCATAGAATGAAGTATTTTTAATCTAAAAATACGAGCTGAAACGCCTACAGCGAGTGAGAAAATCAAATGTACGTTTTCGGTATGAATGTTACGTCCTGGGTCAAATTCGGGACAGAAGGAGTAATCGACACTCACAAAATTTTTTTTTTTTGGAACAATTAGTCGATACGCATAACACCGAAGACAATACGGTATAATAATCCCACGTTATCATTTTATTGTTAATAATAATCAACAACAATCGCCTTAAACAAATAATAATAAACTAAATCAAGTATAACGTAAGACGATATATAGCGGTAATAAACGCCAAAGCGAAACTACATATATGGCAAAGGGATAAACCAACAAAATTCAGTAAACTTCAAGTTGCAAGAAAAACAAAACCGCGAGGCTTAAACAAAATCTGAACACGCTAAAAGAAGCGGAAAACCCTCGCGAATACTTTATCCCTGCCAATCCAATACCCTCTGAGGTGTATTTTCGCCACCGTTAACGGTTTCCGAAAAGGTGCGCATGACCTTGGAAAATAAGTAAATTAATTCTGTAACTCAAATGGGAAGCAGGAATCGTTTAAAAATTGGCAGACGAACTAAAAACATAGCAATAAATCGACGAAAATTCGAACAAGTAAATAAACATTATTAATAATAAATAAAATTGTTAATAAATAATTTTCGAACATTCTAATACGCGCAACGCCGGAGTGCCGTTTAGACACGACACTCGACGGCATAAAACAAGAATAAACAAACATTAATTAACAATAAATAAATAATATTATTTACAAATATTTTCGATACCGCATAACGCCGGAGTGCCGTGTAGACACGACACTCGACGGCATAAAACAAAAATAAATACACATTAATTAACAATAAATAAATAATATTATTTTCAAATATTTCAATACGCACAACGCCGGAGTGCCGTGTAGACACGACACTCGACGGCACTAAACAGTAATAAATAAACATTATTCAACAATAAAGAAACCAATGTTACTAATAAATAACTCCACAACATTTTTATACAAACACCACCGGAATATCACTATCAAAATGATATTCGGTGGCACTGAATACGTAATAACGGGATATCACGTTTATAAATATTAAGATAACAATTGTCGATAATTAATTATCAGCTCAAAGCAAATACACGCACCACCCGAAATATCTGGATGGGTGCATCTCCAATATCATCAAACGACAAACCATGTGTTTACTATTAATTGTTAATAACATTTGTAACCGTAAAACTTATATGTAATAATACGTATACTTACACTGGGGATTTGGAAAAATTAACCATCATATTAATCATGTAAAAACCAAATGGTTAAATAATTAGTATTAATAATAATAAGCCATCTTTAATAATGTATCGGATGGCGGAGCGAGTATAAGACCGGACGCAACCGCGACAAAGCTCCGAGAATCGCCACCGATAAGGGCCCTCTAAGAAACGAGCCCGTGGGATGCTGCAACGGCACGGCTGCCGTGGGACCGGACGCGATCGCGACAGAGCTCCGAGAATCGCCACCGATAAGAGCTCTCCAAGAAGCGAGCTCATGGGACGCTGCATTGGCACGGCTACCGTGGGACAAAGGCAGTACCACGACCAGAGGCAGTGCTACCGCGAGACCGGACGCAACTCCGACAACGGCTCCGAGAATCGCCGCCGATAAGACGGTCCCAAGAAGCCCTCTGCCGTTGGGACTCGAGGCGAGAGACCGGACGAGGCTCGGACAAACAACTCCGAGAAACACCAGCCGATAAGGCGATCCCGAGAAGTTCTCTGCCGTTGGGACTCAGACCCGTGGGATGCTGCATAAGCACGGGGCTCCATGAAAACGGCTGCCCCACCATTGGACGGCTCGCTTCCACGTAGCCCCGCCGATAAGGCGGTCTCGAGAAGCTCTCCGCCGTGAGACAAAGGCGGCCCCCACTCTAAGGGACAGCACGAATGCGAGAGGCTGCCCCACCATCGTCCATCTTGGTGCCGCAAGACAGCAGCGGCCCCCACTCCAAGGCACAGCTACGAGAGGCTGCCCCACCATCATCCATTGCTCTGCCGCAAAACAGCAGCGGCCCCCACTTCAAGGGACAGCACAGCTACGAGAGGCTGCCCCACCATCATCCATTGCTCTGCCGCAAAACAGCAGCGGCCCCCACTTCAAGGGACAGCACAGCGACGAGAGGCTGCCCCACCATCATCCATTGCTCTGCCGCAAGACAGCAGAGGCCCCCACTTCAAGGGACAGCACGGCTACGAGCGGCTGCCCCACCATCAGTCATCATGGTGCCGCGAGACAACGGCGGCCCCCACTCAGGGGACAGTGCGGCTACAAGCGGCTGCCCCACCTATCATCCATCACGCTACCATGAGCGCCTGCCCCACCACAGGGCGACATACGGGAGCGACGAATCATTGGCCAGTGCAGCGGAGCGAATCCGCGAGGGCCTCCCCGCCACCGACCACGGACTCGGGAGACTCGCGGGTCAGGAGCGCTCCGATGGATCTTCAGTTCTTCTACGACTCTCGACACCGGTGGTCGACTGAAAGGGTGCTCTCGAAGAGACCCTCGCGAACCCCGGGTATTCCTTTGTTATAAAATAACAATCATCATTTGTATTTGACAATAAATATTAAAAATCGCGATTGATACCTGGCGTCCAGGCGGTATTTCACCGGTATAAGATATCTCTAGCGAACAGTTCATACTTTACAATAAATATCAAGATATTACTTTCGAATCCTAACGATCCGAATTAATAAAACAATTAAATATAATAAATCGCAAAATCTATCCCTCGACAATAAACGATAAACGACGATCCGCCAGAGGCACCGCGTCTCTATTCAACAAGTGGTAATAAACGTAAGTACAGTAAGAAGGTTACCCACAATCATTGGACATTTTTATCACAAATTACGAGTATTTCACATTTGTTGACGCAAAACAACTTATTCCTTGCCCTTATACCATAAAATATCAATTAGATAAGGTCAATAAGCTTAAAAACATTGGATTTTATGAAGATCAGTCTCGACAGTGGTCGATTCTGATATATATGAAATCGCAAGCTTCCTGGTCGAGACCAGTATAATATATCAATTAATTAAGGTCTATTAAGCTTAAAAACATTGGATTTTATGAAGATCAGTCTCGGCAGCGGTCGATTCTGATATATATGAAATCGCAAGCTTCCTGGTCGAGACCAGTATAATATATCAATTAATTAAGGTCAATTAAGCTTAAAAACATTGGATTTTATGAAGATCAGTCTCGGCAGCGGTCGATTCTGATATATATGAAATCGCAAGCTTTCTGGTCAAGACCAGTATAATATATCTATCAAATAAGGACAATAGATTTAAAAGCACTGAATCTTATATAGACCAGACTCGACGACGATTGAGTCTGATATAGATGAGATTGCAACCTTCCTAGTTAAGGATAATAGGATAAAGTCCTTAGTATTAAATACTTTCCAAAACCTATAAAATGCATGTCAACAAATGTGAACTGGTCGTATTCCATAAAATCTAATGGATCGTAGACGTACAAAGCAAAGAGTCCAATTGCGTGGAGGCCGAACTGTCGTCGTAGCAAACGTAAATTCACGTAAAGGAGTTCGCCGAATAACAGCCCAGGTTTCTCGAATTTCCGCCATACCTACGTTGATCGCAGAAAATCGGAACAATATTGCGGACATCGCTGGTGAAAATTCCATTCCTGTCGGGAACAGGCTCCCTACGAGAAATCCACCGACTGTCGTATCCGACGTCATTTTGATAAATCATAAAATTCTCATAATCCGCGACTATCCTCACGGCAATCAACCCGTGTCGACACAGATTCGGCATCCTCTGCCAAATCCCGTGACAAGTATCGAGGACGACGACAGCTCAGACGCTTCTACGGTAACCAACGAGGACAGGCCATCTCCGGCATCTTCTCCAGAGCTGATCCTTGGAAAATAGCGCCTTCAACCCGCTACGCCCGGAAGCTCATCACATGCCGTCAAAACATCAAAACATCGAGAATCAAGGTACGTAGCAAAATACATATAATACTCATCCAGTACTGCTCGGATCCCTAACCGGCGCATTCCGGTTTAAATACGGAGCATCCTCGTATAACCAGGTACCAGTCGCTCAAACTGAAAATTAAGAATTCCAGCAAAAAAAAAAGAAAGGAATAAATCCATTAAAATCAAAGCCGCGACGTAACAAATGGACGTTTTCGGTATGAAGCGACTTTGCTTTCGATTGGGGCCTATTTGGGTACTCGAAATCATGAATCTTCCGTATTTGCATACAATGAAGTGTTTTTCAACTCAAAATACGATCTGAAACGCCTACAGCGAGTGTGAAACTCAAATGTACGATATCGGTATAAAGCTACTTTGCGTTCCATTGGGGCGTGTTTGGCTGCCCAAAATGCATGAATCTTGCGTATTTGCATAGAATAAAGTGTTTTTCATCTTATAATACGAGCTGAAACGCCTACACCGAGTGTGAAACTCAAATGTACGATTTCGGTATAAAGCGACTTTGCGTTAGATTCGGGCGTGTTTGGCTGCTCAAAACGCATGAATCTTGCGTATTTGTATAGTATGAAGTCTCTTTCATTTCATAATACGAGCTGGAACTCATACAGCATGCGTAAAACTCGAATAAAGGAATTCGGTATAAGGCGACTAAGCGTTCGTGTGGGACGTGTTTGGCTGCCCAAAATGCATGAATCTTGAATATTTGCATAGAATGAAGTTTTTTTCATCTTACAATACGAGCTGAAACGCGTACAGCGAGAGTGAAACTCAAATGTACGATTTCGGCATAAAGCGACTTTGCGTTCGTTTGGGACGTGTTTGGCTGCCCAAAATGCATGAATCTTGCGCATTTGCATAGAATAAAGTGTTTTTCATCTTATAATACGAGCTGAAATACCTACAGCGAGTGTGAACCTCAAATGTACGTTTTCGGTATGAAGCGACTTTGCATTCGTTTGGGACGTGTTTTGCTATTCGAAACGCATGAATCCTGCGTATTTGCATAGAATTAAGTGTTTTTCATCTCATAATATGGGCTGGAATGCCTACCTCTGTAGGCTTTCCAGATCATATTACTCATTATTATTATTATTATTAAAACACCAAAATACGAATTCGGTATAAGGCGACTTTACGTTCGATTGGGGCGTGTTTGACTGCCCAAAATGCACGAATCTTGCGTATTTGCGTAGAATGATGTGATTTTCATCTTATAATACGAGCTGAAACGCCTACACCGAGTGTGAAACTCAATTGTACGATTTCGGTATAAAGCGACTTTGCGTTCGATTCGGGCGTGTTTTGCTGCCCAAAAAGCATGAATCTTGCGTATTTGCATACAATGAAGTGGTTTTCATTTCATAGTACGAGCTTGAACGTTTACATCGAGTGTGAAACTCAAATGTACGATTTCGGTATAAAGCGAATTGCGTTCCATTTGGGCGTGTTTGGCTGCCCAATATGCATGAATCGTGCGTATTTGCATAGAATAAAGTGTTTTTCATCTCAAAATACGAACTCAAGCGCCTACAGGGAGTGTGAAACTCAGATGTACGATTTCGGGATACAGCGACTTTGCGTTCCATTGGGGCGTGTTTGGCTGCCCAAAATGCATGAATCTTGGGTATTTGCATAGAATAAAGTGTTTTTCATCTTATAATACGAGCTGAAACGCCTACAGCGAGAATGAAACTCAAATGTACGTCTTCGGTATGAAACGACTTTGCTTTCGATTGGGGCCGGTTTGGGTACTCGAAATGCATGAATCTTCCGTATTTTCATAAAATGAAGTGTTTTTCATCTCAAAATACGAATTGAAACGCCTATAGAGAGTGTGAAACTCAATTGTACGATATCGGTATAAAGCTACTTTGCGTTCGATTGGGGCTTGTTTGGCTGCTCAAAACGCATGAATCTTGCGTATATGTATAGTATGAAGTCTCTTTCATTTCATAATACGAGCTGGAAACGCATACAGCGAGCGTTAAACTCGAGTAAACGAATTCGGTATAAGGCGACTTTTTGTTCCTTTGGGACGTGTTTGGGTGCTCAAAATGCCTGAATCTTGCATATTTGCATAGAATGAATTATTTTTAATCTCAAAATACGAGCTGAAACGCCTACAGCGAGTGTGAAACTCAGATGTACGATTTCGGTATAAAGCGACTTTGCGTTCCATTGGGGCGTGTTCGGCAGCCCAAAATGGATGAATCTTGCGTATTTGCATAGAATAAAGTGTTTTTCATCTTATAATACGAGCTGAAACACCCACAGCGAGTGCGAAACTCAATTGTACGTTTTCGGTATGAAGCGATTTTGCTTTCGATTGGGGCGTGTTTGGCTGCTCAAAATGCGTGAATCTTGCGTATTTGTATAGAATGAAGTATTTTTCGTCTCACAATACGAGCTGGAACTCATACAGCATGCGTAAAACTCGAATAAAGGAATTCGGTATAAGGCGACTAAGCGTTCGTGTGGGACGTGTTTGGCTGCCAAAAATGCATGAATCTTGAATATTTGCATAGAATGAAGTTTTTTTCATCTTATAATACGAGCTGAAACGCGTACAGCGAGAGTGAAACTCAAATGTATGATTTCGGTATAAAGCGACTTTGCATTCCATTGGGGCGTGTTTGGCTGCCCAAAATGCATGAATCTTGCCTATTTGCGGAGAATAAAGTGTTTTTCATCTTATAATACGAGCTGAAACGCCTACAGCGAGTGTGAAAATCGAATGTACGTTTTCGGTATGAAGCGACTTTGCATTCGTTTGGGACGTGTTTTGCTATTCGAAACGCATGAATCTTGCGTATTTGCATAGAATTAAGTGTTTTTCATCTCATAATATGAGCTGGAATACCTCCCTCTGTAGGCACTCCAGCTCATATTACTTATTATTATTATTATTATTATTAAAACACCAATATACGAATTCGGTATGAGGCGACTATGCGTTCGTGTGGACGTGTTTGGCTGCCCAAAATGCATGAATCTTGCATATTTGCATAAAATGAAGTTTTTTTCACCTTATAATACGAGCTGAAACACCTACAGCGAGTGTGAAACTCAATTGTACGTTTTCGGTATGAAGCGAATTTTCTTTCGATTGGGGCGTGTTTGGCTACTCGAAATGCATGGATCTTGCGTATTTAAATAGAATGAAGTGTATTTCATCTTCTACGAGCGGAAACGCCTACAGCTAGTGTGAAACTCAAATGTACGATTTCGGTATGAAGCGACTTTGCTTTCGATTGGGGCGTGTTTGGCTACTCGAAATGGATGAGTCTTGCGTATTTGAATAGAATGAAGTGTTATTCATCTTCAACGACCGGAAACGCCTACAACTAGTGTGAAACTCAAATGTACGATTTCGGTATAAAGTGACTTTGCGTTCCATTCGGGAGTGTTTGGCTGCCCGAAAAGCATGAATCTTGCGTATTTGCATACCATGAAGTATTTTTCATTTTATAATACGAGCTGAAACGCCTACAGCGAGTGTGAAACTCAAATGTACGTTTTCGGTATGAAGCGACTTTGCTTTCGATTGGGGCCTATTTGGGTACTCGAAATCATGAATCTTCCGTACTTGCATACAATGAAGTGTTTTTCATCTCAAAATACGAATTGAAACGCCTACAGCGAGTGTGAAACTCAAATGTACGATATCGGTATAAAGCTACTTTGCGTTCCATTGGGGCGTGTTTGGCTGCCCAAAATGCATGAATCTTGCGTATTTGCATAGAATAAAGTGTTTTTCATCTTATAATACGAGCTGAAACGCCTACAGCGAGTGTGAAACTCAAATGTACATTTTCGGTATGAAGCGACTTTGCTTTCGATTGGGGCGTGTTTGGCTGCTCAAAACGCATGAATCTTGCGTATTTGTATAGAATGAAGTATTTTTCGTCTCATAATACGAGCTGGAACTCATACAGCATGCGTAAAGCTCGAATAAAGGAATTCGGTATAAGGCGACTAAGCGTTCGTGTGGGACGTGTTTGGTTGCCCAAAATGCATGAATCTTGAATATTTGCATAGAATGAAGTTTTTTTCATCTTATAATACGAGCTGAAACGCGTACAGCGAGAGTGAAACTCAAATGTACGATTTCGGTATAAAGCGACTTTGCGTTAGATTCGGGCGTGTTTGGCTGCTCAAAAAGCATGAATTTTGAGTATTTGCATAGAATGAAGTGGTTTTCATTTCATAATACGAGCTTGAACGTTTACATCCAGTGTGAAACTCAAATGTACGATTACGGTATAAAGCGACTTTGCGTTCCATTGGGGCGTGTTTGGCTGCCCAATATGCATGAATGTTGCGTATTTGCATAGAATAAAGTCATAGAATAAAGTTTCATCTTATAATATGAGCTGAAACAACTACAGCAAGTGTGAAACTCGAACATACGATTTCGGTATAATAAAGCGACTTTGCGTTCCATTGGGGCGTGTTTGGCTGCCCAAAATGCATGAATCCTGCGTATTTGCATACAATGAAGTGGTTTTCATATCATAATACGAGCTGGAACGTTTACATCGAGTGTGAAACTCAGATGTACGATTTCGGTATAAAGCGACTTTGCGTTCCATTGGGGCGTGTTCGGCTGCCCAAAATGGATGAATCTTGCGTATTTGCATAGAATGAAGTGTTTTTCATCTTATAATACGAGCTAAAACACCTACAGCGCGTGCGAAACTCAATTGTACGTTTTCGGTTTGAAGCGATTTTGCTTTCGATTGGGGCGTGTTTGGCTGCTCAAAACGCATGAATCTTGCGTATTTGTATAGAATGACGTATTTTTCGTCTCATAATACGAGCTGGAACTCATACAGCAAGGGTAAAACTCGAATAAAGGAATTCGGTATAAGGCGACTAAGCGTTCGTGTGGGACGTGTTTGGCTGCCAAAAATGCATGAATCTTGAATATTTGCATAGAATGAAGTTTTTTTCATCTTATAATACGAGCTGAAACGCGTACAGCGAGAGTAAAACTCAAATGTACGATTTCGGTATAAAGCGACTTTGCGTTCCATTGGGGCGTGTTTCGCTGCCCAAAATGCATGAATCTTGCCTATTTGCATAGAATAAAGTGTTTTTCATCTTATAATACGAGCTGAAATGCGTACAGCGAGAGTGAAACTCAAATGTACGATTTCGGTATAAAGCGACTTTGCGTTAGATTCGGGCGTGTTTGGCTGCTCAAAAAGCATGAATTTTGAGTATTTGCATAGAATGAAGTGGTTTTCATTTCATAATACGAGCTTGAACGTTTACATCGAGTGTGAAATTCAAATGTACGATTACGGTATAAAGCGACTTTGCGTTCCATTGGGGCGTGTGTGGCTGCCCAAAATGCATGAATGTTGCGTATTTGTATAGAATAAAGTCATAGAATAAAGTTTCATCTTATAATATGAGCTGAAACAACTACAGCAAGTGTGAAACGCGAACATACGATTTCGGTATAATAAAGCGACTTTGCGTTCCATTGGGGCGTGTTTGGCTGCCCAAAATGCATGAATCTTGCGTATTTGCATAGAATAAAGTGTTTTTCATCTTATAATACGAGCTGAAACACCTACAGCGAGTGTGAACCTCAAATGTGAGTTTTCGGTATGAAGCGACTTTGCATTCGTTTGGGACGTGTTTTGCTATTCGAAACGCATGAATCTTGCGTATTTGCATGGAATTAAGTGTTTTTCATCTTTTAATATGAGCTGGAATGCCTACCTCTATAGGCATTCCAGCTCATATTACTCATTATTATTATTATTATTATTAAAACACCAATATACGAATTCGGTATGAGGCGACTTTACGTTCGATTGGGGCGTGTTTGACTGCCCAAAATGCATGAATCTTGCGTATTTGCATAGAATGATGTGATTTTCATCTTATAATACGAGCTGAAACGCCTACACCGAGTGTGAAACTCAAATGTACGATTTCGGTATAAAGCGGCTTTGCGTTCGATTCGGGCGTGTTTGGCTGCCCAAAAAGCATGAATCTTGCGTATTTGCATACAATGAAGTGGTTTTCATTTCATAATACGAGCTTAAACGTTTACATCGAGTGTGAAACTCAAATGTACGATTTCGGTATAAAGCGATTTTGCTGTCGATCGGGCGTGTTTGGCTACTCGAAACGCATGAACCTTGCGTATTTGCATAGAATAAAGTTTTCTCATCTTACAATACCAGCTGAAACACCTACAGCGAGTGTGAAACTCAAATGTACGATTTCGGTATAAAGCGACTTTGCGTTCCATTGGGGCGTGTTTGGCTGCCCAAAATGCATGAATTTTGCGTATTTGCATAGAATAAAGTGTTTTTCATCTCAAAATACGAACTCAAACGCCTACAGCGAGTGTGAACCTCAAATGTACGTTTTCGGTATGAAGCGACTTTGCATTCATTTGGGACGTGTTTTGCTATTCGAAACGCATGAATCTTGCGTATTTGCATGGAATTAAGTGTTTTTCATGTTATAATATGAGCTGGAATGCCTACCTCTATAGGCATTCCAGCTCATCTTACTCATTATTATTATTATTATTATTAAAACACCAATATACGAATTCGGTATAAGGCGACTTTACGTTCGATTGGGGCGTGTTTGACTGCCCAAAATGCATGAATCTTGCGTATTTGCATAGAATGATGTGATTTTCATCTTATAATACGAGCTGAAACGCCTACACCGAGTGTGAAACTCAAATGTACGATTTCGGTATAAAGCGACTTTGCGTTCGATTCGGGCGTGTTTGGCTGCCTAAAAAGCATGAATCTTGCGTATTTGCATACAATGAAGTGGTTTTCATTTCATAGTACGAGCTTGAACGTTTACATCGAGTGTGAAACTCAAATGTACGATTTCGGTATAAAGCGAATTGCGTTCCATTTGGGCGTGTTTGGCTGCCCAATATGCATGAATCGTGCGTATTCGCATAGAATAAAGTGTTTGTCATCTCAAAATACGAACTCAAGCGCCTACAGGGAGTGTGAAACTCAGATGTACGATTTCGAGATACAGCGACTTTGCGTTCCATTGGGGCTTGTTTGGCTGCTCAAAACGCATGAATCTTGCGTATTTATATAGAATGAAGTATTTTTCGTCTCATAATAGGAGCTGGAGACTCATACAGCATGCGTAAAACTCGAATAAAGGACTTCGGTATAAAGCTACTTTGCGTTCGATTGGGGCTTGTTTGGCTGCTCAAAACGCATGAATCTTGCGTATATGTATAGTATGAAGTCTCTTTCATTTCATAATACGAGCTGGAACGCATACAGCGAGCGTTAAACTCGAGTAAACGAATTCGGTATAAGGCGAATTTTTGTTCCTTTGGGACGTGTTTGGCTGCCCAATATGCATGAATCGTGCGTATTCGCATAGAATAAAGTGTTTTTCATCTCAAAATACGAACTCAAGCGCCTACAGGGAGTGTGAAACTCAGATGTACGATTTCGAGATACAGCGACTTTGCGTTCCATTGGGGCGTGTTCGGCTGCCCAAAATGGATGAATCTTGCGTATTTGCTTAGAATAAAGTGTTTTTCATCTTATAATACGAGCTGAAACACCTACAGCGAGTGCGAAACTCAATTGTACGTTTTCGGTATGAAGCGATTTTGCTTTAGATTGGGGCGTGTTTGGCTGCTCAAAACGCATGAATCTTGCGTATTTATATAGAATGAAGTATTTTTCGTCTCATAATGGGAGCTGTAACTCATACAGCATGCGTAAAATTCGAATAAAGGAATTCGGTATAAAGCGACTTTGCGTTCCATTGGGGCGTGTTTGGCTGCCAAGAATGCATTAATCTTGCGTATTTGCGAAGAATAAAGTCATAGAATAAAGTTTCATCTTATAATAAGAGCTGAAACACCTACAGCAAGAGTGAAACTCGAACACACGATTTCGGTATCATAAAGCGACTTTGCGTTCGATTGGGGCGTGTTCGGCTGCCCAAAATGCATGAATCTTGCGTACTTGCATAGAATAAAGTGTTTCTCATCTTATAATACGAGCTGAAACACCTACAGCGAGCGTAAAACTGAAATGTACGTTTTCGGTATATAACGATTTTGCTTTCGATTGGGGGTGTTTGGCTACTCGGAACGCATGAATCTTGCGTATTTGCGTAGAATGAAGTCTTTTTCATCTCACAAAAGGAGCTGAAACGTCTACAATGAGTGTGAAACTCAAATGTACGTGTTCGGTATACAACGACTTTGCATTCGATTGGGGCTTGTTTGGCTGCTCAAAACGCATGAATCTTGCGTATTTGCATAGCTGAAGGACTTTTCATCTCATGGCACGTGCTGGGACGCCTATAGCGAGCGTAAATCTCGAACATACGATTTCGGTATAAAGCGACTTCATGTTCGATTCTGACTTGTTTGACTGCTCAAAACGCATCAATCTTGCGTATTCATATAGAATAAAGTCTTTTTCATTTCATTATACGAGTTGGGACGCGAACAGCGAGCGTAAAACTCGAATAAACTAATTCGGTATAAGGCGACTTTCCGTTCCTTTGGGACGTGTTTGGGTGCTCAAAGTGCCTGAATCTTGCACATTTGCATAGAATGAAGTATTTTTCATGTCACAATACGAGCTGAAACGCCTACCGCGAGTGTGAAACTCAAATGTACGATTTCGGTATAAAGCGACTTTGCGTTCCATTGGGGCGTGTTTGGCTGCTCAAAACGCATGAGTCTTGCGTATTTGTATAGTATGAAGTCTTTTTCATTTCATAATACGCGCTGGAACGTATACAGCGAGCGTAAAACTCGAGTAAACGAATTCGGTATAAGGCGACTTTGCGTTCCATTGGGGCGTGTTTGGCTGCCCAAAATGCATGAATCTTGCGTATTTGCATAGAATGAAGTATTTTTCATCTCAAAATACGAGCTGAAACGTCTACAGCGAGTGTGAAACTCAATTGTACTTTTTCGATATGAAGCGGTTTTGCTTTAGATTGGGGCGTGTTTGGCTGCTCAAAACGCATGAATCTTGCGTATTTATATAGATTGAAGTATTTTTCGTCTCATAATAGGAGCTGTAACTCATACAGCATGCGTAAAACTCGAATAAAGGAATTCGGTATAAAGCATCTTTGCGTTTCATTGGGGCGTGTTAGGCTGCCCAAAATGCATGAATCTTGCGTATTTGCAAAGAATAAAGTCATAGAATAAAGTTTCATCTTATAATATGAGCTGAAACACCTACAGCAAGTGTGAAACTCGAACATACGATTTCGGTATAATAAAGCGACTTTGCGTTCGATCGGGCCTTTTTGGGTACTCGAAATGCATGAATCTTCGGTGATTGCATAGAATGAAGTGTTTTTCATCTCAAAATACGAGCTGAAACGCCTACACCGAGTGTGAAACTCAAATGTACGATTTCGGTATAAAGCGACTTTGCGTTCCATTGGGGCGTGTTTGGCTGCCCAAAATGCAAGAATCTTGCGTATTTGCATAGAATAAAGTGTTTTTCATCTTATAATACGAGCTGAAACACCTAAAGCGAGCGTAAAACTCAAATGTACGTTTTCGGTATAAAGTGATTTTGCTTTCGATTGGGCGTGTTGGGCTACTCGAAACACATGAATCTTGCATACTTGCATAGAATGGAGTGTTTTTCATCTCACAAAAAGAGCTGAAGCGTCTACAGCGAGTGTGAAACTTAAATGTACGTGTTCGGTATAAAACGACTTTGCGTTCCATTGGGGCGTGTTTGGCTGCCCAAAATGCATGAATCTTGCGTATTTGCATAGAATGAAGTGATTTTCATCTTATAATACGAGCTGAAACGCCTACACCGAGTGTGAAACTCAAATGTAGGATTTCCGTATAAAGCGACTTTGCGTTCGACTCGGGCGTGTTTGGCTGCCCAAAAAGCATGAATCTTGCGTATTTGCATACGATGAAGTGGTTTTCATTTCATAATACGAGCTTGAACGTTTACATCGCGTGTGAAACTCAAATGTACGATTTCGCTATAAAGCGACTTTGCGGTCCATTGGGGCGTGTTTGGCTGCCCAAAATGCATGAATGTTGCGTATTTGCATAGAATAAAGTCATAGAATAAAGTTTCATCTTATAATATGAGCTGAAACACCTACAGCAAGTGTGAAACTCGAACATACGATTTCGGTATATCAAAGCGACTTTGCGTTCGATCGGGCCTTTTTGGGTACTCGAAATGCATGAATCTTCCGTGATTGCATAGAATGAAGTGTTTTTCATCTCAAAATACGAGCTGAAACGCCTACAGCGAGTGTGAAACTCAAATGTACGATTTCGGTATAAAGCGACTTTGCGGTCCATTGGGGCGTGTTTGGCTGCCCAAAATGCATGAATGTTGCGTATTTGCATAGAATAAAGTCATAGAATAAAGTTTCATCTTATAATATGAGCTGAAACACCTACAGCAAGTGTGAAACTCGAACATACGATTTCGGTATAATAAAGCGACTTTGCGTTCGATTAGGGCCTTTTTGGGTAATCGGAATGCATGAACCTTGCATATTTGCATAGAATGAAGTATTTTTCATCTCAAAATACGCGAGCTGAAACGCCTACAGCGAGTGTGAAACTCAAATGTACGATTTCGGTATAAAGCGACTTTGCGTTCCATTGGGGCGTGTTTGGGTGCCCAAAACTGATGAATCTTGCGTATTTGCATAGAATAAAGTGTTTTTCATCTTATAATACGAGATGAAACACCTACAGCGAGTGTGAAAATCAAATGTACGTTTTCGGTATGAAGCGACTTTGCGATCGATTCGGGCGTGTTTTACTGCCCAAAATGCATGAATCTTGCGTATTTGTATAGAATGAAGTACTTTTCGTCTCATAATACAAGCTGGAACCCCTACAGCATGCGTAAAACTCGAATAAAGGAATTCGGTATAAGGCGACTATGCGTTCGTGTGGGACGTGTTTGGCTGCCCAAAATGCATGAATCTTGCATATTTGCATAGAATGAAGTTTTTTTCATCTTATAATACGAGCTGAAACGCGTACAGCTAGTGTGAAACTCAAATGTACGATTTCGGTATGAAGGGACTTTGCTTTCGATTGGGGCGTGTTTGGCTACTCGAAATGCATGATTCTTGCGTATTTGTATAGAATGAAGTCTTTTTCATTTCATAATACGAGCTGAAACGCATACAGCGAGCGTGAAACTCCAGTAAACGAATTCGGTATAAGGCGAGTTTCCGTTCCTTTGGGACGTGTTTGGGTGCTCAAAATGCCTGAATCTTGCATATTTGCATAGAATAAAGTATTTTTCGTCTCATAATACGAGCTGGAAATCATACAGCATGCGTAAAACTCGAAAAAAGGAATTCGGTATAAGGCGACTATGCGTTCGTGTGGGACGTGTTTGGCTGCCCAAAATGCATGAATCTTGCGTATTTGTATAGAATGAAGTCTTTTTCATTTCATAATACGAGCTGGGACGCGAACAGCGAGCGTAAAACTCGAATAAACGAATTCGGTATAAGGCGAATTTCCGTTCCTTTGGGACGTGTTTGGGTGCTCAAAGTTCCTGAATCTTGCACATTTGCAAAGAATGAAGTATTTTTCATCTCACAATACGAGCTGAAACGCCTACCGCGAGTGTGAAACTCAAATGTACGATTTCGGTATAAAGCGACTTTGCGTTAGATTCGGGCGTGTTTGACTGCTCAAAACGCATGAATCTTGCGTATTTGTATAGTATGAAGTCTCTTTCATTTCATAATACGAGCTGGAACTCATACAGCATGCGTAAAACTCGAATAAAGGAATTCGGTATAAGGCGACTAAGCGTTCGTGTGGGACGTGTTTGGCTGCCCAAAATGCATGAATCTTGAATATTTGCATAGAATGAAGTTTTTTTCATCTTACAATACGAGCTGAAACGCGTACAGCGAGAGTGAAACTCAAATGTACGATTTCGGCATAAAGCGACTTTGCGTTCGTTTGGGACGTGTTTGGCTGCCCAAAATGCATGAATCTTGCGTATTTGCATAGAATGAAGTGTTTTTCATCTCAAAATACGAATTGAAACGCCTATAGCCAGTGTGAAACTCAATTGTACGATATCGGTATAAAGCTACTTTGCGTTCGATTGGGGCTTGTTTGGCTGCTCAAAACGCATGAATCTTGCGTATTTATATAGAATGAAGTATTTTTCGTCTCATAATACGAGCTGAAACACCTACAGCGAGTGTGAACCTCAAATGTACGTTTTCGGTATGAAGCGACTTTGCATTCATTTGGGACGTGTTTTGCTATTCGAAACGCATGAATCTTGCGTATTTGCATGGAATTAAGTGTTTTTCATCTCATAATATGAGCTGGAATGCCTACCTCTGTAGGCATTCCAGCTCATATTACTCATTATTATTATTATTATTATTAAAACACCAATATACGAATTCGGTATAAGGCGACTTTACGTTCGATTGGGGCATGTTTGACTGCCCAAAATGCATGAATCTTGCGTATTTGCATAGAATTATGTGATTTTCATCTTATAATACGAGCTGAAACGCCTACACCGAGTGTGAAACTCAAATGTACGATTTCGGTATAAAGCGACTTTGCGTTCGATTCGGGCGTGTTTGGCTGCCCAAAAAGCATGAATCTTGCGTATTTGCATACAATGAAGTGGTTTTCATTTCATAGTACGAGCTTGAACGTTTACATCGAGTGTGAAACTCAAATGTACGATTTCGGTATAAAGCGAATTGCGTTCCATTTGGGCGTGTTTGGCTGCCCAATATGCATGAATCGTGCGTATTTGCATAGAATAAAGTGTTTTTCATCTCAAAATACGAACTCAAGCGCCTACAGGGAGTGTGAAACTCAGATGTACGATTTCGGAATACAGCGACTTTGCGTTCTATTGGGGCGTGTTTGGCTGCCCAAAATGCATGAATCTTGCGTATTTGCATAGAATAAAGTGTTTTTCATCTTATAATACGAGCTGAAACGCCTACAGCGAGGATGAAACTCAAATGTACGTCTTCGGTATGAAACGACTTTGCTTTCGATTGGGGCCTGTTTGGGTACTCGAAATGCATGAATCTTCCGTATTTTCATAAAATAAAGTGTTTTTCATCTCAAAATACGAATTGAAACGCCTATAGAGAGTGTGAAACTCAATTGTACGATATCGGTATAAAGCTACTTTGCGTTCGATTGGGGCTTGTTTGGCTGCTCAAAACGCATGAATCTTGCGTATATGTATAGTATGAAGTCTCTTTCATTTCATAATACGAGCTGGAACGCATACAGCGAGCGTTAAACTCGAGTAAACGAATTCGGTATAAGGCGACTTTTTGTTCCTTTGGGACGTGTTTGGGTGCTCAAAATGCCTGAATCTTGCATATTTGCATAGAATGAATTATTTTTAATCTCAAAATACGAGCTGAAACGCCTACAGCGAGTGTGAAACTCAGATGTACGATTTCGGTATAAAGCGACTTTGCGTTCCATTGGGGCGTGTTCGGCTGCCCAAAATGGATGAATCTTGCGTATTTGCATAGAATAAAGTGTTTTTCATCTTATAATACGAGCTGAAACACCCACAGCGAGTGCGATACTCAATTGTACGTTTTCGGTATGAAGCGATTTTGCTTTCGATTGGGGCGTGTTTGGCTGCTCAAAATGCGTGAATCTTGCGTATTTCTATAGAATGAAGTATTTTTCGTCTCACAATACGAGCTGGAACTCATACAGCATGCGTAAAACTCGAATAAAGGAATTCGGTATAAGGCGACTAAGCGTTCGTGTGGGACGTGTTTGGCTGCCAAAAATGCATGAATCTTGAATATTTGCATAGAATGAAGTTTTTTTCTTCTTATAATACGAGCTGAAACGCGTACAGCGAGAGTGAAACTCAAATGCACGATTTCGGTATAAAGCGACTTTGCATTCCATTGGGGCGTGTTTGGCTGCCCAAAATGCATGAATCTTGCCTATTTGCATAGAATAAAGTGTTTTTCATCTTATAATACGAGCTGAAACGCCTACAGCGAGTGTGAAAATCGAATGTACGTTTTCGGTATGAAGCGACTTTGCATTCGTTTGGGACGTGTTTTGCTATTCGAAACGCATGAATCTTGCGTATTTGCATAGAATTAAGTGTTTTTCATCTCATAATATGAGCTGGAATGCCTCCCTCTGTAGGCATTCCAGCTCATATTACTTATTATTATTATTATTATTATTAAAACACCAATATACGAATTCGGTATGAGGCGACTATGCGTTCGTGTGGACGTGTTTGGCTGCCCAAAATGCATGAATCTTGCATATTTGCATAAAATGAAGTTTTTTTCATCTTATAATACGAGCTGAAACACCTACAGCGAGTGTGAAACTCAATTGTACGTTTTCGGTATGAAGCGAATTTTCTTTCGATTGGGGCGTGTTTGGCTACTCGAAATGCATGGATCTTGCGTATTTGAATAGAATGAAGTGTATTTCATCTTCTACGAGCGGAAACGCCTACAGCTAGTGTGAAACTCAAATGTACGATTTCGGTATGAAGCGACTTTGCTTTCGATTGGGGCGTGTTTGGCTACTCGAAATGCATGAGTCTTGCGTATTTGAATAGAATGAAGTGTTATTCATCTTCAACGACCGGAAACGCCTACAACTAGTGTGAAACTCAAATGTACGATTTCGGTATAAAGTGACTTTGCGTTCCATTCGGGAGTGTTTGGCTACCCGAAAAGCATGAATCTTGCGTATTTGCATACCATGAAGTATTTTTCATTTTATAATACGAGCTGAAACGCCTACAGCGAGTGTGAAACTCAAATGTACGTTTTCGGTATGAAGCGACTTTGCTTTCGATTGGGGCCTATTTGGGTACTCGAAATCACGAATCTTCCGTATTTGCATACAATGAAGTGTTTTTCATCTCAAAATACGAATTGAAACGCCTACAGCGAGTGTGACTCTCAAATGTACGATATCGGTATAAAGCTACTTTGCTTTCCATTGGGGCGTGTTTGGCTGCCCAAAATGCATGAATCTTGCGTATTTGCATAGAATAAAGTGTTTTTCATCTTATAATACGAGCTGAAACGCCTACAGCGAGTGTGAAACTCAAATGTACATTTTCGGTATGAAGCGACTTTGCTTTCGATTGGGGCCTGTTTGGGTACTCGAAATGCATGAATCTTCCGTATTTGCATAGAATGAAGTGTTTTTCATCTCAAAATACGAACTGAAACGCCTACGGCGAGTGTGAAACTCAAATGTACGATATCGGTATAAAGCTACTTTGCGTTCGACTGGGGCTTGTTTGGCTGCTCAAAACGCATGAATCTTGCGTATTTGTATAGAATGAAGTCTTTTTCATTTCATAATACGAGCTGGAACGCATACAGCGAGCGTAAGACTCGAGTAAACGAATTCGGTATAAGGCGACTTTTTGTTCCTTTGAGACGTGCTTGAGTGCTCAAAATGCCTGAATCTTGCATATTTGCATATAATGAAGTATTTTTCATCTCAAAATACGAGCTGAAACGCCTACAGCGAGTGTGAAACTCAGATGTACGATTTCGGTATAAAGCGACTTTGCGTTCCATTGGGGCGTGTTCGGCTGCCCAAAATGGATGAATCTTGCGGATTTGCATAGAATAAAGTGTTTTTCATCTTATAATACGAGCTGAAACACCTACAGCGAGTGCGAAACTCAATTGTACGCTTTCGGTATGAAGCGATTTTGCTTTCGATTGGGGCGTGTTTGGCTGCTCAAAACGCATGAATCTTGGGTATTTGTATAGAATGAAGTATTTTTCGTCTCATAATACGAGCTGGAACTCATACTGCATGCGTAAAGCTCGAATAAAGGAATTCGGTATAAGGCGACTAAGCGTTCGTGTGGGACGTGTTTGGTTGCCCAAAATGCATGAATCTTGAATATTTGCATAGAATGAAGTTTTTTTCATCTTATAATACGAGCTGAAACGCGTACAGCGAGAGTGAAACTCAAATGCACGATTTCGGTATAAAGCGACTTTGCATTCCATTGGGGCGTGTTTGGCTGCCCAAAATGCATGAATCTTGCCTATTTGCATAGAATAAAGTGTTTTTCATCTTATAATACGAGCTGAAACGCCTACAGCGAGTGTGAAAATCGAATGTACGTTTTCGGTATGAAGCGACTTTGCATTCGTTTGGGACGTGTTTTGCTATTCGAAACGCATGAATCTTGCGTATTTGCATAGAATTAAGTGTTTTTCATCTCATAATATGAGCTGGAATGCCTCCCTCTGTAGGCATTCCAGCTCATATTACTTATTATTATTATTATTATTATTAAAACACCAATATACGAATTCGGTATGAGGCGACTATGCGTTCGTGTGGACGTGTTTGGCTGCCCAAAATGCATGAATCTTGCATATTTGCATAAAATGAAGTTTTTTTCATCTTATAATACGAGCTGAAACACCTACAGCGAGTGTGAAACTCAATTGTACGTTTTCGGTATGAAGCGAATTTTCTTTCGATTGGGGCGTGTTTGGCTACTCGAAATGCATGGATCTTGCGTATTTGAATAGAATGAAGTGTATTTCATCTTCTACGAGCGGAAACGCCTACAGCTAGTGTGAAACTCAAATGTACGATTTCGGTATGAAGCGACTTTGCTTTCGATTGGGGCGTGTTTGGCTACTCGAAATGCATGAGTCTTGCGTATTTGAATAGAATGAAGTGTTATTCATCTTCAACGACCGGAAACGCCTACAACTAGTGTGAAACTCAAATGTACGATTTCGGTATAAAGTGACTTTGCGTTCCATTCGGGAGTGTTTGGCTGCCCGAAAAGCATGAATCTTGCGTATTTGCATACCATGAAGTATTTTTCATTTTATAATACGAGCTGAAACGCCTACAGCGAGTGTGAAACTCAAATGTACGTTTTCGGTATGAAGCGACTTTGCTTTCGATTGGGGCCTATTTGGGTACTCGAAATCATGAATCTTCCGTATTTGCATACAATGAAGTGTTTTTCATCTCAAAATACGAATTGAAACGCCTACAGCGAGTGTGAAACTCAAATGTACGATATCGGTATAAAGCTACTTTGCTTTCCATTGGGGGGTGTTTGGCTGCCCAAAATGCATGAATCTTGCGTATTTGCATAGAATAAAGTGTTTTTCATCTTATAATACGAGCTGAAACGCCTACAGCGAGTGTGAAACTCAAATGTACATTTTCGGTATGAAGCGACTTTGCTTTCGATTGGGGCCTGTTTGGGTACTCGAAATGCATGAATCTTCCGTATTTGCATAGAATGAAGTGTTTTTCATCTCAAAATACGAACTGAAACGCCTACGGCGAGTGTGAAACTCAAATGTACGATATCGGTATAAAGCTACTTTGCGTTCGACTGGGGCTTGTTTGGCTGCTCAAAACGCATGAATCTTGCGTATTTGTATAGAATGAAGTCTTTTTCATTTCATAATACGAACTGGAACGCATACAGCGAGCGTAAGACTCGAGTAAACGAATTCGGTATAAGGCGACTTTTTGTTCCTTTGAGACGTGCTTGAGTGCTCAAAATGCCTGAATCTTGCATATTTGCATAGAATGAAGTATTTTTCATCTCAAAATACGAGCTGAAACGCCTACAGCGAGTGTGAAACTCAGATGTACGATTTCGGTATAAAGCGACTTTGCGTTCCATTGGGGCGTGTTCGGCTGCCCAAAATGGATGAATCTTGCGGATTTGCATAGAATAAAGTGTTTTTCATCTTATAATACGAGCTGAAACACCTACAGCGAGTGCAAAACTCAATTGTACGTTTTCGGTATGAAGCGATTTTGCTTTCGATTGGGGCGTGTTTGGCTGCTCAAAACGCATGAATCTTGCGTATTTGTATAGAATGAAGTATTTTTCGTCTCATAATACGAGCTGGAACTCATACAGCATGCGTAAAGCTCGAATAAAGGAATTCGGTATAAGGCGACTAAGCGTTCGTGTGGGACGTGTTTGGTTGCTCAAAATGCATGAATCTTGAATATTTGCATAGAATGAAGTTTTTTTCATCTTATAATACGAGCTGAAACGCGTACAGCGAGAGTGAAACTCAAATGTACGATTTCGGTATAAAGCGACTTTGCGTTAGATTCGGGCGTGTTTGGCTGCTCAAAAAGCATGAATTTTGAGTATTTGCATAGAATGAAGTGGTTTTCATTTCATAATACGAGCTTGAACGTTTACATCGAGTGTGAAACTCAAATGTACGATTACGGTATAAAGCGACTTTGCGTTCCATTGGGGCGTGTTTGGCTGCCCAAAATGCATGAATGTTGCGTATTTGCATAGAATAAAGTCATAGAATAAAGTTTCATCTTATAATATGAGCTGAAACAACTACAGCAAGCGTGAAACTCGAACATACGATTTCGGTATAATAAAGCGACTTTGCGTTCCATTGGGGCGTGTTTGGCTGCCCAAAATGCATGAATCCTGCGTATTTGCATACAATGAAGTGGTTTTCATTTCATAATACGAGCTTGAACGTTTACATCGAGTGTGAAACTCAAATGTACGATTTCTGTATAAAGCGATTTTGCTGTCGATCGGGCGTGTTTGGCTGTTCGAAACGCATGAATCTTGCGTATTTGCATAGAATAAAGTGTTTCTCATCTTACAATACCAGCTGAAACACCTACAGCGAGTGTGAAACTCAGATGTACGATTTCGGTATAAAGCGACTTTGCGTTCCATTGGGGCGTGTTCGGCTGCCCAAAATGGATGAATCTTGCGTATTTGCATAGAATAAAGTGTTTTTCATCTTATAATACGAGCTAAAACACCTACAGCGCGTGCGAATCTCAATTGTACGTTTTCGGTATGAAGCGATTTTGCTTTCGATTGGGGCGTGTTTGGCTGCTCAAAACGCATGAATCTTGCGTATTTGTATAGAATGAAGTATTTTTCGTCTCATAATACGAGCTGGAACTCATACAGCAAGCGTAAAACTCGAATAAAGGAATTCGGTATAAGGCGACTAAGCGTTCGTGTGGGACGTGTTTGGCTGCCAAAAATGCATGAATCTTGAATATTTGCATAGAATGAAGTTTTTTTCATCTTATAATACGAGCTGAAACGCGTACAGCGAGAGTAAAACTCAAATGTACGATTTCGGTATAAACCGACTTTGCGTTCCATTGGGGCGTGTTTCGCTGCCCAAAATGCATGAATCTTGCCTATTTGCATAGAATAAAGTGTTTTTCATCTTATAATACGAGCTGAAATGCGTACAGCGAGAGTGAAACTCAAATGTACGATTTCGGTATAAAGCGACTTTGCGTTAGATTCGGGCGTGTTTGGCTGCTCAAAAAGCATGAATTTTGAGTATTTGCATAGAATGAAGTGGTTTTCATTTCATAATACGAGCTTGAACGTTTACATCGAGTGTGAAATTCAAATGTACGATTACGGTATAAAGCGACTTTGCGTTCCATTGGGGCGTGTTGGCTGCCCAAAATGCATGAATGTTGCGTATTTGCATAGAATAAAGTCATAGAATAAAGTTTCATCTTATAATATGAGCTGAAACAACTACAGCAAGTGTGAAACGCGAACATACTATTTCGGTATAATAAAGCGACTTTGCGTTCCATTGGGGCGTGTTTGGCTGCCCAAAATGCATGAACCTTGCGTATTTGCATAGAATAAAGTGTTTTTCATCTTATAATACGAGCTGAAACACCTACAGCGAGTGTGAACCTCAAATGTGAGTTTTCGGTATGAAGCGACTTTGCATTCGTTTGGGACGTGTTTTGCTATTCGAAACGCATGAATCTTGCGTATTTGCATGGAATTAAGTGTTTTTCATCTTATAATATGAGCTGGAATGCCTACCTCTATAGGCATTCCAGCTCATATTACTCATTATTATTATTATTATTATTAAAACACCAATATACGAATTCGGTATGAGGCGACTTTACGTTCGATTGGGGCGTGTTTGACTGCCCAAAATGCATGAATCTTGCGTATTTGCATAGAATGATGTGATTTTCATCTTATAATACGAGCTGAAACGCCTACACCGAGTGTGAAACTCAAATGTACGATTTCGGTATAAAGCGACTTTGCGTTCGATTCGGGCGTGTTTGGCTGCCCAAAAAGCATGAATCTTGCGTATTTGCGTAGAATGAAGTCTTTTTCATTTCACAAAAGGAGCTGAAACGTCTACAGTGAGTGTGAAACTCAAATGTACGTGTTCGGTATACAACGACTTTGCATTCGATTGGGGCTTGTTTGGCTGCTCAAAACGCATGAATCTTGCGTATTTGCATAGCTGAAGTACTTTTCATCTCATGGCACGTGCTGGGACGCCTATAGCGAGCGTAAATCTCGAACATACGATTTCGGTATAAAGCGACTTCACGTTCGATTCTGACTTGTTTGACTGCCCAAAACGCATCAATCTTGCGTATTTATATAGAATAAAGTCTTTTTCATTTCATTATACGAGTTGGGACGCGAACAGCGAGCGTAAAACTCGAATAAACTAATTCGGTATAAGGCGACTTTCCGTTCCTTTGGGACGTGTTTGGGTGCTCAAAGCGCCTGAATCTTGCACATTTGCATAGAATGAAGTATTTTTCATGTCACAATACGAGCTGAAACGCCTACCGCGAGTGTGAAACTCAAATGTACGATTTCGGTATAAAGCGACTTTGCGTTCCATTGGGGCGTGTTTGGCTGCTCAAAACGCATGAATCTTGCGTATTTGTATAGTATGAAGTCTTTTTCATTTCATAATACGCGCTGGAACGCATACAGCGAGCGTAAAACTCGAGTAAACGAATTCGGTATAAGGCGACTTTGCGTTCCATTGGGGCGTGTTTGGCTGCCCAAAATGCATGAATCTTGCGTATTTGCATAGAATGAAGTATTTTTCATCTCAAAATACGAGCTGAAACGTCTACAGCGAGTGTGAAACTCAATTGTACTCTTTCGCTATGAAGCGGTTTTGCTTTAGATTGGGGCGTGTTTGGCTGCTCAAAACGCATGAATCTTGCGTATTTATATAGATTGAAGTATTTTTCGTCTCATAATAGGAGCTGTAACTCATACAGCATGCGTAAAACTCGAATAAAGGAATTCGGTATAAAGCATCTTTGCGTTTCATTGGGGCGTGTTAGGCTGCCCAAAATGCATGAATCTTGCGTATTTGCAAAGAATAAAGTCATAGAATAAAGTTTCATCTTATAATATGAGCTGAAACACCTACAGCAAGTGTGAAACTCGAACATACGATTTCGGTATAATAAAGCGACTTTGCGTTCGATCGGGCCTTTTTGGGTACTCGAAATGCATGAATCTTCCGTGATTGCATAGAATGAAGTGTTTTTCATCTCAAAATACGAGCTGAAACGCCTACACCGAGTGTGAAACTCAAATGTACGATTTCGGTATAAAGCGACTTTGAGTTCCATTGGGGCGTGTTTGGCTGCCCAAAATGCAAGAATCTTGCGTATTTGCATAGAATAAAGTGTTTTTCATCTTATAATACGAGCTGAAACACCTAAAGCGAGCGTAAAACTCAAATGTACGTTTTCGGTATAAAGTGATTTTGCTTTCGATTGGGCGTGTTGGGCTACTCGAAACACATGAATCTTGCATACTTGCATAGAATGAAGTGTTTTTCATCTCACAAAAAGAGCTGAAGCGTCTACAGCGAGTGTGAAACTTAAATGTACGTGTTCGGTATAAAACGACTTTGCGTTCCATTGGGGAGTGTTTGGCTGCCCAAAATGCATGAATCTTGCGTATTTGCATAGAATGAAGTGATTTTCATCTTATAATACGAGCTGAAACGCCTACACCGAGTGTGAAACTCAAATGTAGGATTTCCGTATAAAGCGACTTTGCGTTCGACTCGGGCGTGTTTGGCTGCCCAAAAAGCATGAATCTTGCGTATTTGCATACGATGAAGTGGTTTTCATTTCATAATACGAGCTTGAACGTTTACATCGCGTGTGAAACTCAAATGTACGATTTCGCTATAAAGCGACTTTCCGGTCCATTGGGGCGTGTTTGGCTGCCCAAAATGCATGAATGTTGCGTATTTGCATAGAATAAAGTCATAGAATAAAGTTTCATCTTATTATAATATGAGCTGAAACACCTACAGCAAGTGTGAAACTCGAACATACGATTTCGGTATATCAAAGCGACTTTGCGTTCGATCGGGCCTTTTTGGGTACTCGAAATGCATGAATCTTCCGTGATTGCATAGAATGAAGTGTTTTTCATCTCAAAATACGAGCTGAAACGCCTACAGCGAGTGTGAAACTCAAATGTACGATTTCGGTATAAAGCGACTTTGCGGTCCATTGGGGCGTGTTTGGCTGCCCAAAATGCATGAATGTTGCGTATTTGCATAGAATAAAGTCATAGAATAAAGTTTCATCTTATAATATGAGCTGAAACACCTACAGCAAGTGTGAAACTCGAACATACGATTTCGGTATAATAAAGCGACTTTGCGTTCGATTAGGGCCTTTTTGGGTAATCGAAATGCATGAACCTTGCATATTTGCATAGAATGAAGTATTTTTCATCTCAAAATACGCGAGCTGAAACGCCTACAGCGAGTGTGAAACTCAAATGTACGATTTCGGTATAAAGCGACTTTGCGTTCCATTGAGGCGTGTTTGGGTGCCCAAAACTGATGAATCTTGCGTATTTGTATAGAATGAAGTACTTTTCGTCTCATAATACAAGCTGGAACCCCTACAGCATGCGTAAAACTCGAATAAAGGAATTCGGTATAAGGCGACTATGCGTTCGTGTGGGACGTGTTTGGCTGCCCAAAATGCATGAATCTTGCATATTTGCATAGAATGAAGTTTTTTTCATCTTATAATACGAGCTGAAACGCGTACAGCTAGTGTGAAACTCAAATGTACGATTTCGGTATGAAGGGACTTTGCTTTCGATTGGGGCGTGTTTGGCTACTCGAAATGCATGAGTCTTGCGTATTTGTATAGAATGAAGTCTTTTTCATTTCATAATACGAGCTGAAACGCATACAGCGAGCGTGAAACTCCAGTAAACGAATTCGGTATAAGGCGAGTTTCCGTTCCTTTGGGACGTGTTTGGGTGCTCAAAATGCCTGAATCTTGCATATTTGCATAGAATGAAGTATTTTTCGTCTCATAATACGAGCTGGAAATCATACAGCATGCGTAAAACTCGAAAAAAGGAATTCGGTATAAGGCGACTATGCGTTCGTGTGGGACGTGTTTGGCTGCCCAAAATGCATGAATCTTGCGTATTTGCAAAGAATAAAGTCATAGAATAAAGTTTCATCTTATAATATGAGCTGAAACACCTACAGCAAGTGTGAAACTCGAACATACGATTTCGGTATAATAAAGCGACTTTGCGTTCGATCGGGCCTTTTTGGGTACTCGAAATGCATGAATCTTCCGTGATTGCATAGAATGAAGTGTTTTTCATCTCAAAATACGAGCTGAAACGCCTACACCGAGTGTGAAACTCAAATGTACGATTTCGGTATAAAGCGACTTTGCGTTCCATTGGGGCGTGTTTGGCTGCCCAAAATGCAAGAATCTTGCGTATTTGCATAGAATAAAGTGTTTTTCATCTTATAATACGAGCTGAAACACCTAAAGCGAGCGTAAAACTCAAATGTACGTTTTCGGTATAAAGTGATTTTGCTTTCGATTGGGCGTGTTGGGCTACTCGAAACACATGAATCTTGCATACTTGCATAGAATGAAGTGTTTTTCATCTCACAAAAAGAGCTGAAGCGTCTACAGCGAGTGTGAAACTTAAATGTACGTGTTCGGTATAAAACGACTTTGCGTTCCATTGGGGCGTGTTTGGCTGCCCAAAATGCATGAATCTTGCGTATTTGCATAGAATGAAGTGATTTTCATCTTATAATACGAGCTGAAACGCCTACACCGAGTGTGAAACTCAAATGTAGGATTTCCGTATAAAGCGACTTTGCGTTCGACTCGGGCGTGTTTGGCTGCCCAAAAAGCATGAATCTTGCGTATTTGCATACGATGAAGTGGTTTTCATTTCATAATACGAGCTTGAACGTTTACATCGCGTGTGAAACTCAAATGTACGATTTCGCTATAAAGCGACTTTCCGGTCCATTGGGGCGTGTTTGGCTGCCCAAAATGCATGAATGTTGCGTATTTGCATAGAATAAAGTCATAGAATAAAGTTTCATCTTATTATAATATGAGCTGAAACACCTACAGCAAGTGTGAAACTCGAACATACGATTTCGGTATATCAAAGCGACTTTGCGTTCGATCGGGCCTTTTTGGGTACTCGAAATGCATGAATCTTCCGTGATTGCATAGAATGAAGTGTTTTTCATCTCAAAATACGAGCTGAAACGCCTACAGCGAGTGTGAAACTCAAATGTACGATTTCGGTATAAAGCGACTTTGCGGTCCATTGGGGCGTGTTTGGCTGCCCAAAATGCATGAATCTTGCGTATTTGCATAGAATGATGTGATTTTCATCTTATAATACGAGCTGAAACGCCTACACTGAGTGTGAAACTCAAATGTACGATTTCGGTATAAAGCGACTTTGCGTTCGATTCGGGCGTGTTTGGCTGCCCAAAAAGCATGAATCTTGCGTATTTGCATACAGTGAAGTGGTTTTCATTTCATAATACGAGCTTGAACGTTTACATCGAGTGTGAAACTCAAATGTCCGATTTCGGTATAAAGCGATTTTGCTGTCGATCGGGCGTGTTTGGCTACTCGAAACGCATGAATCTTGCGTATTTGCATAGAATAAAGTGTTTCTCATCTTACAATACCAGCTGAAACACCTACAGCGAGAATGAAACTCAAATGTACGTCTTCGGTATGAAACGACTTTGCTTTCGATTGGGGCCTGTTTGGGTACTCGAAATGCATGAATCTTCCGTATTTTCTTAGAATGAAGTGTTTTTCATCTCAAAATACGAATTGAAACGCCTATAGCGAGTGTGAAACTCAAATGTACGATATCGGTATAAAGCTACTTTGCGTTCGATTGGGGCTTGTTTGGCTGCTCAAAACGCATGAATCTTGCGTATTTGTATAGTATGAAGTCTCTTTCATTTCATAATACGAGCTGGAACGCATACAGCGAGCGTAAAACTCGAGTAACCGAATTCGGTATAAGGCGACTTTTTGTTCCTTTGGGACGTGCTTGAGTGCTCAAAATGCCTGAATCTTGCATATTTGCATAGAATGAAGTATTTTTCATCTCAAAATACGAGCTGAAACGCCTACAGCGAGAGTGAAACTCAAATGTACGATTTCGGTATAAAGCGACTTTGCGTTCCATTGGGGCGTGTTTGGCTGCCCAAAATGCATGAATCTTGCGTATTTGCATAGAATAAAGTGTTTTTCATCTTATAATCCGAGCTGAAACGCCTACAGCGAGTGTGAAACTCAAATATACGTTTTCGGTATGCAGCGACTTTGCTTTCAATTGAGGCCTGTTTGGGTACTCGAAATGCATGAATCTTCCGTATTTGCATAGAATGAAGTGTTTTTCATCTCAAAATACGAACTGAAACGCCTACAGCGAGTGTGAAACTCAGATGTACGATTTCGGTATAAAGCGACTTTGCGTTTCATTGGGTCGTGTTTGGCTGCCCAAAATGCATGAATCTTGCGTATTTGCATAGAATAAAGTGTTTTTCATCTTATAATACGAGCTGAAACGCCTACAGCGAGAGTGAAACTCAAATGTACGTTTTCGGTATGAAACGACTTTGCTTTCGATTGGGGCCTGTTTGGGTACTCGAAATGCATGAATCTTCCGTATTTTCATAGAATGAAGTGTTTTTCATCTCAAAATACGAATTGAAACCCCTATAGCGAGTGTAAAACTCAAATGTACGATATCGGTATAAAGCTACTTTGCGTTCGATTGGGGCTTGTTTGCCTGCTCAAAACGCCTGAATCTTCCGTATTTGTATAGTATGACGTCTCTTTCATTTCATAATACGAGCTGGAACGCATACAGCGAGCGTAAAACTCGAGTAAACGAATTCGGTATAAGGCGACTTTTTGTTCCTTTGGGACGTGTTTGGGTGCTCAAAATGCCTGAATCTTGCATATTTGCATAGAATGAAGTATTTTTAATCTAAAAATACGAGCTGAAACGCCTACAGCGAGTGAGAAAATCAAATGTACGTTTTCGGTATGAATGTTACGTCCTGGGTCAAATTCGGGACAGAAGGAGTAATCGACACTCACAAAATTTTTTTTTTTTGGAACGATTAGTCGATACGCATAACCCCGAAGACAATACGGTATAATAATCCCACGTTATCATTTTATTGTTAATAATAATCAACAACAATCGCCTTAAACAAATAATAATAAACTAAATCAAGTATAACGTAAGACGATATATAGCGGTAATAAACGCCAAAGCGAAACTACATATATGGCAAAGGGATAAACCAACAAAATTCAGTAAACTTCAAGTTGCAAGAAAAACAAAACCGCGAGGCTTAAACAAAATCTGAACACGCTAAAAGAAGCGGAAAACCCTCGCGAATACTTTATCCCTGCCAATCCAATACCCTCTGAGGTGTATTTTCGCCACCGTTAACGGTTTCCGAAAAGGTGCGCATGACCTTGGAAAATAAGTAAATTAATTCTGTAACTCAAATGGGAAGCAGGAATCGTTTAAAAATTGGCAGACGAACTAAAAACATAGCAATAAATCGACGAAAATTCGAACAAGTAAATAAACATTATTAATAATAAATAAAATTGTTAATAAATAATTTTCGAACATTCTAATACGCGCAACGCCGGAGTGCCGTTTAGACAGGACACTCGACGGCATAAAACAAGAATAAACAAACATTAATTAACAATAAATAAATAATATTATTTACAAATATTTTCGATACCGCATAACGCCGGAGTGCCGTGTAGACACGACACTCGACGGCATAAAACAAAAATAAATACACATTAATTAACAATAAATAAATAATATTATTTTCAAATATTTCAATACGCACAACGCCGGAGTGCCGTGTAGACACGACACTCGACGGCACTAAACAGTAATAAATAAACATTATTCAACAATAAAGAAACCAATGTTACTAATAAATAACTCCACAACATTTTTATACAAACACCACCGGAATATCACTATCAAAATGATATTCGGTGGCACTGAATACGTAATAACGGGATATCACGTTTATAAATATTAAGATAACAATTGTCGATAATTAATTATCAGCTCAAAGCAAATACACGCACCACCCGAAATATCTGGATGGGTGCATCTCCAATATCATCAAACGACAAACCATGTGTTTACTATTAATTGTTAATAACATTTGTAACCGAAAAACTTATATGTAATAATACGTATACTTACACTGGGGATTTGGAAAAATTAACCATCATATTAATCATGTAAAAACCAAATGGTTAAATAATTAGTATTAATAATAATAAGCCATCTTTAATAATGTATCGGATGGCGGAGCGAGTATAAGACCGGACGCAACCGCGACAAAGCTCCGAGAATCGCCACCGATAAGGGCCCTCTAAGAAACGAGCCCGTGGGATGCTGCAACGGCACGGCTGCCGTGGGACCGGACGCGATCGCGACAGAGCTCCGAGAATCGCCACCGATAAGAGCTCTCCAAGAAGCGAGCTCATGGGACGCTGCATTGGCACGGCTACCGTGGGACAAAGGCAGTACCACGACCAGAGGCAGTGCTACCGCGAGACCGGACGCAACTCCGACAACGGCTCCGAGAATCGCCGCCGATAAGACGGTCCCAAGAAGCCCTCTGCCGTTGGGACTCGAGGCGAGAGACCGGACGAGGCTCGGACAAACAACTCCGAGAAACACCAGCCGATAAGGCGATCCCGAGAAGTTCTCTGCCGTTGGGACTCAGACCCGTGGGATGCTGCATAAGCACGGGGCTCCATGAAAACGGCTGCCCCACCATTGGACGGCTCGCTTCCACGTAGCCCCGCCGATAAGGCGGTCTCGAGAAGCTCTCCGCCGTGAGACAAAGGCGGCCCCCACTCTAAAGGACAGCACGAATGCGAGAGGCTGCCCCACCATCGTCCATCTTGGTGCCGCAAGACAGCAGCGGCCCCCACTCCAAGGCACAGCTACGAGAGGCTGCCCCACCATCATCCATTGCTCTGCCGCAAAACAGCAGCGGCCCCCACTTCAAGGGACAGCACAGCTACGAGAGGCTGCCCCACCATCATCCATTGCTCTGCCGCAAAACAGCAGCGGCCCCCACTTCAAGGGACAGCACAGCGACGAGAGGCTGCCCCACCATCATCCATTGCTCTGCCGCAAGACAGCAGAGGCCCCCACTTCAAGGGACAGCACGGCTACGAGCGGCTGCCCCACCATCAGTCATCATGGTGCCGCGAGACAACGGCGGCCCCCACTCAGGGGACAGTGCGGCTACAAGCGGCTGCCCCACCTATCATCCATCACGCTACCATGAGCGCCTGCCCCACCACAGGGCGACATACGGGAGCGACGAATCATTGGCCAGTGCAGCGGAGCGAATCCGCGAGGGCCTCCCCGCCACCGACCACGGACTCGGGAGACTCGCGGGTCAGGAGCGCTCCGATGGATCTTCAGTTCTTCTACGACTCTCGACACCGGTGGTCGACTGAAAGGGTGCTCTCGAAGAGACCCTCGCGAACCCCGGGTATTCCTTTGTTATAAAATAACAATCATCATTTGTATTTGACAATAAATATTAAAAATCGCGATTGATACCTGGCGTCCAGGCGGTATTTCACCGGTATAAGATATCTCTAGCGAACAGTTCATACTTTACAATAAATATCAAGATATTCCTTTCGAATCCTAACGATCCGAATTAATAAAACCATTAAATATAATAAATCGCAAAATCTATCCCTCGACAATAAACGATAAACGACGATCCGCCAGAGGCACCGCGTCTCTATTCAACAAGTGGTAATAAACGTAAGTACAGTAAGAAGGTTACCCACAATCATTGGACATTTTTATCACAAATTACGAGTATTTCACATTTGTTGACGCAAAACAACTTATTCCTTGCCCTTATACCATAAAATATCAATTAGATAAGGTCAATAAGCTTAAAAACATTGGATTTTATGAAGATCAGTCTCGACAGTGGTCGATTCTGATATATATGAAATCGCAAGCTTCCTGGTCGAGACCAGTATAATATATCAATTAATTAAGGTCTATTAAGCTTAAAAACATTGGATTTTATGAAGATCAGTCTCGGCAGCGGTCGATTCTGATATATATGAAATCGCAAGCTTCCTGGTCGAGACCAGTATAATATATCAATTAATTAAGGTCAATTAAGCTTAAAAACATTGGATTTTATGAAGATCAGTCTCGGCAGCGGTCGATTCTGATATATATGAAATCGCAAGCTTTCTGGTCAAGACCAGTATAATATATCTATCAAATAAGGACAATAGATTTAAAAGCACTGAATCTTATATAGACCAGACTCGACGACGATTGAGTCTGATATAGATGAGATTGCAACCTTCCTAGTTAAGGATAATAGGATAAAGTCCTTAGTATTAAATACTTTCCAAAACCTATAAAATGCATGTCAACAAATGTGAACTGGTCGTATTCCATAAAATCTAATGGATCGTAGACGTACAAAGCAAAGAGTCCAATTGCGTGGAGGCCGAACTGTCGTCGTAGCAAACGTAAATTCACGTAAAGGAGTTCGCCGAATAACAGCCCAGGTTTCTCGAATTTCCGCCATACCTACGTTGATCGCAGAAAATCGGAACAATATTGCGGACATCGCTGGTGAAAATTCCATTCCTGTCGGGAACAGGCTCCCTACGAGAAATCCACCGACTGTCGTATCCGACGTCATTTTGATAAATCATAAAATTCTCATAATCCGCGACTATCCTCACGGCAATCAACCCGTGTCGACACAGATTCGGCATCCTCTGCCAAATCCCGTGACAAGTATCGAGGACGACGACAGCTCAGACGCTTCTACGGTAACCAACGAGGACAGGCCATCTCCGGCATCTTCTCCAGAGCTGATCCTTGGAAAATAGCGCCTTCAACCCGCTACGCCCGGAAGCTCATCACATGCCATCAAAACATCAAAACATCGAGAATCAAGGTACGTAGCAAAATACATATAATACTCATCCAGTACTGCTCGGATCCCTAACCGGCGCATTCCGGTTTAAATACGGAGCATCCTCGTATAACCAGCTACCAGTCGCTCAAACTGAAATTTAAGAATTCCAGCAAAAAAAAAAGAAAGGAATAAATCCATTAAAATCAAAGCCGCGACGTAACAAATGGACGTTTTCGGTATGAAGCGACTTTGCTTTCGATTGGGGCCTATTTGGGTACTCGAAATCATGAATCTTCCGTATTTGCATACAATGAAGTGTTTTTCAACTCAAAATACGATCTGAAACGCCTACAGCGAGTGTGAAACTCAAATGTACGATATCGGTATAAAGCTACTTTGCGTTCCATTGGGGCGTGTTTGGCTGCCCAAAATGCATGAATCTTGCGTATTTGCATAGAATAAAGTGTTTTTCATCTTATAATACGAGCTGAAACGCCTACACCGAGTGTGAAACTCAAATGTACGTTTTCGGTATGAAGCGACTTTGCTTTCGATTGGGGCCTGTTTGGGTACTCGAAATGCATGAATCTTCCGTATTTGCATAGAATGAAGTGTTTTTCATCTCAAAATACGAACTGAAACGCCTACAGCGAGTGTGAAACTCAAATGTACGATTTCGGTATAAAGCGACTTTGCGTTAGATTCGGGCGTGTTTGGCTGCTCAAAACGCATGAATCTTGCGTATTTGTATAGTATGAAGTCTCTTTCATTTCATAATACGAGCTGGAACTCATACAGCATGCGTAAAACTCGAATAAAGGAATTCGGTATAAGGCGACTAAGCGTTCGTGTGGGACGTGTTTGGCTGCCCAAAATGCATGAATCTTGAATATTTGCATAGAATGAAGTTTTTTTCATCTTACAATACGAGCTGAAACGCGTACAGCGAGAGTGAAACTCAAATGTACGATTTCGGCATAAAGCGACTTTGCGTTCGTTTGGGACGTGTTTGGCTGCCCAAAATGCATGAATCTTGCGCATTTGCATAGAATAAAGTGTTTTTCATCTTATAATACGAGCTGAAATACCTACAGCGAGTGTGAACCTCAAATGTACGTTTTCGGTATGAAGCGACTTTGCATTCGTTTGGGACGTGTTTTGCTATTCGAAACGCATGAATCTTGCGTATTTGCATAGAATTAAGTGTTTTTCATCTCATAATATGGGCTGGAATGCTTACCTCTGTAGGCTTTCCAGATCATATTACTCATTATTATTATTATTATTAAAACACCAAAATACGAATTCGGTATAAGGCGACTTTACGTTCGATTGGGGCGTGTTTGACTGCCCAAAATGCACGAATCTTGCGTATTTGCGTAGAATGATGTGATTTTCATCTTATAATACGAGCTGAAACGCCTACACCGAGTGTGAAACTCAAATGTACGATTTCGGTATAAAGCGACTTTGCGTTCGATTCGGGCGTGTTTTGCTGCCCAAAAAGCATGAATCTTGCGTATTTGCATACAATGAAGTGGTTTTCATTTCATAGTACGAGCTTGAACGTTTACATCGAGTGTGAAACTCAAATGTACGATTTCGGTATAAAGCGAATTGCGTTCCATTTGGGCGTGTTTGGCTGCCCAATATGCATGAATCGTGCGTATTTGCATAGAATAAAGTGTTTTTCATCTCAAAATACGAACTCAAGCGCCTACAGGGAGTGTGAAACTCAGATGTACGATTTCGGGATACAGCGACTTTGCGTTCCATTGGGGCGTGTTTGGCTGCCCAAAATGCATGAATCTTGGGTATTTGCATAGAATAAAGTGTTTTTCATCTTATAATACGAGCTGAAACGCCTACAGCGAGAATGAAACTCAAATGTACGTCTTCGGTATGAAACGACTTTGCTTTCGATTGGGGCCGGTTTGGGTACTCGAAATGCATGAATCTTCCGTATTTTCATAAAATGAAGTGTTTTTCATCTCAAAATACGAATTGAAACGCCTATAGAGAGTGTGAAACTCAATTGTACGATATCGGTATAAAGCTACTTTGCGTTCGATTGGGGCTTGTTTGGCTGCTCAAAACGCATGAATCTTGCGTATATGTATAGTATGAAGTCTCTTTCATTTCATAATACGAGCTGGAACGCATACAGCGAGCGTTAAACTCGAGTAAACGAATTCGGTATAAGGCGACTTTTTGTTCCTTTGGGACGTGTTTGGGTGCTCAAAATGCCTGAATCTTGCATATTTGCATAGAATGAATTATTTTTAATCTCAAAATACGAGCTGAAACGCCTACAGCGAGTGTGAAACTCAGATGTACGATTTCGGTATAAAGCGACTTTGCGTTCCATTGGGGCGTGTTCGGCTGCCCAAAATGGATGAATCTTGCGTATTTGCATAGAATAAAGTGTTTTTCATCTTATAATACGAGCTGAAACACCCACAGCGAGTGCGAAACAAAATTGTACGTTTTCGGTATGAAGCGATTTTGCTTTCGATTGGGGCGTGTTTGGCTGCTCAAAATGCGTGAATCTTGCGTATTTGTATAGAATGAAGTATTTTTCGTCTCACAATACGAGCTGGAACTCATACAGCATGCGTAAAACTCGAATAAAGGAATTCGGTATAAGGCGACTAAGCGTTCGTGTGGGACGTGTTTGGCTGCCAAAAATGCATGAATCTTGAATATTTGCATAGAATGAAGTTTTTTTCATCTTATAATACGAGCTGAAACGCGTACAGCGAGAGTGAAACTCAAATGTATGATTTCGGTATAAAGCGACTTTGCATTCCATTGGGGCGTGTTTGGCTGCCCAAAATGCATGAATCTTGCCTATTTGCGGAGAATAAAGTGTTTTTCATCTTATAATACGAGCTGAAACGCCTACAGCGAGTGTGAAAATCGAATGTACGTTTTCGGTATGAAGCGACTTTGCATTCGTTTGGGACGTGTTTTGCTATTCGAAACGCATGAATCTTGCGTATTTGCATAGAGTTAAGTGTTTTTCATCTCATAATATGAGCTGGAATACCTCCCTCTGTAGGCATTCCAGCTCATATTACTTATTATTATTATTATTATTATTAAAACACCAATATACGAATTCGGTATGAGGCGACTATGCGTTCGTGTGGACGTGTTTGGCTGCCCAAAATGCATGAATCTTGCATATTTGCATAAAATGAAGTTTTTTTCACCTTATAATACGAGCTGAAACACCTACAGCGAGTGTGAAACTCAATTGTACGTTTTCGGTATGAAGCGAATTTTCTTTCGATTGGGGCGTGTTTGGCTACTCGAAATGCATGGATCTTGCGTATTTGAATAGAATGAAGTGTATTTCATCTTCTACGAGCGGAAACGCCTACAGCTAGTGTGAAACTCAAATGTACGATTTCGGTATGAAGCGACTTTGCTTTCGATTGGGGCGTGTTTGGCTACTCGAAATGCATGAGTCTTGCGTATATGAATAGAATGAAGTGTTATTCATCTTCAACGACCGGAAACGCCTACAACTAGTGTGAAACTCAAATGTACGATTTCGGTATAAAGTGACTTTGCGTTCCATTCGGGAGTGTTTGGCTGCCCGAAAAGCATGAATCTTGCGTATTTGCATACCATGAAGTATTTTTCATTTTATAATACGAGCTGAAACGCCTACAGCGAGTGTGAAACTCAAATGTACGTTTTCGGTATGAAGCGACTTTGCTTTCGATTGGGGCCTATTTGGGTACTCGAAATCATGAATCTTCCGTATTTGCATACAATGAAGTGTTTTTCATCTCAAAATACGAATTGAAACGCCTACAGCGAGTGTGAAACTCAAATGTACGATATCGGTATAAAGCTACTTTGCGTTCCATTGGGGCGTGTTTGGCTGCCCAAAATGCATGAATCTTGCGTATTTGCATAGAATAAAGTGTTTTTTATCTTATAATACGAGCTGAAACGCCTACAGCGAGTGTGAAACTCAAATGTACATTTTCGGTATGAAGCGACTTTGCTTTCGATTGGGGCCTGTTGGGGTACTCGAAATGCATGAATCTTCCGTATTTGCATAGAATGAAGTGTTTTTCATCTTAAAATACGAACTGAAACGCCTACGGCGAGTGTGAAACTCAAATGTACGATATCGGTATAAAGCTACTTTGCGTTCGACTGGGGCTTGTTTGGCTGCTCAAAACGCATGAATCTTGCGTATTTGTATAGAATGAAGTCTTTTTCATTTCATAATACGAGCTGGAACGCATACAGCGAGCGTAAGACTCGAGTAAACAAATTCGGTATAAGGCGACTTTTTGTTCCTTTGGGACGTGCTTGAGTGCTCAAAATGCCTGAATCTTGCATATTTGCATAGAATGAAGTATTTTTCATCTCAAAATACGAGCTGAAACGCCTACAGCGAGTGTGAAACTCAGATGTACGATTTCGGTATAAAGCGACTTTGCGTTCCATTGGGGCGTGTTCGGCTGCCCAAAATGGATGAATCTTGCGGATTTGCATAGAATAAAGTGTTTTTCATCTTATAATACGAGCTGAAACACCTACAGCGCGTGCGAAACTCAATTGTACGTTTTCGGTTTGAAGCGATTTTGCTTTCGATTGGGGCGTGTTTGGCTGCTCAAAATGCGTGAATCTTGCGTATATCTATAGAATGAAGTATTTTTCGTCTCACAATACGAGCTGGAACTCATACAGCATGCGTAAAACTCGAATAAAGGAATTCGGTATAAGGCGACTAAGCGTTCGTGTGGGACGTGTTTGGCTGCCAAAAATGCATGAATCTTGAATATTTGCATAGAATGAAGTTTTTTTCATCTTATAATACGAGCTGAAACGCGTACAGCGAGAGTGAAACTCAAATGCACGATTTCGGTATAAAGCGACTTTGCATTCCATTGGGGCGTGTTTGGCTGCCCAAAATGCATGAATCTTGCCTATTTGCATAGAATAAAGTGTTTTTCATCTTATAATACGAGCTGAAACGCCTACAGCGAGTGTGAAAATCGAATGTACGTTTTCGGTATAAAGCGACTTTGCGTTCCATTGGGGCGTGTTTGGCTGCCCAATATGCATGAATGTTGCGTATTTGCATAGAATAAAGTCATAGAATAAAGTTTCATCTTATAATATGAGCTGAAACAACTACAGCAAGTGTGAAACTCGAACATACGATTTCGGTATAATAAAGCGACTTTGCGTTCCATTGGGGCGTGTTTGGCTGCCCAAAATGCATGAATCCTGCGTATTTGCATACAATGAAGTGGTTTTCATATCATAATACGAGCTGGAACTCATACAGCAAGGGTAAAACTCAAATAAAGGAATTCGGTATAAGGCGACTAAGCGTTCGTGTGGGACGTGTTTGGCTGCCAAAAATGCATGAATCTTGAATATTTGCATAGAATGAAGTTTTTTTCATCTTATAATACGAGCTGAAACGCGTACAGCGAGAGTAAAACTCAAATGTACGATTTCGGTATAAAGCGACTTTGCGTTCCATTGGGGCGTGTTTCGCTGCCCAAAATGCATGAATCTTGCCTATTTGCATAGAATAAAGTGTTTTTCATCTTATAATACGAGCTGAAATGCGTACAGCGAGAGTGAAACTCAAATGTACGATTTCGGTATAAAGCGACTTTGCGTTAGATTCGGGCGTGTTTGGCTGCTCAAAAAGCATGAATTTTGAGTATTTGCATAGAATGAAGTGGTTTTCATTTCATAATACGAGCTTGAACGTTTACATCGAGTGTGAAATTCAAATGTACGATTACGGTATAAAGCGACTTTGCGTTCCATTGGGGCGTGTGTGGCTGCCCAAAATGCATGAATGTTGCGTATTTGTATAGAATAAAGTCATAGAATAAAGTTTCATCTTATAATATGAGCTGAAACAACTACAGCAAGTGTGAAACGCGAACATACGATTTCGGTATAATAAAGCGACTTTGCGTTCCATTGGGGCGTGTTTGGCTGCCCAAAATGCATGAATCTTGCGTATTTGCATAGAATAAAGTGTTTTTCATCTTATAATACGAGCTGAAACACCTACAGCGAGTGTGAACCTCAAATGTGAGTTTTCGGTATGAAGCGACTTTGCATTCGTTTGGGACGTGTTTTGCTATTCGAAACGCATGAATCTTGCGTATTTGCATGGAATTAAGTGTTTTTCATCTTTTAATATGAGCTGGAATGCCTACCTCTATAGGCATTCCAGCTCATATTACTCATTATTATTATTATTATTATTAAAACACCAATATACGAATTCGGTATGAGGCGACTTTACGTTCGATTGGGGCGTGTTTGACTGCCCAAAATGCATGAATCTTGCGTATTTGCATAGAATGATGTGATTTTCATCTTATAATACGAGCTGAAACGCCTACACCGAGTGTGAAACTCAAATGTACGATTTCGGTATAAAGCGGCTTTGCGTTCGATTCGGGCGTGTTTGGCTGCCCAAAAAGCATGAATCTTGCGTATTTGCATACAATGAAGTGGTTTTCATTTCATAATACGAGCTTAAACGTTTACATCGAGTGTGAAACTCAAATGTACGATTTCGGTATAAAGCGATTTTGCTGTCGATCGGGCGTGTTTGGCTACTCGAAACGCATGAACCTTGCGTATTTGCATAGAATAAAGTTTTCTCATCTTACAATACCAGCTGAAACACCTACAGCGAGTGTGAAACTCAAATGTACGATTTCGGTATAAAGCGACTTTGCGTTCCATTGGGGCGTGTTTGGCTGCCCAAAATGCATGAATTTTGCGTATTTGCATAGAATAAAGTGTTTTTCATCTCAAAATACGAACTCAAACGCCTACAGCGAGTGTGAACCTCAAATGTACGTTTTCGGTATGAAGCGACTTTGCATTCATTTGGGACGCGTTTTGCTATTCGAAACGCATGAATCTTGCGTATTTGCATGGAATTAAGTGTTTTTCATCTTATAATATGAGCTGGAATGCCTACCTCTATAGGCATTCCAGCTCATCTTACTCATTATTATTATTATTATTATTAAAACACCAATATACGAATTCGGTATAAGGCGACTTTACGTTCGATTGGGGCGTGTTTGACTGCCCAAAATGCATGAATCTTGCGTATTTGCATAGAATGATGTGATTTTCATCTTATAATACGAGCTGAAACGCCTACACCGAGTGTGAAACTCAAATGTACGATTTCGGTATAAAGCGACTTTGCGTTCGATTCGGGCGTGTTTGGCTGCCTAAAAAGCATGAATCTTGCGTATTTGCATACAATGAAGTGGTTTTCATTTCATAGTACGAGCTTGAACGTTTACATCGAGTGTGAAACTCAAATGTACGATTTCGGTATAAAGCGAATTGCGTTCCATTTGGGCGTGTTTGGCTGCCCAATATGCATGAATCGTGCGTATTCGCATAGAATAAAGTGTTTTTCATCTCAAAATACGAACTCAAGCGCCTACAGGGAGTGTGAAACTCAGATGTACGATTTCGAGATACAGCGACTTTGCGTTCCATTGGGGCGTGTTTGGCTGCCCAAAATGCATGAATCTTGCGTATTTGCATAGAATAAAGTGTTTTTCATCTTATAATACGAGCTGAGACGCCTACAGCGAGAATGAAACTCAAATGTACGTCTTCGGTATGAAACGACTTTGCTTTCGATTGGGGCCTGTTTGGGTACTCGAAATGCATGAATCTTCCGTATTTTCATAGAATGAAGTTTTTTTCATCTCAAAATACGAATTGAAACGCCTATAGCGAGTGTGAAACTCAATTGTACGATATCGGTATAAAGCTACTTTGCGTTCGATTGGGGCTTGTTTGGCTGCTCAAAACGCATGAATCTTGCGTATTTATATAGAATGAAGTATTTTTCGTCTCATAATAGGAGCTGGAGACTCATACAGCATGCGTAAAACTCGAATAAAGGACTTCGGTATAAAGCTACTTTGCGTTCGATTGGGGCTTGTTTGGCTGCTCAAAACGCATGAATCTTGCGTATATGTATAGTATGAAGTCTCTTTCATTTCATAATACGAGCTGGAACGCATACAGCGAGCGTTAAACTCGAGTAAACGAATTCGGTATAAGGCGAATTTTTGTTCCTTTGGGACGTGTTTGGCTGCCCAATATGCATGAATCGTGCGTATTCGCATAGAATAAAGTGTTTTTCATCTCAAAATACGAACTCAAGCGCCTACAGGGAGTGTGAAACTCAGATGTACGATTTCGAGATACAGCGACTTTGCGTTCCATTGGGGCGTGTTCGGCTGCCCAAAATGGATGAATCTTGCGTATTTGCTTAGAATAAAGTGTTTTTCATCTTATAATACGAGCTGAAACACCTACAGCGAGTGCGAAACTCAATTGTACGTTTTCGGTATGAAGCGATTTTGCTTTAGATTGGGGCGTGTTTGGCTGCTCAAAACGCATGAATCTTGCGTATTTATATAGAATGAAGTATTTTTCGTCTCATAATGGGAGCTGTAACTCATACAGCATGCGTAAAATTCGAATAAAGGAATTCGGTATAAAGCGACTTTGCGTTCCATTGGGGCGTGTTTGGCTGCCAAGAATGCATTAATCTTGCGTATTTGCGAAGAATAAAGTCATAGAATAAAGTTTCATCTTATAATAAGAGCTGAAACACCTACAGCAAGAGTGAAACTCGAACACACGATTTCGGTATCATAAAGCGACTTTGCGTTCGATTGGGGCGTGTTCGGCTGCCCAAAATGCATGAATCTTGCGTACTTGCATAGAATAAAGTGTTTCTCATCTTATAATACGAGCTGAAACACCTACAGCGAGCGTAAAACTGAAATGTACGTTTTCGGTATATAACGATTTTGCTTTCGATTGGGGGTGTTTGGCTACTCGAAACGCATGAATCTTGCGTATTTGCGTAGAATGAAGTCTTTTTCATCTCACAAAAGGAGCTGAAACGTCTACAATGAGTGTGAAACTCAAATGTACGTGTTCGGTATACAACGACTTTGCATTCGATTGGGGCTTGTTTGGCTGCTCAAAACGCATGAATCTTGCGTATTTGCATAGCTGAAGGACTTTTCATCTCATGGCACGTGCTGGGACGCCTATAGCGAGCGTAAATCTCGAACATACGATTTCGGTATAAAGCGACTTCATGTTCGATTCTGACTTGTTTGACTGCTCAAAACGCATCAATCTTGCGTATTCATATAGAATAAAGTCTTTTTCATTTCATTATACGAGTTGGGACGCGAACAGCGAGCGTAAAACTCGAATAAACTAATTCGGTATAAGGCGACTTTCCGTTCCTTTGGGACGTGTTTGGGTGCTCAAAGTGCCTGAATCTTGCACATTTGCATAGAATGAAGTATTTTTCATGTCACAATACGAGCTGAAACGCCTACCGCGAGTGTGAAACTCAAATGTACGATTTCGGTATAAAGCGACTTTGCGTTCCATTGGGGCGTGTTTGGCTGCTCAAAACGCATGAGTCTTGCGTATTTGTATAGTATGAAGTCTTTTTCATTTCATAATACGCGCTGGAACGTATACAGCGAGCGTAAAACTCGAGTAAACGAATTCGGTATAAGGCGACTTTGCGTTCCATTGGGGCGTGTTTGGCTGCCCAAAATGCATGAATCTTGCGTATTTGCATAGAATGAAGTATTTTTCATCTCAAAATACGAGCTGAAACGTCTACAGCGAGTGTGAAACTCAATTGTACTTTTTCGATATGAAGCGGTTTTGCTTTAGATTGGGGCGTGTTTGGCTGCTCAAAACGCATGAATCTTGCGTATTTATATAGATTGAAGTATTTTTCGTCTCATAATAGGAGCTGTAACTCATACAGCATGCGTAAAACTCGAATAAAGGAATTCGGTATAAAGCATCTTTGCGTTTCATTGGGGCGTGTTAGGCTGCCCAAAATGCATGAATCTTGCGTATTTGCAAAGAATAAAGTTATAGAATAAAGTTTCATCTTATAATATGAGCTGAAACACCTACAGCAAGTGTGAAACTCGAACATACGATTTCGGTATAATAAAGCGACTTTGCGTTCGATCGGGCCTTTTTGGGTACTCGAAATGCATGAATCTTCCGTGATTGCATAGAATGAAGTGTTTTTCATCTCAAAATACGAGCTGAAACGCCTACACCGAGTGTGAAACTCAAATGTACGATTTCGGTATAAAGCGACTTTGCGTTCCATTGGGGCGTGTTTGGCTGCCCAAAATGCAAGAATCTTGCGTATTTGCATAGAATAAAGTGTTTTTCATCTTATAATACGAGCTGAAACACCTAAAGCGAGCGTAAAACTCAAATGTACGTTTTCGGTATAAAGTGATTTTGCTTTCGATTGGGCGTGTTGGGCTACTCGAAACACATGAATCTTGCATACTTGCATAGAATGAAGTGTTTTTCATCTCACAAAAAGAGCTGAAGCGTCTACAGCGAGTGTGAAACTTAAATGTACGTGTTCGGTATAAAACGACTTTGCGTTCCATTGGGGCGTGTTTGGCTGCCCAAAATGCATGAATCTTGCGTATTTGCATAGAATGAAGTGATTTTCATCTTATAATACGAGCTGAAACGCCTACACCGAGTGTGAAACTCAAATGTAGGATTTCCGTATAAAGCGACTTTGCGTTCGACTCGGGCGTGTTTGGCTGCCCAAAAAGCATGAATCTTGCGTATTTGCATACGATGAAGTGGTTTTCATTTCATAATACGAGCTTGAACGTTTACATCGCGTGTGAAACTCAAAAGTACGATTTCGCTATAAAGCGACTTTGCGGTCCATTGGGGCGTGTTTGGCTGCCCAAAATGCATGAATGTTGCGTATTTGCATAGAATAAAGTCATAGAATAAAGTTTCATCTTATAATATGAGCTGAAACACCTACAGCAAGTGTGAAACTCGAACATACGATTTCGGTATATCAAAGCGACTTTGCGTTCGATCGGGCCTTTTTGGGTACTCGAAATGCATGAATCTTCCGTGATTGCATAGAATGAAGTGTTTTTCATCTCAAAATACGAGCTGAAACGCCTACAGCGAGTGTGAAACTCAAATGTACGATTTCGGTATAAAGCGACTTTGCGGTCCATTGGGGCGTGTTTGGCTGCCCAAAATGCATGAATGTTGCGTATTTGCATAGAATAAAGTCATAGAATAAAGTTTCATCTTATAATATGAGCTGGAACACCTACAGCAAGTGTGAAACTCGAACATACGATTTCGGTATAATAAAGCGACTTTGCGTTCGATTAGGGCCTTTTTGGGTAATCGGAATGCATGAACCTTGCATATTTGCATAGAATGAAGTATTTTTCATCTCAAAATACGCGAGCTGAAACGCCTACAGCGAGTGTGAAACTCAAATGTACGATTTCGGTATAAAGCGACTTTGCGTTCCATTGGGGCGTGTTTGGGTGCCCAAAACTGATGAATCTTGCGTATTTGCATAGAATAAAGTGTTTTTCATCTTTATAATACGAGATAAAACACCTACAGCGAGTGTGAAAATCAAATGTACGTTTTCGGTATGAAGCGACTTTGCGATCGATTCGGGCGTGTTTTACTGCCCAAAATGCATGAATCTTGCGTATTTGTATAGAATGAAGTACTTTTCGTCTCATAATACAAGCTGGAACCCCTACAGCATGCGTAAAACTCGAATAAAGGAATTCGGTATAAGGCGACTATGCGTTCGTGTGGGACGTGTTTGGCTGCCCAAAATGCATGAATCTTGCATATTTGCATAGAATGAAGTTTTTTTCATCTTATAATACGAGCTGAAACGCGTACAGCGAGAGTGAAACTCAAATGCACGATTTCGGTATAAAGCGACTTTGCATTCCATTGGGGCGTGTTTGGCTGCCCAAAATGCATGAATCTTGCCTATTTGCATAGAATAAAGTGTTTTTCATCTTATAATACGAGCTGAAACGCCTACAGCGAGTGTGAAAATCGAATGTACGTTTTCGGTATGAAGCGACTTTGCATTCGTTTGGGACGTGTTTTGCTATTCGAAACGCATGAATCTTGCGTATTTGCATAGAATTAAGTGTTTTTCATCTCATAATATGAGCTGGAATGCCTCCCTCTGTAGGCATTCCAGCTCATATTACTTATTATTATTATTATTATTATTAAAACACCAATATACGAATTCGGTATGAGGCGACTATGCGTTCGTGTGGACGTGTTTGGCTGCCCAAAATGCATGAATCTTGCATATTTGCATAAAATGAAGTTTTTTTCATCTTATAATACGAGCTGAAACACCTACAGCGAGTGTGAAACTCAATTGTACGTTTTCGGTATGAAGCGAATTTTCTTTCGATTGGGGCGTGTTTGGCTACTCGAAATGCATGGATCTTGCGTATTTGAATAGAATGAAGTGTATTTCATCTTCTACGAGCGGAAACGCCTACAGCTAGTGTGAAACTCAAATGTACGATTTCGGTATGAAGCGACTTTGCTTTCGATTGGGGCGTGTTTGGCTACTCGAAATGCATGAGTCTTGCGTATTTGAATAGAATGAAGTGTTATTCATCTTCAACGACCGGAAACGCCTACAACTAGTGTGAAACTCAAATGTACGATTTCGGTATAAAGTGACTTTGCGTTCCATTCGGGAGTGTTTGGCTACCCGAAAAGCATGAATCTTGCGTATTTGCATACCATGAAGTATTTTTCATTTTATAATACGAGCTGAAACGCCTACAGCGAGTGTGAAACTCAAATGTACGTTTTCGGTATGAAGCGACTTTGCTTTCGATTGGGGCCTATTTGGGTACTCGAAATCATGAATCTTCCGTATTTGCATACAATGAAGTGTTTTTCATCTCAAAATACGAATTGAAACGCCTACAGCGAGTGTGAAACTCAAATGTACGATATCGGTATAAAGCTACTTTGCTTTCCATTGGGGCGTGTTTGGCTGCCCAAAATGCATGAATCTTGCGTATTTGCATAGAATAAAGTGTTTTTCATCTTATAATACGAGCTGAAACGCCTACAGCGAGTGTGAAACTCAAATGTACATTTTCGGTATGAAGCGACTTTGCTTTCGATTGGGGCCTGTTTGGGTACTCGAAATGCATGAATCTTCCGTATTTGCATAGAATGAAGTGTTTTTCATCTCAAAATACGAACTGAAACGCCTACGGCGAGTGTGAAACTCAAATGTACGATATCGGTATAAAGCTACTTTGCGTTCGACTGGGGCTTGTTTGGCTGCTCAAAACGCATGAATCTTGCGTATTTGTATAGAATGAAGTCTTTTTCATTTCATAATACGAGCTGGAACGCATACAGCGAGCGTAAGACTCGAGTAAACGAATTCGGTATAAGGCGACTTTTTGTTCCTTTGAGACGTGCTTGAGTGCTCAAAATGCCTGAATCTTGCATATTTGCATATACTGAAGTATTTTTCATCTCAAAATACGAGCTGAAACGCCTACAGCGAGTGTGAAACTCAGATGTACGATTTCGGTATAAAGCGACTTTGCGTTCCATTGGGGCGTGTTCGGCTGCCCAAAATGGATGAATCTTGCGGATTTGCATAGAATAAAGTGTTTTTCATCGTATAATACGAGCTGAAACACCTACAGCGAGTGCGAAACTCAATTGTACGCTTTCGGTATGAAGCGATTTTGCTTTCGATTGGGGCGTGTTTGGCTGCTCAAAACGCATGAATCTTGGGTATTTGTATAGAATGAAGTATTTTTCGTCTCATAATACGAGCTGGAACTCATACTGCATGCGTAAAGCTCGAATAAAGGAATTCGGTATAAGGCGACTAAGCGTTCGTGTGGGACGTGTTTGGCTGCCCAAAATGCATGAATCTTGCATATTTGCATAGAATGAAGTTTTTTTCATCTTATAATACGAGCTGAAACGCGTACAGCGAGAGTGAAACTCAAATGCACGATTTCGGTATAAAGCGACTTTGCATTCCATTGGGGCGTGTTTGGCTGCCCAAAATGCATGAATCTTGCCTATTTGCATAGAATAAAGTGTTTTTCATCTTATAATACGAGCTGAAACGCCTACAGCGAGTGTGAAAATCGAATGTACGTTTTCGGTATGAAGCGACTTTGCATTCGTTTGGGACGTGTTTTGCTATTCGAAACGCATGAATCTTGCGTATTTGCATAGAATTAAGTGTTTTTCATCTCATAATATGAGCTGGAATGCCTCCCTCTGTAGGCATTCCAGCTCATATTACTTATTATTATTATTATTATTATTAAAACACCAATATACGAATTCGGTATGAGGCGACTATGCGTTCGTGTGGACGTGTTTAGCTGCCCAAAATGCATGAATCTTGCATATTTGCATAAAATGAAGTTTTTTTCATCTTATAATACGAGCTGAAACACCTACAGCGAGTGTGAAACTCAATTGTACGTTTTCGGTATGAAGCGAATTTTCTTTCGATTGGGGCGTGTTTGGCTACTCGAAATGCATGGATCTTGCGTATTTGAATAGAATGAAGTGTATTTCATCTTCTACGAGCGGAAACGCCTACAGCTAGTGTGAAACTCAAATGTACGATTTCGGTATGAAGCGACTTTGCTTCGATTGGGGCGTGTTTGGCTACTCGAAATGCATGAGTCTTGCGTATTTGAATAGAATGAAGTGTTATTCATCTTCAACGACCGGAAACGCCTACAACTAGTGTGAAACTCAAATGTACGATTTCGGTATAAAGTGACTTTGCGTTCCATTCGGGAGTGTTTGGCTACCCGAAAAGCATGAATCTTGCGTATTTGCATACCATGAAGTATTTTTCATTTTATAATACGAGCTGAAACGCCTACAGCGAGTGTGAAACTCAAATGTACGTTTTCGGTATGAAGCGACTTTGCTTTCGATTGGGGCCTATTTGGGTACTCGAAATCATGAATCTTCCGTATTTGCATACAATGAAGTGTTTTTCATCTCAAAATACGAATTGAAACGCCTACAGCGAGTGTGAAACTCAAATGTACGATATCGGTATAAAGCTACTTTGCTTTCCATTGGGGCGTGTTTGGCTGCCCAAAATGCATGAATCTTGCGTATTTGCATAGAATAAAGTGTTTTTCATCTTATAATACGAGCTGAAACGCCTACAGCGAGTGTGAAACTCAAATGTACATTTTCGGTATGAAGCGACTTTGCTTTCGATTGGGGCCTGTTTGGGTACTCGAAATGCATGAATCTTCCGTATTTGCATAGAATGAAGTGTTTTTCATCTCAAAATACGAACTGAAACGCCTACGGCGAGTGTGAAACTCAAATGTACGATATCGGTATAAAGCTACTTTGCGTTCGACTGGGGCTTGTTTGGCTGCTCAAAACGCATGAATCTTGCGTATTTGTATAGAATGAAGTCTTTTTCATTTCATAATACGAGCTGGAACGCATACAGCGAGCGTAAGACTCGAGTAAACGAATTCGGTATAAGGCGACTTTTTGTTCCTTTGAGACGTGCTTGAGTGCTCAAAATGCCTGAATCTTGCATATTTGCATATACTGAAGTATTTTTCATCTCAAAATACGAGCTGAAACGCCTACAGCGAGTGTGAAACTCAGATGTACGATTTCGGTATAAAGCGACTTTGCGTTCCATTGGGGCGTGTTCGGCTGCCCAAAATGGATGAATCTTGCGGATTTGCATAGAATAAAGTGTTTTTCATCGTATAATACGAGCTGAAACACCTACAGCGAGTGCGAAACTCAATTGTACGCTTTCGGTATGAAGCGATTTTGCTTTCGATTGGGGCGTGTTTGGCTGCTCAAAACGCATGAATCTTGGGTATTTGTATAGAATGAAGTATTTTTCGTCTCATAATACGAGCTGGAACTCATACTGCATGCGTAAAGCTCGAATAAAGGAATTCGGTATAAGGCGACTAAGCGTTCGTGTGGGACGTGTTTGGTTGCCCAAAATGCATGAATCTTGAATATTTGCATAGAATGAAGTTTTTTTCATCTTATAATACGAGCTGAAACGCGTACAGCGAGAGTGAAACTCAAATGCACGATTTCGGTATAAAGCGACTTTGCATTCCATTGGGGCGTGTTTGGCTGCCCAAAATGCATGAATCTTGCCTATTTGCATAGAATAAAGTGTTTTTCATCTTATAATACGAGCTGAAACGCCTACAGCGAGTGTGAAAATCGAATGTACGTTTTCGGTATGAAGCGACTTTGCATTCGTTTGGGACGTGTTTTGCTATTCGAAACGCATGAATCTTGCGTATTTGCATAGAATTAAGTGTTTTTCATCTCATAATATGAGCTGGAATGCCTCCCTCTGTAGGCATTCCAGCTCATATTACTTATTATTATTATTATTATTATTAAAACACCAATATACGAATTCGGTATGAGGCGACTATGCGTTCGTGTGGACGTGTTTGGCTGCCCAAAATGCATGAATCTTGCATATTTGCATAAAATGAAGTTTTTTTCATCTTATAATACGAGCTGAAACACCTACAGCGAGTGTGAAACTCAATTGTACGTTTTCGGTATGAAGCGAATTTTCTTTCGATTGGGGCGTGTTTCGCTACTCGAAATGCATGGATCTTGCGTATTTGAATAGAATGAAGTGTATTTCATCTTCTACGAGCGGAAACGCCTACAGCTAGTGTGAAACTCAAATGTACGATTTCGGTATGAAGCGACTTTGCTTCGATTGGGGCGTGTTTGGCTACTCGAAATGCATGAGTCTTGCGTATTTGAATAGAATGAAGTGTTATTCATCTTCAACGACCGGAAACGCCTACAACTAGTGTGAAACTCAAATGTACGATTTCGGTATAAAGTGACTTTGCGTTCCATTCGGGAGTGTATGGCTGCCCGAAAAGCATGAATCTTGCGTATTTGCATACCATGAAGTATTTTTCATTTTATAATACGAGCTGAAACGCCTACAGCGAGTGTGAAACTCAAATGTACGTTTTCGGTATGAAGCGACTTTGCTTTCGATTGGGGCCTATTTGGGTACTCGAAATCATGAATCTTCCGTATTTGCATACAATGAAGTGTTTTTCATCTCAAAATACGAATTGAAACGCCTACAGCGAGTGTGAAACTCAAATGTACGATATCGGTATAAAGCTACTTTGCTTTCCATTGGGGGGTGTTTGGCTGCCCAAAATGCATGAATCTTGCGTATTTGCATAGAATAAAGTGTTTTTCATCTTATAATACGAGCTGAAACGCCTACAGCGAGTGTGAAACTCAAATGTACATTTTCGGTATGAAGCGACTTTGCTTTCGATTGGGGCCTGTTTGGGTACTCGAAATGCATGAATCTTCCGTATTTGCATAGAATGAAGTGTTTTTCATCTCAAAATACGAACTGAAACGCCTACGGCGAGTGTGAAACTCAACTGTACGATATCGGTATAAAGCTACTTTGCGTTCGACTGGGGCTTGTTTGGCTGCTCAAAACGCATGAATCTTGCGTATTTGTATAGAATGAAGTCTTTTTCATTTCATAATACGAACTGGAACGCATACAGCGAGCGTAAGACTCGAGTAAACGAATTCGGTATAAGGCGACTTTTTGTTCCTTTGAGACGTGCTTGAGTGCTCAAAATGCCTGAATCTTGCATATTTGCATAGAATGAAGTATTTTTCATCTCAAAATACGAGCTGAAACGCCTACAGCGAGTGTGAAACTCAGATGTACGATTTCGGTATAAAGCGACTTTGCGTTCCATTGGGGCGTGTTCGGCTGCCCAAAATGGATGAATCTTGCGGATTTGCATAGAATAAAGTGTTTTTCATCTTATAATACGAGCTGAAACACCTACAGCGAGTGCGAAACTCAATTGTACGTTTTCGGTATGAAGCGATTTTGCTTTCGATTGGGGCGTGTTTGGCTGCTCAAAACGCATGAATCTTGGGTATTTGTCTAGAATGAAGTATTTTTCGTCTCATAATACGAGCTGGAACTCATACAGCATGCGTAAAGCTCGAATAAAGGAATTCGGTATAAGGCGACTAAGCGTTCGTGTGGGACGTGTTTGGTTGCCCAAAATGCATGAATCTTGAATATTTGCATAGAATGAAGTTTTTTTCATCTTATAATACGAGCTGAAACGCGTACAGCGAGAGTGAAACTCAAATGTACGATTTCGGTATAAAGCGACTTTGCGTTAGATTCGGGTGTGTTTGGCTGCTCAAAAAGCATGAATTTTGAGTATTTGCATAGAATGAAGTGGTTATCATTTCATAATACGAGCTTGAACGTTTACATCGAGTGTAAAACTCAAATGTACGATTACGGTATAAAGCGACTTTGCGTTCCATTGGGGCGTGTTTGGCTGCCCAAAATGCATGAATGTTGCGTATTTGCATAGAATAAAGTCATAGAATAAAGTTTCATCTTATAATATGAGCTGAAACAAGTACAGCAAGTGTGAAACTCGAACATACGATTTTGGTATAATAAAGCGACTTTGCGTTCCATTGGGGCGTGTTTGGCTGCCCAAAATGCATGAATCCTGCGTATTTGCATACAATGAAGTGGTTTTCATTTCATAATACGAGCTTGAACGTTTACATCGAGTGTGAAACTCAAATGTACGATTTCTGTATAAAGCGATTTTGCTGTCGATCGGGCGTGTTTGGCTGCTCGAAACGCATGAATCTTGCGTATTTGCATAGAATAAAGTGTTTCTCATCTTACAATACCAGCTGAAACACCTACAGCGAGTGTGAAACTCAGATGTACGATTTCGGTATAAAGCGACTTTGCGTTCCATTGGGGCGTGTTCGGCCGCCCAAAATGGATGAATCTTGCGTATTTGCATAGAATAAAGTGTTTTTCATCTTATAATACGAGCTAAAACACCTACAGCGCGTGCGAAACTCAATTGTACGTTTTCGGTATGAAGCGATTTTGCTTTCGATTGGGGCGTGTTTGGCTGCTCAAAACGCATGAATCTTGCGTATTTGTATAGAATGAAGTCTTTTTTATTTCATAATACGAGCTGGAACGCATACAGCGAGCGTAAGACTCGAGTAAACGAATTCGGTATAAGGCGACTTTTTGTTCCTTTGGGACGTGCTTGAGTGCTCAAAATGCCTGAATCTTGCATATTTGCATAGAATGAATTATTTTTAATCTCAAAATACGAGCTGAAACGCCTACAGCGAGTATGAAACTCAGATGTACGATTTCGGTATAAAGCGACTTTGCGTTCCATTGGGGCGTGTTCGGCTGCCCAAAATGGATGAATCTTGCGGATTTGCATAGAATAAAGTGTTTTTCATCTTATAATACGAGCTGAAACACCTACAGCGAGTGCGAAACTCAATTGTACGTTTTCGGTATGAAGCGATTTTGCTTTCGATTGGGGCGTGTTTGGCTGCTCAAAACGCATGAATCTTGCGTATTTGTATAGAATGAAGTATTTTTCGTCTCATAATACGAGCTAGAACTCATACAGCATGCGTAAAGCTCGAATAAAGGAATTCGGTATAAGGCGACTAAGCGTTCGTGTGGGACGTGTTTGGTTGCTCAAAATGCATGAATCTTGAATATTTGCATAGAATGAAGTTTTTTTCATCTTATAATACGAGCTGAAACGCGTACAGCGAGAGTGAAACTCAAATGTACGATTTCGGTATAAAGCGACTTTGCGTTAGATTCGGGCGTGTTTGGCTGCTCAAAAAGCATGAATTTTGAGTATTTGCATAGAATGAAGTGGTTTTCATTTCATAATACGAGCTTGAACGTTTACATCGAGTGTGAAACTCAAATGTACGATTACGGTATAAAGCGACTTTGCGTTCCATTGGGGCGTGTTTGGCTGCCCAAAATGCATGAATGTTGCGTATTTGCATAGAATAAAGTCATAGAATAAAGTTTCATCTTATAATATGAGCTGAAACAACTACAGCAAGCGTGAAACTCGAACATACGATTTCGGTATAATAAAGCGACTTTGCGTTCCATTGGGGCGTGTTTGGCTGCCCAAAATGCATGAATCCTGCGTATTTGCATACAATGAAGTGGTTTTCATTTCATAATACGAGCTTGAACGTTTACATCGAGTGTGAAACTCAAATGTACGATTTCTGTATAAAGCGATTTTGCTGTCGATCGGGCGTGTTTGGCTGTTCGAAACGCATGAATCTTGCGTATTTGCATAGAATAAAGTGTTTCTCATCTTACAATACCAGCTGAAACACCTACAGCGAGTGTGAAACTCAGATGTACGATTTCGGTATAAAGCGACTTTGCGTTCCATTGGGGCGTGTTCGGCTGCCCAAAATGGATGAATCTTGCGTATTTGCATAGAATAAAGTGTTTTTCATCTTATAATACGAGCTAAAACACCTACAGCGCGTGCGAATCTCAATTGTACGTTTTCGGTATGAAGCGATTTTGCTTTCGATTGGGGCGTGTTTGGCTGCTCAAAACGCATGAATCTTGCGTATTTGTATAGAATGAAGTATTTTTCGTCTCATAATACGAGCTGGAACTCATACAGCAAGCGTAAAACTCGAATAAAGGAATTCGGTATAAAGCATCTTTGCGTTTCATTGGGGCGTGTTAGGCTGCCCAAAATGCATGAATCTTGCGTATTTGCAAAGAATAAAGTCATAGAATAAAAGTTTCATCTTATAATATGAGCTGAAACACCTACAGCAAGTGTGAAACTCGAACATACGATTTCGGTATAATAAAGCGACTTTGCGTTCGATCGGGCCTTTTTGGGTACTCGAAATGCATGAATCTTCCGTGATTGCATAGAATGAAGTGTTTTTCATCTCAAAATACGAGCTGAAACGCCTACACCGAGTGTGAAACTCAAATGTACGATTTCGGTATAAAGCGACTTTGCGTTCCATTGGGGCGTGTTTGGCTGCCCAAAATGCAAGAATCTTGCGTATTTGCATAGAATAAAGTGTTTTTCATCTTATAATACGAGCTGAAACACCTAAAGCGAGCGTAAAACTCAAATGTACGTTTTCGGTATAAAGTGATTTTGCTTTCGATTGGGCGTGTTGGGCTACTCGAAACACATGAATCTTGCATACTTGCATAGAATGAAGTGTTTTTCATCTCACAAAAAGAGCTGAAGCGTCTACAGCGAGTGTGAAACTTAAATGTACGTGTTCGGTATAAAACGACTTTGCGTTCCATTGGGGCGTGTTTGGCTGCCCAAAATGCATGAATCTTGCGTATTTGCATAGAATGAAGTGATTTTCATCTTATAATACGAGCTGAAACGCCTACACCGAGTGTGAAACTCAAATGTAGGATTTCCGTATAAAGCGACTTTGCGTTCGACTCGGGCGTGTTTGGCTGCCCAAAAAGCATGAATCTTGCGTATTTGCATACGATGAAGTGGTTTTCATTTCATAATACGAGCTTGAACGTTTACATCGCGTGTGAAACTCAAATGTACGATTTCGCTATAAAGCGACTTTGCGGTCCATTGGGGCGTGTTTGGCTGCCCAAAATGCATGAATGTTGCGTATTTGCATAGAATAAAGTCATAGAATAAAGTTTCATCTTATAATATGAGCTGAAACACCTACAGCAAGTGTGAAACTCGAACATACGATTTCGGTATATCAAAGCGACTTTGCGTTCGATCGGGCCTTTTTGGGTACTCGAAATGCATGAATCTTCCGTGATTGCATAGAATGAAGTGTTTTTCATCTCAAAATACGAGCTGAAACGCCTACAGCGAGTGTGAAACTCAAATGTACGATTTCGGTATAAAGCGACTTTGCGGTCCATTGGGGCGTGTTTGGCTGCCCAAAATGCATGAATGTTGCGTATTTGCATAGAATAAAGTCATAGAATAAAGTTTCATCTTATAATATGAGCTGAAACACCTACAGCAAGTGTGAAACTCGAACATACGATTTCGGTATAATAAAGCGACTTTGCGTTCGATTAGGGCCTTTTTGGGTAATCGGAATGCATGAACCTTGCATATTTGCATAGAATGAAGTATTTTTCATCTCAAAATACGCGAGCTGAAACGCCTACAGCGAGTGTGAAACTCAAATGTACGATTTCGGTATAAAGCGACTTTGCGTTCCATTGGGGCGTGTTTGGGTGCCCAAAACTGATGAATCTTGCGTATTTGCAGAGAATAAAGTGTTTTTCATCTTTATAATACGAGATAAAACACCTACAGCGAGTGTGAAAATCAAATGTACGTTTTCGGTATGAAGCGACTTTGCGATCGATTCGGGCGTGTTTTACTGCCCAAAATGCATGAATCTTGCGTATTTGTATAGAATGAAGTACTTTTCGTCTCATAATACAAGCTGGAACCCCTACAGCATGCGTAAAACTCGAATAAAGGAATTCGGTATAAGGCGACTATGCGTTCGTGTGGGACGTGTTTGGCTGCCCAAAATGCATGAATCTTGCATATTTGCATAGAATGAAGTTTTTTTCATCTTATAATACGAGCTGAAACGCGTACAGCTAGTGTGAAACTCAAATGTACGATTTCGGTATGAAGGGACTTTGCTTTCGATTGGGGCGTGTTTGGCTACTCGAAATGCATGATTCTTGCGTATTTGTATAGAATGAAGTCTTTTTCATTTCATAATACGAGCTGAAACGCATACAGCGAGCGTGAAACTCCAGTAAACGAATTCGGTATAAGGCGAGTTTCCGTTCCTTTGGGACGTGTTTGGGTGCTCAAAATGCCTGAATCTTGCATATTTGCATAGAATAAAGTATTTTTCGTCTCATAATACGAGCTGGAAATAATACAGCATGCGTAAAACTCGAAAAAAGGAATTCGGTATAAGGCGACTATGCGTTCGTGTGGGACGTGTTTGGCTGCCCAAAATGCATGAATCTTGCGTATTTGTATAGAATGAAGTCTTTTTCATTACATAATACGAGCTGGAACGCATACAGCGAGCGTAAAACTCGAGTAAGCGAATTCGGTATAAGGCGACTTTTTGTTCCTTTGGGACGTGCTTGAGTGCTCAAAATGCCTGATTCTTGCATATTTGCATAGAATGAAGTATTTTTCATCTCAAAATACGACCTGAAACGCCTACAGCGAGTGTGAAACTCAAATGAACGATTTCGGTATAAAGCGACTTTGCGTTCATTGGGGCGTGTTTGGCTGCCCAAAATGCATGAATCTTGCGTATTTGCATAGAATAAAGTGTTTTTCATCTTACAATACGAGCTGAAACACCTACAGCGAGGGTAAAACTCAAATGTACGTTTTCGGTATAAAGTGATTTTGCTTTCGATTGGGCGTGTTGGGCTACTCGAAACACATGAATCTTGCATACTTGCATAGAATGAAGTGTTTTTCATCTTACAAAAAGAGCTGAAACGTCTACAGCGAGTGTGAAACTCAAATGTACGTGTTCGGTATAAAACGAATTTGCGTTCCATTGGGGCGTGTTTGGCCGCCCAAAATGCTTGAATCTTGCGTATTTGCATAGAATAAAGTGTTTTTCATCTTATAATACGAGCTGAAACGCCTACAGCGAGTGTGAAACTCAAATGTACGATTTCGGTATAAAGCGACTTTGCGTTCGATTGGGGCTTGTTTGACTGCCCAAAATGCATGAATCTTGCTTTTTTCCATACAATGAGGTGGTTTTCATTTCATAATACGAGCTTGAACGTTTACATCGAGTGTGAAACTCAAATGTACGATTTCGGTATAAAGTGATTTTGCTGTCGATCGGGCGAGTTTGTCTACTCGAAACGCATGAATCTTGCATGTTTGCATAGAATGAAGTTTTTTTTCATCTCACAAAACGATCTGAAACGTCTACAGCGAGTGTGAAACTCAAATGTACGATTTCGGTATAAAGCGACTTTGCGTTCGATTGGCGCTTGTTTGGGTGCCAAAAATGCATGAATCTTGCGTATTTGCATAGAATAAGGTGTTTCCATCTTACAATACGAGTTGAAACACCTACAGCAAGTGTGAATCTCAAATGTACGTTTTCGGTATGAAGCGACTTTGCTTTCGATTGGGGCGTGTTTGGCTACTCGAAATGCATGAGTCTTGCGTATTTGAATAGAATGAAGTGTTTTTCATCTTATACGAGCTGAAACGCTTACAGCGAGTGTGAAACTCAAATGTACGATTTCGGTATAAAGCGACTTTGCGTTCGATTGGGGCTTGTCTGGCTGCTCAAAACGCATGAATCTCGGGTATTTGCATAGCTTGAAGTACTTTTCGTCTCATGGCACGAGCTGGGACGCCTATAGCGAGCGTAAATCTCGAACATACGATTTCGGTATAAAGCGACTTTGCTTTCGATTCTGACTTGTTTGGCTGCTCAAAACTCATCAATCTTGCGTATTTGTATAGAATGAAGTCTTTTTCATTTCATAATACAAGCTGGAACGCGAACAGCGAGCGTAAAACTCGAATAAACGAATTCGGTATAAGGCGACTTTCCGTTCCTTTGGGACGTGTTTGGGTGCTCAAAGTGCCTGAATCTTGCACATTTGCATAGAATGAAGTATTTTTCATCTTATAATACGAGCTGAAACGCCTACAGCGAGTGTGAAACTCAAATGTACGATTTCGGTATAAAGCGACGTTGCGTTCCATTGGGGCGTGTTTGGCTGCCCAAAATGCATGAATCTTGCGTATTTGCAAAGAATAAAGTCATAGAATAAAGTTTTATCTTATTATATGAGCTGGAACACCTAGAGCAAGTGTGAAACTCGAACATACGATTTCGGTATAATAAAGCGACTTTGCGTTCGATTGGGGCCTTTTTGGGTACTCGAAATGCATGAATCTTCCGTGATTGCATAGAATGAAGTGTTTTTCATTTCAAAATACGAGCTGAAACGCCTACAGCGAGTGTGAAACTCAAATGTACGATTTCGGTATAAAGCCACTTTGCGTTCCATTGGAGCTGTTGGGCTACTCGAAACGCATGAATCTTGCGTATTTGCATAGCTTGAAGTACTTTTCATCTCATAGCACGAGCTGGGACGTCTATAGCGAGCGTAAATCTCGAACATACGATTTCGGTATAAAGCGACTTTACGTTCGATTCTGACTTGTTTGGCTGCTCAAAACGCATCAATCTTGCGTATTTGTATAGAATAAAGTCTTTCTCATTTCATAATACGAGCTGGGACGCGAACAGCGAGCGTAAAACTCGAATAAACGAATTCGGTATAAGGCGAATTTCCGTTCCTTTGGGACGTGTTTGGGTGCTCAAAGTTCCTGAATCTTGCACATTTGCAAAGAATGAAGTATTTTTCATCTCACAATACGAGCTGAAACGCCTACCGCGAGTGTGAAACTCAAATGTACGATTTCGGTATAAAGCGACTTTGCGTTAGATTCGGGCGTGTTTGACTGCTCAAAACGCATGAATCTTGCGTATTTGTATAGTATGAAGTCTCTTTCATTTCATAATACGAGCTGGAACTCATACAGCATGCGTAAAACTCGAATAAAGGAATTCGGTATAAGGCGACTAAGCGTTCGTGTGGGACGTGTTTGGCTGCCCAAAATGCATGAATCTTGAATATTTGCATAGAATGAAGTTTTTTTCATCTTACAATACGAGCTGAAACGCGTACAGCGAGAGTGAAACTCAAATGTACGATTTCGGTATAAAGCGACTTTGCGTTCGATTCGGGCGTGTTTGGCTGCCCAAAAAGCATGAATCTTGCGTATTTGCATACAATGAAGTGGTTTTCATTTCATAGTACGAGCTTGAACGTTTACATCGAGTGTGAAACTCAAATGTACGATTTCGGTATAAAGCGAATTGCGTTCCATTTGGGCGTGTTTGGCTGCCCAATATGCATGAATCGTGCGTATTTGCATAGAATAAAGTGTTTTTCATCTCAAAATACGAACTCAAGCGCCTACAGGGAGTGTGAAACTCAGATGTACGATTTCGGAATACAGCGACTTTGCGTTCTATTGGGGCGTGTTTGGCTGCCCAAAATGCATGAATCTTGCGTATTTGCATAGAATAAAGTGTTTTTCATCTTATAATACGAGCTGAAACGCCTACAGCGAGAATGAAACTCAAATGTACGTCTTCGGTATGAAACGACTTTGCTTTCGATTGGGGCCTGTTTGGGTACTCGAAATGCATGAATCTTCCGTATTTTCATAAAATGAAGTGTTTTTCATCTCAAAATACGAATTGAAACGCCTATAGAGAGTGTGAAACTCAATTGTACGATATCGGTATAAAGCTACTTTGCGTTCGATTGGGGCTTGTTTGGCTGCTCAAAACGCATGAATCTTGCGTATATGTATAGTATGAAGTCTCTTTCATTTCATAATACGAGCTGGAACGCATACAGCGAGCGTTAAACTCGAGTAAACGAATTCGGTATAAGGCGACTTTTTGTTCCTTTGGGACGTGTTTGGGTGCTCAAAATGCCTGAATCTTGCATATTTGCATAGAATGAATTATTTTTAATCTCAAAATACGAGCTGAAACGCCTACAGCGAGTGTGAAACTCAGATGTACGATTTCGGTATAAAGCGACTTTGCGTTCCATTGGGGCGTGTTCGGCTGCCCAAAATGGATGAATCTTGCGTATTTGCATAGAATAAAGTGTTTTTCATCTTATAATACGAGCTGAAACACCCACAGCGAGTGCGATACTCAATTGTACGTTTTCGGTATGAAGCGATTTTGCTTTCGATTGGGGCGTGTTTGGCTGCTCAAAATGCGTGAATCTTGCGTATTTCTATAGAATGAAGTATTTTTCGTCTCACAATACGAGCTGGAACTCATACAGCATGCGTAAAACTCGAATAAAGGAATTCGGTATAAGGCGACTAAGCGTTCGTGTGGGACGTGTTTGGCTGCCAAAAATGCATGAATCTTGAATATTTGCATAGAATGAAGTTTTTTTCATCTTATAATACGAGCTGAAACGCGTACAGCGAGAGTGAAACTCAAATGCACGATTTCGGTATAAAGCGACTTTGCATTCCATTGGGGCGTGTTTGGCTGCCCAAAATGCATGAATCTTGCCTATTTGCATAGAATAAAGTGTTTTTCATCTTATAATACGAGCTGAAACGCCTACAGCGAGTGTGAAAATCGAATGTACGTTTTCGGTATGAAGCGACTTTGCATTCGTTTGGGACGTGTTTTGCTATTCGAAACGCATGAATCTTGCGTATTTGCATAGAATTAAGTGTTTTTCATCTCATAATATGAGCTGGAATGCCTCCCTCTGTAGGCATTCCAGCTCATATTACTTATTATTATTATTATTATTATTAAAACACCAATATACGAATTCGGTATGAGGCGACTATGCGTTCGTGTGGACGTGTTTGGCTGCCCAAAATGCATGAATCTTGCATATTTGCATAAAATGAAGTTTTTTTCATCTTATAATACGAGCTGAAACACCTACAGCGAGTGTGAAACTCAATTGTACGTTTTCGGTATGAAGCGAATTTTCTTTCGATTGGGGCGTGTTTGGCTACTCGAAATGCATGGATCTTGCGTATTTGAATAGAATTAAGTGTATTTCATCTTCTACGAGCGGAAACGCCTACAGCTAGTGTGAAACTCAAATGTACGATTTCGGTATGAAGCGACTTTGCTTTCGATTGGGGCGTGTTTGGCTACTCGAAATGCATGAGTCTTGCGTATTTGAATAGAATGAAGTGTTATTCATCTTCAACGACCGGAAACGCCTACAACTAGTGTGAAACTCAAATGTACGATTTCGGTATAAAGTGACTTTGCGTTCCATTCGGGAGTGTTTGGCTACCCGAAAAGCATGAATCTTGCGTATTTGCATACCATGAAGGATTTTTCATTTTATAATACGAGCTGAAACGCCTACAGCGAGTGTGAAACTCAAATGTACGTTTTCGGTATGAAGCGACTTTGCTTTCGATTGGGGCCTATTTGGGTACTCGAAATCATGAATCTTCCGTATTTGCATACAATGAAGTGTTTTTCATCTCAAAATACGAATTGAAACGCCTACAGCGAGTGTGAAACTCAAATGTACGATATCGGTATAAAGCTACTTTGCTTTCCATTGGGGCGTGTTTGGCTGCCCAAAATGCATGAATCTTGCGTATTTGCATAGAATAAAGTGTTTTTCATCTTATAATACGAGCTGAAACGCCTACAGCGAGTGTGAAACTCAAATGTACATTTTCGGTATGAAGCGACTTTGCTTTCGATTGGGGCCTGTTTGGGTACTCGAAATGCATGAATCTTCCGTATTTGCATAGAATGAAGTGTTTTTCATCTCAAAATACGAACTGAAACGCCTACGGCGAGTGTGAAACTCAAATGTACGATATCGGTATAAAGCTACTTTGCGTTCGACTGGGGCTTGTTTGGCTGCTCAAAACGCATGAATCTTGCGTATTTGTATAGAATGAAGTCTTTTTCATTTCATAATACGAGCTGGAACGCATACAGCGAGCGTAAGACTCGAGTAAACGAATTCGGTATAAGGCGACTTTTTGTTCCTTTGAGACGTGCTTGAGTGCTCAAAATGCCTGAATCTTGCATATTTGCATATAATGAAGTATTTTTCATCTCAAAATACGAGCTGAAACGCCTACAGCGAGTGTGAAACTCAGATGTACGATTTCGGTATAAAGCGACTTTGCGTTCCATTGGGGCGTGTTCGGCTGCCCAAAATGGATGAATCTTGCGTATTTGCATAGAATAAAGTGTTTTTCATCTTATAATACGAGCTAAAACACCTACAGCGCGTGCGAATCTCAATTGTACGTTTTCGGTATGAAGCGATTTTGCTTTCGATTGGGGCGTGTTTGGCTGCTCAAAACGCATGAATCTTGCGTATTTGTATAGAATGAAGTATTTTTCGTCTCATAATACGAGCTGGAACTCATACAGCAAGCGTAAAACTCGAATAAAGGAATTCGGTATAAGGCGACTAAGCGTTCGTGTGGGACGTGTTTGGCTGCCAAAAATGCATGAATCTTGAATATTTGCATAGAATGAAGTTTTTTTCATCTTATAATACGAGCTGAAACGCCTACAGCGAGAGTGAAACTCAAATGTACGATTTCGGTATAAAGCGACTTTGCGTTCCATTGGGGCGTGTTTGGCTGCCCAAAATGCATGAATCTTGCGTATTTGCATAGAATAAAGTGTTTTTCATCTTATAATCCGAGCTGAAACGCCTACAGCGAGTGTGAAACTCAAATGTACGTTTTCGGTATGCAGCGACTTTGCTTTCAATTGAGGCCTGTTTGGGTACTCGAAATGCATGAATCTTCCGTATTTGCATAGAATGAAGTGTTTTTCATCTCAAAATACGAACTGAAACGCCTACAGCGAGTGTGAAACTCAGATGTACGATTTCGGTATAAAGCGACTTTGCGTTTCATTGGGGCGTGTTTGGCTGCCCAAAATGCATGAATCTTGCGTATTTGCATAGAATAAAGTGTTTTTCATCTTATAATACGAGCTGAAACGCCTACAGCGAGAGTGAAACTCAAATGTACGTTTTCGGTATGAAACGACTTTGCTTTCGATTGGGGCCTGTTTGGGTACTCGAAATGCATGAATCTTCCGTATTTTCTTAGAATGAAGTGTTTTTCATCTCAAAATACGAATTGAAACGCCTATAGCGAGTGTGAAACTCAAATGTACGATATCGGTATAAAGCTACTTTGCGTTCGATTGGGGCTTGTTTGGCTGCTCAAAACGCATGAATCTTGCGTATTTGTATAGTATGAAGTCTCTTTCATTTCATAATACGAGCTGGAACGCATACAGCGAGCGTAAAACTCGAGTAACCGAATTCGGTATAAGGCGACTTTTTGTTCCTTTGGGACGTGCTTGAGTGCTCAAAATGCCTGAATCTTGCATATTTGCATAGAATGAAGTATTTTTCATCTCAAAATACGAGCTGAAACGCCTACAGCGAGAGTGAAACTCAAATGTACGATTTCGGTATAAAGCGACTTTGCGTTCCATTGGGGCGTGTTTGGCTGCCCAAAATGCATGAATCTTGCGTATTTGCATAGAATAAAGTGTTTTTCATCTTATAATCCGAGCTGAAACGCCTACAGCGAGTGTGAAACTCAAATGTACGTTTTCGGTATGCAGCGACTTTGCTTTCAATTGAGGCCTGTTTGGGTACTCGAAATGCATGAATCTTCCGTATTTGCATAGAATGAAGTGTTTTTCATCTCAAAATACGAACTGAAACGCCTACAGCGAGTGTGAAACTCAGATGTACGATTTCGGTATAAAGCGACTTTGCGTTTCATTGGGGCGTGTTTGGCTGCCCAAAATGCATGAATCTTGCGTATTTGCATAGAATAAAGTGTTTTTCATCTTATAATACGAGCTGAAACGCCTACAGCGAGAGTGAAACTCAAATGTACGTTTTCGGTATGAAACGACTTTGCTTTCGATTGGGGCCTGTTTGGGTACTCGAAATGCATGAATCTTCCGTATTTTCATAGAATGAAGTGTTTTTCATCTCAAAATACGAATTGAAACCCCTATAGCGAGTGTAAAACTCAAATGTACGATATCGGTATAAAGCTACTTTGCGTTCGATTGGGGCTTGTTTGCCTGCTCAAAACGCCTGAATCTTCCGTATTTGTATAGTATGACGTCTCTTTCATTTCATAATACGAGCTGGAACGCATACAGCGAGCGTAAAACTCGAGTAAACGAATTCGGTATAAGGCGACTTTTTGTTCCTTTGGGACGTGTTTGGGTGCTCAAAATGCCTGAATCTTGCATATTTGCATAGAATGAAGTATTTTTAATCTAAAAATACGAGCTGAAACGCCTACAGCGAGTGAGAAAATCAAATGTACGTTTTCGGTATGAATGTTACGTCCTGGGTCAAATTCGGGACAGAAGGAGTAATCGACACTCACAAAATTTTTTTTTTTTGGAACAATTAGTCGATACGCATAACACCGAAGACAATACGGTATAATAATCCCACGTTATCATTTTATTGTTAATAATAATCAACAACAATCGCCTTAAACAAATAATAATAAACTAAATCAAGTATAACGTAAGACGATATATAGCGGTAATAAACGCCAAAGCGAAACTACATATATGGCAAAGGGATAAACCAACAAAATTCAGTAAACTTCAAGTTGCAAGAAAAACAAAACCGCGAGGCTTAAACAAAATCTGAACACGCTAAAAGAAGCGGAAAACCCTCGCGAATACTTTATCCCTGCCAATCCAATACCCTCTGAGGTGTATTTTCGCCACCGTTAACGGTTTCCGAAAAGGTGCGCATGACCTTGGAAAATAAGTAAATTAATTCTGTAACTCAAATGGGAAGCAGGAATCGTTTAAAAATTGGCAGACGAACTAAAAACATAGCAATAAATCGACGAAAATTCGAACAAGTAAATAAACATTATTAATAATAAATAAAATTGTTAATAAATAATTTTCGAACATTCTAATACGCGCAACGCCGGAGTGCCGTTTAGACACGACACTCGACGGCATAAAACAAGAATAAACAAACATTAATTAACAATAAATAAATAATATTATTTACAAATATTTTCGATACCGCATAACGCCGGAGTGCCGTGTAGACACGACACTCGACGGCATAAAACAAAAATAAATACACATTAATTAACAATAAATAAATAATATTATTTTCAAATATTTCAATACGCACAACGCCGGAGTGCCGTGTAGACACGACACTCGACGGCACTAAACAGTAATAAATAAACATTATTCAACAATAAAGAAACCAATGTTACTAATAAATAACTCCACAACATTTTTATACAAACACCACCGGAATATCACTATCAAAATGATATTCGGTGGCACTGAATACGTAATAACGGGATATCACGTTTATAAATATTAAGATAACAATTGTCGATAATTAATTATCAGCTCAAAGCAAATACACGCACCACCCGAAATATCTGGATGGGTGCATCTCCAATATCATCAAACGACAAACCATGTGTTTACTATTAATTGTTAATAACATTTGTAACCGTAAAACTTATATGTAATAATACGTATACTTACACTGGGGATTTGGAAAAATTAACCATCATATTAATCATGTAAAAACCAAATGGTTAAATAATTAGTATTAATAATAATAAGCCATCTTTAATAATGTATCGGATGGCGGAGCGAGTATAAGACCGGACGCAACCGCGACAAAGCTCCGAGAATCGCCACCGATAAGGGCCCTCTAAGAAACGAGCCCGTGGGATGCTGCAACGGCACGGCTGCCGTGGGACCGGACGCGATCGCGACAGAGCTCCGAGAATCGCCACCGATAAGAGCTCTCCAAGAAGCGAGCTCATGGGACGCTGCATTGGCACGGCTACCGTGGGACAAAGGCAGTACCACGACCAGAGGCAGTGCTACCGCGAGACCGGACGCAACTCCGACAACGGCTCCGAGAATCGCCGCCGATAAGACGGTCCCAAGAAGCCCTCTGCCGTTGGGACTCGAGGCGAGAGACCGGACGAGGCTCGGACAAACAACTCCGAGAAACACCAGCCGATAAGGCGATCCCGAGAAGTTCTCTGCCGTTGGGACTCAGACCCGTGGGATGCTGCATAAGCACGGGGCTCCATGAAAACGGCTGCCCCACCATTGGACGGCTCGCTTCCACGTAGCCCCGCCGATAAGGCGGTCTCGAGAAGCTCTCCGCCGTGAGACAAAGGCGGCCCCCACTCTAAGGGACAGCACGAATGCGAGAGGCTGCCCCACCATCGTCCATCTTGGTGCCGCAAGACAGCAGCGGCCCCCACTCCAAGGCACAGCTACGAGAGGCTGCCCCACCATCATCCATTGCTCTGCCGCAAAACAGCAGCGGCCCCCACTTCAAGGGACAGCACAGCTACGAGAGGCTGCCCCACCATCATCCATTGCTCTGCCGCAAAACAGCAGCGGCCCCCACTTCAAGGGACAGCACAGCGACGAGAGGCTGCCCCACCATCATCCATTGCTCTGCCGCAAGACAGCAGAGGCCCCCACTTCAAGGGACAGCACGGCTACGAGCGGCTGCCCCACCATCAGTCATCATGGTGCCGCGAGACAACGGCGGCCCCCACTCAGGGGACAGTGCGGCTACAAGCGGCTGCCCCACCTATCATCCATCACGCTACCATGAGCGCCTGCCCCACCACAGGGCGACATACGGGAGCGACGAATCATTGGCCAGTGCAGCGGAGCGAATCCGCGAGGGCCTCCCCGCCACCGACCACGGACTCGGGAGACTCGCGGGTCAGGAGCGCTCCGATGGATCTTCAGTTCTTCTACGACTCTCGACACCGGTGGTCGACTGAAAGGGTGCTCTCGAAGAGACCCTCGCGAACCCCGGGTATTCCTTTGTTATAAAATAACAATCATCATTTGTATTTGACAATAAATATTAAAAATCGCGATTGATACCTGGCGTCCAGGCGGTATTTCACCGGTATAAGATATCTCTAGCGAACAGTTCATACTTTACAATAAATATCAAGATATTCCTTTCGAATCCTAACGATCCGAATTAATAAAACAATTAAATATAATAAATCGCAAAATCTATCCCTCGACAATAAACGATAAACGACGATCCGCCAGAGGCACCGCGTCTCTATTCAACAAGTGGTAATAAACGTAAGTACAGTAAGAAGGTTACCCACAATCATTGGACATTTTTATCACAAATTACGAGTATTTCACATTTGTTGACGCAAAACAACTTATTCCTTGCCCTTATACCATAAAATATCAATTAGATAAGGTCAATAAGCTTAAAAACATTGGATTTTATGAAGATCAGTCTCGACAGTGGTCGATTCTGATATATATGAAATCGCAAGCTTCCTGGTCGAGACCAGTATAATATATCAATTAATTAAGGTCTATTAAGCTTAAAAACATTGGATTTTATGAAGATCAGTCTCGGCAGCGGTCGATTCTGATATATATGAAATCGCAAGCTTCCTGGTCGAGACCAGTATAATATATCAATTAATTAAGGTCAATTAAGCTTAAAAACATTGGATTTTATGAAGATCAGTCTCGGCAGCGGTCGATTCTGATATATATGAAATCGCAAGCTTTCTGGTCAAGACCAGTATAATATATCTATCAAATAAGGACAATAGATTTAAAAGCACTGAATCTTATATAGACCAGACTCGACGACGATTGAGTCTGATATAGATGAGATTGCAACCTTCCTAGTTAAGGATAATAGGATAAAGTCCTTAGTATTAAATACTTTCCAAAACCTATAAAATGCATGTCAACAAATGTGAACTGGTCGTATTCCATAAAATCTAATGGATCGTAGACGTACAAAGCAAAGAGTCCAATTGCGTGGAGGCCGAACTGTCGTCGTAGCAAACGTAAATTCACGTAAAGGAGTTCGCCGAATAACAGCCCAGGTTTCTCGAATTTCCGCCATACCTACGTTGATCGCAGAAAATCGGAACAATATTGCGGACATCGCTGGTGAAAATTCCATTCCTGTCGGGAACAGGCTCCCTACGAGAAATCCACCGACTGTCGTATCCGACGTCATTTTGATAAATCATAAAATTCTCATAATCCGCGACTATCCTCACGGCAATCAACCCGTGTCGACACAGATTCGGCATCCTCTGCCAAATCCCGTGACAAGTATCGAGGACGACGACAGCTCAGACGCTTCTACGGTAACCAACGAGGACAGGCCATCTCCGGCATCTTCTCCAGAGCTGATCCTTGGAAAATAGCGCCTTCAACCCGCTACGCCCGGAAGCTCATCACATGCCATCAAAACATCAAAACATCGAGAATCAAGGTACGTAGCAAAATACATATAATACTCATCCAGTACTGCTCGGATCCCTAACCGGCGCATTCCGGTTTAAATACGGAGCATCCTCGTATAACCAGCTACCAGTCGCTCAAACTGAAAATTAAGAATTCCAGCAAAAAAAAAAGAAAGGAATAAATCCATTAAAATCAAAGCCGCGACGTAACAAATGGACGTTTTCGGTATGAAGCGACTTTGCTTTCGATTGGGGCCTATTTGGGTACTCGAAATCATGAATCTTCCGTATTTGCATACAATGAAGTGTTTTTCAACTCAAAATACGATCTGAAACGCCTACAGCGAGTGTGAAACTCAAATGTACGATATCGGTATAAAGCTACTTTGCGTTCCATTGGGGCGTGTTTGGCTGCCCAAAATGCATGAATCTTGCGTATTTGCATAGAATAAAGTGTTTTTCATCTTATAATACGAGCTGAAACGCCTACACCGAGTGTGAAACTCAAATGTACGTTTTCGGTATGAAGCGACTTTGCTTTCGATTGGGGCCTGTTTGGGTACTCGAAATGCATGAATCTTCCGTATTTGCATAGAATGAAGTGTTTTTCATCTCAAAATACGAACTGAAACGCCTACGGCGAGTGTGAAACTCAAATGTACGATATCGGTATAAAGCTACTTTGCGTTCGACTGGGGCTTGTTTGGCTGCTCAAAACGCATGAATCTTGCGTATTTGTATAGAATGAAGTCTTTTTCATTTCATAATACGAACTGGAACGCATACAGCGAGCGTAAGACTCGAGTAAACGAATTCGGTATAAGGCGACTTTTTGTTCCTTTGAGACGTGCTTGAGTGCTCAAAATGGCTGAATCTTGCATATTTGCATAGAATGAAGTATTTTTCATCTCAAAATACGAGCTGAAACGCCTACAGCGAGTGTGAAACTCAGATGTACGATTTCGGTATAAAGCGACTTTGCGTTCCATTGGGGCGTGTTCGGCTGCCCAAAATGGATGAATCTTGCGGATTTGCATAGAATAAAGTGTTTTTCATCTTATAATACGAGCTGAAACACCTACAGCGAGTGCGAAACTCAATTGTACGTTTTCGGTATGAAGCGATTTTGCTTTCGATTGGGGCGTGTTTGGCTGCTCAAAACGCATGAATCTTGGGTATTTGTCTAGAATGAAGTATTTTTCGTCTCATAATACGAGCTGGAACTCATACAGCATGCGTAAAGCTCGAATAAAGGAATTCGGTATAAGGCGACTAAGCGTTCGTGTGGGACGTGTTTGGTTGCCCAAAATGCATGAATCTTGAATATTTGCATAGAATGAAGTTTTTTTCATCTTATAATACGAGCTGAAACGCGTACAGCGAGAGTGAAACTCAAATGTACGATTTCGGTATAAAGCGACTTTGCGTTAGATTCGGGTGTGTTTGGCTGCTCAAAAAGCATGAATTTTGAGTATTTGCATAGAATGAAGTGGTTTTCATTTCATAATACGAGCTTGAACGTTTACATCGAGTGTGAAACTCAAATGTACGATTACGGTATAAAGCGACTTTGCGTTCCATTGGGGCGTGTTTGGCTGCCCAAAATGCATGAATGTTGCGTATTTGCATAGAATAAAGTCATAGAATAAAGTTTCATCTTATAATATGAGCTGAAACAACTACAGCAAGCGTGAAACTCGAACATACGATTTCGGTATAATAAAGCGACTTTGCGTTCCATTGGGGCGTGTTTGGCTGCCCAAAATGCATGAATCCTGCGTATTTGCATACAATGAAGTGGTTTTCATTTCATAATACGAGCTTGAACGTTTACATCGAGTGTGAAACTCAAATGTACGATTTCTGTATAAAGCGATTTTGCTGTCGATCGGGCGTGTTTGGCTGTTCGAAACGCATGAATCTTGCGTATTTGCATAGAATAAAGTGTTTCTCATCTTACAATACCAGCTGAAACACCTACAGCGAGTGTGAAACTCAGATGTACGATTTCGGTATAAAGCGACTTTGCGTTCCATTGGGGCGTGTTCGGCTGCCCAAAATGGATGAATCTTGCGTATTTGCATAGAATAAAGTGTTTTTCATCTTATAATACGAGCTAAAACACCTACAGCGCGTGCGAATCTCAATTGTACGTTTTCGGTATGAAGCGATTTTGCTTTCGATTGGGGCGTGTTTGGCTGCTCAAAACGCATGAATCTTGCGTATTTGTATAGAATGAAGTATTTTTCGTCTCATAATACGAGCTGGAACTCATACAGCAAGCGTAAAACTCGAATAAAGGAATTCGGTATAAGGCGACTAAGCGTTCGTGTGGGACGTGTTTGGCTGCCAAAAATGCATGAATCTTGAATATTTGCATAGAATGAAGTTTTTTTCATCTTATAATACGAGCTGAAACGCGTACAGCGAGAGTAAAACTTAAATGTACGATTTCGGTATAAACCGACTTTGCGTTCCATTGGGGCGTGTTTCGCTGCCCAAAATGCATGAATCTTGCCTATTTGCATAGAATAAAGTGTTTTTCATCTTATAATACGAGCTGAAATGCGTACAGCGAGAGTGAAACTCAAATGTACGATTTCGGTATAAAGCGACTTTGCGTTAGATTCGGGCGTGTTTGGCTGCTCAAAAAGCATGAATTTTGAGTATTTGCATAGAATGAAGTGGTTTTCATTTCATAATACGAGCTTGAACGTTTACATCGAGTGTGAAATTCAAATGTACGATTACGGTATAAAGCGACTTTGCGTTCCATTGGGGCGTGTTGGCTGCCCAAAATGCATGAATGTTGCGTATTTGCATAGAATAAAGTCATAGAATAAAGTTTCATCTTATAATATGAGCTGAAACAACTACAGCAAGTGTGAAACGCGAACATACTATTTCGGTATAATAAAGCGACTTTGCGTTCCATTGGGGCGTGTTTGGCTGCCCAAAATGCATGAACCTTGCGTATTTGCATAGAATAAAGTGTTTTTCATCTTATAATACGAGCTGAAACACCTACAGCGAGTGTGAACCTCAAATGTGAGTTTTCGGTATGAAGCGACTTTGCATTCGTTTGGGACGTGTTTTGCTATTCGAAACGCATGAATCTTGCGTATTTGCATGGAATTAAGTGTTTTTCATCTTATAATATGAGCTGGAATGCCTACCTCTATAGGCATTCCAGCTCATATTACTCATTATTATTATTATTATTATTAAAACACCAATATACGAATTCGGTATGAGGCGACTTTACGTTCGATTGGGGCGTGTTTGACTGCCCAAAATGCATGAATCTTGCGTATTTGCATAGAATGATGTGATTTTCATCTTATAATACGAGCTGAAACGCCTACACCGAGTGTGAAACTCAAATGTACGATTTCGGTATAAAGCGACTTTGCGTTCGATTCGGGCGTGTTTGGCTGCCCAAAAAGCATGAATCTTGCGTATTTGCGTAGAATGAAGTCTTTTTCATTTCACAAAAGGAGCTGAAACGTCTACAGTGAGTGTGAAACTCAAATGTACGTGTTCGGTATACAACGACTTTGCATTCGATTGGGGCTTGTTTGGCTGCTCAAAACGCATGAATCTTGCGTATTTGCATAGCTGAAGTACTTTTCATCTCATGGCACGTGCTGGGACGCCTATAGCGAGCGTAAATCTCGAACATACGATTTCGGTATAAAGCGACTTCACGTTCGATTCTGACTTGTTTGACTGCCCAAAACGCATCAATCTTGCGTATTTATATAGAATAAAGTCTTTTTCATTTCATTATACGAGTTGGGACGCGAACAGCGAGCGTAAAACTCGAATAAACTAATTCGGTATAAGGCGACTTTCCGTTCCTTTGGGACGTGTTTGGGTGCTCAAAGTGCCTGAATCTTGCACATTTGCATAGAATGAAGTATTTTTCAAGTCACAATACGAGCTGAAACGCCTACCGCGAGTGTGAAACTCAAATGTACGATTTCGGTATAAAGCGACTTTGCGTTCCATTGGGGCGTGTTTGGCTGCTCAAAACGCATGAATCTTGCGTATTTGTATAGTATGAAGTCTTTTTCATTTCATAATACGCGCTGGAACGCATACAGCGAGCGTAAAACTCGAGTAAACGAATTCGGTATAAGGCGACTTTGCGTTCCATTGGGGCGTGTTTGGCTGCCCAAAATGCATGAATCTTGCGTATTTGCATAGAATGAAGTATTTTTCATCTCAAAATACGAGCTGAAACGTCTACAGCGAGTGTGAAACTCAATTGTACTCTTTCGCTATGAAGCGGTTTTGCTTTAGATTGGGGCGTGTTTGGCTGCTCAAAACGCATGAATCTTGCGTATTTATATAGATTGAAGTATTTTTCGTCTCATAATAGGAGCTGTAACTCATACAGCATGCGTAAAACTCGAATAAAGGAATTCGGTATAAAGCATCTTTGCGTTTCATTGGGGCGTGTTAGGCTGCCCAAAATGCATGAATCTTGCGTATTTGCAAAGAATAAAGTCATAGAATAAAGTTTCATCTTATAATATGAGCTGAAACACCTACAGCAAGTGTGAAACTCGAACATACGATTTCGGTATAATAAAGCGACTTTGCGTTCGATCGGGCCTTTTTGGGTACTCGAAATGCATGAATCTTCCGTGATTGCATAGAATGAAGTGTTTTTCATCTCAAAATACGAGCTGAAACGCCTACACCGAGTGTGAAACTCAAATGTACGATTTCGGTATAAAGCGACTTTGCGTTCCATTGGGGCGTGTTTGGCTGCCCAAAATGCAAGAATCTTGCGTATTTGCATAGAATAAAGTGTTTTTCATCTTATAATACGAGCTGAAACACCTAAAGCGAGCGTAAAACTCAAATGTACGTTTTCGGTATAAAGTGATTTTGCTTTCGATTGGGCGTGTTGGGCTACTCGAAACACATGAATCTTGCATACTTGCATAGAATGAAGTGTTTTTCATCTCACAAAAAGAGCTGAAGCGTCTACAGCGAGTGTGAAACTTAAATGTACGTGTTCGGTATAAAACGACTTTGCGTTCCATTGGGGAGTGTTTGGCTGCCCAAAATGCATGAATCTTGCGTATTTGCATAGAATGAAGTGATTTTCACCTTATAATACGAGCTGAAACGCCTACACCGAGTGTGAAACTCAAATGTAGGATTTCCGTATAAAGCGACTTTGCGTTCGACTCGGGCGTGTTTGGCTGCCCAAAAAGCATGAATCTTGCGTATTTGCATACGATGAAGTGGTTTTCATTTCATAATACGAGCTTGAACGTTTACATCGCGTGTGAAACTCAAATGTACGATTTCGTTATAAAGCGACTTTCCGGTCCATTGGGGCGTGTTTGGCTGCCCAAAATGCATGAATGTTGCGTATTTGCATAGAATAAAGTCATAGAATAAAGTTTCATCTTATTATAATATGAGCTGAAACACCTACAGCAAGTGTGAAACTCGAACATACGATTTCGGTATATCAAAGCGACTTTGCGTTCGATCGGGCCTTTTTGGGTACTCGAAATGCATGAATCTTCCGTGATTGCATAGAATGAAGTGTTTTTCATCTCAAAATACGAGCTGAAACGCCTACAGCGAGTGTGAAACTCAAATGTACGATTTCGGTATAAAGCGACTTTGCGGTCCATTGGGGCGTGTTTGGCTGCCCAAAATGCATGAATGTTGCGTATTTGCATAGAATAAAGTCATAGAATAAAGTTTCATCTTATAATATGAGCTGAAACACCTACAGCAAGTGTGAAACTCGAACATACGATTTCGGTATAATAAAGCGACTTTGCGTTCGATTAGGGCCTTTTTGGGTAATCGAAATGCATGAACCTTGCATATTTGCATAGAATGAAGTATTTTTCATCTCAAAATACGCGAGCTGAAACGCCTACAGCGAGTGTGAAACTCAAATGTACGATTTCGGTATAAAGCGACTTTGCGTTCCATTGAGGCGTGTTTGGGTGCCCAAAACTGATGAATCTTGCGTATTTGTATAGAATGAAGTACTTTTCGTCTCATAATACAAGCTGGAACCCCTACAGCATGCGTAAAACTCGAATAAAGGAATTCGGTATAAGGCGACTATGCGTTCGTGTGGGACGTGTTTGGCTGCCCAAAATGCATGAATCTTGCATATTTGCATAGAATGAAGTTTTTTTCATCTTATAATACGAGCTGAAACGCGTACAGCTAGTGTGAAACTCAAATGTACGATTTCGGTATGAAGGGACTTTGCTTTCGATTGGGGCGTGTTTGGCTACTCGAAATGCATGAGTCTTGCGTATTTGTATAGAATGAAGTCTTTTTCATTTCATAATACGAGCTGAAACGCATACAGCGAGCGTGAAACTCCAGTAAACGAATTCGGTATAAGGCGAGTTTCCGTTCCTTTGGGACGTGTTTGGGTGCTCAAAATGCCTGAATCTTGCATATTTGCATAGAATGAAGTATTTTTCGTCTCATAATACGAGCTGGAAATCATACAGCATGCGTAAAACTCGAAAAAAGGAATTCGGTATAAGGCGACTATGCGTTCGTGTGGGACGTGTTTGGCTGCCCAAAATGCATGAATCTTGCGTATTTGCAAAGAATAAAGTCATAGAATAAAGTTTCATCTTATAATATGAGCTGAAACACCTACAGCAAGTGTGAAACTCGAACATACGATTTCGGTATAATAAAGCGACTTTGCGTTCGATCGGGCCTTTTTGGGTACTCGAAATGCATGAATCTTCCGTGATTGCATAGAATGAAGTGTTTTTCATCTCAAAATACGAGCTGAAACGCCTACACCGAGTGTGAAACTCAAATGTACGATTTCGGTATAAAGCGACTTTGCGTTCCATTGGGGCGTGTTTGGCTGCCCAAAATGCAAGAATCTTGCGTATTTGCATAGAATAAAGTGTTTTTCATCTTATAATACGAGCTGAAACACCTAAAGCGAGCGTAAAACTCAAATGTACGTTTTCGGTATAAAGTGATTTTGCTTTCGATTGGGCGTGTTGGGCTACTCGAAACACATGAATCTTGCATACTTGCATAGAATGAAGTGTTTTTCATCTCACAAAAAGAGCTGAAGCGTCTACAGCGAGTGTGAAACTTAAATGTACGTGTTCGGTATAAAACGACTTTGCGTTCCATTGTGGCGTGTTTGGCTGCCCAAAATGCATGAATCTTGCGTATTTGCATAGAATGAAGTGATTTTCATCTTATAATACGAGCTGAAACGCCTACACCGAGTGTGAAACTCAAATGTAGGATTTCCGTATAAAGCGACTTTGCGTTCGACTCGGGCGTGTTTGGCTGCCCAAAAAGCATGAATCTTGCGTATTTGCATACGATGAAGTGGTTTTCATTTCATAATACGAGCTTGAACGTTTACATCGCGTGTGAAACTCAAATGTACGATTTCGCTATAAAGCGACTTTCCGGTCCATTGGGGCGTGTTTGGCTGCCCAAAATGCATGAATGTTGCGTATTTGCATAGAATAAAGTCATAGAATAAAGTTTCATCTTATTATAATATGAGCTGAAACACCTACAGCAAGTGTGAAACTCGAACATACGATTTCGGTATATCAAAGCGACTTTGCGTTCGATCGGGCCTTTTTGGGTACTCGAAATGCATGAATCTTCCGTGATTGCATAGAATGAAGTGTTTTTCATCTCAAAATACGAGCTGAAACGCCTACAGCGAGTGTGAAACTCAAATGTACGATTTCGGTATAAAGCGACTTTGCGGTCCATTGGGGCGTGTTTGGCTGCCCAAAATGCATGAATCTTGCGTATTTGCATAGAATGATGTGATTTTCATCTTATAATACGAGCTGAAACGCCTACACTGAGTGTGAAACTCAAATGTACGATTTCGGTATAAAGCGACTTTGCGTTCGATTCGGGCGTGTTTGGCTGCCCAAAAAGCATGAATCTTGCGTATTTGCATACAGTGAAGTGGTTTTCATTTCATAATACGAGCTTGAACGTTTACATCGAGTGTGAAACTCAAATGTCCGATTTCGGTATAAAGCGATTTTGCTGTCGATCGGGCGTGTTTGGCTACTCGAAACGCATGAATCTTGCGTATTTGCATAGAATAAAGTGTTTCTCATCTTACAATACCAGCTGAAACACCTACAGCGAGAATGAAACTCAAATGTACGTCTTCGGTATGAAACGACTTTGCTTTCGATTGGGGCCTGTTTGGGTACTCGAAATGCATGAATCTTCCGTATTTTCTTAGAATGAAGTGTTTTTCATCTCAAAATACGAATTGAAACGCCTATAGCGAGTGTGAAACTCAAATGTACGATATCGGTATAAAGCTACTTTGCGTTCGATTGGGGCTTGTTTGGCTGCTCAAAACGCATGAATCTTGCGTATTTGTATAGTATGAAGTCTCTTTCATTTCATAATACGAGCTGGAACGCATACAGCGAGCGTAAAACTCGAGTAACCGAATTCGGTATAAGGCGACTTTTTGTTCCTTTGGGACGTGCTTGAGTGCTCAAAATGCCTGAATCTTGCATATTTGCATAGAATGAAGTATTTTTCATCTCAAAATACGAGCTGAAACGCCTACAGCGAGAGTGAAACTCAAATGTACGATTTCGGTATAAAGCGACTTTGCGTTCCATTGGGGCGTGTTTGGCTGCCCAAAATGCATGAATCTTGCGTATTTGCATAGAATAAAGTGTTTTTCATCTTATAATCCGAGCTGAAACGCCTACAGCGAGTGTGAAACTCAAATGTACGTTTTCGGTATGCAGCGACTTTGCTTTCAATTGAGGCCTGTTTGGGTACTCGAAATGCATGAATCTTCCGTATTTGCATAGAATGAAGTGTTTTTCATCTCAAAATACGAACTGAAACGCCTACAGCGAGTGTGAAACTCAGATGTACGATTTCGGTATAAAGCGACTTTGCGTTTCATTGGGGCGTGTTTGGCTGCCCAAAATGCATGAATCTTGCGTATTTGCATAGAATAAAGTGTTTTTCATCTTATAATACGAGCTGAAACGCCTACAGCGAGAGTGAAACTCAAATGTACGTTTTCGGTATGAAACGACTTTGCTTTCGATTGGGGCCTGTTTGGGTACTCGAAATGCATGAATCTTCCGTATTTTCTTAGAATGAAGTGTTTTTCATCTCAAAATACGAATTGAAACGCCTATAGCGAGTGTGAAACTCAAATGTACGATATCGGTATAAAGCTACTTTGCGTTCGATTGGGGCTTGTTTGGCTGCTCAAAACGCATGAATCTTGCGTATTTGTATAGTATGAAGTCTCTTTCATTTCATAATACGAGCTGGAACGCATACAGCGAGCGTAAAACTCGAGTAACCGAATTCGGTATAAGGCGACTTTTTGTTCCTTTGGGACGTGCTTGAGTGCTCAAAATGCCTGAATCTTGCATATTTGCATAGAATGAAGTATTTTTCATCTCAAAATACGAGCTGAAACGCCTACAGCGAGAGTGAAACTCAAATGTACGATTTCGGTATAAAGCGACTTTGCGTTCCATTGGGGCGTGTTTGGCTGCCCAAAATGCATGAATCTTGCGTATTTGCATAGAATAAAGTGTTTTTCATCTTATAATCCGAGCTGAAACGCCTACAGCGAGTGTGAAACTCAAATGTACGTTTTCGGTATGCAGCGACTTTGCTTTCAATTGAGGCCTGTTTGGGTACTCGAAATGCATGAATCTTCCGTATTTGCATAGAATGAAGTGTTTTTCATCTCAAAATACGAACTGAAACGCCTACAGCGAGTGTGAAACTCAGATGTACGATTTCGGTATAAAGCGACTTTGCGTTTCATTGGGGCGTGTTTGGCTGCCCAAAATGCATGAATCTTGCGTATTTGCATAGAATAAAGTGTTTTTCATCTTATAATACGAGCTGAAACGCCTACAGCGAGAGTGAAACTCAAATGTACGTTTTCGGTATGAAACGACTTTGCTTTCGATTGGGGCCTGTTTGGGTACTCGAAATGCATGAATCTTCCGTATTTTCATAGAATGAAGTGTTTTTCATCTCAAAATACGAATTGAAACCCCTATAGCGAGTGTAAAACTCAAATGTACGATATCGGTATAAAGCTACTTTGCGTTCGATTGGGGCTTGTTTGCCTGCTCAAAACGCCTGAATCTTCCGTATTTGTATAGTATGACGTCTCTTTCATTTCATAATACGAGCTGGAACGCATACAGCGAGCGTAAAACTCGAGTAAACGAATTCGGTATAAGGCGACTTTTTGTTCCTTTGGGACGTGTTTGGGTGCTCAAAATGCCTGAATCTTGCTTATTTGCATAGAATGAAGTATTTTTAATCTAAAAATACGTGCTGAAACGCCTACAGCGAGTGAGAAAATCAAATGTACGTTTTCGGTATGAATGTTACGTCCTGGGTCAAATTCGGGACAGAAGGAGTAATCGACACTCACAAAATTTTTTTTTTTTGGAACAATTAGTCGATACGCATAACCCCGAAGACAATACGGTATAATAATCCCACGTTATCATTTTATTGTTAATAATAATCAACAACAATCGCCTTAAACAAATAATAATAAACTAAATCAAGTATAACGTAAGACGATATATAGCGGTAATAAACGCCAAAGCGAAACTACATATATGGCAAAGGGATAAACCAACAAAATTCAGTAAACTTCAAGTTGCAAGAAAAACAAAACCGCGAGGCTTAAACAAAATCTGAACACGCTAAAAGAAGCGGAAAACCCTCGCGAATACTTTATCCCTGCCAATCCAATACCCTCTGAGGTGTATTTTCGCCACCGTTAACGGTTTCCGAAAAGGTGCGCATGACCTCGGAAAATAAGTAAATTAATTCTGTAACTCAAATGGGAAGCAGGAATCGTTTAAAAATTGGCAGACGAACTAAAAACATAGCAATAAATCGACGAAAATTCGAACAAGTAAATAAACATTATTAATAATAAATAAAATTGTTAATAAATAATTTTCGAACATTCTAATACGCGCAACGCCGGAGTGCCGTTTAGACACGACACTCGACGGCATAAAACAAGAATAAACAAACATTAATTAACAATAAATAAATAATATTATTTACAAATATTTTCGATACCGCATAACGCCGGAGTGCCGTGTAGACACGACACTCGACGGCATAAAACAAAAATAAATACACATTAATTAACAATAAATAAATAATATTATTTTCAAATATTTCAATACGCACAACGCTGGAGTGCCGTGTAGACACGACACTCGACGGCACTAAACAGTAATAAATAAACATTATTCAACAATAAAGAAACCAATGTTACTAACAAATAACTCCACAACATTTTTATACAAACACCACCGGAATATCACTATCAAAATGATATTCGGTGGCACTGAATACGTAATAACGGGATATCACGTTTATAAATATTAAGATAACAATTGTCGATAATTAATTATCAGCTCAAAGCAAATACACGCACCACCCGAAATATCTGGATGGGTGCATCTCCAATATCATCAAACGACAAACCATGTGTTTACTATTAATTGTTAATAACATTTGTAACCGAAAAACTTATATGTAATAATACGTATACTTACACTGGGGATTTGGAAAAATTAACCATCATATTAATCATGTAAAAACCAAATGGTTAAATAATTAGTATTAATAATAATAAGCCATCTTTAATAATGTATCGGATGGCGGAGCGAGTATAAGACCGGACGCAACCGCGACAAAGCTCCGAGAATCGCCACCGATAAGGGCCCTCTAAGAAACGAGCCCGTGGGATGCTGCAACGGCACGGCTGCCGTGGGACCGGACGCGATCGCGACAGAGCTCCGAGAATCGCCACCGATAAGAGCTCTCCAAGAAGCGAGCTCATGGGACGCTGCATTGGCACGGCTACCGTGGGACAAAGGCAGTACCACGACCAGAGGCAGTGCTACCGCGAGACCGGACGCAACTCCGACAACGGCTCCGAGAATCGCCGCCGATAAGACGGTCCCAAGAAGCCCTCTGCCGTTGGGACTCGAGGCGAGAGACCGGACGAGGCTCGGACAAACAACTCCGAGAAACACCAGCCGATAAGGCGATCCCGAGAAGTTCTCTGCCGTTGGGACTCAGACCCGTGGGATGCTGCATAAGCACGGGGCTCCATGAAAACGGCTGCCCCACCATTGGACGGCTCGCTTCCACGTAGCCCCGCCGATAAGGCGGTCTCGAGAAGCTCTCCGCCGTGAGACAAAGGCGGCCCCCACTCTAAAGGACAGCACGAATGCGAGAGGCTGCCCCACCATCGTCCATCTTGGTGCCGCAAGACAGCAGCGGCCCCCACTCCAAGGCACAGCTACGAGAGGCTGCCCCACCATCATCCATTGCTCTGCCGCAAAACAGCAGCGGCCCCCACTTCAAGGGACAGCACAGCTACGAGAGGCTGCCCCACCATCATCCATTGCTCTGCCGCAAAACAGCAGCGGCCCCCACTTCAAGGGACAGCACAGCGACGAGAGGCTGCCCCACCATCATCCATTGCTCTGCCGCAAGACAGCAGAGGCCCCCACTTCAAGGGACAGCACGGCTACGAGCGGCTGCCCCACCATCAGTCATCATGGTGCCGCGAGACAACGGCGGCCCCCACTCAGGGGACAGTGCGGCTACAAGCGGCTGCCCCACCTATCATCCATCACGCTACCATGAGCGCCTGCCCCACCACAGGGCGACATACGGGAGCGACGAATCATTGGCCAGTGCAGCGGAGCGAATCCGCGAGGGCCTCCCCGCCACCGACCACGGACTCGGGAGACTCGCGGGTCAGGAGCGCTCCGATGGATCTTCAGTTCTTCTACGACTCTCGACACCGGTGGTCGACTGAAAGGGTGCTCTCGAAGAGACCCTCGCGAACCCCGGGTATTCCTTTGTTATAAAATAACAATCATCATTTGTATTTGACAATAAATATTAAAAATCGCGATTGATACCTGGCGTCCAGGCGGTATTTCACCGGTATAAGATATCTCTAGCGAACAGTTCATACTTTACAATAAATATCAAGATATTCCTTTCGAATCCTAACGATCCGAATTAATAAAACCATTAAATATAATAAATCGCAAAATCTATCCCTCGACAATAAACGATAAACGACGATCCGCCAGAGGCACCGCGTCTCTATTCAACAAGTGGTAATAAACGTAAGTACAGTAAGAAGGTTACCCACAATCATTGGACATTTTTATCACAAATTACGAGTATTTCACATTTGTTGACGCAAAACAACTTATTCCTTGCCCTTATACCATAAAATATCAATTAGATAAGGTCAATAAGCTTAAAAACATTGGATTTTATGAAGATCAGTCTCGACAGTGGTCGATTCTGATATATATGAAATCGCAAGCTTCCTGGTCGAGACCAGTATAATATATCAATTAATTAAGGTCTATTAAGCTTAAAAACATTGGATTTTATGAAGATCAGTCTCGGCAGCGGTCGATTCTGATATATATGAAATCGCAAGCTTCCTGGTCGAGACCAGTATAATATATCAATTAATTAAGGTCAATTAAGCTTAAAAACATTGGATTTTATGAAGATCAGTCTCGGCAGCGGTCGATTCTGATATATATGAAATCGCAAGCTTTCTGGTCAAGACCAGTATAATATATCTATCAAATAAGGACAATAGATTTAAAAGCACTGAATCTTATATAGACCAGACTCGACGACGATTGAGTCTGATATAGATGAGATTGCAACCTTCCTAGTTAAGGATAATAGGATAAAGTCCTTAGTATTAAATACTTTCCAAAACCTATAAAATGCATGTCAACAAATGTGAACTGGTCGTATTCCATAAAATCTAATGGATCGTAGACGTACAAAGCAAAGAGTCCAATTGCGTGGAGGCCGAACTGTCGTCGTAGCAAACGTAAATTCACGTAAAGGAGTTCGCCGAATAACAGCCCAGGTTTCTCGAATTTCCGCCATACCTACGTTGATCGCAGAAAATCGGAACAATATTGCGGACATCGCTGGTGAAAATTCCATTCCTGTCGGGAACAGGCTCCCTACGAGAAATCCACCGACTGTCGTATCCGACGTCATTTTGATAAATCATAAAATTCTCATAATCCGCGACTATCCTCACGGCAATCAACCCGTGTCGACACAGATTCGGCATCCTCTGCCAAATCCCGTGACAAGTATCGAGGACGACGACAGCTCAGACGCTTCTACGGTAACCAACGAGGACAGGCCATCTCCGGCATCTTCTCCAGAGCTGATCCTTGGAAAATAGCGCCTTCAACCCGCTACGCCCGGAAGCTCATCACATGCCATCAAAACATCAAAACATCGAGAATCAAGGTACGTAGCAAAATACATATAATACTCATCCAGTACTGCTCGGATCCCTAACCGGCGCATTCCGGTTTAAATACGGAGCATCCTCGTATAACCAGCTACCAGTCGCTCAAACTGAAAATTAAGAATTCCAGCAAAAAAAAAAAGAAAGGAATAAATCCATTAAAATCAAAGCCGCGACGTAACAAATGGACGTTTTCGGTATGAAGCGACTTTGCTTTCGATTGGGGCCTATTTGGGTACTCGAAATCATGAATCTTCCGTATTTGCATACAATGAAGTGTTTTTCAACTCAAAATACGATCTGAAACGCCTACAGCGAGTGTGAAACTCAAATGTACGATATCGGTATAAAGCTACTTTGCGTTCCATTGGGGCGTGTTTGGCTGCCCAAAATGCATGAATCTTGCGTATTTGCATAGAATAAAGTGTTTTTCATCTTATAATACGAGCTGAAACGCCTACACCGAGTGTGAAACTCAAATGTACGTTTTCGGTATGAAGCGACTTTGCTTTCGATTGGGGCCTGTTTGGGTACTCGAAATGCATGAATCTTCCGTATTTGCATAGAATGAAGTGTTTTTCATCTCAAAATACGAACTGAAACGCCTACAGCGAGTGTGAAACTCAAATGTACGATTTCGGTATAAAGCGACTTTGCGTTAGATTCGGGCGTGTTTGGCTGCTCAAAACGCATGAATCTTGCGTATTTGTATAGAATGAAGTATTTTTCGTCTCACAATACGAGCTGGAACTCATACAGCATGCGTAAAACTCGAATAAAGGAATTCGGTATAAGGCGACTAAGCGTTCGTGTGGGACGTGTTTGGCTGCCAAAAATGCATGAATCTTGAATATTTGCATAGAATGAAGTTTTTTTCATCTTATAATACGAGCTGAAACGCGTACAGCGAGAGTGAAACTCAAATGTATGATTTCGGTATAAAGCGACTTTGCATTCCATTGGGGCGTGTTTGGCTGCCCAAAATGCATGAATCTTGCCTATTTGCGGAGAATAAAGTGTTTTTCATCTTATAATACGAGCTGAAACGCCTACAGCGAGTGTGAAAATCGAATGTACGTTTTCGGTATGAAGCGACTTTGCATTCGTTTGGGACGTGTTTTGCTATTCGAAACGCATGAATCTTGCGTATTTGCATAGAGTTAAGTGTTTTTCATCTCATAATATGAGCTGGAATACCTCCCTCTGTAGGCATTCCAGCTCATATTACTTATTATTATTATTATTATTATTAAAACACCAATATACGAATTCGGTATGAGGCGACTATGCGTTCGTGTGGACGTGTTTGGCTGCCCAAAATGCATGAATCTTGCATATTTGCATAAAATGAAGTTTTTTTCACCTTATAATACGAGCTGAAACACCTACAGCGAGTGTGAAACTCAATTGTACGTTTTCGGTATGAAGCGAATTTTCTTTCGATTGGGGCGTGTTTGGCTACTCGAAATGCATGGATCTTGCGTATTTGAATAGAATGAAGTGTATTTCATCTTCTACGAGCGGAAACGCCTACAGCTAGTGTGAAACTCAAATGTACGATTTCGGTATGAAGCGACTTTGCTGTCGATTGGGGCGTGTTTGGCTACTCGAAATGCATGAGTCTTGCGTATTTGAATAGAATGAAGTGTTATTCATCTTCAACGACCGGAAACGCCTACAACTAGTGTGAAACTCAAATGTACGATTTCGGTATAAAGTGACTTTGCGTTCCATTCGGGAGTGTTTGGCTGCCCGAAAAGCATGAATCTTGCGTATTTGCATACCATGAAGTATTTTTCATTTTATAATACGAGCTGAAACGCCTACAGCGAGTGTGAAACTCAAATGTACGTTTTCGGTATGAAGCGACTTTGCTTTCGATTGGGGCCTATTTGGGTACTCGAAATCATGAATCTTCCGTATTTGCATACAATGAAGTGTTTTTCATCTCAAAATACGAATTGAAACGCCTACAGCGAGTGTGAAACTCAAATGTACGATATCGGTATAAAGCTACTTTGCGTTCCATTGGGGCGTGTTTGGCTGCCCAAAATGCATGAATCTTGCGTATTTGCATAGAATAAAGTGTTTTTCATCTTATAATACGAGCTGAAACGCCTACAGCGAGTGTGAAACTCAAATGTACATTTTCGGTATGAAGCGACTTTGCTTTCGATTGGGGCCTGTTTGGGTACTCGAAATGCATGAATCTTCCGTATTTGCATAGAATGAAGTGTTTTTCATCTTAAAATACGAACTGAAACGCCTACGGCGAGTGTGAAACTCAAATGTACGATATCGGTATAAAGCTACTTTGCGTTCGACTGGGGCTTGTTTGGCTGCTCAAAACGCATGAATCTTGCGTATTTGTATAGAATGAAGTCTTTTTCATTTCATAATACGAGCTGGAACGCATACAGCGAGCGTAGAACTCGAGTAAACAAATTCGGTATAAGGCGACTTTTTGTTCCTTTGGGACGTGCTTGAGTGCTCAAAATGCCTGAATCTTGCATATTTGCATAGAATGAAGTATTTTTCATCTCAAAATACGAGCTGAAACGCCTACAGCGAGTGTGAAACTCAGATGTACGATTTCGGTATAAAGCGACTTTGCGTTCCATTGGGGCGTGTTCGGCTGCCCAAAATGGATGAATCTTGCGGATTTGCATAGAATAAAGTGTTTTTCATCTTATAATACGAGCTGAAACACCTACAGCGCGTGCGAAACTCAATTGTACGTTTTCGGTTTGAAGCGATTTTGCTTTCGATTGGGGCGTGTTTGGCTGCTCAAAACGCATGAATCTTGCGTATTTGTATAGAATGAAGTATTTTTCGTCTCATAATACGAGCTGGAACTCATACAGCAAGGGTAAAACTCAAATAAAGGAATTCGGTATAAGGCGACTAAGCGTTCGTGTGGGACGTGTTTGGCTGCCAAAAATGCATGAATCTTGAATATTTGCATAGAATGAAGTTTTTTCATCTTATAATACGAGCTGAAACGCGTACAGCGAGAGTAAAACTCAAATGTACGATTTCGGTATAAAGCGACTTTGCGTCCCATTGGGGCGTGTTTCGCTGCCCAAAATGCATGAATCTTGCCTATTTGCATAGAATAAAGTGTTTTTCATCTTATAATACGAGCTGAAATGCGTACAGCGAGAGTGAAACTCAAATGTACGATTTCGGTATAAAGCGACTTTGCGTTAGATTCGGGCGTGTTTGGCTGCTCAAAAAGCATGAATTTTGAGTATTTGCATAGAATGAAGTGGTTTTCATTTCATAATACGAGCTTGAACGTTTACATCGAGTGTGAAATTCAAATGTACGATTACGGTATTAAGCGACTTTGCGTTCCATTGGGGCGTGTGTGGCTGCCCAAAATGCATGAATGTTGCGTATTTGCATAGAATAAAGTCATAGAATAAAGTTTCATCTTATAATATGAGCTGAAACAACTACAGCAAGTGTGAAACGCGAACATACGATTTCGGTATAATAAAGCGACTTTGCGTTCCATTGGGGCGTGTTTGGCTGCCCAAAATGCATGAATCTTGCGTATTTGCATAGAATAAAGTGTTTTTCATCTTATAATACGAGCTGAAACACCTACAGCGAGTGTGAACCTCAAATGTGAGTTTTCGGTATGAAGCGACTTTGCATTCGTTTGGGACGTGTTTTGCTATTCGAAACGCATGAATCTTGCGTATTTGCATGGAATTAAGTGTTTTTCATCTTTTAATATGAGCTGGAATGCCTACCTCTATAGGCATTCCAGCTCATATTACTCATTATTATTATTATTATTATTAAAACACCAATATACGAATTCGGTATGAGGCGACTTTACCTTCGATTGGGGCGTGTTTGACTGCCCAAAATGCATGAATCTTGCGTATTTGCATAGAATGATGTGATTTTCATCTTATAATACGAGCTGAAACGCCTACACCGAGTATGAAACTCAAATGTACGATTTCGGTATAAAGCGGCTTTGCGTTCGATTCGGGCGTGTTTGGCTGCCCAAAAAGCATGAATCTTGCGTATTTGCATACAATGAAGTGGTTTTCATTTCATAATACGAGCTTAAACGTTTACATCGAGTGTGAAACTCAAATGTACGATTTCGGTATAAAGCGATTTTGCTGTCGATCGGGCGTGTTTGGCTACTCGAAACGCATGAACCTTGCGTATTTGCATAGAATAAAGTTTTCTCATCTTACAATACCAGCTGAAACACCTACAGCGAGTGTGAAACTCAAATGTACGATTTCGGTATAAAGCGACTTTGCGTTCCATTGGGGCGTGTTTGGCTGCCCAAAATGCATGAATTTTGCGTATTTGCATAGAATAAAGTGTTTTTCATCTCAAAATACGAACTCAAACGCCTACAGCGAGTGTGAACCTCAAATGTACGTTTTCGGTATGAAGCGACTTTGCATTCATTTGGGACGTGTTTTGCTATTCGAAACGCATGAATCTTGCGTATTTGCATGGAATTAAGTGTTTTTCATCTTATAATATGAGCTGGAATGCCTACCTCTATAGGCATTCCAGCTCATATTACTCATTATTATTATTATTATTATTAAAACACCAATATACGAATTCGGTATAAGGCGACTTTACGTTCGATTGGGGCGTGTTTGACTGCCCAAAATGCATGAATCTTGCGTATTTGCATAGAATGATGTGATTTTCATCTTATAATACGAGCTGAAACGCCTACACCGAGTGTGAAACTCAAATGTACGATTTTGGTATAAAGCGACTTTGCGTTCGATTCGGGCGTGTTTGGCTGCCTAAAAAGCATGAATCTTGCGTATTTGCATACAATGAAGTGGTTTTCATTTCATAGTACGAGCTTGAACGTTTACATCGAGTGTGAAACTCAAATGTACGATTTCGGTATAAAGCGAATTGCGTTCCATTTGGGCGTGTTTGGCTGCCCAATATGCATGAATCGTGCGTATTCGCATAGAATAAAGTGTTTTTCATCTCAAAATACGAACTCAAGCGCCTACAGGGAGTGTGAAACTCAGATGTACGATTTCGAGATACAGCGACTTTGCGTTCCATTGGGGCGTGTTTGGCTGCCCAAAATGCATGAATCTTGCGTATTTGCATAGAATAAAGTGTTTTTCATCTTATAATACGAGCTGAGACGCCTACAGCGAGAATGAAACTCAAATGTACGTCTTCGGTATGAAACGACTTTGCTTTCGATTGGGGCCTGTTTGGGTACTCGAAATGCATGAATCTTCCGTATTTTCATAGAATGAAGTTTTTTTCATCTCAAAATACGAATTGAAACGCCTATAGCGAGTGTGAAACTCAATTGTACGATATCGGTATAAAGCTACTTTGCGTTCGATTGGGGCTTGTTTGGCTGCTCAAAACGCATGAATCTTGCGTATTTATATAGAATGAAGTATTTTTCGTCTCATAATAGGAGCTGGAGACTCATACAGCATGCGTAAAACTCGAATAAAGGACTTCGGTATAAAGCTACTTTGCGTTCGATTGGGGCTTGTTTGGCTGCTCAAAACGCATGAATCTTGCGTATATGTATAGTATGAAGTCTCTTTCATTTCATAATACGAGCTGGAACGCATACAGCGAGCGTTAAACTCGAGTAAACGAATTCGGTATAAGGCGAATTTTTGTTCCTTTGGGACGTGTTTGGCTGCCCAATATGCATGAATCGTGCGTATTCGCATAGAATAAAGTGTTTTTCATCTCAAAATACGAACTCAAGCGCCTACAGGGAGTGTGAAACTCAGATGTACGATTTCGAGATACAGCGACTTTGCGTTCCATTGGGGCGTGTTCGGCTGCCCAAAATGGATGAATCTTGCGTATTTGCTTAGAATAAAGTGTTTTTCATCTTATAATACGAGCTGAAACACCTACAGCGAGTGCGAAACTCAATTGTACGTTTTCGGTATGAAGCGATTTTACTTTAGATTGGGGCGTGTTTGGCTGCTCAAAACGCATGAATCTTGCGTATTTAAATAGAATGAAGTATTTTTCGTCTCATAATGGGAGCTGTAACTCATACAGCATGCGTAAAACTCGAATAAAGGAATTCGGTATAAAGCGACTTTGCGTTCCATTGGGGCGTGTTTGGCTGCCAAGAATGCATTAATCTTGCGTATTTGCGAAGAATAAAGTCATAGAATAAAGTTTCATCTTATAATAAGAGCTGAAACACCTACAGCAAGAGTGAAACTCGAACACACGATTTCGGTATCATAAAGCGACTTTGCGTTCGATTGGGGCGTGTTCGGCTGCCCAAAATGCATGAATCTTGCGTACTTGCATAGAATAAAGTGTTTCTCATCTTATAATACGAGCTGAAACACCTACAGCGAGCGTAAAACTGAAATGTACGTTTTCGGTATATAACGATTTTGCTTTCGATTGGGGGTGTTTGGCTACTCGAAACGCATGAATCTTGCGTATTTGCGTAGAATGAAGTCTTTTTCATCTCACAAAAGGAGCTGAAACGTCTACAATGAGTGTGAAACTCAGATGTACGATTTCGGGATACAGCGACTTTGCGTTCCATTGGGGCGTGTTTGGCTGCCCAAAATGCATGAATCTTGGGTATTTGCATAGAATAAAGTGTTTTTCATCTTATAATACGAGCTGAAACGCCTACAGCGAGAATGAAACTCAAATGTACGTCTTCGGTATGAAACGACTTTGCTTTCGATTGGGGCCGGTTTGGGTACTCGAAATGCATGAATCTTCCGTATTTTCATAAAATGAAGTGTTTTTCATCTCAAAATACGAATTGAAACGCCTATAGAGAGTGTGAAACTCAATTGTACGATATCGGTATAAAGCTACTTTGCGTTCGATTGGGGCTTGTTTGGCTGCTCAAAACGCATGAATCTTGCGTATATGTATAGTATGAAGTCTCTTTCATTTCATAATACGAGCTGGAACGCATACAGCGAGCGTTAAACTCGAGTAAACGAATTCGGTATAAGGCGACTTTTTGTTCCTTTGGGACGTGTTTGGGTGCTCAAAATGCCTGAATCTTGCATATTTGCATAGAATGAATTATTTTTAATCTCAAAATACGAGCTGAAACGCCTACAGCGAGTGTGAAACTCAGATGTACGATTTCGGTATAAAGCGACTTTGCGTTCCATTGGGGCGTGTTCGGCTGCCCAAAATGGATGAATCTTGCGTATTTGCATAGAATAAAGTGTTTTTCATCTTATAATACGAGCTGAAACACCCACAGCGAGTGCGAAACAAAATTGTACGTTTTCGGTATGAAGCGATTTTGCTTTCGATTGGGGCGTGTTTGGCTGCTCAAAATGCGTGAATCTTGCGTATTTGTATAGAATGAAGTATTTTTCGTCTCACAATACGAGCTGGAACTCATACAGCATGCGTAAAACTCGAATAAAGGAATTCGGTATAAGGCGACTAAGCGTTCGTGTGGGACGTGTTTGGCTGCCAAAAATGCATGAATCTTGAATATTTGCATAGAATGAAGTTTTTTTCATCTTATAATACGAGCTGAAACGCGTACAGCGAGAGTGAAACTCAAATGTATGATTTCGGTATAAAGCGACTTTGCATTCCATTGGGGCGTGTTTGGCTGCCCAAAATGCATGAATCTTGCCTATTTGCGGAGAATAAAGTGTTTTTCATCTTATAATACGAGCTGAAACGCCTACAGCGAGTGTGAAAATCGAATGTACGTTTTCGGTATGAAGCGACTTTGCATTCGTTTGGGACGTGTTTTGCTATTCGAAACGCATGAATCTTGCGTATTTGCATAGAGTTAAGTGTTTTTCATCTCATAATATGAGCTGGAATACCTCCCTCTGTAGGCATTCCAGCTCATATTACTTATTATTATTATTATTATTATTAAAACACCAATATACGAATTCGGTATGAGGCGACTATGCGTTCGTGTGGACGTGTTTGGCTGCCCAAAATGCATGAATCTTGCATATTTGCATAAAATGAAGTTTTTTTCACCTTATAATACGAGCTGAAACACCTACAGCGAGTGTGAAACTCAATTGTACGTTTTCGGTATGAAGCGAATTTTCTTTCGATTGGGGCGTGTTTGGCTACTCGAAATGCATGGATCTTGCGTATTTGAATAGAATGAAGTGTATTTCATCTTCTACGAGCGGAAACGCCTACAGCTAGTGTGAAACTCAAATGTACGATTTCGGTATGAAGCGACTTTGCTGTCGATTGGGGCGTGTTTGGCTACTCGAAATGCATGAGTCTTGCGTATTTGAATAGAATGAAGTGTTATTCATCTTCAACGACCGGAAACGCCTACAACTAGTGTGAAACTCAAATGTACGATTTCGGTATAAAGTGACTTTGCGTTCCATTCGGGAGTGTTTGGCTGCCCGAAAAGCATGAATCTTGCGTATTTGCATACCATGAAGTATTTTTCATTTTATAATACGAGCTGAAACGCCTACAGCGAGTGTGAAACTCAAATGTACGTTTTCGGTATGAAGCGACTTTGCTTTCGATTGGGGCCTATTTGGGTACTCGAAATCATGAATCTTCCGTATTTGCATACAATGAAGTGTTTTTCATCTCAAAATACGAATTGAAACGCCTACAGCGAGTGTGAAACTCAAATGTACGATATCGGTATAAAGCTACTTTGCGTTCCATTGGGGCGTGTTTGGCTGCCCAAAATGCATGAATCTTGCGTATTTGCATAGAATAAAGTGTTTTTCATCTTATAATACGAGCTGAAACGCCTACAGCGAGTGTGAAACTCAAATGTACATTTTCGGTATGAAGCGACTTTGCTTTCGATTGGGGCCTGTTTGGGTACTCGAAATGCATGACTCTTCCGTATTTGCATAGAATGAAGTGTTTTTCATCTTAAAATACGAACTGAAACGCCTACGGCGAGTGTGAAACTCAAATGTACGATATCGGTATAAAGCTACTTTGCGTTCGACTGGGGCTTGTTTGGCTGCTCAAAACGCATGAATCTTGCGTATTTGTATAGAATGAAGTCTTTTTCATTTCATAATACGAGCTGGAACGCATACAGCGAGCGTAGAACTCGAGTAAACAAATTCGGTATAAGGCGACTTTTTGTTCCTTTGGGACGTGCTTGAGTGCTCAAAATGCCTGAATCTTGCATATTTGCATAGAATGAAGTATTTTTCATCTCAAAATACGAGCTGAAACGCCTACAGCGAGTGTGAAACTCAGATGTACGATTTCGGTATAAAGCGACTTTGCGTTCCATTGGGGCGTGTTCGGCTGCCCAAAATGGATGAATCTTGCGGATTTGCATAGAATAAAGTGTTTTTCATCTTATAATACGAGCTGAAACACCTACAGCGCGTGCGAAACTCAATTGTACGTTTTCGGTTTGAAGCGATTTTGCTTTCGATTGGGGCGTGTTTGGCTGCTCAAAACGCATGAATCTTGCGTATTTGTATAGAATGAAGTATTTTTCGTCTCATAATACGAGCTGGAACTCATACAGCAAGGGTAAAACTCAAATAAAGGAATTCGGTATAAGGCGACTAAGCGTTCGTGTGGGACGTGTTTGGCTGCCAAAAATGCATGAATCTTGAATATTTGCATAGAATGAAGTTTTTTCATCTTATAATACGAGCTGAAACGCGTACAGCGAGAGTAAAACTCAAATGTACGATTTCGGTATAAAGCGACTTTGCGTTCCATTGGGGCGTGTTTCGCTGCCCGAAATGCATGAATCTTGCCTATTTGCATAGAATAAAGTGTTTTTCATCTTATAATACGAGCTGAAATGCGTACAGCGAGAGTGAAACTCAAATGTACGATTTCGGTATAAAGCGACTTTGCGTTAGATTCGGGCGTGTTTGGCTGCTCAAAAAGCATGAATTTTGAGTATTTGCATAGAATGAAGTGGTTTTCATTTCATAATACGAGCTTGAACGTTTACATCGAGTGTGAAATTCAAATGTACGATTACGGTATAAAGCGACTTTGCGTTCCATTGGGGCGTGTGTGGCTGCCCAAAATGCATGAATGTTGCGTATTTGCATAGAATAAAGTCATAGAATAAAGTTTCATCTTATAATATGAGCTGAAACAACTACAGCAAGTGTGAAACGCGAACATACGATTTCGGTATAATAAAGCGACTTTGCGTTCCATTGGGGCGTGTTTGGCTGCCCAAAATGCATGAATCTTGCGTATTTGCATAGAATAAAGTGTTTTTCATCTTATAATACGAGCTGAAACACCTACAGCGAGTGTGAACCTCAAATGTGAGTTTTCGGTATGAAGCGACTTTGCATTCGTTTGGGACGTGTTTTGCTATTCGAAACGCATGAATCTTGCGTATTTGCATGGAATTAAGTGTTTTTCATCTTTTAATATGAGCTGGAATGCCTACCTCTATAGGCATTCCAGCTCATATTACTCATTATTATTATTATTATTATTAAAACACCAATATACGAATTCGGTATGAGGCGACTTTACCTTCGATTGGGGCGTGTTTGACTGCCCAAAATGCATGAATCTTGCGTATTTGCATAGAATGATGTGATTTTCATCTTATAATACGAGCTGAAACGCCTACACCGAGTATGAAACTCAAATGTACGATTTCGGTATAAAGCGGCTTTGCGTTCGATTCGGGCGTGTTTGGCTGCCCAAAAAGCATGAATCTTGCGTATTTGCATACAATGAAGTGGTTTTCATTTCATAATACGAGCTTAAACGTTTACATCGAGTGTGAAACTCAAATGTACGATTTCGGTATAAAGCGATTTTGCTGTCGATCGGGCGTGTTTGGCTACTCGAAACGCATGAACCTTGCGTATTTGCATAGAATAAAGTTTTCTCATCTTACAATACCAGCTGAAACACCTACAGCGAGTGTGAAACTCAAATGTACGATTTCGGTATAAAGCGACTTTGCGTTCCATTGGGGCGTGTTTGGCTGCCCAAAATGCATGAATTTTGCGTATTTGCATAGAATAAAGTGTTTTTCATCTCAAAATACGAACTCAAACGCCTACAGCGAGTGTGAACCTCAAATGTACGTTTTCGGTATGAAGCGACTTTGCATTCATTTGGGACGTGTTTTGCTATTCGAAACGCATGAATCTTGCGTATTTGCATGGAATTAAGTGTTTTTCATCTTATAATATGAGCTGGAATGCCTACCTCTATAGGCATTCCAGCTCATATTACTCATTATTATTATTATTATTATTAAAACACCAATATACGAATTCGGTATAAGGCGACTTTACGTTCGATTGGGGCGTGTTTGACTGCCCAAAATGCATGAATCTTGCGTATTTGCATAGAATGATGTGATTTTCATCTTATAATACGAGCTGAAACGCCTACACCGAGTGTGAAACTCAAATGTACGATTTTGGTATAAAGCGACTTTGCGTTCGATTCGGGCGTGTTTGGCTGCCTAAAAAGCATGAATCTTGCGTATTTGCATACAATGAAGTGGTTTTCATTTCATAGTACGAGCTTGAACGTTTACATCGAGTGTGAAACTCAAATGTACGATTTCGGTATAAAGCGAATTGCGTTCCATTTGGGCGTGTTTGGCTGCCCAATATGCATGAATCGTGCGTATTCGCATAGAATAAAGTGTTTTTCATCTCAAAATACGAACTCAAGCGCCTACAGGGAGTGTGAAACTCAGATGTACGATTTCGAGATACAGCGACTTTGCGTTCCATTGGGGCGTGTTTGGCTGCCCAAAATGCATGAATCTTGCGTATTTGCATAGAATAAAGTGTTTTTCATCTTATAATACGAGCTGAGACGCCTACAGCGAGAATGAAACTCAAATGTACGTCTTCGGTATGAAACGACTTTGCTTTCGATTGGGGCCTGTTTGGGTACTCGAAATGCATGAATCTTCCGTATTTTCATAGAATGAAGTTTTTTTCATCTCAAAATACGAATTGAAACGCCTATAGCGAGTGTGAAACTCAATTGTACGATATCGGTATAAAGCTACTTTGCGTTCGATTGGGGCTTGTTTGGCTGCTCAAAACGCATGAATCTTGCGTATTTATATAGAATGAAGTATTTTTCGTCTCATAATAGGAGCTGGAGACTCATACAGCATGCGTAAAACTCGAATAAAGGACTTCGGTATAAAGCTACTTTGCGTTCGATTGGGGCTTGTTTGGCTGCTCAAAACGCATGAATCTTGCGTATATGTATAGTATGAAGTCTCTTTCATTTCATAATACGAGCTGGAACGCATACAGCGAGCGTTAAACTCGAGTAAACGAATTCGGTATAAGGCGAATTTTTGTTCCTTTGGGACGTGTTTGGCTGCCCAATATGCATGAATCGTGCGTATTCGCATAGAATAAAGTGTTTTTCATCTCAAAATACGAACTCAAGCGCCTACAGGGAGTGTGAAACTCAGATGTACGATTTCGAGATACAGCGACTTTGCGTTCCATTGGGGCGTGTTCGGCTGCCCAAAATGGATGAATCTTGCGTATTTGCTTAGAATAAAGTGTTTTTCATCTTATAATACGAGCTGAAACACCTACAGCGAGTGCGAAACTCAATTGTACGTTTTCGGTATGAAGCGATTTTGCTTTAGATTGGGGCGTGTTTGGCTGCTCAAAACGCATGAATCTTGCGTATTTAAATAGAATGAAGTATTTTTCGTCTCATAATGGGAGCTGTAACTCATACAGCATGCGTAAAACTCGAATAAAGGAATTCGGTATAAAGCGACTTTGCGTTCCATTGGGGCGTGTTTGGCTGCCAAGAATGCATTAATCTTGCGTATTTGCGAAGAATAAAGTCATAGAATAAAGTTTCATCTTATAATAAGAGCTGAAACACCTACAGCAAGAGTGAAACTCGAACACACGATTTCGGTATCATAAAGCGACTTTGCGTTCGATTGGGGCGTGTTCGGCTGCCCAAAATGCATGAATCTTGCGTACTTGCATAGAATAAAGTGTTTCTCATCTTATAATACGAGCTGAAACACCTACAGCGAGCGTAAAACTGAAATGTACGTTTTCGGTATATAACGATTTTGCTTTCGATTGGGGGTGTTTGGCTACTCGAAACGCATGAATCTTGCGTATTTGCGTAGAATGAAGTCTTTTTCATCTCACAAAAGGAGCTGAAACGTCTACAATGAGTGTGAAACTCAAATGTACGTGTTCGGTATACAACGACTTTGCATTCGATTGGGGCTTGTTTGGCTGCTCAAAACGCATGAATCTTGCGTATTTGCATAGCTGAAGGACTTTTCATCTCATGGCACGTGCTGGGACGCCTATAGCGAGCGTAAATCTCGAACATACGATTTCGGTATAAAGCGACTTCATGTTCGATTCTGACTTGTTTGACTGCTCAAAACGCATCAATCTTGCGTATTCATATAGAATAAAGTCTTTTTCATTTCATTATACGAGTTGGGACGCGAACAGCGAGCGTAAAACTCGAATAAACTAATTCGGTATAAGGCGACTTTCCGTTCCTTTGGGACGTGTTTGGGTGCTCAAAGTGCCTGAATCTTGCACATTTGCATAGAATGAAGTATTTTTCATGTCACAATACGAGCTGAAACGCCTACCGCGAGTGTGAAACTCAAATGTACGATTTCGGTATAAAGCGACTTTGCGTTCCATTGGGGCGTGTTTGGCTGCTCAAAACGCATGAATCTTGCGTATTTGTATAGTATGAAGTCTTTTTCATTTCATAATACGCGCTGGAACGTATACAGCGAGCGTAAAACTCGAGTAAACGAATTCGGTATAAGGCGACTTTGCGTTCCATTGGGGCGTGTTTGGCTGCCCAAAATGCATGAATCTTGCGTATTTGCATAGAATGAAGTATTTTTCATCTCAAAATACGAGCTGAAACGTCTACAGCGAGTGTGAAACTCAATTGTACTCTTTCGCTATGAAGCGGTTTTGCTTTAGATTGGGGCGTGTTTGGCTGCTCAAAACGCATGAATCTTGCGTATTTATATAGATTGAAGTATTTTTCGTCTCATAATAGGAGCTGTAACTCATACAGCATGCGTAAAACTCGAATAAAGGAATTCGGTATAAAGCATCTTTGCGTTTCATTGGGGCGTGTTAGGCTGCCCAAAATGCATGAATCTTGCGTATTTGCAAAGAATAAAGTCATAGAATAAAGTTTCATCTTATAATATGAGCTGAAACACCTACAGCAAGTGTGAAACTCGAACATACGATTTCGGTATAATAAAGCGACTTTGCGTTCGATCGGGCCTTTTTGGGTACTCGAAATGCATGAATCTTCCGTGATTGCATAGAATGAAGTGTTTTTCATCTCAAAATACGAGCTGAAACGCCTACACCGAGTGTGAAACTCAAATGTACGATTTCGGTATAAAGCGACTTTGCGTTCCATTGGGGCGTGTTTGGCTGCCCAAAATGCAAGAATCTTGCGTATTTGCATAAAATAAAGTGTTTTTCATCTTATAATACGAGCTGAAACACCTAAAGCGAGCGTAAAACTCAAATGTACGTTTTCGGTATAAAGTGATTTTGCTTTCGATTGGGCGTGTTGGGCTACTCGAAACACATGAATCTTGCATACTTGCATAGAATGAAGTGTTTTTCATCTCACAAAAAGAGCTGAAGCGTCTACAGCGAGTGTGAAACTTAAATGTACGTGTTCGGTATAAAACGACTTTGCGTTCCATTGGGGCGTGTTTGGCTGCCCAAAATGCATGAATCTTGCGTATTTGCATAGAATGAAGTGATTTTCATCTTATAATACGAGCTGAAACGCCTACACCGAGTGTGAAACTCAAATGTAGGATTTCCGTATAAAGCGACTTTGCGTTCGACTCGGGCGTGTTTGGCTGCCCAAAAAGCATGAATCTTGCGTATTTGCATACGATGAAGTGGTTTTCATTTCATAATACGAGCTTGAACGTTTACATCGCGTGTGAAACTCAAATGTACGATTTCGCTATAAAGCGACTTTGCGGTCCATTGGGGCGTGTTTGGCTGCCCAAAATGCATGAATGTTGCGTATTTGCATAGAATAAAGTCATAGAATAAAGTTTCATCTTATAATATGAGCTGAAACACCTACAGCAAGTGTGAAACTCGAACATACGATTTCGGTATAATAAAGCGACTTTGCGTTGGATTAGGGCCTTTTTGGGTAATCGGAATGCATGAACCTTGCATATTTGCATAGAATGAAGTATTTTTCATCTCAAAATACGCGAGCTGAAACGCCTACAGCGAGTGTGAAACTCAAATGTACGATTTCGGTATAAAGCGACTTTGCGTTCCATTGGGGCGTGTTTGGGTGCCCAAAACTGATGAATCTTGCGTATTTGCATAGAATAAAGTGTTTTTCATCTTATAATACGAGATGAAACACCTACAGCGAGTGTGAAAATCAAATGTACGTTTTCGGTATGAAGCGACTTTGCGATCGATTCGGGCGTGTTTTACTGCCCAAAATGCATGAATCTTGCGTATTTGTATAGAATGAAGTACTTTTCGTCTCATAATACAAGCTGGAACCCCTACAGCATGCGTAAAACTCGAATAAAGGAATTCGGTATAAGGCGACTATGCGTTCGTGTGGGACGTGTTTGGCTGCCCAAAATGCATGAATCTTGCATATTTGCATAGAATGAAGTTTTTTTCATCTTATAATACGAGCTGAAACGCGTACAGCTAGTGTGAAACTCAAATGTACGATTTCGGTATGAAGGGACTTTGCTTTCGATTGGGGCGTGTTTGGCTACTCGAAATGCATGATTCTTGCGTATTTGTATAGAATGAAGTCTTTTTCATTTCATAATACGAGCTGAAACGCATACAGCGAGCGTGAAACTCCAGTAAACGAATTCGGTATAAGGCGAGTTTCCGTTCCTTTGGGACGTGTTTGGGTGCTCAAAATGCCTGAATCTTGCATATTTGCATAGAATAAAGTATTTTTCGTCTCATAATACGAGCTGGAAATCATACAGCATGCGTAAAACTCGAAAAAAGGAATTCGGTATAAGGCGACTATGCGTTCGTGTGGGACGTGTTTGGCTGCCCAAAATGCATGAATCTTGCGTATTTGTATAGAATGAAGTCTTTTTCATTACATAATACGAGCTGGAACGCATACAGCGAGCGTAAAACTCGAGTAAACGAATTCGGTATAAGGCGACTTTTTGTTCCTTTGGGACGTGCTTGAGTGCTCAAAATGCCTGATTCTTGCATATTTGCATAGAATGAAGTATTTTTCATCTCAAAATACGACCTGAAACGCCTACAGCGAGTGTGAAACTCAAATGAACGATTTCGGTATAAAGCGACTTTGCGTTCATTGGGGCGTGTTGGGCTACTCGAAACACATGAATCTTGCATACTTGCATAGAATGAAGTGTTTTTCATCTTACAAAAAGAGCTGAAACGTCTACAGCGAGTGTGAAACTCAAATGTACGTGTTCGGTATAAAACGAATTTGCGTTCCATTGGGGCGTGTTTGGCCGCCCAAAATGCTTGAATCTTGCGTATTTGCATAGAATAAAGTGTTTTTCATCTTATAATACGAGCTGAAACGCCTACAGCGAGTGTGAAACTCAAATGTACGATTTCGGTATAAAGCGACTTTGCGTTCGATTGGGGCTTGTTTGACTGCCCAAAATGCATGAATCTTGCTTTTTTCCATACAATGAGGTGGTTTTCATTTCATAATACGAGCTTGAACGTTTACATCGAGTGTGAAACTCCAATGTACGATTTCGGTATAAAGTGATTTTGCTGTCGATCGGGCGAGTTTGTCTACTCGAAACGCATGAATCTTGCGTGTTTGCATAGAATGAAGTTTTTTTTCATCTCACAAAACGATCTGAAACGTCTACAGCGAGTGTGAAACTCAAATGTACGATTTCGGTATAAAGCGACTTTGCGTTCGATTGGCGCTTGTTTGGGTGCCAAAAATGCATGAATCTTGCGTATTTGCATAGAATAAGGTGTTTTCATCTTACAATACGAGTTGAAACACCTACAGCAAGTGTGAATCTCAAGTGTACGTTTTCGGTATGAAGCGACTTTGCTTTCGATTGGGGCGTGTTTGGCTACTCGAAATGCATGAGTCTTGCGTATTTGAATAGAATGAAGTGTTTTTCATCTTATACGAGCTGAAACGCTTACAGCGAGTGTGAAACTCAAATGTACGATTTCGGTATAAAGCGACTTTGCGTTCGATTGGGGCTTGTCTGGCTGCTCAAAACGCATGAATCTTGGGTATTTGCATAGCTTGAAGTACTTTTCGTCTCATGGCACGAGCTGGGACGCCTATAGCGAGCGTAAATCTCGAACATACGATTTCGGTATAAAGCGACTTTGCTTTCGATTGTGACTTGTTTGGCTGCTCAAAACTCATCAATCTTGCGTATTTGTATAGAATGAAGTCTTTTTCATTTCATAATACAAGCTGGAACGCGAACAGCGAGCGTAAAACTCGAATAAACGAATTCGGTATAAGGCGACTTTCCGTTCCTTTGGGACGTGTTTGGGTGCTCAAAGTGCCTGAATCTTGCACATTTGCATAGAATGAAGTATTTTTCATCTTATAATACGAGCTGAAACGCCTACCGCGAGTGTGAAACTCAAATGTACGATTTCGGTATAAAGCGACTTTGCGTTCCATTGGGGCGTGTTCGGCTGCCCAAAATGAATGAATCTTGCGTATTTGCATAGAATAAAGTGTTTTTCATCTTATACGACCTGAAACGCTTACAGCGAGTGTGATACTCAAATGTACGATTTCGGTATGAAGCGACTTCGCTTTCGATTGGGGCCTGTTTGGTTACTCGAAATGCATGAATCTTCAGTGATTGCATAGAATGAAGTGTTTTTCATCTCAAAATACGAGCTGAAACTCCTACAGCCAGTGTGAAACTCAAATGTACGATTTCGGTATAAAGCGACGTTGCGTTCCATTGGGGCGTGTTTAGCTGCCGAAAATGCAAGAATCTTGCGTATTTGCAAAGAATAAAGTCATAGAATAAAGTTTCATCTTATAATATGAGCTGAAACACCTACAGCAAGTGTGAAACTCGAACATACGATTTCGGTATAATAAAGCGACTTTGCGTTCGATTGGGGCCTTTTTGGTTACTCGAAATGCATGAATCTTCCGTGATTGCATAAAATGAAGTGTTTTTCATCTCAAAATACGAGCTGAAACGCCTATGGCGAGTGTGAAACTCAATTGTACGATATCGGTATAAAGCTACTTTGCGTTCGATTGGGGCTTGTTTGGCTGCTCAAAACGCATGAATCTTGCGTATTTATATAGAATGAAGTATTTTTCGTCTCATAATAGGAGCTGGAACTCATACAGCATGCGTAAAACTCGAATAAAGGACTTCGGTATAAAGCTACTTTGCGTTCGATTGGGGCTGGTTTGGCTGCTCAAAACGCATGAATCTTGCGTATTTATATAGAATGAAGTATTTTTCGTCTCATAATAGGAGCTGGAACTCATACAGCAAGTGTGAAACTCGAACATACGATTTCGGTATAATAAAGCGACTTTGCGTTCCATTGGGGCGTGTTTGGCTGCCCAAAATGCATGAATCTTGCGTATTTGCATAGAATAAAGTCATAGAATACAGTTTCATCTTATAATATGAGCTGAAACAACTACAGCAAGTGTGAAACGCGAACATACGATTTCGGTATAATAAAGCGACTTTGCGTTCCATTGGGGCGTGTTTGGCTGCCCAAAATGCATGAATCTTGCGTATTTGCATAGAATAAAGTGTTTTTCATCTTATAATACGAGCTGAAATACCTACAGCGAGTGTGAACCTCAAATGTGAGTTTTCGGTATGAAGCGACTTTGCATTCGTTTGGGACGTGTTTTGCTATTCGAAACGCATGAATCTTGCGTATTTGCATAGAATTAAGTGTTTTTCATCTCATAATATGAGCTGGAATGCCTACCTCTGTAGGCTTTCCAGCTCATATTACTCATTATTATTATTATTATTAAAACACCAATATACGAATTCGGTATGAGGCGACTTTACGTTCGATTGGGGCGTGTTTGACTGCCAAAAATGCATGAATCTTGCGTATTTGCATAGAATGATGTGATTTTCATCTTATAATACGAGCTGAAACGCCTACACCGAGTGTGAAACTCAAATGTACGATTTCGCTATAAAGCGACTTTGCGTTCGATTCGGGCGTGTTTGGCTGCCCAAAAAGCATGAATCTTGCGTATTTGCATACAATGAAGTGGTTTTCATTTCATAGTACGAGCTTGTACGTTTACATCGAGTGTGAAACTCAAATGTACGATTTCGGTATAAAGCGAATTGCGTTCCATTTGGGCGTGTTTCGCTGCCCAATATGCATGAATCGTGCGTATTCGCATAGAATAAAGTGTTTTTCATCTCAAAATACGAATTCAAGCGCCTACAGGGAGTGTGAAACTCAGATGTACGATTTCGAGATACAGCGACTTTGCGTTCCATTGGGGCGTGTTTGGCTACCCAAAATGCATGAATCTTGCGTATTTGCATAGAATAAAGTGTTTTTCATCTTATAATACGAGCTGAGACGCCTACAGCGGGAATGAAACTCAAATGTACGTCTTCGGTATGAAACGACTTTGCTTTCGATTGGGGCCTGTTTGGGTACTCGAAATGCATGAATCTTCCGTATTTTCATAGAATGAAGTGTTTTTCATCTGAAAATACGAATTGAAACGCCTATAGCGAGTGTGAAACTCAATGGTACGATATCGGTATAAAGCTACTTTGCGTTCGATTGGGGCTTGTTTGGCTGCTCAAAACGCATGAATCTTGCGTATTTATATAGAATGAAGTATTTTTCGTCTCATAATAGGAGCTGGAGACTCATACAGCATGCGTAAAACTCGAATAAAGGACTTCGGTATAAAGCTACTTTGCGTTCGATTGGGGCTTGTTTGGCTGCTCAAAACGCATGAATCTTGCGTATATGTATAGTATGAAGTCTCTTTCATTTCATAATACGAGCTGGAACGCATACAGCGAGCGTTAAACTCGAGTAAACGAATTCGGTATAAGGCGACTTTTTGTTCCTTTGGGACGTGTTTGGGTGCTCAAAATGCCTGAATCTTGCATATTTGCATAGAATAAATTATTTTTAATCTCAAAATACGAGCTGAAACGCCTACAGCGAGTGTGAAACTCAGATGTACGATTTCGGTATAAAGCGACTTTGCGTTCCATTGGGGCGTGTTCGGCTGCCCAAAAAGGATGAATCTTGCGTATTTGCTTAGAATAAAGTGTTTTTCATCTTATAATACGAGCTGAAACACCTACAGCGAGTGCGAAACTCAATTGTACGTTTTCGGTATGAAGCGATTTTGCTTTAGATTGGGGCGTGTTTGGCTGCTCAAAACGCATGAATCTTGCGTATTTATATAGAATGAAGTATTTTTCGTCTCATAATGGGAGCTGTAACTCATACAGCATGCGTAAAACTCGAATAAAGGAATTCGGTATAAAGCGAATTTGCGTTCCATTGGGGCGTGTTTGGCTGCCAAGAATGCATTAATCTTGCGTATTTGCGAAGAATAAAGTCATAGAATAAAGTTTCATCTTATAATATGAGCTGAAACACCTACAGCAAGTGTGAAACTCGAACACACGATTTCGGTATCATAAAGCGACTTTGCGTTCGATTGGGGCGTGTTCGGTTGCCCAAAATGCATGAATCTTGCGTACTTGCATAGAATAAAGTGTTTTTCATTTTATAATACGAGCTGAAACACCTACAGCGAGCGTAAAACTGAAATGTACGTTTTCGGTATATAGCGATCTTGCTTTCGATTGGGGGTGTTTGGCTACTCGAATCGCATGAATCTTGCGTATTTGCGTAGAATGAAGTCTTTTTCATCTCACAAAAGGAGCTGAAACGTCTACAGTGAGTGTGAATCTCAAATGTACGTGTTCGGTATACAACGACTTTGCATTCGATTGGGGCTTGTTTGGCTGCTCAAAACGCATGAATCTTGCGTATTTGCATAGCTTGAAGTACTTTTCATCTCATGGCACGTGCTGGGACGCCTATAGCGAGCGTAAATCTCGAACATACGATTTCGGTATAAAGCGACTTCACGTTCGATTCTGACTTGTTTGACTGCTCAAAACGCATCAATCTTCCGTTTTCATATAGAATAAAGTCTTTTTCATTTCATTATACGAGTTGGGACGCGAACAGCGAGCGTAAAACTCGAATAAACTAATTCGGTATAAGGCGACTTTCCGTTCCTTTGGGACGTGTTTGCGTGCTCAAAGTGCCTGAATCTTGCACATTTGCAAAGAATGAAGTATTTTTCATCTCACAATACGAGCTGAAACGCCTACCGCGAGTGTGAAACTCAAATGTACGATTTCGGTATAAAGCGACTTTGCGTTCCATTGGGGCGTGTTCGGCTGCCCAAAATGAATGAATCTTGCGTATTTGCATAGAATAAAGTGTTTTTCATCTTATACGACCTGAAACGCTTACAGCGAGTGTGATACTCAAATGTACGATTTCGGTATGAAGCGACTTCGCTTTCGATTGGGGCCTGTTTGGTTACTCGAAATGCATGAATCTTCAGTGATTGCATAGAATGAAGTGTTTTTCATCTCAAAATACGAGCTGAAACTCCTACAGCCAGTGTGAAACTCAAATGTACGATTTCGGTATAAAGCGACGTTGCGTTCCATTGGGGCGTGTTTAGCTGCCCAAAATGCAAGAATCTTGCGTATTTGCAAAGAATAAAGTCATAGAATAAAGTTTCATCTTATAATATGAGCTGAAACACCTACAGCAAGTGTGAAACTCGAACATACGATTTCGGTATAATAAAGCGACTTTGCGTTCGATTGGGGCCTTTTTGGTTACTCGAAATGCATGAATCTTCCGTGATTGCATAAAATGAAGTGTTTTTCATCTCAAAATACGAGCTGAAACGCCTATGGCGAGTGTGAAACTCAATTGTACGATATCGGTATAAAGCTACTTTGCGTTCGATTGGGGCTTGTTTGGCTGCTCAAAACGCATGAATCTTGCGTATTTATATAGAATGAAGTATTTTTCGTCTCATAATAGGAGCTGGAACTCATACAGCATGCGTAAAACTCGAATAAAGGACTTCGGTATAAAGCTACTTTGCGTTCGATTGGGGCTGGTTTGGCTGCTCAAAACGCATGAATCTTGCGTATTTATATAGAATGAAGTATTTTTCGTCTCATAATAGGAGCTGGAACTCATACAGCAAGTGTGAAACTCGAACATACGATTTCGGTATAATAAAGCGACTTTGCGTTCCATTGGGGCGTGTTTGGCTGCCCAAAATGCATGAATCTTGCGTATTTGCATAGAATAAAGTCATAGAATACAGTTTCATCTTATAATATGAGCTGAAACAACTACAGCAAGTGTGAAACGCGAACATACGATTTCGGTATAATAAAGCGACTTTGCGTTCCATTGGGGCGTGTTTGGCTGCCCAAAATGCATGAATCTTGCGTATTTGCATAGAATAAAGTGTTTTTCATCTTATAATACGAGCTGAAATACCTACAGCGAGTGTGAACCTCAAATGTGAGTTTTCGGTATGAAGCGACTTTGCATTCGTTTGGGACGTGTTTTGCTATTCGAAACGCATGAATCTTGCGTATTTGCATAGAATTAAGTGTTTTTCATCTCATAATATGAGCTGGAATGCCTACCTCTGTAGGCTTTCCAGCTCATATTACTCATTATTATTATTATTATTAAAACACCAATATACGAATTCGGTATGAGGCGACTTTACGTTCGATTGGGGCGTGTTTGACTGCCAAAAATGCATGAATCTTGCGTATTTGCATAGAATGATGTGATTTTCATCTTATAATACGAGCTGAAACGCCTACACCGAGTGTGAAACTCAAATGTACGATTTCGCTATAAAGCGACTTTGCGTTCGATTCGGGCGTGTTTGGCTGCCCAAAAAGCATGAATCTTGCGTATTTGCATACAATGAAGTGGTTTTCATTTCATAGTACGAGCTTGAACGTTTACATCGAGTGTGAAACTCAAATGTACGATTTCGGTATAAAGCGAATTGCGTTCCATTTGGGCGTGTTTCGCTGCCCAATATGCATGAATCGTGCGTATTCGCATAGAATAAAGTGTTTTTCATCTCAAAATACGAATTCAAGCGCCTACAGGGAGTGTGAAACTCAGATGTACGATTTCGAGATACAGCGACTTTGCGTTCCATTGGGGCGTGTTTGGCTACCCAAAATGCATGAATCTTGCGTATTTGCATAGAATAAAGTGTTTTTCATCTTATAATACGAGCTGAGACGCCTACAGCGGGAATGAAACTCAAATGTACGTCTTCGGTATGAAACGACTTTGCTTTCGATTGGGGCCTGTTTGGGTACTCGAAATGCATGAATCTTCCGTATTTTCATAGAATGAAGTGTTTTTCATCTGAAAATACGAATTGAAACGCCTATAGCGAGTGTGAAACTCAATGGTACGATATCGGTATAAAGCTACTTTGCGTTCGATTGGGGCTTGTTTGGCTGCTCAAAACGCATGAATCTTGCGTATTTATATAGAATGAAGTATTTTTCGTCTCATAATAGGAGCTGGAGACCCATACAGCATGCGTAAAACTCGAATAAAGGACTTCGGTATAAAGCTACTTTGCGTTCGATTGGGGCTTGTTTGGCTGCTCAAAACGCATGAATCTTGCGTATATGTATAGTATGAAGTCTCTTTCATTTCATAATACGAGCTGGAACGCATACAGCGAGCGTTAAACTCGAGTAAACGAATTCGGTATAAGGCGACTTTTTGTTCCTTTGGGACGTGTTTGGGTGCTCAAAATGCCTGAATCTTGCATATTTGCATAGAATAAATTATTTTTAATCTCAAAATACGAGCTGAAACGCCTACAGCGAGTGTGAAACTCAGATGTACGATTTCGGTATAAAGCGACTTTGCGTTCCATTGGGGCGTGTTCGGCTGCCCAAAAAGGATGAATCTTGCGTATTTGCTTAGAATAAAGTGTTTTTCATCTTATAATACGAGCTGAAACACCTACAGCGAGTGCGAAACTCAATTGTACGTTTTCGGTATGAAGCGATTTTGCTTTAGATTGGGGCGTGTTTGGCTGCTCAAAACGCATGAATCTTGCGTATTTATATAGAATGAAGTATTTTTCGTCTCATAATGGGAGCTGTAACTCATACAGCATGCGTAAAACTCGAATAAAGGAATTCGGTATAAAGCGAATTTGCGTTCCATTGGGGCGTGTTTGGCTGCCAAGAATGCATTAATCTTGCGTATTTGCGAAGAATAAAGTCATAGAATAAAGTTTCATCTTATAATATGAGCTGAAACACCTACAGCAAGTGTGAAACTCGAACACACGATTTCGGTATCATAAAGCGACTTTGCGTTCGATTGGGGCGTGTTCGGTTGCCCAAAATGCATGAATCTTGCGTACTTGCATAGAATAAAGTGTTTTTCATTTTATAATACGAGCTGAAACACCTACAGCGAGCGTAAAACTGAAATGTACGTTTTCGGTATATAGCGATCTTGCTTTCGATTGGGGGTGTTTGGCTACTCGAATCGCATGAATCTTGCGTATTTGCGTAGAATGAAGTCTTTTTCATCTCACAAAAGGAGCTGAAACGTCTACAGTGAGTGTGAATCTCAAATGTACGTGTTCGGTATACAACGACTTTGCATTCGATTGGGGCTTGTTTGGCTGCTCAAAACGCATGAATCTTGCGTATTTGCATAGCTTGAAGTACTTTTCATCTCATGGCACGTGCTGGGACGCCTATAGCGAGCGTAAATCTCGAACATACGATTTCGGTATAAAGCGACTTCACGTTCGATTCTGACTTGTTTGACTGCTCAAAACGCATCAATCTTCCGTTTTCATATAGAATAAAGTCTTTTTCATTTCATTATACGAGTTGGGACGCGAACAGCGAGCGTAAAACTCGAATAAACTAATTCGGTATAAGGCGACTTTCCGTTCCTTTGGGACGTGTTTGGGTGCTCAAAGTGCCTGAATCTTGCACATTTGCATAGAATGAAGTATTTTTCATGTCACAATACGAGCTGAAACGCCTACCGCGAGTGTGAAACTCAAATGTACGATTTCGGTATAAAGCGACTTTGCGTTCCATTGGGGCGTGTTTGGCTGCTCAAAACGCATGAATCTTGCGTATTTGTATAGTATGAAGTCTTTTTCATTTCATATACGCGCTGGAACGCATACAGCGAGCGTAAAACTCGAGTAAACGAATTCGGTATAAGGCGACTTTGCGTTCCATTGAGGCGTGTTTGGCTGCCCAAAATGCATGAATCTTGCGTATTTGCATAGAATGAAGTATTTTTCATCTCAAAATACGAGCTGAAACGTCTACAGCGAGTGTGAAACTCACATGTACGATGTCGGTATAAATCGACTTTGCGTTCCATTGGGGCGTGTTTGGCTGCCCAAAATGCATGAATCTTGCGTATTTGCATAGAATAAAGTGTTTTTCGTCTTATAATACGAGCTGAAACACCTACAGCGAGTGTGAAACTCAATTGTACTTTTTCGATATGAAGCGGTTTTGCTTTAGATTGGGGCGTGTTTGGCTGCTCAAAACACATGAATCTTGCGTATTTATATAGATTGAGGTATTTTTCGTCTCATAATAGGAGCTGTAACTCATACAGCATGCGTAAAACTCGAATAAAGGAATTCGGTATAAGGCGTCTATGCGTTCGTGTGGGACGTGTTTGGCTGCCCAAAATGCATGAATCGTGCATATTTGCATAGAATGAAGTTTTTTTCATCTTATAATACGAGCTGAAACGCGTACAGCTAGTGTGAAACTCAAATGTACGATTTCGGTATGAAGGGACTTTGCTTTCGATTGGGGCGTGTTTGGCTACTCGAAATGCATGAGTCTTGCGTATTTGTATAGAATGAAGTCTTTTTCATTTCATAATACGAGCTGAAACGCATACAGCGAGCGTGAAACTCCAGTAAACGAATTCGGTATAAGGCGAGTTCCCGTTCCTTTGGGACGTGTTTGGGTGCTCAAAATGCCTGAATCTTGCATATTTGCATAGAATGAAGTATTTTTCGTCTCATAATACGAGCTGGAAATCATACAGCATGCGTAAAACTCGAAAAAAGGAATTCGGTATAAGGCGACTATGCGTTCGTGTGGGACGTGTTTGGCTGCCCAAAATGCATGAATCTTGCGTATTTGTATAGAATGAAGTCTTTTTCATTACATAATACGAGCTGGAACGCATACAGCGAGCGTAAAACTCGAGTAAACGAATTCGGTATAAGGCGACTTTTTGTTCCTTTGGGACGTGCTTGAGTGCTCAAAATGCCTGAATCTTGCATATTTGCATAGAATGAAGTATTTTTCATCTCAAAATACGACCTGAAACGCCTACAGCGAGTGTGAAACTCAAATGAACGATTTCGGTATAAAGCGACTTTGCGTTCATTGGGGCGTGTTTGGCTGCCCAAAATGCATGAATCTTACGTATTTGCATAGAATAAAGTGTTTTTCATCTTACAATACGAGCTGAAACACCTACAGCGAGGGTAAAACTCAAATGTACGTTTTCGGTATAAAGTGATTTTGCTTTCGATTGGGCGTGTTGGGCTACTCGAAACACATGAATCTTGCATACTTGCATAGAATGAAGTGTTTTTCATCTTACAAAAAGAGCTGAAACGTCTACAGCGAGTGTGAAACTCAAATGTACGTGTTCGGTATAAAACGACTTTGCGTTCCATTGGGGCGTGTTTGGCCGCCCAAAATGCTTGAATCTTGCGTATTTGCATAGAATAAAGTGTTTTTCATCTTATAATACGAGCTGAAACGCCTACAGCGAGGGTGAAACTCAAATGTACGATTTCGGTATAAAGCGACTTTGCGTTCGATTGGGGCTTGTTTGACTGCCCAAAATGCATGAATCTTGCTTTTTTCCATACAATGAGGTGGTTTTCATTTCATAATACGAGCTTGAACGTTTACATCGAGTGTGAAACTCAAATGTACGATTTCGGTATAAAGTGATTTTGCTGTCGATCGGGCGAGTTTGTCTACTCGAAACGCATGAATCTTGTATGTTTGCATAGAATGAAGTTTTTTTTCATCTCACAAAACGATCTGAAACGTCTACAGCGAGTGTGAAACTCAAATGTACGATTTCGGTATAAAGCGACTTTGCGTTCGATTGGCGCTTGTTTGGGTGCCCAAAATGCATGAATCTTGCGTATTTGAATAGCTTGAAGTACTTTTCATCTCATGGCACGAGCTGGGACGCCTATAGCGAGCGTAAATCTCGAACATACGATTTCGGTATAAAGCGACTTTGCTTTCGATTCTGACTTGTTTGGCTGCTCAAAACTCATCAATCTTGCGTATTTGTATAGAATGAAGTCTTTTTCATTTCATAATACGAGCTGGAACGCGAACAGCGAGCGTAAAACTCGAATAAACGAATTCGGTATAAGGCGACTTTCCGTTCCTTTGGGACGTGTTTGGGTGCTCAAAGTGCCTGAATCTTGCACATTTGCATAGAATGAAGTATTTTTCATCTTATAATACGAGCTGAAACGCCTACAGCGAGTGTGAAACTCAAATGTACGTTTTCGGTATAAAGCGACTTTGCTTTCGATTGGGGCCTGTTTGGTTACTCGAAATGCATGAATCTTCCGTGATTGCATAGAATGAAGTGTTTTTCATCTCAAAATACGAGCTGAAACTCCTACAGCGAGTGTGAAACTCAAATGTACGATTTCGGTATAAAGCGACATTGCGTTCCATTGGGACGTGTTTGGCTGCCCAAAATGCATGAATCTTGCGTATTTGCAAAGAATAAAGTCATAGAATAAAGTTTTATCTTATTATATGAGCTGAAACACCTACAGCAAGTGTGAAACTCGAACATACGATTTCGGTATAATAAAGCGACTTTGCGTTCGATTGGGGCCTTTTTGGGTACTCGAAATGCATGAATCTTCCGTGATTGCATAAAATGAAGTGTTTTTCATCTCAAAATACGAGCTGAAACGCCTACAGCGAGTGTGAAACTCAAATGTACGATTTCGGTATAAAGCGACTTTACGTTCGATTCTGACTTGTTTGGCTGCTCAAAACGCATCAATCTTGCGTATTTGTATAGAATAAAGTCTTTCTCATTTCATAATACGAGCTGGGACGCGAACAGCGAGCGTAAAACTCGAATAAACGAATTCGGTATAAGGCGACTTTCCGTTCCTTTGGGACGTGTTTGGGTGCTCAAAGTGCCTGAATCTTGCACATTTGCATAGAATGAAGTATTTTTCATCTTATAATACGAGCTGAAACGCCTACCGCGAGTGTGAAACTCAAATGTACGATTTCGGTATAAAGCGACTTTGCGTTCCATTGGGGCGTGTTTGGCTTCCCAACATGCATGAATCTTGCGCATTTGCATAGAATAAAGTGTTTTACATCTTTTAATACGAGCTGAAACACCTACAGCGAGTGTGAAGCTCAATTGTACGTTTTCGGTATGAAGCGACTTTGCTTTCGATTGGGGCGTGTTTGGCCACTCGAAATGCTTGAGTGTTGCGTATTTGAATAGAATGAAGTGTTTTTCATCTTATACGACCTGAAACGCTTACAGCGAGTGTGAAACTCAAATGTACGATTTCGGTATGAAGCGACTTTGCTTTCGATTGGGGCCTGTTTGGTTACTCGAAATGCATGAATCTTCCGTATTTGCGTAGAATGAAGTGTTTTTCATCTCAAAATACGAGCTGAAACGCCTACAGCGAGTGTGAAAGTCAAATGTACGATTTCGGTATAAAGCGACTTTGCATTCGATTCTGACTTGTTTGGCTGCTCGAAACGCATCAATCTTGCGTATTTGTATAGAATGAAGTCTTTTTCCTTTCATAATACGAGCTGGAACGCGAACAGCGAGCGTAAAACTCGATTAAACGAATTCGGTATAAGGCGACTTTCCGTTCCTTTGGGACGTGTCTGGGTGCTCAAAGTGCCTGAATCTTGCACATTTGCATAGAATGATGTATTTTTCATCTTATAATACGAGCTGAAACGCCTACAGCGAGTGTGAAACTCAAATGTACGTTTTCGGTATAAAGCGACTTTGCTTTCGATTGGGGCCTGTTTGGTTACTCGAAATGCATGAATCTTCCGTATTTGCGTAGAATGAAGTGTTTTTCATCTCAAAATACGAGCTGAAACTCCTACAGCGAGTGTGAAACTCAAATGTACGATTTCGGTATAAAGCGACGTTGCGTTCCATTGGGACGTGTTTGGCTGCCCAAAATGCATGAATCTTGCGTATTTGCAAAGAATAAAGTCATAGAATAAAGTTTTATCTTATTATATGAGCTGAAACACCTACAGCAAGTGTGAAACTCGAACATACGATTTCGGTATAATAAAGCGACTTTGCGTTCGATTGGGGCCTTTTTGGGTACTCGAAATGCATGAATCTTCCGTGATTGCATAAAATGAAGTGTTTTTCATCTCAAAATACGAGCTGAAACGCCTACAGCGAGTGTGAAACTCAAATGTACGATTTCGGTATAAAGCGACTTTACGTTCGATTCTGACTTGTTTGGCTGCTCAAAACGCATCAATCTTGCGTATTTGTATAGAATAAAGTCTTTCTCATTTCATAATACGAGCTGGGACGCGAACAGCGAGCGTAAAACTCGAATAAACGAATTCGGTATAAGGCGACTTTCCGTTCCTTTGGGACGTGTTTGGGTGCTCAAAGTGCCTGAATCTTGCACATTTGCATAGAATGAAGTATTTTTCATCTTATAATACGAGCTGAAACGCCTACCGCGAGTGTGAAACTCAAATGTACGATTTCGGTATAAAGCGACTTTGCGTTCCATTGGGGCATGTTTGGCTTCCCAAAATGCATGAATCTTGCGCATTTGCATAGAATAAAGTGTTTTACATCTTTTAATACGAGCTGAAACACCTACAGCGAGTGTGAAGCTCAATTGTACGTTTTCCGTATGAAGCGACTTTGCTTTCGATTGGGGCGTGTTTGGCCACTCGAAATGCTTGAGTGTTGCGTATTTGAATAGAATGAAGTGTTTTTCATCTTATACGACCTGAAACGCTTACAGCGAGTGTGAAACTCAAATGTACGATTTCGGTATGAAGCGACTTTGCTTTCGATTGGGGCCTGTTTGGTTACTCGAAATGCATGAATCTTCCGTATTTGCGTAGAATGAAGTGTTTTTCATCTCAAAATACGAGCTGAAACGCCTACAGCGAGTGTGAAAGTCAAATGTACGATTTCGGTATAAAGCGACTTTGCATTCGATTCTGACTTGTTTGGCTGCTCAAAACGCATCAATCTTGCGTATTTGTATAGAATGAAGTCTTTTTCCTTTCATAATACGAGCTGGAACGCGAACAGCGAGCGTAAAACTCGATTAAACGAATTCGGTATAAGGCGACTTTCCGTTCCTTTGGGACGTGTTTGGGTGCTCAAAGTGCCTGAATCTTGCACATTTGCATAGAATGATGTATTTTTCATCTTATAATACGAGCTGAAACGCCTACAGCGAGTGTGAAACTCAAATGTACGTTTTCGGTATAAAGCGACTTTGCTTTCGATTGGGGCCTGTTTGGTTACTCGAAATGCATGAATCTTCCGTGATTGCATAGAATGAAGTGTTTTTCATCTCAAAATACGAGCTGAAACGCCTACAGCGAGTGTGAAACTCAAATGTACGATTTCGGTATAAAGCGACTTTGCGTTCCATTGGGGCGTGCTTGGCTGCCCAAAATGCAAGAATCTGGCGTATTTGCAAAGAATAAAGACATAGAATAAAGTTTCATCTTATAATATGAGCTGAAACACCTACAGCAAGTGTGAAACTCGAACATACGATTTCGGTATAATAAAGCGACTTTGCGTTCGATTGGGGCCTTTTTGGTTACTCGAAATGCATGAATCTTCCGTGATTGCATAAAATGAAGTGTTTTTCATCTCAAAATACGAGCTGAAACGCCTATAGCGAGTGTGAAACTCAATTGTACGATATCGGTATAAAGCTACTTTGCGTTCGATTGGGGCTTGTTTGGCTGCTCGAAACGCATGAATCTTGCGTATTTATATAGAATGAAGTATTTTTCGTCTCATAATAGGAGCTGGAACTCATACAGCATGCGTAAAACTCGAATAAAGGACTTCGGTATAAAGCTACTTTGCGTTCGATTGGGGCTTGTTTGGCTGCTCAAAACGCATGAATCTTGCGTATTTATATAGAATGAAGTATTTTTCGTCTCATAATAGGAGCTGGAACTCATACAGCAAGTGTGAAACTCGAACATACGATTTCGGTATAATACAGCGACTTTGCGTTCCATTGGGGCGTGTTTGGCTGCCCAAAATGCATGAATCTTGCGTATTTGCATAGAATAAAGTCATAGAATACAGTTTCATCTTATAATATGAGCTGAAACAACTACAGCAAGTGTGAAACGCGAACATACGATTTCGGTATATATAATAAAGCGACTTTGCGTTCCATTGGGGCGTGTTTGGCTGCCCAAAATGCATGAATCTTGCGTATTTGCATAGAATAAAGTGTTTTTCATCTTATAATACGAGCTGAAACACCTACAGCGAGTGTCAACCTCAAATGTGAGTTTTCGGTATGAAGCGACTTTGCATTCGTTTGGGACGTGTTTTGCTATTCGAAACGCATGAATCTTGCGTATTTGCATAGAATTAAGTGTTTTTCATCTCATAATATGAGCTGGAATGCCTACCTCTGTAGGCTTTCCAGCTCATATTACTCATTATTATTATTATTATTAAAACACCAATATACGAATTCGGTATGAGGCGACTTTACGTTCGATTGGGGCGTGTTTGACTGCCCAAAATGCATGAATCTTGCGTATTTGCATAGAATGATGTGATTTTCATCTTATAATACGAGCTGAAACGCCTACACCGAGTGTGAAACTCAAATGTACGATTTCGGTATAAAGCGACTTTGCGTTCGATTGGCGCTTGTTTGGGTGCCCAAAATGCATGAATCTTGCCTATTTGCATAGAATAAGGTGTTTTCATCTTATAATACGAGTTGAAACACCTACAGCAAGTGTGAAACTCAAATGTACGTTTTCGGTATGAAACGATTTTGCTTTCGATTGGGGGTGTTGGGCTACTCGAAACGCATGAATCTTGCGTATTTGCGTAGAATTAAGTGTTTTTCATCTCACAAAAGGAGCTGAAACGTCTACAGTGAGTGTGAAACTTAAATGTACGTGTTCGGTATAAAACGACTCTGCGTTCGATTGGGGCTTGTTTGGCTGCTCAAAACGCATGAATCTTGCGTATTTGCATAGCTTAAAGTACTTTTGTTACGTCCTGGGTCGAATCTGTCACCGAAAGAGTAATCGACATTTAAAAAATTTGATACGTATGTATATTTAATCGATATTTTAAGTAATAAAGCGGCGTGAGTCGCCGCATAATAGATTAGATTTACGATTCTGACACTTTGTCAAGCCATAAAGGCCAAAATATAAACATGAATCAGAATTTTATTAGAGCATTTGGCTAAGCATATCATATAGAGCTCCGAGGGGCTGGTGCCTTCCTACACTTTAGGACCAGCCGTTTCCGAGATATTCGAGGTTTCATATAAAAATGTATTTACCATCCTACGGTAGTTCAGTATACGCATCAGACTGCTTTATGCAAAATATTTCAATAATCCAAATATCGTTACAATTCGATGTCGATAATTAATAATATCTGCAAATCATTTTGATTAACATTTAATAATTATTAATAAAATAATAATTATTTTCTTTTTATTTTATTTCTTTTGAAAACGCGCACAACATCGGAATATCGTCGTAGGAACGATATTCGATGGCACAAAATAATAATGATCAAGTAAACACTTTTAATTTTCAATCAACATTAATTATTAATAATAATTACTTCCAAAACGTCGGAATGTTATATCAGAATCAATATTGGATGGCGATTAACGTAGTAATAATCGAACCGAATTAAAATTGAATATCAGTTTTATTATCATTAACAATTGCTGACAATTAATTATCATTTCAAAACTTTATATAATACGCGCACCATTGGAAATAGCGGGATGGGCGCACTTGTAATATCAGTTCATGACAAATAATTTATTTATTATTAATTGTTAATAACAATGACAATTAAATATTCATATATAGTAATACGAATAATTACTTTAGCCATTTGGCCTAATCATACATTGTATTAAACCATGTAATAAGGAATAATGGTTAAATAATTAATGTTAACTATAAGGCTGCTAGAGAATAAAATATCGGATGGCAGGCCGAGTGTGGGACCGGACGCAGTCCCGATAGCGAGCTCCGCGAAGGTACGCCGATAAGGCTCTCCGAGAAGCGAGCCCGTGCGACCGGACGCAGTCGCGACGGCGGGCTCCGCGAAGCTCCGCCGATAAGGCCCTCTCAGAATCGAGCCCGTGGGATGCTGCGTAAGCATACGGCTCCACGCGCGGCCTGCCCCCGCCATCGACCGTTGCGCTGCCGCGCAACAAAGGGTACCCCCCGCTACAGAGACAGCACGGCTACCGCGAAACCACGAGCGGCTGCCCCACCATATACCATCGACGCTGCCGTGAGACAAGGGATCCCCCACTCAGCGGACGGCACGAGAGCCGCGAGACAACGCCTACCCCCGCTATAGGGACAGCACCGCTACCGTGAGACCGGGAGCGGCTGCCCCACCATATATCACCAACGCAGCCGTGAGACAATATGTGTCCCCACTCAACGGACGGCGCGGCTGCCGCGAGAAGACGGCTCCCCCACCATTGAACGGCACGGCTACCGCTGGACCACGAGCGGCTGCCCCACCATCTACCATCGGCGCTGCCGCGAAGCGACGGCTCCCCATCACTGTGCGGTACGTCTACCGCTGGACCAAGAGTGGCTGCCCCACCACCCGCCAGCAGGCTGCAGCAAGGCACCGGGTGCTCCCACTACAACAGAGAGGCGCACCGCGGCGGGACTGTATGAGGCGCGCGTCATTGGCCAGCGGAGCGAAGCGAATCAGCGAGGGCCTCCCCCGCCGCTACGCGCGGGCTTGGGAGATGCGCGAGCGGAGGAGCGACGATGGATCATCAGTTCTCGGTCAACTCTCATCTCCGCCGGTCGACACCTAGAGATCGCTCTAGGTGTCGACGCCCACGATCCCGGTATATTAAGTAAATATCAGTTCTTCTACGACTCTCATCTCCGGCGGTCGACATTCAGAGTTCTCACGAAGAGACTCACGCGATCCCGGTATATCTATATAATTGAATAATTCTCAAGTCTGACTTAAGAATCTTTTCGTAATTATTGTCACGAATAAATAAAAACGCGATCGATACCTGGCTGCGACCAGGCGGTACATTCTAGCCGATACAAGATATCCTCGCGAATATTTCGAATCATAAATAATCTGTCAATAAAATATACTTTTACCGAACCTTAAAGATCGGAATCCTGCATCAACCCTTCGGTATATTCTAACCTATTTAAGATATCCTCGCGATCATCAATATTCTGAATTATTAAAATTAATAATAATCATCGATCGACACCAATTGTAACTTCAGTGTAAACTATTCGTCCCGAACCGAATTTAAATCCGAAAAGGTACTCCGACTAATAAAATTTACTTTCGTTCTTCGACGACACCCAACACACCGATCCTACTCACGTAAGACCGTTGCAAAGTAAGTCAATCACGGCAAAAGGCCTCGAGAACAAATATATATATATATATATATTGGGGATTGATTCACACTCACAAATCCCCATAATCAAATTGAAACCCTACAAATACCCAAACCTATTGACGCTTAGTAGTTAAGCTTATTAGTTAATTAGGCATAATAACTGAACCTGATAATACCAGTCACCACTGAAGTGGAGACTGATAAAAACCAGATTCAGAGCGAACTCCAGGATCTCCGATCGATCAAACTGGAATAAAGCGTAACCATGACTAGGATTAACCCAAAATTGGATTATATATAAATCGAAACTCAAACGAGTTCGATAAAAATTTGATCCAATATTAATTTAAGTTGATATAAGACGGAACTCCTTTTCCTCTCACCCTTCGACCTCAATCGCATTATGGGAGATTCTGTGTGTGAATTAACCCCCAATTGTAAAAGTCGTAATGGGTCGTAGACATGCTGCGCGGATACTTGGGTCGCGTAAAATAAGAACGAACGTTCTAGTAAACCTTAACTCGGTTCAGTCTCCCCAGGAGCACCGAATTCAAACCTCTAAACTCATCACCGCCCACTCGGTGGTCGCAGTAAAATTAAACGACACTCGTAACCTCATCTCCAAGCGGAGAAAATTACCGACCATCGTATCCGACTACATACTGGAAGATCACCGCGTCTACATAGAACGCGAGAAACCATCCGTCGGAAAATCCAACGAGGACCCTAGCTGCGAGGATCGACCCGTCAACGACCAGATCTCGGAGGACGGCAACATTTCGGACGCCTCGACGGTGCTCTACGAGGACAGGCGGTCAGCGGCATCTTCTCCTGAATTAATCGTTGGCGTCTAGCAATTTTCAACCCGCTACGCCCCAACAGCTCATCGACTGCCAAACAAAGAAACAAACAACAGGAAATCAGGTATACTATATCACGTAAGAATCGAAATTCTCCAAAATCATATAAAACTCTACCCTCATCCAGTGCTGCTCCGATCCCTAACCGGCGCATTCCGGTTTAAACCTTGGAGCATCCGAATATACTTCTTTAAAAGTCGCTCACTCTTAGATCCGGGATTTTTCTGAAAAATAAAAAGGGAAAAATCAATTAAAATAAATCGCGACGTAACACTTTTCATCTCATGGCACGAGCTGGGACGCCTATAGCGAGCGTAAATCTCGAACATACGATTTCGGTATAAAGCGACTTTACGTTCGATTCTGACTTGTTTGGCTGCTCAAAACGCATCAATCTTGCGTATTTGTACAGAATGAAGTCTTTCTTATTTCATAATACGAGCTGGGACGCGAACAGCGTGCGTAAAACTCGAATAAACGAATTCGGTATAAGGCGACTTTCCGTTCCTTTGGGACGTGTGTCAGTGCTCAAAGTGCCTGAATCTTGCACATTTGCATAGAATGAAGTATTTTTCATCTTATAATACGAGCTGAAACGCCTACAGCGAGTGTGAAACTCAAATGTACGTTTTCAGTATAAACGACTTTGCTTTCGATTGGGGCCTGTTTGGTTACTCGAAATGCATGAATCTTCGGTATTTGCATAGAATGAAAGATTTTTCATCTCAAAATACGAGCTGAAACGCCTACAGCGAGTGTGAAACTCAAATGTACGTTTTCGGTATAAAGTGATTTTGCTTTCGATTGGGCGTGTTGGGCTACTCGAAACACATGAATCTTGCATACTTGCATAGAATGAAGTGTTTTTCATCTCACAAAAAGAGCTGAAACGTCTACAGCGAGTGTGAAACTCAAATGTACGTGTTCGGTATAAAACGACTTTGCGTTCCATTGGGGCGTGTTTGGCTGCCCAAAATGCATGAATCTTGCGTATTTGCATACAATGAAGTGGTTTTCATTTCATAATACGAGCTTGAACGTTTACATCGCGTGTGAAACTCAAATGTACGATTTCGGTATAAAGCGACTTTGCGGTCCATTGGGGCGTGTTTGGCTGCCCAAAATGCATGAATGTTGCGTTTTTGCATAGAATAAAGTCATAGAATAAAGTTTCATCTTATAATATGAGCTGAAACACCTACAGCAAGTGTGAAACTCGAACATACGATTTCGGTATAATAAAGCGACTTTGCGTTCGATTGGGGCCTTTTTGGGTAATCGAAATGCATGAACCTTGCATATTTGCATAGAATGAAGTATTTTTCATCTCAAAATACGCGAGCTGAAACGCCTACAGCGAGTGTGAAACTCAAATGTACGATTTCGGTATAAAGCGACTTTGCGTTCCATTGGGGCGTCTTTGGCCGCCCAAAATGCATGACTCTTGCGTATTTGCATAGAATAAAGTGTTTTTCATCTTATAATACGAGTTGAAACACCTACAGCAAGTGTGAAACTCAAATGTACGTTTTCGGTATGAAGCGACTTTGCTTTCGATTGGGGCGTGTTTGGCTACTCGAAATGCATGAGTCTTGCGTATTTGAATAGAATGAAGTGTTTTTCATCTTATACAAGCTGAAACGCTTACAGCGAGTGTGAAACTCAAATGTACGATTTCGGTATAAAGCGACTTTGCGTTCGATTGGGGCCTGTTTGGGTACGCGAAATGCATGAATCGTCCGTATTTGCATATAATGAAGTATTTTTCATCTCACAATACGAGCTGAAACGCCTACAGCGAGTGTGAAACTCAGATATACGATTTCGGTATAAAGCGACTTTGCGTTTCATTGGGGCGTGTTTGGCTGCCCAAAATGCATGAATCTTGCGTATTTGCATAGAATAACGTGTTTTTCATCTTATAATACGAGCTGAAACGCCTACAGCGAGTGTGAAACTTAAATGTACGTTTTCGGTATGAAGCGACTTTGCTTTCGATTGGGGCCTGTTTGGGTACTCGAAATGCATGAATCTTCCGTATTTGCATAGAATGAAGTGTTTTTCATCTCAAAACGCGAACTGAAACGCCTACAGCGAGTGTGAAACTCAAATGTACGATATCGGTTTAACGCTATTTTGCGTTCGATTGGGGCTTGTTTGGCTGTTCAAAACGCATGAATCTTGCGTATTTGTATAGAATGAAGTATTTTTCGTCTCATAATACGAGCTGGAACGCGAACAGCGAGCGTAAAGCTCGAATAAACGAATTCGGTATAAGGCGACTTTCCGTTCCTTTCGGAAGTGTTTTGGTGCTCAAAGTGCCTGAATCTTGCACATTTTCATAGAATAAAGTATTTTTTATCTCACAATACGAGCTGAAACGCCTACAGCGAGTGTGAAACTCAGATGTACGATTTCGGTATAAAGCGACTTTGCGTTCCATTGGGGCGTGTTTGGCTGCCCAAGATGCATGAATCTTGCGTATTTGCATAGAATGAAGTGTTTTTCATCTTATAATACGAGTTGAAACACCTACAGCAAGTGTGAAACTCAAATGTACGTTTTCGGTATGAAGCGACTTTGCTTTCGATTGGGGCGTGTTTGGCTACTCGAAATGCATGAGTCTTGCGTATTTGAATAGAATGAAGTGTTTTTCATCTTATACAAGCTGAAACGCTTACAGCGAGTGTGAAACTCAAATGTACGATTTCGGTATAAAGCGACTTTGCGTTCGATTGGGGCCTGTTTGGGTACGCGAAATGCATGAATCGTCCGTATTTGCATATAATGAAGTATTTTTCATCCCACAATACGAGCTGAAACGCCTACAGCGAGTGTGAAACTCAGATATACGATTTCGGTATAAAGCGACTTTGCGTTTCATTGGGGCGTGTTTGGCTGCCCAAAATGCATGAATCTTGCGTATTTGCATAGAATAACGTGTTTTTCATCTTATAATACGAGCTGAAACGCCTACAGCGAGTGTGAAACTTAAATGTACGTTTTCGGTATGAAGCGACTTTGCTTTCGATTGGGGCCTGTTTGGGTACTCGAAATGCATGAATCTTCCGTATTTGCATAGAATGAAGTGTTTTTCATCTCAAAACGCGAACTGAAACGCCTACAGCGAGTGTGAAACTCAAATGTACGATATCGGTTTAACGCTATTTTGCGTTCGATTGGGGCTTGTTTGGCTGTTCAAAACGCATGAATCTTGCGTATTTGTATAGAATGAAGTATTTTTCGTCTCATAATACGAGCTGGAACGCGAACAGCGAGCGTAAAGCTCGAATAAACGAATTCGGTATAAGGCGACTTTCCGTTCCTTTCGGACGTGTTTTGGTGCTCAAAGTGCCTGAATCTTGCACATTTTCATAGAATAAAGTATTTTTTATCTCACAATACGAGCTGAAACGCCTACAGCGAGTGTGAAACTCAGATGTACGATTTCGGTATAAAGCGACTTTGCGTTCCATTGGGGCGTGTTTGGCTGCCCAAGATGCATGAATCTTGCGTATTTGCATAGAATGAAGTGTTTTTCATCTTATAATACGAGCTGAAACGCCTACAGCGAGTGTGAAACTCAAATGTACGTTTTCAGTATAAACGACTTTGCTTTCGATTAGGGCCTGTTTGGTTACTCGAAATGCATGAATCTTCGGTATTTGCATAGAATGAAAGATTTTTCATCTCAAAATACGAGCTGAAACGCCTACAGCGAGTGTGAAACTCAAATGTACGTTTTCGGTATAAAGTGATTTTGCTTTCGATTGGGCGTGTTGGGCTACTCGAAACACATGAATCTTGCATACTTGCATAAAATGAAGTGTTTTTCATCTCACAAAAAGAGCTGAAACGTCTACAGCGAGTGTGAAACTCAAATGTACGTGTTCGGTATAAAACGACTTTGCGTTCCATTGGGGCGTGTTTGGCTCCCCAAAATGCATGAATCTTGCGTATTTGCATACAATGAAGTGGTTTTCATTTCATAATACGAGCTTGAACGTTTACATCGCGTGTGAAACTCAAATGTACGATTTCGGTATAAAGCGACTTTGCGGTCCATTGGGGCGTGTTTGGCTGCCCAAAATGCATGAATGTTGCGTTTTTGCATAGAATAAAGTCATAGAATAAAGTTTCATCTTATAATATGAGCTGAAACACCTACAGCAAGTGTGAAACTCGAACATACGATTTCGGTATAATAAAGCGACTTTGCGTTCGATTGGGGCCTTTTTGGGTAATCGAAATGCATGAACCTTGCATATTTGCATAGAATGAAGTATTTTTCATCTCAAAATACGCGAGCTGAAACGCCTACAGCGAGTGTGAAACTGAAATGTACGATTTCGGTATAAAGCGACTTTGCGTTCCATTGGGGCGTCTTTGGCCGCCCAAAATGCATGACTCTTGCGTATTTGCATAGAATAAAGTGTTTTTCATCTTATAATACGAGTTGAAACACCTACAGCAAGTGTGAAACTCAAATGTACGTTTTCGGTATGAAGCGACTTTGCTTTCGATTGGGGCGTGTTTGGCTACTCGAAATGCATGAGTCTTGCGTATTTGAATAGAATGAAGTGTTTTTCATCTTATACAAGCTGAAACGCTTACAGCGAGTGTGAAACTCAAATGTACGATTTCGGTATAAAGCGACTTTGCGTTCGATTGGGGCCTGTTTGGGTACGCGAAATGCATGAATCGTCCGTATTTGCATATAATGAAGTATTTTTCATCTCACAATACGAGCTGAAACGCCTACAGCGAGTGTGAAACTCAGATATACGATTTCGGTATAAAGCGACTTTGCGTTTCATTGGGGCGTGTTTGGCTGCCCAAAATGCATGAATCTTGCGTATTTGCATAGAATAACGTGTTTTTCATCTTATAATACGAGCTGAAACGCCTACAGCGAGTGTGAAACTTAAATGTACGTTTTCGGTATGAAGCGACTTTGCTTTCGATTGGGGCCTGTTTGGGTACTCGAAATGCATGAATCTTCCGTATTTGCATAGAATGAAGTGTTTTTCATCTCAAAACGCGAACTGAAACGCCTACAGCGAGTGTGAAACTCAAATGTACGATATCGGTTTAACGCTATTTTGCGTTCGATTGGGGCTTGTTTGGCTGTTCAAAACGCATGAATCTTGCGTATTTGTATAGAATGAAGTATTTTTCGTCTCATAATACGAGCTGGAACGCGAACAGCGAGCGTAAAGCTCGAATAAACGAATTCGGTATAAGGCGACTTTCCGTTCCTTTCGGACGTGTTTTGGTGCTCAAAGTGCCTGAATCTTGCACATTTGCATAGAATGAAGTATTTTTTATCTCACAATACGAGCTGAAACGCCTACAGCGAGTGTGAAACTCAGATGTACGATTTCGGTATAAAGCGACTTTGCGTTCCATTGGGGCGTGTTTGGCTGCCCAAGATGCATGAATCTTGCGTATTTGCATAGAATGAAGTGTTTTTCATCTTATAATACGAGCTGAAACGCCTGCAGCGAGTGTGAAACTCAAATGTACGTTTTCGGTATGAAGCGACTTTGCTTTCGATTGGGGCCTGTTTGGTTACTCGAAATGCATGAATGTTCCGTATTTGCATAGAATGAAGTGTTTTTCATCTCAAAATATGAGCTGAAACGCCTACAGCGAGTGTGAAACTCAAATGTACGATTTCGGTATAAAGCGACTTTGCGGTCCATTGGGGCGTGTTTGGCTGCCCAAAATGCATGAATGTTGCGTTTTTGCATAGAATAAAGTCATAGAATAAAGTTTCATCTTATAATATGAGCTGAAACACCTACAGCAAGTGTGAAACTCGAACATACGATTTCGGTATAATAAAGCGACTTTGCGTTCGATTGGGGCCTTTTTGGGTAATCGAAATGCATGAACCTTGCATATTTGCATAGAATGAAGTATTTTTCATCTCAAAATACGCGAGCTGAAACGCCTACAGCGAGTGTGAAACTCAAATGTACGATTTCGGTATAAAGCGACTTTGCGTTCCATTGGGGCGTCTTTGGCCGCCCAAAATGCATGACTCTTGCGTATTTGCATAGAATAAAGTGTTTTTCATCTTATAATACGAGTTGAAACACCTACAGCAAGTGTGAAACTCAAATGTACGTTTTCGGTATGAAGCGACTTTGCTTTCGATTGGGGCGTGTTTGGCTACTCGAAATGCATGAGTCTTGCGTATTTGAATAGAATGAAGTGTTTTTCATCTTATACAAGCTGAAACGCTTACAGCGAGTGTGAAACTCAAATGTACGATTTCGGTATAAAGCGACTTTGCGTTCGATTGGGGCCTGTTTGGGTACGCGAAATGCATGAATCGTCCGTATTTGCATATAATGAAGTATTTTTCATCTCACAATACGAGCTGAAACGCCTACAGCGAGTGTGAAACTCAGATATACGATTTCGGTATAAAGCGACTTTGCGTTTCATTGGGGCGTGTTTGGCTGCCCAAAATGCATGAATCTTGCGTATTTGCATAGAATAACGTGTTTTTCATCTTATAATACGAGCTGAAACGCCTACAGCGAGTGTGAAACTTAAATGTACGTTTTCGGTATGAAGCGACTTTGCTTTCGATTGGGGCCTGTTTGGGTACTCGAAATGCATGAATCTTCCGTATTTGCATAGAATGAAGTGTTTTTCATCTCAAAACGCGAACTGAAACGCCTACAGCGAGTGTGAAACTCAAATGTACGATATCGGTTTAACGCTATTTTGCGTTCGATTGGGGCTTGTTTGGCTGTTCAAAACGCATGAATCTTGCGTATTTGTATAGAATGAAGTATTTTTCGTCTCATAATACGAGCTGGAACGCGAACAGCGAGCGTAAAGCTCGAATAAACGAATTCGGTATAAGGCGACTTTCCGTTCCTTTCGGACGTGTTTTGGTGCTCAAAGTGCCTGAATCTTGCACATTTTCATAGAATAAAGTATTTTTTATCTCACAATACGAGCTGAAACGCCTACAGCGAGTGTGAAACTCAGATGTACGATTTCGGTATAAAGCGACTTTGCGTTCCATTGGGGCGTGTTTGGCTGCCCAAGATGCATGAATCTTGCGTATTTGCATAGAATGAAGTGTTTTTCATCTTATAATACGAGCTGAAACGCCTACAGCGAGTGTGAAACTCAAATGTACGTTTTCAGTATAAACGACTTTGCTTTCGATTGGGGCCTGTTTGGTTACTCGAAATGCATGAATCTTCGGTATTTGCATAGAATGAAAGATTTTTCATCTCAAAATACGAGCTGAAACGCCTACAGCGAGTGTGAAACTCAAATGTACGTTTTCGGTATAAAGTGATTTTGCTTTCGATTGGGCGTGTTGGGCTACTCGAAACACATGAATCTTGCATACTTGCATAAAATGAAGTGTTTTTCATCTCACAAAAAGAGCTGAAACGTCTACAGCGAGTGTGAAACTCAAATGTACGTGTTCGGTATAAAACGACTTTGCGTTCCATTGGGGCGTGTTTGGCTGCCCAAAATGCATGAATCTTGCGTATTTGCATACAATGAAGTGGTTTTCATTTCATAATACGAGCTTGAACGTTTACATCGCGTGTGAAACTCAAATGTACGATTTCGGTATAAAGCGACTTTGCGGTCCATTGGGGCGTGTTTGGCTGCCCAAAATGCATGAATGTTGCGTTTTTGCATAGAATAAAGTCATAGAATAAAGTTTCATCTTATAATATGAGCTGAAACACCTACAGCAAGTGTGAAACTCGAACATACGATTTCGGTATAATAAAGCGACTTTGCGTTCGATTGGGGCCTTTTTGGGTAATCGAAATGCATGAACCTTGCATATTTGCATAGAATGAAGTATTTTTCATCTCAAAATACGCGAGCTGAAACGCCTACAGCGAGTGTGAAACTGAAATGTACGATTTCGGTATAAAGCGACTTTGCGTTCCATTGGGGCGTCTTTGGCCGCCCAAAATGCATGACTCTTGCGTATTTGCATAGAATAAAGTGTTTTTCATCTTATAATACGAGTTGAAACACCTACAGCAAGTGTGAAACTCAAATGTACGTTTTCGGTATGAAGCGACTTTGCTTTCGATTGGGGCGTGTTTGGCTACTCGAAATGCATGAGTCTTGCGTATTTGAATAGAATGAAGTGTTTTTCATCTTATACAAGCTGAAACGCTTACAGCGAGTGTGAAACTCAAATGTACGATTTCGGTATAAAGCGACTTTGCGTTCGATTGGGGCCTGTTTGGGTACGCGAAATGCATGAATCGTCCGTATTTGCATATAATGAAGTATTTTTCATCTCACAATACGAGCTGAAACGCCTACAGCGAGTGTGAAACTCAGATATACGATTTCGGTATAAAGCGACTTTGCGTTTCATTGGGGCGTGTTTGGCTGCCCAAAATGCATGAATCTTGCGTATTTGCATAGAATAACGTGTTTTTCATCTTATAATACGAGCTGAAACGCCTACAGCGAGTGTGAAACTTAAATGTACGTTTTCGGTATGAAGCTACTTTGCTTTCGATTGGGGCCTGTTTGGGTACTCGAAATGCATGAATCTTCCGTATTTGCATAGAATGAAGTGTTTTTCATCTCAAAACGCGAACTGAAACGCCTACAGCGAGTGTGAAACTCAAATGTACGATATCGGTTTAACGCTATTTTGCGTTCGATTGGGGCTTGTTTGGCTGTTCAAAACGCATGAATCTTGCGTATTTGTATAGAATGAAGTATTTTTCGTCTCATAATACGAGCTGGAACGCGAACAGCGAGCGTAAAGCTCGAATAAACGAATTCGGTATAAGGCGACTTTCCGTTCCTTTCGGACGTGTTTTGGTGCTCAAAGTGCCTGAATCTTGCACATTTGCATAGAATGAAGTATTTTTTATCTCACAATACGAGCTGAAACGCCTACAGCGAGTGTGAAACTCAGATGTACGATTTCGGTATAAAGCGACTTTGCGTTCCATTGGGGCGTGTTTGGCTGCCCAAGATGCATGAATCTTGCGTATTTGCATAGAATGAAGTGTTTTTCATCTTATAATACGAGCTGAAACGCCTGCAGCGAGTGTGAAACTCAAATGTACGTTTTCGGTATGAAGCGACTTTGCTTTCGATTGGGGCCTGTTTGGTTACTCGAAATGCATGAATGTTCCGTATTTGCATAGAATGAAGTGTTTTTCATCTCAAAATATGAGCTGAAACGCCTACAGCGAGTGTGAAACTCAAATGTACGATTTCGGTATAAAGCGACTTTGCGTTCCATTGGGGCGTGTTTGGCTGCCCAAAATGGATGAATCTTGCGTATTTGCATAGAATAAAGTGTTTTTTATCTTATAATACGAGCTGAAACACCTACAGCGAGTGTGAAACTCAGATGTACGATTTCGGTATGAAGCGACTTTGCGTTCCATTGGGGCGTGTTTGGCTGCCCGAAATGCATGAATCTTGCGTATTTGCATAGAATAAAGTGTTTTTCATCATATAATACGAGCTGAAACGCCTGCAGCTAGTGTGAAACTCAAATGTACGTTTTCGGTATGAAGCGACTTTGCTTTCGATTGGGGCCTGTTTGGTTACTCGAAATGCATGAATCTTCCGTATTTGCATAGAATGAAGTGTTTTTCATCTCAAAATCCGAGCTGAAACGCCTACAGCGAGTGTGAAACTCAAATGTACGATTTCGGTATAAAGCGACTTTGCGTTCCATTGGGGCGTGTTTGGCTGTCCAAAATGGATGAATCTTGCGTATTTGCATAGAATAAAGTGTTTTTCATCTTATAATACGAGCTGAAACACCTACAGCGAGTGTGAAACTCAGATGTACGATTTCGGTATGAAGCGACTTTGCGTTCCATGGGGCGTGTTTGGCTGCCCAAAATGCATGAATCTTGCGTATTTGCATAGAATAAAGTGTTTTTCATCTTATAATACGAGCTGAAACACCTACAGCGAGTGTGAAACTCAATTGTACGTTTTCGGTATGAAGCGATTTTGCTTTCGATTGGGGCGTGTTTGGCTGCTCAAAACGCATGAATCTTGCGTATTTATATAGAATGAAGTATTTTTCGTCACAAAATAGGAGCGGTAACTCATACAGCATGCGTAAAACTCGAATAAAGGAATTCGGTATAAAGCGACTTTGCGTTCCATTGGGGCGTGTTTGGCTGCCCAAAATGCATGAATCTTGCGTATTTGCATAGAATAAAGTCATAGAATAAAGTTTCATCTTATAATATGAGCTGAAACACCTACAGCAAGTGTGAAACTCGAACATACGATTTTCGTATAATACAGCGACTTTGCGTTCGATTGGGGTGTTACGTCCTGGGTCGAATCTGTCACCGAAAGAGTAATCGACATTTAAAAAATTTTATACGTATGTATATTTAATCGATATTTTAAGTAATAAAGCGGCGTGAGTCGCCGCATAATAGATTAGATTTACGATTCTGACACTTTGTCAAGCCATAAAGGCCACAATATAAACATGAATCAGAATTTTATTAGAGCATTTGGTTAAGCATATCATATAGAGCTCCGAGGGGCTGGTGCCTTCCTATACTTTAGGACCAGCCGTTTCCGAGATATTCGAGGTTTCATATAAAAATGTATTTACCATCCTACGGTAGTTCAGTATACGCATCAGACTGCTTTATGCAAAAATATTTCAATAATCCAAATATCGCCACAATTTGATGTCGATAATTAATAATAATTGCAAATCATTTTGATTAACATTTAATAATTATTAATAAAATAATAATTATTTTTATTTTATTTGATTTCTTTTGAAGACGCGCACAACATCGGAATATCGTCGTAGGAACGATGTTCCATGGCACAAAATAATAATCAAGTAAACACTTTTAATTTTCAATCAACATTAATTATTAATAATAATTACTTACAAAACGTCGGAATGTTATATCAGAATCAATATTGGATGGCGATTAACGTAGTAATAATCGAACCGAATTAAAATTGAATATCAGTTGTATTATCATTAACAATTGCTGACAATTAATTATCATTTCAAAACTTTATATAATACGCGCACCATTGGAAATAGCGGGATGGGCGCACTTGTAATATCAGTTCATGACAAATAATTTATTTATTATTAATTGTTAATAACGATGACAATTAAATATTCATATCTAGTAATACGAATAATTACTTTAGGCATTTGGCCTAATCATACATTGTATTAAACCATGTAATAATGAATAATGGTTAAATAATTAATGTTAACTATAAGGCTGCTAGAGAATAAAATATCGGATGGCAGGCCGAGTGTGGGACCGGACGCAGTCGCGACGGCGGGCTCCGCGAAGCTCCGCCGATAAGGCCCTCTCAGAATCGAGCCCGTGGGATGCTGCGTAAGCATACGGCTCCACGCGCGGCCTGCCCCCGCCATCGACCGTTGCGCTGCCGCGCAACAAAGGGTACCCCCCGCTACAGAGACAGCACGGCTACCGCGAAACCACGAGCGGCTGCCCCACCATATACCATCGACGCTGCCGTGAGACAAGGGATCCCCCACTCAGCGGACGGCACGAGAGCCGCGAGACAACGCCTACCCCCGCTATAGGGACAGCACCGCTACCGTGAGACCGGGAGCGGCTGCCCCACCATATATCATCAACGCAGCCGTGAGACAATGGGTGTCCCCACTCAACGGACGGCGCGGCTGCCGCGAGAAGACGGCTCCCCCACCATTGAACGGCACGGCTACCGCTGGACCACGAGCGGCTGCCCCACCATCTACCATCGGCGCTGCCGCGAAGCGACGGCTCCCCATCACTGTGCGGTACGTCTACCGCTGGACCAAGAGTGGCTGCCCCACCACCCGCCAGCAGGCTGCAGCAAGGCACCGGGTGCTCCCACTACAACAGAGAGGCGCACCGCGGCGGGACTGTATGAGGCGCGCGTCATTGGCCAGCGGAGCGAAGCGAATCAGCGAGGGCCTCCCCCGCCGCTACGCGCGGGCTTGGGAGACGCGCGAGCGGAGGAGCGACGATGGATCATCAGTTCTCGGTCAACTCTCATCTCCGCCGGTCGACACCTAGAGATCGCTCTAGGTGTCGACGCCCGCGATCCCGGTATATTAAGTAAATATCAGTTCTTCTACGACTCTCATCTCCGGCGGTCGACTTTAAGAGTTCTCTTGAAAAGACTCACGCGATCCGGTATTTCCCTTGTAATAATTAATTGTCAATTCAGACTTAGAGTGTCTTACGGCAATTGTTAACTTCAAATAAATTCGCGATTGATACCTGGCTGCGACCAGGCGGTATTTCACTGTATAAAATATCGTTCGCAATTATTTCATGTTTATCTTAATATAAGTAAAGTTCAAATACCAATATTAATAATCACTATAATAATAATGTACTTACGTTTGTAAACTCCGCGTAAAACTTTTGTCGCATATCAAAGAAAACCGAAACCCGCTACGACTAATAAAAGGTTTAACACATCCTAAGAAATCATTCCTGCAAGGCAGTTCTCTCAAGCAGTAAGTAAATCAGTGACACAAATCAAAAGAGAACAAATATATCTGGGATCAGTTCACGTAATCTCCCACCACCAAACCCATTGCTTTATTATAAATATTGTGATGTTATATTCCCCGTGGGACTGGCGAAATCATCGATAAATTAGTAAACTAAAAATTGGGCCAAAATCGTGCAACGGGCGGGAAAAGGGGGGGGGGGTCAAACAATATAAAAATAATTCTCGTGGGGAACAATAATAACGATGGTTTAATGGTGCAAAAGGATAACAAAAATTGAACTTGAAAGGGTTGAGAAATAATTACAAAAGTGACCGCTTCGACGCCGGTACTGGTACGTCGAAGCCAAACCAATAAAAAAATAACAGTAATAATCCTCTCTTCAACGCCGTTACGGATACGTTGAAGAGTCTAACCGAAAGTATAAAAATAAATCAAAAATACAGCCTCAGCGCCGTTACTGGTACGTCGAAGGTCAAACGGAAAATAACAATAATAATTTCTGCTTCGACGCCGTTACGGGTACGTCGAAGACAGAACCCAAAAATAATAAATCGACAACGAAATAATAATGAAAAATGGTAACTAATCAGTCGAAAATAAACGCAAGCAAAACGGGAATAATAACCTAAATAATCGCTGAACAATCCGGGCAGTCGTAAATAATAATCCGGCGGAAAAGGGGGGGAGGGAAATAGTCGGGGCAATAATACTCGCTTTTTAACAATGATCTCGGGGAAAAATAAAAATACAATTGGCTCAAAATTATCAAAAAGTGCTAATAAAGGGGGCTGCAAAAGGGGGAAATATTCGGGATAAATTTGGGGAAGTTATGGGGATCTTAAGGGGGCTTTGTGGGACAGTCAATGGGGCTTCGAGGGGGGGTTCGTAAGGGAAAGCTGGTCAGGCAAAAGTTGCACGAAAATCGAATAATACAAAATCAAAAACGACTCAAATGACTCAAATGGGCGCCAGCTACTGTGACGGTGTAGCACCGTTATAGATCGTGCAGACGGCACGGATCTCTCCTCAAAAAAACGCAACTCAAAAAACTCTGTACTTGAAAAATATCTCTGTCTTGCGGACAGTCCAGCTAGCTCGGGAGAGGGGAGAGAGCTTAGGGGGAGGGTACACGAATCCGACGGCTTCTTACAATATTACCTCGGTCTTAACTCAATAAACTGTACAAAAAAAAGACTTAAGGGCTCAAGGGAAGGGAAGGGAAAAACTTTAACTAAATAAACGATCACTTATCACGAATTTTACGCCTTTTACGCCGCTCACCACGCGCGCGATATCTCTCTTTGCTCGTGTAACAAAGGACGTTGACCACGTGTCGACCACGAGGCAAAGTCTTTTCTGAATAATTTCTACCAAAATACGGGGTTTCGGGGAAGGAAAAAGGGTCAAACAGGGTCGGGAAAAATGTGGGCAAAAACTTACGGGTCGTCGGGGTTCACTCACGCAATGCACTCAGATCCTGGTCACAATACTTTTCCTCGAATCAGTGGATAGCCTCGGTCGTTATAAAGTTCCGTACAATGGTCCGAATCGTATTCCTTGGCTATCACTGAGTCGTCGTAATGGGCGGGTTTTACTCTCCTACACGGAGTCGGAATTAACAATGGACAGCCGAGTCGTCTTATAAATTTGGGAAGGATATTCACTCGCTTTCGGCTGTCGAACAATACAATTTCTCTTAAAACTATCGACACCCGATCTCACACACGTCGTACACCACGCGGCTCGGCTCGGAGAGTCGGAGAGTGAGGGGGCATGGCGATGTCTTCTTCTTCATCGTCGGGTCTGGCGCTGGTGATGATGGTGGGGAACGAGAGCACCTGTGCGTCGGCTTTGGTCGGTAATCGGAGTCATGGACGGGCGTTTCCTCCGGACGACGGGGGGTGGCGACAGAGGTGTCGCTGGATCGTCAATCGATGTCGTGCGTCGATGATCACAGCGGCAGCGGACAGGCGGGGCGGGCAGTGACGACTTTTCGGCGGGCTTTTCGAGGCTGGTTCGGACGGTCTTTCACAGGGCTTTTTCCCCTCGTCCACGATCCTCCTACCGTCCTCGGCGTCAGCACGTCGGCTCTCGTTTCTTTGCAGGTCCTGGGGCTTGCTGGGTCGTTGGGCTGTTCCTTGGGGCTGTCGGGGGAAATCTTGACGTTGCCTTCGAGCCGCGCACACTCACACAAGGGGTAACGGGAGGGAAGAAAAAAAAGGGGAATTTAAACACTAACTTACACAAAATAAAAACCAGAGAAAAACGTAAAAATATGCTTGTCTAACGTTCGGTGAGCGACGGACTCGAGCCGAGTTTGGCGAGGGACCTGTGACGTACCACGTCACAATATATATATATATATATAAATATATACACATAAGCATACATTTAAATAAGATTGAGTCTTGAAAACCAGTTCTGACAATCATCGGTTCTGATAGATAGATTCATTTGATAAGCTAAAGTGAATCTTATAAAATCAGTCTCGACGAAAGCCGAGTCTGATGAAAATTAGATTCAGCTAGCGTTATTCCCGGGACTCAAAGGATCGAACCGGAATAACAAGATTAGACGTAATATTAATTATTAATTAACTAGAATAAGAACCTAGGATTAACCCAAAATCAGGTTATATATAAACCAGACTTAACCAAGTCTGATAAAAATTTGATCTGATATTAATTTAAGCAATCATTTTCCGATATTACCAACCTCAACAATTATGGGACAAATAGAACGCGAACTGATCACCATTTATAACGTTCATCATGAAAAATAGATGTGTCTTTCTGAGACTAGGGTCGTATAACCGAAAACGAGTATCGCGAAGTACTGTCGACAAGAAAACTCTACCTGCAGCCACTGTGCCCAAGATGGTCACAAGGAGTCTGAATGTCAAAGAAAAGGCGAACCTGGTAAGTGCGCTTCCTGCAAACGCTTTAAGAAGCCAATGGAACATTCGATTTTTGATAAGAATTGCCCAGCTTACAAATTCGCATTCGAGAGAATTGTAAGTACGACTGATTATGGCGTCTAACGGCTTACAAATCGTACAATTGAATATGAATGGATCGAGACTAGTTACACCCGAATTACGCGAAAAAATTCAAGCGCATAATATCGATTTGATGCTCCTGCAAGAACCTTATGCCTGGAATAACCGCGTCACTGGATTCGGTCTTCAAACTCGCATACTTACTGGCAACAAATCAGATGAAAAACCTTGGGCGGCAATAGCAATTACCTCCGCCAAATTAACTGTCTTGAACCTTAAACACCTTAGTAATGCTTACTGCGTTTGCATCGAGGTCAGTGAGGATACAAGATCAGTTTACTTCATCAGTGCCTACTTTCGTTTCTCGGAGAAAATAGAGGACCATATTCAACACCTTGACATGGTTCTCAGGCAACTACGCGGTAAGAAGGTCGTACCTGGCATCGATAGCAACGCCAAATCTCATCAGTGGTACAGTGGTACACTGGATAATCGCGGAAGGAAACTCGAATTGTTCATAGCTGAACACAATCTCCGGGTTGTGAATAAGCCCAACGAACCTGCAACTTACTCGTCGTCACGTGGAAAATCGAACATTGACGTAACTCTTGAATCGATTACCCACACAAACATCGTAGAAATGTGGTCCGTTAGAGATAATTGGACATCTAGCGATCACCGTGCTATTCTGATGGAATGCTCTAGACACGGGCATGCTACACAATCGACGTTTAATCATCAGACCTGGCGTTACGCAGTAAATCGCGCAAACTGGGAGATTTTTGATAAAACTCTGATTGAACGCTGGAGCGATGAATGCAACCAGACGCCAACCACGAAAAACCTATTGCTTGACCTTATTGCACACATTCAATCTGTGATACGACAAGTTTCGACAGGTCAATTCCTAGAAAACAATCACGGCGAACGAAATCCGCCCCATGGTGGAATCCTCAATTAACTGATCTTAAACGACATACCTATAGGTCGCGTAAATCATTCCAGCAATGTAGAGAAGCTTCTATGAAAGCACGGCTAAAAGAAGAGTATTTAGATAACAAGACAAAATATAGGAAAGCTATTTTCGAGGCGAAAAAGAAAAGTTGGCGGCATTTTGTCGAACGAGAGAGTAGCTTGAACCCTTGGGGTGTTGTATACAGATTACAGCGTAACAAGTTAAACACACATGAGGCTATATGTTCGGTTCGAGTACATGGCAACTATGCAATAAACTGGAAATCCGCGGCTAAGGCAGTCTTGACAAGTACTGTCCCAGACGACTCGTGGGAGAACGATACGATAGCTCAATCTCTTATAAGACAGGATACGCGATCACCTCCCGATACGAAGAACTGCCATATCTTTACATGTGAAGAGATTCAAACCGCAATTTCGCAAATGAAAAACGGCAAAGCACCGGGACCGGATAATATTGAAACGGAAGCAATTAAAAGGTCTTGTTCGCAAATTAAAGAAGCATACTTGAATGCCTTCAATGGATGCCTTCAATGGGGAATATTTCCAGAACAATGGAAAACGGGACGTATCGTTCTTATCCCAAAAGGGAGCGGAACAGATCCATCAGACCCAAAGTCCTACAGACCGATCTGTCTCTTACCAATACTCGGAAAAGTACTTGAGCGACTCATATTGAAGAGGATGCAGCCGTCACTGACAAGACACAGCAGCGGAAAACAGTTTGGATTCAAGCCCGGTCTGGGTACTGACGACGCGATCGCAACTAAAGTCAACAGTTGCACGAAAACAAGAATCGATTGTTCTCGGAATATTCCTCGATGTGGCAGGAGCATTTGACAACGTTTGGTGGCCAAGCGTCCTCAAAGAGTTGAAAAAGCGGGAGTGTCCGAAGAATTTATACATGTTAATCAAGAATTATTTCGAATCGCGACACGTAATGATTCAAGATAATAATCAGGTTGTGAGGAAGCGAGTGACAAAAGGATGCCCTCAGGGATCCGTACTAGGTCCTACTATGTGGAATCTTGTTTTTGATAACAATCTCCAAGCTCTCGAACATATACAGGGTATCGACACAATTGCATATGCCGACGACCAGGTGTTAATAGTGTCAGGTAATAATCGGAGAGAAATCGAACAAAGAGCACGCTGCGCCATCAACAGGGTAACCACATGGTGCGAAGAAAACAAGTTAACCCTTTCGGCTAGAAAAACGGTGATGATGATGCTTAAAGGGAAAGCAGAAAAACTAGGAAAAAACTTTACGATACAAATAAACGGAACCAGAATTAATCTAAAGAACAAAGTCAAGTATCTTGGAGTAGAATTCGACAGTGGCCTGAAAATAAATTCGCATGTGAAAAATTTATGTGAGAAAACGAAATCTATCTTCCACAGCTTGGGGAGCGTGGCAAGAAACAAGTGGGGCCTTGGAAACTACGCAATGACGACGATTTACAAGGGTGTGTATGTCCCGATTGTAACGTATGCAGCAATCGGATGGTTCGATAAATTGACGAACAAAATGAGGAAGTCATTAGCAAGCTCACAACGCCTTGCCTTGATACATGTGACAAAAGCATACCGAACTGTCTCAACGGAGTCAATGCCAGTAGTAGCTGGCGTTCTCCCGATAGATCTAGAAATTCAACGCAAAGCAATAGGCTACAAAATGCGACGCAAAATCGACTTCCAGCTTGACGAAATGTCAGTAGAGTGGCTGGACAATGGAGAAACAACTATTGACGGACTGACAGTGACGGAAGTGTGGAAGAAAGTGGAAAATCGAATTGTAGAGATCTGGCAGGATAGATGGACACACAGCACTAAAGGAAGAACGACTTTCAACTATTTCCAAGCAGTACAAAGTCGAATGAAATCATCAGGGATGATGCCGAACTTCTATACAACACAGTTTCTGACCGGACATGGATGCTTTAATAGCAAATTGTACAGCCTAAACATCGTAGCAAATGAGAACTGTGAATGCGGTATGCGAGAAACGCCAGAGCACATGCTTTTTGAATGCAACCAATACGAAATAGATAGGATTATCGCAATGGATGAAATGAAAAAATACAGAATAAATGAACTGAATATGGGTAACTTAATAAAAAACGAAAAAGCATACCAAGTCTTCACGAAATACGCGAAAGCTATAATTGAGAAGAAATATTCAAGGAGACAGAACTAGCCTAGGTAAGAAGCTTAACACGAAAAGGGAAAATAAGTAAACGCGCAACACAAATGAGTACGAAGAACTTAAAATAAGAATACCCGAAAAATATAATCTAATAGAAGTTGAATCTCGATTAAAAACCCCGTGGTAAGGGGTACATGAATAGGAATAAGATCGAAAGTAAAGAAATTTCGAACGCCGGTATTATAAAACAGGAACGGCGGGGGTGGAGGTGGAAAAAAAAAAAAAAAAAAACCAAAAACGAGTGCTCCGACTAACCTAAATCCAGTTCTTAAACATATTACGCCGAAACCAGTGGCTTCAGACAATACGAACGTTAATCAGAGCGTGATTGCTGTCAGGAAGGTTCCGACAATCACGTCCATCGTCTCACTGAAAAATCATCGAGTACATATAAGACAACCAAATTCTATTAATACTAAACCCGACGATCGGGCTGACTGCACGATTCGACCTGCCATCGAACAGACCGAGGAAGACGGCAACATTTCTGACGCTTCTACGGTGCTTTATGAGGACACGCGGTCTCTTACGTCCTCTCCAGAGTTGATCATCAGCACCTAGCACTCTCAACCCGCTACGCCCGACAGCTCAACACCTGCCAAATCAATAAAAATCAGGTAAGTCAATCGATCGACAGTCAAACAAACAAATAAAACCCGAAGAGAAATGACACGCAAAATCCAGTACTGCTCCGATCCCTAACCGGCGCATTCCGGTTTAAACACGGAGCATCCTCATATAACCAGCTACCAGTCGCTCAAACGTTAAATTCAGAAATTCCTGCGAAAGAAGGGAATAAATCGATTAATATCAAAGCCGCGACGTAACAGGGGCCTTTTTGGGTACTCGAAATGAATGAATCTTCCGTGATTGCATAGAATGAAGTGTTTTTCATCTCAAAATACGAGCTGAAAAGCCTACAGCGAGTGTGAAACTCAAATGTACGATTTCGGTATAAAGCGACTTTGCGTTCCATTGGGGCGTGTTTGGCCGCCCAAAATGCATGAATCCTGCGTATTTGCCTAGAATAAAGTGTTTTTCATCTTATAATACGAGCTGAAACACCTACAGCGAGTGTGAAACTCAATTGTACTTTTTCGGTATGAAGCGATTTCGCTTTCGATTCGGGCGTGTTTGGCTGCTCAAAACGCATGAATCTTGCGTATTTGAATAGAATGAACTGTTTTTCATCTCATACGAGCTGAAACGCTTACAGCGAGTATGAAGCTCAAATGTACGATTTCGGTATAAAGCGACTTTGCGTTCGATTGGGGCCTGTTTGGGTACTCGAAATGCATGAATCGTCCGTATTTGCATATAATGAAGTGTTTTTCATTTCAAAATACGAACTGAAACGCCTACAGCGAGTGTGAAACTCAAATGTACGATATCGGTTTAAAGCTACTTTGCTTTCGATTGGGGCTTGTTTGGCTGTTCAAAACATATGACTCTAGCGTATTTGTATAGAATGAAGTATTTTACGTCTCATAATACGAGCTGGAACCCATACAGCATGCGTAAAAGTCGAATAAGGGAATTCGGTATAAGGCGACTATGCGTTCGTGTGGGACGTGATTGACTGCCCAAAATGCATGAATCTTGCATATTTGCATAGAATGAAGTTTTTTTCATCTTATAATACGAGCTGAATCGCGTACAGCGAGCGTAAATCTCGAACATACGATTTCGGTATAAAGCGACTTTGCGTTCGATTCTGACTTGTTTGGCTGCTCAAAACGCATCAATCTTGCGTATTTGTATAGAATGAAGTCTTTTTCATTTCATAATACGAGCCGGAACGCGAACAGCGAGCGTAAAACTCGAATAAACGAATTCGGTATAACGCCACTTTCCGTTCCTTTGGGACGTGTTTGGCTGCCCAAAACGCATGAATCTTGCGTATTTGCATAGAATAAAGTGTTTTTCAACTTATAATACGAGTTGAAACACCTACAGCAAGTGTGAAACTCAAATGTACGTTTTCGGTATGAAGCGACTTTGCTTTCGATTGGGGCGTGTTTGGCTACTCGAAATCCATGAGTCTTGCGTATTTGAATAGAATGAAGTGTTTTTTTATCTTATACGAGCTGAAACGATTAAAGGGAATGTGCAACTCAAATGTACGATTTCGGTATAAAGCGACTTTGCGTTCGATTGGGGCCTGTTTGGGTACGCGAAATGCATGAATCGTCCGTATTTGCATATAATGAAGTATTTTTAATCTCACCATACGAGCTGAAACGCCTACAGCGAGTGTGAAACTCAGATGTACGATTTCGGTATAAAGCGACTTTGCGTTCCATTGGGGCGTGTTTGGCTGCCCAAAATGCATGAGTCTTGCGTATTTGCATAGAATAAAGTGTTTTTCATCTTATAATACGAGCTGAAACACCTACAGCGAGTGTGAAACTCAATTGTACGTTTTCGGTATGAAGTGATTTTGCTTTCGATTGGGGCGTGTTTGACTGCTCAAAACGCATGAATCTTGCGTATTTATACAGAATGAAGTATTTTTCGTCTCATAATAGGAGCTAGAACTCATACAGCATGCGTAAAACTCGAATAAAGGACTTCGGTATAAAGCGACTTTGCGTTCCATTGGGGCGTGTTTGGCTGCCCAAAATGCATGAATCTTGCGTATTTGTATAGAATGAAGTCTTTTCATTTCATAATACGAGCTGGAACGCATACAGCGAGCGTAAAACTCGAGTAAACGAATTCGGTATAACGCGACTTTTTGTTCCTTTGGGACGTGTTTAGATGCTCAAAATGCCTGTATCTTGCATATTTGCATAGAATGAAGTATTTTTCATCTCAAAATACGAGCTGAAACGCCTACAGCGAGTGTAAAACTCAAATGTACGATTTCGGTATAAAGCGACTTTGCGTTCCATTGGGGCGTGTTTGGGTGCCCAAAATGGATGATTCTTGCGTATTAGCATAGAATAAAGTGTTTTTCATCTTATAAAACGACATGAAACACCTACAGCAAGTGTGAAAATCAAATGTACGTTTTCGGTATGAAGCGACTTTGCGTTCGATTCGGGCGTGTTTGGCTGCCCAAAATGCATGAATCTTGCGTATTTGTATAGAATGAAGTACTTTTCGTCTCATAATACAAGCTGGAACCCCTACAACATGCGTAAAACTCGAATAAAGGAATTCGGTATAAGGCGACTATGCGTTCGTGTGGGACGTGTTTGGCTGCCCAAAATGCATGAATCTTGCATATTTGCATAGAATGAAGTTTTTTTCATCTTATAATACGATCTGAAACGCGTACAGCTAGTGTGAAACTCAAATGTACGATTTCGGTATGAAGCGACTTTGCTTTCGATTGGGGCGTGTTTGGCTACTCGAAATGCATGAGTCTTGCGTATTTGTATAGAATGAAGTCTTTTTCATTTCATAATACGAGCTGAAACGCATACAGCGAGCGTAAAACTCCAGTAAACGAATTCGGTATAAGGCGAGTTTCCGTTCCTTTGGGACGTGTTTGGGTGCTCAAAATGCCCGAATCTTGCATATTTGCATAGAATGAAGTATTTTTCGTCTCATAATACGAGCTGGAAATTATACAGCATGCGTAAAACTCGAAAAAAGAAATTCGGTATAAGGCGACTATGCGTTCGTGTGGGATGTGTTTGGCTGCCCAAAATGCATGAATCTTGCATATTTGCATAGAATGAAGTTTCTTTTCATCTTATAATACGAGTTGAAAAACCTACAGCGAGTGTGAAACTCAATTGTCCGTTTTCGGTATATAGCGACTTTGCTTTCGATTGGGGCGTGTTTGCCTACTCGAAATGCATGAGTCTGCCGTATTTGAATAGAATGAAGTGTTTTTCATCTTATACGAGCTGAAACCCCCTACAGCGAATGTGCAACTCAAATGTACGATTTCGGTATAAAGTGACTTTGCGTTTAATTCGGGCGTGTTTGGCTGCCCAAAAAGCATGAATCTTGCGTATTTGCATAGAATGAAGTATTATTCATTTCATAATACGAGCTGAAACGCCTACAGCGAGTGTGAAACTCAAATGTACGTTTTCGGTATGAAGCGACTTTGCTTTCGATTGGAGCCTGTTTGGGTACTCGAAATGCATGAATCTTCCGTATTTGCATACAATGAAGTGTTTTTCATCTCAAGATACGAACTGAAACGCCTACAGCGAGTGTGAAACTCAAATGTACGATATCGGTATAAAGCTACTTTGCGTTCGATTGGTGCTTGTTTGGCTGCTCAAAACGCATGAATCTTGCGTATTTGTATAGAATGAAGTCTTTTTCATTTCATAATACGAGCTGGAACGCATACAGCGAGCGTAAAACTCGAGTAAACGAATTCGGTATAAGGCGACTTTTTGTTCCTTTGGGACGTGCTTGAGTGCTCAAAATGCCTGAATCTTGCATATTTGCATAGAATAAAGTATTTTTCATCTCAAAATACGAGCTGAAACGCCTACAGCGAGTGTGAAACTCTAATGTACGATTTCGGTATAAAGCGACTTTGCGTTCCATTGGGGCGTCTTTGGCTGCCCAAAATGCATGAATCTTGCGTATTTGTATAGAATGAAGTACTTTTCGTCTCATAATACAAGCTGGAACCCCTACAACATGCGTAAAACTCGAATAAAGGAATTCGGTATAAGGCGACTTTACGTTCGATTGGAGCGTGTTTGATTGCCCAAAATGCATGAATCTTCCGTACTTGCCAAGAATGAAGTGTTTTTCATCTCGAAATACGAACTGAAACGCCTACAGCGAGTGTGAAACTCAAATGTATGATATCGGTATAAAGCTACTTTGCGTTCGATTGGGGATTGTTTGGCTGCTCAAAACATATGACTCTAGCGTATTTGTATAGAATGAAGTATTTTACGTCTCATAATACGAGCTGGAACCCATACAGCATGCGTAAAAGTCGAATAAGGGAATTCGGTATAAGGCGACTATGCGTTCGTGTGGGACGTGTTTGGCTGCCCAAAATGCATGAATCTTGCATATTTGCATAGAATGAAGTTTTTTTCATCTTATAATACGAGCTGAATCGCGTACAGCGAGCGTAAATCTCGAACATACGATTTCGGTATAAAGCTACTTTGCGTTCGATTCTGACTTGTTTGGCTGCTCAAAACGCATCAATCTTGCGTATTTGTATAGAATGAAGTCTTTTTCATTTCATAATACGAGCTGGAACGCGAACAGCGAGCGTAAAACTCGAATAAACGAATTCGGTATAACGCCACTTTCCGTTCCTTTGGGACGTGTTTGGCTGCCCAAAACGCATGAATCTTGCGTATTTGCATAGAATAAAGTGTTTTTCAACTTATAATACGAGTTGAAACACCTACAGCAAGTGTGAAACTCAAATGTACGTTTTCGGTATGAAGCGACTTTGCTTTCGATTGGGGCGTGTTTGGCTACTCGAAATCCATGAGTCTTGCGTATTTGAATAGAATGAAGTGTTTTTTTATCTTATACGAGCTGAAACGATTAAAGAGAATGTGCAACTCAAATGTATGATTTCGGTATAAAGCGACTTTGCGTTCGATTGGGGCCTGTTTGGGTACGCGAAATGCATGAATCGTCCGTATTTGCATATAATGAAGTATTTTTAATCTCACCATACAAGCTGAAACGTCTACAGCGAGTGTGAAACTCAGATGTACGATTTCGGTATAAAGCGACTTTGCGTTCCATTGGGGCGTGTTTGGCTGCCAAAAATGCATGAATCTTGCGTATTTGCGAATAATAAAGTCACAGAATAAAGTTTCATTTTATAATATGAGCTGAAACACCTACAGCAAGTGTGAAACTCGAACATACGATTTCGGTATAATAAAGCGACTTTGCGTTCGATTGGGGCCTTTTTGGGTACTCGAAATGCATGAATCTTCCGTGATTGCATAGAATGAAGTGTTTTTCATCTCAAAATACGAGCTGAAACGCCTACAGCGAGTGTGAAACTCAAATGTACGATTTCGGTATAAAGCGACTTTGCGTTCCATTGGGGCGTGTTTGGCTGCCCAAAATGCATGAATAAAGTGTTTTTCATCTTATAATACGAGCTGAAACACCTACAGCGAGCGTAAAACTCAAATGTACGTTTTCGGTATATAGCGATTTGGCTTTCGATTGGTGGTGTTGTGCTACTCGAAACGCATGAATCTTGCGTATTTGCGTAGAATGAAGTGTTTTTCATCTCACAAAAGGAGCTGAAACGTCTACAGTGAGTGTGAAACTCAAATTTACGTGTTCGGTATAAAACGACTTTGCGTTCTATTGGGGCTTGTTTGGCTGCTCGAAACGCATGAATCTTGCGTATTTGCATAGCTTGAAGTACTTTTCATCTCATGGCACGAGCCGGGACGCCTATAGCCAGCGTAAATCTCGAACATACGATTTCGGTATAAAGCGACTTTACGTTCGATTCTGACTTGTTTGGCTGCTCAAAACGCATCAATCTTGCGTATTTGTATAGAATAAAGTCTTTCTCATTTCATAATACGAGCTGGGACGCGAACAGCGAGCGTAAAACTCGAATAAACGAATTCGGTATAAGGCGACTTTCCGTTCCTTTGGGACGTGTTTGCGTGCTCAAAGTGCCTGAATCTTGCACATTTCCATAGAATGAAGTATTTTTCATCTCACAATACGAGCTGAAACGCCTACAGCGAGTGTGAAACTCAAATGTACGATTTCGGTATAAAGCGACTTTGCGTTCCATTGGGGCGTGTGTGGCTGCCCAAAATGCATGAATCTTGCGTATTTGCATAGAATAAAGTGTTTTTCATCTCAAAATATGAACTGGAACGCCTACAGCGAGTGTGAAACTCAGATGTACGATTTCGGTATAAAGTGACTCTGCGTTCGATTCGGGCGTGTTTGGCTGCCCAAAAAGCATGAATCTTGCGTATTTGCATAGAATGAAGTATTTTTCATTTCATAATACGAGCTGAAACGCCTACAGCGAGTGTGAAACTCAAATGTACGTTTTCGGTATGAAGCGACTTTGCTTTCGATTGGGGCCTGTTTGGGTACTCGAAATGCATGAATCTTCCGTATTTGCATACAATGAAGTGTTTTTCATCTCAAAGACGAACTGAAACGCCTACAGCGAGTGTGAAACTCAAATGTACGATATCGGTATAAAGCTACTTTGCGTTCGATTGGTGCTTGTTTGGCTGCTCAAAACGCATGAATCTTGCGTATTTGTATAGAGTGAAGTCTTTTTCATTTCATAATACGAGCTGGAACGCATACAGCGAGCGTAAAACTCGAGTAAACGAATTCGGTATAAGGCGACTTTTAGGTCCTTTGGGACGTGCTTGAGTGCTCAAAATGCCTGAATCTTGCATATTTGCATAGAATGAAGTATTTTTCATCTCAAAATACGAGCTGAAACACCTACAGCGAGTGTGAAACTCAATTGTACGTTTTCGGTATGAAGCGATTTTGCTTTCGATTGGGGCGTGTTTGGCCCCAATCGAAACCCATGAATCTTGCGTATTTGTATAGAATGAAGTATTGTTCGTCTCATAATAGGAGCTGGAACTCATACAGCATGCGTAAAACTCGAATAAAGGAATTCGGTATTAAGCGACTTTGCGTTCCATTGGGGCGTGTTTGGCTGCCCAAAATGCATGAATATTGCGTATTTGTATAGAATGAAGTCTTTTTAATTTCATAATACAAGCTGGAACGCATACAGCGAGCGTAAAACTCGAGTAAACGAATTCGTTATAAGGCGACTTTTTGTTCCTTTGGGACGTGCTTGAGTGCTCAAAATGCCTGAATCTTGCATATTTGCATAGAATGAAGTATTTTTCATCTCAAAATACGAGCTGAAACGCCTCCAGCGAGTGTGAAACTCAAATGTACGATTTCGGTATAAAGCGACTTTGCGTTCCATTGGGGCGTGTTTGGCTGCCCAAAATGCATGAATCTTGCGTATTTGCATAGAATAAAGTGTTTTTCATCTTATAATACGAGCTGAACCACCTACAGCGAGCGTAAAACTCAAATGTACGTTTTCGGTTTAAAGGGATTTTGCTTTCGATTGGGCGTGTTGGGCTACTCGAAGAACATGGATCTTGCATATTTGCATAGAATGAAGTGTTTTTCATCTCACAAAAGGATCTGAAACGTCTACAGAGAGTGTGAAACTCCAATATACGTGTTCGGTATAAAACGACTTTGCATTCCATTGGGGCGTGTTCGGCTGCCCAAAATGCATGAATCTTGCGTATTTGCATAGAATAAAGTGTTTTTCATCTTATAATACGAGATGAAACACCTACAGCGAGTGTGAAAATCAAATGTACGTTTTCGGTATGAAGCGACTTTGCGTTCGATTCGGGCGTGCTTGGCTACCCAAAATGCATGAATCTTGCGTATTTGTATAGAATGAAGTATTTTTCGTCTCATAATACAAGCTGGAACCCCTACAGCATGCGTAAAACTCGAATAAAGGAATTCGGTATAAGGCGACTATGCGTTCGTGTGGGACGTGTTTGGCTGCCCAAAATCCATGAATCTTGCATATTTGCATAGAATGAAGTTTTTTTCATCTTATAATACGAGCTGAAACGCGTACAGCGAGTGTGAAACTCAAATGTACGATTTCGGTATGAAGCGACTTTGCTTTCGATTGGGGCGTGTTTGGCTACTCGAAATGCATGAGTCATGTGTATTTGTATAGAATGAAGTATTTTTCGTCTCATAATAGGAGCTGGAACTCATACAGCATGCGTAAAACTCGAATAAAGGACTTCGGTATAAAGCGACTTAGCGTTCCATTGGGGCGTGTTTGGCTGCCCAAAATGCATGAATCTTGCGTATTTGTATAGAATGAAGTCTTTTCATTTCATAATACCAGCTGGAACGCATGCAGCGAGCGTAAAACTCGAGTAAACGAATTTGGTATAACGCGACTTTTTGTTCCTTTGGGACGTGTTTGGATGCTCACAATGCCTGTATCTTTCATACTTGCATAGAATGAAGTATTTTTCATCTCAAAATACGACCTGAAACGCCTACAGCGAGTGTGAAACTCAAATGTACGATTTAAGTATAAAGCGACTTTGCGTTCCATTGGGGCGTGTTTGGGTGCCCAAAATGGATGAATCTTGCGTATTTGCATAGAATAAAGTGTTTTTCATCTTATAATACGAGATGAAACACCTACAGCGAGTGTGAAAATCAAATGTACGTTTTCGGTATGAAGCGACTTTGCGTTCGATTCGGGCGTGTTTGGCTGCCTAAAATGCATGAATCTTACGTATTTGTATAGAATAAAGTATTTTTCGTCTCATAATACAAGCTGGAACCCCTACAGCATGCGTAAAACTAGAATAAAGGAATTCGGTATAAGGCGACTATGCGTTCGTGTGGGACGTGTTTGGCTGCCCAAAATGCAAGAATCTTGCATATTTGCATAGAATGAAGTTTTTTTCATCTTATAATACGATCTGAAACGCATACAGCGAGCGTAAAACTCCAGTAAACGAATTCGGTATAAGGCGAGTTTCCGTTCCTTTGGGACGTGTTTGGGTGCTCAAAATGCCTGAATCTTGCATATTTGTATAGAATGAAGTCTTTTTTATTTCATAATACGAGCTGAAACGCATACAGCGAGCGTTAAACTCGAGTAAACGAATTCGGTATGATGCGACTATGCGTTCGTGTGGGACGTGTTTGGCTGCCCAAAATGCCTGAATCTTGCATATTTGCATAGAATGAAGTATTTTTCATCTCAAAATACGAGCTGAAACGCCTACAGCGAGTGTGAAACTCAAATGTACGATTTCGGTATAAAGCGACTTTGCGTTCCATTGGGGCGTGTTTGGGTGCCCAAAATGGATGAATCTTGCGTATTTGCATAGAACAAAGTGTTTTTCATCTTATAATACGACATGAAACACCTACAGCAAGTGTGAAAATTAAATGTACGTTTTCGGTATGAAGCGACTTTGCGTTCGATTCGGGCGTGTTTGGCTGCCCAAAATGCATGAATCTTGCGTATTTGTATAGAATGAAGTACTTTTCGTCTCATAATACAAGCTGGAACCCCTACAGCATGCGTAAAACTCGAATAAAGGAATTCGGTATAAGGCGACTATGCGTTCGTGTGGGACGTGTTTGGCTGCCCAAAATGCATGAATCTTGCATATTTGCATAGAATGAAGTTTTTTTCATCTTATAATACGAGCTGAAACGCGTACAGCTAGTGTGAAACTCAAATGTACGATTTCGGTATGAAGCGACTTTGCTTTCGATTAGGGCGTGTTTGGCTACTCGAAATGCATGAGTCTTGCGTATTTGTATAGAATGAAGTCTTTTTCATTTCATAATACGAGTTGAAACGCATACAGCGAGCGTAAAACTCCAGTAAACGAATTCGGTATAAGGCGAGTTTCCGTTCCTTTAGGACGTGTTTGGGTGCTCAAAATGCCTGAATCTTGCATATTTACATAGAATGAAGTATTTTTCGTGTCATAATACGAGCTGGAAATCATACAGCATGCGTAAAACTAGAATAAAGGAATTCGGTATAAGGCGACTATGCGTTCGTGTGGGACGTGTTTGGCTGCCCAAAATGCAAGAATCTTGCATATTTGCATAGAATGAAGTTTTTTTCATCTTATAATACGATCTGAAACGCATACAGCGAGCGTAAAACTCCAGTAAACAAATTCGGTATAAGGCGAGTTTCCGTTCCTTTGGGACGTGTTTGGGTGCTCAAAATGCCTGAATCTTGCATATTTGTATAGAATGAAGTCTTTTTTATTTCATAATACGAGCTGAAACGCATACAGCGAGCGTTAAACTCGAGTAAACGAATTCGGTATGATGCGACTATGCGTTCGTGTGGGACGTGTTTGGCTGCCCAAAATGCCTGAATCTTGCATATTTGCATAGAATGAAGTATTTTTCATCTCAAAATACGAGCTGAAACGCCTACAGCGAGTGTGAAACTCAAATGTACGATTTCGGTATAAAGCGACTTTGCGTTCCATTGGGGCGTGTTTGGGTGCCCAAAATGGATGAATCTTGCGTATTTGCATAGAACAAAGTGTTTTTCATCTTATAATACGACATGAAACACCTACAGCAAGTGTGAAAATTAAATGTACGTTTTCGGTATGAAGCGACTTTGCGTTCGATTCGGGCGTGTTTGGCTGCCCAAAATGCATGAATCTTGCGTATTTGTATAGAATGAAGTACTTTTCGTCTCATAATACAAGCTGGAACCCCTACAGCATGCGTAAAACTCGAATAAAGGAATTCGGTATAAGGCGACTATGCGTTCGTGTGGGACGTGTTTGGCTGCCCAAAATCCATGAATCTTGCATATTTGCATAGAATGAAGTTTTTTTCATCTTATAATACGAGCTGAAACGCGTACAGCGAGTGTGAAACTCAAATGTACGATTTCGGTATGAAGCGACTTTGCTTTCGATTGGGGCGTGTTTGGCTACTCGAAATGCATGAGTCATGTGTATTTGTATAGAATGAAGTATTTTTCGTCTCATAATAGGAGCTGGAACTCATACAGCATGCGTAAAACTCGAATAAAGGACTTCGGTATAAAGCGACTTAGCGTTCCATTGGGGCGTGTTTGGCTGCCCAAAATGCATGAATCTTGCGTATTTGTATAGAATGAAGTCTTTTCATTTCATAATACCAGCTGGAACGCATGCAGCGAGCGTAAAACTCGAGTAAACGAATTTGGTATAACGCGACTTTTTGTTCCTTTGGGACGTGTTTGGATGCTCACAATGCCTGTATCTTTTATACTTGCATAGAATGAAGTATTTTTCATCTCAAAATACGACCTGAAACGCCTACAGCGAGTGTGAAACTCAAATGTACGATTTAAGTATAAAGCGACTTTGCGTTCCATTGGGGCGTGTTTGGGTGCCCAAAATGGATGAATCTTGCGTATTTGCATAGAATAAAGTGTTTTTCATCTTATAATACGAGATGAAACACCTACAGCGAGTGTGAAAATCAAATGTACGTTTTCGGTATGAAGCGACTTTGCGTTCGATTCGGGCGTGTTTGGCTGCCTAAAATGCATGAATCTTACGTATTTGTATAGAATAAAGTATTTTTCGTCTCATAATACAAGCTGGAACCCCTACAGCATGCGTAAAACTAGAATAAAGGAATTCGGTATAAGGCGACTATGCGTTCGTGTGGGACGTGTTTGGCTGCCCAAAATGCAAGAATCTTGCATATTTGCATAGAATGAAGTTTTTTTCATCTTATAATACGATCTGAAACGCATACAGCGAGCGTAAAACTCCAGTAAACGAATTCGGTATAAGGCGAGTTTCCGTTCCTTTGGGACGTGTTTGGGTGCTCAAAATGCCTGAATCTTGCATATTTGTATAGAATGAAGTCTTTTTTATTTCATAATACGAGCTGAAACGCATACAGCGAGCGTTAAACTCGAGTAAACGAATTCGGTATGATGCGACTATGCGTTCGTGTGGGACGTGTTTGGCTGCCCAAAATGCCTGAATCTTGCATATTTGCATAGAATGAAGTATTTTTCATCTCAAAATACGAGCTGAAACGCCTACAGCGAGTGTGAAACTCAAATGTACGATTTCGGTATAAAGCGACTTTGCGTTCCATTGGGGCGTGTTTGGGTGCCCAAAATGGATGAATCTTGCGTATTTGCATAGAACAAAGTGTTTTTCATCTTATAATACGACATGAAACACCTACAGCAAGTGTGAAAATTAAATGTACGTTTTCGGTATGAAGCGACTTTGCGTTCGATTCGGGCGTGTTTGGCTGCCCAAAATGCATGAATCTTGCGTATTTGTATAGAATGAAGTACTTTTCGTCTCATAATACAAGCTGGAACCCCTACAGCATGCGTAAAACTCGAATAAAGGAATTCGGTATAAGGCGACTATGCGTTCGTGTGGGACGTGTTTGGCTGCCCAAAATGCATGAATCTTGCATATTTGCATAGAATGAAGTTTTTTTCATCTTATAATACGAGCTGAAACGCGTACAGCTAGTGTGAAACTCAAATGTACGATTTCGGTATGAAGCGACTTTGCTTTCGATTAGGGCGTGTTTGGCTACTCGAAATGCATGAGTCTTGCGTATTTGTATAGAATGAAGTCTTTTTCATTTCATAATACGAGTTGAAACGCATACAGCGAGCGTAAAACTCCAGTAAACGAATTCGGTATAAGGCGAGTTTCCGTTCCTTTAGGACGTGTTTGGGTGCTCAAAATGCCTGAATCTTGCATATTTACATAGAATGAAGTATTTTTCGTGTCATAATACGAGCTGGAAATCATACAGCATGCGTAAAACTAGAATAAAGGAATTCGGTATAAGGCGACTATGCGTTCGTGTGGGACGTGTTTGGCTGCCCAAAATGCAAGAATCTTGCATATTTGCATAGAATGAAGTTTTTTTCATCTTATAATACGATCTGAAACGCATACAGCGAGCGTAAAACTCCAGTAAACAAATTCGGTATAAGGCGAGTTTCCGTTCCTTTGGGACGTGTTTGGGTGCTCAAAATGCCTGAATCTTGCATATTTGTATAGAATGAAGTCTTTTTTATTTCATAATACGAGCTGAAACGCATACAGCGAGCGTTAAACTCGAGTAAACGAATTCGGTATGATGCGACTATGCGTTCGTGTGGGACGTGTTTGGCTGCCCAAAATGCCTGAATCTTGCATATTTGCATAGAATGAAGTATTTTTCATCTCAAAATACGAGCTGAAACGCCTACAGCGAGTGTGAAACTCAAATGTACGATTTCGGTATAAAGCGACTTTGCGTTCCATTGGGGCGTGTTTGGGTGCCCAAAATGGATGAATCTTGCGTATTTGCATAGAACAAAGTGTTTTTCATCTTATAATACGACATGAAACACCTACAGCAAGTGTGAAAATTAAATGTACGTTTTCGGTATGAAGCGACTTTGCGTTCGATTCGGGCGTGTTTGGCTGCCCAAAATGCATGAATCTTGCGTATTTGTATAGAATGAAGTACTTTTCGTCTCATAATACAAGCTGGAACCCCTACAGCATGCGTAAAACTCGAATAAAGGAATTCGGTATAAGGCGACTATGCGTTCGTGTGGGACGTGTTTGGCTGCCCAAAATGCATGAATCTTGCATATTTGCATAGAATGAAGTTTTTTTCATCTTATAATACGAGCTGAAACGCGTACAGCTAGTGTGAAACTCAAATGTACGATTTCGGTATGAAGCGACTTTGCTTTCGATTAGGGCGTGTTTGGCTACTCGAAATGCATGAGTCTTGCGTATTTGTATAGAATGAAGTCTTTTTCATTTCATAATACGAGTTGAAACGCATACAGCGAGCGTAAAACTCCAGTAAACGAATTCGGTATAAGGCGAGTTTCCGTTCCTTTAGGACGTGTTTGGGTGCTCAAAATGCCTGAATCTTGCATATTTACATAGAATGAAGTATTTTTCGTGTCATAATACGAGCTGGAAATCATACAGCATGCGTAAAACTCGAAAAAAGGAATTCGGTATAAGGCGACTATGCATTCGTGTGGGACGTGTTTGGCTGCCCAAAATGCATGAATCTTGCATATTTGCATAGAATGAAGATTTTTTTTTTTAAATATATAACGGCGTCGACTGCTAATGGTCATTAGCCGTATCATCATTGCTATTTATTATATTACAAACTTACACGTCACATGACATACATGTATATTATAACATTTCATTAATATTAACATAATGCGTCGTCGCCACTGGTTTTCTTCTTATACCTTGCTGCCTCTAATTTAACATTTCTCTCTCATATTTTATTGATCAGTTTTGACTTTTTGCAAAATTTTATAATTTTATAGATATTCTGTATTTCCGGGCCCAAAGATATATTTATCCGTCTTTCTAGTCTAGCCTTATTTCCTTCTGCTTTATATTTATAACAGTTTTCCAGTATATGCTGCACTGTTATTTGCACAGTACACAGGTCACAAATAGGCCCTACACCTGATTCGAATAGATACGTATGAGTTAGTCGCGTGTGCCCTATCCTTAGCCTCGTCAGTGCTACTGCTTCGCTTCTAGACAAGCTCCGCGGCATTAGCCACTTTCCAATCCGCGGTTTTATTTTCTTTAGTTTGGAGTCTTCTTTATCCCACTGAGATTGCCAAATTCCTCTCGATATATTCCTGATTTCGTTGATAAGATCAGGTGGACGTATCTTTTCGAACCTTATGTCCGTTGCCATAGCTGCCTCCTTCGCTGCTTTGTCAGCTTCTTCGTTTCCTTTTATTCCGCTGTGCCCTGGAGTCCACACGAATACGACTTGGAGTTTCTTTTGCTCAACTCGGCATAGATTGTCGAAGATCATTTGGACCAGTGGAGCATTTGAAAACTTTTGTTTCATGGTATATATGGCGCTTAGTGAGTCGGTGCAGATGAGGCTCATTTGATTTTTATCCGGAAACTTCAGAATCATCTCTAATGCTTGGTATATTGCGTATAATTCCGCCGTGTATATACTAGTCGATCGTGGAAGGCTCCACTTTAGTATGGTGCCATCAGTCACTAAAGCGCATCCTACTCCCTCTTTACTCTTAGATCCGTCTGTGTAGATCATAGTTGCATTCTGGTACTGATCTGTTATGCACCGGAATCCGGAGGAATACATGGCCACCGGGGTACTGTTTTTTTGGTGCTCGGTAAGCTCTGTACAGCATATTGCGTTTGGTATCATCCACGTGGGGACTTTGTTAAAGCCGTATGGGTGTACATTAAAGAATTTTGGGACCATTTTTCCTAGGTGTTCCTTGACACGTATGCTTAACGGTCTTGTTGCTGTTGGTTGTGCTACATACAATTTTCGTAGCATCGGATATGAGAATATGCCATAATTCAGATGACTTATTTTTGCATGGAGATTTGCAGCGTACCTCATTTCCGGTTCTATACGTCGTATGCATAATGGAGCAAATCCTGCATCACAGCAAATACTACTTGTTGGGCTAGTGCGAAATGCTCCGATTGCGAGGCGGAGTCCACAATGGCGAATTGCGTCGAGCTTTGCGAGTGCAGTTTTCCTTGCCGAGCCATACACTACCGCACCGTACTCTAGTTTAGATAAAATCAGAGACCTGTAATAATTCCAGGAGGGTTTCGCGGTCCGATCCCCAATTTGTATTGGCCATGCATCGAATGATGTTTAAAGATTGTCGGCCTTTCGTAACGACTTCGTTAATGTGGGCTTTCCAGTTAAGCTTTCTATCGAAGATAACTCCTAAAAAACGAGCTTTTTCTTCCATATTTATGCGGTGTCCGCGGAGGTAAAGCCTCGAGATTTCACATGATGTGCGTGATCGGGTGAATTGGATGCAAATTGTTTTTTCGGCTGAAAATCGAAAGCCTCGACGGCTTGCTACTTTGTCAAGCTCGTCTATTGATGTTTGAAGTTTATGATTAATTACTGACATGTCCTTCCCGGTTGCATATATGACCAAGTCGTCCACGTATGGGCATTTCCTGACTCGCGATTGAACGGAATTGATTACTCTATTTATTGCAATGAGGAACAAGGTTACGCTGATGGGTGATCCCTGAGGGACACCATTGATTTGGATGTGTGATTGGGAAAATTTGTCTTTTACGCGGACCACGAATCGTCTGTCTTGCAGAAAACTTTTTATGAACCTAGGAAGATTCCCGCGTATGTTCCAATCATGAAGTTGTTGCAGGATTCCGTGTCTCCATGTCATGTCGAATGCTTTCTCTATGTCGAAAGATACCGCAACCAGATGTTCTTGTTGAATGAAAGCGTTTTGGATGGCGTTTTCGAGGAATACAAGGTTGTCAATTGTTGAGTGGTACTTGCGGAAACCACATTGCTCTATTGCGATCAAGTTTCTTGTTTCAAGTATCCACATAAGTCGGTTATTAATTATATTCTCCATAATTCTACTCAGACAGCACGTGAGTGATATTGGTCGGTAACTCGCTGTATCCTTGCGCTCTTTACCTGTTTTCAGTATAGGAATGACGATGGCATTACGCCATTGGGTGGGATATGAAGACCCTTTCCAAATCATATTGAAGAATCGCAGCAAGTTGACTTTCTCTGTTTTTGGGAGATTTTTCTACATGGCTACCGGAATATCGTCGGGTCCAGGCGCTGTATCCTTCGCTCGAGAGAGTGCATATGCTAATTCTTCGATTGTGAGATCTGAATTATATGACAAGTCCTCCACTACCGTGAAATCTAAAGGTATCTCGAGGCTATTCTTTGTGAGCTGGAAGGTAGATTCGTAGTTTTTGTCGCTGCTAATCGAGGCGAAGTGCTCGGCGAGCGCCTCCGCTACTTCTTGCGGTTCATCAATCATGCGGTCATTGATTATCAGCACTGGGGAAGCTGGTAAATTTGATCTGCCTGATATCGCCCGAGTTTTACGCCACACTTCCGAAAGGTTCGTGGACATATTTATGGATGTTACAAAATTTCTCCATGAGGTAAGCTTTGCTGCTCTGATTGTTTTGCGCGCCTCTGCCCTACATTTTTTGAAATGGATGTGGTTCTGTTCGGTTGGGAACGATTTAAAGATATTCAATGCCCGTCTTTTGTTTCTTATAACGATCGATACCTCGTTATTCCACCATGGTACGGGGGCATTGTTACGTCGCGGCTTTGATATTAATCGATTTATTCCCTTCTTTCGCAGGAATTTCTGAATTTAACGTTTGCGCGACTGGTAGCTGGTTATATGAGGATGCTCCGTGTTTAAACCGGAATGCGCCGGTCAGGGATCGGAGCAGTACTGGATTTTGCGTGTCATTTCTCTTCGGGTTTTATTTGTTTGTTTGACTGTAGATCGATTGACTTACCTGATTTTTATTGATTTAGCAGGTGTTGAGCTATCGGGCGTAGCGGGTTGAGAGTGCTAGGTGCCGATGATCAACTCTGGAGAGGACGTAAGAGACCGCGTGTCCTCATAAAGCACCGTAGAAGAGTCAGAAATGTTGCCGTCTTCCTCGGTCTGTTCGATGGCAGGTCGAATCGTGCAGTCAGCCCGATCGTCGGGTTTAGTATTAATAGAATTTGGTCGTCTTATATGTACTCGATGATTTTTCAGTGAGACGATGGACGTGATTGTCGGAACCTTCCTGACAGCAATCACGCTCTGATTAACGTTCGTATTGTCTAAAGCCACTGGTTTCCGCGTAATATGTTTAAGAACTGGATTTACGTTAGTCGGAGCACTCGTTTTCGGTTTATACGACCCTAGTCTCAGAAAGACACATCTATTTTTCATGATGAACGTTATAAATGGTGATCAGTTCGCGTTCTATTTGTCCCATAATTGTTGAGGTTGGTAATATCGGAAAAGGATTGCTTAAATTAATATCAGATCAAATTTTTATCAGACTTGGTTAAGTCTGGTTTATATATAATCTGATTTTGGGTTAATCCTAGGTTCTTATTCTAGTTAATTAATAATTAATATTACGTCTAATCTTGTTATTCCGGTTCGATCCTTTGAGTCCCGGGAATAACGCTAGCTGAATCTAATTTCCATCAGACTCGGCTTTCGTCGAGACTGATTTTATAAGATTCACTTTAACTTATCAAATGAATCTATCTATCAGAACCGATGATTGTCAGAACTGGTTTTCAAGATTCAATCTTATTTAAATGTATGCTTATGTGTATATATTTATATATATATATATTTATAATAAAGCAATGGGTTTGGTGGTGGGAGATTACGTGAACTGATCCCAGATATATTTGTTCTCTTTTGATTTGTGTCACTGATTTACCTACTGCTTGAGAGAACTGCCTTGCAGGAATGATTTCTTAGGATGTTGTTAAACCTTTTATTAGTCGTAGCGGGTTTCGGTTTTCTTTGATATGCGACAAAAGTTTTACGCGGAGTTTACAAACGTAAGTACATTATTATTATAGTGATTATTAATATTGGTATTTGAACTTTATTTATATTAAGATAAACATGAAATAATTGCGAACGATATTTTATACAGTGAAATACCGCCTGGTCGCAGCCAGGTATCAATCGCGAATTTATTTGAAGTTAACAATTGCCGTAAGAGACTCTAAGTCTGAATTGACAATTAATTATTACAAGGGAAATACCGGATCGCGTGAGTCTTTTCAAGAGAACTCTTAGAGTCGACCGCCGGAGATGAGAGTCGTAGAAGAACTGATATTTACTTAATATACCGGGATGGCGTGCGTCGACACCTAGAGCGATCTCTAGGTGTCGACCGGCGGAGATGAGAGTTGACCGAGAACTGTCTTGTCTGGATGCTGGATGGACCCGCGAGTCTCCTGAGCCTCCGCTCAGTGGTGGGGAGTCCCGTCGCTGATTCGCCCAGTCCCACTGGCCAATGCTGCGCTGCCTCTGTTGTACCGCCGTAGGGATCCATCGGTCGCAGTGGCTGCGCCCGGTGCTGGAGGGGGTGCCTGCTCACGCCCTGCTGCCTTCGTACCGTCAGCCGCGTGGGAGCCGCCTCCTGCATTAGCCGCGCTGGATGCTGGAGGGGCACCAGCTCGCAGCCTCGTTGCATCCGTGTCGTCCCTCGAGTGGGGGACGCCTTCGTCTCACGGTAGCGTGACGGCTACGAGTGGGGGCCTCCTTTGTCGCACGGTAGCCGTGCTGATGCATCATCCCACAGGTCTGAGTCCCAGCGGCAGGCAGAGAGCTTCTCGGGACCGCCTTATCGGTGGCGATTCTCGGAGCTGTTGTCGCCGTTGCGTCCTGGTCTTACGGTAGCCGTGCTGATGCAGCATCCCACGGGTCTGAGTCCCAACGGCAGAGAGCTTCTCGGGACCGCTTTATCGGTGGCGGTTCTCGGAGCTGTTGTCGCCGTTGCGTCCGGTCCCACGGTAGCCGTGCTGATGCAGCATCCCACGGGCTCGCTTCTTATCGGTGGCGATTCTCGGAGCTTTGTCGGAGTCGCGTCCGGTCTTTCGCTCGCTTGCCCATCCGATACATTATTAAGTTCGACTTATTTATTATTAATGCTAATTATTTAGACATCGAGGCCTGATCGATGACATAACATGATTAATGTAATGCGTAATTATCCCCAAATCCCCAGGGTAAGTATGCATATTATTACGTATGAATATTCGGTTAGATTTGTTGAATAGTAGTAATAAGGACATGATTCGTCCTTTATTGATATTGGAAACGCACCCATCCCGATATTTCGGATGGTGCGTATACTGGGCTTAAAATAATAACTAATTATTGACAAATGTCATTTTAGTACTTATACATTTGATATCTTGTTGTTATAGTTTAATGCCATCCGGTTATCATTATACTGGTGATATTTGGGCGATGCGCGCATATTAAAAGGTTTCTGATATTATTATTTATTATAACATTATTTGTTTATTGTCGAAAAAATGTATTTATTATCGTTTTGCTCCGTCAAGTGTCGCGTCTATTCGACAATCCGTCGTTGCGCGTTTTTAGAAGGTTCGAAATTGTTTGTTTATAACTTATTTATTATTAATAATGTTAATTTATTATTAATTTGAGCCGCCGAGTGTCGCTTCTCAAACGACACTTCGGCGTTGTTTGAAAAGAAAGAGATCTATTTTGAAATTATTTATTAATAATTAAATTTATTATTAATAATATTTATTTACTGTAAGTCGATTGTTTATCGCGTTCTTAGTTCTCATGACAATTTTTATCCAATTCGCGCTTTCCGTTCGCGCTAGGGAATTAATTTACGATTTTTCCAAGGTCATGTCCCTTTTCCCAAAAAAAACTACTCGCAGTGTCTCGGGACTTCGTCAGAAAGGTGAAACATCGTAGGGGTTTATTATTTGTGACGATTATCCCCTTCCGATAGCGTGCTCAGATTTTGCAAAGGAGTTCGTATATGTTTTTTATTGTTACCCAAAGTTTTTACTAAATTTTCCTAGATTTCGCGTGCGGCTATTCACAAAATCGCTCGCAGCGTCTCTGGTCTTCGTCCGAAAGTGAAAACATAAAAGTGGTTTATTGGTCACGAGGATTTTCCCTCTCTTATAGCGTGCTCAGATTCTGCGAAAACGTTTCGCTTGTATTTTTTATTTGCATTCGAAGTTTAATATTTTCCTCGGACTTTACCTATGACGTTTATGGTTGTTTATTATTGCCGAATGTTATTTTTACGGGGTGTTCCGGTTAGTTTTGTGTCGAGAGTATGTTTTTAAAGTCGTTTTGTTCAAAATTGTATTTTAATTATTGTTTGTTACGTTTTTGGCTACGTTATTGTTTTATTGCTGGTCAGAGCTTACGAATTTTCCTGGTGGTACGAATAGCGATTTATCTTCGCGTTTGTATGTTTTATATGCATTTCGGGGAATAGCGTCAATGTATATTATGTAACTGTAGCATGCTACAGTTCGATCTTACTTAGTTTACCATTAATAGTGCAATTGGTTATTTAATTGATAACGCGTTAGGCATGGAAACGGTGTTATTTGAATGCATGAGGGTTATTTAGAAAATTATTGTATTATCGGTTGATACGCTACGGTGTACTGTCGTATATATTATGTTTATGATAAGACCTATTATATTGATATTATACGACGATTCTATCGTCGTAGTATTGTGACTTATTATCTAGGTTTATGTATGTCTCGCTTCCATATTTAATATTTTAGTGTTCCCGAGAATAAGGTAAATCCAAAAAAAAACATTTTTGTGTGTGTGTCGGTTACTTATTCTGGTGCTGAAGTGACCGAGGACGTGACAGCATGATGACGTACTGTACTACTTTTACGTATGGTAGCATTAGCCGCGGATAAGATCGCGTCTGATATTGCGTCTGTGGTTTCATCGATCGAACATTCGGGTGTCACAGGCAGTGATACAATCTTTTGGAAGGATTCCCAGTCGGCAGTGTCGAGTTTCCATTTTGCAGGTTTGTAGTTCTGAGATTTTTGCTGACCTTCCGATATCATGATGGGATAGTGATCGCTGCCATATAGATCTTCTAATGGTTCCCAGTCAAATCTTTGAGCAACGCTTGGGGAGCGAAACGATACATCGATGGCTGAGAAAGTACCGGAAGCAGATATATAATGGGTGTTTAAGCCTGTGTTTAAAAGTACGAGGTTATATTCGTCTAATATATTTTCTATGATCCGGCCTTGTTTATTGGTATGGTTTGAGCCCCAAAGATTGTTATATGAGTTCAGATCATCCATGATTAGAAAAGGTGAGGGCAATTGTTTCATTAAGTCTACGAATTCACCTTGATGCCAATTATGGTCTGGAAGGTATAGGGAACACAATGTTATTTGTCGCGGGTTGAAGATTTGAACAGCAACCGCTTGAAGACGTGTTGTGAGTGGTAGAGCAGATGCTAATATGTTTTTATGGATTATCAACGAAACTCCACCTTTGACTATGGTAGTGGAACACAGATCGTGTCGATAGACTACGTAATTTCGTAACTTGAAAGATTGAAGAGGGTGTAGGTGTGTCTCTTGCAGAGCTATTGCCGATGGGGTGTATTCATTAACGAGAAGTTGTAATTCGCCGACGTGTGCTAAGAGGCCACGACAATTCCACTGGATCAGCACCATTTCAAGATTTATTCTCGTCCCGGACCTTTGGCCGGGTGTTACCTGAATCCTTACTTGAATTCAGTTTCGAGGACTCGGAGTTCACTTGGTTATTTGTAGGCGTTGCATCAAACATAGTTTCCATGTCACCTTCTGAATCGATATCTGATTGCGCACAAGTTGGCCTCACTTTGAACTTACGCTTTCGAGGCTGAGCCCCAGAAGAGCTACCACTTTCTTTGTCTAAGAGTTGGTTAAGGGATGGTTCATCAACAGCTGAGGCTATGGATGTTGCCGAGGAGGCAGCATCTGCCTTGTTACGTTTTAGATTTGGGCGGGGCTTTTTTTTATCGTTGCTTTTCTCGAACGGGGATGCTACTTTTGAGGACTCGTAGCGTTGTTGTTCCCGAGGTTTTGAAGTCGAAGTGAACGATGCAGAGTGTGTTTTTTGTCGAAGGACAGATGTGGGGACAGCGTTTTTCAAGCTAACATTGGGTGACGGGAGCTTTTCAACAGTTGCAGGTTCTTTGTACGAAGACGCAGCTTTACTAGCGTTTATCTCGAGTCCAAGAGCTCGACAGAGTTCTGGAACGAGAGCGGATACAAGTTCTTGAATATTGTACGCATTTCGTGCTGGACTCGGGGTCGCGGCAACGGAAGCGTAAGAAGTTGATGGGACAGATCGAGTGTTTCCGTAAATTCGTCTTCTCGCATCGGGGTAAGAAATTCGTTCAGTCGCTGTCAAATGCTGGACTGCCATTTCCATCTTGTATATTGGGCATTGGTTAGATCTTGCTGAGTGTGGTCCATCACAATTTACGCACGTTTTTTCTTCAGGGCAAGGCGAGTCTCCATGAGGAGGGCAGCCGCACACACACATTTCAGGGTTTTCGCAATTCTCCGAGGTATGGTTAAACTTTTGACACTTATAGCAACGCAGTGGACCAGGTACCCATAACGTGACAGGCAAGGACAGATAGCCAGCCTTTATCCGTTTGGGAAGATCAGGAGTATTGAACGTCAGGATGAGTGATGATGTATCCGTTCGTTTACCGTTTCTCATAAAAGTGCGTCTTCTAACATCAATGACCCCTTGAGAGGACAGATTTTCCAATATCTCTTGCGTGGAACAGTTCAGGAGGTCTCTGCATGTCACTTTACCTTTGATAGTATTTAGCTTTTGATGTGCGTGAACAGTAACTGCGTATTGCTCGAAAGTTTTCATCTTCATCAGCCGGGTGGCCTGCTTTGGGTTTGCAATCTCGACCATAAGGCCTTCACGGATCTTGTTAACGTTGTTTACTTTACCAATTGCTTGTGAAAGTACTCGATCAATAAGAAATGGGCTAACAGATTCAAAGTTCCCGCTTACCATTTTTATCACGAAGAAACGATTCGTTATTCTTGGAGCCGTTTCTTCTTCTAAGTTGTCCGGGTTTAATGAGGCGGACACCTCGGTTGGTTTTGTTTTGCTAGAATAAGACATTTTCGTCCCACGAGTATGCTAGGAAAAAAGGTCTCCTGTGGCAGAGCCTGCATGCCACGATAAGGCTAAATACAATCAGAGGACGCCAGGTATCTGACGGTCACCGTTTAAGACTCGCTATCGGGGAGCCATGCATCTTCTGGACACGGTAGATAACATCTCAAGATTCCGGCTTCTTTTTACGAGGTATGCTCCTCGGTGGACTGCTCTTAGTCTGGACCTTCGCTACCAACCAATCCAGCATGGGAGTCCCTGACAGAGGCCGAAGCCCCCGCTGGCATAGCTTGGTAGATCACAAGGACACGCAAGCCCCTCCACCACGATCGAGGTGGCAGTCCCGCGGAGGCATAGAATGAAGTATTTTTCGTCTCATAATACGAGCTGGAAATCATACAGCATGCGTAAAACTCGAAAAAAGGAATTCGGTATAAGGCGACTATGCGTTCGTGTGAGACGTGTTTGGCTGCCCAAAATGCATGAATCTTGCATATTTGCATAGAATGAAGTTTCTTTTCATCTTATAATACGAGTTGAAACACCTACAGCGAGTGTGAAACTCAATTGTACGTTTTCGGTATATAGCGACTTTGCTTTCGATTGGGGCGTGTTTGCCTACTCGAAATGCATGAGTCTGCCGTATTTGAATAGAATGAAGTGTTTTTCATCTTATACGAGCTGAAACGCCTACAGCGAGTGTGCAACTCAAATGTACGATTTCCGTATAAAGTGACTTTGCGTTTGATTCGGGCGTGTTTGGCTGCCCAAAAAGCATGAATCTTGCGTATTTGCATAGAATGAGGTATTATTCATTTCATAATACGAGCTGAAACGCCTACGCGAGTGTGAAACTCAAATGTACGTTTTCGGTATGAAGCGACTTTGCTTTCGATTGGGGCCTGTTTGGGTACTCGAAATGCATAAATCTTCCGTATTTGCATACAATGAAGTGTTTTTCATCTCAAAATACGAACTGAAAAGCCAACAGCGAGTGTGAAACTCAAATGTACGATGTCGGTATAAAGCTACTTTGCGGTCGATTGGGGCTTGTTTGGCTGCTCAAAACGCATGAATCTTGCGTATTTGTATAGAATGAAGTCTTTTTAATTTCATAATACGAGCTGGAACGCATACAGCGAGCGTAAAACTCGAGTAAACGAATTCGGTATAAGGCGACTTTTTGTTCCTTTGGGACGTGCTTGAGTGCTCAAAATGCCTGAATCTTGCATATTTGCATAGAATGAAGTATTTTTCATCTCAAAATACGAGCGGAAACGCCTACAGCGAATGTGAAACTCTAATGTACGATTTCGGTATAAAGCGACTTTGCGTTCCATTGGGGCGTGTTTGGCTGCCCAAAATGCATGAATCTTGCGTATTTATATAGTATGAAGTCTTTTTCATTTCATAATACGCGCTGGAACGCATACAGCGAGCGTAAAACTCGAGTAAACGAATTCGGTATAAGGCGACTGCGCCTTATACCGAACTTTTGCGTTCCGTTGGGGCATGTTTGGCTGCCCAAAATGCATGAATCTTGCGTATTTGCATAGAATGAAGTATTTTTCATCTCAAAATATGAGCTGAAACGTCTACAGCGAGTGTGAAACTCAAATGTACGATTTCGGTATAAAGCGACTTTGCGTTCGATTGGGGCCTGTTTGGGTACGCGAAATGCATGAATCGTCCGTATTTGCATATAATGAAGTATTTTTCATCTCACAATACGAGCTGAAACGCCGACAGCGAGTGTTAAACTCAGATGTACGATTTCGGTATAAAACGACTTTGCGTTCCATTGGGGCGTGTTTGGCTGCCCGAAATGCATGAATCTTGCGTATTTGAATAGAATAAAGTGTTTTTCATTTTATAATACGAGCTGAAACGCCTACAGCGAGTGTGAGACTTAAATGTACGTTTTCGGTATGAAGCGACTTTGCTTTCGATTGGGGCCTGTTTGGGTACTCGAAATGCATGAATCTTCCGTATTTGCATAGAATGAAGTGTTTTTCATCTCAAAATACGAACTGAAACGCCTACAGCGAGTGTGAAACTCAAATGTACGATATCGGTTTGAAGCTACTTTGCGCTCGATTGGGGCTCGTTTGGCTGTTCAAAACGCATGAATCTTGCGTATTTGTATAGAATGAAGTATTTTTCGTCTAATAATACGAGCTGGAACCAATCAGCATGCGTAAAACTCGAATAAGGGAATCCGGTATAAGGCGACTATGCGTTCGTGTGGGACGTGTTTGGCTGCCCAAAATGCATGAATCTTGCATATTTGCATAGAATGAATTTTTTTTCATCTTATAATACGAGCTGAAACGCGTACAGCGAGTGTGAAACTCAAATATACGATTTCGGTATGAAGCGACTTTGCTTTCGATTGGGGCGTGGTTGGCTACTCGTAATGCATGAGTCTTGCGTATTTGTATAGAATGAAGTCTTTTTCATTTCATAATACGAGCTGAAACGCATACAGCGAGCGTAAAACTCCAGTAAACGAATTCGGTATAAGGCGAGTTTCCGTTCCTTTGGGACGTGTTTGGGTGCTCAAAATGCCTGAATCTTTGCATATTTGCATAGAATAAAGTATTTTTTGTCTCATAATACGAGCTGGAAATCATACAGCATGCGTAAAACTCGAAAAAAGGAATTCGGTATAAGGCGACTATGCGTTCGTGTGGGACGTGTTTGGCTCCCCAAAATGCATGGATCTTGCATATTTGCATAGAATGACGTTTTTTTTCATCTTATAATACGAGTTGAAACACCTACAGCGAGTGTGAAACTCAATTGTACGTTTTCGGTATGAAGCGACTTTGCTTTCGATTGGGGCGTGTTTGGCTACTCGAAATGCATGAGTGTTGCGTATCTGAATAGCATGAAGTGTTTTTCATTTTCTACGAGCGGTAACGCCTACAGCTAGTGTGAAACTCAAATGTACGTTTTCGGTATAAAGTCACTTTGCGTTCGATTCGGGCGTGTTTGGATGCCCAAAAAGCATGAAACTTGCGTATTTGCAAAGAATGAAGTATTTTTCGTCTCATAATACGAGCTGGAACCATACAGCATGCGTAAAACTCGAATAAAGGAATTCGGTATAAGGCGACTATTCGTTCGTGTGGGACGTGGTTGGCTGCCCAAAATGCATGAATCTTGCATATTTGCATAGAAAAAAGTGTTTTTCATCTTATAATACGAGCTGAAAGACCTACAGCGAGCGTAAAACTCGAATGTATGTTCTCGGTATAAAGCGATTTTGCTTTCGATTGGGGGTGTTGGGCTACTCGAAACGCATGAATCTTGCATATTTGCGTAGAATGAAGTGTTTTTCATCTCAAAATACGAGCTGAAACGCCTACAGCGAGTGTGAAACTCAAATGTACTATTTCGGTATAAAGCGACTTTGCGTTCCATTGGGGCGTGTTTGGCTGCCCAAAATGCATGAATCTTGCGTATTTGCATAGAATAAAGTGTTTTACATCTTATAATACGAGCTGAAACACCTACAGCGAGTGTGAAACTCAATTGTACGTTTTCGGTATGAAGCGACTTTGCTTTCGATTGGGGCGTGTTTGGCTACTCGAAATGCATGAGTGTTGCGTATTTGAATAGAATGAAGTGTTTTTCATCTTATACGACCTGAATCGCTTACAGCGAGTGTGAAACTCAAATGTACGATTTCGGTATGAAGCGACTTTGCTTTCGATTGGGGCCTGTTTGGTTACTCGAAATGCATGAATCTTCCGTATTTGCGTAGAATGAAGTGTTTTTCATCTCAAAATACGAGCTGAAACTCCTACAGCGAGGGTGAAACTCAAATGTACGATTTCGGTATAAAGCGACTTTGCGTTCCACTGGGGCGTGTTTGGCTGCCTAAAATGCATGAATCCTGCGTATTTGCATGAAATAAAGTTTTTTTCATCTTATAATACGAGCTGAAACACCTACAGCGAGCGTAAAACTCAAATGTATGTTTTCGGTATAAAGCGATTTTGCTCTCGACTGGGGGTGTTGGGCTACTCGAAACGCATGAATCTTGCATATTTGCGTAGAATGAAGTGTTTTTCATCTCACAAAAGGAGCTGAAACGTCTACAGCGAGTGTGAAACTCAAATGTACGTGTTCGGTATAAAACGACTTTGCGTTCGATTGGGGCTTGTCTGGCTGCTCAAAACGCATGAATCTTGGGTATTTACGTAGCTTGAAGTACTTTTCATCTCATGGCACGAGCTGGAACGCCTATAGCGAGCGTAAATCTCGAACATACGATTTCGGTATAAAGCGACTTTGCGTTCGATTCTGACTTGTTTGGCTGCTCAAAACGCATCAATCTTGCGTATTTGTATAGAATGAAGTCTTTTTCATTTCATAATACGAGCTGGAACGCGAACAGCGAGCGAAAAACTCGAATAAACGGATTCGGTATAAGGCGACTTTCCGTTCCTTTGGGACGTGTTTGGCTGCTCAAAGTGCCTGAATCTTGCACATTTGCATAGAATGAAGTATTTTTCATCTTATAATACGAGCTGAAACGCCTACAGCGAGTGTGAAACTCAAATGTGCGATTTCGGTATAAAGCGACTTTGCGTTCGATTGGGGCATGTTTGGCTACTCGAAATGCATGAATCTTCCGTATTTGCATAGAATGAAGTGTTTTTCATCGCAAAATACGAGCTGAAACGCCTACAGCGAGTGTGAAACTCAAATGTACGTTTTCGGTGTGAAGCGACTTTGCTTTCGATTGGGGCCTGTTTGGGTACTCGAAATGCATGAATCTTCAGTATTTGCCGCCGAATATACGAGCTGAAACGCCTAAAGCGAGTGTGAAACTCAGATGTACGATTTCGGTACAAAGCGACTTTGCGTTCCATTGGGGCGTGTTTGGCTGCCCAAAATGCATGAATCTTGCGTATTCGCATAGAATAAAGTGTTTTTCATCTCAAAATACGAACTGAAACGCCTACAGCGAGTGTGAAACTCAAATGTACGATATCGGTATAGAGCTACTTTGCGTTCGATTGCGGCTTGTTTGGCTGCTCAAAGCGCATGAATCTTACGTATTTGTATAGTATGAAGTCTTTTTCATTTCATAATCGAGCTGGAACGCATACAGCGAGCGTAAAACTCGAGTAAACGAATTCGGTATAAGCGACGTTTTGTTCCTTTGGGACGTGTTTGGGTGCTCAAAATGCCTGAATCTTGCATATTTGCATAGAATGAAGTATTTTACAGCGAGTGTGAAACTCAAATGTACGATTTTGGTATAACGCGACTTTGCGTTCCATTGGGGCGTGTTTGGCTGCCCAAAATCCACGAATCTTGCGTATTTGCATAGAATAAAGTGTTTTTCATTTTATAATTCGAGCTGAAACACCTACAGCGAGTGTGAAATTCAATTGTACGTTTTCGGTATGAAGCGACTTTGCTTTCGATTGGGGCGTGTTTGGCTGCTTACAACGAATGAATCTTACGTATTTGTATAGAATGAAGTATTTTTCGTCTCATAATACGAGCTGGAACTCATACAGCATGCGTAAAACTCGAATGAAGGAATTCGGTATAAGGCGACTATGCGTTCGTGTGGGACGTGTTTGGCTGCCCAAAATGCATGAATCTTGCATATTTGCATAGACTGAAGTTTTTTTCATCTTATAATACGAGCTGTAACGCGTACAGCGAGTGTGAATCTCAAGCGTACGATTTCGGTATAAAGCGACTTTGCGTTCGATTCGGGCGTGTTTGGCTGCCCAAAATGCCTGAATGTTGCGTATTTGCATAGAATAAAGTCATGGAATGAAGTTTCATCTTATAACATGAGCTGAAACACCTACAGCAAGTGTGAAACTCGCACATACGATTTCGGTATAATAAAAGAAGGCAAAGCGACTTTGCCTTCGATTGGGGCCTGTTTGGGTACTCGAAGTGCATGAATCTTCCGTATTTGCATAGAATGAAGTAGTTTTCATCTCAAAATACGAACTTAAACGCGTACAGCGAGTGTGAAAGTCAAATGTAGATATCGGTATAAAGCTACTTTGCGTTCGATTGGGGCTTGTTTGGCTGCTCAAAACGAATGAATCTTGCGTATTTGTATAGTATGAAGTCTTTTTCATTTCATAATACGAGCTGGAACGCATACAGCGAGCGTAAAACTCGAGTAAACGAATTCGGTAAAAGGCGACTTTTTGTTCCTTTGGGACGTGTTTGGGTGCTCAAAATGCCTGAATCTTGCATATTTGCATAGAATAAAGTATTTTTCATCTCAAAATACGAGCTGAAACGCCTACAGCGGGTGTGAAACTCAAATGTACGATTTCGGTATAAAGCGACTTTGCGTTCCATTGGGGCGTGTTTGGCTGGCCAAAAAGCATGAATCTTGCATATTTCCAAACAATGAAGTGGTTTTCATTTCATAATACGAGCTTGAACCTTTACATCGAGTGTGAAACTCAAATGTACGATTTCGGTATAAAGCGATTTTTCTGTTGATCGGGCGAGTTTGGCTACTCGAAACGCATGAATCTTGCATATTTGCATAAAATGAAGTTTTTTTTCATGTCACAAAACGATCTGAAACGCCTACAGCTAGTGTGAAACTCAGATGTACGATTTTGGTATAAAGCGACTTTGCCTTCCATTGGGGCGTGTTTGGCTGCCCAAAATGCATGAATCTTGCGTATTTGCATAGAATGAAGTATTTTTCATCTCAAAATATGAGCTGAAACGTCTACAGCGAGTGTGAAACTCAAATGTACGATTTCGGTATAAAGCGACTTTGCGTTCGATTGGGGCCTGTTTGGGTACGCGAAATGCATGAATCGTCCGTATTTGCATATAATGAAGTATTTTTCATCTCACAATACGAGCTGAAACGCCGACAGCGAGTGTTAAACTCAGATGTACGATTTCGGTATAAAACGACTTTGCGTTCCATTGGGGCGTGTTTGGCTGCCCGAAATGCATGAATCTTGCGTATTTGAATAGAATAAAGTGTTTTTCATTTTATAATACGAGCTGAAACGCCTACAGCGAGTGTGAGACTTAAATGTACGTTTTCGGTATGAAGCGACTTTGCTTTCGATTGGGGCCTGTTTGGGTACTCGAAATGCATGAATCTTCCGTATTTGCATAGAATGAAGTGTTTTTCATCTCAAAATACGAACTGAAACGCCTACAGCGAGTGTGAAACTCAAATGTACGATATCGGTTTGAAGCTACTTTGCGCTCGATTGGGGCTCGTTTGGCTGTTCAAAACGCATGAATCTTGCGTATTTGTATAGAATGAAGTATTTTTCGTCTAATAATACGAGCTGGAACCAATCAGCATGCGTAAAACTCGAATAAGGGAATCCGGTATAAGGCGACTATGCGTTCGTGTGGGACGTGTTTGGCTGCCCAAAATGCATGAATCTTGCATATTTGCATAGAATGAATTTTTTTTCATCTTATAATACGAGCTGAAACGCGTACAGCGAGTGTGAAACTCAAATATACGATTTCGGTATGAAGCGACTTTGCTTTCGATTGGGGCGTGGTTGGCTACTCGTAATGCATGAGTCTTGCGTATTTGTATAGAATGAAGTCTTTTTCATTTCATAATACGAGCTGAAACGCATACAGCGAGCGTAAAACTCCAGTAAACGAATTCGGTATAAGGCGAGTTTCCGTTCCTTTGGGACGTGTTTGGGTGCTCAAAATGCCTGAATCTTTGCATATTTGCATAGAATAAAGTATTTTTTGTCTCATAATACGAGCTGGAAATCATACAGCATGCGTAAAACTCGAAAACAGGAATTCGGTATAAGGCGACTATGCGTTCGTGTGGGACGTGTTTGGCTCCCCAAAATGCATGGATCTTGCATATTTGCATACAATGAAGTATTTTTCATCTTAAAATACGAGCTGAAACGCCTACAGCGAGTGTGAAACTCATATGTACGATTTCGGTATAAAACGACTTTGCGTTCGATTCGGGCGTGTTTGGCTACTCAAAACGCATGAATCTTGCGTATTTGTATAGAATGAAGTCTGTTCATTCCATGACACCAGCTGGAACGCATACAGCGAGCGTAAAACTCGAGTAAACGAATTCGGTATAAGGCGACTTTTTGTTCCTTTGGGACGTGTTTGGGTGCTCAAAATGCCTGAATCTTGCATATTTGCATAGAATAAAGTATTTTTCATCTCAAAATACGAGCTGAAACGCCTACAGCGAGTGTGAAACTCAATTGTATGTTTTCGGTATGAAGCGATTTTGCTTTCGATTCGGGCGTGTTTGACTGCTCCAAGACGCATGAATCTTGCGTATTTATATAGAATGAAGTATTTTTCGTCTCATAATAGGAGCTGGAACTCATACAGCATGCGTAAAACTCGAATAAAGGACTTCGGTATAAAGCTACTTTGCGTTCGATTGGGGCTTGTTTGGCTGCTCAAAACGCATGAATCTTGCGTATATGTATAGTATGAAGTCTCTTTCATTTTATAATACGAGCTGGAACGCATACAGCGAGCGTAAAACTCGAGTAAACGAATTCGGTATAAGGCGACTTCTTGTTCCTTTGGGACGTGTTTGGGTGCTCAAAATGCCTGAATCTTGCATATTTGCATAGAATGAATTATTTTTAATCTCAAAATACGAGCTGAAACGCCTACAGCGAGTGTGAAACTCAGATGTACGATTTCGGTATAAAGCGACTTTGCGTTCCATTGGGGCGTGTTTGGCTGCCCAAAATGCATGAATCTTGCGTATTTGCATGGAATAAAGTGTTTTTCATCTTATAATACGAGCTGAAACACCTAGAGCGAGTGTGAACCTCAAATGTACGTTTTCGGTATGAAGCGTCTTTGCATTCGTTAGGGACGTTTTTTGCTATTCGAAACGCATGAATCTTGCGTATTTGCATAGAATTAAGTGTTTTTCATCTCATAATATGAGCTGGAATGCCTACCTCTGTAGGCATTCCAGCTCATATTACTCATTATTATTATTATTATTAAAACACCAATATACGATTTCGGTATAAGGCGACTTTACGTTCGATTGGGGCGTGTTTGACTGCCCAAAATGCACGAATCTTGCGTATTTGCATAGAATGACGTGATTTTCATCTTATAATACGAGCTGAAACGCCTACACCGAGTGTGAAACTAAAATGTACGATTTCGGTATAAAGCGACTTTGCGTTCGATTCGGGCGTGTTTGGCTGCCGAAAAAGCATGAATCTTGCGTATTTGCATAGAATAAAGTGTTTCTCATCTTACAATACCAGCTGAAACACCTACAGCGAGTGTGAAACTCAAATGTACGATTTCGGTATAAAGCGAATTGCATTCCATTGGGGCGTGTTTGGCTGCCCAAAATGCATGAATCGTGCGTATTTGCATAGAATAAAGTGTTTTTCATCTCAAAATACGAACTTAAGCGCCTACAGGGAGTGTGAAACTCAGATGTACGATTTCGGTATAAAGCGACTTTGCGTTCCATTGGGGCATGGTTGGCTACCCACAAAGGATGAATCTTGCGTATTTGCATAGAATAAACTGTTTTTCATCTTACAATACGAGCTGATACGCCTACAGCGAGAATGAAACTCAAATGTACATCTTCGGTATGAAACGACTTTGCTTTCGATTGGGACCTGTTTGGGTACTCGAAATGCATGAATCTTCCGTATTTTCATAGAATGAAGTGTTTTTCATCTCAAAATACGAATTGAAACGCCTATAGCGAGTGTGAAACTCAAATGTACGATATCGGTAGAAAGCTACTTTGCGTTCGATTGGGGCTTGTTTGGCTGCTCAAAACGCATGAATCTTGCGTATTTGTATAGAATGAAGTCGTTTTCATTTCATAATACGAGCTGGAACGCATACAGCGAGCGTAAAACTCGAGTAACCGAATTCGGTATAAGGCGACTTTTTGTTCCTTTGGGACGTGCTTGAGTGCTCAAAATGCCTGAATCTTGCATATTTTCATAGAATGAGGTATTTTTCGTCTCAAAATACGAGCTGAAACGCCTACAGCGAGTGTGAAACTCAAATGTACGATTTCAGTATAAAGCGACTTTACGTTCCATTAGGCCGTGTTTGGCTGCCCAAAATGCACGAATCTTGCGTATTTGTATAGAATGAAGTATTTTTCGTCTCATAATACGAGCTGGAACCCATACAGCATGCGTAAAACTCCAATAAAGGAATTCGGTATAAGGCGACTATGCATTCGTGTGGGACGTGTTTGGCTGCCCAAAATGCATGAATCTTGCATACTTGCATAGAATGAAGTTTTTTTCATCTTATAATACGAGCTGAAACGCGTACAGCGAGTGTGAATCTCAATTGTACGTTTTCGGTTTGAACCGACTTTGCTTTCGACTGGGGCGTGTTTGGCTACTCGAAATGCATGAGCCTTGCGTATTTGTATAGAATGAAGTCTTTTTCATTTCATAATACGAGCTGAACCGCATACAGCGAGCGTAAAACTCGAGTAAACGAATTCGGTAGAAGGAGACTTTCCGTTCCTTTGGGACGTATTTGGGTATTCAAAATGCCTGAATCTTGCATATTTGCATAGAATGACGTATTTTTCATCTCAAAATACGAGCTGAAACGCCTACAGCGAGTGTGAAACTCAAATGTATGATTTCGGTATAAAGCGACTTTGCGTTCCATTGGGGCGTGTTTGGCTGCCCAAAATGCATGAATCTTGCGTATTTGCATAGAATAAAGTGTTTTTCATCTTATAATACGAGCTGAAACACCTACAGCGAGTGTGAAACTCAAATGTACGTTTTCGGTACGAAGCGACTTTGCTTTCGATTGGGGCCTGTTTGGGTACTCGAAATCATGAATCTTCCGTATTTGCATACAATGAAGTGTTTTTCAACTCAAAATACGAACTGAAACGCCTGCAGCGAGTGTGAAACTCAAATGTACGATATCGGTATAAAGCTACTTTGCGTTCCATTGGGGCGTGTTTGGCTGCCCAAAATGCATGAATCTTGCGTATTTGCATAGAATAAAGTGTTTTTCATCTTATAATACGAGCTGAAACGCCTACAGCGAGTGTGAAACTCAAATGTACGATATCGGTATAAAGCTACTTTGCGTTCGATTGGGGCTTGTTTGGGTGCTCAAAACGCTGGAATCTTGCGTATTTGTATAGAATGAAGTCTTTTTCATTTCATAATACCAGCTTGAACGCATACAGCGAGCGTAAAACTCGAGTAAACGAATTCGGTATAAGGCGACTTTTTGTTCCTTTGGGACGTGCTTGAGTGCTCAAAATGCCTGAATCTTGCATATTTGCATAGAATGATGTATTTTTCATCTCAAAATACGAGCTGAAACGCCTACAGCGAGTGTGCAATTCAAATGTACGATTTCGGTATAAAGTGACTTTGCGTTCGATTCGGGCGTGTTTGGCTGCCCAAAAAGCATGAATCTTGCGTATTTGCATAGAATGAAGTATTTTTCATTTCATAATACGCGCTGAAACACCTACAGCGAGTGCGAAACTCAATTGTACGTTTTCGGTATGAAGCGATTTTGCTTTCGATTGGGGCGTGTTTGGCTGCTCAAAACGCATGAATCTTGCGTATTTGTATAGAATGAAGAATTTTTCGTCTCATAATACGAGCTGGAACTCATACAGCATGCGTAAAACTCGAATAAAGGAATTCGGTATAAGGCGACTAAGCGTTCGTGTGGGACGTGTTTGGCTGCCCAAAATCCATGAATCTTGAATATTTGCATAGAATGAAGTTTTTTTCATGTTGCAATACGAATTGAAACACCTACAGCGAGTGTGAAACTCAAATGTACGATTTCGGTATATAGCGACTTTGCGTTCCATTGGGGCGTGTTTGGCTGCCCTAAATGCATGAATCTTACGTATTTGTATAGAATGAAGTATTTTTCGTCTCATAATACGAGCTGGAACCCATACAGCATGCGTAAAACTCGAATAAAGGAATTCGGTATAAGGCGACTATGCGTTCGTGTGGGACGTGTTTGGCTGCCCAAAATGCACGAATCTTGCATATTTGCATAGAATGGAGTTTTTTTCATCATATAATACGAGCTGAAACGCGTACAGTGAGTGTGAAACTCAAATGTACGATTTCGGTATAAAGCGACTTTGCGTTCGACTCGGGCATGTTTGTCTGCCCAAAAAGCACGAATCTTGCGTATTTGCATAGAATGAAGGGGTTTTCATTTCATAATACGAGCTTGAACGTTTACATCGAGTGTGAAACTCAAATGTACGATTTCGGTATAAAGCGACTTTGCGTTCCATTGGGGCGTGTTTGGCTGCCCAAAATGGATGAATCTTGCGTATTTGCATAGAATAGAGTGTTTTTCATCTTATAATACGAGCTGAAACACCTACAGCGAGTGCGAAACTCAAATGTACGATTTCGGTATAAAGCTACTTTGCGTTCGATTGGGGCTTGTTTGGCTGCTCAAAAGGCATGAATCTTGCGTATTTGTATAGAATAAAGTCTTCAGTTCATAATACCAGCTGGAACGCATACAGCGAGCGTAAAACTCGAGTAAACGAATTCGGTATAAGGCGACATTTTGTTCCTTTGGGACCTGTTTGGTGCTCAAAGTGCCTGAATCTTGCATATGTGCATAGAATGAAGTATTTTTCATCTCAAAATACGAGATGAAACGCCTACAGCGAGTGTGAAACTCAAATGTACGATTTCGGTATAAAGCGACGTTGCGTTCCATTGGGGCGTGTTTGGCTGCCCAAAGTGGATGAATCTTGCGTATTAGCATAGAATAAAGTGTTTTTCATCTTATAATACCAGCTGAAACACCTACTGCGAGTGTGAAACTCAATTGTACGTTTTCGGTATGAAGCGATCTTGCTTTCGATTGGGGCGTGTTTGGCTGCTCAAAACGCATGAATCTTGCGTATTTGTATAGAATGAAGTATTTTTCGTCTCATAATACGAGCTGGAAGACATACAGCATGCGTAAAACGCGAATAAAGGAATTCGGTATAAGGCGACTATGCGTTCGTGTGTGACGTGTTTGACTGCCCAAAATGCACGAATCTTGCATATTTGCATAGAATGGAGTTTTTTTCATCATATAATACGAGCTGAAACGCGTACAGCGAGTGTGAAACTCAAATGTACGATTTCGGTATAAAGCGACTTTGCGTTCGACTCGGGCCTGTTCGTCTGCCCAAAAAGCATGAATCTTGCGTATTTGCATAGAATAAAGTGTTTTTCATCTTATAATACGAGCTGAAACGCCTACAGCGAGAGTGAAACTCAAATGTACGTTTTCGGTATGAAACGACTTTGCTTTCGATTGGGGCCTGTTTGGGTACTCGAAATGCATGAATCTTCCGTATTCTCATAGAATGAAGTGTTTTTCATCTCAAAATACGAATTGAAACCCCTATAGCGAGTGTAAAACTCAAATGTACGATATCGGTATAAAGCTACTTTGCGTTCGATTGGGGCTTGTTTGCCTGCTCAAAACGCCTGAATTTTGCGTATTTGTATAGTATGAAGTCTCTTTCATTTCATAATACGAGCTGGAACGCATACAGCGAGCGTAAAACTCGAGTAAACGAATTCGGTATAAAGCGACTTTTTGTTCCTTTGGGACGTGTTTGGGTGCTCAAAATGCCTGAATCTTGCATATTTGCATAGAATGAAGTATTTTTAATGTAAAAATACGAGCTGAAACGCCTACAGCGAGTGTGAAACTCAGATGTACGATTTCGGTATAAAGCGACTTTGCGTTCCATTGGGGCGTGTTTGGCTGCTCAAAACGCATGAATCTTGCGTATTTGTATAGAATGAAGTATTTTTCGTCTCATAATACGAGCTGGAACTCATACAGCATGCGTAACACTCGAATAAAGGAATTCGGTATAAGGCGCCTAAGCGTTCGTGTGGGACGTGTTTGGCTGCCAAAAATGCATGAATCTTGAATATTTGCATAGAATGAAGTTTTTTTCATCTTATAACACGAGCTGAAACGCCTACAGCGAGTGAGAAAATCAAATGCACGTTTTCGGTATGAAGCGACTTTGCATTCGTTTGGGAAGTGTTTTGCTATTCGAAACGCATGAATCTTGCGTATTTGCATAGAATTAAGTGTTTTTCATCTCATAATATGAGCTGGAATGCCTACCTCTGTAGGCATTCCAGCTCATATTACTTATTATTATTATTATTATTAAAACACCAATATACGAATTCGGTATGAGGCGACTATGCGTTCGTGTGGACGTGTTTGCCTGACCAAAATGCATGAATCTTGCATATTTGCATAGAATGAAGTTTTTTTAATCTTATAATACGAGCTGAAACACCTACAGCGAGTGTGAAACTCAATTGTACGTTTTCGGTATGAAGCGACTTTTCTTTCGATTGGGGCGTGTTTGGCTACTCGAAATGCATGAGTCTTGCGTATTTGAATAGAATGAAGTGTTTTTCATCTTATACGAGCTGAAACGCCTACAGCGAGTGTGCAACTCAAATGTACGATTTCGGTATAAAGTGACTTTGCGTTCGATTCGGGCGTGTTTGGCGGCCCAAAATGCATGAATCTTGCGTATTTGCATACAATAAAGTGTTTTTCATCTTATAATACGAGCTGAAACGCCTACAGCGAGAATGAAACTCAAATGTACGTCTTCGGTATGAAACGACTTTGCTTTAGATTGGGGCCTGTTTGGGTACTCGAAATGCATGAATCTTCCGTATTTTCATAGAATGAAGTGTTTTTCATCTCAAAATACGAATTGAAACGCCTATAGCGAGTGTGAAACTCAAATGTACGATATCGGTATAAAGCTACTTTGCGTTCGTTTGGGGCTTGTTTGGCTGCTCAAAACGCATGAATCTTGCGTATTTGTATAGTATGAAGTCTCTTTCATTTCATAATACGAGCTGCAACGCATACAGCAAGCGTAAAAGTCGAGTAAACGAATTCGGTATAAGGCGACTTTTGTTCCTTTGGGACGTGCTTGAGTGCTCAAAATGCCTGAATCTTGCATATTTGCATAGAATGAAGTATTTTTCATCTCAAAATACGAGCTGAAACGCCTACAGCGAGTGTGAAACTCAATTGTATGTTTTCGGTATGAAGCGATTTTGCTTTCGATTCGGGCGTGTTTGAATGCTCAAAACGCATGAATCTTGCGTATTTATATAGAATGAAGTATTTTTCGTCTCATAATAGGAGCTGGAACTCATACAGCATGCGTAAAACTCGAATAAAGGACTTCGGTATAAAGCTACTTTGCGTTCGATTGGGGCTTGTTTGGCTGCTCAAAACGCATGTATCTTGCGTATATGTATAGTATGAAGTCTCTTTCATTTAATAATACGAGCTGGAACGCATACAGCGAGCGTAAAACTCGAGTAAACGAATTCGGTATAAGGCGACTTCTTGTTCCTTTGGGACGTGTTTGGGTGCTCAAAATGCCTGAATCTTGCATATTTGCATAGAATGAATTATTTTTAATCTCAAAATACGAGCTGAAACGCCTACAGCGAGTGTGAAACTCAGATGTACGATTTCGGTATAAAGCGACTTTGCGTTCCATTGGGGCGTGTTTGGCTCCCCAAAATGCATGAATCTTGCGTATTTGCATGGAATAAAGTGTTTTTCATCTTATAATACGAGCTGAAACACCTAGAGCGAGTGTGAACCTCAAATGTACGTTTTCGGTATGAAGCGTCATTGCATTCGTTAGGGACGTTTTTTGCTATTCGAAACGCATGAATCTTGCGTATTTGCATAGAATTAAGTGTTTTTCATCTCATAATATGAGCTGGAATGCCTACCTCTGTAGGCATTCCAGCTCATATTACTCATTATTATTATTATTATTAAAACACCAATATACGATTTCGGTATAAGGCGACTTTACGTTCGATTGGGGCGTGTTTGACTGCCCAAAATGCACGAATCTTGCGTATTTGCATAGAATGACGTGATTTTCATCTTATAATACGAGCTGAAACGCCTACACCGAGTGTGAAACTCAAATGTACGATTTCGGTATAAAGCGACTTTGCGTTCGATTCGGGCGTGTTTGGCTGCCGAAAAAGCATGAATCTTGCGTATTTGCATAGAATAAAGTGTTTCTCATCTTACAATACCAGCTGAAACACCTACAGCGAGTGTGAAACTCAAATGTACGATTTCGGTATAAAGCGAATTGCATTCCATTGGGGCGTGTTTGGCTGCCCAAAATGCATGAATCGTGCGTGTTTGCATAGAATAAAGTGTTTTTCATCTCAAAATACGAACTTAAGCGCCTACAGGGAGTGTGAAACTCAGATGTACGATTTCGGTATAAAGCGACTTTGCGTTCCATTGGGGCATGGTTGGCTACCCACAAAGGATGAATCTTGCGTATTTGCATAGAATAAACTGTTTTTCATCTTATAATACGAGCTGATACGCCTACAGCGAGAATGAAACTCAAATGTACATCTTCGGTATGAAACGACTTTGCTTTCGATTGGGACCTGTTTGGGTACTCGAAATGCATGAATCTTCCGTATTTTCATAGAATGAAGTGTTTTTCATCTCAAAATACGAATTGAAACGCCTATAGCGAGTGTGAAACTCAAATGTACGATATCGGTAGAAAGCTACTTTGCGTTCGATTGGGGCTTGTTTGGCTGCTCAAAACGCATGAATCTTGCGTATTTGTATAGAATGAAGTCGTTTTCATTTCATAATACGAGCTGGAACGCATACAGCGAGCGTAAAACTCGAGTAACCGAATTCGGTATAAGGCGACTTTTTGTTCCTTTGGGACGTGCTTGAGTGCTCAAAATGCCTGAATCTTGCATATTTTCATAGAATGAAGTATTTTTCGTCTCAAAATACGAGCGGAAACGCCTACAGCGAGTGTGAAACTCAAATGAACGATTTCAGTATAAAGCGACTTTACGTTCCATTAGGCCGTGTTTGGCTGCCCAAAATGCACGAATCTTGCGTATTTGTATAGAATGAAGTATTTTTCGTCTCATAATACGAGCTGGAACCCATACAGCATGCGTAAAACTCGAATAAAGGAATTCGGTATAAGGCGACTATGCATTCGTGTGGGACGTGTTTGGCTGCCCAAAATGCATGAATCTTGCATACTTGCATAGAATGAAGTTTTTTTCATCTTATAATACGAGCTGAAACGCGTACAGCGAGTGTGAATCTCAATTGTACATTTTCGGTTTGAACCGACTTTGCTTTCGACTGGGGCGTGTTTGGCTACTCGAAATGCATGAGCCTTGCGTATTTGTATAGAATGAAGTCTTTTTCATTTCATAATACGAGCTGAACCGCATACAGCGAGCGTAAAACTCGAGTAAACGAATTCGGTAGAAGGAGACTTTCCGTTCCTTTGGGACGTATTTGGGTATTCAAAATGCCTGAATCTTGCATATTTGCATAGAATGACGTATTTTTCATCTCAAAATACGAGCTGAAACGCCTACAGCGAGTGTGAAACTCAAATGTATGATTTCGGTATAAAGCGACTTTGCGTTCCATTGGGGCGTGTTTGGCTGCCCAAAATGCATGAATCTTGCGTATTTGCATAGAATAAAGTGTTTTTCATCTTATAATACGAGCTGAAACACCTACAGCGAGTGTGAAACTCAAATGTACGTTTTCGGTACGAAGCGACTTTGCTTTCGATTGGGGCCTGTTTGGGTACTCGAAATCATGAATCTTCCGTATTTGCATACAATGAAGTGTTTTTCAACTCAAAATACGAACTGAAACGCCTGCAGCGAGTGTGAAACTCAAATGTACGATAACGGTATAAAGCTACTTTGCGTTCCATTGGGGCGTGTTTGGCTGCCCAAAATGCATGAATCTTGCGTATTTGCATAGAATAAAGTGTTTTTCATCTTATAATACGAGCTGAAACGCCTACAGCGAGTGTGAAACTCAAATGTACGATATCGGTATAAAGCTACTTTGCGTTCGATTGGGGCTTGTTTGGGTGCTCAAAACGCTGGAATCTTGCGTATTTGTATAGAATGAAGTCTTTTTCATTTCATAATACCAGCTTGAACGCATACAGCGAGCGTAAAACTCGAGTAAACGAATTCGGTATAAGGCGACTTTTTGTTCCTTTGGGACGTGCTTGAGTGCTCAAAATGCCTGAATCTTGAATATTTGCATAGAATGAAGTTTTTTTCATGTTGCAATACGAACTGAAACACCTACAGCGAGTGTGAAACTCAAATGTACGATTTCGGTATATAGCGACTTTGCGTTCCATTGGGGCGTGTTTGGCTGCCCTAAATGCATGAATCTTACGTATTTGTATAGAATGAAGTATTTTTCGTCTCATAATACGAGCTGGAACCCATACAGCATGCGTAAAACTCGAATAAAGGAATTCGGTATAAGGCGACTATGCGTTCGTGTGGGACGTGTTTGGCTGCCCAAAATGCACGAATCTTGCATATTTGCATAGAATGGAGTTTTTTTCATCATATAATACGAGCTGAAACGCGTACAGTGAGTGTGAAACTCAAATGTACGATTTCGGTATAAAGCGACTTTGCGTTCGACTCGGGCATGTTTGTCTGCCCAAAAAGCACGAATCTTGCGTATTTGCATAGAATGAAGGGGTTTTCATTTCATAATACGAGCTTGAACGTTTACATCGAGTGTGAAACTCAAATGTACGATTTCGGTATAAAGCGACTTTGCGTTCCATTGCGGCGTGTTTGGCTGCCCAAAATGCACGAATCTTGCGTATTTGCATAGAATAAAGTGTTTTTCATCTTATAATCCGAGCTGAAACGCCTACAGCGAGTGTGAAACTCTAATGTACGCTTTCGGTATGCAGCGACTTTGCTTTCAATTGAGGCCTGTTTGGGTACTCGAAATGCATGAATCTTCCGTATTTGCATAGAATGAAGTGTTTTTCATCTCAAAATACGAACTGAAACGCCTACAGCGAGTGTGAAACTCAACTGTACGATATCGGTATAAATCTACTTTGCGTTCGATTGGGGCTTGTTTGGCTGCTCAAAACGCATGAATCTTGCGTATTTGTATAGAATAAAGTATTTTTCACCTTATAATACGAGCTTAAACACCTACAGCGAGTGTGAAACTCAAATGTACGATTTCGGTATAAAGCGACTTTGCGTTCCATTGGGGCGTGTTTGGCTGCCCAAAATGGATGAATCTTGCGTATTTGCATAGAATAAAGTGTTTTTCATCTTATAATACGAGCTGAAACACCTACAGCGAGTGCGAAACTCAATTGTACGTTTTCGGTATGAAGCGATTTTGCGTTCCATTGGGGCGTGTTTGGCTGCCCAAAATGCATGAATCTTACGTATTTGTATAGAATGAAGTATTTTTCGTCTCATAATACGAGCAGGAACCCATACAGCATGCGTAAAACTCGAATAAAGGAATTCGGTATAAGGCGCCTAAGCGTTCGTGTGGGACGTGTTTGGCTGCCAAAAATGCATGAATCTTGAATACTTGCATAGAATGAAGTTTTTTTCATCTTATAATACGACCTGAAACGCCTACAGCGAGTGTCAAAATCAAATGTACGTTTTCGGTATGAAGCGACTTTGTATTCGTTTGGGACGTGTTTTGCTATTCGAAACGCATGAATCTTGCGTATTTGCATAGAATTAAGTGTTTTTCATCTCATAATATGAGCTGGAATGCCTACCTCTGTAGGCATTCCAGCTCATATTACTTATTATTATTATTATTATTAAAACACCAATATACGAATTCGGTATGAGGCGACTATGCGTTCGTGTGGACGTGTTTGGCTGCCCAAAATGCGTGAATCTTGCATATTTGCATAGAATGAAGTTTTTTTCATCTTATAATATTAGCTGAAACATCTACAGCGAGTGTGAAACTCAATTGTACGTTTTCGGTATGAAGCGACTTTTCTTTCGATTGGGGCGTGTTTGGCTACTCGAAATGCATGGATCTTGCGTATTTGAATAGAATGAAGTGTATTTCATCTTCTACGAGCGGAAACGCCTACAGCTAGTATGAAACTCAAATGTACGATTTCGGTATGAAGCGACTTTGCTTTCGATTGGGGCGTGTTTGACTGCCCGAAAAGCATGAATCTTGCGTATTTGCAAACAATGAAGTATTTTTCATTTTATAATACGAGCTGAAACGCCTACAGCGGGTGTGAAACTCAAATGTACGATATCGGTATAAAGCTACTTTGCGTTCCATTGGTGCGTGTTTGGCTGCCCAAAATGCATGAATCTTGCGTATTTGCATAGAATAAAGTGTTTTTCATCTTATAATACGAGCTTGAACGTTTACATCGAGTGTGAAACTCAAATGTACGATTTCGGTATAAAGCGATTTTGCTGTCGATCGGGCGTGTTTGGCTACTCGAAACGCATGAGTCTTGCGTATTTGCATACAATGAAGTATTTTTCATTTTATAATACGAGCTGAAACGCCTACAGCGAGTGTGAAACTCAAATGTACGTTTTCGGTATGAAGCGACTTTGCTTTCGATTGGGGCCTATTTGGGTACTGGAAATCATGAATCTTCCGTATTTGCATACAATGAAGTGTTTTTCAACTCAAAATACGATCTGAAACGCCTACAGCGAGTGTGAAACTCAAATGTACGATTTCGGTATAAAGCGACTCTGCGTTCCATTGGGGCGTGTTTGGCTGCACAAAATGCATGAATCTTGCGTATGTACATAGAATAAAGTGTTTTTCATCTTATAATAGGAGCTGAAACACCCACAGCGAGTGTAAAACTCAATTGTACCTTTTCGGTATGAAGCGACTTTGCTTTCGATTGGGACGTGTTTGGGTACTCGAAATGCATGAGTCTTGCGTATTTGAATAGAATGAAGTGTTTTCATCTTCTACGAGCGGAAACGCCTACAGCTAGTGTGAAACTCAAATGTACGATTTCGGTATAAAGTGAGTTTGCGTTCGATTCGGGCGTGTTTGGCGGCCCAAAAAGCATGAATCTTGCGTATTTGCATAGAATGGAGTATTTTTCATTTCATAATACGAGCTGAAACGCCTACAGCGTGTGTGAAACTCAAATGTACGTTTTCGGTATGAAGCGACTTTGCTTCCGATTAGGGCGTGTTTTGCTATTCGAAACGCATGAATCTTGCGTATTTGCATAGAATTAAGCGTTTTTCATCTCATAATATGAGCTGGAATGCCTACCTCTGTAGGGATTCCAGCTCATATTCCTTATTATTATTATTATTATTATGAAAACACGAATATACGAATTCGGTATAAGGCGACTTTACGTTCGATTCAGGCGTGATTGACTGCCCAAAATGCATGAATCTGGCGTATTTGCATAGAATGATGTGATTTTCATCTTATAATATGAGCTGCAATGCCTACACCGAGTGTGAAACTCAAATGTACGATTTCGGTATAAAGCGATTTTGCTGTCGATCGGGCGTGGTTGGCTACTCGAAACGCATGAATCTTGCATATTTGCATAGAATGACGTATTTTTCGTCTCATACTACGAGCTGGAACTCATACAGCATGCGTAAAACACGAATAAAGGAATTCGGTATGAGGCGACTATGCGTTCGTGTGGGACGTGTTTGGCTGCCCAAAATGCATGAATCTTGCATATTTGTATAGAATGAAGTTTTTTTCATCTTATAATACGAGCTGAAACACCTACAGCGAGTGTGAAACCCAATTGTACGTTTTCGATATGAAGCGACTTTGCTTTCGATTGGGGCTTGTTTGGGTACTCGAAATGCATGAATCTTCCGTATTTGCATAGAATGAAGTGTTTTGTATCTCAAAATATGAACTGAAACGCCTACAGCGAGTGTGAAACTCAAATGTGCGATATCGGTATAAAGCTACTTTGCGTTCGATTGGGGCTTGTTTGGCGGCTCAAAACGCATGAATCTTGCGTATTTGTATTTGTATAGTATGAAGTCTTTTTCATTTCATAATACGAGCTGGAACGCATACAGCGAGCGTAAACCTCGAGTAAACGAATTCGGTATAAGGCGACTTTTTGTTCCTTTGGGACGTGTTTGGGCGCCCAAAATGCCTGAATCTTGCATATTTGCATACAATGAAGTATTTTTCATCTTAAAATACGAGCTGAAACGCCTACAGCGAGTGTGAAACTCATATGTACGATTTCGGTATAAAACGACTTTGCGTTCGATTCGGGCGTGTTTGGCTACTCAAAACGCATGAATCTTGGGTATTTGTATAGAATGAAGTCTGTTCATTCCATGACACCAGCTGGAACGCATACAGCGAGCGTAAAACTCGAGTAAACGAATTCGGTATAAGGCGACTTTTTGTTCCTTTGGGACGTGTTTGGGTGCTTAAAATGCCTGAATCTTGCATATTTGCATAGAATGAAGTATTTTTCATCTCAAAATACGAGCTGAAACGCCTACAGCGAGTGTGAAACTCAAATGTACGATTTCGGTATAAAGCGACTTTGCGTTCCATTGGGGCGTGTTTGGGTACTCGAAATGCATGAATCTTCCGTATTTGCATAGAATGAAGTGTTTTTCATCCCAAAATACGAATTGAAACGCCTATAGCTAGTGCGAAACTCAAATGTACGATTTCGGTATGAAGCGACTTTACTTTCGGTTGGGGCGTGTTTGGATACTCGAAATGCATGAGTCTTGCGTATTTGAATAGAATGACGTGTTTTTCATCTTATACGAGCTGAAACGCTTACAGCGAGTGTGAAACTCTAATGTACGATTTCGGAATAAAGCGACTTCCGCGTTCGATTGGGGCCTGTTTGGTTACTCGAAATGCATGAATCGTCCGCATTTGCATATAATGAAGTATTTTTCATTTAACAATACGAGCTGAAACGCCCACAGCGAGTGTGAAACTTAGATGTGCGATTTCGGTATAAAGCGACTTTGCGTTCCATTGGGGCTTGTTTGGCTGCTCAAAAAGCATGAATCTTGCGTATTTGCATAGAATAAAGTGTTTTTCATCTTATAATACGAGCTGCAACACCTACAGCGAGTGTGAAACTCAATTGTACGTCTTCGGTACGAAGCGATTTTGCTTTCGATTGGGGCGTGTTTAGCTGCTCAAAACGCATGAATCTTGCGTATTTGTATAAAATGAAGATTTTTTCGTCTCATAATACGAGCTGGAACTCATACAGCATGCGTAAAACTCGAAAAAAGGAACTCGGTATAAGGCGACTAAGCGTTCGTGTGCGACGTGTTTGGCTGCCCAAAATGCATGAATCTTGCATATTTGCATAGAATGAATTTTTTTTCATCTCACAAAACGATCTGAAACGTCTACAGCGAGTGTGAAACTCACATGTACGTTTTCGGTATGAAGCGACTTTGCTTTCGATTGGGGCGTGTTTGGCTACTCGAAATGCATGAGTGCTGCGTATTTGAATAGAATAAAATGTTTTTCATCTTATGCGAGCTGAAACGCCAGTGGGAAACTCAAATGTACGATTTCGGTATAAAGCGACTTTGCGTTCGATTAGAGCGTGTTTGGCTACTCGAAATGCATGAATCGTCCGCATTTGCATATAATGAAGTATTTTTCATCCAACAATACGAGCTGAAATGCCTACAGCGAGTGTGAAACTCTGATGTAAGATTTCGGTATAAAGCGACTTTGCGTTCTATTGGGGCGTGCTTGGCTGCTCATAACGCATGAATCTTGCTTATTTGTATAGAATGAAGTCTTTTTCATTTAATAATAAGAGCTGGAACGCATATAGCGAGCGTAAAACTCGAGTAAACGAATTCGGTATAAGGCGACTTTCTGTTCCTTTGGGACGTGCTTGAGTGCTCAAAATGCTTGCATCTTGCATATTTGCATAGAATGAAGTATGTTTCATCTCAAAATACGAGCTGAAACGCATACAGCGAGCGTAAAAATCGAATAAACGAATTCGGTATAAGGCGACTTTCCGTTCCTTTGGGACGTGTTTGGGAGTTCAAAGTGCCTGAATCTTGCACATTTGCATAGAATGAAGTATTTTTCATCTCACAATACGAGCTGAAACGCCTACAGCGAGTGTGAAACTCAAATGTACGATTTCGGTATAAAGCGACTTTGCGTTCCATTGGGGCGTGTTTGGCTGCACAAAATGCATGAATCTTGCGTATTTACATAGAATAAAGTGTTTTTCATCTTATAATACGAGCTGAAACACCCACAGCGAGTGTAAGACTCAATTGTACGTTTTCGGTATGAAGCGACTTTGCTTTCGATTGGGACGTGTGTGGCTACTCGCAATGCATGAATCTTGCGTATTTGTATAGAATGAAGTCTTTTCATTTCATAATACCAGCTAGAACGCATGCAGCGAGCGTAAAACTCGAGTAAACGAACTCGGTATAAGGCGACTTTTGGTTCCTTTGGGACGTGTTTGGGTGCTCAAAATGCCTGAATCTTGCATATTTGCATAGAATGAAGTATTTTTCATCTCAAAATACGAGCTGAAACGCCTACAGCGAGTGTGAAACTCAAATGTACGATTTCGGTATAAAGCGATTTTGCGTTCTATTGGGGCGTGTTTGGCTGCCCAAAATGGATGAATCTTGCGTATTTGCATAGAATAAAGTGTTTTTCATCTTATAATACGAGCTGAAGCACCGACAGCGAGTGTGAAACTCAATTGTACGTTTTCGGTATGAAGCGACTTTGCATTCGATTAGGGCGTGTTTGGCTACTCGAAATGCATGAGTCTTGCATATTTGTATAGAATGAAGTCTTTTTCATTTCATAATACGAGCTGAAACGCATACAGCGAGCGTAAAACTCGAGTAAACGAATTCGGTATAAGGCGACTTTCCGTTCGTTTGGGACGTGTTTGGGTGCTGAAAATGCCTGAATCTTGCATTTTTGCATAGAATGACGTATTTTTCGTCTCATACTTCGAGCTGGCACTCATACAGCATGCGTAAAACACGAATAAACGAATTCGGTATGAGGCGACTATGCGTTCGTGTGGGACGTGTTTGGCTGCCCAAAATGCACGAATCTTGCATATTTGCATAGAATGAAGTTTTTTTCATCTTATAATACGAGCTGAAACACCTACAGCGAGTGTGAAACTCAAATGTACGATTTCGGTATAAAGCGACTTTGCGTTCGACTCGGGCCTGTTTGTCTGCCCAAAAAGCATGAATCTTGCGTATTTGCATAGAATAAAGTGTTTTTCGTCTTATAATACGAGCTGAAACGCCTACAGCGAGAGTGAAACTCAAATGTACGTTTTCGGTATGAAACGACTTTGCTTTTGATTGGGGCCTGTTTGGGTACTCGAAATGCATGAATCTTCCGTATTCTCATAGAATGAAGTGTTTTTCATCTCAAAATACGAATTGAAACCCCTATAGCGAGTGTAAAACTCAAATGTACGATATCGGTATAAAGCTACTTTGCGTTCGATTGGGGCTTGTTTGCCTGCTCAAAACGCCTGAATTTTGCGTATTTGTATAGTATGAAGTCTCTTTCATTTCATAATACGAGCTGGAACGCATACAGCGAGCGTAAAACTCGAGTAAACGAATTCGGTATAAGGCGACTTTTTGTTCCTTTGGGACGTGTTTGGGTGCTCAAAATGCCTGAATCTTGCATATTTGCATAGAATGAAGTATTTTTAATGTAAAAATACGAGCTGAAACGCCTACAGCGAGTGTGAAACTCAGATGTACGATTTCGGTATAAAGCGACTTTGCGTTCCATTGGGGCGTGTTTGGCTGCTCAAAACGCATGAATCTTGCGTATTTGTATAGAATGAAGTATTTTTCGTCTCATAATACGAGCTGGAACTCATACAGCATGCGTAACACTCGAATAAAGGAATTCGGTATAAGGCGCCTAAGCGTTCGTGTGGGACGTGTTTGGCTGCCAAAAATGCATGAATCTTGAATATTTGCATAGAATGAAGTTTTTTTCATCTTATAACACGAGCTGAAACGCCTACAGCGAGTGAGAAAATCAAATGCACGTTTTCGGTATGAAGCGACTTTGCATTCGTTTGGGACGTGTTTTGCTATTTGAAACGCATGAATCTTGCGTATTTGCATAGAATTAAGTGTTTTTCATCTCATAATATGAGCTGGAATGCCTACCTCTGTAGGCATTCCAGCTCATATTACTTATTATTATTATTATTATTAAAACACCAATATACGAATTCGGTATGAGGCGACTATGCGTTCGTGTGGACGTGTTTGCCTGCCCAAAATGCATGAATCTTGCGTATTTGCATACAATAAAGTTTTTTTCATCTTATAATACGAGCTGAAACGCCTACAGCGAGAATGAAACTCAAATGTACGTCTTCGGTATGAAACGACTTTGCTTTAGATTGGGGCCTGTTTGGGTACTCGAAATGCATGAATCTTCCGTATTTTCATAGAATGAAGTGTTTTTCATCTCAAAATACGAATTGAAACGCCTATAGCGAGTGTGAAACTCAAATGTACGATATCGGTATAAAGCTACTTTGCGTTCGTTTGGGGCTTGTTTGGCTGCTCAAAACGCATAAATCTTGCGTATTTGTATAGTATGAAGTCTCTTTCATTTCATAATACGAGCTGGAACGCATACAGCAAGCGTAAAAGTCGAGTAAACGAATTCGGTATAAGGCGACTTTTGTTCCTTTGGGACGTGCTTGAGTGCTCAAAATGCCTGAATCTTGCATATTTGCATAGAATGAAGTATTTTTCATCTCAAAATACGAGCTGAAACGCCTACAGCGAGTGTGAAACTCAATTGTATGTTTTCGGTATAAAGCGACTTTGCGTTCCATTGGGGCGTGTTTGGCTGCCCAAAATGCATGAATCTTGCGTATTTGCATGGAATAAAGTGTTTTTCATCTTATAATACGAGCTGAAACACCTAGAGCGAGTGTGAACCTCAAATGTACGTTTTCGGTATGAAGCGTCTTTGCATTCGTTAGGGACGTTTTTTGCTATTCGAAACGCATGAATCTTGCGTATTTGCATAGAATTAAGTGTTTTTCATCTCATAATATGAGCTGGAATGCCTACCTCTGTAGGCATTCCAGCTCATATTACTCATTATTATTATTATTATTAAAACACCAATATACGAATTCGTATAAGGCAACTTTACGTTCGATTGGGGCGTGTTTGACTGCCCAAAATGCACGAATCTTGCGTATTTGCATAGAATGATGTGATTTTCATCTTATAATACGAGCTGAAACGCCTACACCGAGTGTGAAACTCAAATGTACGATTTCGGTATAAAGCGACTTTGCGTTCGATTCGGGCGTGTTTGGCTGCCGAAAAAGCATGAATCTTGCGTATTTGCATAGAATAAAGTGTTTCTCATCTTACAATACCAGCTGAAACACCTACAGCGAGTGTGAAACTCAAATGTACGATTTCGGTATAAAGCGAATTGCATTCCATTGGGGCGTGTTTGGCTGCCCAAAATGCATGAATCGTGCGTATTTGCATAGAATAAAGTGTTTTTCATCTCAAAATACGAACTTAAGCGCCTACAGGGAGTGTGAAACTCAGATGTACGATTTCGGTATAAAGCGACTTTGCGTTCCATTGCGGCGTGTTTGGCTGCCCAAAATGCATGAATCTCGCGTATTTGCATTGAATAAAGTGTTTTTCATCTTATAATACGAGCTGATACGCCTACAGCGAGAATGAAACTCAAATGTACATCTTCGGTATGAATCGACTTTGCTTTCGATTGGGACCTGTTTGGGTACTCGAAATGCATGAATCTTCCGTATTTGCATAGAATGAAGTGTTTTTCAACTCAAAATACGAATTGAAACGCCTATAGCGAGTGTGAAACTCAAATGTACGATATCGGTAGAAAGCTACTTTGCGTTCGATTGGGGCTTGTTTGGCTGCTCAAAACGCATGAATCTTGCGTATTTGTATAGAATGAAGTCGTTTTCATTTCATAATACGAGCTGGAACGCATACAGCGAGCGTAAAACTCGAGTAACCGAATTCGGTATAAGGCGACTTTTTGTTCCTTTGGGACGTGCTTGAGTGCTCAAAATGCCTGAATCTTGCATATTTGCATAAAATGAAGTATTTTTCATCTCAAAATACGAGCTGAAACGCCTACAGCGAGTGTGAAACTCAATTGTATGTTTTCCGTATGAAGCGATTTTGCTTTCGATTCGGGCGTGTTTGACTGCTCTAAACGCATGAATCTTGCGTATTTATATAGAATGAAGTATTTTTCGTCTCATAATAGGAGCTGGAACTCATACAGCATGCGTAAAACTCGAATAAAGGACTTCGGTATAAAGCTACTTTGCGTTCGATTGGGGCTTGTTTGGCTGCTCAAAACGCATGAATCTTGCGTATATGTATAATATGAATTCTCTTTCATTTAATAATACGAGCTGGAACGCATACAGCGAGCGTAAAACTCGAGTAAACGAATTCGGTATAAGGCGACTTCTTGTTCCTTTGGGACGTGTTTGGGTGCTCAAAATGCCTGAATCTTGCATATTTGCATAGAATAAATTATTTTTAATCTCAAAATACGAGCTGAAACGCCTACAGCGAGTGTGAAACTCAGATGTACGATTTCGGTATAAAGCGACTTTGCGTTCCATTGGGGCGTGTTTGGCTGCCCAAAATGCATGAATCTTGCGTATTTGCATGGAATAAAGTGTTTTTCATCTTATAATACGAGCTGAAACACCTAGAGCGAGTGTGAACCTCAAGTGTACGTTTTCGGTATGAAGCGTCTTTGCATTCGTTAGGGACGTTTTTTGCTATTCGAAACGCATGAATCTTGCGTATTTTCATAGAATTAAGTGTTTTTCATCTCATAATATGAGCTGGAATGCCTACCTCTGTAGGCATTCCAGCTCATATTACTCATTATTATTATTATTATTAAAACACCAATATACGAATTCGTATAAGGCGACTTTACGTTCGATTGGGGCGTGTTTGACTGCCCAAAATGCACGAATCTTGCGTATTTGCATAGAATGATGTGATTTTCATCTTATAATACGAGCTGAAACGCCCACACCGAGTGTGAAACTCAAATGTACGATTTCGGTATAAAGCGACTTTGCGTTCGATTCGGGCGTGTTTGGCTGCCGAAAAAGCATGAATCTTGCGTATTTGCATAGAATAAAGTGTTTCTTATCTTACAATACCAGCTGAAACACCTACAGCGAGTGTGAAACTCAAATGTACGATTTCGGTATAAAGCGAATTGCATTCCATTGGGGCTTGTTTGGCTGCCCAAAATGCATGAATCGTGCGTATTTGCATTGAATAAAGTGTTTTTCATCTTATAATACGAGCCGATACGCCTACAGCGAGAATGAAACTCAAATGTACTCTTTCGGTATGCAGCGACTTTGCTTTCAATTGAGGCCTGTTTGGGTACTCGAAATGCATGAATCTTCCGTATTTGCATAGAATGAAGTGTTTTTCATCTCAAAATACGAACTGAAACGCCTACAGCGAGTGTGAAACTCAACTGTACGATATCGGTATAAAGCTACTTTGCGTTCGATTGGGGCTTGTTTGGCTGCTCAAAACGCATGAATCTTGCGTATTTGTATAGAATAAAGTATTTTTCACCTTATAATACGAGCTGAAACACCTACAGCGAGTGTGAAACTCAAATGTACGATTTCGGTATAAAGCGACTTTGCGTTCCATTAGGGCGTGTTTGGCTGCCCAAAATGCTCGAATCTTGCGTATTTGTATAGAATGAAGTATTTTTCGTCTCATAATACGAGCTGGAACCCATACAGCATGCGTAAAACTCGAATAAAGAATTCGGTATAAGGCGACTATGCATTCGTGTGGGACGGGTTTGGCTGCCCAAAATGCATGAATCTTGCATATTTGCATAGAATGAAGTTTTTTTCATCTTATAATACGAGCTGAAACGCGTACAGCGAGTTTGAAACTCAAATGTACGATTTCGGTATAAAGCTACTTTGCGTTCGATTGGGGCTTGTTTGGCTGCTCAAAAGGCACGAATCTTGCGTATTTGCATACAATGAAGGGGTTTTCATTTCATAATACGAGCTTGAACGTTTACATCGAGTGTGAAACTCAAATGTACGATTTCGGTATAAAGCGACTTTGCGTTCCATTGCGGCGTGTTTGGCTGCCCAAAATGCACGAATCTTGCGTATTTGCATAGAATAAAGTGTTTTTCATCTTATAATCCGAGCTGAAACGCCTACAGTGAGTGTGAAACTCTAATGTACGCTTTCGGTATGCAGCGACTTTGCTTTCAATTGAGGCCTGTTTGGGTACTCGAAATGCATGAATCTTCCGTATTTGCATAGAATGAAGTGTTTTTCATCTCAAAATACGAACTGAAACGCCTACAGCGAGTGTGAAACTCAACTGTACGATATCGGTATAAAGCTACTTTGCGTTCGATTGGGGCTTGTTTGGCTGCTCAAAACGCATGAATCTTGCGTATTTGTATAGAATAAAGTATTTTTCACCTTATAATACGAGCTGAAACACCTACAGCGAGTGTGAAACTCAAATGTACGATTTCGGTATAAAGCGACTTTGCGTTCCATTAGGGCGTGTTTGGCTGCCCAAAATGCTCGAATCTTGCGTATTTGTATAGAATGAAGTATTTTTCGTCTCATAATACGAGCTGGAACCCATACAGCATGCGTAAAACTCGAATAAAGAATTCGGTATAAGGCGACTATGCATTCGTGTGGGACGGGTTTGGCTGCCCAAAATGCATGAATCTTGCATATTTGCATAGAATGAAGTTTTTTTCATCTTATAATACGAGCTGAAACGCGTACAGCGAGTTTGAAACTCAAATGTACGATTTCGGTATAAAGCTACTTTGCGTTCGATTGGGGCTTGTTTGGCTGCTCAAAAGGCATGAATCTTGCGTATTTGTATAGAATGAAGTCTTTTCATTTCATAATACCAGCTGGAACGCATACAGCGAGCGTAAAACTCGAGTAAACGAATTCGGTATAAGGCGACTTTTTGTTCCTTTGGGACCTGTTTGGTTGCTCAAAATGCCTGAATCTTGCATATGTGCATAGAATGAAGTATTTTTCATCTCAAAATACGAGATGAAACGCCTACAGCGAGTGTGAAACTCAAATGTACGATTTCGGTATAAAGCGACTTTGCGTTCCATTGGGGCGTGTTTGGCTGCCCAAAATGCATGAATCTTGCGTATTCGCATAGAATGAAGTTTTTTTCATCTTATAATACGAGCTGAAACACCTACAGCGAGTGTGAAACTCAATTGTACGTTTTCGGTATGAAGCGAATTTTCTTTCGATTGGGGCGTGTTTGGCTACTCGAAATGCATGGATCTTGCGTATTTGAATTTAATGAAGTGTATTTCATCTTCTACGAGCGGAAACGCCTACAGCTAGTGTGAAACTCAAATGTACGATTTCGGTAAGAAGCGACTTTGCTTTCGATTGGGGCGTGTTTGGCTACTCGAAATGCATGAGTCTTGCGTATTTGAATAGAATAAAGTGTTATTCATCTTCTACGAGCGGAAACGCCTACAACTAGTGTGAAACTCCAATGTACGATATCGGTATAAAGCTACTTTGCGTTATATTGGGGCGTGTTTGGCTGCCCAAAATGCATGAATCTTGCGTATTTGCATAGAATAAAGTGTTTTTCATCTTATAATACGACCTGAAACACCTACAGCGAGTGCGAAACTCAATTGTACGTTTTCGGTATGCAGCGATTTTGCTTTCGATTGGGGCGTGTTTGGCTGCTCAAAAGGCATGAATCTTGCGTATTTGTATAGAATGAAGTATTTTTCGTCTCATAATACGAGCTGGAACTCATACAGCATGCGTAAAACTCGAATAAAGGAATTCGGTATAAGGCGACTAAGCGTTCGTGTGGGACGTGTTTGGTTCCCCAAAATGCATGAATCTTGAATATTTGCATAGAATGAAGTTTTTTTCATCTTATAATACGAGCTGAAACGCGTACAGCGAGAGTGAAACTCAAATGTACGATTTCGGTATAAAGCGACTTTGCGTTCCATGGCGGCGTGTTTGGCTGCCCAAAATGCATGAATCTTGCGTATTTGCATAGAATAAAGAGTTTTTCATCTTATAATACGAGCTGAAACGCCTACAGCGAGTGTGAAACTCAAATGTACGTTTTCGGTATGAAGCGACTTTGCTTTCGATTGGGGCCTGTTTGGGTACTCAAAACGCATGAATCTTGCGTATTTGTATAGAATGAAGTCTTTTTCATTTCATAATACGAGCTGGAACGCATACAGCGAGCGTAAGACTCGAGTAAACGATTTCGGTATAAGGCGACTTTTTGTTCCTTTGGGACGTGCTTGAGTACTCAAAATGCCTGAATCTTGCATATTTGCATAGAATGAAGTATTTTTCATCTCAAAATACGAGCTGAAACGCCTACAGCGAGTGTGAAACTCAGATGTACGATTTCGGTATGAAGCGACTTTGCGTTCCATCGAGGCGTGTTCGGCTGCCCAAAATGGATGAATCTTGCGTATTTGCATAGAATAAAGTGTTTTTCATCTTATAATACGACCTGAAACACCTACAAAGAGTGCGAAACTTAATTGTACGTTTTCGGTATGAAGCGATTTTGCTTTCGATTGGGGCGTGTTTGGCTGCTCAAAACGCATGAATCTTGCGTATTTGTATAGAATGAAGTATTTTTCGTCTCATAATACGAGCTGGAACTCATACAGCATGCGTAAAACTCGAATAAACGAATTCGGTATAAGGCGACTAAGCGTTCGTGTGGGACGTGTTTGGTTGCCCAAAATGCATGAATCTTGAATATTTGCATAGAATGAAGTTTTTTTCATCTTATAATACGAGCTGAAACGCGTACAGCGAGAGTGAAACTCAAATGTACGATTTCGGTATAAACCGACTTTGCGTTCCATGGGGGCGTGTTTGGCTGCCCAAAATGCATGAATCTTGCGTATTTGCATAGAATAAAGTGTTTTTCATCTTATAATACGATCTGAAACGCCTACAGCGAGTGTGAAACTCAAATGTACGTTTTCGGTATGCAGCGACTTTGCTTTCAATTGGGGCCTGTTTGGGTACTCGAAATGCATGAATCTTCCGTATTTGCATAGAATGAAGTGTTTTTCATCTCAAAATACGAACTGAAACGCATACAGCGAGTGTGAAACTCAAATGTACGATTTCGGTATAAAGCGACTTTGCGTTAGATTCGGGCGTGTTTGGCTGCTCAAAACGCATGAATCTTGCGTATTTGTATAGTATGAAGTCTCTTTCATTTCATAATACGAGCTGGAACTCATACAGCATGCGTAAAACTCGAATAAAGGAATTCGGTATAAGGCGACTAAGCGTTCGTGTGGGACGTGTTTGGCTGCCTAAAATGCATGAATCTTGAATATTTGCATAGAATGAAGTTTTTTTCATCTTACAATACGAGCTGAAACGCGTACAGCGAGAGTGAAACTCAAATGTACGATTTCGGTATAAAGCGACTTTGCGTTCCATTGGGGCGTGTTTGGCTGCCCAAAATGCATGAATCTTGCCTATTTGCGTAGAATAAAGTGTTTTTCATCTTATAATACGAGCTGAAACTCCTACAGCGAGTGTGAAAATCAAATGTACGTTTTCGGTATGAAGCGACTTTGCATTCGTTTGGGACGTGTTTTGCTATTCGAAACGCATGAATCTTGCGTATTTGCATAGAATTAAGTGTTTTTCATCTCATAATATGAGCTGGAATGCCTACCTCTGTAGGCATTCCAGCTCATATTACTTATTATTATTTTTATTATTAAAACACCAATATACGAATTCGGTATGAGGCGGCTATGCGTTCGATTGGGGCGTGTTTGACTGCCCAAAATGCATGAATCTTGCGTATTTGCATAGAATGATGTGATTTTCATCTTATAATACGAGCGGAAACGCCTACACCGAGTGTGACACTCAAATGTACGATTTCGGTATAAAACGACTTTGCGTTCGATTCGGGCGTGTTTGGCTGCCCAAAAAGCATTAATCTTGCGTATTTGCATACAATGAAGTGGTTTTCATTTCATAGTACGAGCTTGAACGTTTACATCGAGTGTGAAACTCAAATGTACGATTTCGGTATAAAGCGATTTTGCTGTCGATCGGGCGTGTTTGGCTACTCGAAACGCATGAATCTTGCGTAATTGCATAGAATAAAGTGTTTCTCATCTTACAATGCCAGCTGAAACACCTGCAGCGAGTGTGAAACTCAAATGTACGATTTCGGTATAAAGCGAATTGCGTTCCATTGGGGCGTGTTTGGCTGCCCAAAATGCATGAATCGTGCGTATTTGCATAGAATAAAGTGTTTTTCATCTCAAAATACGAACTCAAGCGCCTACAGGGAGTGTGAAACTCAGACATACGATTTCGGGATAAAGCGACTTTGCGTTCCATTGGGGCGTGTTTGGCTGCCCAAAATGCATGAATCTTGCGTATTCGCATAGAATAAAGTGTTTTTCATCTTATAATACGAGCTGAAACGCCTACAGCGAGAATGAAACTCAAATGTACGTGTTCGGTATGAAACGACTTTGCTTTCGATTGGGGCCTGTTTGGGTACTCGAAATGCATGAATCTTCCGTATTTTCATAGAATGAAGTGTTTTTCATCTCAAAATACGAATTGAAACGCCTATAGCGAGTGTGAAACTCAATTGTACGATATCGGTATAAAGCTACTTTGCGTTCGTTTGGGGCTTGTTTGGCTGCTCAAAACGCATGAATCTTGCGTATTTATATAGAATGAAGTATTTTTCGTCTCATAACAGGAGCTGGAACTCATACAGCATGCGTAAAACTCGAATAAAGGACTTCGGTATAAAGCTACTTTACGTTCGATTGGGGCTTGTTTGGCTGCTCAAAACGCATGAATCTTGTGTATTTGCATACCATGAAGTATTTTTCATTTTATAATACGAGCTGAAACGCCTACAGCGAGTGTGAAACTCAAATGTACGTTTTCGGTATGAAGCGACTTTGCTTTCGATTGGGGCCTATTTGGGTACTCGAAATCATGAATCTTCCGTATTTGCATACAATGAAGTGTTTTTCAACTCAAAATACGAACTGAAACGCCTACAGCGAGTGTGAAACTCAAATGTACGATATCGGTATAAAGCTACTTTGCGTTCCATTGGGGCGAGTTTGGCTGCCCAAAATGCATGAATCTTGCGTATTTGCATAGAATAAAGTGTTTTTCATCTTATAATACGAGCTGAAACGCCTACAGCGAGTGTGAAACTCAAATGTACGTTTTCGGTATGAAGCTACTTTGCTTTCGATTGGGGCCTGTTTGGGTACTCGAAATGCATGAATCTTCCGTATTTGCATAGAATGAAGTGTTTTTCATCTCAAAATACGAACTGAAACGCCTACGGCGAGTGTGAAACTCAAATGTACGATATCGGTATAAAGCTACTTTGCGTTCGATTGGGGCTTGTTTGGCTGCTCAAAACGCATGAATCTTGCGTATTTGTATAGAATAAAGTCTTTTTCATTTCATAATACGAGCTGGAACGCATAGAGCGAGCGTAAGACTCGAGTAAACGAATTCGGTATAAGGCGACTTTTTGTTCCTTTGGGACGTGCTTGATTGTTCACAATGCCTGAATCTTGCATATTTGCATAGAATGAAGTATTTTTCATCTCAAAATACGAACTGAAACGCCTACGGCGAGTGTGAAACTCAAATATACGATATCGGTATAAAGCTACTTTGCGTTCGATTGGGGCTTGTTTGGCTGCTCAAAACGCATGAATCTTGCGTATTTGTATAGAATGAAGTCTTTTTCATTTCATAATACGAGCTGGAACGCATAGAGCGAGCGTAAGACTCGAGTAAACGAATTCGGTATAAGGCGACTTTTTGTTCCTTTGGGACGTGCTTGATTGCTCACAATGCCTGAATCTTGCATATTTGCATAGAATGAAGTATTTTTCATCTCAAAATACGAGCTGAAACGCCTACAGCGAGTGTGAAACTCAGATGTACGATTTCGGTATGAAGCGACTTTGCGTTCCATTGGGGCGTGTTCGGCTGCCCAAAATGGATGAATCTTGCGTATTTGCATAGAATAAAGTGTTTTTCATCTTATAATACGAGCTGAAACACCTACAGCGAGTGCGAAACTCAATTGTACGTTTTCGGTATGAAGCGATTTTGCTTTCGATTGGGGCGAGTTTGGCTGCTCAAAACGCATGAATCTTGCGTATTTGTATAGAATGAAGTATTTTTCGTCTCATAATACGAGCTGGAACTCATACAGCATGCGTAAAACTCGAATAAAGGAATTCGGTATAAGGCGACTAAGCGTTCGTGTGGGACGTGTTTGGTTGCCCAAAATGCATGAATCTTGAATATTTGCATAGAATTTAGTTTTTTTCATCTTATAATACGAGCTGAAACGCGTACAGCGAGTGTGAAACTCAAATGTACGTTTTCGGTATGCAGCGACTTTGCTTTCAATTGGGGCCTGGTTGGGTACTCGAAATGCATGAATCTTCCGTATTTGCATAGAATGAAGTTTTTTCATCTCAAAATACGAACTGAAACGCCTACAGCGAGTGTGAAACTCAAATGTACGATATCGGTATAAAGCTACTTTGCGTTCGATTGGGGCTTGTTTGGCTGCTCAAAACGCATGAATCTTGCGTATTTGTATAGAATGAAGTATTTTTCGTCTCATAATACGAGCTGGAACCCGTAGAGCATGCGTAAAACTCGAATAAAGAATTCGGTATAAGGCGACTATGCATTCGTGTGGGACGTGTTTGGCTGCCCAAAATGCATGAATCTTGCATATTTGCATAGAATGAAGTTTTTTTCATCTTATAATACGAGCTGAAACGCGTACAGCGAGTGTGAAACTCAAATGTACGTTTTCGGTATAAAGCGACTTTGCGTTAGATTCGGGGGTGTTTGGCTGCTCAAAAAGCATGAATTTTGAGTATTTGCATAGAATGAAGCGGTTTTCATTTCACAATACGAGCTTGAACGTTTACATCGCGTGTGAAACTCAAATGTACGATTACGGTATAAAGCGACTTTGCGTTCCATTGGGGCGTGTTTGGCTGTCCAAAATGCATGAATGCTGCGTATTTGCATAGAATAAACTGTTTTTCATCTTATTATAATACGAGCTGAAACACCTACAGCGAGTGTGATCCTCAAATGTACGTTTTCGGTATGAAGCGACTTTGCATTCGTTTGGGACGTGTTTTGCTATTCGAAACGCATGAATCTTGCGTATTTGCATAGAATTAAGTGTTTTTTATCTCATAATATGAGCTGGAATGCCTACCTCTGTAGGCATTCCAGCTCATATTACTTATTATTATTTTTATTATTAAAACACCAATATACGAATTCGGTATGAGGCGGCTATGCGTTCGTGTCGACGTGTTTGGCTGCCCAAAATGCATGAATCTTGCATATTTGCATAGAATGAAGTTTTTTTCATCTTATAACACGCGCTGAAACACCTACAGCGCGTGTGAAACTCAAATGTACGTTTTCGGTATGAAGCAACTTTGCTTTCGATTGGGTCGTGTTTGGCTACTCGAAACGCATGAGTCTCGCATATTTGAATAGAATAAAGTGTTTTTCATCTTCTACGAGCGGAAACGCCTACAGCTAGTGTGAAACTCAAATGTACGATTTCGGTATGAAGCGACTTTGCTCTCGATTGGGGCGTGTTTGGCTACTCGAAATGCATGAGTCTTGCGTATTTGAATAGAATGAAGTGTTATTCATCTTCTACGAGCGGAAACGCCTACAACTAGTGTGAAACTCAAATGTACGATTTCGGTATAAAGCTACTTTGCGTTCGATTGGGGCTTGTTTGGCTGCTCAAAATGCATGAATCTTGCATATTTGCATAGAATGAAGTTTTTTCATCTTATAACACGCGCTGAAACACCTACAGCGCGTGTGAAACTCAAATGTACGTTTTCGGTATGAAGCAACTTTGCTTTCGATTGGGTCGTGTTTGGCTACTCGAAACGCATGAGTCTCGCATATTTGAATAGAATAAAGTGTTTTTCATCTTCTACGAGCGGAAACGCCTACAGCTAGTGTGAAACTCAAATGCACGATTTCGGTATGAAGCGACTTTGCTCTCGATTGGGGCGTGTTTGGCTACTCGAAATGCATGAGTCTTGCGTATTTGAATAGAATGAAGTGTTATTCATCTTCTACGAGCGGAAACGCCTACAACTAGTGTGAAACTCAAATGTACGATTTCGGTATAAAGTGAATTTGCGTTCCATTCGGGCGTGTTTGGCTGCCCGAAAAGCATGAATCTTGCGTATTTGCATACAATGAAGTATTTTACATTTTATAACACGAGCTGAAACGCCTACAGCGGGTGTGAAACTCAAATGTACGTTTTCGGTATGAAGCGACTTTGCTTTCGATTGGGTCGTGTTTGGCTACTCGAAACGCATGAGTCTCGCATATTTGAATAGAATAAAGTGTTTTTCATCTTCTACGAGCGGAAACGCCTACAGCTAGTGTGAAACTCAAATGTACGATTTCGGTATGAAGCGACTTTGCTCTCGATTGGGGCGTGTTTAGCTACTCGAAATGCATGAGTCTTGCGTATTTGAATAGAATGAAGTGTTATTCATCTTCTACGAGCGGAAACGCCTACAACTAGTGTGAAACTCAAATGTACGATTTCGGTATAAAGTGACTTTGCGTTCCATTCGGGCGTGTTTGGCTGCCCGAAAAGCATAAATCTTGCGTATTTGCATACAATGAAGTATTTTTCATTTTATAATACGAGCTGAAACGCCTACAACGTGTGTGAAACTCAAATGTACGTTTTCGGTATGAAGCGACTTTGCGTTCCATGGGGGCGTGTTTGGCTGCCCAAAATGCATGAATCTTGCGTATTTGCATAGAATAAAGTGTTTTTCATCTTATAATACGAGCTGAAACGCCTACAGCGAGTGTGAAACTCAAATGTACGTTTTCGGTATGCAGCGACTTTGCTTTCAATTGGGGCCTGGTTGGGTACTCGAAATGCATGAATCTTCCGTATTTGCATAGAATGAAGTTTTTTCATCTCAAAATACGAACTGAAACGCCTACAGGGAGTGTGCAACTCAAATGTACGATATCGGTATAAAGCTACTTTGCGTTCCATTGGGGCGTGTTTGGCTGCCCAAAATGCATGAATCTTGCGTATTTGCATAGAATAAAGTGGTTTTCGTTTCATAATACGAGCTTGAACGTTTACATCGAGTGTGAAACTCAAATGTACGATTACGGTATAAAGCGACTTTGCGTTCCATTGGGGCGTGTTTGGCTGCCCAAAATGCATGAATGTTGCGTATTTGCATAAAATAAAGTCATAGAATAAAGTTCCATCTTATAATATGAGCCGAAACACCTACAGCAAGTGTGAAACTCGAACATACGATTTCGGTATAATATAGCGACTTTGCGTTCCATTGGGTCGTGTTTGGCTACTCGAAACGCATGAGTCTCGCATATTTGAATAGAATAAAGTGTTTTTCATCTTCTACGAGCGGAAACGCCTACAGCTAAGTGTGAAACTCAAATGTACGATTTCGGTATGAAGCGACTTTGCTCTCGATTGGGGTGTGTTTAGCTACTCGAAATGCATGAGTCTTGCGTATTTGAATAGAATGAAGTGTTATTCATCTTCTACGAGCGGAAACGCCTACAACTAGTGTGAAACTCAAATGTACGATTTCGGTATAAAGTGACTTTGCGTTCCATTGAGGCGTGTTTGGCTGCCCAAAATGCATGAATCTTGCGTATTTGCATAGAATAAAGTGTTTTTCATCTTATAATACGAGCTGAAACACCTACAGCGAGTGTGAACCTCATCAAATGTACGTTTTCGGTATGAAGCGACTTTGCATTCGTTTGGGACGTGTTTTGCTATTCGAAACGCATGAATCGTGCGTATTGCGCGTATTGCGTATTGTGTATTGCGCGTATTAGCATAGAATTAAGTGTTTTTCATCTCATAAAATGAGCTGGAATGCCTACCTCTGTAGGCATTCCAGCTCATATTACTCATTATTATTATTATTATTAAAACACCAATATACGAATTCGGTATAAGGCGACTTTACGTTCGATTGGGGCGTGTTTGACTGCCCAAAATGCATGAATCTTGCGTATTTGCATAGAATGATGTGATTTTCATCTTATAATCCGAGCGGAAACGCCTACACCGAGTGTGACACTCAAATGTACGATTTCGGTATAAAGCGACTTTGCGTTCGATTCGGGCGTGTTTGGCTGCCCAAAAAGCATTAATCTTGCGTATTTGCATACAATGAAGTGGTTTTCATTTCATAGTACGAGCTTGAACGTTTACATCGAGTGTGAAACTCAAATGTACGATTTCGGTATAAAGCGATTTTGCTGTCGATCGGGCGTGTTTGGCTACTCGAAACGCATGAATCTTGCGTAATTGCATAGAATAAAGTGTTTCTCATCGTACAATGCCAGCTGAAACACCTGCAGCGAGTGTGAAACTCAAATGTACGATTTCGGTATAAAGCGAATTGCGTTCCATTGGGGCGTGTTTGGCTGCCCAAAATGCATGAATCGTGCGTATTTGCATAGAATAAAGTGTTTTTCATCTCAAAATACGAACTCAAGCGCCTACAGGGAGTGTGAAACTCAGACGTACGATTTCGGTATGAAGCGACTTTGCGTTCCATTGGGGCGTGTTCGGCTGCCCAAAATGGATGAATCTTGCGTATTTGCATAGAATAAAGTGTTTTTCATCTTATAATACGAGCTGATTTCGGTATAAAGCGACTTTGCGTTCCATTGGGGCGTGTTTGGGTACTCGAATTGCATGAATCTTCCGTATTTGCATAGAATGAAGTGTTTTTCATCCCAAAATACGAATTGAAACGCCTATAGCTAGTGCGAAACTCAAATGTACGATTTCGGTATGAAGCGACTTTACTTTCGGTTGGGGCGTGTTTGGATACTCGAAATGCATGAGTCTTGCGTATTTGAATAGAATGACGTGTTTTTCATCTTATACGAGCTGAAACGCTTACAGCGAGTGTGAAACTCAAATGTACGATTTCGGAATAAAGCGACTTTGCGTTCGATTGGGGCCTGTTTGGTTACTCGAAATGCATGAATCGTCCGCATTTGCATATAATGAAGTATTTTTCATTTAACAATACGAGCTGAAACGCCTACAGCGAGTGTGAAACTTAGATGTGCGATTTCGGTATAAAGCGACTTTGCGTTCCATTGGGGCTTGTTTGGCTGCTCAAAAAGCATGAATCTTGCGTATTTGCATAGAATAAAGTGTTTTTCATCTTATAATACGAGCTGCAACACCTACAGCGAGTGTGAAACACAAATATACGATTTCGGTATAAAGCGACTTTGCGTTCCATTGGGGCGTGTTTGGCTGCCCAAAATGCATGAATCTTGCCTATTTGCGTAGAATAAAGTGTTTTTCATCTTATAATACGAGCTGAAACTCCTACAGCGAGTGTGAAAATCAAATGTACGTTTTCGGTATGAAGCGACTTTGCATTCGTTTGGGACGTGTTTTGCTATTCGAAACGCATGAATCTTGCGTATTTGCATAGAATTAAGTGTTTTTCATCTCATAATATGAGCTGGAATGCCTACCTCTGTAGGCATTCCAGCTCATATTACTTATTATTATTTTTATTATTAAAACACCAATATACGAATTCGGTATGAGGCGGCTATGCGTTCGATTGGGGCGTGTTTGACTGCCCAAAATGCATGAATCTTGCGTATTTGCATAGAATGATGTGATTTTCATCTTATAATACGAGCGGAAACGCCTACACCGAGTGTGACACTCAAATGTACGATTTCGGTATAAAGCGACTTTGCGTTCGATTCGGGCGTGTTTGGCTGCCCAAAAAGCATTAATCTTGCGTATTTGCATACAATGAAGTGGTTTTCATTTCATAGTACGAGCTTGAACGTTTACATCGAGTGTGAAACTCAAATGTACGATTTCGGTATAAAGCGATTTTGCTGTCGATCGGGCGTGTTTGGCTACTCGAAACGCATGAATCTTGCGTAATTGCATAGAATAAAGTGTTTCTCATCTTACAATGCCAGCTGAAACACCTGCAGCGAGTGTGAAACTCAAATGTACGATTTCGGTATAAAGCGAATTGCGTTCCATTGGGGCGTGTTTGGCTGCCCAAAATGCATGAATCGTGCGTATTTGCATAGAATAACGTGTTTATCATCTCAAAATACGAACTCAAGCGCCTACAGGGAGTGTGAAACTCAGCCGTACGATTTCGGGATAAAGCGACTTTGCGTTCCATTGGGGCGTGTTTGGCTGCCCAAAATGCATGAATCTTGCGTATTCGCATAGAATAAAGTGTTTTTCATCTTATAATACGAGCTGAAACGCCTACAGCGAGAATGAAACTCAAATGTACGTGTTCGGTATGAAACGACTTTGCTTTCGATTGGGGCCTGTTTGGGTACTCGAAATGCATGAATCTTCCGTATTTTCATAGAATGAAGTGTTTTTCATCTCAAAATACGAATTGAAACGCCTATAGCGAGTGTGAAACTCAATTGTACGATATCGGTATAAAGCTACTTTGCGTTCGTTTGGGGCTTGTTTGGCTGCTCAAAACGCATGAATCTTGCGTATTTATATAGAATGAAGTATTTTTCGTCTCATAACAGGAGCTGGAACTCATACAGCATGCGTAAAACTCGAATAAAGGACTTCGGTATAAAGCTACTTTACGTTCGATTGGGGTTGTTTGGCTGCTCAAAACGCATGAATCTTGTGTATTTGCATACCATGAAGTATTTTTCATTTTATAATACGAGCTGAAACGCCTACAGCGAGTGTGAAACTCAAATGTACGTTTTCGGTATGAAGCGACTTTGCTTTCGATTGGGGCCTATTTGGGTACTCGAAATCATGAATCTTCCGTATTTGCATACAATGAAGTGTTTTTCAACTCAAAATACGAACTGAAACGCCTACAGCGAGTGTGAAACTCAAATGTACGATATCGGTATAAAGCTACTTTGCGTTCCATTGGGGCGAGTTTGGCTGCCCAAAATGCATGAATCTTGCGTATTTGCATAGAATAAAGTGTTTTTTATCTTATAATACGAGCTGAAACGCCTACAGCGAGTGTGAAACTCAAATGTACGTTTTCGGTATGAAGCTACTTTGCTTTCGATTGGGGCCTGTTTGGGTACTCGAAATGCATGAATCTTCCGTATTTGCATAGAATGAAGTGTTTTTCATCTCAAAATACGAACTGAAACGCCTACGGCGAGTGTGAAACTCAAATGTACGATATCGGTATAAAGCTACTTTGCGTTCGATTGGGGCTTGTTTGGCTGCTCAAAACGCATGAATCTTGCGTATTTGTATAGAATGAAGTCTTTTTCATTTCATAATACGAGCTGGAACGCATAGAGCGAGCGTAAGACTCGAGTAAACGAATTCGGTATAAGGCGACTTTTTGTTCCTTTGGGACGTGCTTGATTGTTCACAATGCCTGAATCTTGCATATTTGCATAGAATGAAGTATTTTTCATCTCAAAATACGAACTGAAACGCCTACGGCGAGTGTGAAACTCAAATGTACGATATCGGTATAAAGCTACTTTGCGTTCGATTGGGGCTTGTTCGGCTGCTCAAAACGCATGAATCTTGCGTATTTGTATAGAATGAAGTCTTTTTCATTTCATAATACGAGCTGGAACGCATAGAGCGAGCGTAAGACTCGAGTAAACGAATTCGGTATAAGGCGACTTTTTGTTCCTTTGGGACGTGCTTGATTGCTCACAATGCCTGAATCTTGCATATTTGCATAGAATGAAGTATTTTTCATCTCAAAATACGAGCTGAAACGCCTACAGCGAGTGTGAAACTCAGATGTACGATTTCGGTATGAAGCGACTTTGCGTTCCATTGGGGCGTGTTCGGCTGCCCAAAATGGATGAATCTTGCGTATTTGCATAGAATAAAGTGTTTTTCATCTTATAATACGAGCTGAAACACCTACAGCGAGTGCGAAACTCAATTGTACGTTTTCGGAATGAAGCGATTTTGCTTTCGATTGGGGCGAGTTTGGCTGCTCAAAACGCATGAATCTTGCGTATTTGTATAGAATGAAGTATTTTTCGTCTCATAATACGAGCTGGAACTCATACAGCATGCGTAAAACTCGAATAAAGGAATTCGGTATAAGGCGACTAAGCGTTCGTGTGGGACGTGTTTGGTTGCCCAAAATGCATGAATCTTGAATATTTGCATAGAATTTAGTTTTTTTCATCTTATAATACGAGCTGAAACGCGTACAGCGATAGTGAAACTCATATGTACGATTCCGGTATAAAGCGACTTTGCGTTCCATGGGGGCGTGTTTGGCTGCCCAAAATGCATGAATCTTGCGTATTTGCATAGAATAAAGTGTTTTTCATCTTATAATACGAGCTGAAACGCCTACAGCGAGTGTGAAACTCAAATGTACGTTTTCGGTATGCAGCGACTTTGCTTTCAATTGGGGCCTGGTTGGGTACTCGAAATGCATGAATCTTCCGTATTTGCATAGAATGAAGTTTTTTTCATCTTATAATACGAGCTGAAACGCGTACAGCGAGTGTGAAACTCAAATGTACGATATCGGTATAAATCTACTTTGCGTTCGATTGGGGCTTGTTTGGCTGCTCAAAACGCATGAATTTTGAGTATTTGCATAGAATGAAGCGGTTTTCATTTCACAATACGAGCTTGAACGTTTACATCGCGTGTGAAACTCAAATGTACGATTACGGTATAAAGCGACTTTGCGTTCCATTGGGGCGTGTTTGGCTGTCCAAAATGCATGAATGCTGCGTATTTGCATAGAATAAACTGTTTTTCATCTTATTATAATACGAGCTGAAACACCTACAGCGAGTGTGAACCTCAAATGTACGTTTTCGGTATGAAGCGACTTTGCATTCGTTTGGGACGTGTTTTGCTATTCGAAACGCATGAATCTTGCGTATTTGCATAGAATTAAGTGTTTTTTATCTCATAATATGAGCTGGAATGCCTACCTCTGTAGGCATTCCAGCTCATATTACTTATTATTATTTTTATTATTAAAACACCAATATACGAATTCGGTATGAGGCGGCTATGCGTTCGTCTCGACGTGTTTGGCTGCCCAAAATGCATGAATCTTGCATATTTGCATAGAATGAAGTTTCTTTCATCTTATAACACGCGCTGAAACACCTACAGCGCGTGTGAAACTCAAATGTACGTTTTCGGTATGAAGCAACTTTGCTTTCGATTGGGTCGTGTTTGGCTACTCGAAACGCATGAGTCTCGCATATTTGAATAGAATAAAGTGTTTTTCATCTTCTACGAGCGGAAACGCCTACAGCTAGTGTGAAACTCAAATGTACGATTTCGGTATGAAGCGACTTTGCTCTCGATTGGGGCGTGTTTGGCTACTCGAAATGCATGAGTCTTGCGTATTTGAATAGAATGAAGTGTTATTCATCTTCTACGAGCGGAAACGCCTACAACTAGTGTGAAACTCAAATGTACGATTTCGGTATAAAGCTACTTTGCGTTCGATTGGGGCTTGTTTGGCTGCTCAAAATGCATGAATCTTGCATATTTGCATAGAATGAAGTTTTTTTCATCTTATAACACGCGCTGAAACACCTACAGCGCGTGTGAAACTCAAATGTACGTTTTCGGTATGAAGCAACTTTGCTTTCGATTGGGTCGTGTTTGGCTACTCGAAACGCATGAGTCTCGCATATTTGAATAGAATAAAGTGTTTTTCATCTTCTACGAGCGGTAACGCCTACAGCTAGTGTGAAACTCAAATGCACGATTTCGGTATGAAGCGTCTTTGCTCTCGATTGGGGCGTGTTTGGCTACTCGAAATGCATGAGTCTTGCGTATTTGAATAGAATGAAGTGTTATTCATCTTCTACGAGCGGAAACGCCTACAACTAGTGTGAAACTCAAATGTACGATTTCGGTAAAAAGTGACTTTGCGTTCCATTCGGGCGTGTTTGGCTGCCCGAAAAGCATGAATCTTGCGTATTTGCATACAATGAAGTATTTTACATTTTATAACACGAGCTGAAACGCCTACAGCGGGTGTGAAACTCAAATGTACGTTTTCGGTATGAAGCGACTTTGCTTTCGATTGGGTCGTGTTTGGCTACTCGAAACGCATGAGTCTCGCATATTTGAATAGAATAAAGTGTTTTTCATCTTCTACGAGCGGAAACGCCTACAGCTAGTGTGAAACTCAAATGTACGATTTCGGTATGAAGCGACTTTGCTCTCGATTGGGGCGTGTTTAGCTACTCGAAATGCATGAGTCTTGCGTATTTGAATAGAATGAAGTGTTATTCATCTTCTACGAGCGGAAACGCCTACAACTAGTGTGAAACTCAAATGTACGATTTCGGTATAAAGTGACTTTGCGTTCCATTCGGGCGTGTTTGGCTGCCCGAAAAGCATAAATCTTGCGTATTTGCATACAATGAAGTATTTTTCATTTTATAATACGAGCTGAAACGCCTACAACGTGTGTGAAACTCAAATGTACGTTTTCGGTATGAAGCGACTTTGCGTTCCATGGGGGCGTGTTTGGCTGCCCAAAATGCATGAATCTTGCGTATTTGCATAGAATAAAGTGTTTTTCATCTTATAATACGAGCTGAAACGCCTACAGCGAGTGTGAAACTCAAATGTACGTTTTCGGTATGCAGCGACTTTGCTTTCAATTGGGGCCTGGTTGGGTACTCGAAATGCATGAATCTTCCGTATTTGCATAGAATGAAGTTTTTTCATCTCAAAATACGAACTGAAACGCCTACAGCGAGTGTGCAACTCAAATGTACGATTTCGGTATGAAGCGACTTTGCTCTCGATTGGGGCGTGTTTAGCTACTCGAAATGCATGAGTCTTGCGTATTTGAATAGAATGAAGTGTTATTCATCTTCTACGAGCGGAAACGCCTACAACTAGTGTGAAACTCAAATGTACGATTTCGGTATAAAGTGACTTTGCGTTCCATTGGGGCGTGTTTGGCTGCCCAAAATGCATGAATCTTGCGTATTTGCATAGAATAAAGTGGTTTTCGTTTAATAATACGAGCTTGAACGTTTACATCGAGTGTGAAACTCAAATGTACGATTACGGTATAAAGCGACTTTGCGTTCCCTTGGGGCGTGTTTGGCTGCCCAAAATGCATGAATGTTGCGTATTTGCATAAAATAAAGTCATAGAATAAAGTTCCATCTTATAATATAAGCCGAAACACCTACAGCAAGTGTGAAACTCGAACATACGATTTCGGTATAATATAGCGACTTTGCGTTCCATTGGGTCGTGTTTGGCTACTCGAAACGCATGAGTCTCGCATATTTGAGTAGAATAAAGTGTTTTTCATCTTCTACGAGCGGAAACGCCTACAGCTAAGTGTGAAACTCAAATGTACGATTTCGGTATGAAGCGACTTTGCTCTCGATTGGGGCGTGTTTAGCTACTCGAAATGCATGAGTCTTGTGTATTTGAATAGAATGAAGTGTTATTCATCTTCTACGAGCGGAAACGCCTACAACTAGTGTGAAACTCAAATGTACGATTTCGGTATAAAGTGACTTTGCGTTCCATTCGGGCGTGTTTGGCTGCCCGAAAAGCATGAATCTTGCGTATTTGCATACAATGAAGTATTTTACATTTTATAACACGAGCTGAAATGCCTACAGCGGGTGTGAAACTCAAATGTACGTTTTCGGTATGAAGCGACTTTGCTTTCGATTGGGTCGTGTTTGGCTACTCGAAACGCATGAGTCTCGCATATTTGAATAGAATAAAGTGTTTTTCATCTTCTACGAGCGGAAACGCCTACAGCTAGTGTGAAACTCAAATGTACGATTTCGGTATGAAGCGACTTTGCTCTCGATTGGGGCGTGTTTAGCTACTCGAAATGCATGAGTCTTGCGTATTTGAATAGAATGAAGTGTTATTCATCTTCTACGAGCGGAAACGCCTACAACTAGTGTGAAACTCAAATGTACGATTTCGGTATAAAGTGAATTTGCGTTCCATTCGGGCGTGTTTGGCTGCCCGAAAAGCAAAAATCTTGCGTATTTGCATACAATGAAGTATTTTTCATTTTATAATACGAGCTGAAACGCCTACAACGTGTGTGAAACTCAAATGTACGTTTTCGGTATGAAGCGACTTTGCGTTCCATGGGGGCGTGTTTGGCTGCCCAAAATGCATGAATCTTGCGTATTTGCATAGAATAAAGTGTTTTTCATCTTATAATACGAGCTGAAACGCCTACAGCGAGTGTGAAACTCAAATGTACGTTTTCGGTATGCAGCGACTTTGCTTTCAATTGGGGCCTGGTTGGGTACTCGAAATGCATGAATCTTCCGTATTTGCATAGAATGAAGTTTTTTCATCTCAAAATACGAACTGAAACGCCTACAGCGAGTGTGCAACTCAAATGTACGATTACGGTATAAAGCGACTTTGCGTTCCATTGGGGCGTGTTTGGCTGCCCAAAATGCATGAATGTTGCGTATTTGCATAAAATAAAGTCATAGAATAAAGTTCCATCTTATAATATGAGCCGAAACACCTACAGCAAGTGTGAAACTCGAACATACGATTTCGGTATAATATAGCGACTTTGCGTTCCATTGGGTCGTGTTTGGCTACTCGAAACGCATGAGTCTCGCATATTTAAGTAGAATAAAGTGTTTTTCATCTTCTACGAGCGGAAACGCCTACAGCTAAGTGTGAAACTCAAATGTACGATTTCGGTATGAAGCGACTTTGCTCTCGATTGGGGCGTGTTTAGCTACTCGAAATGCATGAGTCTTGTGTATTTGAATAGAATGAAGTGTTATTCATCTTCTACGAGCGGAAACGCCTACAACTAGTGTGAAACTCAAATGTACGATTTCGGTATAAAGTGACTTTGCGTTCCATTCGGGCGTGTTTGGCTGCCCGAAAAGCATGAATCTTGCGTATTTGCATACAATGAAGTATTTTTAATTTTATAATACGAGCTGAAACGCCTACAACGAGTGTGAAACTCAAATGTACGTTTTCGGTATGAAGCGACTTTGCTTTCGATTGGGGCCTATTTGGGTACTCGAAATCATTAATCTTCCGTATTTGCATAGAATGAAGTGTTTTTCAACTCAAAATACGAACTGAAACGCCTACAGCGAGTGTGCAACTCAAATGTACGATATCGGTATAAAGCTACTTTGCGTTCCATTGGGGCGTGTTTGGCTGCCCAAAATGCATGAATCTTGCGTATTTGCATAGAATAAAGTGGTTTTCATTTCATAATACGAGCTTGAACGTTTACATCGAGTGTGAAACTCAAATGTACGATTACGGTATAAAGCGACTTTGCGTTCCATTGGGGCGTGTTTGGCTGCCCAAAATGCATGAATGTTGCGTATTTGCATAGAATAAAGTCATAGAATAAAGTTCCATCTTATAATATGAGCCGAAACACCTACAGCAAGTGTGAAACTCGAACATACGATTTCGGTATAATATAGCGACTTTGCGTTCCATTGAGGCGTGTTTGGCTGCCCAAAATGCATGAATCTTGCGTATTTGCATAGAATAAAGTGTTTTTCATCTTATAATACGAGCTACAGCGAGTGTGAACCTCATCAAATGTACGTTTTCGGTATGAAGCGACTTTGCATTCGTTTGGGACGTGTTTTGCTATTCGAAACGCATGAATCGTGCGTATTGCGCGTATTGCGTATTGTGTATTGCGCGTATTTGCATAGAATTAAGTGTTTTTCATCTCATAAAATGAGCTGGAATGCCTACCTCTGTAGGCATTCCAGCTCATATTACTCATTATTATTATTATTATTAAAACACCAATATACGAATTCGGTATAAGGCGACTTTACGTTCGATTGGGGCGTGTTTGACTGCCCAAAATGCATGAATCTTGCGTATTTGCATAGAATGATGTGATTTTCATCTTATAATCCGAGCGGAAACGCCTACACCGAGTGTGACACTCAAATGTACGATTTCGGTATAAAGCGACTTTGCGTTCGATTCGGGCGTGTTTGGCTTCCCAAAAAGCATTAATCTTGCGTATTTGCATACAATGAAGTGGTTTTCATTTCATAGTACGAGCTTGAACGTTTACATCGAGTGTGAAACTCAAATGTACGATTTCGGTATAAAGCGATTTTGCTGTCGATCGGGCGTGTTTGGCTACTCGAAACGCATGAATCTTGCGTAATTGCATAGAATAAAGTGTTTCTCATCTTACAATGCCAGCTGAAACACCTGCAGCGAGTGTGAAACTCAAATGTACGATTTCGCTATAAAGCGAATTGCGTTCCATTGGGGCGTGTTTGGCTGCCCAAAATGCATGAATCGTGCGTATTTGCATAGAATAAAGTGTTTTTCATCTCAAAATACGAACTCAAGCGCCTACAGGGAGTGTGAAACTCAGACGTACGATTTCGGTATGAAGCGACTTTGCGTTCCATTGGGGCGTGTTCGGCTGCCCAAAATGAATGAATCTTCCGTATTGGCATAGAATGAAGTGTTTTTCATCTCAAAATACGAACTGAAACGCCTACAGCGAGTGTGAAACTCAAATGTACGGATATCGGTATAAAGCTACTTTGCGTTCGATTGGGGCTTGTTTGGCTGCTCAAAACGCATGAATCTTGCGTATTTGTATAGAATGAAGTATTTTTCGTCTCATAATACGAGCTGGAACCCGTACAGCATGCGTAAAACTCGAATAAAGAATTCGGTATAAGGCGACTATGCATTCGTGTGTGACGTGTTTGGCTGCCCAAAATGCATGAATCTTGCATATTTGCATAGAATGAAGTTTTTTTCATCTTATAATACGAGCGGAAACGCCTACAACTAGTGTGAAACTCAAATGTACGATTTCGGTATAAAGTGACTTTGCGTTCCATTCGGGCGTGTTTGGCTGCCCGAAAAGCATGAATCTTGCGTATTTGCATAGAATAAAGTGGTTTTCATTTCATAATACGAGCTTGAACGTTTACATCGAGTGTGAAACTCAAATGTACGATTACGGTATAAAGCGACTTTGCGTTCCATTGGGGCGTGTTTGGCTGCCCAAAATGCATGAATGTTGCGTATTTGCATAGAATAAAGTCATAGAATAAAGTTCCATCTTATAATATGAGCCGAAACACCTACAGCAAGTGTGAAACTCGAACACACGATTTCGGTATAATAAAGCGACTTTGCGTTCCATTGGGGCGTGTTTGGCTGCCCAAAATGCATGAATCTTGCGTATTTGCATAGAATAAAGTGCTTTCAATCTTATAATACGAGCTGAAACACCTACAGCGAGTGTGAACCTCAAATGTACGTTTTCGGTATGAAGCAACTTTGCATTCGTTTGGGACGTGTTTTGCTATTCGAAACGCATGAATCTTGCGTATTTGCATAGAATTAAGTGTTTTTCATCTCATAATATGAGCTGGAATGCCTACCTCTGTAGGCATTCCAGCTCATATTACTTATTATTATTATTATTATTATTATTAAAACACCAATATACGAATTCGGTATGAGGCGACTATGCGTTCGTGTGGACGTGTTTGGCTGCCCAAAATGCATGAATCTTGCATATTTGCATAGAATGAAGTTTTGTTCATCTTATAATACGAGCTGAAACACCTACAGCGAGTGTGAAACTCAATTGTACGTTTTCGGTTTGAAGCGAATTTTCTTTCGATTGGGGCGTGTTTGGCTACTCGAAATGCATGGATCTTGCGTATTTGAATAGAATGAAGTGTATTTCATCTTCTACGAGCGGAAACGCCTACAGCTAGTGTGAAACTCAAATGTACGATTTCGGTATGAAGCGACTTTGCTTTCGATTGGGGCGTGTTTGGCTGCCCGAAAAGCATGAATCTTGCGTATTTGCATACAATGAAGTATTTTTCATTTTATAATACGAGCTGAAACCCCTACAACGAGTGTGAAACTCAAATGTACGTTTTCGGTATGAAGCGACTTTGCTTTCGATTGGGGCCTATTTGGGTACTCGAAATCATGGATCTTCCGTATTTGCATAGAATGAAGTGTTTTTCAACTCAAAATACGAACTGAAACGCCTACAGCGAGTGTGCAACTCAAATGTACGATATCGGTATAAAGCTACTTTGCGTTCCATTGGGGCGTGTTTGGATGCCCAAAATGCATGAATCTTGCGTATTTGCATAGAATAAAGTGTTTTTCATCTTATAATACGAGTTGAAACACCTACAGCGAGTGTGAACCTCAAATGTACGTTTTCGGTATGAAGCCACTTTGCATTCGTTTGGGACGTGTTTTGCTATTCGAAACGCATGAATCGTGCGTATTGCGTATTGTGTATTGCGCGTATTTGCATTGAATTAAGTGTTTTTCATCTCATAAAATGAGATGGAATGCCTACCTCTGTAGGCATTCCAGCTCATATTACTCATTATTATTTTTATTATTAAAACACCAATATACGAATTCGGTATAAGGCGACTTTACGTTCGATTGGGGCGTGTTTGACTGCCCAAAATGCATGAATCTTGCGTATTTGCATAGAATGATGTGATTTTCATCTTATAATACGAGCGGAAACGCCTACACCGACGGTGACACTCAAATGTACGATTTCGGTATAAAGCGACTTTGCGTTCGATTCGGGCGTGTTTGGCTGCCCAAAAAGCATTAATCTTGCGTATTTGCATACAATGAAGTGGTTTTCATTTCATAGTACGAGCTTGAACGTTTACATCGAGTGTGAAACTCAAATGTACGATTTCGGTATAAAGCGATTTTGCTGTTGATCGGGCGTGTTTGGCTACTCGAAACGCATGAATCTTTCGTAATTGCATAGAATAAAGTGTTTCTCATCTTACAATGCCTGCTGAAACACCTGCAGCGAGTGTGAAACTCAAATGTACGATTTCGGTATAAAGCGAATTGCGTTCCATTGGGGCGTGTTTGGCTGCCCAAAATGCATGAATCGTGCGTATTTTCATAGAATAAAGTGTTTTTCATCTCAAAATACGAACTCAAGCGCCTACGGGGAGTGTGAAACTCAGATGTACGATTTCGGGATAAAGCGACTTTGCGTTCCATTGGGGCGTGTTTCGCTGCCCAAAATGCATGAATCTTTCGTATTCGCATAGAATAAAGTGTTTTTCATCTTATATAATACGAGCTGATACGCCTACAGCGAGAATGAAACTCAAATGTACGTCTTCGGCATGAAACGACTTTGTTTTCGATTGGGGCCTGTTTGGGTACTCGAAATGCATGAATCTTCGGTATTTTCATAGAATGAAGTGTTTTTCATCTCAAAATACGAATTGAAACGCCTATAGCGAGTGTGAAACTCAATTGTACGATATCGGTATAAAGCTACTTTGCGTTCGTTTGCGGCTTGTTTGGCTGCTCAAAACGCATGAATCTTGCGTATTTATATAGAATGAAGTATTTTTCGTCTCATAATAGGAGCTGGAACTCATACAGCATGCGTAAAACTCGAATAAAGGACTTCGGTATAAAGCTACTTTACGTTCGATTGGGGCTTGTTTGGCTGCTCAAAACGCATGAATCTTGTGTATTTGCATACCATGAAGTATTTTTCATTTTATAATACGAGCTGAAACGCCTACAGCGAGTGTGAAACTCAAATGTACGTTTTCGGTATGAAGCGACTTTGCTTTCGATTGGGGCCTATTTGGGTACTCGAAATCATGAATCTTCCGTATTTGCATACAATGAAGTGTTTTTCAACTCAAAATACGAACTGAAACGCCTACAGCGAGTGTGAAACTCAAATGTACGATATCGGTATAAAGCTACTTTGCGTTCCATTGGGGCGAGTTTGGCTGCCCAAAATGCATGAATCTTGCGTATTTGCATAGAATAAAGTGTTTTTCATCTTATAATACGAGCTGAAACGCCTACAGCGAGTGTGAAACTCAATTGTACGATATCGGTATAAAGCTACTTTGCGTTCGTTTGGGGCTTGTTTGGCTGCTCAAAACGCATGAATCTTGCGTATTTATATAGAATGAAGTATTTTTCGTCTCATAATAGGAGCTGGAACTCATACAGCATGCGTAAAACTCGAATAAAGGACTTCGGTATAAAGCTACTTTACGTTCGATTGGGGCTTGTTTGGCTGCTCAAAACGCATGAATCTTGCGTATTTGCATAGAATAAAGTGTTTTTCATCTTATAATACGAGCTGAAACGCCTACAGCGAGTGTGAAACTCAAATGTACGTTTTCGGTATGCAGCGACTTTGCTTTCAATTGGGGCCTGGTTGGGTACTCGAAATGCATGAATCTTCCGTATTTGCATAGAATGAAGTTTTTTCATCTCAAAATACGAACTGAAACGCCTACAGCGAGTGTGAAACTCAAATGTACGATATCGGTATAAAGCAACTTTGCGTTCGATTGGGGCTTGTTTGGCTGCTCAAAACGCATGAATCTTGCGTATTTGTATAGAATGAAGTATTTTTCGTCTCATAATACGAGCTGGAACCCGTACAGCATGCGTAAAACTCCAATAAAGAATTCGGTATAAGGCGACTATGCATTCGTGTGGGACGTGTTTGGCTGCCCAAAATGCATGAATCTTGCATATTTGCATAGAATGAAGTTTTTTTCATCTTATAATACGAGCTGAAGAAACGCGTACAGCGAGTGTGAAACTCAAATGTACGATTTCGGTATAAAGCGACTTTGCGTTAGATTCGGGCGTGTTTGGCTGCTCAAAAAGCATGAATTTTGAGTATTTGCATAGAATGAAGTGGTTTTCATTTCATAATACGAGCTTGAACGTTTACATCGCGTGTGAAACTCAAATGTACGATTACGGTATAAAGCGACTTTGCGTTCCATTGGGGCGTGTTTGGCTGTCCAAAATGCATGAATGTTGCGTATTTGCATAGAATAAAGTCATAGAATAAAGTTTCATCTTATAATATGAGCTGAAACAACTACAGCAAGTGTGAAACTCGAACATACGATTTCGGTATAATAAATCGACTTTGCGTTCCATTGGGGCGTGTTTGGCTGCCCAAAATGCATGAATCCTGCGTATTTGCATAGAATAAACTGTTTTTCATCTTATAATACGAGCTGAAACACCTACAGCGAGTGTGAACCTCAAATGTACGTTTTCGGTATGAAGCGACTTTGCATTCGTTTGGGACGTGTTTTGCTATTCGAAACGCATGAATCTTGCGTATTTGCATAGAATTAAGTGTTTTTCATCTCATAATATGAGCTGGAATGCCTACCTCTGAAGGCATTCTAGCTCATATTACTTATTATTATTATTATTTTTAAAACACCAATATACGAATTCGGTATAAGGCGACTTTACGTTCGATTGGGGCGTGTTTGGCTGCCCAAAATGCATGAATCTTGCGTATTTGCATAGAATAAAGTGTTTTTCATCTTATAATACAAGCTGAAACACCTACAGCGAGTGTGAACCTCAAATGTACGTTTTCGGTATGAAGCGACTTTTCGTTCGTTTCATTCGTTTGGGACGTGTTTTGCTATTCAAAACGCATGAATCTTGCGTATATGCATAGAATTAAGTGTTTTTCATCTCATAATATGAGCTGGAATGCCAACCTCTGTAGGCATTCCAGCTCATATTACTCATTATTATTATTATTATTAAAACACCAATATACGAATTCGGTATAAGGCGACTTTACGTTCGATTCGGGCGTGTTTGACTGCCCAAAATGCATGAATCTTGCGTATTTGCATAGAATAAAGTGTTTTTCATCTCAGAATACGAACTCAAACGCCTACAGGGAGTGTGAAACTCAGATGTACGATTTCGGTATAAAGCGACTTTGCGTTCCATTGGGGCGTGTTTGGCTGCCCAAAATGCATGAATCTTGCGTATTTGCATGGAATAAAGATTTTTTCATCTTATAATACGAGCTGAAACGCCTACAGCGAGTGTGAAAATTGAATGTACGTTTTCGGTATGAAGCGACTTTGCATTCGTTTGGGACGTGTTTTGCTATTCGAAACGCATGAATCTTGCGTATTTGCATAGAATTAAGTGTTTTTCATCTCATAATATGAGCTGGAATGCCTACCTCTGTAGGCATTCCAGCTCATATTACTTATTATTAGTATTATTATTACTATTATTAAAACACCAATATACGAATTCGGTATGAGGCGACTATGCGTTCGTGTGGACGTGTTTGGCTGCCCAAAATGCATGAATCTTGCATATTTGCATAGAATGAGGTTTTTTTCATTTTATAATACGAGCTGAAACTCCTACAGCGAGTGTGAAACTCAATTGTCCGTTTTCGGTATGAAGCGAATTTTCTTTCGATTGGGGCGTGTTTGGCTACTCGAAATGCATGGATCTTGCGTATTTGAATAGAATGAAGTGTCATTCATCTTCTACGAGCGGAAACGCCTACAACTAGTGTGAAACTCAAATGTACGATTTCGGTATAAAGTGACTTTGCGTTCCATTCGGGCGTGTTTGGCTGCCCGAAAAGCATGAATCTTGCGTATTTGCATACAATAAAGTGGTTTTCATTTCATAATACGAGCTTGAACGTTTACATCGAGTGTGAAACTCAAATGTACGATTACGGTATAAAGCGAATTTGCGTTCCATTGGGGCGTGTTTGGCTGCCCAAAATGCATGAATGTTGCGTATTTGCATAGAATAAAGTCATAGAATAAAGTTCCATCTTATAATATGATCCGAAACACCTACAGCAAGTGTGAAACTCGAACACACGATTTCGGTATAATAAAGCGACTTTGCGTTCCATTGGGGCGTGTTTGGCTGCCCAAAATGCATGAATCTTGCGTATTTGCATAGAATAAAGTTTTTTTCATCTTATAATACGAGCTGAAACGCGTACAGCGAGAGTGAAACTCAAATGTACGATTTCGGTATAAAGCGACTTTGCGTTCCATGGGGGCGTGTTTGGCTGCCCAAAATGCATGAATCTTGCGTATTTGCATAGAATAAAGTGTTTTTCATCTTATAATACGAGCTGAAACGCCTACAGCGAGTGTGAAACTCAAATGTACGTTTTCGGTATGCAGCGACTTTGCTTTCAATTGGGGCCTGGTTGGGTACTCGAAACGCATGAATCTTCCGTATTTGCATAGAATGAAGTTTTTTCATCTCAAAATACGAACTGAAACGCCTACAGCGAGTGTGAAACTCAAATGTACGATATCGGTATAAAGCAACTTTGCGTTCGATTGGGGCTTGTTTGGCTGCTCAAAACGCATGAATCTTGCGTATTTGTATAGAATGAAGTATTTTTCGTCTCATAATACGAGCTGGAACCCGTACAGCATGCGTAAAACTCGAATAAAGAATTCGGTATAAGGCGACTATGCATTCGTGTGGGACGTGTTTGGCTGCCCAAAATGCATGAATCTTGCATATTTGCATAGAATGAAGTTTTTTTCATCTTATAATACGAGCTGAAGAAACGCGTACAGCGAGTGTGAAACTCAAATGTACGATTTCGGTATAAAGCGACTTTGCGTTAGATTCGGGCGTGTTTAGCTGCTCAAAAAGCATGAATTTTGAGTATTTGCATAGAATGAAGTGGTTTTCATTTCATAATACGAGCTTGAACGTTTACATCGCGTGTGAAACTCAAATGTACGATTACGGTATAAAGCGACTTTGCGTTCCATTGGGGCGTGTTTGGCTGTCCAAAATGCATGAATGTTGCGTATTTGCATAGAATAAAGTCATAGAATAAAGTTTCATCTTATAATATGAGCTGAAACAACTACAGCAAGTGTGAAACTCGAACATACGATTTCGGTATAATAAATCGACTTTGCGTTCCATTGGGGCGTGTTTGGCTGCCCAAAATGCATGAATCCTGCGTATTTGCATAGAATAAACTGTTTTTCATCTTATAATACGTTCCATTGGGGCACAGCTGAAACACCTACAGCGAGTGTCAACCTCAAATGTACGTTTTCGGCATGAAGCGACTTTGCATTCGTTTGGGACGTGTTTTGCTATTCGAAACGCATGAATCTTGCGTATTTGCATAGAATTAAGTGTTTTACATCTCATAATATGAGCTGGAATGCCTACCTCTGAAGGCATTCTAGCTCATATTACTTATTATTATTATTATTTTTAAAACACCAATATACGAATTCGTTATAAGGCGACTTTACGTTCGATTGGGGCGTGTTTGGCTGCCCAAAATGCATGAATCTTGCGTATTTGCATAGAATAAAGTGTTTTTCATCTTATAATACAAGCTGAAACACCTACAGCGAGTGTGAACCTCAAATGTACGTTTTCGGTATGAAGCGACTTTTCGTTCGTTTCATTCGTTTGGGACGTGTTTTGCTATTCAAAACGCATGAATCTTGCGTATTTGCATAGAATTAAGTGTTTTTCATCTCATAATATGAGCTGGAATGCCAACCTCTGTAGGCATTCCAGCTCATATTACTCATTATTATTATTATTATTAAAACACCAATATACGAATTCGGTATAAGGCGACTTTACGTTCGATTGGGGCGTGTTTGACTGCCCAAAATGCATGAATCTTGCGTATTTGCATAGAATAAAGTGTTTTTCATCTCAAAATACGAACTCAAACGCCTACAGGGAGTGTGAAACTCAGATGTACGATTTCGGTATAAAGCGACTTTGCGTTCCATTGGGGCGTGTTTGGCTGCCCAAAATGCATGAATCTTGCGTATTTGCATGGAATAAAGTGTTTTTCATCTTATAATACGAGCTGAAACGCCTACAGCGAGTGTGAAAATTGAATGTACGTTTTCGGTATGAAGCGACTTTGCATTCGTTTGGGACGTGTTTTGCTTTTCGAAACGCATGAATCTTGCGTATTTGCATAGAATTAAGTGTTTTTCATCTCATAATATGAGCTGGAATGCCTACCTCTGTAGGCATTCCAGCTCATATTACTTATTATTAGTATTATTATTATTATTATTAAAACACCAATAAACGAATTCGGTATGAGGCGACTATGCGTTCGTGTGGACGTGTTTGGCTGCCCAAAATGCATGAATCTTGCATATTTGCATAGAATGAGGTTTTTTTCATTTTATAATACGAGCTTAAACTCCTACAGCGAGTGTGAAACTCAATTGTCCGTTTTCGGTATGAAGCGAATTTTCTTTCGATTGGGGCGTGTTTGGCTACTCGAAATGCATGGATCTTGCGTATTTGAATAGAATGAAATGTTATTCATCTTCTACGAGCGGAAACGCCTACAACTAGGGTGAAACTCAAATGTACGAATTCGGTATAAAGTGACTTTGCGTTCCATTCGGGCGTGTTTGGCTGCCCGAAAAGCATGAATCTTGGGTATTTGCATAGAATAAAGTGGTTTTCATTTCATAATACGAGCTTGAACGTTTACATCGAGTGTGAAACTCAAATGTACGATTACGGTATAAAGCGACTTTGCGTTCCATTGGGGCGTGTTTGGCTGCCCAAAATGCATGAATGTTGCGTATTTGCATAGAATAAAGTCATAGAATAAAGTTCCATCTTATAATATGATCCGAAACACCTACAGCAAGTGTGAAACTCGAACACACGATTTCGGTATAATAAAGCGACTTTGCGTTCCATTGGGGCGTGTTTGGCTGCCCAAATTGCATGAATCTTGCGTATTTGCATAGAATAAAGTGTTTTTCATCTTATAATACGAGCTGAAACGCGTACAGCGAGAGTGAAACTCAAATGTACGATTTCGGTATAAAGCGACTTTGCGTTCCATGGGGGCGTGTTTGGCTGCCCAAAACGCATGAATCTTGCGTATTTGCATAGAATTAAGTGTTTTTAATCTTATAATACGAGCTGAAACGCCTACAGCGAGTGTGAAACTCAAATGTACGTTTTCGGTATGCAGCGACTTTGCTTTCAATTGGGGCCTGGTTGGGTACTCGAAATGCATGAATCTTCCGTATTTGCATAGAATGAAGTTTTTTCATCTCAAAATACGAACTGAAACGCCTACAGCGAGTGTGAAACTCAAATGTACGATATCGGTATAAAGCAACTTTGCGTTCGATTGGGGCTTGTTTGGCTGCTCAAAACGCATGAATCTTGCGTATTTGTATAGAATAAAGTATTTTTCGTCTCATAATACGAGCTGGAACCCGTACAGCATGCGTAAAACTCGAATAAAGAATTCGGTATAAGGCGACTATGCATTCGTGTGGGACGTGTTTGGCTGCCCAAAATGCATGAATCTTGCATATTTGCATAGAATGAAGTTTTTTTCATCTTATAATACGAATAGAATAGAATAGAATAGAATAGAATAGAATGAAGTTTTTTTCATCTTATAATACGAGCTGAAGAAACGCGTACAGCGAGTGTGAAACTCAAATGTACGATTTCGGTATAAAGCGACTTTGCGTTAGATTCGGGCGTGTTTGGCTGCTCAAAAAGCATGAATTTTGAGTATTTGCATAGAATGAAGTGGTTTTCATTTCATAATACGAGTTTGAACGTTTACATCGCGTGTGAAACTCAAATGTACGATTACGGTATAAAGCGACTTTGCGTTCCATTGGGGCGTGTTTGGCTGTCCAAAATGCATGAATGTTGCGTATTTGCATAGAATAAAGTCATAGAATAAAGTTTCATCTTATAATATGAGCTGAAACAACTACAGCAAGTGTGAAACTCGAACATACGATTTCGGTATAATAAATCGACTTTGCGTTCCATTGGGGCGTGTTTGGCTGCCCAAAATTCATGAATCCTGCGTATTTGCATAGAATAAACTGTTTTTCATCTTATAATACGTTCCATTGGGGCACAGCTGAAACACCTACAGCGAGTGTCAACCTCAAATGTACGTTTTCGGCATGAAGCGACTTTGCATTCGTTTGGGACGTGTTTTGCTATTCGAAACGCATGAATCTTGCGTATTTGCATAGAATTAAGTGTTTTTCATCTCATATCATGAGCTGGAATGCCTACCTCTGAAGGCATTCTAGCTCATATTACTTATTATTACTTATTATTATTATTACTTATTACTTATTATTACTTATTATACTTATTATACTTATACTTATTATACTTATACTTATTATACTTATTATACTTATTATATTACTTATTATTACTTATTATTATTATTATTTTTAAAACACCAATATACGAATTCGGTATAAGGCGACTTTACGTTCGATTGGGGCGTGTTTGGCTGCCCAAAATGCATGAATCTTGCGTATATGCATAGAATAAAGTGTTTTTCATCTTATAATACAAGCTGAAACACCTACAGCGAGTGTGAACCTCAAATGTACGTTTTCGGTATGAAGCGACTTTTCGTTCGTTTCATTCGTTTGGGACGTGTTTTGCTATTCAAAACGCATGAATCTTGCGTATTTGCATAGAATTAAGTGTTTTTCATCTCATAATATGAGCTGGAATGCCAACCTCTGTAGGCATTCCAGCTCATATTACTCATTATTATTATTATTATTAAAACACCAATATACGAATTCGGTATAAGGCGACTTTACGTTCAATTGGGGCGTGTTTGACTGCCCAAAATGCATGAATCTTGCGTATTTGCATAGAATAAAGTGTTTTTCATCTCAAAATACGAACTCAAACGCCTACAGGGAGTGTGAAACTCAGATGTACGATTTCGGTATAAAGCGACTTTGCGTTCCATTGGGGCGTGTTTGGCTGCCCAAAATGCATGAATCTTGCGTATTTGCATGGAATAAAGTGTTTTTCATCTTATAATACGAGCTGAAACGCCTACAGCGAGTGTGAAAATTGAATGTACGTTTTCGGTATGAAGCGACTTTGCATTCGTTTGGGACGTGTTTTGCTTTTCGAAACGCATGAATCTTGCGTATTTGCATAGAATTAAGTGTTTTTCATCTCATAATATGAGCTGGAATGCCTACCTCTGTAGGCATTCCAGCTCATATTACTTATTATTAGTATTATTATTATTATTATTAAAACACCAATATACGAATTCGGTATGAGGCGACTATGCGTTCGTGTGGACGTGTTTGGCTGCCCAAAATGCATGAATCTTGCATATTTGCATAGAATGAGGTTTTTTTCATTTTATAATACGAGCTTAAACTCCTACAGCGAGTGTGAAACTCAATTGTCCGTTTTCGGTATGAAGCGAATTTTCTTTCGATTGGGGCGTGTTTGGCTACTCGAAATGCATGGATCTTGCGTATTTGAATAGAATGAAGTGTTATTCATCTTCTACGAGCGGAAACGCCTACAGTTGTAGGCGTTTCCGCTCGTAGGGTGAAACTCAAATGTACGAATTCGGTATAAAGTGACTTTGCGTTCCATTCGGGCGTGTTTGGCTGCCCGAAAAGCATGAATCTTGCGTATTTGCATAGAACAAAGTGGTTTTCATTTCATAATACGAGCTTGAACGTTTACATCGAGTGTGAAACTCAAATGTACGATTACGGTATAAAGCGACTTTGCGTTCCATTGGGGCGTGTTTGGCTGCCCAAAATGCATGAATGTTGCGTATTTGCATAGAATAAAGTCATAGAATAAAGTTCCATCTTATAATATGATCCGAAACACCTACAGCAAGTGTGAAACTCGAACACACGATTTCGGTATAATAAAGCGACTTTGCGTTCCATTGGGGCGTGTTTGGCTGCCCAAAATGCATGAAACTTGCGTATTTGCATAGAATAAAGTGTTTTTCATCTTATAATACGAGCTGAAACACCTACAGCGAGTGTGAACCTCAAATATACGTTTTCGGTATGAAGCGACTTTGCATTCGTTTGGGTCGTGTTTTGCTATTCGAAACGCATGAATCTTGCGTATTTGAATAGAATGAAGTGTATTTCATCTTCTACGAGCGGAAACGCCTACAACTAGTGTGAAACTCAAATGTACGATTTCGGTATAAAGTGACTTTGCGTTCCATTCGGGCGTGTTTGGCTGCCCGAAAAGCATGAATCTTGCGTATTTGCATACAATAAAGTATTTTACATTTTATAACACGAGCTGAAACGCCTACAGCGGGTGTGAAACTCAAATGTACGTTTTCGGTATGAAGCGACTTTGCTTTCGATTGGGTCGTGTTTGGCTACTCGAAACGCATGAGTCTCGCATATTTGAATAGAATAAAGTGTTTTTCATCTTCTACGAGCGGAAACGCCTACAGCTAGTGTGAAACTCAAATGTACGATTTCGGTATGAAGCGACTTTGCTCTCGATTGGGGCGTGTTTAGCTACTCGAAATGCATGAGTCTTGCGTATTTGAATAGAATGAAGTGTTATTCATCTTCTACGAGCGGAAACGCCTACAACTAGTGTGAAACTCAAATGTACGATTTCGGTATAAAGTGACTTTGCGTTCCATTCGGGCGTGTTTGGCTGCCCGAAAAGCAAAAATCTTGCGTATTTGCATACAATGAAGTATTTTTCATTTTATAATACGAGCTGAAACGCCTACAACGTGTGTGAAACTCAAATGTACGTTTTCGGTATGAAGCGACTTTGCGTTCCATGGGGGCGTGTTTGGCTGCCCAAAATGCATGAATCTTGCGTATTTGCATAGAATAAAGTGTTTTTCATCTTATAATACGAGCTGAAACGCCTACAGCGAGTGTGAAACTCAAATGTACGTTTTCGGTATGCAGCGACTTTGCTTTCAATTGGGGCCTGGTTGGGTACTCGAAATGCATGAATCTTCCGTATTTGCATAGAATGAAGTTTTTTCATCTCAAAATACGAACTGAAACGCCTACAGCGAGTGTGCAACTCAAATGTACGATTACGGTATAAAGCGACTTTGCGTTCCATTGGGGCGTGTTTGGCTGCCCAAAATGCATGAATGTTGCGTATTTGCATAAAATAAAGTCATAGAATAAAGTTCCATCTTATAATATGAGCCGAAACACCTACAGCAAGTGTGAAACTCGAACATACGATTTCGGTATAATATAGCGACTTTGCGTTCCATTGGGTCGTGTTTGGCTACTCGAAACGCATGAGTCTCGCATATTTAAGTAGAATAAAGTGTTTTTCATCTTCTACGAGCGGAAACGCCTACAGCTAAGTGTGAAACTCAAATGTACGATTTCGGTATGAAGCGACTTTGCTCTCGATTGGGGCGTGTTTAGCTACTCGAAATGCATGAGTCTTGTGTATTTGAATAGAATGAAGTGTTATTCATCTTCTACGAGCGGAAACGCCTACAACTAGTGTGAAACTCAAATGTACGATTTCGGTATAAAGTGACTTTGCGTTCCATTCGGGCGTGTTTGGCTGCCCGAAAAGCATGAATCTTGCGTATTTGCATACAATGAAGTATTTTTAATTTTATAATACGAGCTGAAACGCCTACAACGAGTGTGAAACTCAAATGTACGTTTTCGGTATGAAGCGACTTTGCTTTCGATTGGGGCCTATTTGGGTACTCGAAATCATTAATCTTCCGTATTTGCATAGAATGAAGTGTTTTTCAACTCAAAATACGAACTGAAACGCCTACAGCGAGTGTGCAACTCAAATGTACGATATCGGTATAAAGCTACTTTGCGTTCCATTGGGGCGTGTTTGGCTGCCCAAAATGCATGAATCTTGCGTATTTGCATAGAATAAAGTGGTTTTCATTTCATAATACGAGCTTGAACGTTTACATCGAGTGTGAAACTCAAATGTACGATTACGGTATAAAGCGACTTTGCGTTCCATTGGGGCGTGTTTGGCTGCCCAAAATGCATGAATGTTGCGTATTTGCATAGAATAAAGTCATAGAATAAAGTTCCATCTTATAATATGAGCCGAAACACCTACAGCAAGTGTGAAACTCGAACATACGATTTCGGTATAATATAGCGACTTTGCGTTCCATTGAGGCGTGTTTGGCTGCCCAAAATGCATGAATCTTGCGTATTTGCATAGAATAAAGTGTTTTTCATCTTATAATACGAGCTACAGCGAGTGTGAACCTCATCAAATGTACGTTTTCGGTATGAAGCGACTTTGCATTCGTTTGGGACGTGTTTTGCTATTCGAAACGCATGAATCGTGCGTATTGCGCGTATTGCGTATTGTGTATTGCGCGTATTTGCATAGAATTAAGTGATTTTCATCTCATAAAATGAGCTGGAATGCCTACCTCTGTAGGCATTCCAGCTCATATTACTCATTATTATTATTATTATTAAAACACCAATATACGAATTCGGTATAAGGCGACTTTACGTTCGATTGGGGCGTGTTTGACTGCCCAAAATGCATGAATCTTGCGTATTTGCATAGAATGATGTGATTTTCATCTTATAATCCGAGCGGAAACGCCTACACCGAGTGTGACACTCAAATGTACGATTTCGGTATAAAGCGACTTTGCGTTCGATTCGGGCGTGTTTGGCTTCCCAAAAAGCATTAATCTTGCGTATTTGCATACAATGAAGTGGTTTTCATTTCATAGTACGAGCTTGAACGTTTACATCGAGTGTGAAACTCAAATGTACGATTTCGGTATAAAGCGATTTTGCTGTCGATCGGGCGTGTTTGGCTACTCGAAACGCATGAATCTTGCGTAATTGCATAGAATAAAGTGTTTCTCATCTTACAATGCCAGCTGAAACACCTGCAGCGAGTGTGAAACTCAAATGTACGATTTCGCTATAAAGCGAATTGCGTTCCATTGGGGCGTGTTTGGCTGCCCAAAATGCATGAATCGTGCGTATTTGCATAGAATAAAGTGTTTTTCATCTCAAAATACGAACTCAAGCGCCTACAGGGAGTGTGAAACTCAGACGTACGATTTCGGTATGAAGCGACTTTGCGTTCCATTGGGGCGTGTTCGGCTGCCCAAAATGAATGAATCTTCCGTATTGGCATAGAATGAAGTGTTTTTCATCTCAAAATACGAACTGAAACGCCTACAGCGAGTGTGAAACTCAAATGTACGGATATCGGTATAAAGCTACTTTGCGTTCGATTGGGGCTTGTTTGGCTGCTCAAAACGCATGAATCTTGCGTATTTGTATAGAATGAAGTATTTTTCGTCTCATAATACGAGCTGGAACCCGTACAGCATGCGTAAAACTCGAATAAAGAATTCGGTATAAGGCGACTATGCATTCGTGTGTGACGTGTTTGGCTGCCCAAAATGCATGAATCTTGCATATTTGCATAGAATGAAGTTTTTTTCATCTTATAATACGAGCGGAAACGCCTACAACTAGTGTGAAACTCAAATGTACGATTTCGGTATAAAGTGACTTTGCGTTCCATTCGGGCGTGTTTGGCTGCCCGAAAAGCATGAATCTTGCGTATTTGCATAGAATAAAGTGGTTTTCATTTCATAATACGAGCTTGAACGTTTACATCGAGTGTGAAACTCAAATGTACGATTACGGTATAAAGCGACTTTGCGTTCCATTGGGGCGTGTTTGGCTGCCCAAAATGCATGAATGCTGCGTATTTGCATAGAATAAAGTCATAGAATAAAGTTCCATCTTATAATATGAGCCGAAACACCTACAGCAAGTGTGAAACTCGAACACACGATTTCGGTATAATAAAGCGACTTTGCGTTCCATTGGGGCGTGTTTGGCTGCCCAAAATGCATGAATCTTGCGTATTTGCATAGAATAAAGTGCTTTCAATCTTATAATACGAGCTGAAACACCTACAGCGAGTGTGAACCTCAAATGTACGTTTTCGGTATGAAGCAACTTTGCATTCGTTTGGGACGTGTTTTGCTATTCGAAACGCATGAATCTTGCGTATTTGCATAGAATTAAGTGTTTTTCATCTCATAATATGAGCTGGAATGCCTACCTCTGTAGGCATTCCAGCTCATATTACTTATTATTATTATTATTATTATTATTAAAACACCAATATACGAATTCGGTATGAGGCGACTATGCGTTCGTGTGGACGTGTTTGGCTGCCCAAAATGCATGAATCTTGCATATTTGCATAGAATGAAGTTTTGTTCATCTTATAATACGAGCTGAAACACCTACAGCGAGTGTGAAACTCAATTGTACGTTTTCGGTTTGAAGCGAATTTTCTTTCGATTGGGGCGTGTTTGGCTACTCGAAATGCATGGATCTTGCGTATTTGAATAGAATGAAGTGTATTTCATCTTCTACGAGCGGAAACGCCTACAGCTAGTGTGAAACTCAAATGTACGATTTCGGTATGAAGCGACTTTGCTTTCGATTGGGGCGTGTTTGGCTGCCCGAAAAGCATGAATCTTGCGTATTTGCATACAATGAAGTATTTTTCATTTTATAATACGAGCTGAAACCCCTACAACGAGTGTGAAACTCAAATGTACGTTTTCGGTATGAAGCGACTTTGCTTTCGATTGGGGCCTATTTGGGTACTCGAAATCATGGATCTTCCGTATTTGCATAGAATGAAGTGTTTTTCAACTCAAAATACGAACTGAAACGCCTACAGCGAGTGTGCAACTCAAATGTACGATATCGGTATAAAGCTACTTTGCGTTCCATTGGGGCGTGTTTGGCTGCCCAAAATGCATGAATCTTGCGTATTTGCATAGAATAAAGTGTTTTTCATCTTATAATACGAGTTGAAACACCTACAGCGAGTGTGAACCTCAAATGTACGTTTTCGGTATGAAGCCACTTTGCATTCGTTTGGGACGTGTTTTGCTATTCGAAACGCATGAATCGTGCGTATTGCGTATTGTGTATTGCGCGTATTTGCATTGAATTAAGTGTTTTTCATCTCATAAAATGAGATGGAATGCCTACCTCTGTAGGCATTCCAGCTCATATTACTCATTATTATTTTTATTATTAAAACACCAATATACGAATTCGGTATAAGGCGACTTTACGTTCGATTGGGGCGTGTTTGACTGCCCAAAATGCATGAATCTTGCGTATTTGCATAGAATGATGTGATTTTCATCTTATAATACGAGCGGAAACGCCTACACCGACGGTGACACTCAAATGTACGATTTCGGTATAAAGCGACTTTGCGTTCGATTCGGGCGTGTTTGGCTGCCCAAAAAGCATTAATCTTGCGTATTTGCATACAATGAAGTGGTTTTCATTTCATAGTACGAGCTTGAACGTTTACATCGAGTGTGAAACTCAAATGTACGATTTCGGTATAAAGCGATTTTGCTGTTGATCGGGCGTGTTTGGCTACTCGAAACGCATGAATCTTTCGTAATTGCATAGAATAAAGTGTTTCTCATCTTACAATGCCTGCTGAAACACCTGCAGCGAGTGTGAAACTCAAATGTACGATTTCGGTATAAAGCGAATTGCGTTCCATTGGGGCGTGTTTGGCTGCCCAAAATGCATGAATCGTGCGTATTTTCATAGAATAAAGTGTTTTTCATCTCAAAATACGAACTCAAGCGCCTACGGGGAGTGTGAAACTCAGATGTACGATTTCGGGATAAAGCGACTTTGCGTTCCATTGGGGCGTGTTTCGCTGCCCAAAATGCATGAATCTTGCGTATTCGCATAGAATAAAGTGTTTTTCATCTTATATAATACGAGCTGATACGCCTACAGCGAGAATGAAACTCAAATGTACGTCTTCGGTATGAAACGACTTTGCTTTCGATTGGGGCCTGTTTGGGTACTCGAAATGCATGAATCTTCGGTATTTTCATAGAATGAAGTGTTTTTCATCTCAAAATACGAATTGAAACGCCTATAGCGAGTGTGAAACTCAATTGTACGATATCGGTATAAAGCTACTTTGCGTTCGTTTGCGGCTTGTTTGGCTGCTCAAAACGCATGAATCTTGCGTATTTATATAGAATGAAGTATTTTTCGTCTCATAATAGGAGCTGGAACTCATACAGCATGCGTAAAACTCGAATAAAGGACTTCGGTATAAAGCTACTTTACGTTCGATTGGGGCTTGTTTGGCTGCTCAAAACGCATGAATCTTGTGTATTTGCATACCATGAAGTATTTTTCATTTTATAATACGAGCTGAAACGCCTACAGCGAGTGTGAAACTCAAATGTACGTTTTCGGTATGAAGCGACTTTGCTTTCGATTGGGGCCTATTTGGGTACTCGAAATCATGAATCTTCCGTATTTGCATACAATGAAGTGTTTTTCAACTCAAAATACGAACTGAAACGCCTACAGCGAGTGTGAAACTCAAATGTACGATATCGGTATAAAGCTACTTTGCGTTCCATTGGGGCGAGTTTGGCTGCCCAAAATGCATGAATCTTGCGTATTTGCATAGAATAAAGTGTTTTTCATCTTATAATACGAGCTGAAACGCCTACAGCGAGTGTGAAACTCAATTGTACGATATCGGTATAAAGCTACTTTGCGTTCGTTTGGGGCTTGTTTGGCTGCTCAAAACGCATGAATCTTGCGTATTTATATAGAATGAAGTATTTTTCGTCTCATAATAGGAGCTGGAACTCATACAGCATGCGTAAAACTCGAATAAAGGACTTCGGTATAAAGCTACTTTACGTTCGATTGGGGCTTGTTTGGCTGCTCAAAACGCATGAATCTTGCGTATTTGCATAGAATAAAGTGTTTTTCATCTTATAATACGAGCTGAAACGCCTACAGCGAGTGTGAAACTCAAATGTACGTTTTCGGTATGCAGCGACTTTGCTTTCAATTGGGGCCTGGTTGGGTACTCGAAATGCATGAATCTTCCGTATTTGCATAGAATGAAGTTTTTTCATCTCAAAATACGAACTGAAACGCCTACAGCGAGTGTGAAACTCAAATGTACGATATCGGTATAAAGCAACTTTGCGTTCGATTGGGGCTTGTTTGGCTGCTCAAAACGCATGAATCTTGCGTATTTGTATAGAATGAAGTATTTTTCGTCTCATAATACGAGCTGGAACCCGTACAGCATGCGTAAAACTCCAATAAAGAATTCGGTATAAGGCGACTATGCATTCGTGTGGGACGTGTTTGGCTGCCCAAAATGCATGAATCTTGCATATTTGCATAGAATGAAGTTTTTTTCATCTTATAATACGAGCTGAAGAAACGCGTACAGCGAGTGTGAAACTCAAATGTACGATTTCGGTATAAAGCGACTTTGCGTTAGATTCGGGCGTGTTTGGCTGCTCAAAAAGCATGAATTTTGAGTATTTGCATAGAATGAAGTGGTTTTCATTTCATAATACGAGCTTGAACGTTTACATCGCGTGTGAAACTCAAATGTACGATTACGGTATAAAGCGACTTTGCGTTCCATTGGGGCGTGTTTGGCTGTCCAAAATGCATGAATGTTGCGTATTTGCATAGAATAAAGTCATAGAATAAAGTTTCATCTTATAATATGAGCTGAAACAACTACAGCAAGTGTGAAACTCGAACATACGATTTCGGTATAATAAATCGACTTTGCGTTCCATTGGGGCGTGTTTGGCTGCCCAAAATGCATGAATCCTGCGTATTTGCATAGAATAAACTGTTTTTCATCTTATAATACGAGCTGAAACACCTACAGCGAGTGTGAACCTCAAATGTACGTTTTCGGTATGAAGCGACTTTGCATTCGTTTGGGACGTGTTTTGCTATTCGAAACGCATGAATCTTGCGTATTTGCATAGAATTAAGTGTTTTTCATCTCATAATATGAGCTGGAATGCCTACCTCTGAAGGCATTCTAGCTCATATTACTTATTATTATTATTATTTTTAAAACACCAATATACGAATTCGGTATAAGGCGACTTTACGTTCGATTGGGGCGTGTTTGGCTGCCCAAAATGCATGAATCTTGCGTATTTGCATAGAATAAAGTGTTTTTCATCTTATAATACAAGCTGAAACACCTACAGCGAGTGTGAACCTCAAATGTACGTTTTCGGTATGAAGCGACTTTTCGTTCGTTTCATTCGTTTGGGACGTGTTTTGCTATTCAAAACGCATGAATCTTGCGTATATGCATAGAATTAAGTGTTTTTCATCTCATAATATGAGCTGGAATGCCAACCTCTGTAGGCATTCCAGCTCATATTACTCATTATTATTATTATTATTAAAACACCAATATACGAATTCGGTATAAGGCGACTTTACGTTCGATTCGGGCGTGTTTGACTGCCCAAAATGCATGAATCTTGCGTATTTGCATAGAATAAAGTGTTTTTCATCTCAAAATACGAACTCAAACGCCTACAGGGAGTGTGAAACTCAGATGTACGATTTCGGTATAAAGCGACTTTGCGTTCCATTGGGGCGTGTTTGGCTGCCCAAAATGCATGAATCTTGCGTATTTGCATGGAATAAAGATTTTTTCATCTTATAATACGAGCTGAAACGCCTACAGCGAGTGTGAAAATTGAATGTACGTTTTCGGTATGAAGCGACTTTGCATTCGTTTGGGACGTGTTTTGCTATTCGAAACGCATGAATCTTGCGTATTTGCATAGAATTAAGTGTTTTTCATCTCATAATATGAGCTGGAATGCCTACCTCTGTAGGCATTCCAGCTCATATTACTTATTATTAGTATTATTATTACTATTATTAAAACACCAATATACGAATTCGGTATGAGGCGACTATGCGTTCGTGTGGACGTGTTTGGCTACCCAAAATGCATGAATCTTGCATATTTGCATAGAATGAGGTTTTTTTCATTTTATAATACGAGCTGAAACTCCTACAGCGAGTGTGAAACTCAATTGTCCGTTTTCGGTATGAAGCGAATTTTCTTTCGATTGGGGCGTGTTTGGCTACTCGAAATGCATGGATCTTGCGTATTTGCATAGAATAAAGTCATAGAATAAAGTTCCATCTTATAATATGATCCGAAACACCTACAGCAAGTGTGAAACTCGAACACACGATTTCGGTATAATAAAGCGACTTTGCGTTCCATTGGGGCGTGTTTGGCTGCCCAAAATGCATGAATCTTGCGTATTTGCATAGAATAAAGTTTTTTTCATCTTATAATACGAGCTGAAACGCGTACAGCGAGAGTGAAACTCAAATGTACGATTTCGGTATAAAGCGACTTTGCGTTCCATGGGGGCGTGTTTGGCTGCCCAAAATGCATGAATCTTGCGTATTTGCATAGAATAAAGTGTTTTTCATCTTATAATACGAGCTGAAACGCCTACAGCGAGTGTGAAACTCAAATGTACGTTTTCGGTATGCAGCGACTTTGCTTTCAATTGGGGCCTGGTTGGGTACTCGAAACGCATGAATCTTCCGTATTTGCATAGAATGAAGTTTTTTCATCTCAAAATACGAACTGAAACGCCTACAGCGAGTGTGAAACTCAAATGTACGATATCGGTATAAAGCAACTTTGCGTTCGATTGGGGCTTGTTTGGCTGCTCAAAACGCATGAATCTTGCGTATTTGTATAGAATGAAGTATTTTTCGTCTCATAATACGAGCTGGAACCCGTACAGCATGCGTAAAACTCGAATAAAGAATTCGGTATAAGGCGACTATGCATTCGTGTGGGACGTGTTTGGCTGCCCAAAATGCATGAATCTTGCATATTTGCATAGAATGAAGTTTTTTTCATCTTATAATACGAGCTGAAGAAACGCGTACAGCGAGTGTGAAACTCAAATGTACGATTTCGGTATAAAGCGACTTTGCGTTAGATTCGGGCGTGTTTAGCTGCTCAAAAAGCATGAATTTTGAGTATTTGCATAGAATGAAGTGGTTTTCATTTCATAATACGAGCTTGAACGTTTACATCGCGTGTGAAACTCAAATGTACGATTACGGTATAAAGCGACTTTGCGTTCCATTGGGGCGTGTTTGGCTGTCCAAAATGCATGAATGTTGCGTATTTGCATAGAATAAAGTCATAGAATAAAGTTTCATCTTATAATATGAGCTGAAACAACTACAGCAAGTGTGAAACTCGAACATACGATTTCGGTATAATAAATCGACTTTGCGTTCCATTGGGGCGTGTTTGGCTGCCCAAAATGCATGAATCCTGCGTATTTGCATAGAATAAACTGTTTTTCATCTTATAATACGTTCCATTGGGGCACAGCTGAAACACCTACAGCGAGTGTCAACCTCAAATGTACGTTTTCGGCATGAAGCGACTTTGCATTCGTTTGGGACGTGTTTTGCTATTCGAAACGCATGAATCTTGCGTATTTGCATAGAATTAAGTGTTTTACATCTCATAATATGAGCTGGAATGCCTACCTCTGAAGGCATTCTAGCTCATATTACTTATTATTATTATTATTTTTAAAACACCAATATACGAATTCGGTATAAGGCGACTTTACGTTCGATTGGGGCGTGTTTGGCTGCCCAAAATGCATGAATCTTGCGTATTTGCATAGAATAAAGTGTTTTTCATCTTATAATACAAGCTGAAACACCTACAGCGAGTGTGAACCTCAAATGTACGTTTTCGGTATGAAGCGACTTTTCGTTCGTTTCATTCGTTTGGGACGTGTTTTGCTATTCAAAACGCATGAATCTTGCGTATTTGCATAGAATTAAGTGTTTTTCATCTCATAATATGAGCTGGAATGCCAACCTCTGTAGGCATTCCAGCTCATATTACTCATTATTATTATTATTATTAAAACACCAATATACGAATTCGGTATAAGGCGACTTTACGTTCGATTGGGGCGTGTTTGACTGCCCAAAATGCATGAATCTTGCGTATTTGCATAGAATAAAGTGTTTTTCATCTCAAAATACGAACTCAAACGCCTACAGGGAGTGTGAAACTCAGATGTACGATTTCGGTATAAAGCGACTTTGCGTTCCATTGGGGCGTGTTTGGCTGCCCAAAATGCATGAATCTTGCGTATTTGCATGGAATAAAGTGTTTTTCATCTTATAATACGAGCTGAAACGCCTACAGCGAGTGTGAAAATTGAATGTACGTTTTCGGTATGAAGCGACTTTGCATTCGTTTGGGACGTGTTTTGCTTTTCGAAACGCATGAATCTTGCGTATTTGCATAGAATTAAGTGTTTTTCATCTCATAATATGAGCTGGAATGCCTACCTCTGTAGGCATTCCAGCTCATATTACTTATTATTAGTATTATTATTATTATTATTAAAACACCAATAAACGAATTCGGTATGAGGCGACTATGCGTTCGTGTGGACGTGTTTGGCTGCCCAAAATGCATGAATCTTGCATATTTGCATAGAATGAGGTTTTTTTCATTTTATAATACGAGCTTAAACTCCTACAGCGAGTGTGAAACTCAATTGTCCGCTTTCGGTATGAAGCGAATTTTCTTTCGATTGGGGCGTGTTTGGCTACTCGAAATGCATGGATCTTGCGTATTTGAATAGAATGAAATGTTATTCATCTTCTACGAGCGGAAACGCCTACAACTAGGGTGAAACTCAAATGTACGAATTCGGTATAAAGTGACTTTGCGTTCCATTCGGGCGTGTTTGGCTGCCCGAAAAGCATGAATCTTGGGTATTTGCATAGAATAAAGTGGTTTTCATTTCATAATACGAGCTTGAACGTTTACATCGAGTGTGAAACTCAAATGTACGATTACGGTATAAAGCGACTTTGCGTTCCATTGGGGCGTGTTTGGCTGCCCAAAATGCATGAATGTTGCGTATTTGCATAGAATAAAGTCATAGAATAAAGTTCCATCTTATAATATGATCCGAAACACCTACAGCAAGTGTGAAACTCGAACACACGATTTCGGTATAATAAAGCGACTTTGCGTTCCATTGGGGCGTGTTTGGCTGCCCAAATTGCATGAATCTTGCGTATTTGCATAGAATAAAGTGTTTTTCATCTTATAATACGAGCTGAAACGCGTACAGCGAGAGTGAAACTCAAATGTACGATTTCGGTATAAAGCGACTTTGCGTTCCATGGGGGCGTGTTTGGCTGCCCAAAATGCATGAATCTTGCGTATTTGCATAGAATAAAGTGTTTTTAATCTTATAATACGAGCTGAAACGCCTACAGCGAGTGTGAAACTCAAATGTACGTTTTCGGTATGCAGCGACTTTGCTTTCAATTGGGGCCTGGTTGGGTACTCGAAATGCATGAATCTTCCGTATTTGCATAGAATGAAGTTTTTTCATCTCAAAATACGAACTGAAACGCCTACAGCGAGTGTGAAACTCAAATGTACGATATCGGTATAAAGCAACTTTGCGTTCGATTGGGGCTTGTTTGGCTGCTCAAAACGCATGAATCTTGCGTATTTGTATAGAATGAAGTATTTTTCGTCTCATAATACGAGCTGGAACCCGTACAGCATGCGTAAAACTCGAATAAAGAATTCGGTATAAGGCGACTATGCATTCGTGTGGGACGTGTTTGGCTGCCCAAAATGCATGAATCTTGCATATTTGCATAGAATGAAGTTTTTTTCATCTTATAATACGAATAGAATAGAATAGAATAGAATAGAATAGAATGAAGTTTTTTTCATCTTATAATACGAGCTGAAGAAACGCGTACAGCGAGTGTGAAACTCAAATGTACGATTTCGGTATAAAGCGACTTTGCGTTAGATTCGGGCGTGTTTGGCTGCTCAAAAAGCATGAATTTTGAGTATTTGCATAGAATGAAGTGGTTTTCATTTCATAATACGAGTTTGAACGTTTACATCGCGTGTGAAACTCAAATGTACGATTACGGTATAAAGCGACTTTGCGTTCCATTGGGGCGTGTTTGGCTGTCCAAAATGCATGAATGTTGCGTATTTGCATAGAATAAAGTCATAGAATAAAGTTTCATCTTATAATATGAGCTGAAACAACTACAGCAAGTGTGAAACTCGAACATACGATTTCGGTATAATAAATCGACTTTGCGTTCCATTGGGGCGTGTTTGGCTGCCCAAAATGCATGAATCCTGCGTATTTGCATAGAATAAACTGTTTTTCATCTTATAATACGTTCCATTGGGGCACAGCTGAAACACCTACAGCGAGTGTCAACCTCAAATGTACGTTTTCGGCATGAAGCGACTTTGCATTCGTTTGGGACGTGTTTTGCTATTCGAAACGCATGAATCTTGCGTATTTGCATAGAATTAAGTGTTTTTCATCTCATATCATGAGCTGGAATGCCTACCTCTGAAGGCATTCTAGCTCATATTACTTATTATTACTTATTATTATTATTACTTATTACTTATTATTACTTATTATACTTATTATACTTATACTTATTATACTTATTATACTTATTATATTACTTATTATTACTTATTATTATTATTATTTTTAAAACACCAATATACGAATTCGGTATAAGGCGACTTTACGTTCGATTGGGGCGTGTTTGGCTGCCCAAAATGCATGAATCTTGCGTATATGCATAGAATAAAGTGTTTTTCATCTTATAATTCAAGCTGAAACACCTACAGCGAGTGTGAACCTCAAATGTACGTTTTCGGTATGAAGCGACTTTTCGTTCGTTTCATTCGTTTGGGACGTGTTTTGCTGTTCAAAACGCATGAATCTTGCGTATTTGCATAGAATTAAGTGTTTTTCATCTCATAATATGAGCTGGAATGCCAACCTCTGTAGGCATTCCAGCTCATATTACTCATTATTATTATTATTATTAAAACACCAATATACGAATTCGGTATAAGGCGACTTTACGTTCAATTGGGGCGTGTTTGACTGCCCAAAATGCATGAATCTTGCGTATTTGCATAGAATAAAGTGTTTTTCATCTCAAAATACGAACTCAAACGCCTACAGGGAGTGTGAAACTCAGATGTACGATTTCGGTATAAAGCGACTTTGCGTTCCATTGGGGCGTGTTTGGCTGCCCAAAATGCATGAATCTTGCGTATTTGCATGGAATAAAGTGTTTTTCATCTTATAATACGAGCTGAAACGCCTACAGCGAGTGTGAAAATTGAATGTACGTTTTCGGTATGAAGCGACTTTGCATTCGTTTGGGACGTGTTTTGCTTTTCGAAACGCATGAATCTTGCGTATTTGCATAGAATTAAGTGTTTTTCATCTCATAATATGAGCTGGAATGCCTACCTCTGTAGGCATTCCAGCTCATATTACTTATTATTAGTATTATTATTATTATTATTATTAAAACACCAATATACGAATTCGGTATGAGGCGACTATGCGTTCGTGTGGACGTGTTTGGCTGCCCAAAATGCATGAATCTTGCATATTTGCATAGAATGAGGTTTTTTTCATTTTATAATACGAGCTTAAACTCCTACAGCGAGTGTGAAACTCAATTGTCCGTTTTCGGTATGAAGCGAATTTTCTTTCGATTGGGGCGTGTTTGGCTACTCGAAATGCATGGATCTTGCGTATTTGAATAGAATGAAGTGTTATTCATCTTCTACGAGCGGAAACGCCTACAGTTGTAGGCGTTTCCGCTCGTAGGGTGAAACTCAAATGTACGAATTCGGTATAAAGTGACTTTGCGTTCCATTCGGGCGTGTTTGGCTGCCCGAAAAGCATGAATCTTGCGTATTTGCATAGAACAAAGTGGTTTTCATTTCATAATACGAGCTTGAACGTTTACATCGAGTGTGAAACTCAAATGTACGATTACGGTATAAAGCGACTTTGCGTTCCATTGGGGCGTGTTTGGCTGCCCAAAATGCATGAATGTTGCGTATTTGCATAGAATAAAGTCATAGAATAAAGTTCCATCTTATAATATGATCCGAAACACCTACAGCAAGTGTGAAACTCGAACACACGATTTCGGTATAATAAAGCGACTTTGCGTTCCATTGGGGCGTGTTTGGCTGCCCAAAATGCATGAAACTTGCGTATTTGCATAGAATAAAGTGTTTTTCATCTTATAATACGAGCTGAAACACCTACAGCGAGTGTGAACCTCAAATATACGTTTTCGGTATGAAGCGACTTTGCATTCGTTTGGGTCGTGTTTTGCTATTCGAAACGCATGAATCTTGCGTATTTGAATAGAATGAAGTGTATTTCATCTTCTACGAGCGGTAACGCCTACAACTAGTGTGAAACTCAAATGTACGATTTCGGTATAAAGTGACTTTGCGTTCCATTCGGGCGTGTTTGGCTGCCCGAAAAGCATGAATCTTGCGTATTTGCATACAATGAAGTGTTTTTCATCTTATAATACGAGCTGAAACACCTACAGCGAGTGTGAACCTCAAATGTACGTTTTCGGTATGAAGCGACTTTGCATTCGTTTGGGACGTGTTTTGCTATTCGAAACGCATGAATCGTGCGTATTGCGCGTATTGCGTATTGTGTATTGCGCGTATTTGCATAGAATTAAGTGTTTTTCATCTCATAAAATGAGCTGGAATGCCTACCTCTGTAGGCATTCCAGCTCATATTACTCATTATTATTATTATTATTAAAACACCAATATACGAATTCGGTATAAGGCGACTTTACGTTCGATTGGAGCGTGTTTGACTGCCCAAAATGCATGAATCTTGCGTATTTGCATAGAATGATGTGATTTTCATCTTATAATACGAGCGGAAACGCCTACACCGAGTGTGACACTCAAATGTACGATTTCGGTATAAAGCGACTTTGCGTTCGATTCGGGCGTGTTTGGCTGCCCAAAAAGCATTAATCTTGCGTATTTGCATACAATGAAGTGGTTTTCATTTCATAGTACGAGCTTGAACGTTTACATCGAGTGTGAAACTCAAATGTACGATTTCGGTATAAAGCGATTTTGCTGTCGATCGGGCGTGTTTGGCTACTCGAAACGCATGAATCTTGCGTAATTGCATAGAATAAAGTGTTTCTCATCTTACAATGCCAGCTGAAACACCTGCAGCGAGTGTGAAACTCAAATGAACGATTTCGGTATAAAGTGAATTGCGTTCCATTGGGGCGTGTTTGGCTGCCCAAAATGCATGAATCGTGCGTATTTGCATAGAATAAAGTGTTTTTCATCTCAAAATACGAACGCCAGCGCCTACGGGGAGTGTGAAACTCAGATGTACGATTTCGGGATAAAGCGACTTTGCGTTCCATTGGGGCGTGTTTGGCTGCCCAAAATGCATGAATCTTGCGTATTCGCATCGAATAAAGTGTTTTTCATCTTATAATACGAGCTGATACGCCTACAGCGAGAATGAAACTCAAATGTACGTCTTCGGTATGAAACGACTTTGCTTTCGATTGGGGCCTGTTTAGGTACTCGAAATGCATGAATCTTCCGTATTTTCATAGAATGACGTGTTTTTCATCTCAAAATACGAATTGAAACGCCTATAGCGAGTGTGAAACTCAATTGTACGATATCGGTATAAAGCTACTTTGCGTTTGTCTGGGGCTTGTGTGGCTGCTCAAAACGCATGAATCTTGCGTATTTATATAGAATGAAGTATTTTTCGTCTCATAAGAGGAGCTGGAACTCATACAGCATGCGTAAAACTCGAATAAAGGACTTCGGTATAAAGCTACTTTACGTTCGATTGGGGCTTGTTTGGCTGCTCTAAACGCATGAATCTTGTGTATTTGCATACCATGAAGTATTTTTCATTTTATAATACGAGCTGAAAGGCCTACAGCGAGTGTGAAACTCAAATGTACGTTTTCGGTATGAAGCGACTTTGCTTTCGATTGGGGCCTATTTGGGTACTCGAAATCATGAATCTTCCGTATTTGCATACAATGAAGTGTTTTTCAACTCAAAATACGAACTGAAACGCCTACAGCGAGTGTGAAACTCAAATGTACGATATCGGTATAAAGCTACTTTGCGTTAGATTCGGGCGTGTTTGGCTGCTCAAAAAGCATGAATTTTGAGTATTTGCATAGAATGAAGTGGTTTTCATTTCATAATACGAGCTTGAACGTTTACATCGCGTGTGAAACTCAAATGTACGATTACGGTATAAAGCCACTTTGCGTTCCATTGTGGCGTGTTTGGCTGTCCAAAATGCATGAATGTTGCGTATTTGCATAGAATAAAGTCATAGAATAAAGTTTCATCTTATAATATGAGCTGAAACAACTACAGCAAGTGTGAAACTCGAACATACGATTTCGGTATAATAAAACGACTTTGCGTTCCATTGGGGCGTGTTTGGCTGCCCAAAATGCATGAATCCTGCGTATTTGCATAGAATAAACTGTTTTTCATCTTATAATACGAGCTGAAACACCTACAGCGAGTGTGAACCTCAAATGTACGTTTTCGGTATGAAGCGACTTTGCATTCGTTTGGGACGTGTTTTGCTATTCGAAACGCATGAATCTTGCGTATTTGCATAGAATTAAGTGTTTTTCATCTCATAATATGAGCTGGAATGCCTACCTCTGAAGGCATTCCAGCTCATATTACTCATTACTATTATTATTTTTAAAACACCAATATACGAATTCGGTATAAGGCGACTTTACGTTCGATTGGGGCGTGTTTGGCTGCCCAAAATGCATGAATCTTGCGTATTTGCATAGAATAGAGTGTTTTTCATCTTATAATACAAGCTGAAACACCTACAGCGAGTGTGAACCTCAAATGTACGTTTTCGGTATGAAGCGACTTTGCATTCGTTTGGGACGTGTTTTGCTATTCAAAACGCATAAATCTTGCGTATTTGCATAGAATTAAGTGTTTTTCATCTCATAATATGAGCTGGAATGCCAACCTCTGTTGGCATTCCAGCTCTTATTACTCATTATTATTATTATTATTAAAACACCAATATGCGAATTCGGTATAAGGCGACTTTATGTTCGATTATGGCGTGTTTGACTGCCCAAAATGCATGAATCTTGCGTATTTGCATAGAATAAAGTGTTTTTCATCTTATAATACGAGCTGAAACACCTACAGCGAGTGTGAACCTCATCAAATGTACGTTTTCGGTATGAAGCGACTTTGCATTCGTTTGGGACGTGTTTTGCTATTCGAAACGCATGAATCGTGCGTATTGCGCGTATTGCGTATTGTGTATTGCGCGTATTTGCATAGAATTAAGTTTTTTTCATCTGATAAAATGAGCTGGAATGCCTACCTCTGTAGGCATTCCAGCTCATATTACTCATTATTATTATTATTATTAAAACACCAATATACGAATTCGGTATAAGGCGACTTTACGTTCGATTGGGGCGTGTTTGACTGCCCAAAATGCATGAATCTTGCGTATTTGCATAGAATGATGTGATTTTCATCTTATAATCCGAGCGGAAACGCCTACACCGAGTGTGACACTCAAATGTACGATTTCGGTATAAAGCGACTTTGCGTTCGATTCGGGCGTGTTTGGCTGCCCAAAAAGCATTAATCTTGCGTATTTGCATACAATGAAGTGGTTTTCATTTCATAGTACGAGCTTGAACGTTTACATCGAGTGTGAAACTCAAATGTACGATTTCGGTATAAAGCGATTTTGCTGTCGATCGGGCGTGTTTGGCTACTCGAAACGCATGAATCTTGCGTAATTGCATAGAATAAAGTGTTTCTCATCTTACAATGCCAGCTGAAACACCTGCAGCGAGTGTGAAACTCAAATGTACGATTTCGGTATAAAGCGAATTGCGTTCCATTGGGGCGTGTTTGGCTGCCAAAAATGCATGAATCGTGCGTATTTGCATAGAATAAAGTGTTTTTCATCTCAAAATACGAACTCAAGCGCCTACAGGGAGTGTGAAACTCAGACGTACGATTTCGGTATGAAGCGACTTTGCGTTCCATTGGGGCGTGTTCGGCTGCCCAAAATGGATGAATCTTGCGTATTTGCATAGAATAAAGTGTTTTTCATCTTATAATACGAGCTGAAACACCTACAGCGAGTGCGAAACTCAATTGTACGTTTTCGGTATGAAGCGATTTTGCTTTCGATTGGGGCGTGTTTGGCTGCTCAAAACGCACGAATCTTGCGTATTTGTATAGAATGAAGTATTTTTCGTCGCATAATACGAGCTGGAACTCATACAGCATGCGTAAAACTCGAATAAAGGAATTCGGTATAAGGCGACTAAGCGTTCGTGTGGGACGTGTTTGGTTGCCCAAAATGCATGAATCTTGAATAGTTGCATAGAATTTAGTTTTTTTTTATCTTATAATACGAGCTGAAACGCGTACAGCGAGAGTGAAACTCAAATGTACGATTTCGGTATAAAGCGACTTTGCGTTCCATGGGGGCGTGTTTGGCTGCCCAAAATGCATGAATCTTGCGTATTTGCATAGAATAAAGTGTTTTTCATCTCAAAATACGAACTCAAACGCCTACAGGGAGTGTGAAACTCAGATGTACGATTTCGGTATAAAGCGACGTTGCGTTCCATTGGGGCGTGTTTGGCTGCCCAAAATGCATGAATCTTGCGTATTTGCATGGAATAAAGTGTTTTTCATCTCATAATATGAGCTGGAATGCCTACCTCTGTAGGCATTCCAGCTCATATTACTTATTATTATTATTATTATTATTAAAACACCAATATGCGAATTCGGTATGAGGCGACTATGCGTTCGTGTGGACGTGTTTGGCTGCCCAAAATGCATGAATCCTGCGTATTTGCATAGAATGAAGTTTTTTTCATCTTATAACACGCGCTGAAACACCTACAGCGCGTGTGAAACTCAAATGTACGTTTTCGGTATGAAGCAACTTTGCTTTCGATTGGGTCGTGTTTGGCTACTCGAAACGCATGAGTCTCGCATATTTGAATAGAATAAAGTGTTTTTCATCTTCTACGAGCGGAAACGCCTACAGCTAGTGTGAAACTCAAATGTACGATTTCAGTATGAAGCGACTTTGCTCTCGATTGGGGCGTGCTTGGCTACTCGAAATGCATGAGTCTTGCGTATTTGAATAGAATGAAGTGTTATTCATCTTCTACGAGCGGAAACGCCTACAACTAGTGTGAAACTCAAATGTACGTTTTCGGTATGAAGCGACTTTGCTTTCGATTGGGGCCTATTTGGGTACTCGAAATCATTAATCTTCCGTATTTGCATAGAATGAAGTGTTTTTCAACTCAAAATACGAACTGAAACGCCTACAGCGAGTGTGCAACTCAAATGTACGATATCGGTATAAAGCTACTTTGGGTTCCATTGGGGCGTGTTTGGCTGCCCAAAATGCATGAATGTTGCGTATTTGCATAGAATAAAGTCATAGAATAAAGTTCCATCTTATAATATGAGCCGAAACACCTACAGCAAGTGTGAAACTCGAACATACGATTTCGGTATAATATAGCGACTTTGCGTTCCATTGAGGCGTGTTTGGCTGCCCAAAATGCATGAATCTTGCGTATTTGCATAGAATAAAGTGTTTTTCATCTTATAATACAAGCTGAAACACCTACAGCGAGTGTGAACCTCATCAAATGTACGTTTTCGGTATGAAGCGACTTTGCATTCGTTTGGGACGTGTTTTGCTATTCGAAACGCATGAATCGTGCGTATTGCGCGTATTGCGTATTGTGTATTGCGCGTATTTGCATAGAATTAAGTGTTTTTCATCTCATAAAATGAGCTGGAATGCCTACCTCTGTAGGCATTCCAGCTCATATTACACATTATTATTATTATTATTAAAACACCAATATACGAATTCGGTATAAGGCGACTTTACGTTCGATTGGGGCGTGTTTGACTGCCCAAAATGCATGAATCTTGCGTATTTGCATAGAATGATGTGATTTTCATCTTATAATCCGAGCGGAAACGCCTACACCGAGTGTGACACTCAAATGTACGATTTCGGTATAAAGCGACTTTGCGTTCGATTCGGGCGTGTTTGGCTGCCCAAAAAGCATTAATCTTGCGTATTTGCATACAATGAAGTGGTTTTCATTTCATAGTACGAGCTTGAACGTTTACATCGAGTGTGAAACTCAAATGTACGATTTCGGTATAAAGCGATTTTGCTGTCGATCGGGCGTGTTTGGCTACTCGAAACGCATGAATCTTGCGTAATTGCATAGAATAAAGTGTTTCTCATCTTACAATGCCAGCTGAAACACCTGCAGCGAGTGTGAAACTCAAATGTACGATTTCGGTATAAAGCGAATTGCGTTCCACTGGGGCGTGTTTGGCTGCCCAAAATGCATGAATCGTGCGTATTTGCATAGAATAAAGTGTTTTTCATCTCAAAATACGAACTCAAGCGCCTACAGGGAGTGTGAAACTCAGACGTACGATTTCGGTATGAAGCGACTTTGCGTTCCATTGGGGCGTGTTCGGCTGCCCAAAATGGATGAATCTTGCGTATTTGCATAGAATAAAGTGTTTTTCATCTTATAATACGAGCTGATTTCGGTATAAAGCGACTTTGCGTTCCATTGGGGCGTGTTTGGGTACTCGAATTGCATGAATCTTCCGTATTTGCATAGAATGAAGTGTTTTTCATCCCAAAATACGAATTGAAACGCCTATAGCTAGTGCGAAACTCAAATGTACGATTTCGGTATGAAGCGACTTTACTTTCGGTTGGGGCGTGTTTGGATACTCGAAATGCATGAGTCTTGCGTATTTGAATAGAATGACGTGTTTTTCATCTTATACGAGCTGAAACGCTTACAGCGAGTGTGAAACTCAAATGTACGATTTCGGAATAAAGCGACTTTGCGTTCGATTGGGGCCTGTTTGGTTACTCGAAATGCATGAATCGTCCGCATTTGCATATAATGAAGTATTTTTCATTTAACAATACGAGCTGAAACGCCTACAGCGAGTGTGAAACTTAGATGTGCGATTTCGGTATAAAGCGACTTTGCGTTCCATTGGGGCTTGTTTGGCTGCTCAAAAAGCATGAATCTTGCGTATTTGCATAGAATAAAGTGTTTTTCATCTTATAATACGAGCTGCAACACCTACAGCGAGTGTGAAACACAAATATACGAATTCGGTATAAGGCGACTTTACGTTCGATTGGGGCGTGTTTGACTGCCCAAAATGCATGAATCTTGCGAGTTTGCATAGAATGATGTGATTTTCATCTTATAATACGAGCTGAAACGCCTACACCGAGTGTGAAACTCAAATGTACGATTTCGGTATAAAGCGACTTTGCGTTCGATTCGGGCGTGTTTGGCTGCCCAAAAAGCATTAATCTTGCGTATTTGCATACAATGAAGTGGTTTTAATTTCATAGTACGAGCTTGAACGTTTACATCGAGTGTGAAACTCAAATGTACGATTTCGGTATAAAGCGATTTTGCTGTCGATCGGGCGTGTTTGGCTACTCGAAACGCATGAATCTTGCGTAATTGCATAGAATAAAGTGTTTCTCATCTTACAATGCCAGCTGAAACACCTGCAGCGAGTGTGAAACTCAAATGTACGATTTCGGTATAAAGCGAATTGCGTTCCATTGGGGCGTGTTTGGCTGCCAAAAATGCATGAATCGTGCGTATTTGCATAGAATAAAGTGTTTTTCATCTCAAAATACGAACTCAAGCGCCTACAGGGAGTGTGAAACTCAGACGTACGATTTCGGTATGAAGCGACTTTGCGTTCCATTGGGGCGTGTTCGGCTGCCCAAAATGGATGAATCTTGCGTATTTGCATAGAATAAAGTGTTTTTCATCTTATAATACGAGCTGAAACACCTACAGCGAGTGCGAAACTCAATTGTACGTTTTCGGTATGAAGCGATTTTGCTTTCGATTGGGGCGTGTTTGGCTGCTCAAAACGCACGAATCTTGCGTATTTGTATAGAATGAAGTATTTTTCGTCGCATAATACGAGCTGGAACTCATACAGCATGCGTAAAACTCGAATAAAGGAATTCGGTATAAGGCGACTAAGCGTTCGTGTGGGACGTGTTTGGTTGCCCAAAATGCATGAATCTTGAATAGTTGCATAGAATTTAGTTTTTTTTTTATCTTATAATACGAGCTGAAACGCGTACAGCGAGAGTGAAACTCAAATGTACGATTTCGGTATAAAGCGACTTTGCGTTCCATGGGGGCGTGTTTGGCTGCCCAAAATGCATGAATCTTGCGTATTTGCATAGAATAAAGTGTTTTTCATCTCAAAATACGAACTCAAACGCCTACAGGGAGTGTGAAACTCAGATGTACGATTTCGGTATAAAGCGACGTTGCGTTCCATTGGGGCGTGTTTGGCTGCCCAAAATGCATGAATCTTGCGTATTTGCATGGAATAAAGTGTTTTTCATCTCATAATATGAGCTGGAATGCCTACCTCTGTAGGCATTCCAGCTCATATTACTTATTATTATTATTATTATTATTAAAACACCAATATGCGAATTCGGTATGAGGCGACTATGCGTTCGTGTGGACGTGTTTGGCTGCCCAAAATGCATGAATCCTGCGTATTTGCATAGAATGAAGTTTTTTTCATCTTATAACACGCGCTGAAACACCTACAGCGCGTGTGAAACTCAAATGTACGTTTTCGGTATGAAGCAACTTTGCTTTCGATTGGGTCGTGTTTGGCTACTCGAAACGCATGAGTCTCGCATATTTGAATAGAATAAAGTGTTTTTCATCTTCTACGAGCGGAAACGCCTACAGCTAGTGTGAAACTCAAATGTACGATTTCAGTATGAAGCGACTTTGCTCTCGATTGGGGCGTGTTTGGCTACTCGAAATGCATGAGTCTTGCGTATTTGAATAGAATGAAGTGTTATTCATCTTCTACGAGCGGAAACGCCTACAACTAGTGTGAAACTCAAATGTACGATTTCGGTATAAAGTGACTTTGCGTTCCATTCGGGCGTGTTTGGCTGCCCGAAAAGCATGAATCTTGCGTATTTGCATACAATGAAGTATTTTTCATTTTATAATACGAGCTGAAACGCCTACAACGAGTGTGAAACTCAAATGTACGTTTTCGGTATGAAGCGACTTTGCTTTCGATTGGGGCCTATTTGGGTACTCGAAATCATTAATCTTCCGTATTTGCATAGAATGAAGTGTTTTTCAACTCAAAATACGAACTGAAACGCCTACAGCGAGTGTGCAACTCAAATGTACGATATCGGTATAAAGCTACTTTGCGTTCCATTGGGGCGTGTTTGGCTGCCCAAAATGCATGAATCTTGCGTATTTGCATAGAATAAAGTGGTTTTCATTTCATAATACGAGCTTGAACGTTTACATCGAGTGTGAAACTCAAATGTACGATTACGGTATAAAGCGACTTTGCGTTTCATTGGGGCGTGTTTGGCTGCCCAAAATGCATGAATGTTGCGTATTTGCATAGAATAAAGTCATAGAATAATGTTCCATCTTATAATATGAGCCGAAACACCTACAGCAAGTGTGAAACTCGAACATACGATTTCGGTATAATATAGCGACTTTGCGTTCCATTGAGGCGTGTTTGGCTGCCCAAAATGCATGAATCTTGCGTATTTGCATAGAATAAAGTGTTTTTCATCTTATAATACGAGCTGAAACACCTACAGCGAGTGTGAACCTCATCAAATGTACGTTTTCGGTATGAAGCGACTTTGCATTCGTTTGGGACGTGTTTTGCTATTCGAAACGCATGAATCGTGCGTATTGCGCGTATTGCGTATTGTGTATTGCGCGTATTTGCATAGAATTAAGTGTTTTTCATCTCATAAAATGAGCTGGAATGCCTACCTCTGTAGGCATTCCAGCTCATATTACTCATTATTATTATTATTATTAAAACACCAATATACGAATTCGGTATAAGGCGACTTTACGTTCGATTGGGGCGTGTTTGACTGCCCAAAATGCATGAATCTTGCGTATTTGCATAGAATGATGTGATTTTCATCTTATAATCCGAGCGGAAACGCCTACACCGAGTGTGACACTCAAATGTACGATTTCGGTATAAAGCGACTTTGCGTTCGATTCGGGCGTGTTTGGCTGCCCAAAAAGCATTAATCTTGCGTATTTGCATACAATGAAGTGGTTTTCATTTCATAGTACGAGCTTGAACGTTTACATCGAGTGTGAAACTCAAATGTACGATTTCGGTATAAAGCGATTTTGCTGTCGATCGGGCGTGTTTGGCTACTCGAAACGCATGAATCTTGCGTAATTGCATAGAATAAAGTGTTTCTCATCTTACAATGCCAGCTGAAACACCTGCAGCGAGTGTGAAACTCAAATGTACGATTTCGGTATAAAGCGAATTGCGTTCCACTGGGGCGTGTTTGGCTGCCCAAAATGCATGAATCGTGCGTATTTGCATAGAATAAAGTGTTTTTCATCTCAAAATACGAACTCAAGCGCCTACAGGGAGTGTGAAACTCAGACGTACGATTTCGGTATGAAGCGACTTTGCGTTCCATTGGGGCGTGTTCGGCTGCCCAAAATGGATGAATCTTGCGTATTTGCATAGAATAAAGTGTTTTTCATCTTATAATACGAGCTGATTTCGGTATAAAGCGACTTTGCGTTCCATTGGGGCGTGTTTGGGTACTCGAATTGCATGAATCTTCCGTATTTGCATAGAATGAAGTGTTTTTCATCCCAAAATACGAATTGAAACGCCTATAGCTAGTGCGAAACTCAAATGTACGATTTCGGTATGAAGCGACTTTACTTTCGGTTGGGGCGTGTTTGGATACTCGAAATGCATGAGTCTTGCGTATTTGAATAGAATGACGTGTTTTTCATCTTATACGAGCTGAAACGCTTACAGCGAGTGTGAAACTCAAATGTACGATTTCGGAATAAAGCGACTTTGCGTTCGATTGGGGCCTGTTTGGTTACTCGAAATGCATGAATCGTCCGCATTTGCATATAATGAAGTATTTTTCATTTAACAATACGAGCTGAAACGCCTACAGCGAGTGTGAAACTTAGATGTGCGATTTCGGTATAAAGCGACTTTGCGTTCCATTGGGTGGGGCTTGTTTGGCTGCTCAAAAAGCATGAATCTTGCGTATTTGCATAGAATAAAGTGTTTTTCATCTTATAATACGAGCTGCAACACCTACAGCGAGTGTGACACACAAATATACGAATTCGGTATAAGGCGACTTTACGTTCGATTGGGGCGTGTTTGACTGCCCAAAATGCATGAATCTTGCGTATTTGCATAGAATGATGTGATTTTCATCTTATAATACGAGCTGAAACGCCTACACCGAGTGTGAAACTCAAATGTACGATTTCGGTATAAAGCGACTTTGCGTTCGATTCGGGCGTGTTTGGCTGCCCAAAAAGCATGAATCTTGCGTATTTGCATACAGTGAAGTGGTTTTCATTTCATAATACGAGCTTGAACGTTTACATCGAGTGTGAAACTCAAATGTCCGATTTCGGTATAAAGCGATTTTGCTGTCGATCGGGCGTGTTTGGCTACTCGAAACGCATGAATCTTGCGTATTTGCATAGAATAAAGTGTTTCTCATCTTACATTACCAGCTGAAACACCTACAGCGAGAGTGAAACTCAAATGTACGATTTCGGTATAAAGCGAATTGCGTTCCATTGGGGCGTGTTTGGCTGCCCAAAATGCATGAATCGTGCGTATTTGCAGAGAATAATGTGTTTTTCAATTTATAATACGAGCTGAAACGCATACAGCGAGTGTGAAACTCAGATGTACGATTTCGGTATAAAGCGACTTTGCGTTCGTGTGGGACGTGTTTGGCTGCCCAAAATGCACGAATCTTGCATATTTGCATAGAATGGAGTTTTTTTCATCATATAATGCGAGCTGAAACGCGTACAGCAAGTGTGAAACTCAAATGTACGATTTCGGTATAAAGCGACTTTGCGTTCCATTGGGGCGTGTTTGGCTGACAAAATGCATGAATCTTGCGTATTTGCATAGAATAAAGTGTTTTTCATCTTATAATACGAGCTGAAACGCCTACAGCGAGAGTGAAACTGAAATGTACGTTTTCGGTATGAAACGACTTTGCTTTCGATTGGGGCCTGTTTGGGTACTCGAAATGCATGAATCTTCCGTATTTTCATAGAATGAAGTGTTTTTCATCTCAAAATACGAATTGAAACGCCTATAGCGAGTGTGAAACTCAAATGTACGATATCGGTATAAAGCTACTTTGCGTTCGATTGGGGCTTGTTTGGCTGCTCAAAACGCCTGAATCTTGCGTATTTGTATAGTATGAAGTCTCTTTCATTTCATAATACGAGCTGGAACGCATACAGCGAGCGTAAAACTCGAGTAAACGAATTCGGTATAAGGCGACTTTTTGTTCCTTTGGGACGTGTTTGGGTGCTCAAAATGCCTGAATCTTGCATGATTGCATAGAATGAAGTATTTTTCATCTCAAAATACGAGCTGAAACGCATACAGCGAGTGTGAAACTCAGATGTACGATTTCGGTATAAAGCAACTTTGCGTTCCATTGGGGCGTGTATGGGTGCCCAAAATGCATGAATCTTGCGTATTTGCAGAGAATAATGTGTTTTTCAATTTATAATACGAGCTGAAACGCGTACAGCGAGTGTGAAACTCAATTGTACGTCTTCGGTACGAAGCGATTTTGCTTTCGATTGGGGCGTGTTTAGCTGCTCAAAACGCATGAATCTTGCATATTTGTATAGAATGAAGTATTTTTCGTCTCATAATACGAGCTGGAACTCATACAGCATGCGTAAAACTCGAATAAAGGAATTCGGTATAAGGCGACTAAGCGTTCGTGTATGACGTGTTTGGCTGCCCAAAATGCATAAATCTTGCATATTTGCATAGAATGAATTTTTTTTCATCTCACAAAACGATCTGAAACGTCTACAGCGAGTGTGAAACTCAATTGTACGTTTTCGGTATGAAGCGACTTTGCTTTCGATTGGGGCGTGTTTGGCTACTCGAAATGCATGAGTGTTGCGTATTTGAATAGAATGAAGTGTTTTTCATCTTATACGAGCTGAAACGCGAGTGGGAAACGCAAATGTACGATTTCGGTATAAAGCGACTTTGCGTCCGATTGGGGCCTGTTTGGGTACTTGAAATGCATGAATCGTCCGCATTTGCATATAATGAAGTATTTTTCATCCAACAATACGAGCTGAAATGCCTACAGCGAGTGTGAAACTCAGATGTACGATTTCGGTATAAAGCGACTTTGCGTTCCATTGGGGCGTGCTTGGCTGCCCAAAATGCATGAATCTTGCGTATTTGCATAGAATAAAGTGTTTTTCATCTTATTATAATACGAGCTGAAACGCCTACAGCGAGAGTGAAACTGAAATGTACGTTTTCGGTATGAAACGACTTTGCTTTCGATTGGGGCCTGTTTGGGTACTCGAAATGCATGAATCTTGCGTATTTTCATAGAATGAAGTGTTTTTCATCTCAAAATACGAATTGAAACGCCTGCAGCGAGTGTGAAACTCAAATGTACGTTTTCGGTATGAAGCGACTTTGCTTTCGATTGGGGCCTGTTTGGGTACTCGAAATGCATGAATCTTCCGTATTTGCATAGAATGAAGTGTTTTTCATCTCAAAATACGAACTGAAACGCCTGCAGCGAGTGTGAAACTCAATTGTACGTTTTCGGTATGAAGCGACTTTGCTTTCGATTGGGGCGTGTTTGGCTACTCGAAATGCATGAGTGTTGCGTATTTGAATAGAATGAAGTGTTTTTCATCTCAAAATACGAACTGAAACGCTTGCAGCGAGTGTGAAACTCAATTGTACGTTTTCGGTATGAAGCGACTTTGCTTTCGATTGGGGCGTGTTTGGCTACTCGAAATGCATGAGTGTTGCGTATTTGAATAGAATGAAGTGTTTTTCATCTTATACGAGCTGAAGCGCGAGTGGGAAACGCAAATGTACGATTTCGGTATAAAGCGACTTTGCGTCCGATTGGGGCCTGTTTGGGTACTTGAAATGCATGAATCGTCCGCATTTGCATATAATGAAGTATTTTTCATCCAACAATACGAGCTGAAATGCCTACAGCGAGTGTGAAACTCAGATGTACGATTTCGGTATAAAGCGACTTTGCGTTCCATTGGGGCGTGCTTGGCTGCCCAATATGCATGAATCTTACGTATTTGTATAGAATGAAGTATTTTTCGTCTCATAATACGAACTGGAACCCATACAGCATGCGTAAAACTCGAATAAAGGAATTCGGTATAAGGCGACTATGCGTTCGTGTGGGACGTGTTTGGCTGCCCAAAATGCACGAATCTTGCATATTTGCATAGAATGGAGTTTTTTTCATCATATAATGCGAGCTGAAACGCGTACAGCAAGTGTGAAACTCAAATGTACGATTTCGGTATAAAGCGACTTTGCGTTCCATTGGGGCGTGTTTGGCTGACAAAATGCATGAATCTTGCGTATTTGCATAGAATAAAGTGTTTTTCATCTTATAATACGAGCTGAAACGCCTACAGCGAGAGTGAAACTGAAATGTACGTTTTCGGTATGAAACGACTTTGCTTTCGATTGGGGCCTGTTTGGGTACTCGAAATGCATGAATCTTCCGTATTTTCATAGAATGAAGTGTTTTTCATCTCAAAATACGAATTGAAACGCCTATAGCGAGTGTGAAACTCAAATGTACGATATCGGTATAAAGCTACTTTGCGTTCGATTGGGGCTTGTTTGGCTGCTCAAAACGCCTGAATCTTGCGTATTTGTATAGTATGAAGTCTCTTTCATTTCATAATACGAGCTGGAACGCATACAGCGAGCGTAAAACTCGAGTAAACGAATTCGGTATAAGGCGACTTTTTGTTCCTTTGGGACGTGTTTGGGTGCTCAAAATGCCTGAATCTTGCATGATTGCATAGAATGAAGTATTTTTCATCTCAAAATACGAGCTGAAACGCATACAGCGAGTGTGAAACTCAGATGTACGATTTCGGTATAAAGCAACTTTGCGTTCCATTGGGGCGTGTATGGGTGCCCAAAATGCATGAATCTTGCGTATTTGCAGAGAATAATGTGTTTTTCAATTTATAATACGAGCTGAAACGCGTACAGCGAGTGTGAAACTCAATTGTACGTCTTCGGTACGAAGCGATTTTGCTTTCGATTGGGGCGTGTTTAGCTGCTCAAAACGCATGAATCTTGCATATTTGTATAGAATGAAGTATTTTTCGTCTCATAATACGAGCTGGAACTCATACAGCATGCGTAAAACTCGAATAAAGGAATTCGGTATAAGGCGACTAAGCGTTCGTGTATGACGTGTTTGGCTGCCCAAAATGCATAAATCTTGCATATTTGCATAGAATGAATTTTTTTTCATCTCACAAAACGATCTGAAACGTCTACAGCGAGTGTGAAACTCAATTGTACGTTTTCGGTATGAAGCGACTTTGCTTTCGATTGGGGCGTGTTTGGCTACTCGAAATGCATGAGTGTTGCGTATTTGAATAGAATGAAGTGTTTTTCATCTTATACGAGCTGAAACGCGAGTGGGAAACGCAAATGTACGATTTCGGTATAAAGCGACTTTGCGTCCGATTGGGGCCTGTTTGGGTACTTGAAATGCATGAATCGTCCGCATTTGCATATAATGAAGTATTTTTCATCCAACAATACGAGCTGAAATGCCTACAGCGAGTGTGAAACTCAGATGTACGATTTCGGTATAAAGCGACTTTGCGTTCCATTGGGGCGTGCTTGGCTGCCCAAAATGCATGAATCTTGCGTATTTGCATAGAATAAAGTGTTTTTCATCTTATTATAATACGAGCTGAAACGCCTACAGCGAGAGTGAAACTGAAATGTACGTTTTCGGTATGAAACGACTTTGCTTTCGATTGGGGCCTGTTTGGGTACTCGAAATGCATGAATCTTGCGTATTTTCATAGAATGAAGTGTTTTTCATCTCAAAATACGAATTGAAACGCCTGCAGCGAGTGTGAAACTCAAATGTACGTTTTCGGTATGAAGCGACTTTGCTTTCGATTGGGGCCTGTTTGGGTACTCGAAATGCATGAATCTTCCGTATTTGCATAGAATGAAGTGTTTTTCATCTCAAAATACGAACTGAAACGCCTGCAGCGAGTGTGAAACTCAATTGTACGTTTTCGGTATGAAGCGACTTTGCTTTCGATTGGGGCGTGTTTGGCTACTCGAAATGCATGAGTGTTGCGTATTTGAATAGAATGAAGTGTTTTTCATCTCAAAATACGAACTGAAACGCCTGCAGCGAGTGTGAAACTCAATTGTACGTTTTCGGTATGAAGCGACTTTGCTTTCGATTGGGGCGTGTTTGGCTACTCGAAATGCATGAGTGTTGCGTATTTGAATAGAATGAAGTGTTTTTCATCTTATACGAGCTGAAGCGCGAGTGGGAAACGCAAATGTACGATTTCGGTATAAAGCGACTTTGCGTCCGATTGGGGCCTGTTTGGGTACTTGAAATGCATGAATCGTCCGCATTTGCATATAATGAAGTATTTTTCATCCAACAATACGAGCTGAAATGCCTACAGCGAGTGTGAAACTCAGATGTACGATTTCGGTATAAAGCGACTTTGCGTTCCATTGGGGCGTGCTTGGCTGCCCAATATGCATGAATCTTACGTATTTGTATAGAATGAAGTATTTTTCGTCTCATAATACGAACTGGAACCCATACAGCATGCGTAAAACTCGAATAAAGGAATTCGGTATAAGGCGACTATGCGTTCGTGTGGGACGTGTTTGGCTGCCCAAAATGCACGAATCTTGCATATTTGCATAGAATGGAGTTTTTTTCATCATATAATGCGAGCTGAAACGCGTACAGCAAGTGTGAAACTCAAATGTACGATTTCGGTATAAAGCGACTTTGCGTTCCATTGGGGCGTGTTTGGCTGACAAAATGCATAAATCTTGCGTATTTGCATAGAATAAAGTGTTTTTCATCTTATAATACGAGCTGAAACGCCTACAGCGAGAGTGAAACTGAAATGTACGTTTTCGGTATGAAACGACTTTGCTTTCGATTGGGGCCTGTTTGGGTACTCGAAATGCATGAATCTTGCGTATTTTCATAGAATGAAGTGTTTTTCATCTCAAAATACGAATTGAAACGCCTGCAGCGAGTGTGAAACTCAAATGTACGTTTTCGGTATGAAGCGACTTTGCTTTCGATTGGGGCGTGTTTGGCTACTCGAAATGCATGAGTGTTGCGTATTTGCATAGAATGAAGTGTTTTTCATCTCAAAATACGAACTGAAACGCCTGCAGCGAGTGTGAAACTCAATTGTACGTTTTCGGTATGAAGCGACTTTGCTTTCGATTGGGGCGTGTTTGGCTACTCGAAATGCATGAGTGTTGCGTATTTGAATAGAATGAAGTGTTTTTCATCTTATACGAGCTGAAACGCGAGTGGGAAACGCAAATGTACGATTTCGGTATAAAGCGACTTTGCGTCCGATTGGGGCCTGTTTGGGTACTTGAAATGCATGAATCGTCCGCATTTGCATATAATGAAGTATTTTTCATCCAACAATACGAGCTGAAATGCCTACAGCGAGTGTGAAACTCAGATGTACGATTTCGGTATAAAGCGACTTTGCTTTCCATTGGGGCGTGCTTGGCTGCCCAATATGCATGAATCTTACGTATTTGTATAGAATGAAGTATTTTTCGTCTCATAATACGAACTGGAACCCATACAGCATGCGTAAAACTCGAATAAAGGAATTCGGTATAAGGCGACTATGCGTTCGTGTGGGACGTGTTTGGCTGCCCAAAATGCACGAATCTTGCATATTTGCATAGAATGAAGTATTTTTCATCTCAAAATACGAGCTGAAACGCATACAGCGAGTGTGAAACTCAGATGTACGATTTCGGTATAAAGCGACTTTGCGTTCCATTGGGGCGTGTTTGGGTGCCCAAAATGCATGAATCTTGCGTATTTGCAGAGAATAATGTGTTTTTCAATTTATAATACGAGCTGAAACGCGTACAGCGAGTGTGAAACTCAATTGCACGTCTTCGGTACGAAGCGATTTTGCTTTCGATTGGGGCGTGTTTAGCTGCTCAAAACGCATGAATCTTGCATATTTGTATAGAATGAAGTATTTTTCGTCTCATAATACGAGCTGGAACTCATACAGCATGCGTAAAACTCGAATAAAGGAATTCGGTATAAGGCGACTAAGCGTTCGTGTATGACGTGTTTGGCTGCCCAAAATGCATAAATCTTGCATATTTGCATAGAATGAAGTGTTTTTCATCTCACAAAACGATCTGAAACGCCTGCAGCGAGTGTGAAACTCAAATGTACGTTTTCGGTATGAAGCGACTTTGCTTTCGATTGGGGCGTGTTTGGCTACTCGAAATGCATGAGTGTTGCGTATTTGAATAGAATGAAGTGTTTTTCATCTTATACGAGCTGAAACGCGAGTGGGAAACGCAAATGTACGATTTCGGTATAAAGCGACTTTGCGTCCGATTGGGGCCTGTTTGGGTACTTGAAATGCATGAATCGTCCGCATTTGCATATAATGAAGTATTTTTCATCCAACAATACGAGCTGAAATGCCTACAGCGAGTGTGAAACTCAGATGTACGATTTCGGTATAAAGCGACTTTGCGTTCCATTGGGGCGTGCTTGGCTGCCCAATATGCATGAATCTTACGTATTTGTATAGAATGAAGTATTTTTCGTCTCATAATACGAACTGGAACCCATACAGCATGCGTAAAACTCGAATAAAGGAATTCGGTATAAGGCGACTATGCGTTCGTGTGGGACGTGTTTGGCTGCCCAAAATGCACGAATCTTGCATATTTGCATAGAATGAAGTATTTTTCATCTCAAAATACGAGCTGAAACGCATACAGCGAGTGTGAAACTCAGATGTACGATTTCGGTATAAAGCGACTTTGCGTTCCATTGGGGCGTGTTTGGGTGCCCAAAATGCATGAATCTTGCGTATTTGCAGAGAATAATGTGTTTTTCAATTTATAATACGAGCTGAAACGCGTACAGCGAGTGTGAAACTCAATTGTACGTCTTCGGTACGAAGCGATTTTGCTTTCGATTGGGGCGTGTTTAGCTGCTCAAAACGCATGAATCTTGCATATTTGTATAGAATGAAGTATTTTTCGTCTCATAATACGAGCTGGAACTCATACAGCATGCGTAAAACTCGAATAAAGGAATTCGGTATAAGGCGACTAAGCGTTCGTGTATGACGTGTTTGGCTGCCCAAAATGCATAAATCTTGCATATTTGCATAGAATGAATTTTTTTTCATCTCACAAAACGATCTGAAACGTCTACAGCGAGTGTGAAACTCAAATGTACGTTTTCGGTATGAAGCGACTTTGCTTTCGATTGGGGCGTGTTTGGCTACTCGAAATGCATGAGTGTTGCGTATTTGCATAGAATGAAGTGTTTTTCATCTCAAAATACGAACTGAAACGCCTGCAGCGAGTGTGAAACTCAATTGTACGTTTTCGGTATGAAGCGACTTTGCTTTCGATTGGGGCGTGTTTGGCTACTCGAAATGCATGAGTGTTGCGTATTTGAATAGAATGAAGTGTTTTTCATCTTATACGAGCTGAAACGCGAGTGGGAAACGCAAATGTACGATTTCGGTATAAAGCGACTTTGCGTCCGATTGGGGCCTGTTTGGGTACTTGAAATGCATGAATCGTCCGCATTTGCATATAATGAAGTATTTTTCATCCAACAATACGAGCTGAAATGCCTACAGCGAGTGTGAAACTCAGATGTACGATTTCGGTATAAAGCGATTTTGCGTTCCATTGGGGCGTGCTTGGCTGCCCAAAATGCATGAATCTTGCGTATTTGCATAGAATAAAGTGTTTTTCATCTGATAATACGAGCTGAAACGCCTACAGCGAGTGTGAAACTCAGATGTACGATTTCGGTATAAAGCGACTTTTCGTTCCATTCGGGCGTGCTTGGCTGCCCAAAATGCATGAATCTCGCGTATTTGCATAGAATAAAGTGTTTTTCATCTTATAATCCGAGCTGAAACGCCTACAGCGAGTGTGAAACTCAAATGTACGTTTTCGGTATGAAGCGACTTTGCTTTCGATTGGGGCCTGTTTGGGTACTCGAAATGCATGAATCTTCCGTATTTGCATAGAATGAAGTGTTTTTCATCTCAAAATACGAACTGAAACGCCTGCAGCGAGTGTGAAACTCAATTGTACGTTTTCGGTATGAAGCGACTTTGCTTTCGATTGGGGCGTGTTTGGCTACTCGAAATGCATGAGTGTTGCGTATTTGAATAGAATGAAGTGTTTTTCATCTTATACGAGCTGAAACGCGAGTGGGAAACGCAAATGTACGATTTCGGTATAAAGCGACTTTGCGTACGATTGGGGCCTGTTTGGGTACTTGAAATGCATGAATCGTCCGCATTTGCATATAATGAAGTATTTTTCATCCAACAATACGAGCTGAAATGCCTACAGCGAGTGTGAAACTCAGATGTACGATTTCGGTATAAAGCGACTTTGCGTTCCATTGGGGCGTGCTTGGCTGCCCAATATGCATGAATCTTACGTATTTGTATAGAATGAAGTATTTTTCGTCTCATAATACGAACTGGAACCCATACAGCATGCGTAAAACTCGAATAAAGGAATTCGGTATAAGGCGACTATGCGTTCGTGTGGGACGTGTTTGGCTGCCCAAAAATGCACGAATCTTGCATATTTGCATAGAATGGAGTTTTTTTCATCATATAATGCGAGCTGAAACGCGTACAGCAAGTGTGAAACTCAAATGTACGATTTCGGTATAAAGCGACTTTGCGTTCCATTGGGGCGTGTTTGGCTGACAAAATGCATGAATCTTGCGTATTTGCATAGAATAAAGTGTTTTTCATCTTATAATACGAGCTGAAACGCCTACAGCGAGAGTGAAACTGAAATGTACGTTTTCGGTATGAAACGACTTTGCTTTCGATTGGGGCCTGTTTGGGTACTCGAAATGCATGAATCTTCCGTATTTTCATAGAATGAAGTGTTTTTCATCTCAAAATACGAATTGAAACGCCTATAGCGAGTGTGAAACTCAAATGTACGATATCGGTATAAAGCTACTTTGCGTTCGATTGGGGCTTGTTTGGCTGCTCAAAACGCCTGAATCTTGCGTATTTGTATAGTATGAAGTCTCTTTCATTTCATAATACGAGCTGGAACGCATACAGCGAGCGTAAAACTCGAGTAAACGAATTCGGTATAAGGCGACTTTTTGTTCCTTTGGGACGTGTTTGGGTTCTCAAAATGCCTGAATCTTGCATGATTGCATAGAATGAAGTATTTTTCATCTCAAAATACGAGCTGAAACGCATACAGCGAGTGTGAAACTCAGATGTACGATTTCGGTATAAAGCGACTTTGCGTTCCATTGGGGCGTGTTTGGGTGCCCAAAATGCATGAATCTTGCGTATTTGCAGAGAATAATGTGTTTTTCAATTTATAATACGAGCTGAAACGCGTACAGCGAGTGTGAAACTCAATTGTACGTCTTCGGTACGAAGCGATTTTGCTTTCGATTGGGGCGTGTTTAGCTGCTCAAAACGCATGAATCTTGCATATTTGTATAGAATGAAGTATTTTTCGTCTCATAATACGAGCTGGAACTCATACAGCATGCGTAAAACTCGAATAAAGGAATTCGGTATAAGGCGACTAAGCGTTCGTGTATGACGTGTTTGGCTGCCCAAAATGCATAAATCTTGCATATTTGCATAGAATGAATTTTTTTTCATCTCACAAAACGATCTGAAACGTCTACAGCGAGTGTGAAACTCAAATGTACGTTTTCGGTATGAAGCGACTTTGCTTTCGATTGGGGCGTGTTTGGCTACTCGAAATGCATGAGTGTTGCGTATTTGCATAGAATGAAGTGTTTTTCATCTCAAAATACGAACTGAAACGCCTGCAGCGAGTGTGAAACTCAATTGTACGTTTTCGGTATGAAGCGACTTTGCTTTCGATTGGGGCGTGTTTGGCTACTCGAAATGCATGAGTGTTGCGTATTTGAATAGAATGAAGTGTTTTTCATCTTATACGAGCTGAAACGCGAGTGGGAAACGCAAATGTACGATTTCGGTATAAAGCGACTTTGCGTCCGATTGGGGCCTGTTTGGGTACTTGAAATGCATGAATCGTCCGCATTTGCATATAATGAAGTATTTTTCATCCAACAATACGAGCTGAAATGCCTACAGCGAGTGTGAAACTCAGATGTACGATTTCGGTATAAAGCGACTTTGCGTTCGATTGGGGCTTGTTTGGCTGCTCAAAACGCATGAATCTTGCGTATTTGCATAGAATAAAGTGTTTTTCATCTTATAATACGAGCTGAAACACCTACAGCGAGTGTGAAACTCAATTGTACGTTTTCGGTATGAATCGACTTTGCTTTCAATTGGGGCGTGTTTGTGTGCTCAAAATGCCTGAATCTTGCATTGTTGCATAGAATGACGTATTTTTCGTCTCATACGACGATCTGGAACTCATACAGCATGCGTAAAACACGAATAAAGGAATTCGGTAAGGGGCGACTATGCGTTCGTGTGGGACGTGTTTGGCTGCCCAAAATGCATGAATCTTTCCTATTTGCATAGAATGACGTTTTTTTCATCTTATAATACGAGCTGAAACACCTACAGCGAGTGTGAAACTCAAATGTACGTCTTCGGTACGAAGCGATTTTGCTTTCGATTGGGGCGTGTTTAGCTGCTCAAAACGCATGAATCTTTCATATTTGTATAGAATGAAGTATTTTTCGTCTCATAATACAAGCTGGAACTCATACAGCATGCGTAAAACTCGAATAAAGGAATTCGGTATAAGGCGACTAAGCGTTCGTGTATGACGTGTTTGGCTGCCCAAAATGCATGAATCTTGCATATTTGCATAGAATGAATTTTTTTTCATTTCACAAAACGATCTGAAACGTCTACAGCGAGTGTGAAACTCAAATGTACGTTTTCGGTATGAAGCGACTTTGCTTTCGATTGGGGCGTGTTTGGCTACTCGAAATGCATGAGTGTTGCGTATTTGCATAGAATGAAGTGTTTTTCATTTCAAAATACGAACTGAAACGCCTGCAGCGAGTGTGAAACTCAATTGTACGTTTTCGGTATGAAGCGACTTTGCTTTCGATTGGGGCGTGTTTGGCTACTCGAAATGCATGAGTGTTGCGTATTTGAATAGAATGAAGTGTTTTTCATCTTATACGAGCTGAAACGCGAGTGGGAAACGCAAATGTACGATTTCGGTATAAAGCGACTTTGCGTCCGATTGGGGCCTGTTTGGGTACTTGAAATGCATGAATCGTCCGCATTTGCATATAATGAAGTATTTTTCATCCAACAATACGAGCTGAAATGCCTACAGCGAGTGTGAAACTCAGATGTACGATTTCGGTATAAAGCGACTTTGCGTTCCATTGGGGCGTGCTTGGCTGCCCAATATGCATGAATCTTACGTATTTGTATAGAATGAAGTATTTTTCGTCTCATAATACGAACTGGAACCCATACAGCATGCGTAAAACTCGAATAAAGGAATTCGGTATAAGGCGACTATGCGTTCGTGTGGGACGTGTTTGGCTGCCCAAAATGCACGAATCTTGCATATTTGCATAGAATGGAGTTTTTTTCATCATATAATGCGAGCTGAAACGCGTACAGCAAGTGTGAAACTCAAATGTACGATTTCGGTATAAAGCGACTTTGCGTTCCATTGGGGCGTGTTTGGCTGACAAAATGCATAAATCTTGCGTATTTGCATAGAATAAAGTGTTTTTCATCTTATAATACGAGCTGAAACGCCTACAGTGAGAGTGAAACTGAAATGTACGTTTTCGGTATGAAACGACTTTGCTTTCGATTGGGGCCTGTTTGGGTACTCGAAATGCATGAATCTTGCGTATTTGCATAGAATGAAGTGTTTTTCATCTCAAAATACGAACTGAAACGCCTGCAGCGAGTGTGAAACTCAATTGTACGTTTTCGGTATGAAGCGACTTTGCTTTCGATTGGGGCGTGTTTGGCTACTCGAAATGCATGAGTGTTGCGTATTTGAATAGAATGAAGTGTTTTTCATCTTATACGAGCTGAAACGCGAGTGGGAAACGCAAATGTACGATTTCGGTATAAAGCGACTTTGCGTCCGATTGGGGCCTGTTTGGGTACTTGAAATGCATGAATCGTCCGCATTTGCATATAATGAAGTTGTTACGTCGCGGCTTTGATATTAATCGATTTATTCCCCTCTTTCGCAGGAATTTCTGAATTTTAACGTTTGAGCGACCGGTAGCTGGTTATATGAGGATGCTCCGTGTTTAAACCGGAATGTGCCGGTTAGGGATCGGAGCAGTACTGGATTTTGCGTGTCATTTCTCTTCGGGTTTTGCTTGTTTATTCGACTGTCGATCGATTGACTTACCTGATTTTTATGGATTTGGCAGGTGTTGAGCTGTCGGGCGTAGCGGGTTGAGAGTGCTAGGTGCCGATGATCAACTCTGGAGAGGAGGTGAGAGACCGCGTGTCCTCGTAAAACACCGTAGAAGCGTCAGAAATGTTGCCGTCTTCCTCGGTCTGTTCGATGGCAGGTCGAATCGTGCAGTCAGCCCGATCGTCGGGTTTAGTATTAGTAGAGATTGGTCGTCTTATATGTACTCGATGATTTTTTAGTGAGACGATGGACGTGATTGTCGGAACCTTCCTGACAGCAATCACGCTCGGATTATCGTTCGTATTGTCTGAAACCACTGGTTTCGGCGTAATATGTTTAAGAACTGGATTTAGGTTAGTCGGAGCACTCGTTTTCGGTTTATGCGACCCTAGTTTCAGAAAGACACATCTATTTTTCATGATGAACGTTATAAATGGTGATCAGTTCGCATTTTATTTGTCCCATAATTGTTGAGGTTGATAATATTGGAAAAGGGATTGCTTAAATTAATATCAGATCAAATTTTTATCGGACTTGGTTAAGTCTGATTTATATATAATCTGATTTTGGGGTAATCCTAGGTTTTATTCTAGTTAATTAATAATTAAAACGATTGCTTAAATTAATATCAGATCAAATTTTTATCAGACTTGGTTAAGTCTGATTTATATATAATCTGATTTTGGGTTAATCCTAGGGTTTTATTCTAGTTAATTGATAATTAAAACGATTGCTTAAATTAATATCAGATCAAATTTTTATCAGACTTGGTTAAGTCTGATTTATATATAATCTGATTTTGGGTTAAGCCTAGGTTTTTATTCTAGTTAATTAATAATTAATATTACGTCTAATCTTGTTAACGCTAGCTGAATCTAATTTTCATCAGACTCGGCTTTCGTCGAGACTGATTTTATAAGATTCACTTTAGCTTACCAAGTGAATCTATCTATCAGAACCGATGATTATCAGAACTGGTTTTCAAGATTCAATCTTATTTAAATGTATGCTTATGTGTATATACTTATATGTGTATATATATTTATAATAAAGCACTGGGTTTCGTGGTGGGAGATTATGTGAACTGATCCCAGATATATTTGTTCTCTTTTGATTTGTGTCACTGATTTACTTACGGCTTGAGAGAACTGCCTTCCAGGAATGATTTCTTAGGGTGTTGTTAAACTTTTATTAGTCGCAGCGGGTTTCGGTTTTCTTTGATATGCGACAAAAGTTTTACGCGGAGTTTACAAACGTAAGTACATTATTATTATAGTGATTATTGATATTGTATTTGGACTTTATTTATATTAAAATAAACACGAAATAATTGCGAACGATATTTTATACAGTGAAATACCGCCTGGTCGCAGCCAGGTATCAATCGCGAATTTATTTGAAATTAACAATTGCCTTAAGAGACTCTAAGTCTGAACTGACAATTAATTATTACGAGGAAAATACCGGATCGCGTGAGTCTCTTCGAGAGAACTCTTGGAGTCGACCGCCGGAGATGAGAGTCATAGAAGAACTGAAGATCCATGGTCCAGGCTCCCGCTTCGCGAATCTCCCGAGTCCGTGGCTGGTGGCGGGGAGGCCCTCGCGGATTCGCTCCGCTGCTCTGGCCAATGGTGCGCTGCCTACCGCGTACCGTCCCGTGGTGGGGCAGCAGCTCGCGTTAGCCGTACCGTCCCTTGAGTGGGGGCCGCCGTTGTCTCGCGGCAGCGCAATGAATGATGGTGGGGGAAGCCGCTCTCGGTACTGCTGCACCCGTGCTGTCCCCTGAAGTGGGGGCCGCCGTATTCTCGCGGCAGCGCAATGATTGATGGTGGGGCAGCCGCTCGTGGTACTGCTGTCCCTTGAAGTGGGGGCCGCCGTGTTCTCGCGGCGGCGCAATGAATGATGGTGGGGGCAGCCGCTCTCAGTACTGCTGCACCCGTGCTGTCCCCTGAAGTGGGGGCCGCCGTGTTCTCGCGGCAGCGCAATGAATGATGGTGGGGGCAGCCGCTCTCGGTACTACTGCACCCGTGCTGTCCCCTGAAGTGGGGGCCGCCTTTGTCCCACGGCAGCGCGATGGGCTATGGTGGGGGCCAAGCCGCGCATGGAGCCCTGTGCTGATGCAGCATCCCACGGGTCTGAGTCCCAACGGCCGGCGAGCTTCTCGGGATAGGCTTATCGGCGGCGATTCTCGGAGTTGTGTCGGAGCTGCGTCCGGTCTCGCGGTAGCTGCGCCGTTGATCGTGGTACTGCCTTTGTCCCACGGCTTTGCTTCTTGGAGAGCCGCTATCGGTGACGATTCTCGGAGTTGTGTCGGGACTGCGTCCGGTCTTATGCTTGCTTCTTATCGGTGGCGATTCCCGGAGCTTTGTCGGAGTCGCGTCCGGTCTTTCGCTCGCTTCACCCGATACGTTATTAAGTACGACTTATTTATTATTAATGCTAATTATTTAGACATCTAGGCCTGATCTACGACATAACAATGATTAATGTAATGCGTAATTATCCCCAAATCCCTGGGGTAAGTATGCGTATTATTACGTATGAATATTCGGTTAGATTTGTTGAATAGTAGTAATAAGGATTCGTCCTTTATGATATTGGAAACGCACCCATCCCGATATTTCGGATGGTGCGTATACTGTACTTGAAATAATAACTAATTATTGACAAATGTTATTTTAATACTTATAAATTTGATATCTGGTTGTTATAGTTTAATGCCATCCGATTATCATTTTACTGGTGATATTTGGGCGATGCGCGCATATTAAAGGTTTCTGATATTATTATTTATTATAACATTATTTGTTTATTGTTGAAAAAGAATGTATTTATTATTGTTTTGCTCCGTCAAGTGTCGTGTCTATTCGACAATCCGTCGTTGCGTATTTTTAGAATGTTCGAAATTTATTGTTTATAATTTTATTTATTGTTAGTGATGTTAATGGTTTATTAATTTGAGCCGTCGAGTGTCGCTTCTCATACGACACTCCGGCGTGTTTAGCGTGTTCGAAATTGTTTGTTTATAATTTATTTATTATTAATAATGTTAATTTATTATTAACTTGAGCCGTCGAGTGTCACTTCTCCAACGACACTCCGGCGTTGTTTGAAAAGAAAGAGAACTATTTTGAAATTATTTATTAACAATTAAATTTATTATTAATAATATTTATTTACTGTAAGTCGATTGTTTATCGCGTTCTTAGTCCTCATGGCAATTTTGATCCAATTCGCGCTTTCCGTTCGCGCTAGGGAGTTAATTTACGATTTTTCCAAGGTCACGTCCCTTTTCTCAAAAACTACTCGCAGTGTCTCAGGACTTCGTCGGAAAGGTGAAACATCGTAGGGGTTTGTTATTTGTGACGATTATCCCCTTCTGCTAGCGTGCTCAGATTTTGCAAAGGAGTTCGTATATGTTTTTTATTGTTTCCCAAAGTTTTTACTAAATTTTCTAGATTTCGCGTGCGGCTATTCACAAAATCGCTCGCAGCGTCTCTGGACTTCGTCAGAAAGTGAAAACACAAAATTCTTTATTGTTCATGAGGATTTTCCCTCTCTTATGGCGTGCTCAGATTCTGCGAAAACGTTTCGCTTGTATTTTTTATTTGCGTTCGAAGTTTAATATTTTCCTCGGACTTTACCTGTGACGTTTATGGTTGTTTATTATTGCCGAATGGTACTTTTATGGGGGTGTTCCGGTTAGTTTGTGTCGAGAGTATGTTTTTAAAGTCATTTTGTTCAAAATTGTATTTTTATTATTGTTTGTTATGTTTTTGGCTACGTTATTGTTTTATTGCTGGTCAGAGCTGCGAATTTTCCTGGTGGTACGAATACATGCGGGTTATTTAGAAAATTATTGTATTATCGGTTGATACGCTACGGTGTACTATCGTGAATATTATTTTATGATAATACCTATTGTATTGATATTATGCGACGATTCTGTCGTCGTAGTATTGTGACTTATTATCTAGGTTTATGTGTGTCTCGCTTCCGTATTTATTATTTCAGTGTTCCCGAGAATAAAGTAAATCGAAAAAAAAATTGTGTGTGTGTCGGTTACTTATTCTGGTGCTGAAGTGACCCAGGACGTGACAAAGTATTTTTCATCCAACAATACGAGCTGAAATGCCTACAGCGAGTGTGAAACTCAGATGTACGATTTCGGTATAAAGCGACTTTGCGTTCCATTGGGGCGTGCTTGGCTGCCCAATATGCATGAATCTTACGTATTTGTATAGAATGAAGTATTTTTCGTCTCATAATACGAACTGGAACCCATACAGCATGCGTAAAACTCGAATAAAGGAATTCGGTATAAGGCGACTATGCGTTCGTGTGGGACGTGTTTGGCTGCCCAAAATGCACGAATCTTGCATATTTGCATAGAATGAAGTATTTTTCATCTCAAAATACGAGCTGAAACGCATACAGCGAGTGTGAAACTCAGATGTACGTTTTCGGTATGAAGCGACTTTGCTTTCGATTGGGGCGTGTTTGGCTACTCGAAATGCATGAGTGTTGCGTATTTGCATAGAATGAAGTGTTTTTCATCTCAAAATACGAACTGAAACGCCTGCAGCGAGTGTGAAACTCAATTGTACGTTTTCGGTATGAAGCGACTTTGCTTTCGATTGGGGCGTGTTTGGCTACTCGAAATGCATGAGTGTTGCGTATTTGAATAGAATGAAGTGTTTTTCATCTTATACGAGCTGAAACGCGAGTGGGAAACGCAAATGTACGATTTCGGTATAAAGCGACTTTGCGTCCGATTGGGGCCTGTTTGGGTACTTGAAATGCATGAATCGTCCGCATTTGCATATAATGAAGTATTTTTCATCCAACAATACGAGCTGAAATGCCTACAGCGAGTGTGAAACTCAGATGTACGATTTCGGTATAAAGCGATTTTGCGTTCCATTGGGGCGTGCTTGGCTGCCCAAAATGCATGAATCTTGCGTATTTGCATAGAATAAAGTGTTTTTCATCTGATAATACGAGCTGAAACGCCTACAGCGAGTGTGAAACTCAGATGTACGATTTCGGTATAAAGCGACTTTTCGTTCCATTCGGGCGTGCTTGGCTGCCCAAAATGCATGAATCTCGCGTATTTGCATAGAATAAAGTGTTTTTCATCTTATAATCCGAGCTGAAACGCCTACAGCGAGTGTGAAACTCAAATGTACGTTTTCGGTATGAAGCGACTTTGCTTTCGATTGGGGCCTGTTTGGGTACTCGAAATGCATGAATCTTCCGTATTTGCATAGAATGAAGTGTTTTTCATCTCAAAATACGAACTGAAACGCCTGCAGCGAGTGTGAAACTCAATTGTACGTTTTCGGTATGAAGCGACTTTGCTTTCGATTGGGGCGTGTTTGGCTACTCGAAATGCATGAGTGTTGCGTATTTGAATAGAATGAAGTGTTTTTCATCTTATACGAGCTGAAACGCGAGTGGGAAACGCAAATGTACGATTTCGGTATAAAGCGACTTTGCGTCCGATTGGGGCCTGTTTGGGTACTTGAAATGCATGAATCGTCCGCATTTGCATGTAATGAAGTATTTTTCATCCAACAATACGAGCTGAAATGCCTACAGCGAGTGTGAAACTCAGATGTACGATTTCGGTATAAAGCGACTTTGCGTTCCATTGGGGCGTGCTTGGCTGCCCAATATGCATGAATCTTACGTATTTGTATAGAATGAAGTATTTTTCGTCTCATAATACGAACTGGAACCCATACAGCATGCGTAAAACTCGAATAAAGGAATTCGGTATAAGGCGACTATGCGTTCGTGTGGGACGTGTTTGACTGCCCAAAAATGCACGAATCTTGCATATTTGCATAGAATGGAGTTTTTTTCATCATATAATGCGAGCTGAAACGCGTACAGCAAGTGTGAAACTCAAATGTACGATATCGGTATAAAGCTACTTTGCGTTCGATTGGGGCTTGTTTGGCTGCTCAAAACGCATGAATCTTGCGTATTTGCATAGAATAAAGTGTTTTTCATCTTATAATACGAGCTGAAACACCTACAGCGAGTGTGAAACTCAATTGTACGTTTTCGGTATGAAGCGACTTTGCTTTCGATTGGGGCCTGTTTGGGTACTCGAAATGCATGAATCTTCCGTATTTGCATAGAATGAAGTGTTTTTCATCTCAAAATACGAACTGAAACGCCTGCAGCGAGTGTGAAACTCAATTGTACGTTTTCGGTATGAAGCGACTTTGCTTTCGATTGGGGCGTGTTTGGCTACTCGAAATGCATGAGTGTTGCGTATTTGAATAGAATGAAGTGTTTTTCATCTTATACGAGCTGAAACGCGAGTGGGAAACGCAAATGTACGATTTCGGTATAAAGCGACTTTGCGTCCGATTGGGGCCTGTTTGGGTACTTGAAATGCATGAATCGTCCGCATTTGCATATAATGAAGTATTTTTCATCCAACAATACGAGCTGAAATGCCTACAGCGAGTGTGAAACTCAGATGTACGATTTCGGTATAAAGCGACTTTGCGTTCCATTGGGGCGTGCTTGGCTGCCCAATATGCATGAATCTTACGTATTTGTATAGAATGAAGTATTTTTCGTCTCATAATACGAACTGGAACCCATACAGCATGCGTAAAACTCGAATAAAGGAATTCGGTATAAGGCGACTATGCGTTCGTGTGGGACGTGTTTGGCTGCCCAAAAATGCACGAATCTTGCATATTTGCATAGGAATGGAGTTTTTTTCATCATATAATGCGAGCTGAAACGCGTACAGCAAGTGTGAAACTCAAATGTACGATTTCGGTATAAAGCGACTTTGCGTTCCATTGGGGCGTGTTTGGCTGACAAAATGCATGAATCTTGCGTATTTGCATAGAATAAAGTGTTTTTCATCTTATAATACGAGCTGAAACGCCTACAGCGAGAGTGAAACTGAAATGTACTTTTTCGGTATGAAACGACTTTGCTTTCGATTGGGGCCTGTTTGGGTACTCGAAATGCATGAATCTTCCGTATTTTCATAGAATGAAGTGTTTTTCATCTCAAAATACGAATTGAAACGCCTATAGCGAGTGTGAAACTCAAATGTACGATATCGGTATAAAGCTACTTTGCGTTCGATTGGGGCTTGTTTGGCTGCTCAAAACGCCTGAATCTTGCGTATTTGTATAGTATGAAGTCTCTTTCATTTCATAATACGAGCTGGAACGCATACAGCGAGCGTAAAACTCGAGTAAACGAATTCGGTATAAGGCGACTTTTTGTTCCTTTGGGACGTGTTTGGGTTCTCAAAATGCCTGAATCTTGCATGATTGCATAGAATGAAGTATTTTTCATCTCAAAATACGAGCTGAAACGCATACAGCGAGTGTGAAACTCAGATGTACGATTTCGGTATAAAGCGACTTTGCGTTCCATTGGGGCGTGTTTGGGTGCCCAAAATGCATGAATCTTGCGTATTTGCAGAGAATAATGTGTTTTTCAATTTATAATACGAGCTGAAACGCGTACAGCGAGTGTGAAACTCAATTGTACGTCTTCGGTACGAAGCGATTTTGCTTTCGATTGGGGCGTGTTTAGCTGCTCAAAACGCATGAATCTTGCATATTTGTATAGAATGAAGTATTTTTCGTCTCATAATACGAGCTGGAACTCATACAGCATGCGTAAAACTCGAATAAAGGAATTCGGTATAAGGCGACTAAGCGTTCGTGTATGACGTGTTTGGCTGCCCAAAATGCATAAATCTTGCATATTTGCATAGAATGAATTTTTTTTCATCTCACAAAACGATCTGAAACGTCTACAGCGAGTGTGAAACTCAAATGTACGTTTTCGGTATGAAGCGACTTTGCTTTCGATTGGGGCGTGTTTGGCTACTCGAAATGCATGAGTGTTGCGTATTTGCATAGAATGAAGTGTTTTTCATCTCAAAATACGAACTGAAACGCCTGCAGCGAGTGTGAAACTTAATTGTACGTTTTCGGTATGAAGCGAGTTTGCTTTCGATTGGGGCGTGTTTGGCTACTCGAAATGCATGAGTGTTGCGTATTTGAATAGAATGAAGTGTTTTTCATCTTATACGAGCTGAAACGCGAGTGGGAAACGCAAATGTACGATTTCGGTATAAAGCGACTTTGCGTCCGATTGGGGCCTGTTTGGGTACTTGAAATGCATGAATCGTCCGCATTTGCATATAATGAAGTATTTTTCATCCAACAATACGAGCTGAAATGCCTACAGCGAGTGTGAAACTCAGATGTACGATTTCGGTATAAAGCGACTTTGCGTTCCATTGGGGCGTGCTTGGCTGCCCAAAATGCATGAATCTTGCGTATTTGCATAGAATAAAGTGTTTTTCATCTGATAATACGAGCTGAAACGCCTACAGCGAGTGTGAAACTCAGATGTACGATTTCGGTATAAAGCGACTTTGCGTCCGATTGGGGCCTGTTTGGGTACTTGAAATGCATTAATCGTCCGCATTTGCATATAATGAAGTATTTTTCATCCAACAATACGAGCTGAAATCCCTACAGCGAGTGTGAAACTCAGATGTACGATTTCGGTATAAAGCGACTTTTCGTTCCATTGGGGCGTGCTTGGCTGCCCAAAATGCATGAATCTCGCGTATTTGCATAGAATAAAGTGTTTTTCATCTTATAATACGAGCTGAAACGCCTACAGCGAGTGTGAAACTCAAATGTACGTTTTCGGTATGAAGCGACTTTGCTTTCGATTGCGGCCTGTTTGGGTACTCGAAATGCATGAATCTTCCGTATTTGCATAGAATGAAGTGTTTTTCATCTCAAAATACGAACTGAAACGCCTGCAGCGAGTGTGAAACTCAATTGTACGTTTTCGGTATGATGCGACTTTGCTTTCGATTGGGGCTTGTTTGGGTACTCGAAATGCATGAATCTTCCGTATTTGCATAGAATGAAGTGTTTTTCATCTCAAAATACGAACTGAAACGACTACAGCGAGTGTGAAACTCAATTGTACGATATCGGTATAAAGCTACTTTGCGTTCGATTGGGGCTTGTTTGGCTGCTCAAAACGCATGAATCTTGCGTATTTGCATAGAATAAAGTGTTTTTCATCTTATAATACGAGCTGAAACACCTACAGCGAGTGTGAAACTCAATTGTACGTTTTCGGTATGAATCGACTTTGCTTTCAATCGGGGCGTGTTTGTGTGCTCAAAATGCCTGAATCTTGCATTGTTGCATAGAATGACGTATTTTTCGTCTCATACGACGATCTGGAACTCATACAGCATGCGTAAAACACGAATAAAGGAATTCGGTAAGGGGCGACTATGCGTTCGTGTGGGACGTGTTTGGCTGCCCAAAATGCATGAATCTTTCCTATTTGCATAGAATGACGTTTTTTTCATCTTATAATACGAGCTGAAACACCTACAGCGAGTGTGAAACTCAAATGTACGTCTTCGGTACGAAGCGATTTTGCTTTCGATTGGGGCGTGTTTAGCTGCTCAAAACGCATGAATCTTTCATATTTGTATAGAATGAAGTATTTTTCGTCTCATAATACGAGCTGGAACTCATACAGCATGCGTAAAACTCGAATAAAGGAATTCGGTATAAGGCGACTAAGCGTTCGTGTATGACGTGTTTGGCTGCCCAAAATGCATGAATCTTGCATATTTGCATAGAATGAATTTTTTTTCATTTCACAAAACGATCTGAAACGTCTACAGCGAGTGTGAAACTCAAATGTACGTTTTCGGGATGAAGCGACTTTGCTTTCGATTGGGGCGTGTTTGGCTACTCGAAATGCATGAGTGTTGCGTATTTGCATAGAATGAAGTGTTTTTCATCTCAAAATACGAACTGAAACGCCTGCAGCGAGTGTGAAACTCAATTGTACGTTTTCGGTATGAAGCGACTTTGCTTTCGATTGGGGCGTGTTTGGCTACTCGAAATGCATGAGTGTTGCGTATTTGAATAGAATGAAGTGTTTTTCATCTTATACGAGCTGAAACGCGAGTGGGAAACGCAAATGTACGATTTCGGTATAAAGCGACTTTGCGTCCGATTGGGGCCTGTTTGGGTACTTGAAATGCATGAATCGTCCGCATTTGCATATAATGAAGTATTTTTCATCCAACAATACGAGCTGAAATGCCTACAGCGAGTGTGAAACTCAGATGTACGATTTCGGTATAAAGCGACTTTGCGTTCCATTGGGGCGTGCTTGGCGGCTGCCCAATATGCATGAATCTTACGTATTTGTATAGAATGAAGTATTTTTCGTCTCATAATACGAACTGGAAACCATACAGCATGCGTAAAACTCGAATAAAGGAATTCGGTATAAGGCGACTATGCGTTCGTGTGGGACGTGTTTGGCTGCCCAAAATGCACGAATCTTGCATATTTGCATAGAATGGAGTTTTTTCATCATATAATGCGAGCTGAAACGCGTACAGCAAGTGTGAAACTCAAATGTACGATTTCGGTATAAAGCGACTTTGCGTTCCATTGGGGCGTGTTTGGCTGACAAAATGCATGAATCTTGCGTATTTGCATAGAATAAAGTGTTTTTCATCTTATAATACGAGCTGAAACGCCTACAGCGAGAGTGAAACTGAAATGTACGTTTTCGGTATGAAACGACTTTGCTTTCGATTGGGGCCTGTTTGGGTACTCGAAATGCATGAATCTTGCGTATTTTCATAGAATGAAGTGTTTTTCATCTCAAAATACGAATTGAAACGCCTGCAGCGAGTGTGAAACTCAAATGTACGTTTTCGGTATGAAGCGACTTTGCTTTCGATTGGGGCGTGTTTGGCTACTCGAAATGCATGAGTGTTGCGTATTTGCATAGAATGAAGTGTTTTTCATCTCAAAATACGAACTGAAACGCCTGCAGCGAGTGTGAAACTCAATTGTACGTTTTCGGTATGAAGCGACTTTGCTTTCGATTGGGGCGTGTTTGGCTACTCGAAATGCATGAGTGTTGCGTATTTGAATAGAATGAAGTGTTTTTCATCTTATACGAGCTGAAACGCGAGTGGGAAACGCAAATGTACGATTTCGGTATAAAGCGACTTTGCGTCCGATTGGGGCCTGTTTGGGTACTTGAAATGCATGAATCGTCCGCATTTGCATATAATGAAGTATTTTTCATCCAACAATACGAGCTGAAATGCCTACAGCGAGTGTGAAACTCAGATGTACGATTTCGGTATAAAGCGACTTTGCGTTCCATTGGGGCGTGCTTGGCTGCCCAAAATGCATGAATCTTGCGTATTTGCATAGAATAAAGTGTTTTTCATCTGATAATACGAGCTGAAACGCCTACAGCGAGTGTGAAACTCAGATGTACGATTTCGGTATAAAGCGACTTTTCGTTCCATTCGGGCGTGCTTGGCTGCCCAAAATGCATGAATCTCGCGTATTTGCATAGAATAAAGTGTTTTTCATCTTATAATCCGAGCTGAAACGCCTACAGCGAGTGTGAAACTCAAATGTACGTTTTCGGTATGAAGCGACTTTGCTTTCGATTGGGGCCTGTTTGGGTACTCGAAATGCATGAATCTTCCGTATTTGCATAGAATGAAGTGTTTTTCATCTCAAAATACGAACTGAAACGCCTGCAGCGAGTGTGAAACTCAATTGTACGTTTTCGGTATGAAGCGACTTTGCTTTCGATTGGGGCGTGTTTGGCTACTCGAAATGCATGAGTGTTGCGTATTTGAATAGAATGAAGTGTTTTTCATCTTATACGAGCTGAAACGCGAGTGGGAAACGCAAATGTACGATTTCGGTATAAAGCGACTTTGCGTCCGATTGGGGCCTGTTTGGGTACTTGAAATGCATGAATCGTCCGCATTTGCATATAATGAAGTATTTTTCATCCAACAATACGAGCTGAAATGCCTACAGCGAGTGTGAAACTCAGATGTACGATTTCGGTATAAAGCGATTTTGCGTTCCATTGGGGCGTGCTTGGCTGCCCAAAATGCATGAATCTTGCGTATTTGCATAGAATAAAGTGTTTTTCATCTGATAATACGAGCTGAAACGCCTACAGCGAGTGTGAAACTCAGATGTACGATTTCGGTATAAAGCGACTTTTCGTTCCATTCGGGCGTGCTTGGCTGCCCAAAATGCATGAATCTCGCGTATTTGCATAGAATAAAGTGTTTTTCATCTTATAATCCGAGCTGAAACGCCTACAGCGAGTGTGAAACTCAAATGTACGTTTTCGGTATGAAGCGACTTTGCTTTCGATTGGGGCCTGTTTGGGTACTCGAAATGCATGAATCTTCCGTATTTGCATAGAATGAAGTGTTTTTCATCTCAAAATACGAACTGAAACGCCTGCAGCGAGTGTGAAACTCAATTGTACGTTTTCGGTATGAAGCGACTTTGCTTTCGATTGGGGCGTGTTTGGCTACTCGAAATGCATGAGTGTTGCGTATTTGAATAGAATGAAGTGTTTTTCATCTTATACGAGCTGAAACGCGAGTGGGAAACGCAAATGTACGATTTCGGTATAAAGCGACTTTGCGTCCGATTGGGGCCTGTTTGGGTACTTGAAATGCATGAATCGTCCGCATTTGCATGTAATGAAGTATTTTTCATCCAACAATACGAGCTGAAATGCCTACAGCGAGTGTGAAACTCAGATGTACGATTTCGGTATAAAACGACTTTGCGTTCCATTGGGGCGTGCTTGGCTGCCCAATATGCATGAATCTTACGTATTTGTATAGAATGAAGTATTTTTCGTCTCATAATACGAACTGGAACCCATACAGCATGCGTAAAACTCGAATAAAGGAATTCGGTATAAGGCGACTATGCGTTCGTGTGGGACGTGTTTGGCTGCCCAAAAATGCACGAATCTTGCATATTTGCATAGAATGGAGTTTTTTTCATCATATAATGCGAGCTGAAACGCGTACAGCAAGTGTGAAACTCAAATGTACGATATCGGTATAAAGCTACTTTGCGTTCGATTGGGGCTTGTTTGGCTGCTCAAAACGCATGAATCTTGCGTATTTGCATAGAATAAAGTGTTTTTACTTATAATACGAGCTGAAACACCTACAGCGAGTGTGAAACTCAATTGTACGTTTTCGGTATGAAGCGACTTTGCTTTCGATTGGGGCCTGTTTGGGTACTCGAAATGCATGAATCTTCCGTATTTGCATAGAATGAAGTGTTTTTCATCTCAAAATACGAACTGAAACGCCTGCAGCGAGTGTGAAACTCAATTGTACGTTTTCGGTATGAAGCGACTTTGCTTTCGATTGGGGCGTGTTTGGCTACTCGAAATGCATGAGTGTTGCGTATTTGAATAGAATGAAGTGTTTTTCATCTTATACGAGCTGAAACGCGAGTGGGAAACGCAAATGTACGATTTCGGTATAAAGCGACTTTGCGTCCGATTGGGGCCTGTTTGGGTACTTGAAATGCATGAATCGTCCGCATTTGCATATAATGAAGTATTTTTCATCCAACAATACGAGCTGAAATGCCTACAGCGAGTGTGAAACTCAGATGTACGATTTCGGTATAAAGCGACTTTGCGTTCCATTGGGGCGTGCTTGGCTGCCCAATATGCATGAATCTTACGTATTTGTATAGAATGAAGTATTTTTCGTCTCATAATACGAACTGGAACCCATACAGCATGCGTAAAACTCGAATAAAGGAATTCGGTATAAGGCGACTATGCGTTCGTGTGGGACGTGTTTGGCTGCCCAAAAATGCACGAATCTTGCATATTTGCATAGGAATGGAGTTTTTTTCATCATATAATGCGAGCTGAAACGCGTACAGCAAGTGTGAAACTCAAATGTACGATTTCGGTATAAAGCGACTTTGCGTTCCATTGGGGCGTGTTTGGCTGACAAAATGCATGAATCTTGCGTATTTGCATAGAATAAAGTGTTTTTCATCTTATAATACGAGCTGAAACGCCTACAGCGAGAGTGAAACTGAAATGTACTTTTTCGGTATGAAACGACTTTGCTTTCGATTGGGGCCTGTTTGGGTACTCGAAATGCATGAATCTTCCGTATTTTCATAGAATGAAGTGTTTTTCATCTCAAAATACGAATTGAAACGCCTATAGCGAGTGTGAAACTCAAATGTACGATATCGGTATAAAGCTACTTTGCGTTCGATTGGGGCTTGTTTGGCTGCTCAAAACGCCTGAATCTTGCGTATTTGTATAGTATGAAGTCTCTTTCATTTCATAATACGAGCTGGAACGCATACAGCGAGCGTAAAACTCGAGTAAACGAATTCGGTATAAGGCGACTTTTTGTTCCTTTGGGACGTGTTTGGGTTCTCAAAATGCCTGAATCTTGCATGATTGCATAGAATGAAGTATTTTTCATCTCAAAATACGAGCTGAAACGCATACAGCGAGTGTGAAACTCAGATGTACGATTTCGGTATAAAGCGACTTTGCGTTCCATTGGGGCGTGTTTGGGTGCCCAAAATGCATGAATCTTGCGTATTTGCAGAGAATAATGTGTTTTTCAATTTATAATACGAGCTGAAACGCGTACAGCGAGTGTGAAACTCAATTGTACGTCTTCGGTACGAAGCGATTTTGCTTTCGATTGGGGCGTGTTTAGCTGCTCAAAACGCATGAATCTTGCATATTTGTATAGAATGAAGTATTTTTCGTCTCATAATACGAGCTGGAACTCATACAGCATGCGTAAAACTCGAATAAAGGAATTCGGTATAAGGCGACTAAGCGTTCGTGTATGACGTGTTTGGCTGCCCAAAATGCATAAATCTTGCATATTTGCATAGAATGAATTTTTTTTCATCTCACAAAACGATCTGAAACGTCTACAGCGAGTGTGAAACTCAAATGTACGTTTTCGGTATGAAGCGACTTTGCTTTCGATTGGGGCGTGTTTGGCTACTCGAAATGCATGAGTGTTGCGTATTTGCATAGAATGAAGTGTTTTTCATCTCAAAATACGAACTGAAACGCCTGCAGCGAGTGTGAAACTTAATTGTACGATTTCGGTATAAAGCGACTTTGCGTTCCATTGGGGCGTGCTTGGCTGCCCAAAATGCATGAATCTTGCGTATTTGCATAGAATAAAGTGTTTTTCATCTGATAATACGAGCTGAAACGCCTACAGCGAGTGTGAAACTCAGATGTACGATTTCGGTATAAAGCGACTTTTCGTTCCATTCGGGCGTGCTTGGCTGCCCAAAATGCATGAATCTCGCGTATTTGCATAGAATAAAGTGTTTTTCATCTTATAATCCGAGCTGAAACGCCTACAGCGAGTGTGAAACTCAAATGTACGTTTTCGGTATGAAGCGACTTTGCTTTCGATTGGGGCCTGTTTGGGTACTCGAAATGCATGAATCTTCCGTATTTGCATAGAATGAAGTGTTTTTCATCTCAAAATACGAACTGAAACGCCTGCAGCGAGTGTGAAACTCAATTGTACGTTTTCGGTATGAAGCGACTTTGCTTTCGATTGGGGCGTGTTTGGCTACTCGAAATGCATGAGTGTTGCGTATTTGAATAGAATGAAGTGTTTTTCATCTTATACGAGCTGAAACGCGAGTGGGAAACGCAAATGTACGATTTCGGTATAAAGCGACTTTGCGTCCGATTGGGGCCTGTTTGGGTACTTGAAATGCATGAATCGTCCGCATTTGCATGTAATGAAGTATTTTTCATCCAACAATACGAGCTGAAATGCCTACAGCGAGTGTGAAACTCAGATGTACGATTTCGGTATAAAGCGACTTTGCGTTCCATTGGGGCGTGCTTGGCTGCCCAATATGCATGAATCTTACGTATTTGTATAGAATGAAGTATTTTTCGTCTCATAATACGAACTGGAACCCATACAGCATGCGTAAAACTCGAATAAAGGAATTCGGTATAAGGCGACTATGCGTTCGTGTGGGACGTGTTTGGCTGCCCAAAAATGCACGAATCTTGCATATTTGCATAGAATGGAGTTTTTTTCATCATATAATGCGAGCTGAAACGCGTACAGCAAGTGTGAAACTCAAATGTACGATATCGGTATAAAGCTACTTTGCGTTCGATTGGGGCTTGTTTGGCTGCTCAAAACGCATGAATCTTGCGTATTTGCATAGAATAAAGTGTTTTTCATCTTATAATACGAGCTGAAACACCTACAGCGAGTGTGAAACTCAATTGTACGTTTTCGGTATGAAGCGACTTTGCTTTCGATTGGGGCCTGTTTGGGTACTCGAAATGCATGAATCTTCCGTATTTGCATAGAATGAAGTGTTTTTCATCTCAAAATACGAACTGAAACGCCTGCAGCGAGTGTGAAACTCAATTGTACGTTTTCGGTATGAAGCGACTTTGCTTTCGATTGGGGCGTGTTTGGCTACTCGAAATGCATGAGTGTTGCGTATTTGAATAGAATGAAGTGTTTTTCATCTTATACGAGCTGAAACGCGAGTGGGAAACGCAAATGTACGATTTCGGTATAAAGCGACTTTGCGTCCGATTGGGGCCTGTTTGGGTACTTGAAATGCATGAATCGTCCGCATTTGCATATAATGAAGTATTTTTCATCCAACAATACGAGCTGAAATGCCTACAGCGAGTGTGAAACTCAGATGTACGATTTCGGTATAAAGCGACTTTGCGTTCCATTGGGGCGTGCTTGGCTGCCCAATATGCATGAATCTTACGTATTTGTATAGAATGAAGTATTTTTCGTCTCATAATACGAACTGGAACCCATACAGCATGCGTAAAACTCGAATAAAGGAATTCGGTATAAGGCGACTATGCGTTCGTGTGGGACGTGTTTGGCTGCCCAAAAATGCACGAATCTTGCATATTTGCATAGGAATGGAGTTTTTTTCATCATATAATGCGAGCTGAAACGCGTACAGCAAGTGTGAAACTCAAATGTACGATTTCGGTATAAAGCGACTTTGCGTTCCATTGGGGCGTGTTTGGCTGACAAAATGCATGAATCTTGCGTATTTGCATAGAATAAAGTGTTTTTCATCTTATAATACGAGCTGAAACGCCTACAGCGAGAGTGAAACTGAAATGTACTTTTTCGGTATGAAACGACTTTGCTTTCGATTGGGGCCTGTTTGGGTACTCGAAATGCATGAATCTTCCGTATTTTCATAGAATGAAGTGTTTTTCATCTCAAAATACGAATTGAAACGCCTATAGCGAGTGTGAAACTCAAATGTACGATATCGGTATAAAGCTACTTTGCGTTCGATTGGGGCTTGTTTGGCTGCTCAAAACGCCTGAATCTTGCGTATTTGTATAGTATGAAGTCTCTTTCATTTCATAATACGAGCTGGAACGCATACAGCGAGCGTAAAACTCGAGTAAACGAATTCGGTATAAGGCGACTTTTTGTTCCTTTGGGACGTGTTTGGGTTCTCAAAATGCCTGAATCTTGCATGATTGCATAGAATGAAGTATTTTTCATCTCAAAATACGAGCTGAAACGCATACAGCGAGTGTGAAACTCAGATGTACGATTTCGGTATAAAGCGACTTTGCGTTCCATTGGGGCGTGTTTGGGTGCCCAAAATGCATGAATCTTGCGTATTTGCAGAGAATAATGTGTTTTTCAATTTATAATACGAGCTGAAACGCGTACAGCGAGTGTGAAACTCAATTGTACGTCTTCGGTACGAAGCGATTTTGCTTTCGATTGGGGCGTGTTTAGCTGCTCAAAACGCATGAATCTTGCATATTTGTATAGAATGAAGTATTTTTCGTCTCATAATACGAGCTGGAACTCATACAGCATGCGTAAAACTCGAATAAAGGAATTCGGTATAAGGCGACTAAGCGTTCGTGTATGACGTGTTTGGCTGCCCAAAATGCATAAATCTTGCATATTTGCATAGGAATGGAGTTTTTTTCATCATATAATGCGAGCTGAAACGCGTACAGCAAGTGTGAAACTCAAATGTACGATTTCGGTATAAAGCGACTTTGCGTTCCATTGGGGCGTGTTTGGCTGACAAAATGCATGAATCTTGCGTATTTGCATAGAATAAAGTGTTTTTCATCTTATAATACGAGCTGAAACGCCTACAGCGAGAGTGAAACTGAAATGTACTTTTTCGGTATGAAACGACTTTGCTTTCGATTGGGGCCTGTTTGGGTACTCGAAATGCATGAATCTTCCGTATTTTCATAGAATGAAGTGTTTTTCATCTCAAAATACGAATTGAAACGCCTATAGCGAGTGTGAAACTCAAATGTACGATATCGGTATAAAGCTACTTTGCGTTCGATTGGGGCTTGTTTGGCTGCTCAAAACGCCTGAATCTTGCGTATTTGTATAGTATGAAGTCTCTTTCATTTCATAATACGAGCTGGAACGCATACAGCGAGCGTAAAACTCGAGTAAACGAATTCGGTATAAGGCGACTTTTTGTTCCTTTGGGACGTGTTTGGGTTCTCAAAATGCCTGAATCTTGCATGATTGCATAGAATGAAGTATTTTTCATCTCAAAATACGAGCTGAAACGCATACAGCGAGTGTGAAACTCAGATGTACGATTTCGGTATAAAGCGACTTTGCGTTCCATTGGGGCGTGTTTGGGTGCCCAAAATGCATGAATCTTGCGTATTTGCAGAGAATAATGTGTTTTTCAATTTATAATACGAGCTGAAACGCGTACAGCGAGTGTGAAACTCAATTGTACGTCTTCGGTACGAAGCGATTTTGCTTTCGATTGGGGCGTGTTTAGCTGCTCAAAACGCATGAATCTTGCATATTTGTATAGAATGAAGTATTTTTCGTCTCATAATACGAGCTGGAACTCATACAGCATGCGTAAAACTCGAATAAAGGAATTCGGTATAAGGCGACTAAGCGTTCGTGTATGACGTGTTTGGCTGCCCAAAATGCATAAATCTTGCATATTTGCATAGAATGAATTTTTTTTCATCTCACAAAACGATCTGAAACGTCTACAGCGAGTGTGAAACTCAAATGTACGTTTTCGGTATGAAGCGACTTTGCTTTCGATTGGGGCGTGTTTGGCTACTCGAAATGCATGAGTGTTGCGTATTTGCATAGAATGAAGTGTTTTTCATCTCAAAATACGAACTGAAACGCCTGCAGCGAGTGTGAAACTTAATTGTACGATTTCGGTATAAAGCGACTTTGCGTTCCATTGGGGCGTGCTTGGCTGCCCAAAATGCATGAATCTTGCGTATTTGCATAGAATAAAGTGTTTTTCATCTGATAATACGAGCTGAAACGCCTACAGCGAGTGTGAAACTCAGATGTACGATTTCGGTATAAAGCGACTTTTCGTTCCATTCGGGCGTGCTTGGCTGCCCAAAATGCATGAATCTCGCGTATTTGCATAGAATAAAGTGTTTTTCATCTTATAATCCGAGCTGAAACGCCTACAGCGAGTGTGAAACTCAAATGTACGTTTTCGGTATGAAGCGACTTTGCTTTCGATTGGGGCCTGTTTGGGTACTCGAAATGCATGAATCTTCCGTATTTGCATAGAATGAAGTGTTTTTCATCTCAAAATACGAACTGAAACGCCTGCAGCGAGTGTGAAACTCAATTGTACGTTTTCGGTATGAAGCGACTTTGCTTTCGATTGGGGCGTGTTTGGCTACTCGAAATGCATGAGTGTTGCGTATTTGAATAGAATGAAGTGTTTTTCATCTTATACGAGCTGAAACGCGAGTGGGAAACGCAAATGTACGATTTCGGTATAAAGCGACTTTGCGTCCGATTGGGGCCTGTTTGGGTACTTGAAATGCATGAATCGTCCGCATTTGCATGTAATGAAGTATTTTTCATCCAACAATACGAGCTGAAATGCCTACAGCGAGTGTGAAACTCAGATGTACGATTTCGGTATAAAGCGACTTTGCGTTCCATTGGGGCGTGCTTGGCTGCCCAATATGCATGAATCTTACGTATTTGTATAGAATGAAGTATTTTTCGTCTCATAATACGAACTGGAACCCATACAGCATGCGTAAAACTCGAATAAAGGAATTCGGTATAAGGCGACTATGCGTTCGTGTGGGACGTGTTTGGCTGCCCAAAAATGCACGAATCTTGCATATTTGCATAGAATGGAGTTTTTTTCATCATATAATGCGAGCTGAAACGCGTACAGCAAGTGTGAAACTCAAATGTACGATATCGGTATAAAGCTACTTTGCGTTCGATTGGGGCTTGTTTGGCTGCTCAAAACGCATGAATCTTGCGTATTTGCATAGAATAAAGTGTTTTTCATCTTATAATACGAGCTGAAACACCTACAGCGAGTGTGAAACTCAATTGTACGTTTTCGGTATGAAGCGACTTTGCTTTCGATTGGGGCCTGTTTGGGTACTCGAAATGCATGAATCTTCCGTATTTGCATAGAATGAAGTGTTTTTCATCTCAAAATACGAACTGAAACGCCTGCAGCGAGTGTGAAACTCAATTGTACGTTTTCGGTATGAAGCGACTTTGCTTTCGATTGGGGCGTGTTTGGCTACTCGAAATGCATGAGTGTTGCGTATTTGAATAGAATGAAGTGTTTTTCATCTTATACGAGCTGAAACGCGAGTGGGAAACGCAAATGTACGATTTCGGTATAAAGCGACTTTGCGTCCGATTGGGGCCTGTTTGGGTACTTGAAATGCATGAATCGTCCGCATTTGCATATAATGAAGTATTTTTCATCCAACAATACGAGCTGAAATGCCTACAGCGAGTGTGAAACTCAGATGTACGATTTCGGTATAAAGCGACTTTGCGTTCCATTGGGGCGTGCTTGGCTGCCCAATATGCATGAATCTTACGTATTTGTATAGAATGAAGTATTTTTCGTCTCATAATACGAACTGGAACCCATACAGCATGCGTAAAACTCGAATAAAGGAATTCGGTATAAGGCGACTATGCGTTCGTGTGGGACGTGTTTGGCTGCCCAAAAATGCACGAATCTTGCATATTTGCATAGGAATGGAGTTTTTTTCATCATATAATGCGAGCTGAAACGCGTACAGCAAGTGTGAAACTCAAATGTACGATTTCGGTATAAAGCGACTTTGCGTTCCATTGGGGCGTGTTTGGCTGACAAAATGCATGAATCTTGCGTATTTGCATAGAATAAAGTGTTTTTCATCTTATAATACGAGCTGAAACGCCTACAGCGAGAGTGAAACTGAAATGTACTTTTTCGGTATGAAACGACTTTGCTTTCGATTGGGGCCTGTTTGGGTACTCGAAATGCATGAATCTTCCGTATTTTCATAGAATGAAGTGTTTTTCATCTCAAAATACGAATTGAAACGCCTATAGCGAGTGTGAAACTCAAATGTACGATATCGGTATAAAGCTACTTTGCGTTCGATTGGGGCTTGTTTGGCTGCTCAAAACGCCTGAATCTTGCGTATTTGTATAGTATGAAGTCTCTTTCATTTCATAATACGAGCTGGAACGCATACAGCGAGCGTAAAACTCGAGTAAACGAATTCGGTATAAGGCGACTTTTTGTTCCTTTGGGACGTGTTTGGGTTCTCAAAATGCCTGAATCTTGCATGATTGCATAGAATGAAGTATTTTTCATCTCAAAATACGAGCTGAAACGCATACAGCGAGTGTGAAACTCAGATGTACGATTTCGGTATAAAGCGACTTTGCGTTCCATTGGGGCGTGTTTGGGTGCCCAAAATGCATGAATCTTGCGTATTTGCAGAGAATAATGTGTTTTTCAATTTATAATACGAGCTGAAACGCGTACAGCGAGTGTGAAACTCAATTGTACGTCTTCGGTACGAAGCGATTTTGCTTTCGATTGGGGCGTGTTTAGCTGCTCAAAACGCATGAATCTTGCATATTTGTATAGAATGAAGTATTTTTCGTCTCATAATACGAGCTGGAACTCATACAGCATGCGTAAAACTCGAATAAAGGAATTCGGTATAAGGCGACTAAGCGTTCGTGTATGACGTGTTTGGCTGCCCAAAATGCATAAATCTTGCATATTTGCATAGAATGAATTTTTTTTCATCTCACAAAACGATCTGAAACGTCTACAGCGAGTGTGAAACTCAAATGTACGTTTTCGGTATGAAGCGACTTTGCTTTCGATTGGGGCGTGTTTGGCTACTCGAAATGCATGAGTGTTGCGTATTTGCATAGAATGAAGTGTTTTTCATCTCAAAATACGAACTGAAACGCCTGCAGCGAGTGTGAAACTTAATTGTACGATTTCGGTATAAAGCGACTTTGCGTTCCATTGGGGCGTGCTTGGCTGCCCAAAATGCATGAATCTTGCGTATTTGCATAGAATAAAGTGTTTTTCATCTGATAATACGAGCTGAAACGCCTACAGCGAGTGTGAAACTCAGATGTACGATTTCGGTATAAAGCGACTTTTCGTTCCATTCGGGCGTGCTTGGCTGCCCAAAATGCATGAATCTCGCGTATTTGCATAGAATAAAGTGTTTTTCATCTTATAATCCGAGCTGAAACGCCTACAGCGAGTGTGAAACTCAAATGTACGTTTTCGGTATGAAGCGACTTTGCTTTCGATTGGGGCCTGTTTGGGTACTCGAAATGCATGAATCTTCCGTATTTGCATAGAATGAAGTGTTTTTCATCTCAAAATACGAACTGAAACGCCTGCAGCGAGTGTGAAACTCAATTGTACGTTTTCGGTATGAAGCGACTTTGCTTTCGATTGGGGCGTGTTTGGCTACTCGAAATGCATGAGTGTTGCGTATTTGAATAGAATGAAGTGTTTTTCATCTTATACGAGCTGAAACGCGAGTGGGAAACGCAAATGTACGATTTCGGTATAAAGCGACTTTGCGTCCGATTGGGGCCTGTTTGGGTACTTGAAATGCATGAATCGTCCGCATTTGCATGTAATGAAGTATTTTTCATCCAACAATACGAGCTGAAATGCCTACAGCGAGTGTGAAACTCAGATGTACGATTTCGGTATAAAGCGACTTTGCGTTCCATTGGGGCGTGCTTGGCTGCCCAATATGCATGAATCTTACGTATTTGTATAGAATGAAGTATTTTTCGTCTCATAATACGAACTGGAACCCATACAGCATGCGTAAAACTCGAATAAAGGAATTCGGTATAAGGCGACTATGCGTTCGTGTGGGACGTGTTTGGCTGCCCAAAAATGCACGAATCTTGCATATTTGCATAGAATGGAGTTTTTTTCATCATATAATGCGAGCTGAAACGCGTACAGCAAGTGTGAAACTCAAATGTACGATATCGGTATAAAGCTACTTTGCGTTCGATTGGGGCTTGTTTGGCTGCTCAAAACGCATGAATCTTGCGTATTTGCATAGAATAAAGTGTTTTTACTTATAATACGAGCTGAAACACCTACAGCGAGTGTGAAACTCAATTGTACGTTTTCGGTATGAAGCGACTTTGCTTTCGATTGGGGCCTGTTTGGGTACTCGAAATGCATGAATCTTCCGTATTTGCATAGAATGAAGTGTTTTTCATCTCAAAATACGAACTGAAACGCCTGCAGCGAGTGTGAAACTCAATTGTACGTTTTCGGTATGAAGCGACTTTGCTTTCGATTGGGGCGTGTTTGGCTACTCGAAATGCATGAGTGTTGCGTATTTGAATAGAATGAAGTGTTTTTCATCTTATACGAGCTGAAACGCGAGTGGGAAACGCAAATGTACGATTTCGGTATAAAGCGACTTTGCGTACGATTGGGGCCTGTTTGGGTACTTGAAATGCATGAATCGTCCGCATTTGCATATAATGAAGTATTTTTCATCCAACAATACGAGCTGAAATGCCTACAGCGAGTGTGAAACTCAGATGTACGATTTCGGTATAAAGCGACTTTGCGTTCCATTGGGGCGTGCTTGGCTGCCCAATATGCATGAATCTTACGTATTTGTATAGAATGAAGTATTTTTCGTCTCATAATACGAACTGGAACCCATACAGCATGCGTAAAACTCGAATAAAGGAATTCGGTATAAGGCGACTATGCGTTCGTGTGGGACGTGTTTGGCTGACAAAATGCATGAATCTTGCGTATTTGCATAGAATAAAGTGTTTTTCATCTTATAATACGAGCTGAAACGCCTACAGCGAGAGTGAAACTGAAATGTACGTTTTCGGTATGAAACGACTTTGCTTTCGATTGGGGCCTGTTTGGGTACTCGAAATGCATGAATCTTCCGTATTTTCATAGAATGAAGTGTTTTTCATCTCAAAATACGAATTGAAACGCCTATAGCGAGTGTGAAACTCAAATGTACGATATCGGTATAAAGCTACTTTGCGTTCGATTGGGGCTTGTTTGGCTGCTCAAAACGCCTGAATCTTGCGTATTTGTATAGTATGAAGTCTCTTTCATTTCATAATACGAGCTGGAACGCATACAGCGAGCGTAAAACTCGAGTAAACGAATTCGGTATAAGGCGACTTTTTGTTCCTTTGGGACGTGTTTGGGTTCTCAAAATGCCTGAATCTTGCATGATTGCATAGAATGAAGTATTTTTCATCTCAAAATACGAGCTGAAACGCATACAGCGAGTGTGAAACTCAGATGTACGATTTCGGTATAAAGCGACTTTGCGTTCCATTGGGGCGTGTTTGGGTGCCCAAAATGCATGAATCTTGCGTATTTGCAGAGAATAATGTGTTTTTCAATTTATAATACGAGCTGAAACGCGTACAGCGAGTGTGAAACTCAATTGTACGTCTTCGGTACGAAGCGATTTTGCTTTCGATTGCGGCGTGTTTAGCTGCTCAAAACGCATGAATCTTGCATATTTGTATAGAATGAAGTATTTTTCGTCTCATAATACGAGCTGGAACTCATACAGCATGCGTAAAACTCGAATAAAGGAATTCGGTATAAGGCGACTAAGCGTTCGTGTATGACGTGTTTGGCTGCCCAAAATGCATAAATCTTGCATATTTGCATAGAATGAATTTTTTTTCATCTCACAAAACGATCTGAAACGTCTACAGCGAGTGTGAAACTCAAATGTACGTTTTCGGTATGAAGCGACTTTGCTTTCGATTGGGGCGTGTTTGGCTACTCGAAATGCATGAGTGTTGCGTATTTGCATAGAATGAAGTGTTTTTCATCTCAAAATACGAACTGAAACGCCTGCAGCGAGTGTGAAACTCAATTGTACGTTTTCGGTATGAAGCGACTTTGCTTTCGATTGGGGCGTGTTTGGCTACTCGAAATGCATGAGTGTTGCGTATTTGAATAGAATGAAGTGTTTTTCATCTTATACGAGCTGAAACGCGAGTGGGAAACGCAAATGTACGATTTCGGTATAAAGCGACTTTGCGTCCGATTGGGGCCTGTTTGGGTACTTGAAATGCATGAATCGTCCGCATTTGCATATAATGAAGTATTTTTCATCCAACAATACGAGATGAAATGCCTACAGCGAGTGTGAAACTCAGATGTACGATTTCGGTATAAAGCGACTTTGCGTTCGATTGGGGCTTGTTTGGCTGCTCAAAACGCATGAATCTTGCGTATTTGCATAGAATAAAGTGTTTTTCATCTTATAATACGAGCTGAAACACCTACAGCGAGTGTGAAACTCAATTGTACGTTTTCGGTATGAATCGACTTTGCTTTCAATTGGGGCGTGTTTGTGTGCTCAAAATGCCTGAATCTTGCATTGTTGCATAGAATGACGTATTTTTCGTCTCATACGACGATCTGGAACTCATACAGCATGCGTAAAACACGAATAAAGGAATTCGGTAAGGGGCGACTATGCGTTCGTGTGGGACGTGTTTGGCTGCCCAAAATGCATGAATCTTTCCTATTTGCATAGAATGACGTTTTTTTCATCTTATAATACGAGCTGAAACACCTACAGCGAGTGTGAAACTCAAATGTACGTCTTCGGTACGAAGCGATTTTGCTTTCGATTGGGGCGTGTTTAGCTGCTCAAAACGCATGAATCTTTCATATTTGTATAGAATGAAGTATTTTTCGTCTCATAATACAAGCTGGAACTCATACAGCATGCGTAAAACTCGAATAAAGGAATTCGGTATAAGGCGACTAAGCGTTCGTGTATGACGTGTTTGGCTGCCCAAAATGCATGAATCTTGCATATTTGCATAGAATGAATTTTTTTTCATTTCACAAAACGATCTGAAACGTCTACAGCGAGTGTGAAACTCAAATGTACGTTTTCGGTATGAAGCGACTTTGCTTTCGATTGGGGCGTGTTTGGCTACTCGAAATGCATGAGTGTTGCGTATTTGCATAGAATGAAGTGTTTTTCATTTCAAAATACGAACTGAAACGCCTGCAGCGAGTGTGAAACTCAATTGTACGTTTTCGGTATGAAGCGACTTTGCTTTCGATTGGGGCGTGTTTGGCTACTCGAAATGCATGAGTGTTGCGTATTTGAATAGAATGAAGTGTTTTTCATCTTATACGAGCTGAAACGCGAGTGGGAAACGCAAATGTACGATTTCGGTATAAAGCGACTTTGCGTCCGATTGGGGCCTGTTTGGGTACTTGAAATGCATGAATCGTCCGCATTTGCATATAATGAAGTATTTTTCATCCAACAATACGAGCTGAAATGCCTACAGCGAGTGTGAAACTCAGATGTACGATTTCGGTATAAAGCGACTTTGCGTTCCATTGGGGCGTGCTTGGCTGCCCAATATGCATGAATCTTACGTATTTGTATAGAATGAAGTATTTTTCGTCTCATAATACGAACTGGAACCCATACAGCATGCGTAAAACTCGAATAAAGGAATTCGGTATAAGGCGACTATGCGTTCGTGTGGGACGTGTTTGGCTGCCCAAAATGCACGAATCTTGCATATTTGCATAGAATGGAGTTTTTTTCATCATATAATGCGAGCTGAAACGCGTACAGCAAGTGTGAAACTCAAATGTACGATTTCGGTATAAAGCGACTTTGCGTTCCATTGGGGCGTGTTTGGCTGACAAAATGCATAAATCTTGCGTATTTGCATAGAATAAAGTGTTTTTCATCTTATAATACGAGCTGAAACGCCTACAGCGAGAGTGAAACTGAAATGTACGTTTTCGGTATGAAACGACTTTGCTTTCGATTGGGGCCTGTTTGGGTACTCGAAATGCATGAATCTTGCGTATTTGCATAGAATGAAGTGTTTTTCATCTCAAAATACGAACTGAAACGCCTGCAGCGAGTGTGAAACTCAATTGTACGTTTTCGGGATGAAGCGACTTTGCTTTCGATTGGGGCGTGTTTGGCTACTCGAAATGCATGAGTGTTGCGTATTTGAATAGAATGAAGTGTTTTTCATCTTATACGAGCTGAAACGCGAGTGGGAAACGCAAATGTACGATTTCGGTATAAAGCGACTTTGCGTCCGATTGGGGCCTGTTTGGGTACTTGAAATGCATGAATCGTCCGCATTTGCATATAATGAAGTTGTTACGTCGCGGCTTTGATATTAATCGATTTATTCCCCTCTTTCGCAGGAATTTCTGAATTTTAACGTTTGAGCGACCGGTAGCTGGTTATATGAGGATGCTCCGTGTTTAAACCGGAATGTGCCGGTTAGGGATCGGAGCAGTACTGGATTTTGCGTGTCATTTCTCTTCGGGTTTTGCTTGTTTATTCGACTGTCGATCGATTGACTTACCTGATTTTTATGGATTTGGCAGGTGTTGAGCTGTCGGGCGTAGCGGGTTGAGAGTGCTAGGTGCCGATGATCAACTCTGGAGAGGAGGTGAGAGACCGCGTGTCCTCGTAAAACACCGTAGAAGCGTCAGAAATGTTGCCGTCTTCCTCGGTCTGTTCGATGGCAGGTCGAATCGTGCAGTCAGCCCGATCGTCGGGTTTAGTATTAGTAGAGATTGGTCGTCTTATATGTACTCGATGATTTTTTAGTGAGACGATGGACGTGATTGTCGGAACCTTCCTGACAGCAATCACGCTCGGATTATCGTTCGTATTGTCTGAAACCACTGGTTTCGGCGTAATATGTTTAAGAACTGGATTTAGGTTAGTCGGAGCACTCGTTTTCGGTTTATGCGACCCTAGTTTCAGAAAGACACATCTATTTTTCATGATGAACGTTATAAATGGTGATCAGTTCGCATTTTATTTGTCCCATAATTGTTGAGGTTGATAATATTGGAAAAGGGATTGCTTAAATTAATATCAGATCAAATTTTTATCGGACTTGGTTAAGTCTGATTTATATATAATCTGATTTTGGGGTAATCCTAGGTTTTATTCTAGTTAATTAATAATTAAAACGATTGCTTAAATTAATATCAGATCAAATTTTTATCAGACTTGGTTAAGTCTGATTTATATATAATCTGATTTTGGGTTAATCCTAGGGTTTTATTCTAGTTAATTGATAATTAAAACGATTGCTTAAATTAATATCAGATCAAATTTTTATCAGACTTGGTTAAGTCTGATTTATATATAATCTGATTTTGGGTTAAGCCTAGGTTTTTATTCTAGTTAATTAATAATTAATATTACGTCTAATCTTGTTAACGCTAGCTGAATCTAATTTTCATCAGACTCGGCTTTCGTCGAGACTGATTTTATAAGATTCACTTTAGCTTACCAAGTGAATCTATCTATCAGAACCGATGATTATCAGAACTGGTTTTCAAGATTCAATCTTATTTAAATGTATGCTTATGTGTATATACTTATATGTGTATATATATTTATAATAAAGCACTGGGTTTCGTGGTGGGAGATTATGTGAACTGATCCCAGATATATTTGTTCTCTTTTGATTTGTGTCACTGATTTACTTACGGCTTGAGAGAACTGCCTTCCAGGAATGATTTCTTAGGGTGTTGTTAAACTTTTATTAGTCGCAGCGGGTTTCGGTTTTCTTTGATATGCGACAAAAGTTTTACGCGGAGTTTACAAACGTAAGTACATTATTATTATAGTGATTATTGATATTGTATTTGGACTTTATTTATATTAAAATAAACACGAAATAATTGCGAACGATATTTTATACAGTGAAATACCGCCTGGTCGCAGCCAGGTATCAATCGCGAATTTATTTGAAATTAACAATTGCCTTAAGAGACTCTAAGTCTGAACTGACAATTAATTATTACGAGGAAAATACCGGATCGCGTGAGTCTCTTCGAGAGAACTCTTGGAGTCGACCGCCGGAGATGAGAGTCATAGAAGAACTGAAGATCCATGGTCCAGGCTCCCGCTTCGCGAATCTCCCGAGTCCGTGGCTGGTGGCGGGGAGGCCCTCGCGGATTCGCTCCGCTGCTCTGGCCAATGGTGCGCTGCCTACCGCGTACCGTCCCGTGGTGGGGCAGCAGCTCGCGTTAGCCGTACCGTCCCTTGAGTGGGGGCCGCCGTTGTCTCGCGGCAGCGCAATGAATGATGGTGGGGGAAGCCGCTCTCGGTACTGCTGCACCCGTGCTGTCCCCTGAAGTGGGGGCCGCCGTATTCTCGCGGCAGCGCAATGATTGATGGTGGGGCAGCCGCTCGTGGTACTGCTGTCCCTTGAAGTGGGGGCCGCCGTGTTCTCGCGGCGGCGCAATGAATGATGGTGGGGGCAGCCGCTCTCAGTACTGCTGCACCCGTGCTGTCCCCTGAAGTGGGGGCCGCCGTGTTCTCGCGGCAGCGCAATGAATGATGGTGGGGGCAGCCGCTCTCGGTACTACTGCACCCGTGCTGTCCCCTGAAGTGGGGGCCGCCTTTGTCCCACGGCAGCGCGATGGGCTATGGTGGGGGCCAAGCCGCGCATGGAGCCCTGTGCTGATGCAGCATCCCACGGGTCTGAGTCCCAACGGCCGGCGAGCTTCTCGGGATAGGCTTATCGGCGGCGATTCTCGGAGTTGTGTCGGAGCTGCGTCCGGTCTCGCGGTAGCTGCGCCGTTGATCGTGGTACTGCCTTTGTCCCACGGCTTTGCTTCTTGGAGAGCCGCTATCGGTGACGATTCTCGGAGTTGTGTCGGGACTGCGTCCGGTCTTATGCTTGCTTCTTATCGGTGGCGATTCCCGGAGCTTTGTCGGAGTCGCGTCCGGTCTTTCGCTCGCTTCACCCGATACGTTATTAAGTACGACTTATTTATTATTAATGCTAATTATTTAGACATCTAGGCCTGATCTACGACATAACAATGATTAATGTAATGCGTAATTATCCCCAAATCCCTGGGGTAAGTATGCGTATTATTACGTATGAATATTCGGTTAGATTTGTTGAATAGTAGTAATAAGGATTCGTCCTTTATGATATTGGAAACGCACCCATCCCGATATTTCGGATGGTGCGTATACTGTACTTGAAATAATAACTAATTATTGACAAATGTTATTTTAATACTTATAAATTTGATATCTGGTTGTTATAGTTTAATGCCATCCGATTATCATTTTACTGGTGATATTTGGGCGATGCGCGCATATTAAAGGTTTCTGATATTATTATTTATTATAACATTATTTGTTTATTGTTGAAAAAGAATGTATTTATTATTGTTTTGCTCCGTCAAGTGTCGTGTCTATTCGACAATCCGTCGTTGCGTATTTTTAGAATGTTCGAAATTTATTGTTTATAATTTTATTTATTGTTAGTGATGTTAATGGTTTATTAATTTGAGCCGTCGAGTGTCGCTTCTCATACGACACTCCGGCGTGTTTAGCGTGTTCGAAATTGTTTGTTTATAATTTATTTATTATTAATAATGTTAATTTATTATTAACTTGAGCCGTCGAGTGTCACTTCTCCAACGACACTCCGGCGTTGTTTGAAAAGAAAGAGAACTATTTTGAAATTATTTATTAACAATTAAATTTATTATTAATAATATTTATTTACTGTAAGTCGATTGTTTATCGCGTTCTTAGTCCTCATGGCAATTTTGATCCAATTCGCGCTTTCCGTTCGCGCTAGGGAGTTAATTTACGATTTTTCCAAGGTCACGTCCCTTTTCTCAAAAACTACTCGCAGTGTCTCAGGACTTCGTCGGAAAGGTGAAACATCGTAGGGGTTTGTTATTTGTGACGATTATCCCCTTCTGCTAGCGTGCTCAGATTTTGCAAAGGAGTTCGTATATGTTTTTTATTGTTTCCCAAAGTTTTTACTAAATTTTCTAGATTTCGCGTGCGGCTATTCACAAAATCGCTCGCAGCGTCTCTGGACTTCGTCAGAAAGTGAAAACACAAAATTCTTTATTGTTCATGAGGATTTTCCCTCTCTTATGGCGTGCTCAGATTCTGCGAAAACGTTTCGCTTGTATTTTTTATTTGCGTTCGAAGTTTAATATTTTCCTCGGACTTTACCTGTGACGTTTATGGTTGTTTATTATTGCCGAATGGTACTTTTATGGGGGTGTTCCGGTTAGTTTGTGTCGAGAGTATGTTTTTAAAGTCATTTTGTTCAAAATTGTATTTTTATTATTGTTTGTTATGTTTTTGGCTACGTTATTGTTTTATTGCTGGTCAGAGCTGCGAATTTTCCTGGTGGTACGAATACATGCGGGTTATTTAGAAAATTATTGTATTATCGGTTGATACGCTACGGTGTACTATCGTGAATATTATTTTATGATAATACCTATTGTATTGATATTATACGACGATTCTGTCGTCGTAGTATTGTGACTTATTATCTAGGTTTATGTGTGTCTCGCTTCCGTATTTATTATTTCAGTGTTCCCGAGAATAAAGTAAATCGAAAAAAAAATTGTGTGTGTGTCGGTTACTTATTCTGGTGCTGAAGTGACCCAGGACGTGACAAAGTATTTTTCATCCAACAATACGAGCTGAAATGCCTACAGCGAGTGTGAAACTCAGATGTACGATTTCGGTATAAAGCGACTTTGCGTTCCATTGGGGCGTGCTTGGCTGCCCAATATGCATGAATCTTACGTATTTGTATAGAATGAAGTATTTTTCGTCTCATAATACGAACTGGAAACCATACAGCATGCGTAAAACTCGAATAAAGGAATTCGGTATAAGGCGACTATGCGTTCGTGTGGGACGTGTTTGGCTGCCCAAAATGCACGAATCTTGCATATTTGCATAGAATGGAGTTTTTTCATCATATAATGCGAGCTGAAACGCGTACAGCAAGTGTGAAACTCAAATGTACGATTTCGGTATAAAGCGACTTTGCGTTCCATTGGGGCGTGTTTGGCTGACAAAATGCATGAATCTTGCGTATTTGCATAGAATAAAGTGTTTTTCATCTTATAATACGAGCTGAAACGCCTACAGCGAGAGTGAAACTGAAATGTACGTTTTCGGTATGAAACGACTTTGCTTTCGATTGGGGCCTGTTTGGGTACTCGAAATGCATGAATCTTGCGTATTTTCATAGAATGAAGTGTTTTTCATCTCAAAATACGAATTGAAACGCCTGCAGCGAGTGTGAAACTCAAATGTACGTTTTCGGTATGAAGCGACTTTGCTTTCGATTGGGGCGTGTTTGGCTACTCGAAATGCATGAGTGTTGCGTATTTGCATAGAATGAAGTGTTTTTCATCTCAAAATACGAACTGAAACGCCTGCAGCGAGTGTGAAACTCAATTGTACGTTTTCGGTATGAAGCGACTTTGCTTTCGATTGGGGCGTGTTTGGCTACTCGAAATGCATGAGTGTTGCGTATTTGAATAGAATGAAGTGTTTTTCATCTTATACGAGCTGAAACGCGAGTGGGAAACGCAAATGTACGATTTCGGTATAAAGCGACTTTGCGTCCGATTGGGGCCTGTTTGGGTACTTGAAATGCATGAATCGTCCGCATTTGCATATAATGAAGTATTTTTCATCCAACAATACGAGCTGAAATGCCTACAGCGAGTGTGAAACTCAGATGTACGATTTCGGTATAAAGCGACTTTGCGTTCCATTGGGGCGTGCTTGGCTGCCCAAAATGCATGAATCTTGCGTATTTGCATAGAATAAAGTGTTTTTCATCTGATAATACGAGCTGAAACGCCTACAGCGAGTGTGAAACTCAGATGTACGATTTCGGTATAAAGCGACTTTTCGTTCCATTCGGGCGTGCTTGGCTGCCCAAAATGCATGAATCTCGCGTATTTGCATAGAATAAAGTGTTTTTCATCTTATAATCCGAGCTGAAACGCCTACAGCGAGTGTGAAACTCAAATGTACGTTTTCGGTATGAAGCGACTTTGCTTTCGATTGGGGCCTGTTTGGGTACTCGAAATGCATGAATCTTCCGTATTTGCATAGAATGAAGTGTTTTTCATCTCAAAATACGAACTGAAACGCCTGCAGCGAGTGTGAAACTCAATTGTACGTTTTCGGTATGAAGCGACTTTGCTTTCGATTGGGGCGTGTTTGGCTACTCGAAATGCATGAGTGTTGCGTATTTGAATAGAATGAAGTGTTTTTCATCTTATACGAGCTGAAACGCGAGTGGGAAACGCAAATGTACGATTTCGGTATAAAGCGACTTTGCGTCCGATTGGGGCCTGTTTGGGTACTTGAAATGCATGAATCGTCCGCATTTGCATATAATGAAGTATTTTTCATCCAACAATACGAGCTGAAATGCCTACAGCGAGTGTGAAACTCAGATGTACGATTTCGGTATAAAGCGATTTTGCGTTCCATTGGGGCGTGCTTGGCTGCCCAAAATGCATGAATCTTGCGTATTTGCATAGAATAAAGTGTTTTTCATCTGATAATACGAGCTGAAACGCCTACAGCGAGTGTGAAACTCAGATGTACGATTTCGGTATAAAGCGACTTTTCGTTCCATTCGGGCGTGCTTGGCTGCCCAAAATGCATGAATCTCGCGTATTTGCATAGAATAAAGTGTTTTTCATCTTATAATCCGAGCTGAAACGCCTACAGCGAGTGTGAAACTCAAATGTACGTTTTCGGTATGAAGCGACTTTGCTTTCGATTGGGGCCTGTTTGGGTACTCGAAATGCATGAATCTTCCGTATTTGCATAGAATGAAGTGTTTTTCATCTCAAAATACGAACTGAAACGCCTGCAGCGAGTGTGAAACTCAATTGTACGTTTTCGGTATGAAGCGACTTTGCTTTCGATTGGGGCGTGTTTGGCTACTCGAAATGCATGAGTGTTGCGTATTTGAATAGAATGAAGTGTTTTTCATCTTATACGAGCTGAAACGCGAGTGGGAAACGCAAATGTACGATTTCGGTATAAAGCGACTTTGCGTCCGATTGGGGCCTGTTTGGGTACTTGAAATGCATGAATCGTCCGCATTTGCATGTAATGAAGTATTTTTCATCCAACAATACGAGCTGAAATGCCTACAGCGAGTGTGAAACTCAGATGTACGATTTCGGTATAAAGCGACTTTGCGTTCCATTGGGGCGTGCTTGGCTGCCCAATATGCATGAATCTTACGTATTTGTATAGAATGAAGTATTTTTCGTCTCATAATACGAACTGGAACCCATACAGCATGCGTAAAACTCGAATAAAGGAATTCGGTATAAGGCGACTATGCGTTCGTGTGGGACGTGTTTGGCTGCCCAAAAATGCACGAATCTTGCATATTTGCATAGAATGGAGTTTTTTTCATCATATAATGCGAGCTGAAACGCGTACAGCAAGTGTGAAACTCAAATGTACGATATCGGTATAAAGCTACTTTGCGTTCGATTGGGGCTTGTTTGGCTGCTCAAAACGCATGAATCTTGCGTATTTGCATAGAATAAAGTGTTTTTACTTATAATACGAGCTGAAACACCTACAGCGAGTGTGAAACTCAATTGTACGTTTTCGGTATGAAGCGACTTTGCTTTCGATTGGGGCCTGTTTGGGTACTCGAAATGCATGAATCTTCCGTATTTGCATAGAATGAAGTGTTTTTCATCTCAAAATACGAACTGAAACGCCTGCAGCGAGTGTGAAACTCAATTGTACGTTTTCGGTATGAAGCGACTTTGCTTTCGATTGGGGCGTGTTTGGCTACTCGAAATGCATGAGTGTTGCGTATTTGAATAGAATGAAGTGTTTTTCATCTTATACGAGCTGAAACGCGAGTGGGAAACGCAAATGTACGATTTCGGTATAAAGCGACTTTGCGTCCGATTGGGGCCTGTTTGGGTACTTGAAATGCATGAATCGTCCGCATTTGCATATAATGAAGTATTTTTCATCCAACAATACGAGCTGAAATGCCTACAGCGAGTGTGAAACTCAGATGTACGATTTCGGTATAAAGCGACTTTGCGTTCCATTGGGGCGTGCTTGGCTGCCCAATATGCATGAATCTTACGTATTTGTATAGAATGAAGTATTTTTCATCTCATAATACGAACTGGAACCCATACAGCATGCGTAAAACTCGAATAAAGGAATTCGGTATAAGGCGACTATGCGTTCGTGTGGGACGTGTTTGGCTGCCCAAAAATGCACGAATCTTGCATATTTGCATAGGAATGGAGTTTTTTTCATCATATAATGCGAGCTGAAACGCGTACAGCAAGTGTGAAACTCAAATGTACGATTTCGGTATAAAGCGACTTTGCGTTCCATTGGGGCGTGTTTGGCTGACAAAATGCATGAATCTTGCGTATTTGCATAGAATAAAGTGTTTTTCATCTTATAATACGAGCTGAAACGCCTACAGCGAGAGTGAAACTGAAATGTACTTTTTCGGTATGAAACGACTTTGCTTTCGATTGGGGCCTGTTTGGGTACTCGAAATGCATGAATCTTCCGTATTTTCATAGAATGAAGTGTTTTTCATCTCAAAATACGAATTGAAACGCCTATAGCGAGTGTGAAACTCAAATGTACGATATCGGTATAAAGCTACTTTGCGTTCGATTGGGGCTTGTTTGGCTGCTCAAAACGCCTGAATCTTGCGTATTTGTATAGTATGAAGTCTCTTTCATTTCATAATACGAGCTGGAACGCATACAGCGAGCGTAAAACTCGAGTAAACGAATTCGGTATAAGGCGACTTTTTGTTCCTTTGGGACGTGTTTGGGTTCTCAAAATGCCTGAATCTTGCATGATTGCATAGAATGAAGTATTTTTCATCTCAAAATACGAGCTGAAACGCATACAGCGAGTGTGAAACTCAGATGTACGATTTCGGTATAAAGCGACTTTGCGTTCCATTGGGGCGTGTTTGGGTGCCCAAAATGCATGAATCTTGCGTATTTGCAGAGAATAATGTGTTTTTCAATTTATAATACGAGCTGAAACGCGTACAGCGAGTGTGAAACTCAATTGTACGTCTTCGGTACGAAGCGATTTTGCTTTCGATTGGGGCGTGTTTAGCTGCTCAAAACGCATGAATCTTGCATATTTGTATAGAATGAAGTATTTTTCGTCTCATAATACGAGCTGGAACTCATACAGCATGCGTAAAACTCGAATAAAGGAATTCGGTATAAGGCGACTAAGCGTTCGTGTATGACGTGTTTGGCTGCCCAAAATGCATAAATCTTGCATATTTGCATAGAATGAATTTTTTTTCATCTCACAAAACGATCTGAAACGTCTACAGCGAGTGTGAAACTCAAATGTACGTTTTCGGTATGAAGCGACTTTGCTTTCGATTGGGGCGTGTTTGGCTACTCGAAATGCATGAGTGTTGCGTATTTGCATAGAATGAAGTGTTTTTCATCTCAAAATACGAACTGAAACGCCTGCAGCGAGTGTGAAACTTAATTGTACGATTTCGGTATAAAGCGACTTTGCGTTCCATTGGGGCGTGCTTGGCTGCCCAAAATGCATGAATCTTGCGTATTTGCATAGAATAAAGTGTTTTTCATCTGATAATACGAGCTGAAACGCCTACAGCGAGTGTGAAACTCAGATGTACGATTTCGGTATAAAGCGACTTTTCGTTCCATTCGGGCGTGCTTGGCTGCCCAAAATGCATGAATCTCGCGTATTTGCATAGAATAAAGTGTTTTTCATCTTATAATCCGAGCTGAAACGCCTACAGCGAGTGTGAAACTCAAATGTACGTTTTCGGTATGAAGCGACTTTGCTTTCGATTGGGGCCTGTTTGGGTACTCGAAATGCATGAATCTTCCGTATTTGCATAGAATGAAGTGTTTTTCATCTCAAAATACGAACTGAAACGCCTGCAGCGAGTGTGAAACTCAATTGTACGTTTTCGGTATGAAGCGACTTTGCTTTCGATTGGGGCGTGTTTGGCTACTCGAAATGCATGAGTGTTGCGTATTTGAATAGAATGAAGTGTTTTTCATCTTATACGAGCTGAAACGCGAGTGGGAAACGCAAATGTACGATTTCGGTATAAAGCGACTTTGCGTCCGATTGGGGCCTGTTTGGGTACTTGAAATGCATGAATCGTCCGCATTTGCATGTAATGAAGTATTTTTCATCCAACAATACGAGCTGAAATGCCTACAGCGAGTGTGAAACTCAGATGTACGATTTCGGTATAAAGCGACTTTGCGTTCCATTGGGGCGTGCTTGGCTGCCCAATATGCATGAATCTTACGTATTTGTATAGAATGAAGTATTTTTCGTCTCATAATACGAACTGGAACCCATACAGCATGCGTAAAACTCGAATAAAGGAATTCGGTATAAGGCGACTATGCGTTCGTGTGGGACGTGTTTGGCTGCCCAAAAATGCACGAATCTTGCATATTTGCATAGGAATGGAGTTTTTTTCATCATATAATGCGAGCTGAAACGCGTACAGCAAGTGTGAAACTCAAATGTACGATTTCGGTATAAAGCGACTTTGCGTTCCATTGGGGCGTGTTTGGCTGACAAAATGCATGAATCTTGCGTATTTGCATAGAATAAAGTGTTTTTCATCTTATAATACGAGCTGAAACGCCTACAGCGAGAGTGAAACTGAAATGTACTTTTTCGGTATGAAACGACTTTGCTTTCGATTGGGGCCTGTTTGGGTACTCGAAATGCATGAATCTTCCGTATTTTCATAGAATGAAGTGTTTTTCATCTGATAATACGAGCTGAAACGCCTACAGCGAGTGTGAAACTCAGATGTACGATTTCGGTATAAAGCGACTTTTCGTTCCATTCGGGCGTGCTTGGCTGCCCAAAATGCATGAATCTCGCGTATTTGCATAGAATAAAGTGTTTTTCATCTTATAATCCGAGCTGAAACGCCTACAGCGAGTGTGAAACTCAAATGTACGTTTTCGGTATGAAGCGACTTTGCTTTCGATTGGGGCCTGTTTGGGTACTCGAAATGCATGAATCTTCCGTATTTGCATAGAATGAAGTGTTTTTCATCTCAAAATACGAACTGAAACGCCTGCAGCGAGTGTGAAACTCAATTGTACGTTTTCGGTATGAAGCGACTTTGCTTTCGATTGGGGCGTGTTTGGCTACTCGAAATGCATGAGTGTTGCGTATTTGAATAGAATGAAGTGTTTTTCATCTTATACGAGCTGAAACGCGAGTGGGAAACGCAAATGTACGATTTCGGTATAAAGCGACTTTGCGTCCGATTGGGGCCTGTTTGGGTACTTGAAATGCATGAATCGTCCGCATTTGCATATAATGAAGTATTTTTCATCCAACAATACGAGCTGAAATGCCTACAGCGAGTGTGAAACTCAGATGTACGATTTCGGTATAAAGCGATTTTGCGTTCCATTGGGGCGTGCTTGGCTGCCCAAAATGCATGAATCTTGCGTATTTGCATAGAATAAAGTGTTTTTCATCTGATAATACGAGCTGAAACGCCTACAGCGAGTGTGAAACTCAGATGTACGATTTCGGTATAAAGCGACTTTTCGTTCCATTCGGGCGTGCTTGGCTGCCCAAAATGCATGAATCTCGCGTATTTGCATAGAATAAAGTGTTTTTCATCTTATAATCCGAGCTGAAACGCCTACAGCGAGTGTGAAACTCAAATGTACGTTTTCGGTATGAAGCGACTTTGCTTTCGATTGGGGCCTGTTTGGGTACTCGAAATGCATGAATCTTCCGTATTTGCATAGAATGAAGTGTTTTTCATCTCAAAATACGAACTGAAACGCCTGCAGCGAGTGTGAAACTCAATTGTACGTTTTCGGTATGAAGCGACTTTGCTTTCGATTGGGGCGTGTTTGGCTACTCGAAATGCATGAGTGTTGCGTATTTGAATAGAATGAAGTGTTTTTCATCTTATACGAGCTGAAACGCGAGTGGGAAACGCAAATGTACGATTTCGGTATAAAGCGACTTTGCGTCCGATTGGGGCCTGTTTGGGTACTTGAAATGCATGAATCGTCCGCATTTGCATGTAATGAAGTATTTTTCATCCAACAATACGAGCTGAAATGCCTACAGCGAGTGTGAAACTCAGATGTACGATTTCGGTATAAAGCGACTTTGCGTTCCATTGGGGCGTGCTTGGCTGCCCAATATGCATGAATCTTACGTATTTGTATAGAATGAAGTATTTTTCGTCTCATAATACGAACTGGAACCCATACAGCATGCGTAAAACTCGAATAAAGGAATTCGGTATAAGGCGACTATGCGTTCGTGTGGGACGTGTTTGGCTGCCCAAAAATGCACGAATCTTGCATATTTGCATAGAATGGAGTTTTTTTCATCATATAATGCGAGCTGAAACGCGTACAGCAAGTGTGAAACTCAAATGTACGATATCGGTATAAAGCTACTTTGCGTTCGATTGGGGCTTGTTTGGCTGCTCAAAACGCATGAATCTTGCGTATTTGCATAGAATAAAGTGTTTTTACTTATAATACGAGCTGAAACACCTACAGCGAGTGTGAAACTCAATTGTACGTTTTCGGTATGAAGCGACTTTGCTTTCGATTGGGGCCTGTTTGGGTACTCGAAATGCATGAATCTTCCGTATTTGCATAGAATGAAGTGTTTTTCATCTCAAAATACGAACTGAAACGCCTGCAGCGAGTGTGAAACTCAATTGTACGTTTTCGGTATGAAGCGACTTTGCTTTCGATTGGGGCGTGTTTGGCTACTCGAAATGCATGAGTGTTGCGTATTTGAATAGAATGAAGTGTTTTTCATCTTATACGAGCTGAAACGCGAGTGGGAAACGCAAATGTACGATTTCGGTATAAAGCGACTTTGCGTCCGATTGGGGCCTGTTTGGGTACTTGAAATGCATGAATCGTCCGCATTTGCATATAATGAAGTATTTTTCATCCAACAATACGAGCTGAAATGCCTACAGCGAGTGTGAAACTCAGATGTACGATTTCGGTATAAAGCGACTTTGCGTTCCATTGGGGCGTGCTTGGCTGCCCAATATGCATGAATCTTACGTATTTGTATAGAATGAAGTATTTTTCATCTCATAATACGAACTGGAACCCATACAGCATGCGTAAAACTCGAATAAAGGAATTCGGTATAAGGCGACTATGCGTTCGTGTGGGACGTGTTTGGCTGCCCAAAAATGCACGAATCTTGCATATTTGCATAGGAATGGAGTTTTTTTCATCATATAATGCGAGCTGAAACGCGTACAGCAAGTGTGAAACTCAAATGTACGATTTCGGTATAAAGCGACTTTGCGTTCCATTGGGGCGTGTTTGGCTGACAAAATGCATGAATCTTGCGTATTTGCATAGAATAAAGTGTTTTTCATCTTATAATACGAGCTGAAACGCCTACAGCGAGAGTGAAACTGAAATGTACTTTTTCGGTATGAAACGACTTTGCTTTCGATTGGGGCCTGTTTGGGTACTCGAAATGCATGAATCTTCCGTATTTTCATAGAATGAAGTGTTTTTCATCTCAAAATACGAATTGAAACGCCTATAGCGAGTGTGAAACTCAAATGTACGATATCGGTATAAAGCTACTTTGCGTTCGATTGGGGCTTGTTTGGCTGCTCAAAACGCCTGAATCTTGCGTATTTGTATAGTATGAAGTCTCTTTCATTTCATAATACGAGCTGGAACGCATACAGCGAGCGTAAAACTCGAGTAAACGAATTCGGTATAAGGCGACTTTTTGTTCCTTTGGGACGTGTTTGGGTTCTCAAAATGCCTGAATCTTGCATGATTGCATAGAATGAAGTATTTTTCATCTCAAAATACGAGCTGAAACGCATACAGCGAGTGTGAAACTCAGATGTACGATTTCGGTATAAAGCGACTTTGCGTTCCATTGGGGCGTGTTTGGGTGCCCAAAATGCATGAATCTTGCGTATTTGCAGAGAATAATGTGTTTTTCAATTTATAATACGAGCTGAAACGCGTACAGCGAGTGTGAAACTCAATTGTACGTCTTCGGTACGAAGCGATTTTGCTTTCGATTGGGGCGTGTTTAGCTGCTCAAAACGCATGAATCTTGCATATTTGTATAGAATGAAGTATTTTTCGTCTCATAATACGAGCTGGAACTCATACAGCATGCGTAAAACTCGAATAAAGGAATTCGGTATAAGGCGACTAAGCGTTCGTGTATGACGTGTTTGGCTGCCCAAAATGCATAAATCTTGCATATTTGCATAGAATGAATTTTTTTTCATCTCACAAAACGATCTGAAACGTCTACAGCGAGTGTGAAACTCAAATGTACGTTTTCGGTATGAAGCGACTTTGCTTTCGATTGGGGCGTGTTTGGCTACTCGAAATGCATGAGTGTTGCGTATTTGCATAGAATGAAGTGTTTTTCATCTCAAAATACGAACTGAAACGCCTGCAGCGAGTGTGAAACTTAATTGTACGATTTCGGTATAAAGCGACTTTGCGTTCCATTGGGGCGTGCTTGGCTGCCCAAAATGCATGAATCTTGCGTATTTGCATAGAATAAAGTGTTTTTCATCTGATAATACGAGCTGAAACGCCTACAGCGAGTGTGAAACTCAGATGTACGATTTCGGTATAAAGCGACTTTTCGTTCCATTCGGGCGTGCTTGGCTGCCCAAAATGCATGAATCTCGCGTATTTGCATAGAATAAAGTGTTTTTCATCTTATAATCCGAGCTGAAACGCCTACAGCGAGTGTGAAACTCAAATGTACGTTTTCGGTATGAAGCGACTTTGCTTTCGATTGGGGCCTGTTTGGGTACTCGAAATGCATGAATCTTCCGTATTTGCATAGAATGAAGTGTTTTTCATCTCAAAATACGAACTGAAACGCCTGCAGCGAGTGTGAAACTCAATTGTACGTTTTCGGTATGAAGCGACTTTGCTTTCGATTGGGGCGTGTTTGGCTACTCGAAATGCATGAGTGTTGCGTATTTGAATAGAATGAAGTGTTTTTCATCTTATACGAGCTGAAACGCGAGTGGGAAACGCAAATGTACGATTTCGGTATAAAGCGACTTTGCGTCCGATTGGGGCCTGTTTGGGTACTTGAAATGCATGAATCGTCCGCATTTGCATGTAATGAAGTATTTTTCATCCAACAATACGAGCTGAAATGCCTACAGCGAGTGTGAAACTCAGATGTACGATTTCGGTATAAAGCGACTTTGCGTTCCATTGGGGCGTGCTTGGCTGCCCAATATGCATGAATCTTACGTATTTGTATAGAATGAAGTATTTTTCGTCTCATAATACGAACTGGAACCCATACAGCATGCGTAAAACTCGAATAAAGGAATTCGGTATAAGGCGACTATGCGTTCGTGTGGGACGTGTTTGGCTGCCCAAAAATGCACGAATCTTGCATATTTGCATAGGAATGGAGTTTTTTTCATCATATAATGCGAGCTGAAACGCGTACAGCAAGTGTGAAACTCAAATGTACGATTTCGGTATAAAGCGACTTTGCGTTCCATTGGGGCGTGTTTGGCTGACAAAATGCATGAATCTTGCGTATTTGCATAGAATAAAGTGTTTTTCATCTTATAATACGAGCTGAAACGCCTACAGCGAGAGTGAAACTGAAATGTACTTTTTCGGTATGAAACGACTTTGCTTTCGATTGGGGCCTGTTTGGGTACTCGAAATGCATGAATCTTCCGTATTTTCATAGAATGAAGTGTTTTTCATCTCAAAATACGAATTGAAACGCCTATAGCGAGTGTGAAACTCAAATGTACGATATCGGTATAAAGCTACTTTGCGTTCGATTGGGGCTTGTTTGGCTGCTCAAAACGCCTGAATCTTGCGTATTTGTATAGTATGAAGTCTCTTTCATTTCATAATACGAGCTGGAACGCATACAGCGAGCGTAAAACTCGAGTAAACGAATTCGGTATAAGGCGACTTTTTGTTCCTTTGGGACGTGTTTGGGTTCTCAAAATGCCTGAATCTTGCATGATTGCATAGAATGAAGTATTTTTCATCTCAAAATACGAGCTGAAACGCATACAGCGAGTGTGAAACTCAGATGTACGATTTCGGTATAAAGCGACTTTGCGTTCCATTGGGGCGTGTTTGGGTGCCCAAAATGCATGAATCTTGCGTATTTGCAGAGAATAATGTGTTTTTCAATTTATAATACGAGCTGAAACGCGTACAGCGAGTGTGAAACTCAATTGTACGTCTTCGGTACGAAGCGATTTTGCTTTCGATTGGGGCGTGTTTAGCTGCTCAAAACGCATGAATCTTGCATATTTGTATAGAATGAAGTATTTTTCGTCTCATAATACGAGCTGGAACTCATACAGCATGCGTAAAACTCGAATAAAGGAATTCGGTATAAGGCGACTAAGCGTTCGTGTATGACGTGTTTGGCTGCCCAAAATGCATAAATCTTGCATATTTGCATAGAATGAATTTTTTTTCATCTCACAAAACGATCTGAAACGTCTACAGCGAGTGTGAAACTCAAATGTACGTTTTCGGTATGAAGCGACTTTGCTTTCGATTGGGGCGTGTTTGGCTACTCGAAATGCATGAGTGTTGCGTATTTGCATAGAATGAAGTGTTTTTCATCTCAAAATACGAACTGAAACGCCTGCAGCGAGTGTGAAACTTAATTGTACGATTTCGGTATAAAGCGACTTTGCGTTCCATTGGGGCGTGCTTGGCTGCCCAAAATGCATGAATCTTGCGTATTTGCATAGAATAAAGTGTTTTTCATCTGATAATACGAGCTGAAACGCCTACAGCGAGTGTGAAACTCAGATGTACGATTTCGGTATAAAGCGACTTTTCGTTCCATTCGGGCGTGCTTGGCTGCCCAAAATGCATGAATCTCGCGTATTTGCATAGAATAAAGTGTTTTTCATCTTATAATCCGAGCTGAAACGCCTACAGCGAGTGTGAAACTCAAATGTACGTTTTCGGTATGAAGCGACTTTGCTTTCGATTGGGGCCTGTTTGGGTACTCGAAATGCATGAATCTTCCGTATTTGCATAGAATGAAGTGTTTTTCATCTCAAAATACGAACTGAAACGCCTGCAGCGAGTGTGAAACTCAATTGTACGTTTTCGGTATGAAGCGACTTTGCTTTCGATTGGGGCGTGTTTGGCTACTCGAAATGCATGAGTGTTGCGTATTTGAATAGAATGAAGTGTTTTTCATCTTATACGAGCTGAAACGCGAGTGGGAAACGCAAATGTACGATTTCGGTATAAAGCGACTTTGCGTCCGATTGGGGCCTGTTTGGGTACTTGAAATGCATGAATCGTCCGCATTTGCATGTAATGAAGTATTTTTCATCCAACAATACGAGCTGAAATGCCTACAGCGAGTGTGAAACTCAGATGTACGATTTCGGTATAAAGCGACTTTGCGTTCCATTGGGGCGTGCTTGGCTGCCCAATATGCATGAATCTTACGTATTTGTATAGAATGAAGTATTTTTCGTCTCATAATACGAACTGGAACCCATACAGCATGCGTAAAACTCGAATAAAGGAATTCGGTATAAGGCGACTATGCGTTCGTGTGGGACGTGTTTGGCTGCCCAAAAATGCACGAATCTTGCATATTTGCATAGAATGGAGTTTTTTTCATCATATAATGCGAGCTGAAACGCGTACAGCAAGTGTGAAACTCAAATGTACGATATCGGTATAAAGCTACTTTGCGTTCGATTGGGGCTTGTTTGGCTGCTCAAAACGCATGAATCTTGCGTATTTGCATAGAATAAAGTGTTTTTCATCTTATAATACGAGCTGAAACACCTACAGCGAGTGTGAAACTCAATTGTACGTTTTCGGTATGAAGCGACTTTGCTTTCGATTGGGGCCTGTTTGGGTACTCGAAATGCATGAATCTTCCGTATTTGCATAGAATGAAGTGTTTTTCATCTCAAAATACGAACTGAAACGCCTGCAGCGAGTGTGAAACTCAATTGTACGTTTTCGGTATGAAGCGACTTTGCTTTCGATTGGGGCGTGTTTGGCTACTCGAAATGCATGAGTGTTGCGTATTTGAATAGAATGAAGTGTTTTTCATCTTATACGAGCTGAAACGCGAGTGGGAAACGCAAATGTACGATTTCGGTATAAAGCGACTTTGCGTCCGATTGGGGCCTGTTTGGGTACTTGAAATGCATGAATCGTCCGCATTTGCATATAATGAAGTATTTTTCATCCAACAATACGAGCTGAAATGCCTACAGCGAGTGTGAAACTCAGATGTACGATTTCGGTATAAAGCGACTTTGCGTTCCATTGGGGCGTGCTTGGCTGCCCAATATGCATGAATCTTACGTATTTGTATAGAATGAAGTATTTTTCGTCTCATAATACGAACTGGAACCCATACAGCATGCGTAAAACTCGAATAAAGGAATTCGGTATAAGGCGACTATGCGTTCGTGTGGGACGTGTTTGGCTGCCCAAAAATGCACGAATCTTGCATATTTGCATAGGAATGGAGTTTTTTTCATCATATAATGCGAGCTGAAACGCGTACAGCAAGTGTGAAACTCAAATGTACGATTTCGGTATAAAGCGACTTTGCGTTCCATTGGGGCGTGTTTGGCTGACAAAATGCATGAATCTTGCGTATTTGCATAGAATAAAGTGTTTTTCATCTTATAATACGAGCTGAAACGCCTACAGCGAGAGTGAAACTGAAATGTACTTTTTCGGTATGAAACGACTTTGCTTTCGATTGGGGCCTGTTTGGGTACTCGAAATGCATGAATCTTCCGTATTTTCATAGAATGAAGTGTTTTTCATCTCAAAATACGAATTGAAACGCCTATAGCGAGTGTGAAACTCAAATGTACGATATCGGTATAAAGCTACTTTGCGTTCGATTGGGGCTTGTTTGGCTGCTCAAAACGCCTGAATCTTGCGTATTTGTATAGTATGAAGTCTCTTTCATTTCATAATACGAGCTGGAACGCATACAGCGAGCGTAAAACTCGAGTAAACGAATTCGGTATAAGGCGACTTTTTGTTCCTTTGGGACGTGTTTGGGTTCTCAAAATGCCTGAATCTTGCATGATTGCATAGAATGAAGTATTTTTCATCTCAAAATACGAGCTGAAACGCATACAGCGAGTGTGAAACTCAGATGTACGATTTCGGTATAAAGCGACTTTGCGTTCCATTGGGGCGTGTTTGGGTGCCCAAAATGCATGAATCTTGCGTATTTGCAGAGAATAATGTGTTTTTCAATTTATAATACGAGCTGAAACGCGTACAGCGAGTGTGAAACTCAATTGTACGTCTTCGGTACGAAGCGATTTTGCTTTCGATTGGGGCGTGTTTAGCTGCTCAAAACGCATGAATCTTGCATATTTGTATAGAATGAAGTATTTTTCGTCTCATAATACGAGCTGGAACTCATACAGCATGCGTAAAACTCGAATAAAGGAATTCGGTATAAGGCGACTAAGCGTTCGTGTATGACGTGTTTGGCTGCCCAAAATGCATAAATCTTGCATATTTGCATAGAATGAATTTTTTTTCATCTCACAAAACGATCTGAAACGTCTACAGCGAGTGTGAAACTCAAATGTACGTTTTCGGTATGAAGCGACTTTGCTTTCGATTGGGGCGTGCTTGGCTGCCCAATATGCATGAATCTTACGTATTTGTATAGAATGAAGTATTTTTCGTCTCATAATACGAACTGGAACCCATACAGCATGCGTAAAACTCGAATAAAGGAATTCGGTATAAGGCGACTATGCGTTCGTGTGGGACGTGTTTGGCTGCCCAAAAATGCACGAATCTTGCATATTTGCATAGAATGGAGTTTTTTTCATCATATAATGCGAGCTGAAACGCGTACAGCAAGTGTGAAACTCAAATGTACGATATCGGTATAAAGCTACTTTGCGTTCGATTGGGGCTTGTTTGGCTGCTCAAAACGCATGAATCTTGCGTATTTGCATAGAATAAAGTGTTTTTCATCTTATAATACGAGCTGAAACACCTACAGCGAGTGTGAAACTCAATTGTACGTTTTCGGTATGAAGCGACTTTGCTTTCGATTGGGGCCTGTTTGGGTACTCGAAATGCATGAATCTTCCGTATTTGCATAGAATGAAGTGTTTTTCATCTCAAAATACGAACTGAAACGCCTGCAGCGAGTGTGAAACTCAATTGTACGTTTTCGGTATGAAGCGACTTTGCTTTCGATTGGGGCGTGTTTGGCTACTCGAAATGCATGAGTGTTGCGTATTTGAATAGAATGAAGTGTTTTTCATCTTATACGAGCTGAAACGCGAGTGGGAAACGCAAATGTACGATTTCGGTATAAAGCGACTTTGCGTCCGATTGGGGCCTGTTTGGGTACTTGAAATGCATGAATCGTCCGCATTTGCATATAATGAAGTATTTTTCATCCAACAATACGAGCTGAAATGCCTACAGCGAGTGTGAAACTCAGATGTACGATTTCGGTATAAAGCGACTTTGCGTTCCATTGGGGCGTGCTTGGCTGCCCAATATGCATGAATCTTACGTATTTGTATAGAATGAAGTATTTTTCGTCTCATAATACGAACTGGAACCCATACAGCATGCGTAAAACTCGAATAAAGGAATTCGGTATAAGGCGACTATGCGTTCGTGTGGGACGTGTTTGGCTGCCCAAAAATGCACGAATCTTGCATATTTGCATAGGAATGGAGTTTTTTTCATCATATAATGCGAGCTGAAACGCGTACAGCAAGTGTGAAACTCAAATGTACGATTTCGGTATAAAGCGACTTTGCGTTCCATTGGGGCGTGTTTGGCTGACAAAATGCATGAATCTTGCGTATTTGCATAGAATAAAGTGTTTTTCATCTTATAATACGAGCTGAAACGCCTACAGCGAGAGTGAAACTGAAATGTACTTTTTCGGTATGAAACGACTTTGCTTTCGATTGGGGCCTGTTTGGGTACTCGAAATGCATGAATCTTCCGTATTTTCATAGAATGAAGTGTTTTTCATCTCAAAATACGAATTGAAACGCCTATAGCGAGTGTGAAACTCAAATGTACGATATCGGTATAAAGCTACTTTGCGTTCGATTGGGGCTTGTTTGGCTGCTCAAAACGCCTGAATCTTGCGTATTTGTATAGTATGAAGTCTCTTTCATTTCATAATACGAGCTGGAACGCATACAGCGAGCGTAAAACTCGAGTAAACGAATTCGGTATAAGGCGACTTTTTGTTCCTTTGGGACGTGTTTGGGTTCTCAAAATGCCTGAATCTTGCATGATTGCATAGAATGAAGTATTTTTCATCTCAAAATACGAGCTGAAACGCATACAGCGAGTGTGAAACTCAGATGTACGATTTCGGTATAAAGCGACTTTGCGTTCCATTGGGGCGTGTTTGGGTGCCCAAAATGCATGAATCTTGCGTATTTGCAGAGAATAATGTGTTTTTCAATTTATAATACGAGCTGAAACGCGTACAGCGAGTGTGAAACTCAATTGTACGTCTTCGGTACGAAGCGATTTTGCTTTCGATTGGGGCGTGTTTAGCTGCTCAAAACGCATGAATCTTGCATATTTGTATAGAATGAAGTATTTTTCGTCTCATAATACGAGCTGGAACTCATACAGCATGCGTAAAACTCGAATAAAGGAATTCGGTATAAGGCGACTAAGCGTTCGTGTATGACGTGTTTGGCTGCCCAAAATGCATAAATCTTGCATATTTGCATAGAATGAATTTTTTTTCATCTCACAAAACGATCTGAAACGTCTACAGCGAGTGTGAAACTCAAATGTACGTTTTCGGTATGAAGCGACTTTGCTTTCGATTGGGGCGTGTTTGGCTACTCGAAATGCATGAGTGTTGCGTATTTGCATAGAATGAAGTGTTTTTCATCTCAAAATACGAACTGAAACGCCTGCAGCGAGTGTGAAACTTAATTGTACGATTTCGGTATGAAGCGACTTTGCGTTCCATTGGGGCGTGCTTGGCTGCCCAAAATGCATGAATCTTGCGTATTTGCATAGAATAAAGTGTTTTTCATCTGATAATACGAGCTGAAACGCCTACAGCGAGTGTGAAACTCAGATGTACGATTTCGGTATAAAGCGACTTTTCGTTCCATTCGGGCGTGCTTGGCTGCCCAAAATGCATGAATCTCGCGTATTTGCATAGAATAAAGTGTTTTTCATCTTATAATCCGAGCTGAAACGCCTACAGCGAGTGTGAAACTCAAATGTACGTTTTCGGTATGAAGCGACTTTGCTTTCGATTGGGGCCTGTTTGGGTACTCGAAATGCATGAATCTTCCGTATTTGCATAGAATGAAGTGTTTTTCATCTCAAAATACGAACTGAAACGCCTGCAGCGAGTGTGAAACTCAATTGTACGTTTTCGGTATGAAGCGACTTTGCTTTCGATTGGGGCGTGTTTGGCTACTCGAAATGCATGAGTGTTGCGTATTTGAATAGAATGAAGTGTTTTTCATCTTATACGAGCTGAAACGCGAGTGGGAAACGCAAATGTACGATTTCGGTATAAAGCGACTTTGCGTCCGATTGGGGCCTGTTTGGGTACTTGAAATGCATGAATCGTCCGCATTTGCATGTAATGAAGTATTTTTCATCCAACAATACGAGCTGAAATGCCTACAGCGAGTGTGAAACTCAGATGTACGATTTCGGTATAAAGCGACTTTGCGTTCCATTGGGGCGTGCTTGGCTGCCCAATATGCATGAATCTTACGTATTTGTATAGAATGAAGTATTTTTCGTCTCATAATACGAACTGGAACCCATACAGCATGCGTAAAACTCGAATAAAGGAATTCGGTATAAGGCGACTATGCGTTCGTGTGGGACGTGTTTGGCTGCCCAAAAATGCACGAATCTTGCATATTTGCATAGAATGGAGTTTTTTTCATCATATAATGCGAGCTGAAACGCGTACAGCAAGTGTGAAACTCAAATGTACGATATCGGTATAAAGCTACTTTGCGTTCGATTGGGGCTTGTTTGGCTGCTCAAAACGCATGAATCTTGCGTATTTGCATAGAATAAAGTGTTTTTCATCTTATAATACGAGCTGAAACACCTACAGCGAGTGTGAAACTCAATTGTACGTTTTCGGTATGAAGCGACTTTGCTTTCGATTGGGGCCTGTTTGGGTACTCGAAATGCATGAATCTTCCGTATTTGCATAGAATGAAGTGTTTTTCATCTCAAAATACGAACTGAAACGCCTGCAGCGAGTGTGAAACTCAATTGTACGTTTTCGGTATGAAGCGAGTTTGCTTTCGATTGGGGCGTGTTTGGCTACTCGAAATGCATGAGTGTTGCGTATTTGAATAGAATGAAGTGTTTTTCATCTTATACGAGCTGAAACGCGAGTGGGAAACGCAAATGTACGATTTCGGTATAAAGCGACTTTGCGTCCGATTGGGGCCTGTTTGGGTACTTGAAATGCATGAATCGTCCGCATTTGCATATAATGAAGTATTTTTCATCCAACAATACGAGCTGAAATGCCTACAGCGAGTGTGAAACTCAGATGTACGATTTCGGTATAAAGCGACTTTGCGTTCCATTGGGGCGTGCTTGGCTGCCCAAAATGCATGAATCTTGCGTATTTGCATAGAATAAAGTGTTTTTCATCTGATAATACGAGCTGAAACGCCTACAGCGAGTGTGAAACTCAGATGTACGATTTCGGTATAAAGCGACTTTGCGTCCGATTGGGGCCTGTTTGGGTACTTGAAATGCATTAATCGTCCGCATTTGCATATAATGAAGTATTTTTCATCCAACAATACGAGCTGAAATCCCTACAGCGAGTGTGAAACTCAGATGTACGATTTCGGTATAAAGCGACTTTTCGTTCCATTGGGGCGTGCTTGGCTGCCCAAAATGCATGAATCTCGCGTATTTGCATAGAATAAAGTGTTTTTCATCTTATAATACGAGCTGAAACGCCTACAGCGAGTGTGAAACTCAAATGTACGTTTTCGGTATGAAGCGACTTTGCTTTCGATTGCGGCCTGTTTGGGTACTCGAAATGCATGAATCTTCCGTATTTGCATAGAATGAAGTGTTTTTCATCTCAAAATACGAACTGAAACGCCTGCAGCGAGTGTGAAACTCAATTGTACGTTTTCGGTATGATGCGACTTTGCTTTCGATTGGGGCTTGTTTGGGTACTCGAAATGCATGAATCTTCCGTATTTGCATAGAATGAAGTGTTTTTCATCTCAAAATACGAACTGAAACGACTACAGCGAGTGTGAAACTCAATTGTACGATATCGGTATAAAGCTACTTTGCGATCGATTGGGGCTTGTTTGGCTGCTCAAAACGCATGAATCTTGCGTATTTGCATAGAATAAAGTGTTTTTCATCTTATAATACGAGCTGAAACACCTACAGCGAGTGTGAAACTCAATTGTACGTTTTCGGTATGAATCGACTTTGCTTTCAATTGGGGCGTGTTTGTGTGCTCAAAATGCCTGAATCTTGCATTGTTGCATAGAATGACGTATTTTTCGTCTCATACGACGATCTGGAACTCATACAGCATGCGTAAAACACGAATAAAGGAATTCGGTAAGGGGCGACTATGCGTTCGTGTGGGACGTGTTTGGCTGCCCAAAATGCATGAATCTTTCCTATTTGCATAGAATGACGTTTTTTTCATCTTATAATACGAGCTGAAACACCTACAGCGAGTGTGAAACTCAAATGTACGTCTTCGGTACGAAGCGATTTTGCTTTCGATTGGGGCGTGTTTAGCTGCTCAAAACGCATGAATCTTTCATATTTGTATAGAATGAAGTATTTTTCGTCTCATAATACGAGCTGGAACTCATACAGCATGCGTAAAACTCGAATAAAGGAATTCGGTATAAGGCGACTAAGCGTTCGTGTATGACGTGTTTGGCTGCCCAAAATGCATGAATCTTGCATATTTGCATAGAATGAATTTTTTTTCATTTCACAAAACGATCTGAAACGTCTACAGCGAGTGTGAAACTCAAATGTACGTTTTCGGGATGAAGCGACTTTGCTTTCGATTGGGGCGTGTTTGGCTACTCGAAATGCATGAGTGTTGCGTATTTGCATAGAATGAAGTGTTTTTCATCTCAAAATACGAACTGAAACGCCTGCAGCGAGTGTGAAACTCAATTGTACGTTTTCGGTATGAAGCGACTTTGCTTTCGATTGGGGCGTGTTTGGCTACTCGAAATGCATGAGTGTTGCGTATTTGAATAGAATGAAGTGTTTTTCATCTTATACGAGCTGAAACGCGAGTGGGAAACGCAAATGTACGATTTCGGTATAAAGCGACTTTGCGTCCGATTGGGGCCTGTTTGGGTACTTGAAATGCATGAATCGTCCGCATTTGCATATAATGAAGTATTTTTCATCCAACAATACGAGCTGAAATGCCTACAGCGAGTGTGAAACTCAGATGTACGATTTCGGTATAAAGCGACTTTGCGTTCCATTGGGGCGTGCTTGGCGGCTGCCCAATATGCATGAATCTTACGTATTTGTATAGAATGAAGTATTTTTCGTCTCATAATACGAACTGGAAACCATACAGCATGCGTAAAACTCGAATAAAGGAATTCGGTATAAGGCGACTATGCGTTCGTGTGGGACGTGTTTGGCTGCCCAAAATGCACGAATCTTGCATATTTGCATAGAATGGAGTTTTTTCATCATATAATGCGAGCTGAAACGCGTACAGCAAGTGTGAAACTCAAATGTACGATTTCGGTATAAAGCGACTTTGCGTTCCATTGGGGCGTGTTTGGCTGACAAAATGCATGAATCTTGCGTATTTGCATAGAATAAAGTGTTTTTCATCTTATAATACGAGCTGAAACGCCTACAGCGAGAGTGAAACTGAAATGTACGTTTTCGGTATGAAACGACTTTGCTTTCGATTGGGGCCTGTTTGGGTACTCGAAATGCATGAATCTTGCGTATTTTCATAGAATGAAGTGTTTTTCATCTCAAAATACGAATTGAAACGCCTGCAGCGAGTGTGAAACTCAAATGTACGTTTTCGGTATGAAGCGACTTTGCTTTCGATTGGGGCGTGTTTGGCTACTCGAAATGCATGAGTGTTGCGTATTTGCATAGAATGAAGTGTTTTTCATCTCAAAATACGAACTGAAACGCCTGCAGCGAGTGTGAAACTCAATTGTACGTTTTCGGTATGAAGCGACTTTGCTTTCGATTGGGGCGTGTTTGGCTACTCGAAATGCATGAGTGTTGCGTATTTGAATAGAATGAAGTGTTTTTCATCTTATACGAGCTGAAACGCGAGTGGGAAACGCAAATGTACGATTTCGGTATAAAGCGACTTTGCGTCCGATTGGGGCCTGTTTGGGTACTTGAAATGCATGAATCGTCCGCATTTGCATATAATGAAGTATTTTTCATCCAACAATACGAGCTGAAATGCCTACAGCGAGTGTGAAACTCAGATGTACGATTTCGGTATAAAGCGACTTTGCGTTCCATTGGGGCGTGCTTGGCTGCCCAAAATGCATGAATCTTGCGTATTTGCATAGAATAAAGTGTTTTTCATCTGATAATACGAGCTGAAACGCCTACAGCGAGTGTGAAACTCAGATGTACGATTTCGGTATAAAGCGACTTTTCGTTCCATTCGGGCGTGCTTGGCTGCCCAAAATGCATGAATCTCGCGTATTTGCATAGAATAAAGTGTTTTTCATCTTATAATCCGAGCTGAAACGCCTACAGCGAGTGTGAAACTCAAATGTACGTTTTCGGTATGAAGCGACTTTGCTTTCGATTGGGGCCTGTTTGGGTACTCGAAATGCATGAATCTTCCGTATTTGCATAGAATGAAGTGTTTTTCATCTCAAAATACGAACTGAAACGCCTGCAGCGAGTGTGAAACTCAATTGTACGTTTTCGGTATGAAGCGACTTTGCTTTCGATTGGGGCGTGTTTGGCTACTCGAAATGCATGAGTGTTGCGTATTTGAATAGAATGAAGTGTTTTTCATCTTATACGAGCTGAAACGCGAGTGGGAAACGCAAATGTACGATTTCGGTATAAAGCGACTTTGCGTCCGATTGGGGCCTGTTTGGGTACTTGAAATGCATGAATCGTCCGCATTTGCATATAATGAAGTATTTTTCATCCAACAATACGAGCTGAAATGCCTACAGCGAGTGTGAAACTCAGATGTACGATTTCGGTATAAAGCGATTTTGCGTTCCATTGGGGCGTGCTTGGCTGCCCAAAATGCATGAATCTTGCGTATTTGCATAGAATAAAGTGTTTTTCATCTGATAATACGAGCTGAAACGCCTACAGCGAGTGTGAAACTCAGATGTACGATTTCGGTATAAAGCGACTTTTCGTTCCATTCGGGCGTGCTTGGCTGCCCAAAATGCATGAATCTCGCGTATTTGCATAGAATAAAGTGTTTTTCATCTTATAATCCGAGCTGAAACGCCTACAGCGAGTGTGAAACTCAAATGTACGTTTTCGGTATGAAGCGACTTTGCTTTCGATTGGGGCCTGTTTGGGTACTCGAAATGCATGAATCTTCCGTATTTGCATAGAATGAAGTGTTTTTCATCTCAAAATACGAACTGAAACGCCTGCAGCGAGTGTGAAACTCAATTGTACGTTTTCGGTATGAAGCGACTTTGCTTTCGATTGGGGCGTGTTTGGCTACTCGAAATGCATGAGTGTTGCGTATTTGAATAGAATGAAGTGTTTTTCATCTTATACGAGCTGAAACGCGAGTGGGAAACGCAAATGTACGATTTCGGTATAAAGCGACTTTGCGTCCGATTGGGGCCTGTTTGGGTACTTGAAATGCATGAATCGTCCGCATTTGCATGTAATGAAGTATTTTTCATCCAACAATACGAGCTGAAATGCCTACAGCGAGTGTGAAACTCAGATGTACGATTTCGGTATAAAGCGACTTTGCGTTCCATTGGGGCGTGCTTGGCTGCCCAATATGCATGAATCTTACGTATTTGTATAGAATGAAGTATTTTTCGTCTCATAATACGAACTGGAACCCATACAGCATGCGTAAAACTCGAATAAAGGAATTCGGTATAAGGCGACTATGCGTTCGTGTGGGACGTGTTTGGCTGCCCAAAAATGCACGAATCTTGCATATTTGCATAGAATGGAGTTTTTTTCATCATATAATGCGAGCTGAAACGCGTACAGCAAGTGTGAAACTCAAATGTACGATATCGGTATAAAGCTACTTTGCGTTCGATTGGGGCTTGTTTGGCTGCTCAAAACGCATGAATCTTGCGTATTTGCATAGAATAAAGTGTTTTTACTTATAATACGAGCTGAAACACCTACAGCGAGTGTGAAACTCAATTGTACGTTTTCGGTATGAAGCGACTTTGCTTTCGATTGGGGCCTGTTTGGGTACTCGAAATGCATGAATCTTCCGTATTTGCATAGAATGAAGTGTTTTTCATCTAAAAATACGAACTGAAACGCCTGCAGCGAGTGTGAAACTCAATTGTACGTTTTCGGTATGAAGCGACTTTGCTTTCGATTGGGGCGTGTTTGGCTACTCGAAATGCATGAGTGTTGCGTATTTGAATAGAATGAAGTGTTTTTCATCTTATACGAGCTGAAACGCGAGTGGGAAACGCAAATGTACGATTTCGGTATAAAGCGACTTTGCGTCCGATTGGGGCCTGTTTGGGTACTTGAAATGCATGAATCGTCCGCATTTGCATATAATGAAGTATTTTTCATCCAACAATACGAGCTGAAATGCCTACAGCGAGTGTGAAACTCAGATGTACGATTTCGGTATAAAGCGACTTTGCGTTCCATTGGGGCGTGCTTGGCTGCCCAATATGCATGAATCTTACGTATTTGTATAGAATGAAGTATTTTTCGTCTCATAATACGAACTGGAACCCATACAGCATGCGTAAAACTCGAATAAAGGAATTCGGTATAAGGCGACTATGCGTTCGTGTGGGACGTGTTTGGCTGCCCAAAAATGCACGAATCTTGCATATTTGCATAGGAATGGAGTTTTTTTCATCATATAATGCGAGCTGAAACGCGTACAGCAAGTGTGCAACTCAAATGTACGATTTCGGTATAAAGCGACTTTGCGTTCCATTGGGGCGTGTTTGGCTGACAAAATGCATGAATCTTGCGTATTTGCATAGAATAAAGTGTTTTTCATCTTATAATACGAGCTGAAACGCCTACAGCGAGAGTGAAACTGAAATGTACGTTTTCGGTATGAAACGACTTTGCTTTCGATTGGGGCCTGTTTGGGTACTCGAAATGCATGAATCTTGCGTATTTTCATAGAATGAAGTGTTTTTCATCTCAAAATACGAATTGAAACGCCTGCAGCGAGTGTGAAACTCAAATGTACGTTTTCGGTATGAAGCGACTTTGCTTTCGATTGGGGCGTGTTTGGCTACTCGAAATGCATGAGTGTTGCGTATTTGCATAGAATGAAGTGTTTTTCATCTCAAAATACGAACTGAAACGCCTGCAGCGAGTGTGAAACTCAATTGTACGTTTTCGGTATGAAGCGACTTTGCTTTCGATTGGGGCGTGTTTGGCTACTCGAAATGCATGAGTGTTGCGTATTTGAATAGAATGAAGTGTTTTTCATCTTATACGAGCTGAAACGCGAGTGGGAAACGCAAATGTACGATTTCGGTATAAAGCGACTTTGCGTCCGATTGGGGCCTGTTTGGGTACTTGAAATGCATGAATCGTCCGCATTTGCATATAATGAAGTATTTTTCATCCAACAATACGAGCTGAAATGCCTACAGCGAGTGTGAAACTCAGATGTACGATTTCGGTATAAAGCGACTTTGCGTTCCATTGGGGCGTGCTTGGCTGCCCAAAATGCATGAATCTTGCGTATTTGCATAGAATAAAGTGTTTTTCATCTGATAATACGAGCTGAAACGCCTACAGCGAGTGTGAAACTCAGATGTACGATTTCGGTATAAAGCGACTTTTCGTTCCATTCGGGCGTGCTTGGCTGCCCAAAATGCATGAATCTCGCGTATTTGCATAGAATAAAGTGTTTTTCATCTTATAATCCGAGCTGAAACGCCTACAGCGAGTGTGAAACTCAAATGTACGTTTTCGGTATGAAGCGACTTTGCTTTCGATTGGGGCCTGTTTGGGTACTCGAAATGCATGAATCTTCCGTATTTGCATAGAATGAAGTGTTTTTCATCTCAAAATACGAACTGAAACGCCTGCAGCGAGTGTGAAACTCAATTGTACGTTTTCGGTATGAAGCGACTTTGCTTTCGATTGGGGCGTGTTTGGCTACTCGAAATGCATGAGTGTTGCGTATTTGAATAGAATGAAGTGTTTTTCATCTTATACGAGCTGAAACGCGAGTGGGAAACGCAAATGTACGATTTCGGTATAAAGAGACTTTGCGTCTGATTGGGGCCTGTTTGGGTACTTGAAATGCATTAATCGTCCGCATTTGCATATAATGAAGTATTTTTCATCCAACAATACGAGCTGAAATCCCTACAGCGAGTGTGAAACTCAGATGTACGATTTCGGTATAAAGCGACTTTTCGTTCCATTGGGGCGTGCTTGGCTGCCCAAAATGCATGAATCTCGCGTATTTGCATAGAATAAAGTGTTTTTCATCTTATAATACGAGCTGAAACGCCTACAGCGAGTGTGAAACTCAAATGTACGTTTTCGGTATGAAGCGACTTTGCTTTCGATTGCGGCCTGTTTGGGTACTCGAAATGCATGAATCTTCCGTATTTGCATAGAATGAAGTGTTTTTCATCTCAAAATACGAACTGAAACGCCTGCAGCGAGTGTGAAACTCAATTGTACGTTTTCGGTATGATGCGACTTTGCTTTCGATTGGGGCTTGTTTGGGTACTCGAAATGCATGAATCTTCCGTATTTGCATAGAATGAAGTGTTTTTCATCTCAAAATACGAACTGAAACGACTACAGCGAGTGTGAAACTCAATTGTACGATATCGGTATAAAGCTACTTTGCGTTCGATTGGGGCTTGTTTGGCTGCTCAAAACGCATGAATCTTGCGTATTTGCATAGAATAAAGTGTTTTTCATCTTATAATACGAGCTGAAACATCTACAGCGAGTGTGAAACTCAATTGTACGTTTTCGGTATGAATCGACTTTGCTTTCAATTGGGGCGTGTTTGTGTGCTCAAAATGCCTGAATCTTGCATTGTTGCATAGAATGACGTATTTTTCGTCTCATACGACGATCTGGAACTCATACAGCATGCGTAAAACACGAATAAAGGAATTCGGTAAGGGGCGACTATGCGTTCGTGTGGGACGTGTTTGGCTGCCCAAAATGCATGAATCTTTCCTATTTGCATAGAATGACGTTTTTTTCATCTTATAATACGAGCTGAAACACCTACAGCGAGTGTGAAACTCAAATGTACGTCTTCGGTACGAAGCGATTTTGCTTTCGATTGGGGCGTGTTTAGCTGCTCAAAACGCATGAATCTTTCATATTTGTATAGAATGAAGTATTTTTCGTCTCATAATACGAGCTGGAACTCATACAGCATGCGTAAAACTCGAATAAAGGAATTCGGTATAAGGCGACTAAGCGTTCGTGTATGACGTGTTTGGCTGCCCAAAATGCATGAATCTTGCATATTTGCATAGAATGAATTTTTTTTCATTTCACAAAACGATCTGAAACGTCTACAGCGAGTGTGAAACTCAAATGTACGTTTTCGGGATGAAGCGACTTTGCTTTCGATTGGGGCGTGTTTGGCTACTCGAAATGCATGAGTGTTGCGTATTTGCATAGAATGAAGTGTTTTTCATCTCAAAATACGAACTGAAACGCCTGCAGCGAGTGTGAAACTCAATTGTACGTTTTCGGTATGAAGCGACTTTGCTTTCGATTGGGGCGTGTTTGGCTACTCGAAATGCATGAGTGTTGCGTATTTGAATAGAATGAAGTGTTTTTCATCTTATACGAGCTGAAACGCGAGTGGGAAACGCAAATGTACGATTTCGGTATAAAGCGACTTTGCGTCCGATTGGGGCCTGTTTGGATACTTGAAATGCATGAATCGTCCGCATTTGCATATAATGAAGTATTTTTCATCCAACAATACGAGCTGAAATGCCTACAGCGAGTGTGAAACTCAGATGTACGATTTCGGTATAAAGCGACTTTGCGTTCCATTGGGGCGTGCTTGGCGGCTGCCCAATATGCATGAATCTTACGTATTTGTATAGAATGAAGTATTTTTCGTCTCATAATACGAACTGGAAACCATACAGCATGCGTAAAACTCGAATAAAGGAATTCGGTATAAGGCGACTATGCGTTCGTGTGGGACGTGTTTGGCTGCCCAAAATGCACGAATCTTGCATATTTGCATAGAATGGAGTTTTTTCATCATATAATGCGAGCTGAAACGCGTACAGCAAGTGTGAAACTCAAATGTACGATTTCGGTATAAAGCGACTTTGCGTTCCATTGGGGCGTGTTTGGCTGACAAAATGCATGAATCTTGCGTATTTGCATAGAATAAAGTGTTTTTCATCTTATAATACGAGCTGAAACGCCTACAGCGAGAGTGAAACTGAAATGTACGTTTTCGGTATGAAACGACTTTGCTTTCGATTGGGGCCTGTTTGGGTACTCGAAATGCATGAATCTTGCGTATTTTCATAGAATGAAGTGTTTTTCATCTCAAAATACGAATTGAAACGCCTGCAGCGAGTGTGAAACTCAAATGTACGTTTTCGGTATGAAGCGACTTTGCTTTCGATTGGGGCGTGTTTGGCTACTCGAAATGCATGAGTGTTGCGTATTTGAATAGAATGAAGTGTTTTTCATCTTATACGAGCTGAAACGCGAGTGGGAAACGCAAATGTACGATTTCGGTATAAAGCGACTTTGCGTCCGATTGGGGCCTGTTTGGGTACTTGAAATGCATGAATCGTCCGCATTTGCATATAATGAAGTATTTTTCATCCAACAATACGAGCTGAAATGCCTACAGCGAGTGTGAAACTCAGATGTACGATTTCGGTATAAAGCGACTTTTCGTTCCATTGGGGCGTGCTTGGCTGCCCAAAATGCATGAATCTCGCGTATTTGCATAGAATAAAGTGTTTTTCATCTTATAATACGAGCTGAAACGCCTACAGCGAGTGTGAAACTCAAATGTACGTTTTCGGTATGAAGCGACTTTGCTTTCGATTGGGGCTTGTTTGGGTACTCGAAATGCATGAATCTTCCGTATTTGCATAGAATGAAGTGTTTTTCATCTCAAAATACGAACTGAAACGCCTGCAGCGAGTGTGAAACTCAATTGTACGATATCGGTATAAAGCTACTTTGCGTTCGATTGGGGCTTGTTTGGCTGCTCAAAACGCATGAATCTTGCGTATTTGCATAGAATAAAGTGTTTTTCATCTTATAATGCGAGCTGAAACACCTACAGCGAGTGTGAAACTCAATTGTACGTTTTCGATATGAATCGACTTTGCTTTCAATTGGGGCGTGTTTGTGTGCTCAAAATGCCTGAATCTTGCATTGTTGCATAGAATGACGTATTTTTCGTCTCATACGACGATCTGGAACTCATACAGCATGCGTAAAACACGAATAAAGGAATTCGGTAAGGGGCGACTATGCGTTCGTGTGGGACGTGTTTGGCTGCCCAAAATGCATGAATCTTTCCTATTTGCATAGAATGACGTTTTTTTCATCTTATAATACGAGCTGAAACACCTACAGCGAGTGTGAAACTCAAATGTACGTCTTCGGTACGAAGCGATTTTGCTTTCGATTGGGGCGTGTTTAGCTGCTCAAAACGCATGAATCTTTCATATTTGTATAGAATGAAGTATTTTTCGTCTCATAATACGAGCTGGAACTCATACAGCATGCGTAAAACTCGAATAAAGGAATTCGGTATAAGGCGACTAAGCGTTCGTGTATGACGTGTTTGGTTGCCCAAAATGCATGAATCTTGCATATTTGCATAGAATGAATTTTTTTTCATTTCACAAAACGATCTGAAACGTCTACAGCGAGTGTGAAACTCAAATGTACGTTTTCGGGATGAAGCGACTTTGCTTTCGATTGGGGCGTGTTTGGCTACTCGAAATGCATGAGTGTTGCGTATTTGCATAGAATGAAGTGTTTTTCATCTCAAAATACGAACTGAAACGCCTGCAGCGAGTGTGAAACTCAATTGTACGTTTTCGGTATGAAGCGACTTTGCTTTCGATTGGGGCGTGTTTGGCTACTCGAAATGCATGAGTGTTGCGTATTTGAATAGAATGAAGTGTTTTTCATCTTATACGAGCTGAAACGCGAGTGGGAAACGCAAATGTACGATTTCGGTATAAAGCGACTTTGCGTCCGATTGGGGCCTGTTTGGGTACTTGAAATGCATGAATCGTCCGCATTTGCATATAATGAAGTATTTTTCATCCAACAATACGAGCTGAAATGCCTACAGCGAGTGTGAAACTCAGATGTACGATTTCGGTATAAAGCGACTTTGCGTTCCATTGGGGCGTGCTTGGCGGCTGCCCAATATGCATGAATCTTACGTATTTGTATAGAATGAAGTATTTTTCGTCTCATAATACGAACTGGAAACCATACAGCATGCGTAAAACTCGAATAAAGGAATTCGGTATAAGGCGACTATGCGTTCGTGTGGGACGTGTTTGGCTGCCCAAAATGCACGAATCTTGCATATTTGCATAGAATGGAGTTTTTCCATCATATAATGCGAGCTGAAACGCGTACAGCAAGTGTGAAACTCAAATGTACGATTTCGGTATAAAGCGACTTTGCGTTCCATTGGGGCGTGTTTGGCTGCCCAAAATGCATGAATCTTGCGTATTTGCATAGAATAAAGTGTTTTTCATCTTATAATACGAGCTGAAACGCCTACAGCGAGAGTGAAACTGAAATGTACGTTTTCGGTATGAAACGACTTTGCTTTCGATTGGGGCCTGTTTGGGTACTCGAAATGCATGAATCTTGCGTATTTTCATAGAATGAAGTGTTTTTCATCTCAAAATACGAATTGAAACGCCTGCAGCGAGTGTGAAACTCAAATGTACGTTTTCGGTATGAAGCGACTTTGCTTTCGATTGGGGCGTGTTTGACTACTCGAAATGCATGAGTGTTGCGTATTTGAATAGAATGAAGTGTTTTTCATCTTATACGAGCTGAAACGCGAGTGGGAAACGCAAATGTACGATTTCGGTATAAAGCGACTTTGCGTCCGATTGGGGCCTGTTTGGGTACTTGAAATGCATTAATCGTCCGCATTTGCATATAATGAAGTATTTTTCATCCAACAATACGAGCTGAAATCCCTACAGCGAGTGTGAAACTCAGATGTACGATTTCGGTATAAAGCGACTTTTCGTTCCATTGGGGCGTGCTTGGCTGCCCAAAATGCATGAATCTCGCGTATTTGCATAGAATAAAGTGTTTTTCATCTTATAATACGAGCTGAAACGCCTACAGCGAGTGTGAAACTCAAATGTACGTTTTCGGTATGAAGCGACTTTGCTTTCGATTGGGGCTTGTTTGGGTACTCGAAATGCATGAATCTTCCGTATTTGCATAGAATGAAGTGTTTTTCATCTCAAAATACGAACTGAAACGCCTGCAGCGAGTGTGAAACTCAATTGTACGATATCGGTATAAAGCTACTTTGCGTTCGATTGGGGCTTGTTTGGCTGCTCAAAACGCATGAATCTTGCGTATTTGCATAGAATAAAGTGTTTTTCATCTTATAATGCGAGCTGAAACACCTACAGCGAGTGTGAAACTCAATTGTACGTTTTCGATATGAATCGACTTTGCTTTCAATTGGGGCGTGTTTGTGTGCTCAAAATGCCTGAATCTTGCATTGTTGCATAGAATGACGTATTTTTCGTCTCATACGACGATCTGGAACTCATACAGCATGCGTAAAACACGAATAAAGGAATTCGGTAAGGGGCGACTATGCGTTCGTGTGGGACGTGTTTGGCTGCCCAAAATGCATGAATCTTTCCTATTTGCATAGAATGACGTTTTTTTCATCTTATAATACGAGCTGAAACACCTACAGCGAGTGTGAAACTCAAATGTACGTCTTCGGTACGAAGCGATTTTGCTTTCGATTGGGGCGTGTTTAGCTGCTCAAAACGCATGAATCTTTCATATTTGTATAGAATGAAGTATTTTTCGTCTCATAATACGAGCTGGAACTCATACAGCATGCGTAAAACTCGAATAAAGGAATTCGGTATAAGGCGACTAAGCGTTCGTGTATGACGTGTTTGGCTGCCCAAAATGCATGAATCTTGCATATTTGCATAGAATGAATTTTTTTTCATTTCACAAAACGATCTGAAACGTCTACAGCGAGTGTGAAACTCAAATGTACGTTTTCGGGATGAAGCGACTTTGCTTTCGATTGGGGCGTGTTTGGCTACTCGAAATGCATGAGTGTTGCGTATTTGCATAGAATGAAGTGTTTTTCATCTCAAAATACGAACTGAAACGCCTGCAGCGAGTGTGAAACTCAATTGTACGTTTTCGGTATGAAGCGACTTTGCTTTCGATTGGGGCGTGTTTGGCTACTCGAAATGCATGAGTGTTGCGTATTTGAATAGAATGAAGTGTTTTTCATCTTATACGAGCTGAAACGCGAGTGGGAAACGCAAATGTACGATTTCGGTATAAAGCGACTTTGCGTCCGATTGGGGCCTGTTTGGGTACTTGAAATGCATGAATCGTCCGCATTTGCATATAATGAAGTATTTTTCATCCAACAATACGAGCTGAAATGCCTACAGCGAGTGTGAAACTCAGATGTACGATTTCGGTATAAAGCGACTTTGCGTTCCATTGGGGCGTGCTTGGCGGCTGCCCAATATGCATGAATCTTACGTATTTGTATAGAATGAAGTATTTTTCGTCTCATAATACGAACTGGAAACCATACAGCATGCGTAAAACTCGAATAAAGGAATTCGGTATAAGGCGACTATGCGTTCGTGTGGGACGTGTTTGGCTGCCCAAAATGCACGAATCTTGCATATTTGCATAGAATGGAGTTTTTCCATCATATAATGCGAGCTGAAACGCGTACAGCAAGTGTGAAACTCAAATGTACGATTTCGGTATAAAGCGACTTTGCGTTCCATTGGGGCGTGTTTGGCTGACAAAATGCATGAATCTTGCGTATTTGCATAGAATAAAGTGTTTTTCATCTTATAATACGAGCTGAAACGCCTACAGCGAGAGTGAAACTGAAATGTACGTTTTCGGTATGAAACGACTTTGCTTTCGATTGGGGCCTGTTTGGGTACTCGAAATGCATGAATCTTGCGTATTTTCATAGAATGAAGTGTTTTTCATCTCAAAATACGAATTGAAACGCCTGCAGCGAGTGTGAAACTCAAATGTACGTTTTCGGTATGAAGCGACTTTGCTTTCGATTGGGGCGTGTTTGGCTACTCGAAATGCATGAGTGTTGCGTATTTGAATAGAATGAAGTGTTTTTCATCTTATACGAGCTGAAACGCGAGTGGGAAACGCAAATGTACGATTTCGGTATAAAGCGACTTTGCGTCCGATTGGGGCCTGTTTGGGTACTTGAAATGCATGAATCGTCCGCATTTGCATATAATGAAGTATTTTTCATCCAACAATACGAGCTGAAATGCCTACAGCGAGTGTGAAACTCAGATGTACGATTTCGGTATAAAGCGACTTTTCGTTCCATTCGGGCGTGCTTGGCTGCCCAAAATGCATGAATCTCGCGTATTTGCATAGAATAAAGTGTTTTTCATCTTATAATCCGAGCTGAAACGCCTACAGCGAGTGTGAAACTCAAATGTACGTTTTCGGTATGAAGCGACTTTGCTTTCGATTGGGGCCTGTTTGGGTACTCGAAATGCATGAATCTTCCGTATTTGCATAGAATGAAGTGTTTTTCATCTCAAAATACGAACTGAAACGCCTGCAGCGAGTGTGAAACTCAATTGTACGTTTTCGGTATGAAGCGACTTTGCTTTCGATTGGGGCGTGTTTGGCTACTCGAAATGCATGAGTGTTGCGTATTTGAATAGAATGAAGTGTTTTTCATCTTATACGAGCTGAAACGCGAGTGGGAAACGCAAATGTACGATTTCGGTATAAAGCGACTTTGCGTCCGATTGGGGCCTGTTTGGGTACTTGAAATGCATTAATCGTCCGCATTTGCATATAATGAAGTATTTTTCATCCAACAATACGAGCTGAAATCCCTACAGCGAGTGTGAAACTCAGATGTACGATTTCGGTATAAAGCGACTTTTCGTTCCATTGGGGCGTGCTTGGCTGCCCAAAATGCATGAATCTCGCGTATTTGCATAGAATAAAGTGTTTTTCATCTTATAATACGAGCTGAAACGCCTACAGCGAGTGTGAAACTCAAATGTACGTTTTCGGTATGAAGCGACTTTGCTTTCGATTGGGGCCTGTTTGGGTACTCGAAATGCATGAATCTTCCGTATTTGCATAGAATGAAGTGTTTTTCATCTCAAAATACGAACTGAAACGCCTGCAGCGAGTGTGAAACTCAATTGTACGATATCGGTATAAAGCTACTTTGCGTTCGATTGGGGCTTGTTTGGCTGCTCAAAACGCATGAATCTTGCGTATTTGCATAGAATAAAGTGTTTTTCATCTTATAATGCGAGCTGAAACACCTACAGCGAGTGTGAAACTAAATTGCACGTTTTCGATATGAATCGACTTTGCTTTCAATTGGGGCGTGTTTGTGTGCTCAAAATGCCTGAATCTTGCATTGTTGCATAGAATGACGTATTTTTCGTCTCATACGACGATCTGGAACTCATACAGCATGCGTAAAACACGAATAAAGGAATTCGGTAAGGGGCGACTATGCGTTCGTGTGGGACGTGTTTGGCTGCCCAAAATGCATGAATCTTTCCTATTTGCATAGAATGACGTTTTTTTCATCTTATAATACGAGCTGAAACACCTACAGCGAGTGTGAAACTCAAATGTACGTCTTCGGTACGAAGCGATTTTGCTTTCGATTGGGGCGTGTTTAGCTGCTCAAAACGCATGAATCTTTCATATTTGTATAGAATGAAGTATTTTTCGTCTCATAATACGAGCTGGAACTCATACAGCATGCGTAAAACTCGAATAAAGGAATTCGGTATAAGGCGACTAAGCGTTCGTGTATGACGTGTTTGGCTGCCCAAAATGCATGAATCTTGCATATTTGCATAGAATGAATTTTTTTTCATTTCACAAAACGATCTGAAACGTCTACAGCGAGTGTGAAACTCAAATGTACGTTTTCGGTATGAAGCGACTTTGCTTTCGATTGGGGCGTGTTTGGCTACTCGAAATGCATGAGTGTTGCGTATTTGCATAGAATGAAGTGTTTTTCATCTCAAAATACGAACTGAAACGCCTGCAGCGAGTGTGAAACTCAATTGTACGTTTTCGGTATGAAGCGACTTTGCTTTCGATTGGGGCGTGTTTGGCTACTCGAAATGCATGAGTGTTGCGTATTTGAATAGAATGAAGTGTTTTTCATCTTATACGAGCTGAAACGCGAGTGGGAAACGCAAATGTACGATTTCGGTATAAAGCGACTTTGCGTCCGATTGGGGCCTGTTTGGGTACTTGAAATGCATGAATCGTCCGCATTTGCATATAATGAAGTATTTTTCATCCAACAATACGAGCTGAAATGCCTACAGCGAGTGTGAAACTCAGATGTACGATTTCGGTATAAAGCGACTTTGCGTTCCATTGGGGCGTGCTTGGCTGCCCAAAATGCATGAATCTTGCGTATTTGCATAGAATAAAGTGTTTTTCATCTGATAATACGAGCTGAAACGCCTACAGCGAGTGTGAAACTCAGATGTACGATTTCGGTATAAAGCGACTTTTCGTTCCATTCGGGCGTGCTTGGCTGCCCAAAATGCATGAATCTCGCGTATTTGCATAGAATAAAGTGTTTTTCATCTTATAATCCGAGCTGAAACGCCTACAGCGAGTGTGAAACTCAAATGTACGTTTTCGGTATGAAGCGACTTTGCTTTCGATTGGGGCCTGTTTGGGTACTCGAAATGCATGAATCTTCCGTATTTGCATAGAATGAAGTGTTTTTCATCTCAAAATACGAACTGAAACGCCTGCAGCGAGTGTGAAACTCAATTGTACGTTTTCGGTATGAAGCGACTTTGCTTTCGATTTGGGCGTGTTTGGCTACTCGAAATGCATGAGTGTTGCGTATTTGAATAGAATGAAGTGTTTTTCATCTTATACGAGCTGAAACGCGAGTGGGAAACGCAAATGTACGATTTCGGTATAAAGCGACTTTGCGTCCGATTGGGGCCTGTTTGGGTACTTGAAATGCATTAATCGTCCGCATTTGCATATAATGAAGTATTTTTCATCCAACAATACGAGCTGAAATCCCTACAGCGAGTGTGAAACTCAGATGTACGATTTCGGTATAAAGCGACTTTTCGTTCCATTGGGGCGTGCTTGGCTGCCCAAAATGCATGAATCTCGCGTATTTGCATAGAATAAAGTGTTTTTCATCTTATAATACGAGCTGAAACGCCTGCAGCGAGTGTGAAACTCAATTGTACGTTTTCGGTATGATGCGACTTTGCTTTCGATTGGGGCTTGTTTGGGTACTCGAAATGCATGAATCTTCCGTATTTGCATAGAATGAAGTGTTTTTCATCTCAAAATACGAACTGAAACGACTACAGCGAGTGTGAAACTCAATTGTACGATATCGGTATAAAGCTACTTTGCGTTCGATTGGGGCTTGTTTGGCTGCTCAAAACGCATGAATCTTGCGTATTTGCATAGAATAAAGTGTTTTTCATCTTATAATACGAGCTGAAACACCTACAGCGAGTGTGAAACTCAATTGTACGTTTTCGGTATGAATCGACTTTGCTTTCAATTGGGGCGTGTTTGTGTGCTCAAAATGCCTGAATCTTGCATTGTTGCATAGAATGACGTATTTTTCGTCTCATACGACGATCTGGAACTCATACAGCATGCGTAAAACACGAATAAAGGAATTCGGTAAGGGGCGACTATGCGTTCGTGTGGGACGTGTTTGGCTGCCCAAAATGCATGAATCTTTCCTATTTGCATAGAATGACGTTTTTTTCATCTTATAATACGAGCTGAAACACCTACAGCGAGTGTGAAACTCAAATGTACGTCTTCGGTACGAAGCGATTTTGCTTTCGATTGGGGCGTGTTTAGCTGCTCAAAACGCATGAATCTTTCATATTTGTATAGAATGAAGTATTTTTCGTCTCATAATACAAGCTGGAACTCATACAGCATGCGTAAAACTCGAATAAAGGAATTCGGTATAAGGCGACTGAGCGTTCGTGTATGACGTGTTTGGCTGCCGAAAATGCATGAATCTTGCATATTTGCATAGAATGAATTTTTTTTCATTTCACAAAACGATCTGAAACGTCTACAGCGAGTGTGAAACTCAAATGTACGTTTTCGGTATGAAGCGACTTTGCTTTCGATTGGGGCGTGTTGGGCTACTCGAAATGCATGAGTGTTGCGTATTTGCATAGAATGAAGTGTTTTTCATCTCAAAATACGAACTGAAACGCCTGCAGCGAGTGTGAAACTCAATTGTACGTTTTCGGTATGAAGCGACTTTGCTTTCGATTGGGGCGTGTTTGGCTACTCGAAATGCATGAGTGTTGCGTATTTGAATAGAATGAAGTGTTTTTCATCTTATACGAGCTGAAACGCGTGTGGGAAACGCAAATGTACGATTTCGGTATAAAGCGACTTTGCGTCCGATTGGGGCCTGTTTGGGTACTTGAAATGGATGAATCGTCCGCATTTGCATATAATGAAGTATTTTTCATCCAACAATACGAGCTGAAATGCCTACAGCGAGTGTGAAACTCAGATGTACGATTTCGGTATAAAGCGACTTTGCGTTCCATTGGGGCGTGCTTGGCTGCCCAATATGCATGAATCTTACGTATTTGTATAGAATGAAGTATTTTTCGTCTCATAATACGAACTGGAACCCATACAGCATGCGTAAAACTCGAATAAAGGAATTCGGTATACGGCGACTATGCGTTCGTGTGGGACGTGTTTGGCTGCCCAAAATGCACGAATCTTGCATATTTGCATAGAATGGAGTTTTTTTCATCATATAATGCGAGCTGAAACGCGTACAGCAAGTGTGAAACTCAAATGTACGATTTCGGTATAAAGCGACTTTGCGTTCCATTGGGGCGTGTTTGGCTGACAAAATGCATGAATCTTGCGTATTTGCATAGAATAAAGTGTTTTTCATCTTATAATACGAGCTGAAACGCCTACAGCGAGAGTGAAACTGAAATGTACGTTTTCGGTATGAAACGACTTTGCTTTCGATTGGGGCCTGTTTGGGTACTCGAAATGCATGAATCTTGCGTATTTTCATAGAATGAAGTGTTTTTCATCTCAAAATACGAATTGAAACGCCTGCAGCGAGTGTGAAACTCAAATGTACGTTTTCGGTATGAAGCGACTTTGCTTTCGATTGGGGCGTGTTTGGCTACTCGAAATGCATGAGTGTTGCGTATTTGCATAGAATGAAGTGTTTTTCATCTCAAAATACGAACTGAAACGCCTGCAGCGAGTGTGAAACTCAATTGTACGTTTTCGGTATGAAGCGACTTTGCTTTCGATTGGGGCGTGTTTGGCTACTCGAAATGCATGAGTGTTGCGTATTTGAATAGAATGAAGTGTTTTTCATCTTATACGAGCTGAAACGCGAGTGGGAAACGCAAATGTACGATTTCGGTATAAAGCGACTTTGCGTCCGATTGGGGCCTGTTTGGGTACTTGAAATGCATGAATCGTCCGCATTTGCATATAATGAAGTATTTTTCATCCAACAATACGAGCTGAAATGCCTACAGCGAGTGTGAAACTCAGATGTACGATTTCGGTATAAAGCGATTTTGCGTTCCATTGGGGCGTGCTTGGCTGCCCAAAATGCATGAATCTTGCGTATTTGCATAGAATAAAGTGTTTTTCATCTGATAATACGAGCTGAAACGCCTACAGCGAGTGTGAAACTCAGATGTACGATTTCGGTATAAAGCGACTTTTCGTTCCATTCGGGCGTGCTTGGCTGCCCAAAATGCATGAATCTCGCGTATTTGCATAGAATAAAGTGTTTTTCATCTTATAATCCGAGCTGAAACGCCTACAGCGAGTGTGAAACTCAAATGTACGTTTTCGGTATGAAGCGACTTTGCTTTCGATTGGGGCCTGTTTGGGTACTCGAAATGCATGAATCTTCCGTATTTGCATAGAATGAAGTGTTTTTCATCTCAAAATACGAACTGAAACGCCTGCAGCGAGTGTGAAACTCAATTGTACGTTTTCGGTATGAAGCGACTTTGCTTTCGATTGGGGCGTGTTTGGCTACTCGAAATGCATGAGTGTTGCGTATTTGAATAGAATGAAGTGTTTTTCATCTTATACGAGCTGAAACGCGAGTGGGAAACGCAAATGTACGATTTCGGTATAAAGCGACTTTGCGTCCGATTGGGGCCTGTTTGGGTACTTGAAATGCATGAATCGTCCGCATTTGCATATAATGAAGTATTTTTCATCCAACAATACGAGCTGAAATGCCTACAGCGAGTGTGAAACTCAGATGTACGATTTCGGTATAAAGCGACTTTGCGTTCCATTGGGGCGTGCTTGGCTGCCCAATATGCATGAATCTTACGTATTTGTATAGAATGAAGTATTTTTCGTCTCATAATACGAACTGGAACCCATACAGCATGCGTAAAACTCGAATAAAGGAATTCGGTATAAGGCGACTATGCGTTCGTGTGGGACGTGTTTGGCTGCCCAAAATGCACGAATCTTGCATATTTGCATAGAATGGAGTTTTTTTCATCATATAATGCGAGCTGAAACGCGTACAGCAAGTGTGAAACTCAAATGTACGATTTCGGTATAAAGCGACTTTGCGTTCCATTGGGGCGTGTTTGGCTGACAAAATGCATGAATCTTGCGTATTTGCATAGAATAAAGTGTTTTTCATCTTATAATACGAGCTGAAACGCCTACAGCGAGAGTGAAACTGAAATGTACGTTTTCGGTATGAAACGACTTTGCTTTCGATTGGGGCCTGTTTGGGTACTCGAAATGCATGAATCTTGCGTATTTTCATAGAATGAAGTGTTTTTCATCTCAAAATACGAATTGAAACGCCTGCAGCGAGTGTGAAACTCAAATGTACGTTTTCGGTATGAAGCGACTTTGCTTTCGATTGGGGCGTGTTTGGCTACTCGAAATGCATGAGTGTTGCGTATTTGCATAGAATGAAGTGTTTTTCATCTCAAAATACGAACTGAAACGCCTGCAGCGAGTGTGAAACTCAATTGTACGTTTTCGGTATGAAGCGACTTTGCTTTCGATTGGGGCGTGTTTGGCTACTCGAAATGCATGAGTGTTGCGTATTTGAATAGAATGAAGTGTTTTTCATCTTATACGAGCTGAAACGCGAGTGGGAAACGCGAATGTACGATTTCGGTATAAAGCGACTTTGCGTCCGATTGGGGCCTGTTTGGGTACTTGAAATGCATGAATCGTCCGCATTTGCATATAATGAAGTATTTTTCATCCAACAATACGAGCTGAAATGCCTACAGCGAGTGTGAAACTCAGATGTACGATTTCGGTATAAAGCGACTTTGCGTTCCATTGGGGCGTGCTTGGCTGCCCAAAATGCATGAATCTTGCGTATTTGCATAGAATAAAGTGTTTTTCATCTGATAATACGAGCTGAAACGCCTACAGCGAGTGTGAAACTCAGATGTACGATTTCGGTATAAAGCGACTTTTCGTTCCATTCGGGCGTGCTTGGCTGCCCAAAATGCATGAATCTCGCGTATTTGCATAGAATAAAGTGTTTTTCATCTTATAATCCGAGCTGAAACGCCTACAGCGAGTGTGAAACTCAAATGTACGTTTTCGGTATGAAGCGACTTTGCTTTCGATTGGGGCCTGTTTGGGTACTCGAAATGCATGAATCTTCCGTATTTGCATAGAATGAAGTGTTTTTCATCTCAAAATACGAACTGAAACGCCTGCAGCGAGTGTGAAACTCAATTGTACGTTTTCGGTATGAAGCGACTTTGCTTTCGATTGGGGCGTGTTTGGCTACTCGAAATGCATGAGTGTTGCGTATTTGAATAGAATGAAGTGTTTTTCATCTTATACGAGCTGAAACGCGAGTGGGAAACGCAAATGTACGATTTCGGTATAAAGCGACTTTGCGTCCGATTGGGGCCTGTTTGGGTACTTGAAATGCATTAATCGTCCGCATTTGCATATAATGAAGTATTTTTCATCCAACAATACGAGCTGAAATCCCTACAGCGAGTGTGAAACTCAGATGTACGATTTCGGTATAAAGCGACTTTTCGTTCCATTGGGGCGTGCTTGGCTGCCCAAAATGCATGAATCTCGCGTATTTGCATAGAATAAAGTGTTTTTCATCTTATAATACGAGCTGAAACGCCTACAGCGAGTGTGAAACTCAAATGTACGTTTTCGGTATGAAGCGACTTTGCTTTCGATTGGGGCCTGTTTGGGTACTCGAAATGCATGAATCTTCCGTATTTGCATAGAATGAAGTGTTTTTCATCTCAAAATACGAACTGAAACGCCTGCAGCGAGTGTGAAACTCAATTGTACGATATCGGTATAAAGCTACTTTGCGTTCGATTGGGGCTTGTTTGGCTGCTCAAAACGCATGAATCTTGCGTATTTGCATAGAATAAAGTGTTTTTCATCTTATAATACGAGCTGAAACACCTACAGCGAGTGTGAAACTCAATTGTACGTTTTCGATATGAATCGACTTTGCTTTCAATTGGGGCGTGTTTGTGTGCTCAAAATGCCTGAATCTTGCATTGTTGCATAGAATGACGTATTTTTCGTCTCATACGACGATCTGGAACTCATACAGCATGCGTAAAACACGAATAAAGGAATTCGGTAAGGGGCGACTATGCGTTCCATTGGGGCGTGTTTGGGTGCCCAAAATGCATGAATCTTGCGTATTTGCAGAGAATAATGTGATTTTCAATTTATAATACGAGCTGAAACGCGTACAGCGAGTGTGAAACTCAAATGTACGTCTTCGGTACGAAGCGATTTTGCTTTCGATTGGGGCGTGTTTGGGTACTCGAAATGCATGAATCTTCCGTATTTTCATAGAATGAAGTGTTTTTCATCTCAAAATACGAATTGAAACGCCTATAGCGAGTGTGAAACTCAAATGTACGATATCGGTATAAAGCTACTTTGCGTTCGATTGGGGCTTGTTTGGCTGCTTAAAACGCCTGAATCTTGCGTATTTGTATAGTATGAAGTCTCTTTCATTTCATAATACGAGCTGGAACGCATACAGCGAGCGTAAAACTCGAGTAAACGAATTCGGTATAAGGCGACTTTTTGTTCCTTTGGGACGTGTTTGGGTGCTCAAAATGCCTGAATCTTGCATGATTGCATAGAATGAAGTATTTTTCATCTCAAAATACGAGCTGAAACGCATACAGCGAGTGTGAAACTCAGATGTACGATTTCGGTATAAAGCGACTTTGCGTTCCATTGGGGCGTGTTTGGGTGCCCAAAATGCATGAATCTTGCGTATTTGCAGAGAATAATGTGTTTTTCAATTTATAATACGAGCTGAAACGCGTACAGCGAGTGTGAAACTCAATTGTACGTCTTCGGTACGAAGCGATTTTGCTTTCGATTGGGGCGTGTTTAGCTGCTCAAAACGCATGAATCTTGCATATTTGTATAGAATGAAGTATTTTTCGTCTCATAATACGAGCTGGAACTCATACAGCATGCGTAAAACTCGAATAAAGGAATTCGGTATAAGGCGACTAAGCGTTCGTGTATGACGTGTTTGGCTGCCCAAAATGCATAAATCTTGCATATTTGCATAGAATGAATTTTTTTTCATCTCACAAAACGATCTGAAACGTCTACAGCGAGTGTGAAACTCAAATGTACGTTTTCGGTATGAAGCGACTTTGCTTTCGATTGGGGCGTGTTTGGCTACTCGAAATGCATGAGTGTTGCGTATTTGCATAGAATGAAGTGTTTTTCATCTCAAAATACGAACTGAAACGCCTGCAGCGAGTGTGAAATTCAATTGTACGTTTTCGGTATGAAGCGACTTTGCTTTCGATTGGGGCGTGTTTGGCTACTCGAAATGCATGAGTGTTGCGTATTTGAATAGAATGAAGTGTTTTTCATCTTATACGAGCTGAAACGCGAGTGGGAAACGCAAATGTACGATTTCGGTATAAAGCGACTTTGCGTCCGATTGGGGCCTGTTTGGGTACTTGAAATGCATGAATCTCGTCCGCATTTGCATATAATGAAGTATTTTTCATCCAACAATACGAGCTGAAATGCCTACAGCGAGTGTGAAACTCAGATGTACGATTTCGGTATAAAGCGACTTTGCGTTCCATTGGGGCGTGCTTGGCTGCCCAAAATGCATGAATCTCGCGTATTTGCATAGAATAAAGTGTTTTTCATCTTATAATACGAGCTGAAACGCCTACAGCGAGTGTGAAACTCAAATGTACGTTTTCGGTATGAAGCGACTTTGCTTTCGATTGGGGCCTGTTTGGGTACTCGAAATGCATGAATCTTCCGTATTTGCATAGAATGAAGTGTTTTTCATCTCAAAATACGAACTGAAACGCCTGCAGCGAGTGTGAAACTCAATTGTACGATATCGGTATAAAGCTACTTTGCGTTCGATTGGGGCTTGTTTGGCTGCTCAAAACGCATGAATCTTGCGTATTTGCATAGAATAAAGTGTTTTTCATCTTATAATACGAGCTGAAACACCTACAGCGAGTGTGAAACTCAATTGTACGTTTTCGATATGAATCGACTTTGCTTTCAATTGGGGCGTGTTTGTGTGCTCAAAATGCCTGAATCTTGCATTGTTGCATAGAATGACGTATTTTTCGTCTCATACGACGATCTGGAACTCATACAGCATGCGTAAAACACGAATAAAGGAATTCGGTAAGGGGCGACTATGCGTTCCATTGGGGCGTGTTTGGGTGCCCAAAATGCATGAATCTTGCGTATTTGCAGAGAATAATGTGATTTTCAATTTATAATACGAGCTGAAACGCGTACAGCGAGTGTGAAACTCAAATGTACGTCTTCGGTACGAAGCGATTTTGCTTTCGATTGGGGCGTGTTTGGGTACTCGAAATGCATGAATCTTCCGTATTTTCATAGAATGAAGTGTTTTTCATCTCAAAATACGAATTGAAACGCCTATAGCGAGTGTGAAACTCAAATGTACGATATCGGTATAAAGCTACTTTGCGTTCGATTGGGGCTTGTTTGGCTGCTTAAAACGCCTGAATCTTGCGTATTTGTATAGTATGAAGTCTCTTTCATTTCATAATACGAGCTGGAACGCATACAGCGAGCGTAAAACTCGAGTAAACGAATTCGGTATAAGGCGACTTTTTGTTCCTTTGGGACGTGTTTGGGTGCTCAAAATGCCTGAATCTTGCATGATTGCATAGAATGAAGTATTTTTCATCTCAAAATACGAGCTGAAACGCATACAGCGAGTGTGAAACTCAGATGTACGATTTCGGTATAAAGCGACTTTGCGTTCCATTGGGGCGTGTTTGGGTGCCCAAAATGCATGAATCTTGCGTATTTGCAGAGAATAATGTGTTTTTCAATTTATAATACGAGCTGAAACGCGTACAGCGAGTGTGAAACTCAATTGTACGTCTTCGGTACGAAGCGATTTTGCTTTCGATTGGGGCGTGTTTAGCTGCTCAAAACGCATGAATCTTGCATATTTGTATAGAATGAAGTATTTTTCGTCTCATAATACGAGCTGGAACTCATACAGCATGCGTAAAACTCGAATAAAGGAATTCGGTATAAGGCGACTAAGCGTTCGTGTATGACGTGTTTGGCTGCCCAAAATGCATAAATCTTGCATATTTGCATAGAATGAATTTTTTTTCATCTCACAAAACGATCTGAAACGTCTACAGCGAGTGTGAAACTCAAATGTACGTTTTCGGTATGAAGCGACTTTGCTTTCGATTGGGGCGTGTTTGGCTACTCGAAATGCATGAGTGTTGCGTATTTGCATAGAATGAAGTGTTTTTCATCTCAAAATACGAACTGAAACGCCTGCAGCGAGTGTGAAATTCAATTGTACGTTTTCGGTATGAAGCGACTTTGCTTTCGATTGGGGCGTGTTTGGCTACTCGAAATGCATGAGTGTTGCGTATTTGAATAGAATGAAGTGTTTTTCATCTTATACGAGCTGAAACGCGAGTGGGAAACGCAAATGTACGATTTCGGTATAAAGCGACTTTGCGTCCGATTGGGGCCTGTTTGGGTACTTGAAATGCATGAATCTCGTCCGCATTTGCATATAATGAAGTATTTTTCATCCAACAATACGAGCTGAAATGCCTACAGCGAGTGTGAAACTCAGATGTACGATTTCGGTATAAAGCGACTTTGCGTTCCATTGGGGCGTGCTTGGCTGCCCAATATGCATGAATCTTACGTATTTGTATAGAATGAAGTATTTTTCGTCTCATAATACGAACTGGAACCCATACAGCATGCGTAAAACTCGAATAAAGGAATTCGGTATAAGGCGACTATGCGTTCGTGTGGGACGTGTTTGGCTGCCCAAAATGCACGAATCTTGCATATTTGCATAGAATGGAGTTTTTTTCATCATATAATGCGAGCTGAAACGCGTACAGCAAGTGTGAAACTCAAATGTACGATGTCGGTATAAAGCGACTTTGCGTTCCATTGGGGCGTGTTTGGCTGACAAAATGCATGAATCTTGCGTATTTGCATAGAATAAAGTGTTTTTTATCTTATAATACGAGCTGAAACGCCTACAGCGAGAGTGAAACTGAAATGTACGTTTTCGGTATGAAACGACTTTGCTTTCGATTGGGGCCTGTTTGGGTACTCGAAATGCATGAATCTTGCGTATTTTCATAGAATGAAGTGTTTTTCATCTCAAAATACGAATTGAAACGCCTGCAGCGAGTGTGAAACTCAAATGTACGTTTTCGGTATGAAGCGACTTTGCTTTCGATTGGGGCGTGTTTGGCTACTCGAAATGCATGAGTGTTGCGTATTTGCATAGAATGAAGTGTTTTTCATCTCAAAATACGAACTGAAACGCCTGCAGCGAGTGTGAAACTCAATTGTACGTTTTCGGTATGAAGCGACTTTGCTTTCGATTGGGGCGTGTTTGGCTACTCGAAATGCATGAGTGTTGCGTATTTGAATAGAATGAAGTGTTTTTCATCTTATACGAGCTGAAACGCGAGTGGGAAACGCAAATGTACGATTTCGGTATAAAGCGACTTTGCGTCCGATTGGGGCCTGTTTGGGTACTTGAAATGCATGAATCGTCCGCATTTGCATATAATGAAGTATTTTTCATCCAACAATACGAGCTGAAATGCCTACAGCGAGTGTGAAACTCAGATGTACGATTTCGGTATAAAGCGACTTTGCGTTCCATTGGGGCGTGCTTGGCTGCCCAAAATGCATGAATCTTGCGTATTTGCATAGAATAAAGTGTTTTTCATCTGATAATACGAGCTGAAACGCCTACAGCGAGTGTGAAACTCAGATGTACGATTTCGGTATAAAGCGACTTTTCGTTCCATTCGGGCGTGCTTGGCTGCCCAAAATGCATGAATCTCGCGTATTTGCATAGAATAAAGTGTTTTTCATCTTATAATCCGAGCTGAAACGCCTACAGCGAGTGTGAAACTCAAATGTACGTTTTCGGTATGAAGCGACTTTGCTTTCGATTGGGGCCTGTTTGGGTACTCGAAATGCATGAATCTTCCGTATTTGCATAGAATGAAGTGTTTTTCATCTCAAAATACGAACTGAAACGCCTGCAGCGAGTGTGAAACTCAATTGTACGTTTTCGGTATGAAGCGACTTTGCTTTCGATTGGGGCGTGTTTGGCTACTCGAAATGCATGAGTGTTGCGTATTTGAATAGAATGAAGTGTTTTTCATCTTATACGAGCTGAAACGCGAGTGGGAAACGCAAATGTACGATTTCGGTATAAAGCGACTTTGCGTCCGATTGGGGCCTGTTTGGGTACTTGAAATGCATGAATCGTCCGCATTTGCATATAATGAAGTATTTTTCATCCAACAATACGAGCTGAAATGCCTACAGCGAGTGTGAAACTCAGATGTACGATTTCGGTATAAAGCGACTTTGCGTTCCATTGGGGCGTGCTTGGCTGCCCAATATGCATGAATCTTACGTATTTGTATAGAATGAAGTATTTTTCGTCTCATAATACGAACTGGAACCCATACAGCATGCGTAAAACTCGAATAAAGGAATTCGGTATAAGGCGACTATGCGTTCGTGTGGGACGTGTTTGGCTGCCCAAAATGCACGAATCTTGCATATTTGCATAGAATGGAGTTTTTTTCATCATATAATGCGAGCTGAAACGCGTACAGCAAGTGTGAAACTCAAATGTACGATTTCGGTATAAAGCGACTTTGCGTTCCATTGGGGCGTGTTTGGCTGACAAAATGCATGAATCTTGCGTATTTGCATAGAATAAAGTGTTTTTCATCTTATAATACGAGCTGAAACGCCTACAGCGAGAGTGAAACTGAAATGTACGTTTTCGGTATGAAACGACTTTGCTTTCGATTGGGGCCTGTTTGGGTACTCGAAATGCATGAATCTTGCGTATTTTCATAGAATGAAGTGTTTTTCATCTCAAAATACGAATTGAAACGCCTGCAGCGAGTGTGAAACTCAAATGTACGTTTTCGGTATGAAGCGACTTTGCTTTCGATTGGGGCGTGTTTGGCTACTCGAAATGCATGAGTGTTGCGTATTTGCATAGAATGAAGTGTTTTTCATCTTATACGAGCTGAAACGCGAGTGGGAAACGCGAATGTACGATTTCGGTATAAAGCGACTTTGCGTCCGATTGGGGCCTGTTTGGGTACTTGAAATGCATGAATCGTCCGCATTTGCATATAATGAAGTATTTTTCATCCAACAATACGAGCTGAAATGCCTACAGCGAGTGTGAAACTCAGATGTACGATTTCGGTATAAAGCGACTTTGCGTTCCATTGGGGCGTGCTTGGCTGCCCAAAATGCATGAATCTTGCGTATTTGCATAGAATAAAGTGTTTTTCATCTGATAATACGAGCTGAAACGCCTACAGCGAGTGTGAAACTCAGATGTACGATTTCGGTATAGAGCGACTTTTCGTTCCATTCGGGCGTGCTTGGCTGCCCAAAATGCATGAATCTCGCGTATTTGCATAGAATAAAGTGTTTTTCATCTTATAATCCGAGCTGAAACGCCTACAGCGAGTGTGAAACTCAAATGTACGTTTTCGGTATGAAGCGACTTTGCTTTCGATTGGGGCCTGTTTGGGTACTCGAAATGCATGAATCTTCCGTATTTGCATAGAATGAAGTGTTTTTCATCTCAAAATACGAACTGAAACGCCTGCAGCGAGTGTGAAACTCAATTGTACGTTTTCGGTATGAAGCGACTTTGCTTTCGATTGGGGCGTGTTTGGCTACTCGAAATGCATGAGTGTTGCGTATTTGAATAGAATGAAGTGTTTTTCATCTTATACGAGCTGAAACGCGAGTGGGAAACGCAAATGTACGATTTCGGTATAAAGCGACTTTGCGTCCGATTGGGGCCTGTTTGGGTACTTGAAATGCATTAATCGTCCGCATTTGCATATAATGAAGTATTTTTCATCCAACAATACGAGCTGAAATCCCTACAGCGAGTGTGAAACTCAATTGTACGATATCGGTATAAAGCTACTTTGCGTTCGATTGGGGCTTGTTTGGCTGCTCAAAACGCATGAATCTTGCGTATTTGCATAGAATAAAGTGTTTTTCATCTTATAATACGAGCTGAAACACCTACAGCGAGTGTGAAACTCAATTGTACGTTTTCGATATGAATCGACTTTGCTTTCAATTGGGGCGTGTTTGTGTGCTCAAAATGCCTGAATCTTGCATTGTTGCATAGAATGACGTATTTTTCGTCTCATACGACGATCTGGAACTCATACAGCATGCGTAAAACACGAATAAAGGAATTCGGTAAGGGGCGACTATGCGTTCCATTGGGGCGTGTTTGGGTGCCCAAAATGCATGAATCTTGCGTATTTGCAGAGAATAATGTGATTTTCAATTTATAATACGAGCTGAAACGCGTACAGCGAGTGTGAAACTCAAATGTACGTCTTCGGTACGAAGCGATTTTGCTTTCGATTGGGGCGTGTTTGGGTACTCGAAATGCATGAATCTTCCGTATTTTCATAGAATGAAGTGTTTTTCATCTCAAAATACGAATTGAAACGCCTATAGCGAGTGTGAAACTCAAATGTACGATATCGGTATAAAGCTACTTTGCGTTCGATTGGGGCTTGTTTGGCTGCTTAAAACGCCTGAATCTTGCGTATTTGTATAGTATGAAGTCTCTTTCATTTCATAATACGAGCTGGAACGCATACAGCGAGCGTAAAACTCGAGTAAACGAATTCGGTATAAGGCGACTTTTTGTTCCTTTGGGACGTGTTTGGGTGCTCAAAATGCCTGAATCTTGCATGATTGCATAGAATGAAGTATTTTTCATCTCAAAATACGAGCTGAAACGCATACAGCGAGTGTGAAACTCAGATGTACGATTTCGGTATAAAGCGACTTTGCGTTCCATTGGGGCGTGTTTGGGTGCCCAAAATGCATGAATCTTGCGTATTTGCAGAGAATAATGTGTTTTTCAATTTATAATACGAGCTGAAACGCGTACAGCGAGTGTGAAACTCAATTGTACGTCTTCGGTACGAAGCGATTTTGCTTTCGATTGGGGCGTGTTTAGCTGCTCAAAACGCATGAATCTTGCATATTTGTATAGAATGAAGTATTTTTCGTCTCATAATACGAGCTGGAACTCATACAGCATGCGTAAAACTCGAATAAAGGAATTCGGTATAAGGCGACTAAGCGTTCGTGTATGACGTGTTTGGCTGCCCAAAATGCATAAATCTTGCATATTTGCATAGAATGAATTTTTTTTCATCTCACAAAACGATCTGAAACGTCTACAGCGAGTGTGAAACTCAAATGTACGTTTTCGGTATGAAGCGAGTTTGCTTTCGATTGGGGCGTGTTTGGCTACTCGAAATGCATGAGTGTTGCGTATTTGAATAGAATGAAGTGTTTTTCATCTTATACGAGCTGAAACGCGAGTGGGAAACGCAAATGTACGATTTCGGTATAAAGCGACTTTGCGTCCGATTGGGGCCTGTTTGGGTACTTGAAATGCATGAATCGTCCGCATTTGCATATAATGAAGTATTTTTCATCCAACAATACGAGCTGAAATGCCTACAGCGAGTGTGAAACTCAGATGTACGATTTCGGTATAAAGCGACTTTGCGTTCCATTGGGGCGTGCTTGGCTGCCCAAAATGCATGAATCTTGCGTATTTGCATAGAATAAAGTGTTTTTCATCTGATAATACGAGCTGAAACGCCTACAGCGAGTGTGAAACTCAGATGTACGATTTCGGTATAAAGCGACTTTGCGTCCGATTGGGGCCTGTTTGGGTACTTGAAATGCATTAATCGTCCGCATTTGCATATAATGAAGTATTTTTCATCCAACAATACGAGCTGAAATCCCTACAGCGAATGTGAAACTCAGATGTACGATTTCGGTATAAAGCGACTTTTCGTTCCATTGGGGCGTGCTTGGCTGCCCAAAATGCATGAATCTCGCGTATTTGCATAGAATAAAGTGTTTTTCATCTTATAATACGAGCTGAAACGCCTACAGCGAGTGTGAAACTCAAATGTACGTTTTCGGTATGAAGCGACTTTGCTTTCGATTGCGGCCTGTTTGGGTACTCGAAATGCATGAATCTTCCGTATTTGCATAGAATGAAGTGTTTTTCATCTCAAAATACGAACTGAAACGCCTGCAGCGAGTGTGAAACTCAATTGTACGTTTTCGGTATGATGCGACTTTGCTTTCGATTGGGGCTTGTTTGGGTACTCGAAATGCATGAATCTTCCGTATTTGCATAGAATGAAGTGTTTTTCATCTCAAAATACGAACTGAAACGACTACAGCGAGTGTGAAACTCAATTGTACGATATCGGTATAAAGCTACTTTGCGATCGATTGGGGCTTGTTTGGCTGCTCAAAACGCATGAATCTTGCGTATTTGCATAGAATAAAGTGTTTTTCATCTTATAATACGAGCTGAAACACCTACAGCGAGTGTGAAACTCAATTGTACGTTTTCGGTATGAATCGACTTTGCTTTCAATTGGGGCGTGTTTGTGTGCTCAAAATGCCTGAATCTTGCATTGTTGCATAGAATGACGTATTTTTCGTCTCATACGACGATCTGGAACTCATACAGCATGCGTAAAACACGAATAAAGGAATTCGGTAAGGGGCGACTATGCGTTCGTGTGGGACGTGTTTGGCTGCCCAAAATGCATGAATCTTTCCTATTTGCATAGAATGACGTTTTTTTCATCTTATAATACGAGCTGAAACACCTACAGCGAGTGTGAAACTCAAATGTACGTCTTCGGTACGAAGCGATTTTGCTTTCGATTGGGGCGTGTTTAGCTGCTCAAAACGCATGAATCTTTCATATTTGTATAGAATGAAGTATTTTTCGTCTCATAATACGAGCTGGAACTCATACAGCATGCGTAAAACTCGAATAAAGGAATTCGGTATAAGGCGACTAAGCGTTCGTGTATGACGTGTTTGGCTGCCCAAAATGCATGAATCTTGCATATTTGCATAGAATGAATTTTTTTTCATTTCACAAAACGATCTGAAACGTCTACAGCGAGTGTGAAACTCAAATGTACGTTTTCGGGATGAAGCGACTTTGCTTTCGATTGGGGCGTGTTTGGCTACTCGAAATGCATGAGTGTTGCGTATTTGCATAGAATGAAGTGTTTTTCATCTCAAAATACGAACTGAAACGCCTGCAGCGAGTGTGAAACTCAATTGTACGTTTTCGGTATGAAGCGACTTTGCTTTCGATTGGGGCGTGTTTGGCTACTCGAAATGCATGAGTGTTGCGTATTTGAATAGAATGAAGTGTTTTTCATCTTATACGAGCTGAAACGCGAGTGGGAAACGCAAATGTACGATTTCGGTATAAAGCGACTTTGCGTCCGATTGGGGCCTGTTTGGATACTTGAAATGCATGAATCGTCCGCATTTGCATATAATGAAGTATTTTTCATCCAACAATACGAGCTGAAATGCCTACAGCGAGTGTGAAACTCAGATGTACGATTTCGGTATAAAGCGACTTTGCGTTCCATTGGGGCGTGCTTGGCGGCTGCCCAATATGCATGAATCTTACGTATTTGTATAGAATGAAGTATTTTTCGTCTCATAATACGAACTGGAAACCATACAGCATGCGTAAAACTCGAATAAAGGAATTCGGTATAAGGCGACTATGCGTTCGTGTGGGACGTGTTTGGCTGCCCAAAATGCACGAATCTTGCATATTTGCATAGAATGGAGTTTTTTCATCATATAATGCGAGCTGAAACGCGTACAGCAAGTGTGAAACTCAAATGTACGATTTCGGTATAAAGCGACTTTGCGTTCCATTGGGGCGTGTTTGGCTGACAAAATGCATGAATCTTGCGTATTTGCATAGAATAAAGTGTTTTTCATCTTATAATACGAGCTGAAACGCCTACAGCGAGAGTGAAACTGAAATGTACGTTTTCGGTATGAAACGACTTTGCTTTCGATTGGGGCCTGTTTGGGTACTCGAAATGCATGAATCTTCCGTATTTGCATAGAATGAAGTGTTTTTCATCTCAAAATACGAACTGAAACGCCTGCAGCGAGTGTGAAACTCAATTGTACGTTTTCGGTATGAAGCGACTTTGCTTTCGATTGGGGCGTGTTTGGCTACTCGAAATGCATGAGTGTTGCGTATTTGAATAGAATGAAGTGTTTTTCATCTTATACGAGCTGAAACGCGAGTGGGAAACGCAAATGTACGATTTCGGTATAAAGCGACTTTGCGTCCGATTGGGGCCTGTTTGGGTACTTGAAATGCATTAATCGTCCGCATTTGCATATAATGAAGTATTTTTCATCCAACAATACGAGCTGAAATCCCTACAGCGAGTGTGAAACTCAGATGTACGATTTCGGTATAAAGCGACTTTTCGTTCCATTGGGGCGTGCTTGGCTGCCCAAAATGCATGAATCTCGCGTATTTGCATAGAATAAAGTGTTTTTCATCTTATAATACGAGCTGAAACGCCTACAGCGAGTGTGAAACTCAAATGTACGTTTTCGGTATGAAGCGACTTTGCTTTCGATTGGGGCTTGTTTGGGTACTCGAAATGCATGAATCTTCCGTATTTGCATAGAATGAAGTGTTTTTCATCTCAAAATACGAACTGAAACGCCTGCAGCGAGTGTGAAACTCAATTGTACGATATCGGTATAAAGCTACTTTGCGTTCGATTGGGGCTTGTTTGGCTGCTCAAAACGCATGAATCTTGCGTATTTGCATAGAATAAAGTGTTTTTCATCTTATAATGCGAGCTGAAACACCTACAGCGAGTGTGAAACTCAATTGTACGTTTTCGATATGAATCGACTTTGCTTTCAATTGGGGCGTGTTTGTGTGCTCAAAATGCCTGAATCTTGCATTGTTGCATAGAATGACGTATTTTTCGTCTCATACGACGATCTGGAACTCATACAGCATGCGTAAAACACGAATAAAGGAATTCGGTAAGGGGCGACTATGCGTTCGTGTGGGACGTGTTTGGCTGCCCAAAATGCATGAATCTTTCCTATTTGCATAGAATGACGTTTTTTTCATCTTATAATACGAGCTGAAACACCTACAGCGAGTGTGAAACTCAAATGTACGTCTTCGGTACGAAGCGATTTTGCTTTCGATTGGGGCGTGTTTAGCTGCTCAAAACGCATGAATCTTTCATATTTGTATAGAATGAAGTATTTTTCGTCTCATAATACGAGCTGGAACTCATACAGCATGCGTAAAACTCGAATAAAGGAATTCGGTATAAGGCGACTAAGCGTTCGTGTATGACGTGTTTGGCTGCCCAAAATGCATGAATCTTGCATATTTGCATAGAATGAATTTTTTTTCATTTCACAAAACGATCTGAAACGTCTACAGCGAGTGTGAAACTCAAATGTACGTTTTCGGGATGAAGCGACTTTGCTTTCGATTGGGGCGTGTTTGGCTACTCGAAATGCATGAGTGTTGCGTATTTGCATAGAATGAAGTGTTTTTCATCTCAAAATACGAACTGAAACGCCTGCAGCGAGTGTGAAACTCAATTGTACGTTTTCGGTATGAAGCGACTTTGCTTTCGATTGGGGCGTGTTTGGCTACTCGAAATGCATGAGTGTTGCGTATTTGAATAGAATGAAGTGTTTTTCATCTTATACGAGCTGAAACGCGAGTGGGAAACGCAAATGTACGATTTCGGTATAAAGCGACTTTGCGTCCGATTGGGGCCTGTTTGGGTACTTGAAATGCATGAATCGTCCGCATTTGCATATAATGAAGTATTTTTCATCCAACAATACGAGCTGAAATGCCTACAGCGAGTGTGAAACTCAGATGTACGATTTCGGTATAAAGCGACTTTGCGTTCCATTGGGGCGTGCTTGGCGGCTGCCCAATATGCATGAATCTTACGTATTTGTATAGAATGAAGTATTTTTCGTCTCATAATACGAACTGGAAACCATACAGCATGCGTAAAACTCGAATAAAGGAATTCGGTATAAGGCGACTATGCGTTCGTGTGGGACGTGTTTGGCTGCCCAAAATGCACGAATCTTGCATATTTGCATAGAATGGAGTTTTTCCATCATATAATGCGAGCTGAAACGCGTACAGCAAGTGTGAAACTCAAATGTACGATTTCGGTATAAAGCGACTTTGCGTTCCATTGGGGCGTGTTTGGCTGACAAAATGCATGAATCTTGCGTATTTGCATAGAATAAAGTGTTTTTCATCTTATAATACGAGCTGAAACGCCTACAGCGAGAGTGAAACTGAAATGTACGTTTTCGGTATGAAGCGACTTTGCTTTCGATTGGGGCCTGTTTGGGTACTCGAAATGCATGAATCTTCCGTATTTGCATAGAATGAAGTGTTTTTCATCTCAAAATACGAACTGAAACGCCTGCAGCGAGTGTGAAACTCAATTGTACGTTTTCGGTATGAAGCGACTTTGCTTTCGATTGGGGCGTGTTTGGCTACTCGAAATGCATGAGTGTTGCGTATTTGAATAGAATGAAGTGTTTTTCATCTTATACGAGCTGAAACGCGAGTGGGAAACGCAAATGTACGATTTCGGTATAAAGCGACTTTGCGTCCGATTGGGGCCTGTTTGGGTACTTGAAATGCATTAATCGTCCGCATTTGCATATAATGAAGTATTTTTCATCCAACAATACGAGCTGAAATCCCTACAGCGAGTGTGAAACTCAGATGTACGATTTCGGTATAAAGCGACTTTTCGTTCCATTGGGGCGTGCTTGGCTGCCCAAAATGCATGAATCTCGCGTATTTGCATAGAATAAAGTGTTTTTCATCTTATAATACGAGCTGAAACGCCTACAGCGAGTGTGAAACTCAAATGTACGTTTTCGGTATGAAGCGACTTTGCTTTCGATTGGGGCTTGTTTGGGTACTCGAAATGCATGAATCTTCCGTATTTGCATAGAATGAAGTGTTTTTCATCTCAAAATACGAACTGAAACGCCTGCAGCGAGTGTGAAACTCAATTGTACGATATCGGTATAAAGCTACTTTGCGTTCGATTGGGGCTTGTTTGGCTGCTCAAAACGCATGAATCTTGCGTATTTGCATAGAATAAAGTGTTTTTCATCTTATAATGCGAGCTGAAACACCTACAGCGAGTGTGAAACTCAATTGTACGTTTTCGATATGAATCGACTTTGCTTTCAATTGGGGCGTGTTTGTGTGCTCAAAATGCCTGAATCTTGCATTGTTGCATAGAATGACGTATTTTTCGTCTCATACGACGATCTGGAACTCATACAGCATGCGTAAAACACGAATAAAGGAATTCGGTAAGGGGCGACTATGCGTTCGTGTGGGACGTGTTTGGCTGCCCAAAATGCATGAATCTTTCCTATTTGCATAGAATGACGTTTTTTTCATCTTATAATACGAGCTGAAACACCTACAGCGAGTGTGAAACTCAAATGTACGTCTTCGGTACGAAGCGATTTTGCTTTCGATTGGGGCGTGTTTAGCTGCTCAAAACGCATGAATCTTTCATATTTGTATAGAATGAAGTATTTTTCGTCTCATAATACGAGCTGGAACTCATACAGCATGCGTAAAACTCGAATAAAGGAATTCGGTATAAGGCGACTAAGCGTTCGTGTATGACGTGTTTGGCTGCCCAAAATGCATGAATCTTGCATATTTGCATAGAATGAATTTTTTTTCATTTCACAAAACGATCTGAAACGTCTACAGCGAGTGTGAAACTCAAATGTACGTTTTCGGGATGAAGCGACTTTGCTTTCGATTGGGGCGTGTTTGGCTACTCGAAATGCATGAGTGTTGCGTATTTGCATAGAATGAAGTGTTTTTCATCTCAAAATACGAACTGAAACGCCTGCAGCGAGTGTGAAACTCAATTGTACGTTTTCGGTATGAAGCGACTTTGCTTTCGATTGGGGCGTGTTTGGCTACTCGAAATGCATGAGTGTTGCGTATTTGAATAGAATGAAGTGTTTTTCATCTTATACGAGCTGAAACGCGAGTGGGAAACGCAAATGTACGATTTCGGTATAAAGCGACTTTGCGTCCGATTGGGGCCTGTTTGGGTACTTGAAATGCATGAATCGTCCGCATTTGCATATAATGAAGTATTTTTCATCCAACAATACGAGCTGAAATGCCTACAGCGAGTGTGAAACTCAGATGTACGATTTCGGTATAAAGCGACTTTGCGTTCCATTGGGGCGTGCTTGGCGGCTGCCCAATATGCATGAATCTTACGTATTTGTATAGAATGAAGTATTTTTCGTCTCATAATACGAACTGGAAACCATACAGCATGCGTAAAACTCGAATAAAGGAATTCGGTATAAGGCGACTATGCGTTCGTGTGGGACGTGTTTGGCTGCCCAAAATGCACGAATCTTGCATATTTGCATAGAATGGAGTTTTTCCATCATATAATGCGAGCTGAAACGCGTACAGCAAGTGTGAAACTCAAATGTACGATTTCGGTATAAAGCGACTTTGCGTTCCATTGGGGCGTGTTTGGCTGACAAAATGCATGAATCTTGCGTATTTGCATAGAATAAAGTGTTTTTCATCTTATAATACGAGCTGAAACGCCTACAGCGAGAGTGAAACTGAAATGTACGTTTTCGGTATGAAACGACTTTGCTTTCGATTGGGGCCTGTTTGGGTACTCGAAATGCATGAATCTTGCGTATTTTCATAGAATGAAGTGTTTTTCATCTCAAAATACGAATTGAAACGCCTGCAGCGAGTGTGAAACTCAAATGTACGTTTTCGGTATGAAGCGACTTTGCTTTCGATTGGGGCGTGTTTGGCTACTCGAAATGCATGAGTGTTGCGTATTTGAATAGAATGAAGTGTTTTTCATCTTATACGAGCTGAAACGCGAGTGGGAAACGCAAATGTACGATTTCGGTATAAAGCGACTTTGCGTCCGATTGGGGCCTGTTTGGGTACTTGAAATGCATGAATCGTCCGCATTTGCATATAATGAAGTATTTTTCATCCAACAATACGAGCTGAAATGCCTACAGCGAGTGTGAAACTCAGATGTACGATTTCGGTATAAAGCGACTTTTCGTTCCATTCGGGCGTGCTTGGCTGCCCAAAATGCATGAATCTCGCGTATTTGCATAGAATAAAGTGTTTTTCATCTTATAATCCGAGCTGAAACGCCTACAGCGAGTGTGAAACTCAAATGTACGTTTTCGGTATGAAGCGACTTTGCTTTCGATTGGGGCCTGTTTGGGTACTCGAAATGCATGAATCTTCCGTATTTGCATAGAATGAAGTGTTTTTCATCTCAAAATACGAACTGAAACGCCTGCAGCGAGTGTGAAACTCAATTGTACGTTTTCGGTATGAAGCGACTTTGCTTTCGATTGGGGCGTGTTTGGCTACTCGAAATGCATGAGTGTTGCGTATTTGAATAGAATGAAGTGTTTTTCATCTTATACGAGCTGAAACGCGAGTGGGAAACGCAAATGTACGATTTCGGTATAAAGCGACTTTGCGTCCGATTGGGGCCTGTTTGGGTACTTGAAATGCATTAATCGTCCGCATTTGCATATAATGAAGTATTTTTCATCCAACAATACGAGCTGAAATCCCTACAGCGAGTGTGAAACTCAGATGTACGATTTCGGTATAAAGCGACTTTTCGTTCCATTGGGGCGTGCTTGGCTGCCCAAAATGCATGAATCTCGCGTATTTGCATAGAATAAAGTGTTTTTCATCTTATAATACGAGCTGAAACGCCTACAGCGAGTGTGAAACTCAAATGTACGTTTTCGGTATGAAGCGACTTTGCTTTCGATTGGGGCCTGTTTGGGTACTCGAAATGCATGAATCTTCCGTATTTGCATAGAATGAAGTGTTTTTCATCTCAAAATACGAACTGAAACGCCTGCAGCGAGTGTGAAACTCAATTGTACGATATCGGTATAAAGCTACTTTGCGTTCGATTGGGGCTTGTTTGGCTGCTCAAAACGCATGAATCTTGCGTATTTGCATAGAATAAAGTGTTTTTCATCTTATAATGCGAGCTGAAACACCTACAGCGAGTGTGAAACTAAATTGCACGTTTTCGATATGAATCGACTTTGCTTTCAATTGGGGCGTGTTTGTGTGCTCAAAATGCCTGAATCTTGCATTGTTGCATAGAATGACGTATTTTTCGTCTCATACGACGATCTGGAACTCATACAGCATGCGTAAAACACGAATAAAGGAATTCGGTAAGGGGCGACTATGCGTTCGTGTGGGACGTGTTTGGCTGCCCAAAATGCATGAATCTTTCCTATTTGCATAGAATGACGTTTTTTTCATCTTATAATACGAGCTGAAACACCTACAGCGAGTGTGAAACTCAAATGTACGTCTTCGGTACGAAGCGATTTTGCTTTCGATTGGGGCGTGTTTAGCTGCTCAAAACGCATGAATCTTTCATATTTGTATAGAATGAAGTATTTTTCGTCTCATAATACGAGCTGGAACTCATACAGCATGCGTAAAACTCGAATAAAGGAATTCGGTATAAGGCGACTAAGCGTTCGTGTATGACGTGTTTGGCTGCCCAAAATGCATGAATCTTGCATATTTGCATAGAATGAATTTTTTTTCATTTCACAAAACGATCTGAAACGTCTACAGCGAGTGTGAAACTCAAATGTACGTTTTCGGTATGAAGCGACTTTGCTTTCGATTGGGGCGTGTTTGGCTACTCGAAATGCATGAGTGTTGCGTATTTGCATAGAATGAAGTGTTTTTCATCTCAAAATACGAACTGAAACGCCTGCAGCGAGTGTGAAACTCAATTGTACGTTTTCGGTATGAAGCGACTTTGCTTTCGATTGGGGCGTGTTTGGCTACTCGAAATGCATGAGTGTTGCGTATTTGAATAGAATGAAGTGTTTTTCATCTTATACGAGCTGAAACGCGAGTGGGAAACGCAAATGTACGATTTCGGTATAAAGCGACTTTGCGTCCGATTGGGGCCTGTTTGGGTACTTGAAATGCATGAATCGTCCACATTTGCATATAATGAAGTATTTTTCATCCAACAATACGAGCTGAAATGCCTACAGCGAGTGTGAAACTCAGATGTACGATTTCGGTATAAAGCGACTTTGCGTTCCATTGGGGCGTGCTTGGCTGCCCAATATGCATGAATCTTACGTATTTGTATAGAATGAAGTATTTTTCGTCTCATAATACGAACTGGAACCCATACAGCATGCGTAAAACTCGAATAAAGGAATTCGGTATAAGGCGACTATGCGTTCGTGTGAGACGTGTTTGGCTGCCCAAAATGAACGACTCTTGCATATTTGCATACAATGGAGTTTTTTTCATCATATAATGCGAGCTGAAACACGTACAGCAAGTGTGAAACTCAAATGTACGATTTCGGTATAAAGCGACTTTGCGTTCCATTGGGGCGTGTTTGGCTGACAAAATGCATGAGTGTTGCGTATTTGAATAGAATGAAGTGTTTTTCATCTTATACGAGCTGAAACGCGAGTGGGAAACGCAAATGTACGATTTCGGTATAAAGCGACTTTGCGTCCGATTGGGGCCTGTTTGGGTACTTGAAATGCATGAATCGTCCGCATTTGCATATAATGAAGTATTTTTCATCCAACAATACGAGCTGAAATGCCTACAGCGAGTGTGAAACTCAGATGTACGATTTCGGTATAAAGCGACTTTGCGTTCCATTGGGGCGTGCTTGGCTGCCCAATATGCATGAATCTTACGTATTTGTATAGAATGAAGTATTTTTCGTCTCATAATACGAACTGGAACCCATACAGCATGCGTAAAACTCGAATAAAGGAATTCGGTATAAGGCGACTATGCGTTCGTGTGAGACGTGTTTGGCTGCCCAAAATGAACGACTCTTGCATATTTGCATAGAATGGAGTTTTTTTCATCATATAATGCGAGCTGAAACGCGTACAGCAAGTGTGAAACTCAAATGTACGATTTCGGTATAAAGCGACTTTGCGTTCCATTGGGGCGTGTTTGGCTGACAAAATGCATGAATCTTGCGTATTTGCATAGAATAAAGTGTTTTTCATCTTATAATACGAGCTGAAACGCCTACAGCGAGAGTGAAACTGAAATGTACGTTTTCGGTATGAAACGACTTTGCTTTCGATTGGGGCCTGTTTGGGTACTCGAAATGCATGAATCTTGCGTATTTTCATAGAATGAAGTGTTTTTCATCTCAAAATACGAATTGAAACGCCTGCAGCGAGTGTGAAACTCAAATGTACGTTTTCGGTATGAAGCGACTTTGCTTTCGATTGGGGCGTGTTTGGCTACTCGAAATGCATGAGTGTTGCGTATTTGCATAGAATGAAGTGTTTTTCATCTCAAAATACGAACTGAAACGCCTGCAGCGAGTGTGAAACTCAATTGTACGTTTTCGGTATGAAGCGACTTTGCTTTCGATTGGGGCGTGTTTGGCTACTCGAAATGCATGAGTGTTGCGTATTTGAATAGAATGAAGTGTTTTTCATCTTATACGAGCTGAAACGCGAGTGGGAAACGCGAATGTACGATTTCGGTATAAAGCGACTTTGCGTCCGATTGGGGCCTGTTTGGGTACTTGAAATGCATGAATCGTCCGCATTTGCATATAATGAAGTATTTTTCATCCAACAATACGAGCTGAAATGCCTACAGCGAGTGTGAAACTCAGATGTACGATTTCGGTATAAAGCGACTTTGCGTTCCATTGGGGCGTGCTTGGCTGCCCAAAATGCATGAATCTTGCGTATTTGCATAGAATAAAGTGTTTTTCATCTGATAATACGAGCTGAAACGCCTACAGCGAGTGTGAAACTCAGATGTACGATTTCGGTATAAAGCGACTTTTCGTTCCATTCGGGCGTGCTTGGCTGCCCAAAATGCATGAATCTCGCGTATTTGCATAGAATAAAGTGTTTTTCATCTTATAATCCGAGCTGAAACGCCTACAGCGAGTGTGAAACTCAAATGTACGTTTTCGGTATGAAGCGACTTTGCTTTCGATTGGGGCCTGTTTGGGTACTCGAAATGCATGAATCTTCCGTATTTGCATAGAATGAAGTGTTTTTCATCTCAAAATACGAACTGAAACGCCTGCAGCGAGTGTGAAACTCAATTGTACGTTTTCGGTATGAAGCGACTTTGCTTTCGATTGGGGCGTGTTTGGCTACTCGAAATGCATGAGTGTTGCGTATTTGAATAGAATGAAGTGTTTTTCATCTTATACGAGCTGAAACGCGAGTGGGAAACGCAAATGTACGATTTCGGTATAAAGCGACTTTGCGTCCGATTGGGGCCTGTTTGGGTACTTGAAATGCATTAATCGTCCGCATTTGCATATAATGAAGTATTTTTCATCCAACAATACGAGCTGAAATCCCTACAGCGAGTGTGAAACTCAGATGTACGATTTCGGTATAAAGCGACTTTTCGTTCCATTGGGGCGTGCTTGGCTGCCCAAAATGCATGAATCTCGCGTATTTGCATAGAATAAAGTGTTTTTCATCTTATAATACGAGCTGAAACGCCTACAGCGAGTGTGAAACTCAAATGTACGTTTTCGGTATGAAGCGACTTTGCTTTCGATTGGGGCCTGTTTGGGTACTCGAAATGCATGAATCTTCCGTATTTGCATAGAATGAAGTGTTTTTCATCTCAAAATACGAACTGAAACGCCTGCAGCGAGTGTGAAACTCAATTGTACGATATCGGTATAAAGCTACTTTGCGTTCGATTGGGGCTTGTTTGGCTGCTCAAAACGCATGAATCTTGCGTATTTGCATAGAATAAAGTGTTTTTCATCTTATAATACGAGCTGAAACACCTACAGCGAGTGTGAAACTCAATTGTACGTTTTCGATATGAATCGACTTTGCTTTCAATTGGGGCGTGTTTGTGTGCTCAAAATGCCTGAATCTTGCATTGTTGCATAGAATGACGTATTTTTCGTCTCATACGACGATCTGGAACTCATACAGCATGCGTAAAACACGAATAAAGGAATTCGGTAAGGGGCGACTATGCGTTCCATTGGGGCGTGTTTGGGTGCCCAAAATGCATGAATCTTGCGTATTTGCAGAGAATAATGTGATTTTCAATTTATAATACGAGCTGAAACGCGTACAGCGAGTGTGAAACTCAAATGTACGTCTTCGGTACGAAGCGATTTTGCTTTCGATTGGGGCGTGTTTGGGTACTCGAAATGCATGAATCTTCCGTATTTTCATAGAATGAAGTGTTTTTCATCTCAAAATACGAATTGAAACGCCTATAGCGAGTGTGAAACTCAAATGTACGATATCGGTATAAAGCTACTTTGCGTTCGATTGGGGCTTGTTTGGCTGCTTAAAACGCCTGAATCTTGCGTATTTGTATAGTATGAAGTCTCTTTCATTTCATAATACGAGCTGGAACGCATACAGCGAGCGTAAAACTCGAGTAAACGAATTCGGTATAAGGCGACTTTTTGTTCCTTTGGGACGTGTTTGGGTGCTCAAAATGCCTGAATCTTGCATGATTGCATAGAATGAAGTATTTTTCATCTCAAAATACGAGCTGAAACGCATACAGCGAGTGTGAAACTCAGATGTACGATTTCGGTATAAAGCGACTTTGCGTTCCATTGGGGCGTGTTTGGGTGCCCAAAATGCATGAATCTTGCGTATTTGCAGAGAATAATGTGTTTTTCAATTTATAATACGAGCTGAAACGCGTACAGCGAGTGTGAAACTCAATTGTACGTCTTCGGTACGAAGCGATTTTGCTTTCGATTGGGGCGTGTTTAGCTGCTCAAAACGCATGAATCTTGCATATTTGTATAGAATGAAGTATTTTTCGTCTCATAATACGAGCTGGAACTCATACAGCATGCGTAAAACTCGAATAAAGGAATTCGGTATAAGGCGACTAAGCGTTCGTGTATGACGTGTTTGGCTGCCCAAAATGCATAAATCTTGCATATTTGCATAGAATGAATTTTTTTTCATCTCACAAAACGATCTGAAACGTCTACAGCGAGTGTGAAACTCAAATGTACGTTTTCGGTATGAAGCGACTTTGCTTTCGATTGGGGCGTGTTTGGCTACTCGAAATGCATGAGTGTTGCGTATTTGCATAGAATGAAGTGTTTTTCATCTCAAAATACGAACTGAAACGCCTGCAGCGAGTGTGAAATTCAATTGTACGTTTTCGGTATGAAGCGACTTTGCTTTCGATTGGGGCGTGTTTGGCTACTCGAAATGCATGAGTGTTGCGTATTTGAATAGAATGAAGTGTTTTTCATCTTATACGAGCTGAAACGCGAGTGGGAAACGCAAATGTACGATTTCGGTATAAAGCGACTTTGCGTCCGATTGGGGCCTGTTTGGGTACTTGAAATGCATGAATCGTCCGCATTTGCATATAATGAAGTATTTTTCATCCAACAATACGAGCTGAAATGCCTACAGCGAGTGTGAAACTCAGATGTACGATTTCGGTATAAAGCGACTTTGCGTTCCATTGGGGCGTGCTTGGCTGCCCAATATGCATGAATCTTACGTATTTGTATAGAATGAAGTATTTTTCGTCTCATAATACGAACTGGAACCCATACAGCATGCGTAAAACTCGAATAAAGGAATTCGGTATAAGGCGACTATGCGTTCGTGTGGGACGTGTTTGGCTGCCCAAAATGCACGAATCTTGCATATTTGCATAGAATGGAGTTTTTTTCATCATATAATGCGAGCTGAAACGCGTACAGCAAGTGTGAAACTCAAATGTACGATGTCGGTATAAAGCGACTTTGCGTTCCATTGGGGCGTGTTTGGCTGACAAAATGCATGAATCTTGCGTATTTGCATAGAATAAAGTGTTTTTCATCTTATAATACGAGCTGAAACGCCTACAGCGAGAGTGAAACTGAAATGTACGTTTTCGGTATGAAACGACTTTGCTTTCGATTGGGGCCTGTTTGGGTACTCGAAATGCATGAATCTTGCGTATTTTCATAGAATGAAGTGTTTTTCATCTCAAAATACGAATTGAAACGCCTGCAGCGAGTGTGAAACTCAAATGTACGTTTTCGGTATGAAGCGACTTTGCTTTCGATTGGGGCGTGTTTGGCTACTCGAAATGCATGAGTGTTGCGTATTTGCATAGAATGAAGTGTTTTTCATCTCAAAATACGAACTGAAACGCCTGCAGCGAGTGTGAAACTCAATTGTACGTTTTCGGTATGAAGCGACTTTGCTTTCGATTGGGGCGTGTTTGGCTACTCGAAATGCATGAGTGTTGCGTATTTGAATAGAATGAAGTGTTTTTCATCTTATACGAGCTGAAACGCGAGTGGGAAACGCAAATGTACGATTTCGGTATAAAGCGACTTTGCGTCCGATTGGGGCCTGTTTGGGTACTTGAAATGCATGAATCGTCCGCATTTGCATATAATGAAGTATTTTTCATCCAACAATACGAGCTGAAATGCCTACAGCGAGTGTGAAACTCAGATGTACGATTTCGGTATAAAGCGATTTTGCGTTCCATTGGGGCGTGCTTGGCTGCCCAAAATGCATGAATCTTGCGTATTTGCATAGAATAAAGTGTTTTTCATCTGATAATACGAGCTGAAACGCCTACAGCGAGTGTGAAACTCAGATGTACGATTTCGGTATAAAGCGACTTTTCGTTCCATTCGGGCGTGCTTGGCTGCCCAAAATGCATGAATCTCGCGTATTTGCATAGAATAAAGTGTTTTTCATCTTATAATCCGAGCTGAAACGCCTACAGCGAGTGTGAAACTCAAATGTACGTTTTCGGTATGAAGCGACTTTGCTTTCGATTGGGGCCTGTTTGGGTACTCGAAATGCATGAATCTTCCGTATTTGCATAGAATGAAGTGTTTTTCATCTCAAAATACGAACTGAAACGCCTGCAGCGAGTGTGAAACTCAATTGTACGTTTTCGGTATGAAGCGACTTTGCTTTCGATTGGGGCGTGTTTGGCTACTCGAAATGCATGAGTGTTGCGTATTTGAATAGAATGAAGTGTTTTTCATCTTATACGAGCTGAAACGCGAGTGGGAAACGCAAATGTACGATTTCGGTATAAAGCGACTTTGCGTCCGATTGGGGCCTGTTTGGGTACTTGAAATGCATGAATCGTCCGCATTTGCATATAATGAAGTATTTTTCATCCAACAATACGAGCTGAAATGCCTACAGCGAGTGTGAAACTCAGATGTACGATTTCGGTATAAAGCGACTTTGCGTTCCATTGGGGCGTGCTTGGCTGCCCAATATGCATGAATCTTACGTATTTGTATAGAATGAAGTATTTTTCGTCTCATAATACGAACTGGAACCCATACAGCATGCGTAAAACTCGAATAAAGGAATTCGGTATAAGGCGACTATGCGTTCGTGTGGGACGTGTTTGGCTGCCCAAAATGCACGAATCTTGCATATTTGCATAGAATGGAGTTTTTTTCATCATATAATGCGAGCTGAAACGCGTACAGCAAGTGTGAAACTCAAATGTACGATTTCGGTATAAAGCGACTTTGCGTTCCATTGGGGCGTGTTTGGCTGACAAAATGCATGAATCTTGCGTATTTGCATAGAATAAAGTGTTTTTCATCTTATAATACGAGCTGAAACGCCTACAGCGAGAGTGAAACTGAAATGTACGTTTTCGGTATGAAACGACTTTGCTTTCGATTGGGGCCTGTTTGGGTACTCGAAATGCATGAATCTTGCGTATTTTCATAGAATGAAGTGTTTTTCATCTCAAAATACGAATTGAAACGCCTGCAGCGAGTGTGAAACTCAAATGTACGTTTTCGGTATGGAAGCGACTTTGCTTTCGATTGGGGCGTGTTTGGCTACTCGAAATGCATGAGTGTTGCGTATTTGCATAGAATGAAGTGTTTTTCATCTCAAAATACGAACTGAAACGCCTGCAGCGAGTGTGAAACTCAATTGTACGTTTTCGGTATGAAGCGACTTTGCTTTCGATTGGGGCGTGTTTGGCTACTCGAAATGCATGAGTGTTGCGTATTTGAATAGAATGAAGTGTTTTTCATCTTATACGAGCTGAAACGCGAGTGGGAAACGCGAATGTACGATTTCGGTATAAAGCGACTTTGCGTCCGATTGGGGCCTGTTTGGGTACTTGAAATGCATGAATCGTCCGCATTTGCATATAATGAAGTATTTTTCATCCAACAATACGAGCTGAAATGCCTACAGCGAGTGTGAAACTCAGATGTACGATTTCGGTATAAAGCGACTTTGCGTTCCATTGGGGCGTGCTTGGCTGCCCAAAATGCATGAATCTTGCGTATTTGCATAGAATAAAGTGTTTTTCATCTGATAATACGAGCTGAAACGCCTACAGCGAGTGTGAAACTCAGATGTACGATTTCGGTATAGAGCGACTTTTCGTTCCATTCGGGCGTGCTTGGCTGCCCAAAATGCATGAATCTCGCGTATTTGCATAGAATAAAGTGTTTTTCATCTTATAATCCGAGCTGAAACGCCTACAGCGAGTGTGAAACTCAAATGTACGTTTTCGGTATGAAGCGACTTTGCTTTCGATTGGGGCCTGTTTGGGTACTCGAAATGCATGAATCTTCCGTATTTGCATAGAATGAAGTGTTTTTCATCTCAAAATACGAACTGAAACGCCTGCAGCGAGTGTGAAACTCAATTGTACGTTTTCGGTATGAAGCGACTTTGCTTTCGATTGGGGCGTGTTTGGCTACTCGAAATGCATGAGTGTTGCGTATTTGAATAGAATGAAGTGTTTTTCATCTTATACGAGCTGAAACGCGAGTGGGAAACGCAAATGTACGATTTCGGTATAAAGCGACTTTGCGTCCGATTGGGGCCTGTTTGGGTACTTGAAATGCATTAATCGTCCGCATTTGCATATAATGAAGTATTTTTCATCCAACAATACGAGCTGAAATCCCTACAGCGAGTGTGAAACTCAGATGTACGATTTCGGTATAAAGCGACTTTTCGTTCCATTGGGGCGTGCTTGGCTGCCCAAAATGCATGAATCTCGCGTATTTGCATAGAATAAAGTGTTTTTCATCTTATAATACGAGCTGAAACGCCTACAGCGAGTGTGAAACTCAAATGTACGTTTTCGGTATGAAGCGACTTTGCTTTCGATTGGGGCCTGTTTGGGTACTCGAAATGCATGAATCTTCCGTATTTGCATAGAATGAAGTGTTTTTCATCTCAAAATACGAACTGAAACGCCTGCAGCGAGTGTGAAACTCAATTGTACGATTTCGGTATAAAGCGACTTTGCGTTCCATTGGGGCGTGTTTGGCTGACAAAATGCATGAATCTTGCGTATTTGCATAGAATAAAGTGTTTTTCATCTTATAATACGAGCTGAAACGCCTACAGCGAGAGTGAAACTGAAATGTACGTTTTCGGTATGAAACGACTTTGCTTTCGATTGGGGCCTGTTTGGGTACTCGAAATGCATGAATCTTGCGTATTTTCATAGAATGAAGTGTTTTTCATCTCAAAATACGAATTGAAACGCCTGCAGCGAGTGTGAAACTCAAATGTACGTTTTCGGTATGGAAGCGACTTTGCTTTCGATTGGGGCGTGTTTGGCTACTCGAAATGCATGAGTGTTGCGTATTTGCATAGAATGAAGTGTTTTTCATCTCAAAATACGAACTGAAACGCCTGCAGCGAGTGTGAAACTCAATTGTACGTTTTCGGTATGAAGCGACTTTGCTTTCGATTGGGGCGTGTTTGGCTACTCGAAATGCATGAGTGTTGCGTATTTGAATAGAATGAAGTGTTTTTCATCTTATACGAGCTGAAACGCGAGTGGGAAACGCGAATGTACGATTTCGGTATAAAGCGACTTTGCGTCCGATTGGGGCCTGTTTGGGTACTTGAAATGCATGAATCGTCCGCATTTGCATATAATGAAGTATTTTTCATCCAACAATACGAGCTGAAATGCCTACAGCGAGTGTGAAACTCAGATGTACGATTTCGGTATAAAGCGACTTTGCGTTCCATTGGGGCGTGCTTGGCTGCCCAAAATGCATGAATCTTGCGTATTTGCATAGAATAAAGTGTTTTTCATCTGATAATACGAGCTGAAACGCCTACAGCGAGTGTGAAACTCAGATGTACGATTTCGGTATAGAGCGACTTTTCGTTCCATTCGGGCGTGCTTGGCTGCCCAAAATGCATGAATCTCGCGTATTTGCATAGAATAAAGTGTTTTTCATCTTATAATCCGAGCTGAAACGCCTACAGCGAGTGTGAAACTCAAATGTACGTTTTCGGTATGAAGCGACTTTGCTTTCGATTGGGGCCTGTTTGGGTACTCGAAATGCATGAATCTTCCGTATTTGCATAGAATGAAGTGTTTTTCATCTCAAAATACGAACTGAAACGCCTGCAGCGAGTGTGAAACTCAATTGTACGTTTTCGGTATGAAGCGACTTTGCTTTCGATTGGGGCGTGTTTGGCTACTCGAAATGCATGAGTGTTGCGTATTTGAATAGAATGAAGTGTTTTTCATCTTATACGAGCTGAAACGCGAGTGGGAAACGCAAATGTACGATTTCGGTATAAAGCGACTTTGCGTCCGATTGGGGCCTGTTTGGGTACTTGAAATGCATTAATCGTCCGCATTTGCATATAATGAAGTATTTTTCATCCAACAATACGAGCTGAAATCCCTACAGCGAGTGTGAAACTCAGATGTACGATTTCGGTATAAAGCGACTTTTCGTTCCATTGGGGCGTGCTTGGCTGCCCAAAATGCATGAATCTCGCGTATTTGCATAGAATAAAGTGTTTTTCATCTTATAATACGAGCTGAAACGCCTACAGCGAGTGTGAAACTCAAATGTACGTTTTCGGTATGAAGCGACTTTGCTTTCGATTGGGGCCTGTTTGGGTACTCGAAATGCATGAATCTTCCGTATTTGCATAGAATGAAGTGTTTTTCATCTCAAAATACGAACTGAAACGCCTGCAGCGAGTGTGAAACTCAATTGTACGATATCGGTATAAAGCTACTTTGCGTTCGATTGGGGCTTGTTTGGCTGCTCAAAACGCATGAATCTTGCGTATTTGCATAGAATAAAGTGTTTTTCATCTTATAATACGAGCTGAAACACCTACAGCGAGTGTGAAACTCAATTGTACGTTTTCGATATGAATCGACTTTGCTTTCAATTGGGGCGTGTTTGTGTGCTCAAAATGCCTGAATCTTGCATTGTTGCATAGAATGACGTATTTTTCGTCTCATACGACGATCTGGAACTCATACAGCATGCGTAAAACACGAATAAAGGAATTCGGTAAGGGGCGACTATGCGTTCCATTGGGGCGTGTTTGGGTGCCCAAAATGCATGAATCTTGCGTATTTGCAGAGAATAATGTGATTTTCAATTTATAATACGAGCTGAAACGCGTACAGCGAGTGTGAAACTCAAATGTACGTCTTCGGTACGAAGCGATTTTGCTTTCGATTGGGGCGTGTTTGGGTACTCGAAATGCATGAATCTTCCGTATTTTCATAGAATGAAGTGTTTTTCATCTCAAAATACGAATTGAAACGCCTATAGCGAGTGTGAAACTCAAATGTACGATATCGGTATAAAGCTACTTTGCGTTCGATTGGGGCTTGTTTGGCTGCTTAAAACGCCTGAATCTTGCGTATTTGTATAGTATGAAGTCTCTTTCATTTCATAATACGAGCTGGAACGCATACAGCGAGCGTAAAACTCGAGTAAACGAATTCGGTATAAGGCGACTTTTTGTTCCTTTGGGACGTGTTTGGGTGCTCAAAATGCCTGAATCTTGCATGATTGCATAGAATGAAGTATTTTTCATCTCAAAATACGAGCTGAAACGCATACAGCGAGTGTGAAACTCAGATGTACGATTTCGGTATAAAGCGACTTTGCGTTCCATTGGGGCGTGTTTGGGTGCCCAAAATGCATGAATCTTGCGTATTTGCAGAGAATAATGTGTTTTTCAATTTATAATACGAGCTGAAACGCGTACAGCGAGTGTGAAACTCAATTGTACGTCTTCGGTACGAAGCGATTTTGCTTTCGATTGGGGCGTGTTTAGCTGCTCAAAACGCATGAATCTTGCATATTTGTATAGAATGAAGTATTTTTCGTCTCATAATACGAGCTGGAACTCATACAGCATGCGTAAAACTCGAATAAAGGAATTCGGTATAAGGCGACTAAGCGTTCGTGTATGACGTGTTTGGCTGCCCAAAATGCATAAATCTTGCATATTTGCATAGAATGAATTTTTTTTCATCTCACAAAACGATCTGAAACGTCTACAGCGAGTGTGAAACTCAAATGTACGTTTTCGGTATGAAGCGACTTTGCTTTCGATTGGGGCGTGTTTGGCTACTCGAAATGCATGAGTGTTGCGTATTTGCATAGAATGAAGTGTTTTTCATCTCAAAATACGAACTGAAACGCCTGCAGCGAGTGTGAAACTTAATTGTACGTTTTCGGTATGAAGCGAGTTTGCTTTCGATTGGGGCGTGTTTGGCTACTCGAAATGCATGAGTGTTGCGTATTTGAATAGAATGAAGTGTTTTTCATCTTATACGAGCTGAAACGCGAGTGGGAAACGCAAATGTACGATTTCGGTATAAAGCGACTTTGCGTCCGATTGGGGCCTGTTTGGGTACTTGAAATGCATGAATCGTCCGCATTTGCATATAATGAAGTATTTTTCATCCAACAATACGAGCTGAAATGCCTACAGCGAGTGTGAAACTCAGATGTACGATTTCGGTATAAAGCGACTTTGCGTTCCATTGGGGCGTGCTTGGCTGCCCAAAATGCATGAATCTTGCGTATTTGCATAGAATAAAGTGTTTTTCATCTGATAATACGAGCTGAAACGCCTACAGCGAGTGTGAAACTCAGATGTACGATTTCGGTATAAAGCGACTTTGCGTCCGATTGGGGCCTGTTTGGGTACTTGAAATGCATTAATCGTCCGCATTTGCATATAATGAAGTATTTTTCATCCAACAATACGAGCTGAAATCCCTACAGCGAATGTGAAACTCAGATGTACGATTTCGGTATAAAGCGACTTTTCGTTCCATTGGGGCGTGCTTGGCTGCCCAAAATGCATGAATCTCGCGTATTTGCATAGAATAAAGTGTTTTTCATCTTATAATACGAGCTGAAACGCCTACAGCGAGTGTGAAACTCAAATGTACGTTTTCGGTATGAAGCGACTTTGCTTTCGATTGCGGCCTGTTTGGGTACTCGAAATGCATGAATCTTCCGTATTTGCATAGAATGAAGTGTTTTTCATCTCAAAATACGAACTGAAACGCCTGCAGCGAGTGTGAAACTCAATTGTACGTTTTCGGTATGATGCGACTTTGCTTTCGATTGGGGCTTGTTTGGGTACTCGAAATGCATGAATCTTCCGTATTTGCATAGAATGAAGTGTTTTTCATCTCAAAATACGAACTGAAACGACTACAGCGAGTGTGAAACTCAATTGTACGATATCGGTATAAAGCTACTTTGCGATCGATTGGGGCTTGTTTGGCTGCTCAAAACGCATGAATCTTGCGTATTTGCATAGAATAAAGTGTTTTTCATCTTATAATACGAGCTGAAACACCTACAGCGAGTGTGAAACTCAATTGTACGTTTTCGGTATGAATCGACTTTGCTTTCAATTGGGGCGTGTTTGTGTGCTCAAAATGCCTGAATCTTGCATTGTTGCATAGAATGACGTATTTTTCGTCTCATACGACGATCTGGAACTCATACAGCATGCGTAAAACACGAATAAAGGAATTCGGTAAGGGGCGACTATGCGTTCGTGTGGGACGTGTTTGGCTGCCCAAAATGCATGAATCTTTCCTATTTGCATAGAATGACGTTTTTTTCATCTTATAATACGAGCTGAAACACCTACAGCGAGTGTGAAACTCAAATGTACGTCTTCGGTACGAAGCGATTTTGCTTTCGATTGGGGCGTGTTTAGCTGCTCAAAACGCATGAATCTTTCATATTTGTATAGAATGAAGTATTTTTCGTCTCATAATACGAGCTGGAACTCATACAGCATGCGTAAAACTCGAATAAAGGAATTCGGTATAAGGCGACTAAGCGTTCGTGTATGACGTGTTTGGCTGCCCAAAATGCATGAATCTTGCATATTTGCATAGAATGAATTTTTTTTCATTTCACAAAACGATCTGAAACGTCTACAGCGAGTGTGAAACTCAAATGTACGTTTTCGGGATGAAGCGACTTTGCTTTCGATTGGGGCGTGTTTGGCTACTCGAAATGCATGAGTGTTGCGTATTTGCATAGAATGAAGTGTTTTTCATCTCAAAATACGAACTGAAACGCCTGCAGCGAGTGTGAAACTCAATTGTACGTTTTCGGTATGAAGCGACTTTGCTTTCGATTGGGGCGTGTTTGGCTACTCGAAATGCATGAGTGTTGCGTATTTGAATAGAATGAAGTGTTTTTCATCTTATACGAGCTGAAACGCGAGTGGGAAACGCAAATGTACGATTTCGGTATAAAGCGACTTTGCGTCCGATTGGGGCCTGTTTGGATACTTGAAATGCATGAATCGTCCGCATTTGCATATAATGAAGTATTTTTCATCCAACAATACGAGCTGAAATGCCTACAGCGAGTGTGAAACTCAGATGTACGATTTCGGTATAAAGCGACTTTGCGTTCCATTGGGGCGTGCTTGGCGGCTGCCCAATATGCATGAATCTTACGTATTTGTATAGAATGAAGTATTTTTCGTCTCATAATACGAACTGGAAACCATACAGCATGCGTAAAACTCGAATAAAGGAATTCGGTATAAGGCGACTATGCGTTCGTGTGGGACGTGTTTGGCTGCCCAAAATGCACGAATCTTGCATATTTGCATAGAATGGAGTTTTTTCATCATATAATGCGAGCTGAAACGCGTACAGCAAGTGTGAAACTCAAATGTACGATTTCGGTATAAAGCGACTTTGCGTTCCATTGGGGCGTGTTTGGCTGACAAAATGCATGAATCTTGCGTATTTGCATAGAATAAAGTGTTTTTCATCTTATAATACGAGCTGAAACGCCTACAGCGAGAGTGAAACTGAAATGTACGTTTTCGGTATGAAACGACTTTGCTTTCGATTGGGGCCTGTTTGGGTACTCGAAATGCATGAATCTTGCGTATTTTCATAGAATGAAGTGTTTTTCATCTCAAAATACGAATTGAAACGCCTGCAGCGAGTGTGAAACTCAAATGTACGTTTTCGGTATGAAGCGACTTTGCTTTCGATTGGGGCGTGTTTGGCTACTCGAAATGCATGAGTGTTGCGTATTTGAATAGAATGAAGTGTTTTTCATCTTATACGAGCTGAAACGCGAGTGGGAAACGCAAATGTACGATTTCGGTATAAAGCGACTTTGCGTCCGATTGGGGCCTGTTTGGGTACTTGAAATGCATGAATCGTCCGCATTTGCATATAATGAAGTATTTTTCATCCAACAATACGAGCTGAAATGCCTACAGCGAGTGTGAAACTCAGATGTACGATTTCGGTATAAAGCGACTTTGCGTTCCATTGGGGCGTGCTTGGCTGCCCAAAATGCATGAATCTTGCGTATTTGCATAGAATAAAGTGTTTTTCATCTGATAATACGAGCTGAAACGCCTACAGCGAGGGTGAAACTCAGATGTACGATTTCGGTATAAAGCGACTTTTCGTTCCATTCGGGCGTGCTTGGCTGCCCAAAATGCATGAATCTCGCGTATTTGCATAGAATAAAGTGTTTTTCATCTTATAATCCGAGCTGAAACGCCTACAGCGAGTGTGAAACTCAAATGTACGTTTTCGGTATGAAGCGACTTTGCTTTCGATTGGGGCCTGTTTGGGTACTCGAAATGCATGAATCTTCCGTATTTGCATAGAATGAAGTGTTTTTCATCTCAAAATACGAACTGAAACGCCTGCAGCGAGTGTGAAACTCAATTGTACGTTTTCGGTATGAAGCGACTTTGCTTTCGATTGGGGCGTGTTTGGCTACTCGAAATGCATGAGTGTTGCGTATTTGAATAGAATGAAGTGTTTTTCATCTTATACGAGCTGAAACGCGAGTGGGAAACGCAAATGTACGATTTCGGTATAAAGCGACTTTGCGTCCGATTGGGGCCTGTTTGGGTACTTGAAATGCATTAATCGTCCGCATTTGCATATAATGAAGTATTTTTCATCCAACAATACGAGCTGAAATCCCTACAGCGAGTGTGAAACTCAGATGTACGATTTCGGTATAAAGCGACTTTTCGTTCCATTGGGGCGTGCTTGGCTGCCCAAAATGCATGAATCTCGCGTATTTGCATAGAATAAAGTGTTTTTCATCTTATAATACGAGCTGAAACGCCTACAGCGAGTGTGAAACTCAAATGTACGTTTTCGGTATGAAGCGACTTTGCTTTCGATTGGGGCTTGTTTGGGTACTCGAAATGCATGAATCTTCCGTATTTGCATAGAATGAAGTGTTTTTCATCTCAAAATACGAACTGAAACGCCTGCAGCGAGTGTGAAACTCAATTGTACGATATCGGTATAAAGCTACTTTGCGTTCGATTGGGGCTTGTTTGGCTGCTCAAAACGCATGAATCTTGCGTATTTGCATAGAATAAAGTGTTTTTCATCTTATAATGCGAGCTGAAACACCTACAGCGAGTGTGAAACTCAATTGTACGTTTTCGATATGAATCGACTTTGCTTTCAATTGGGGCGTGTTTGTGTGCTCAAAATGCCTGAATCTTGCATTGTTGCATAGAATGACGTATTTTTCGTCTCATACGACGATCTGGAACTCATACAGCATGCGTAAAACACGAATAAAGGAATTCGGTAAGGGGCGACTATGCGTTCGTGTGGGACGTGTTTGGCTGCCCAAAATGCATGAATCTTTCCTATTTGCATAGAATGACGTTTTTTTCATCTTATAATACGAGCTGAAACACCTACAGCGAGTGTGAAACTCAAATGTACGTCTTCGGTACGAAGCGATTTTGCTTTCGATTGGGGCGTGTTTAGCTGCTCAAAACGCATGAATCTTTCATATTTGTATAGAATGAAGTATTTTTCGTCTCATAATACGAGCTGGAACTCATACAGCATGCGTAAAACTCGAATAAAGGAATTCGGTATAAGGCGACTAAGCGTTCGTGTATGACGTGTTTGGCTGCCCAAAATGCATGAATCTTGCATATTTGCATAGAATGAATTTTTTTTCATTTCACAAAACGATCTGAAACGTCTACAGCGAGTGTGAAACTCAAATGTACGTTTTCGGGATGAAGCGACTTTGCTTTCGATTGGGGCGTGTTTGGCTACTCGAAATGCATGAGTGTTGCGTATTTGCATAGAATGAAGTGTTTTTCATCTCAAAATACGAACTGAAACGCCTGCAGCGAGTGTGAAACTCAATTGTACGTTTTCGGTATGAAGCGACTTTGCTTTCGATTGGGGCGTGTTTGGCTACTCGAAATGCATGAGTGTTGCGTATTTGAATAGAATGAAGTGTTTTTCATCTTATACGAGCTGAAACGCGAGTGGGAAACGCAAATGTACGATTTCGGTATAAAGCGACTTTGCGTCCGATTGGGGCCTGTTTGGGTACTTGAAATGCATGAATCGTCCGCATTTGCATATAATGAAGTATTTTTCATCCAACAATACGAGCTGAAATGCCTACAGCGAGTGTGAAACTCAGATGTACGATTTCGGTATAAAGCGACTTTGCGTTCCATTGGGGCGTGCTTGGCGGCTGCCCAATATGCATGAATCTTACGTATTTGTATAGAATGAAGTATTTTTCGTCTCATAATACGAACTGGAAACCATACAGCATGCGTAAAACTCGAATAAAGGAATTCGGTATAAGGCGACTATGCGTTCGTGTGGGACGTGTTTGGCTGCCCAAAATGCACGAATCTTGCATATTTGCATAGAATGGAGTTTTTCCATCATATAATGCGAGCTGAAACGCGTACAGCAAGTGTGAAACTCAAATGTACGATTTCGGTATAAAGCGACTTTGCGTTCCATTGGGGCGTGTTTGGCTGACAAAATGCATGAATCTTGCGTATTTGCATAGAATAAAGTGTTTTTCATCTTATAATACGAGCTGAAACGCCTACAGCGAGAGTGAAACTGAAATGTACGTTTTCGGTATGAAACGACTTTGCTTTCGATTGGGGCCTGTTTGGGTACTCGAAATGCATGAATCTTGCGTATTTTCATAGAATGAAGTGTTTTTCATCTCAAAATACGAATTGAAACGCCTGCAGCGAGTGTGAAAGTCAAATGTACGTTTTCGGTATGAAGCGACTTTGCTTTCGATTGGGGCGTGTTTGGCTACTCGAAATGCATGAGTGTTGCGTATTTGAATAGAATGAAGTGTTTTTCATCTTATACGAGCTGAAACGCGAGTGGGAAACGCAAATGTACGATTTCGGTATAAAGCGACTTTGCGTCCGATTGGGGCCTGTTTGGGTACTTGAAATGCATGAATCGTCCGCATTTGCATATAATGAAGTATTTTTCATCCAACAATACGAGCTGAAATGCCTACAGCGAGTGTGAAACTCAGATGTACGATTTCGGTATAAAGCGACTTTTCGTTCCATTCGGGCGTGCTTGGCTGCCCAAAATGCATGAATCTCGCGTATTTGCATAGAATAAAGTGTTTTTCATCTTATAATCCGAGCTGAAACGCCTACAGCGAGTGTGAAACTCAAATGTACGTTTTCGGTATGAAGCGACTTTGCTTTCGATTGGGGCCTGTTTGGGTACTCGAAATGCATGAATCTTCCGTATTTGCATAGAATGAAGTGTTTTTCATCTCAAAATACGAACTGAAACGCCTGCAGCGAGTGTGAAACTCAATTGTACGTTTTCGGTATGAAGCGACTTTGCTTTCGATTGGGGCGTGTTTGGCTACTCGAAATGCATGAGTGTTGCGTATTTGAATAGAATGAAGTGTTTTTCATCTTATACGAGCTGAAACGCGAGTGGGAAACGCAAATGTACGATTTCGGTATAAAGCGACTTTGCGTCCGATTGGGGCCTGTTTGGGTACTTGAAATGCATTAATCGTCCGCATTTGCATATAATGAAGTATTTTTCATCCAACAATACGAGCTGAAATCCCTACAGCGAGTGTGAAACTCAGATGTACGATTTCGGTATAAAGCGACTTTTCGTTCCATTGGGGCGTGCTTGGCTGCCCAAAATGCATGAATCTCGCGTATTTGCATAGAATAAAGTGTTTTTCATCTTATAATACGAGCTGAAACGCCTACAGCGAGTGTGAAACTCAAATGTACGTTTTCGGTATGAAGCGACTTTGCTTTCGATTGGGGCCTGTTTGGGTACTCGAAATGCATGAATCTTCCGTATTTGCATAGAATGAAGTGTTTTTCATCTCAAAATACGAACTGAAACGCCTGCAGCGAGTGTGAAACTCAATTGTACGATATCGGTATAAAGCTACTTTGCGTTCGATTGGGGCTTGTTTGGCTGCTCAAAACGCATGAATCTTGCGTATTTGCATAGAATAAAGTGTTTTTCATCTTATAATGCGAGCTGAAACACCTACAGCGAGTGTGAAACTAAATTGCACGTTTTCGATATGAATCGACTTTGCTTTCAATTGGGGCGTGTTTGTGTGCTCAAAATGCCTGAATCTTGCATTGTTGCATAGAATGACGTATTTTTCGTCTCATACGACGATCTGGAACTCATACAGCATGCGTAAAACACGAATAAAGGAATTCGGTAAGGGGCGACTATGCGTTCGTGTGGGACGTGTTTGGCTGCCCAAAATGCATGAATCTTTCCTATTTGCATAGAATGACGTTTTTTTCATCTTATAATACGAGCTGAAACACCTACAGCGAGTGTGAAACTCAAATGTACGTCTTCGGTACGAAGCGATTTTGCTTTCGATTGGGGCGTGTTTAGCTGCTCAAAACGCATGAATCTTTCATATTTGTATAGAATGAAGTATTTTTCGTCTCATAATACGAGCTGGAACTCATACAGCATGCGTAAAACTCGAATAAAGGAATTCGGTATAAGGCGACTAAGCGTTCGTGTATGACGTGTTTGGCTGCCCAAAATGCATGAATCTTGCATATTTGCATAGAATGAATTTTTTTTCATTTCACAAAACGATCTGAAACGTCTACAGCGAGTGTGAAACTCAAATGTACGTTTTCGGTATGAAGCGACTTTGCTTTCGATTGGGGCGTGTTTGGCTACTCGAAATGCATGAGTGTTGCGTATTTGCATAGAATGAAGTGTTTTTCATCTCAAAATACGAACTGAAACGCCTGCAGCGAGTGTGAAACTCAATTGTACGTTTTCGGTATGAAGCGACTTTGCTTTCGATTGGGGCGTGTTTGGCTACTCGAAATGCATGAGTGTTGCGTATTTGAATAGAATGAAGTGTTTTTCATCTTATACGAGCTGAAACGCGAGTGGGAAACGCAAATGTACGATTTCGGTATAAAGCGACTTTGCGTCCGATTGGGGCCTGTTTGGGTACTTGAAATGCATGAATCGTCCACATTTGCATATAATGAAGTATTTTTCATCCAACAATACGAGCTGAAATGCCTACAGCGAGTGTGAAACTCAGATGTACGATTTCGGTATAAAGCGACTTTGCGTTCCATTGGGGCGTGCTTGGCTGCCCAATATGCATGAATCTTACGTATTTGTATAGAATGAAGTATTTTTCGTCTCATAATACGAACTGGAACCCATACAGCATGCGTAAAACTCGAATAAAGGAATTCGGTATAAGGCGACTATGCGTTCGTGTGAGACGTGTTTGGCTGCCCAAAATGAACGACTCTTGCATATTTGCATAGAATGGAGTTTTTTTCATCATATAATGCGAGCTGAAACGCGTACAGCAAGTGTGAAACTCAAATGTACGATTTCGGTATAAAGCGACTTTGCGTTCCATTGGGGCGTGTTTGGCTGACAAAATGCATGAGTGTTGCGTATTTGAATAGAATGAAGTGTTTTTCATCTTATACGAGCTGAAACGCGAGTGGGAAACGCAAATGTACGATTTCGGTATAAAGCGACTTTGCGTCCGATTGGGGCCTGTTTGGGTACTTGAAATGCATGAATCGTCCGCATTTGCATATAATGAAGTATTTTTCATCCAACAATACGAGCTGAAATGCCTACAGCGAGTGTGAAACTCAGATGTACGATTTCGGTATAAAGCGACTTTGCGTTCCATTGGGGCGTGCTTGGCTGCCCAATATGCATGAATCTTACGTATTTGTATAGAATGAAGTATTTTTCGTCTCATAATACGAACTGGAACCCATACAGCATGCGTAAAACTCGAATAAAGGAATTCGGTATAAGGCGACTATGCGTTCGTGTGAGACGTGTTTGGCTGCCCAAAATGAACGACTCTTGCATATTTGCATAGAATGGAGTTTTTTTCATCATATAATGCGAGCTGAAACGCGTACAGCAAGTGTGAAACTCAAATGTACGATTTCGGTATAAAGCGACTTTGCGTTCCATTGGGGCGTGTTTGGCTGACAAAATGCATGAATCTTGCGTATTTGCATAGAATAAAGTGTTTTTCATCTTATAATACGAGCTGAAACGCCTACAGCGAGAGTGAAACTGAAATGTACGTTTTCGGTATGAAACGACTTTGCTTTCGATTGGGGCCTGTTTGGGTACTCGAAATGCATGAATCTTCCGTATTTTCATAGAATGAAGTGTTTTTCATCTCAAAATACGAATTGAAACGCCTATAGCGAGTGTGAAACTCAAATGTACGATATCGGTATAAAGCTACTTTGCGTTCGATTGGGGCTTGTTTGGCTGCTCAAAACGCCTGAATCTTGCGTATTTGTATAGTATGAAGTCTCTTTCATTTCATAATACGAGCTGGAACGCATACAGCGAGCGTAAAACTCGAGTAAACGAATTCGGTATAAGGCGACTTTTTGTTCCTTTGGGACGTGTTTGGGTGCTCAAAATGCCTGAATCTTGCATGATTGCATAGAATGAAGTATTTTTCATCTCAAAATACGAGCTGAAACGCATACAGCGAGTGTGAAACTCAGATGTACGATTTCGGTATAAAGCGACTTTGCGTTCCATTGGGGCGTGTTTGGGTGCCCAAAATGCATGAATCTTGCGTATTTGCAGAGAATAATGTGTTTTTCAATTTATAATACGAGCTGAAACGCGTACAGCGAGTGTGAAACTCAATTGTACGTCTTCGGTACGAAGCGATTTTGCTTTCGATTGGGGCGTGTTTAGCTGCTCAAAACGCATGAATCTTGCATATTTGTATAGAATGAAGTATTTTTCGTCTCATAATACGAGCTGGAACTCATACAGCATGCGTAAAACTCGAATAAAGGAATTCGGTATAAGGCGACTAAGCGTTCGTGTATGACGTGTTTGGCTGCCCAAAATGCATAAATCTTGCATATTTGCATAGAATGAATTTTTTTTCATCTCACAAAACGATCTGAAACGTCTACAGCGAGTGTGAAACTCAAATGTACGTTTTCGGTATGAAGCGACTTTGCTTTCGATTGGGGCGTGTTTGGCTACTCGAAATGCATGAGTGTTGCGTATTTGCATAGAATGAAGTGTTTTTCATCTCAAAATACGAACTGAAACGCCTGCAGCGAGTGTGAAACTCAATTGTACGTTTTCGGTATGAAGCGACTTTGCTTTCGATTGGGGCGTGTTTGGCTACTCGAAATGCATGAGTGTTGCGTATTTGAATAGAATGAAGTGTTTTTCATCTTATACGAGCTGAAACGCGAGTGGGAAACGCAAATGTACGATTTCGGTATAAAGCGACTTTGCGTCCGATTGGGGCCTGTTTGGGTACTTGAAATGCATGAATCGTCCGCATTTGCATATAATGAAGTATTTTTCATCCAACAATACGAGCTGAAATGCCTACAGCGAGTGTGAAACTCAGATGTACGATTTCGGTATAAAGCGACTTTGCGTTCCATTGGGGCGTGCTTGGCTGCCCAAAATGCATGAATCTTGCGTATTTGCATAGAATAAAGTGTTTTTCATCTGATAATACGAGCTGAAACGCCTACAGCGAGTGTGAAACTCAGATGTACGATTTCGGTATAAAGCGACTTTTCGTTCCATTCGGGCGTGCTTGGCTGCCCAAAATGCATGAATCTCGCGTATTTGCATAGAATAAAGTGTTTTTCATCTTATAATCCGAGCTGAAACGCCTACAGCGAGTGTGAAACTCAAATGTACGTTTTCGGTATGAAGCGACTTTGCTTTCGATTGGGGCCTGTTTGGGTACTCGAAATGCATGAATCTTCCGTATTTGCATAGAATGAAGTGTTTTTCATCTCAAAATACGAACTGAAACGCCTGCAGCGGGTGTGAAACTCAATTGTACGTTTTCGGTATGAAGCGACTTTGCTTTCGATTTGGGCGTGTTTGGCTACTCGAAATGCATGAGTGTTGCGTATTTGAATAGAATGAAGTGTTTTTCATCTTATACGAGCTGAAACGCGAGTGGGAAACGCAAATGTACGATTTCGGTATAAAGCGACTTTGCGTCCGATTGGGGCCTGTTTGGGTACTTGAAATGCATTAATCGTCCGCATTTGCATATAATGAAGTATTTTTCATCCAACAATACGAGCTGAAATCCCTACAGCGAGTGTGAAACTCAGATGTACGATTTCGGTATAAAGCGACTTTTCGTTCCATTGGGGCGTGCTTGGCTGCCCAAAATGCATGAATCTCGCGTATTTGCATAGAATAAAGTGTTTTTCATCTTATAATACGAGCTGAAACGCCTGCAGCGAGTGTGAAACTCAATTGTACGTTTTCGGTATGATGCGACTTTGCTTTCGATTGGGGCTTGTTTGGGTACTCGAAATGCATGAATCTTCCGTATTTGCATAGAATGAAGTGTTTTTCATCTCAAAATACGAACTGAAACGACTACAGCGAGTGTGAAACTCAATTGTACGATATCGGTATAAAGCTACTTTGCGTTCGATTGGGGCTTTTTTGGCTGCTCAAAACGCATGAATCTTGCGTATTTGCATAGAATAAAGTGTTTTTCATCTTATAATACGAGCTGAAACACCTACAGCGAGTGTGAAACTCAATTGTACGTTTTCGGTATGAATCGACTTTGCTTTCAATTGGGGCGTGTTTGTGTGCTCAAAATGCCTGAATCTTGCATTGTTGCATAGAATGACGTATTTTTCGTCTCATACGACGATCTGGAACTCATACAGCATGCGTAAAACACGAATAAAGGAATTCGGTAAGGGGCGACTATGCGTTCGTGTGGGACGTGTTTGGCTGCCCAAAATGCATGAATCTTTCCTATTTGCATAGAATGACGTTTTTTTCATCTTATAATACGAGCTGAAACACCTACAGCGAGTGTGAAACTCAAATGTACGTCTTCGGTACGAAGCGATTTTGCTTTCGATTGGGGCGTGTTTAGCTGCTCAAAACGCATGAATCTTTCATATTTGTATAGAATGAAGTATTTTTCGTCTCATAATACAAGCTGGAACTCATACAGCATGCGTAAAACTCGAATAAAGGAATTCGGTATAAGGCGACTGAGCGTTCGTGTATGACGTGTTTGGCTGCCGAAAATGCATGAATCTTGCATATTTGCATAGAATGAATTTTTTTTCATTTCACAAAACGATCTGAAACGTCTACAGCGAGTGTGAAACTCAAATGTACGTTTTCGGTATGAAGCGACTTTGCTTTCGATTGGGGCGTGTTTGGCTACTCGAAATGCATGAGTGTTGCGTATTTGCATAGAATGAAGTGTTTTTCATCTCAAAATACGAACTGAAACGCCTGCAGCGAGTGTGAAACTCAATTGTACGTTTTCGGTATGAAGCGACTTTGCTTTCGATTGGGGCGTGTTTGGCTACTCGAAATGCATGAGTGTTGCGTATTTGAATAGAATGAAGTGTTTTTCATCTTATACGAGCTGAAACGCGTGTGGGAAACGCAAATGTACGATTTCGGTATAAAGCGACTTTGCGTCCGATTGGGGCCTGTTTGGGTACTTGAAATGGATGAATCGTCCGCATTTGCATATAATGAAGTATTTTTCATCCAACAATACGAGCTGAAATGCCTACAGCGAGTGTGAAACTCAGATGTACGATTTCGGTATAAAGCGACTTTGCGTTCCATTGGGGCGTGCTTGGCTGCCCAATATGCATGAATCTTACGTATTTGTATAGAATGAAGTATTTTTCGTCTCATAATACGAACTGGAACCCATACAGCATGCGTAAAACTCGAATAAAGGAATTCGGTATAAGGCGACTATGCGTTCGTGTGGGACGTGTTTGGCTGCCCAAAATGCACGAATCTTGCATATTTGCATAGAATGGAGTTTTTTTCATCATATAATGCGAGCTGAAACGCGTACAGCAAGTGTGAAACTCAAATGTACGATTTCGGTATAAAGCGACTTTGCGTTCCATTGGGGCGTGTTTGGCTGACAAAATGCATGAATCTTGCGTATTTGCATAGAATAAAGTGTTTTTCATCTTATAATACGAGCTGAAACGCCTACAGCGAGAGTGAAACTGAAATGTACGTTTTCGGTATGAAACGACTTTGCTTTCGATTGGGGCCTGTTTGGGTACTCGAAATGCATGAATCTTGCGTATTTTCATAGAATGAAGTGTTTTTCATCTCAAAATACGAATTGAAACGCCTGCAGCGAGTGTGAAACTCAAATGTACGTTTTCGGTATGAAGCGACTTTGCTTTCGATTGGGGCGTGTTTGGCTACTCGAAATGCATGAGTGTTGCGTATTTGCATAGAATGAAGTGTTTTTCATCTCAAAATACGAACTGAAACGCCTGCAGCGAGTGTGAAACTCAATTGTACGTTTTCGGTATGAAGCGACTTTGCTTTCGATTGGGGCGTGTTTGGCTACTCGAAATGCATGTGTGTTGCGTATTTGAATAGAATGAAGTGTTTTTCATCTTATACGAGCTGAAACGCGAGTGGGAAACGCAAATGTACGATTTCGGTATAAAGCGACTTTGCGTCCGATTGGGGCCTGTTTGGGTACTTGAAATGCATGAATCGTCCGCATTTGCATATAATGAAGTATTTTTCATCCAACAATACGAGCTGAAATGCCTACAGCGAGTGTGAAACTCAGATGTACGATTTCGGTATAAAGCGATTTTGCGTTCCATTGGGGCGTGCTTGGCTGCCCAAAATGCATGAATCTTGCGTATTTGCATAGAATAAAGTGTTTTTCATCTGATAATACGAGCTGAAACGCCTACAGCGAGTGTGAAACTCAGATGTACGATTTCGGTATAAAGCGACTTTTCGTTCCATTCGGGCGTGCTTGGCTGCCCAAAATGCATGAATCTCGCGTATTTGCATAGAATAAAGTGTTTTTCATCTTATAATCCGAGCTGAAACGCCTACAGCGAGTGTGAAACTCAAATGTACGTTTTCGGTATGAAGCGACTTTGCTTTCGATTGGGGCCTGTTTGGGTACTCGAAATGCATGAATCTTCCGTATTTGCATAGAATGAAGTGTTTTTCATCTCAAAATACGAACTGAAACGCCTGCAGCGAGTGTGAAACTCAATTGTACGTTTTCGGTATGAAGCGACTTTGCTTTCGATTGGGGCGTGTTTGGCTACTCGAAATGCATGAGTGTTGCGTATTTGAATAGAATGAAGTGTTTTTCATCTTATACGAGCTGAAACGCGAGTGGGAAACGCAAATGTACGATTTCGGTATAAAGCGACTTTGCGTCCGATTGGGGCCTGTTTGGGTACTTGAAATGCATGAATCGTCCGCATTTGCATATAATGAAGTATTTTTCATCCAACAATACGAGCTGAAATGCCTACAGCGAGTGTGAAACTCAGATGTACGATTTCGGTATAAAGCGACTTTGCGTTCCATTGGGGCGTGCTTGGCTGCCCAATATGCATGAATCTTACGTATTTGTATAGAATGAAGTATTTTTCGTCTCATAATACGAACTGGAACCCATACAGCATGCGTAAAACTCGAATAAAGGAATTCGGTATAAGGCGACTATGCGTTCGTGTGGGACGTGTTTGGCTGCCCAAAATGCACGAATCTTGCATATTTGCATAGAATGGAGTTTTTTTCATCATATAATGCGAGCTGAAACGCGTACAGCAAGTGTGAAACTCAAATGTACGATTTCGGTATAAAGCGACTTTGCGTTCCATTGGGGCGTGTTTGGCTGACAAAATGCATGAATCTTGCGTATTTGCATAGAATAAAGTGTTTTTCATCTTATAATACGAGCTGAAACGCCTACAGCGAGAGTGAAACTGAAATGTACGTTTTCGGTATGAAACGACTTTGCTTTCGATTGGGGCCTGTTTGGGTACTCGAAATGCATGAATCTTGCGTATTTTCATAGAATGAAGTGTTTTTCATCTCAAAATACGAATTGAAACGCCTGCAGCGAGTGTGAAACTCAAATGTACGTTTTCGGTATGAAGCGACTTTGCTTTCGATTGGGGCGTGTTTGGCTACTCGAAATGCATGAGTGTTGCGTATTTGCATAGAATGAAGTGTTTTTCATCTCAAAATACGAACTGAAACGCCTGCAGCGAGTGTGAAACTCAATTGTACGTTTTCGGTATGAAGCGACTTTGCTTTCGATTGGGGCGTGTTTGGCTACTCGAAATGCATGTGTGTTGCGTATTTGAATAGAATGAAGTGTTTTTCATCTTATACGAGCTGAAACGCGAGTGGGAAACGCAAATGTACGATTTCGGTATAAAGCGACTTTGCGTCCGATTGGGGCCTGTTTGGGTACTTGAAATGCATGAATCGTCCGCATTTGCATATAATGAAGTATTTTTCATCCAACAATACGAGCTGAAATGCCTACAGCGAGTGTGAAACTCAGATGTACGATTTCGGTATAAAGCGACTTTGCGTTCCATTGGGGCGTGCTTGGCTGCCCAAAATGCATGAATCTTGCGTATTTGCATAGAATAAAGTGTTTTTCATCTGATAATACGAGCTGAAACGCCTACAGCGAGTGTGAAACTCAGATGTACGATTTCGGTATAAAGCGACTTTTCGTTCCATTCGGGCGTGCTTGGCTGCCCAAAATGCATGAATCTCGCGTATTTGCATAGAATAAAGTGTTTTTCATCTTATAATCCGAGCTGAAACGCCTACAGCGAGTGTGAAACTCAAATGTACGTTTTCGGTATGAAGCGACTTTGCTTTCGATTGGGGCCTGTTTGGGTACTCGAAATGCATGAATCTTCCGTATTTGCATAGAATGAAGTGTTTTTCATCTCAAAATACGAACTGAAACGCCTGCAGCGAGTGTGAAACTCAATTGTACGTTTTCGGTATGAAGCGACTTTGCTTTCGATTGGGGCGTGTTTGGCTACTCGAAATGCATGAGTGTTGCGTATTTGAATAGAATGAAGTGTTTTTCATCTTATACGAGCTGAAACGCGAGTGGGAAACGCAAATGTACGATTTCGGTATAAAGCGACTTTGCGTCCGATTGGGGCCTGTTTGGGTACTTGAAATGCATTAATCGTCCGCATTTGCATATAATGAAGTATTTTTCATCCAACAATACGAGCTGAAATCCCTACAGCGAGTGTGAAACTCAGATGTACGATTTCGGTATAAAGCGACTTTTCGTTCCATTGGGGCGTGCTTGGCTGCCCAAAATGCATGAATCTCGCGTATTTGCATAGAATAAAGTGTTTTTCATCTTATAATACGAGCTGAAACGCCTACAGCGAGTGTGAAACTCAAATGTACGTTTTCGGTATGAAGCGACTTTGCTTTCGATTGGGGCCTGTTTGGGTACTCGAAATGCATGAATCTTCCGTATTTGCATAGAATGAAGTGTTTTTCATCTCAAAATACGAACTGAAACGCCTGCAGCGAGTGTGAAACTCAATTGTACGATATCGGTATAAAGCTACTTTGCGTTCGATTGGGGCTTGTTTGGCTGCTCAAAACGCATGAATCTTGCGTATTTGCATAGAATAAAGTGTTTTTCATCTTATAATACGAGCTGAAACACCTACAGCGAGTGTGAAACTCAATTGTACGTTTTCGATATGAATCGACTTTGCTTTCAATTGGGGCGTGTTTGTGTGCTCAAAATGCCTGAATCTTGCATTGTTGCATAGAATGACGTATTTTTCGTCTCATACGACGATCTGGAACTCATACAGCATGCGTAAAACACGAATAAAGGAATTCGGTAAGGGGCGACTATGCGTTCCATTGGGGCGTGTTTGGGTGCCCAAAATGCATGAATCTTGCGTATTTGCAGAGAATAATGTGATTTTCAATTTATAATACGAGCTGAAACGCGTACAGCGAGTGTGAAACTCAAATGTACGTCTTCGGTACGAAGCGATTTTGCTTTCGATTGGGGCGTGTTTAGCTGCTCAAAACGCATGAATCTTGCGTATTTGCATAGAATAAAGTGTTTTTCATCTTATAATACGAGCTGAAACACCTACAGCGAGTGTGAAACTCAATTGTACGTTTTCGGTATGAATCGACTTTGCTTTCAATTGGGGCGTGTTTGTGTGCTCAAAATGCCTGAATCTTGCATTGTTGCATAGAATGACGTATTTTTCGTCTCATACGACGATCTGGAACTCATACAGCATGCGTAAAACACGAATAAAGGAATTCGGTAAGGGGCGACTATGCGTTCGTGTGGGACGTGTTTGGCTGCCCAAAATGCATGAATCTTTCCTATTTGCATAGAATGACGTTTTTTTCATCTTATAATACGAGCTGAAACACCTACAGCGAGTGTGAAACTCAAATGTACGTCTTCGGTACGAAGCGATTTTGCTTTCGATTGGGGCGTGTTTAGCTGCTCAAAACGCATGAATCTTTCATATTTGTATAGAATGAAGTATTTTTCGTCTCATAATACAAGCTGGAACTCATACAGCATGCGTAAAACTCGAATAAAGGAATTCGGTATAAGGCGACTGAGCGTTCGTGTATGACGTGTTTGGCTGCCGAAAATGCATGAATCTTGCATATTTGCATAGAATGAATTTTTTTTCATTTCACAAAACGATCTGAAACGTCTACAGCGAGTGTGAAACTCAAATGTACGTTTTCGGTATGAAGCGACTTTGCTTTCGATTGGGGCGTGTTTGGCTACTCGAAATGCATGAGTGTTGCGTATTTGCATAGAATGAAGTGTTTTTCATCTCAAAATACGAACTGAAACGCCTGCAGCGAGTGTGAAACTCAATTGTACGTTTTCGGTATGAAGCGACTTTGCTTTCGATTGGGGCGTGTTTGGCTACTCGAAATGCATGAGTGTTGCGTATTTGAATAGAATGAAGTGTTTTTCATCTTATACGAGCTGAAACGCGTGTGGGAAACGCAAATGTACGATTTCGGTATAAAGCGACTTTGCGTCCGATTGGGGCCTGTTTGGGTACTTGAAATGGATGAATCGTCCGCATTTGCATATAATGAAGTATTTTTCATCCAACAATACGAGCTGAAATGCCTACAGCGAGTGTGAAACTCAGATGTACGATTTCGGTATAAAGCGACTTTGCGTTCCATTGGGGCGTGCTTGGCTGCCCAATATGCATGAATCTTACGTATTTGTATAGAATGAAGTATTTTTCGTCTCATAATACGAACTGGAACCCATACAGCATGCGTAAAACTCGAATAAAGGAATTCGGTATAAGGCGACTATGCGTTCGTGTGGGACGTGTTTGGCTGCCCAAAATGCACGAATCTTGCATATTTGCATAGAATGGAGTTTTTTTCATCATATAATGCGAGCTGAAACGCGTACAGCAAGTGTGAAACTCAAATGTACGATTTCGGTATAAAGCGACTTTGCGTTCCATTGGGGCGTGTTTGGCTGACAAAATGCATGAATCTTGCGTATTTGCATAGAATAAAGTGTTTTTCATCTTATAATACGAGCTGAAACGCCTACAGCGAGAGTGAAACTGAAATGTACGTTTTCGGTATGAAACGACTTTGCTTTCGATTGGGGCCTGTTTGGGTACTCGAAATGCATGAATCTTGCGTATTTTCATAGAATGAAGTGTTTTTCATCTCAAAATACGAATTGAAACGCCTGCAGCGAGTGTGAAACTCAAATGTACGTTTTCGGTATGAAGCGACTTTGCTTTCGATTGGGGCGTGTTTGGCTACTCGAAATGCATGAGTGTTGCGTATTTGCATAGAATGAAGTGTTTTTCATCTCAAAATACGAACTGAAACGCCTGCAGCGAGTGTGAAACTCAATTGTACGTTTTCGGTATGAAGCGACTTTGCTTTCGATTGGGGCGTGTTTGGCTACTCGAAATGCATGTGTGTTGCGTATTTGAATAGAATGAAGTGTTTTTCATCTTATACGAGCTGAAACGCGAGTGGGAAACGCAAATGTACGATTTCGGTATAAAGCGACTTTGCGTCCGATTGGGGCCTGTTTGGGTACTTGAAATGCATGAATCGTCCGCATTTGCATATAATGAAGTATTTTTCATCCAACAATACGAGCTGAAATGCCTACAGCGAGTGTGAAACTCAGATGTACGATTTCGGTATAAAGCGACTTTGCGTTCCATTGGGGCGTGCTTGGCTGCCCAAAATGCATGAATCTTGCGTATTTGCATAGAATAAAGTGTTTTTCATCTGATAATACGAGCTGAAACGCCTACAGCGAGTGTGAAACTCAGATGTACGATTTCGGTATAAAGCGACTTTTCGTTCCATTCGGGCGTGCTTGGCTGCCCAAAATGCATGAATCTCGCGTATTTGCATAGAATAAAGTGTTTTTCATCTTATAATCCGAGCTGAAACGCCTACAGCGAGTGTGAAACTCAAATGTACGTTTTCGGTATGAAGCGACTTTGCTTTCGATTGGGGCCTGTTTGGGTACTCGAAATGCATGAATCTTCCGTATTTGCATAGAATGAAGTGTTTTTCATCTCAAAATACGAACTGAAACGCCTGCAGCGAGTGTGAAACTCAATTGTACGTTTTCGGTATGAAGCGACTTTGCTTTCGATTGGGGCGTGTTTGGCTACTCGAAATGCATGAGTGTTGCGTATTTGAATAGAATGAAGTGTTTTTCATCTTATACGAGCTGAAACGCGAGTGGGAAACGCAAATGTACGATTTCGGTATAAAGCGACTTTGCGTCCGATTGGGGCCTGTTTGGGTACTTGAAATGCATGAATCGTCCGCATTTGCATATAATGAAGTATTTTTCATCCAACAATACGAGCTGAAATGCCTACAGCGAGTGTGAAACTCAGATGTACGATTTCGGTATAAAGCGACTTTGCGTTCCATTGGGGCGTGCTTGGCTGCCCAATATGCATGAATCTTACGTATTTGTATAGAATGAAGTATTTTTCGTCTCATAATACGAACTGGAACCCATACAGCATGCGTAAAACTCGAATAAAGGAATTCGGTATAAGGCGACTATGCGTTCGTGTGGGACGTGTTTGGCTGCCCAAAATGCACGAATCTTGCATATTTGCATAGAATGGAGTTTTTTTCATCATATAATGCGAGCTGAAACGCGTACAGCAAGTGTGAAACTCAAATGTACGATTTCGGTATAAAGCGACTTTGCGTTCCATTGGGGCGTGTTTGGCTGACAAAATGCATGAATCTTGCGTATTTGCATAGAATAAAGTGTTTTTCATCTTATAATACGAGCTGAAACGCCTACAGCGAGAGTGAAACTGAAATGTACGTTTTCGGTATGAAACGACTTTGCTTTCGATTGGGGCCTGTTTGGGTACTCGAAATGCATGAATCTTGCGTATTTTCATAGAATGAAGTGTTTTTCATCTCAAAATACGAATTGAAACGCCTGCAGCGAGTGTGAAACTCAAATGTACGTTTTCGGTATGAAGCGACTTTGCTTTCGATTGGGGCGTGTTTGGCTACTCGAAATGCATGAGTGTTGCGTATTTGCATAGAATGAAGTGTTTTTCATCTCAAAATACGAACTGAAACGCCTGCAGCGAGTGTGAAACTCAATTGTACGTTTTCGGTATGAAGCGACTTTGCTTTCGATTGGGGCGTGTTTGGCTACTCGAAATGCATGAGTGTTGCGTATTTGAATAGAATGAAGTGTTTTTCATCTTATACGAGCTGAAACGCGAGTGGGAAACGCGAATGTACGATTTCGGTATAAAGCGACTTTGCGTCCGATTGGGGCCTGTTTGGGTACTTGAAATGCATGAATCGTCCGCATTTGCATATAATGAAGTATTTTTCATCCAACAATACGAGCTGAAATGCCTACAGCGAGTGTGAAACTCAGATGTACGATTTCGGTATAAAGCGACTTTGCGTTCCATTGGGGCGTGCTTGGCTGCCCAAAATGCATGAATCTTGCGTATTTGCATAGAATAAAGTGTTTTTCATCTGATAATACGAGCTGAAACGCCTACAGCGAGTGTGAAACTCAGATGTACGATTTCGGTATAAAGCGACTTTTCGTTCCATTCGGGCGTGCTTGGCTGCCCAAAATGCATGAATCTCGCGTATTTGCATAGAATAAAGTGTTTTTCATCTTATAATCCGAGCTGAAACGCCTACAGCGAGTGTGAAACTCAAATGTACGTTTTCGGTATGAAGCGACTTTGCTTTCGATTGGGGCCTGTTTGGGTACTCGAAATGCATGAATCTTCCGTATTTGCATAGAATGAAGTGTTTTTCATCTCAAAATACGAACTGAAACGCCTGCAGCGAGTGTGAAACTCAATTGTACGTTTTCGGTATGAAGCGACTTTGCTTTCGATTGGGGCGTGTTTGGCTACTCGAAATGCATGAGTGTTGCGTATTTGAATAGAATGAAGTGTTTTTCATCTTATACGAGCTGAAACGCGAGTGGGAAACGCAAATGTACGATTTCGGTATAAAGCGACTTTGCGTCCGATTGGGGCCTGTTTGGGTACTTGAAATGCATTAATCGTCCGCATTTGCATATAATGAAGTATTTTTCATCCAACAATACGAGCTGAAATCCCTACAGCGAGTGTGAAACTCAGATGTACGATTTCGGTATAAAGCGACTTTTCGTTCCATTGGGGCGTGCTTGGCTGCCCAAAATGCATGAATCTCGCGTATTTGCATAGAATAAAGTGTTTTTCATCTTATAATACGAGCTGAAACGCCTACAGCGAGTGTGAAACTCAAATGTACGTTTTCGGTATGAAGCGACTTTGCTTTCGATTGGGGCCTGTTTGGGTACTCGAAATGCATGAATCTTCCGTATTTGCATAGAATGAAGTGTTTTTCATCTCAAAATACGAACTGAAACGCCTGCAGCGAGTGTGAAACTCAATTGTACGATATCGGTATAAAGCTACTTTGCGTTCGATTGGGGCTTGTTTGGCTGCTCAAAACGCATGAATCTTGCGTATTTGCATAGAATAAAGTGTTTTTCATCTTATAATACGAGCTGAAACACCTACAGCGAGTGTGAAACTCAATTGTACGTTTTCGATATGAATCGACTTTGCTTTCAATTGGGGCGTGTTTGTGTGCTCAAAATGCCTGAATCTTGCATTGTTGCATAGAATGACGTATTTTTCGTCTCATACGACGATCTGGAACTCATACAGCATGCGTAAAACACGAATAAAGGAATTCGGTAAGGGGCGACTATGCGTTCCATTGGGGCGTGTTTGGGTGCCCAAAATGCATGAATCTTGCGTATTTGCAGAGAATAATGTGATTTTCAATTTATAATACGAGCTGAAACGCGTACAGCGAGTGTGAAACTCAAATGTACGTCTTCGGTACGAAGCGATTTTGCTTTCGATTGGGGCGTGTTTAGCTGCTCAAAACGCATGAATCTTGCATATTTGTATAGAATGAAGTATTTTTCGTCTCATAATACGAGCTGGAACTCATACAGCATGCGTAAAACTCGAATAAAGGAATTCGGTATAAGGCGACTAAGCGTTCGTGTATGACGTGTTTGGCTGCCCAAAATGCATAAATCTTGCATATTTGCATAGAATGAATTTTTTTTCATCTCACAAAACGATCTGAAACGTCTACAGCGAGTGTGAAACTCAAATGTACGTTTTCGGTATGAAGCGACTTTGCTTTCGATTGGGGCGTGTTTGGCTACTCGAAATGCATGAGTGTTGCGTATTTGCATAGAATGAAGTGTTTTTCATCTCAAAATACGAACTGAAACGCCTGCAGCGAGTGTGAAATTCAATTGTACGTTTTCGGTATGAAGCGACTTTGCTTTCGATTGGGGCGTGTTTGGCTACTCGAAATGCATGAGTGTTGCGTATTTGAATAGAATGAAGTGTTTTTCATCTTATACGAGCTGAAACGCGAGTGGGAAACGCAAATGTACGATTTCGGTATAAAGCGACTTTGCGTCCGATTGGGGCCTGTTTGGGTACTTGAAATGCATGAATCGTCCGCATTTGCATATAATGAAGTATTTTTCATCCAACAATACGAGCTGAAATGCCTACAGCGAGTGTGAAACTCAGATGTACGATTTCGGTATAAAGCGACTTTGCGTTCCATTGGGGCGTGCTTGGCTGCCCAATATGCATGAATCTTACGTATTTGTATAGAATGAAGTATTTTTCGTCTCATAATACGAACTGGAACCCATACAGCATGCGTAAAACTCGAATAAAGGAATTCGGTATAAGGCGACTATGCGTTCGTGTGGGACGTGTTTGGCTGCCCAAAATGCACGAATCTTGCATATTTGCATAGAATGGAGTTTTTTTCATCATATAATGCGAGCTGAAACGCGTACAGCAAGTGTGAAACTCAAATGTACGATGTCGGTATAAAGCGACTTTGCGTTCCATTGGGGCGTGTTTGGCTGACAAAATGCATGAATCTTGCGTATTTGCATAGAATAAAGTGTTTTTCATCTTATAATACGAGCTGAAACGCCTACAGCGAGAGTGAAACTGAAATGTACGTTTTCGGTATGAAACGACTTTGCTTTCGATTGGGGCCTGTTTGGGTACTCGAAATGCATGAATCTTGCGTATTTTCATAGAATGAAGTGTTTTTCATCTCAAAATACGAATTGAAACGCCTGCAGCGAGTGTGAAACTCAAATGTACGTTTTCGGTATGAAGCGACTTTGCTTTCGATTGGGGCGTGTTTGGCTACTCGAAATGCATGAGTGTTGCGTATTTGCATAGAATGAAGTGTTTTTCATCTCAAAATACGAACTGAAACGCCTGCAGCGAGTGTGAAACTCAATTGTACGTTTTCGGTATGAAGCGACTTTGCTTTCGATTGGGGCGTGTTTGGCTACTCGAAATGCATGAGTGTTGCGTATTTGAATAGAATGAAGTGTTTTTCATCTTATACGAGCTGAAACGCGAGTGGGAAACGCAAATGTACGATTTCGGTATAAAGCGACTTTGCGTCCGATTGGGGCCTGTTTGGGTACTTGAAATGCATGAATCGTCCGCATTTGCATATAATGAAGTATTTTTCATCCAACAATACGAGCTGAAATGCCTACAGCGAGTGTGAAACTCAGATGTACGATTTCGGTATAAAGCGATTTTGCGTTCCATTGGGGCGTGCTTGGCTGCCCAAAATGCATGAATCTTGCGTATTTGCATAGAATAAAGTGTTTTTCATCTGATAATACGAGCTGAAACGCCTACAGCGAGTGTGAAACTCAGATGTACGATTTCGGTATAAAGCGACTTTTCGTTCCATTCGGGCGTGCTTGGCTGCCCAAAATGCATGAATCTCGCGTATTTGCATAGAATAAAGTGTTTTTCATCTTATAATCCGAGCTGAAACGCCTACAGCGAGTGTGAAACTCAAATGTACGTTTTCGGTATGAAGCGACTTTGCTTTCGATTGGGGCCTGTTTGGGTACTCGAAATGCATGAATCTTCCGTATTTGCATAGAATGAAGTGTTTTTCATCTCAAAATACGAACTGAAACGCCTGCAGCGAGTGTGAAACTCAATTGTACGTTTTCGGTATGAAGCGACTTTGCTTTCGATTGGGGCGTGTTTGGCTACTCGAAATGCATGAGTGTTGCGTATTTGAATAGAATGAAGTGTTTTTCATCTTATACGAGCTGAAACGCGAGTGGGAAACGCAAATGTACGATTTCGGTATAAAGCGACTTTGCGTCCGATTGGGGCCTGTTTGGGTACTTGAAATGCATGAATCGTCCGCATTTGCATATAATGAAGTATTTTTCATCCAACAATACGAGCTGAAATGCCTACAGCGAGTGTGAAACTCAGATGTACGATTTCGGTATAAAGCGACTTTGCGTTCCATTGGGGCGTGCTTGGCTGCCCAATATGCATGAATCTTACGTATTTGTATAGAATGAAGTATTTTTCGTCTCATAATACGAACTGGAACCCATACAGCATGCGTAAAACTCGAATAAAGGAATTCGGTATAAGGCGACTATGCGTTCGTGTGGGACGTGTTTGGCTGCCCAAAATGCACGAATCTTGCATATTTGCATAGAATGGAGTTTTTTTCATCATATAATGCGAGCTGAAACGCGTACAGCAAGTGTGAAACTCAAATGTACGATGTCGGTATAAAGCGACTTTGCGTTCCATTGGGGCGTGTTTGGCTGACAAAATGCATGAATCTTGCGTATTTGCATAGAATAAAGTGTTTTTCATCTTATAATACGAGCTGAAACGCCTACAGCGAGAGTGAAACTGAAATGTACGTTTTCGGTATGAAACGACTTTGCTTTCGATTGGGGCCTGTTTGGGTACTCGAAATGCATGAATCTTGCGTATTTTCATAGAATGAAGTGTTTTTCATCTCAAAATACGAATTGAAACGCCTGCAGCGAGCGTGAAACTCAAATGTACGTTTTCGGTATGAAGCGACTTTGCTTTCGATTGGGGCGTGTTTGGCTACTCGAAATGCATGAGTGTTGCGTATTTGCATAGAATGAAGTGTTTTTCATCTCAAAATACGAACTGAAACGCCTGCAGCGAGTGTGAAACTCAATTGTACGTTTTCGGTATGAAGCGACTTTGCTTTCGATTGGGGCGTGTTTGGCTACTCGAAATGCATGAGTGTTGCGTATTTGAATAGAATGAAGTGTTTTTCATCTTATACGAGCTGAAACGCGAGTGGGAAACGCAAATGTACGATTTCGGTATAAAGCGACTTTGCGTCCGATTGGGGCCTGTTTGGGTACTTGAAATGCATTAATCGTCCGCATTTGCATATAATGAAGTATTTTTCATCCAACAATACGAGCTGAAATCCCTACAGCGAGTGTGAAACTCAGATGTACGATTTCGGTATAAAGCGACTTTTCGTTCCATTGGGGCGTGCTTGGCTGCCCAAAATGCATGAATCTCGCGTATTTGCATAGAATAAAGTGTTTTTCATCTTATAATACGAGCTGAAACGCCTACAGCGAGTGTGAAACTCAAATGTACGTTTTCGGTATGAAGCGACTTTGCTTTCGATTGGGGCCTGTTTGGGTACTCGAAATGCATGAATCTTCCGTATTTGCATAGAATGAAGTGTTTTTCATCTCAAAATACGAACTGAAACGCCTGCAGCGAGTGTGAAACTCAATTGTACGATATCGGTATAAAGCTACTTTGCGTTCGATTGGGGCTTGTTTGGCTGCTCAAAACGCATGAATCTTGCGTATTTGCATAGAATAAAGTGTTTTTCATCTTATAATACGAGCTGAAACACCTACAGCGAGTGTGAAACTCAATTGTACGTTTTCGATATGAATCGACTTTGCTTTCAATTGGGGCGTGTTTGTGTGCTCAAAATGCCTGAATCTTGCATTGTTGCATAGAATGACGTATTTTTCGTCTCATACGACGATCTGGAACTCATACAGCATGCGTAAAACACGAATAAAGGAATTCGGTAAGGGGCGACTATGCGTTCCATTGGGGCGTGTTTGGGTGCCCAAAATGCATGAATCTTGCGTATTTGCAGAGAATAATGTGATTTTCAATTTATAATACGAGCTGAAACGCGTACAGCGAGTGTGAAACTCAAATGTACGTCTTCGGTACGAAGCGATTTTGCTTTCGATTGGGGCGTGTTTAGCTGCTCAAAACGCATGAATCTTGCATATTTGTATAGAATGAAGTATTTTTCGTCTCATAATACGAGCTGGAACTCATACAGCATGCGTAAAACTCGAATAAAGGAATTCGGTATAAGGCGACTAAGCGTTCGTGTATGACGTGTTTGGCTGCCCAAAATGCATAAATCTTGCATATTTGCATAGAATGAATTTTTTTTCATCTCACAAAACGATCTGAAACGTCTACAGCGAGTGTGAAACTCAAATGTACGTTTTCGGTATGAAGCGACTTTGCTTTCGATTGGGGCGTGTTTGGCTACTCGAAATGCATGAGTGTTGCGTATTTGCATAGAATGAAGTGTTTTTCATCTCAAAATACGAACTGAAACGCCTGCAGCGAGTGTGAAATTCAATTGTACGTTTTCGGTATGAAGCGACTTTGCTTTCGATTGGGGCGTGTTTGGCTACTCGAAATGCATGAGTGTTGCGTATTTGAATAGAATGAAGTGTTTTTCATCTTATACGAGCTGAAACGCGAGTGGGAAACGCAAATGTACGATTTCGGTATAAAGCGACTTTGCGTCCGATTGGGGCCTGTTTGGGTACTTGAAATGCATGAATCGTCCGCATTTGCATATAATGAAGTATTTTTCATCCAACAATACGAGCTGAAATGCCTACAGCGAGTGTGAAACTCAGATGTACGATTTCGGTATAAAGCGACTTTGCGTTCCATTGGGGCGTGCTTGGCTGCCCAATATGCATGAATCTTACGTATTTGTATAGAATGAAGTATTTTTCGTCTCATAATACGAACTGGAACCCATACAGCATGCGTAAAACTCGAATAAAGGAATTCGGTATAAGGCGACTATGCGTTCGTGTGGGACGTGTTTGGCTGCCCAAAATGCACGAATCTTGCATATTTGCATAGAATGGAGTTTTTTTCATCATATAATGCGAGCTGAAACGCGTACAGCAAGTGTGAAACTCAAATGTACGATGTCGGTATAAAGCGACTTTGCGTTCCATTGGGGCGTGTTTGGCTGACAAAATGCATGAATCTTGCGTATTTGCATAGAATAAAGTGTTTTTCATCTTATAATACGAGCTGAAACGCCTACAGCGAGAGTGAAACTGAAATGTACGTTTTCGGTATGAAACGACTTTGCTTTCGATTGGGGCCTGTTTGGGTACTCGAAATGCATGAATCTTGCGTATTTTCATAGAATGAAGTGTTTTTCATCTCAAAATACGAATTGAAACGCCTGCAGCGAGTGTGAAACTCAAATGTACGTTTTCGGTATGAAGCGACTTTGCTTTCGATTGGGGCGTGTTTGGCTACTCGAAATGCATGAGTGTTGCGTATTTGCATAGAATGAAGTGTTTTTCATCTCAAAATACGAACTGAAACGCCTGCAGCGAGTGTGAAACTCAATTGTACGTTTTCGGTATGAAGCGACTTTGCTTTCGATTGGGGCGTGTTTGGCTACTCGAAATGCATGAGTGTTGCGTATTTGAATAGAATGAAGTGTTTTTCATCTTATACGAGCTGAAACGCGAGTGGGAAACGCAAATGTACGATTTCGGTATAAAGCGACTTTGCGTCCGATTGGGGCCTGTTTGGGTACTTGAAATGCATGAATCGTCCGCATTTGCATATAATGAAGTATTTTTCATCCAACAATACGAGCTGAAATGCCTACAGCGAGTGTGAAACTCAGATGTACGATTTCGGTATAAAGCGATTTTGCGTTCCATTGGGGCGTGCTTGGCTGCCCAAAATGCATGAATCTTGCGTATTTGCATAGAATAAAGTGTTTTTCATCTGATAATACGAGCTGAAACGCCTACAGCGAGTGTGAAACTCAGATGTACGATTTCGGTATAAAGCGACTTTTCGTTCCATTCGGGCGTGCTTGGCTGCCCAAAATGCATGAATCTCGCGTATTTGCATAGAATAAAGTGTTTTTCATCTTATAATCCGAGCTGAAACGCCTACAGCGAGTGTGAAACTCAAATGTACGTTTTCGGTATGAAGCGACTTTGCTTTCGATTGGGGCCTGTTTGGGTACTCGAAATGCATGAATCTTCCGTATTTGCATAGAATGAAGTGTTTTTCATCTCAAAATACGAACTGAAACGCCTGCAGCGAGTGTGAAACTCAATTGTACGTTTTCGGTATGAAGCGACTTTGCTTTCGATTGGGGCGTGTTTGGCTACTCGAAATGCATGAGTGTTGCGTATTTGAATAGAATGAAGTGTTTTTCATCTTATACGAGCTGAAACGCGAGTGGGAAACGCAAATGTACGATTTCGGTATAAAGCGACTTTGCGTCCGATTGGGGCCTGTTTGGGTACTTGAAATGCATGAATCGTCCGCATTTGCATATAATGAAGTATTTTTCATCCAACAATACGAGCTGAAATGCCTACAGCGAGTGTGAAACTCAGATGTACGATTTCGGTATAAAGCGACTTTGCGTTCCATTGGGGCGTGCTTGGCTGCCCAATATGCATGAATCTTACGTATTTGTATAGAATGAAGTATTTTTCGTCTCATAATACGAACTGGAACCCATACAGCATGCGTAAAACTCGAATAAAGGAATTCGGTATAAGGCGACTATGCGTTCGTGTGGGACGTGTTTGGCTGCCCAAAATGCACGAATCTTGCATATTTGCATAGAATGGAGTTTTTTTCATCATATAATGCGAGCTGAAACGCGTACAGCAAGTGTGAAACTCAAATGTACGATGTCGGTATAAAGCGACTTTGCGTTCCATTGGGGCGTGTTTGGCTGACAAAATGCATGAATCTTGCGTATTTGCATAGAATAAAGTGTTTTTCATCTTATAATACGAGCTGAAACGCCTACAGCGAGAGTGAAACTGAAATGTACGTTTTCGGTATGAAACGACTTTGCTTTCGATTGGGGCCTGTTTGGGTACTCGAAATGCATGAATCTTGCGTATTTTCATAGAATGAAGTGTTTTTCATCTCAAAATACGAATTGAAACGCCTGCAGCGAGTGTGAAACTCAAATGTACGTTTTCGGTATGAAGCGACTTTGCTTTCGATTGGGGCGTGTTTGGCTACTCGAAATGCATGAGTGTTGCGTATTTGCATAGAATGAAGTGTTTTTCATCTCAAAATACGAACTGAAACGCCTGCAGCGAGTGTGAAACTCAATTGTACGTTTTCGGTATGAAGCGACTTTGCTTTCGATTGGGGCGTGTTTGGCTACTCGAAATGCATGAGTGTTGCGTATTTGAATAGAATGAAGTGTTTTTCATCTTATACGAGCTGAAACGCGAGTGGGAAACGCAAATGTACGATTTCGGTATAAAGCGACTTTGCGTCCGATTGGGGCCTGTTTGGGTACTTGAAATGCATGAATCGTCCGCATTTGCATATAATGAAGTATTTTTCATCCAACAATACGAGCTGAAATGCCTACAGCGAGTGTGAAACTCAGATGTACGATTTCGGTATAAAGCGATTTTGCGTTCCATTGGGGCGTGCTTGGCTGCCCAAAATGCATGAATCTTGCGTATTTGCATAGAATAAAGTGTTTTTCATCTGATAATACGAGCTGAAACGCCTACAGCGAGTGTGAAACTCAGATGTACGATTTCGGTATAAAGCGACTTTTCGTTCCATTCGGGCGTGCTTGGCTGCCCAAAATGCATGAATCTCGCGTATTTGCATAGAATAAAGTGTTTTTCATCTTATAATCCGAGCTGAAACGCCTACAGCGAGTGTGAAACTCAAATGTACGTTTTCGGTATGAAGCGACTTTGCTTTCGATTGGGGCCTGTTTGGGTACTCGAAATGCATGAATCTTCCGTATTTGCATAGAATGAAGTGTTTTTCATCTCAAAATACGAACTGAAACGCCTGCAGCGAGTGTGAAACTCAATTGTACGTTTTCGGTATGAAGCGACTTTGCTTTCGATTGGGGCGTGTTTGGCTACTCGAAATGCATGAGTGTTGCGTATTTGAATAGAATGAAGTGTTTTTCATCTTATACGAGCTGAAACGCGAGTGGGAAACGCAAATGTACGATTTCGGTATAAAGCGACTTTGCGTCCGATTGGGGCCTGTTTGGGTACTTGAAATGCATGAATCGTCCGCATTTGCATATAATGAAGTATTTTTCATCCAACAATACGAGCTGAAATGCCTACAGCGAGTGTGAAACTCAGATGTACGATTTCGGTATAAAGCGACTTTGCGTTCCATTGGGGCGTGCTTGGCTGCCCAATATGCATGAATCTTACGTATTTGTATAGAATGAAGTATTTTTCGTCTCATAATACGAACTGGAACCCATACAGCATGCGTAAAACTCGAATAAAGGAATTCGGTATAAGGCGACTATGCGTTCGTGTGGGACGTGTTTGGCTGCCCAAAATGCACGAATCTTGCATATTTGCATAGAATGGAGTTTTTTTCATCATATAATGCGAGCTGAAACGCGTACAGCAAGTGTGAAACTCAAATGTACGATTTCGGTATAAAGCGACTTTGCGTTCCATTGGGGCGTGTTTGGCTGACAAAATGCATGAATCTTGCGTATTTGCATAGAATAAAGTGTTTTTCATCTTATAATACGAGCTGAAACGCCTACAGCGAGAGTGAAACTGAAATGTACGTTTTCGGTATGAAACGACTTTGCTTTCGATTGGGGCCTGTTTGGGTACTCGAAATGCATGAATCTTGCGTATTTTCATAGAATGAAGTGTTTTTCATCTCAAAATACGAATTGAAACGCCTGCAGCGAGTGTGAAACTCAAATGTACGTTTTCGGTATGAAGCGACTTTGCTTTCGATTGGGGCGTGTTTGGCTACTCGAAATGCATGAGTGTTGCGTATTTGCATAGAATGAAGTGTTTTTCATCTCAAAATACGAACTGAAACGCCTGCAGCGAGTGTGAAACTCAATTGTACGTTTTCGGTATGAAGCGACTTTGCTTTCGATTGGGGCGTGTTTGGCTACTCGAAATGCATGAGTGTTGCGTATTTGAATAGAATGAAGTGTTTTTCATCTTATACGAGCTGAAACGCGAGTGGGAAACGCGAATGTACGATTTCGGTATAAAGCGACTTTGCGTCCGATTGGGGCCTGTTTGGGTACTTGAAATGCATGAATCGTCCGCATTTGCATATAATGAAGTATTTTTCATCCAACAATACGAGCTGAAATGCCTACAGCGAGTGTGAAACTCAGATGTACGATTTCGGTATAAAGCGACTTTGCGTTCCATTGGGGCGTGCTTGGCTGCCCAAAATGCATGAATCTTGCGTATTTGCATAGAATAAAGTGTTTTTCATCTGATAATACGAGCTGAAACGCCTACAGCGAGTGTGAAACTCAGATGTACGATTTCGGTATAGAGCGACTTTTCGTTCCATTCGGGCGTGCTTGGCTGCCCAAAATGCATGAATCTCGCGTATTTGCATAGAATAAAGTGTTTTTCATCTTATAATCCGAGCTGAAACGCCTACAGCGAGTGTGAAACTCAAATGTACGTTTTCGGTATGAAGCGACTTTGCTTTCGATTGGGGCCTGTTTGGGTACTCGAAATGCATGAATCTTCCGTATTTGCATAGAATGAAGTGTTTTTCATCTCAAAATACGAACTGAAACGCCTGCAGCGAGTGTGAAACTCAATTGTACGTTTTCGGTATGAAGCGACTTTGCTTTCGATTGGGGCGTGTTTGGCTACTCGAAATGCATGAGTGTTGCGTATTTGAATAGAATGAAGTGTTTTTCATCTTATACGAGCTGAAACGCGAGTGGGAAACGCAAATGTACGATTTCGGTATAAAGCGACTTTGCGTCCGATTGGGGCCTGTTTGGGTACTTGAAATGCATTAATCGTCCGCATTTGCATATAATGAAGTATTTTTCATCCAACAATACGAGCTGAAATCCCTACAGCGAGTGTGAAACTCAGATGTACGATTTCGGTATAAAGCGACTTTTCGTTCCATTGGGGCGTGCTTGGCTGCCCAAAATGCATGAATCTCGCGTATTTGCATAGAATAAAGTGTTTTTCATCTTATAATACGAGCTGAAACGCCTACAGCGAGTGTGAAACTCAAATGTACGTTTTCGGTATGAAGCGACTTTGCTTTCGATTGGGGCCTGTTTGGGTACTCGAAATGCATGAATCTTCCGTATTTGCATAGAATGAAGTGTTTTTCATCTCAAAATACGAACTGAAACGCCTGCAGCGAGTGTGAAACTCAATTGTACGATATCGGTATAAAGCTACTTTGCGTTCGATTGGGGCTTGTTTGGCTGCTCAAAACGCATGAATCTTGCGTATTTGCATAGAATAAAGTGTTTTTCATCTTATAATACGAGCTGAAACACCTACAGCGAGTGTGAAACTCAATTGTACGTTTTCGATATGAATCGACTTTGCTTTCAATTGGGGCGTGTTTGTGTGCTCAAAATGCCTGAATCTTGCATTGTTGCATAGAATGACGTATTTTTCGTCTCATACGACGATCTGGAACTCATACAGCATGCGTAAAACACGAATAAAGGAATTCGGTAAGGGGCGACTATGCGTTCCATTGGGGCGTGTTTGGGTGCCCAAAATGCATGAATCTTGCGTATTTGCAGAGAATAATGTGATTTTCAATTTATAATACGAGCTGAAACGCGTACAGCGAGTGTGAAACTCAAATGTACGTCTTCGGTACGAAGCGATTTTGCTTTCGATTGGGGCGTGTTTGGGTACTCGAAATGCATGAATCTTCCGTATTTTCATAGAATGAAGTGTTTTTCATCTCAAAATACGAATTGAAACGCCTATAGCGAGTGTGAAACTCAAATGTACGATATCGGTATAAAGCTACTTTGCGTTCGATTGGGGCTTGTTTGGCTGCTTAAAACGCCTGAATCTTGCGTATTTGTATAGTATGAAGTCTCTTTCATTTCATAATACGAGCTGGAACGCATACAGCGAGCGTAAAACTCGAGTAAACGAATTCGGTATAAGGCGACTTTTTGTTCCTTTGGGACGTGTTTGGGTGCTCAAAATGCCTGAATCTTGCATGATTGCATAGAATGAAGTATTTTTCATCTCAAAATACGAGCTGAAACGCATACAGCGAGTGTGAAACTCAGATGTACGATTTCGGTATAAAGCGACTTTGCGTTCCATTGGGGCGTGTTTGGGTGCCCAAAATGCATGAATCTTGCGTATTTGCAGAGAATAATGTGTTTTTCAATTTATAATACGAGCTGAAACGCGTACAGCGAGTGTGAAACTCAATTGTACGTCTTCGGTACGAAGCGATTTTGCTTTCGATTGGGGCGTGTTTAGCTGCTCAAAACGCATGAATCTTGCATATTTGTATAGAATGAAGTATTTTTCGTCTCATAATACGAGCTGGAACTCATACAGCATGCGTAAAACTCGAATAAAGGAATTCGGTATAAGGCGACTAAGCGTTCGTGTATGACGTGTTTGGCTGCCCAAAATGCATAAATCTTGCATATTTGCATAGAATGAATTTTTTTTCATCTCACAAAACGATCTGAAACGTCTACAGCGAGTGTGAAACTCAAATGTACGTTTTCGGTATGAAGCGACTTTGCTTTCGATTGGGGCGTGTTTGGCTACTCGAAATGCATGAGTGTTGCGTATTTGCATAGAATGAAGTGTTTTTCATCTCAAAATACGAACTGAAACGCCTGCAGCGAGTGTGAAACTCAATTGTACGTTTTCGGTATGAAGCGACTTTGCTTTCGATTGGGGCGTGTTTGGCTACTCGAAATGCATGAGTGTTGCGTATTTGAATAGAATGAAGTGTTTTTCATCTTATACGAGCTGAAACGCGAGTGGGAAACGCAAATGTACGATTTCGGTATAAAGCGACTTTGCGTCCGATTGGGGCCTGTTTGGGTACTTGAAATGCATGAATCGTCCGCATTTGCATATAATGAAGTATTTTTCATCCAACAATACGAGCTGAAATGCCTACAGCGAGTGTGAAACTCAGATGTACGATTTCGGTATAAAGCGACTTTGCGTTCCATTGGGGCGTGCTTGGCTGCCCAAAATGCATGAATCTTGCGTATTTGCATAGAATAAAGTGTTTTTCATCTGATAATACGAGCTGAAACGCCTACAGCGAGTGTGAAACTCAGATGTACGATTTCGGTATAAAGCGACTTTTCGTTCCATTCGGGCGTGCTTGGCTGCCCAAAATGCATGAATCTCGCGTATTTGCATAGAATAAAGTGTTTTTCATCTTATAATCCGAGCTGAAACGCCTACAGCGAGTGTGAAACTCAAATGTACGTTTTCGGTATGAAGCGACTTTGCTTTCGATTGGGGCCTGTTTGGGTACTCGAAATGCATGAATCTTCCGTATTTGCATAGAATGAAGTGTTTTTCATCTCAAAATACGAACTGAAACGCCTGCAGCGAGTGTGAAACTCAATTGTACGTTTTCGGTATGAAGCGACTTTGCTTTCGATTGGGGCGTGTTTGGCTACTCGAAATGCATGAGTGTGTTACGTCGCGGGTTGTATTTGTTCGGCGAGACATTGACGTGTCTATCGGCGATAGAGCGATTTGTAACGGATTATATGAGATGCTCCATTGTTTAAACCGGAATGCGCCGGTTAGGGATCGGAGCAGCACTGGATGAGTGTGGTTTGTATTTATTTCCGATTTTATCCTAATGTGATACTATACCTTATTCTCTTTTCTATCGAATGGCAGGTGATGAGCTTCTGGGGGGCGTAGCGGGTTGAAGGCGCTACTTTCCGAGGATCAGCTCTGGAGAAGACGCAGGGGATGGCCTGTCCTCGTTTATCACCGTGGAGGCGTCTGAGGTGTCGCCGTCCTCTATAGCTGGCTCAGGATGAGGCAGAGGTCGCCGAATTCCCGTTTCCGCGAGTTGATCGCCGGGAGGGTGGTCGCGAATTATGAGAATTTTGTGCTTGACCAAAATGACGTCGGATACGATACTCGGTAGTTTTTCGCAGCGATTCTGGTGAACTTTCCGGCGTGATTTTACGTTTGCTACGGCAGTAATTCGACCTCCACGCAATTGGACTTTCTGTTTGATGGGACTATGATCCATTAAAAATTACGAAATACGACCAGTTCACATTTGTTGCTTTTCATATCGGAGGGTTTAGGAAAGGATTGAACCTTAACGTATTTATGCTACGATCCTTATCTAAAACCTTGCAATCTCATTTATATCAGAATCGATCTGTGTCGAGGCTGATTTTTATAAGATTCAATGGTTTTTGAACGCAATTCTTATCTAATGTCCTTATCTAAAAGCTTGCAATCTCATTTATATCATCCTCAGTCGTTGTCGAGTCTGATTTTATAAGATTCAATAGTTTTTAAGCATAAATCCTTATCTAGTTTCTTATCTAAAAGCTTGCAATCTCATTTATATCATCCTCAGTCGTTGTCGAGTCTGATTTTATAAGATTCAATGGTTTTTAAGCATAAATTCTTATCTAGTTTTCTTATCTAAAAGCTTGCAATCTCATTTATATCATCCTCAGTCGTTGTCGAGTCTGATTTTATAAGATTCAATGGTTTTTAAGCATAAATTCTTATCTAGTTTTCTTATCTAGACCTTAATTAATTGGTATTGAGGTGGTCTTGGAATAAAGAGTTTCGTGGTTATGGCAACAAATGCGAAATACTCGTGGAATGTGAAATTATAGAGCGTAAATACGACTACGTCCAATGGTGTGGTTTGGCTGAGCTTACTTACGTCGTAGTCTGTTGTTGGAGAAGCGCGGTGCCTCTGTCCGATCGTCGGTTATTGTTTATTGCCGAGGAACGGGCTGTACGGATTATTATATTTTAATCGTTTTATTTAATCGGATCGATAGGATTCGAAGAGGTATATTCGATATTTATTTGATATACTACGAAAACTATTCGCTTAGATATATTGTATCGGTTGAATACCGCCTGGACGCAGCCAGGTATTTATCGCGCTATTAATGGTTGAATAATTATTATGTCGGATCCCTAAGGTCCGATAGAAACAAAGACTGAATAATTACAAAAATAATATACCGCGTCGCGAGTGCCTCACTAGACACTTCTAGTACGAACCGTCGGTGAAGAAAATGGTCAAAGAACAATTATTTGTATAATATACCGGGATCGCGAGAGTCTCCTCGAGGGATCTCTATGAGTCGACCGCCGGTGATGAGAGTCGTCGAAGAACTGAAGATCCATCGGAGCGCTCCCGACCCGCGAGTCTCCCGAGTCCGCGAGTAGCGGTGGGGAGGCCTTCGCGGATTCGCTCCGTTCTGCTGGCCAATGATGGGCGCCCCTGTGTACTCCCGCCGCGGTGTACCGTCTTCGAAGTGGGGGCCGCCGTTGTCTCGCGGCAGCGTGATGGATGGAGGGGCAGCCGCTCGTGGTTTCGCGGTAGCCGCGCTGTCCCTCTAAGTGGGGGGCCGCCTTTGTCTCACGGCAGCGTGATGGATGATGGAGGGGCAGCCGCTCGTGATTTCGCGGTAGCCGCGCTGTCCCTCGAAGTGGGGGCCGCCGTTGTTTCTCGGCAGCGTAACGGATGATGGTGGGGCCGCCTTTGTCTCACGGCGAAGGGCTTCTCGAGACCGCCTTATCGGTGGGGCTTCGTGGAACCGAGCCATCCAATGGTGGGGCAGCCGTCTTCATGGAGCCCTGTGCTGATGCTGCATCCCATGGGTCTGAATCCCAACGGCAGAGAGTTTCTCGGGATCGCCTTATCGGTGGCGATTCTCAGAGTTGTTTGTTGGAGCCTCGTCCGGTCTCACCGCAGCCGTGCCGTTGCTGGTGGTGCTGCCTTTGTCCCACGGTAGCCGTGCCTATGCAGCATCCCACGGGCTCGCTTCTTAGAGAGCCCTTATCGGCGACGATTCGCGGAGCTGATGTCGGAGCTGCGTCCGGTCTCACCGCAGCCGTGCCGTTGCTGGTGGTGCTGCCTTTGTCCCACGGTAGCCGTGCCTATGCAGCATCCCACGGGCTCGCTTCTTAGAGAGCCCTTATCGGCGACGATTCGCGGAGCTGATGTCGGAGCTGCGTCCGGTCTCACCGCAGCCGTGCCGTTGCTGGTGGTGCTGCCTTTGTTCCACGGTAGCCGTGCCTATGCAGCATCCCACGGGCTCGCTTCTTAGAGAGCCCTTATCGGCGACGATTCGCGGAGCTGATGTCGGAGCTGCGTCCGGTCTCACCGCAGCCGTGCCGTTGCTGGTAGTGCTGCCTTTGTTCCACGGTAGCCGTGCCTATGCAGCATCCCACGGGCTCGCTTCTTAGAGAGCCCTTATCGGCGACGATTCGCGGAGCTGATGTCGGAGCTGCGTCCGGTCTCACCGCAGCCGTGCCGTTGCTGGTGGTGCTGCCTTTGTTCCACGGTAGCCGTGCCTATGCAGCATCCCACGGGCTCGCTTCTTAGAGAGCCCTCATCGGCGACGATTCGCGGAGTTGTTGTCGGAGTCGCGTCCGCTGCGCCATCCGATACATTATTAAATGATGGCTTTACTGATTATTAGCCTTTTGTTACTACGTATTGTGCGGCTAGCCTAGTATAATTGTTTAATGATAATTATTACTAGTTAACAATTTACACGGTTGTTAACAATAAACAATTAAGAAATCTTTGCCGTTTACATTCTCAACTTTATACCTAAATTCCTGATACAATATTTATTTATTATCATAATGATATTCCGCGCCGTCGAGCATCTTCTCGACGCCGACCCGCTTTGCATAGGGAGCTCAAGATCGATTCGGTATTCTGGTGTTGTCCGCGTTTTGATTAATTACGAACAATATATTTTATAGTTGCTATTTTATGTTGTGAAGAATGGTATTTGTTCGTCAGATTATTGGTAATTAATGTTCATTTATTATTAATAAAGAAAATATGGATTGGTTATTATATGGCGCTATGGAATACCGTGTTCATACCGATCTCCCAACGTTACACGTATTTTTAAATGTTATGAAATTATTTGTTAACAATTTTATTTATTGTTAACAATATTTGTTTATTATTATTTTGAGCCGTTGAGCGTTGTTTTATAATGATACTCCGGCGTTGGCGTATTTAGCATGTTTTGAAATTATTTGTTAACAATTTGATTGTTAATAATATTTATTTATTGTAAGTTGAATTCCCAACGATTGGTCGTCGCGTTTTTAGTTACCCTGGTGATTTTGAACCGATTCGCGCTTTCCGTTCGCGCTAGAGAATTAATTCCGTAATTTTCCAAGGTCATGCCCCCTTTTTCACAAACCGCTCACAGTGACCCAGAAATGCGTCGAAAAGCGTGGTAGGACTTGGCACTATGTAACACTAAAAGGATTTTGTGCTTCCAGTAGCGTGCTCGGATTTTGCTAAAAGCTCGCGGTTTAGTTTTTACGATAAGTTAAAGTTCAACAAATTTTCCTCGGACTTCGCCTTTGGCCGTATATAGTCCGTTTCGCCACTCACGTTACCCTTATACTCTGTAGGGTGTTATTATTTGTGGTTGTTATTTTTATTGTTTATTACGTTGATTAATTATGATTGTTTATTGTTTATCATTATTACTAATATCTTTATTATAATGTTGCGGCATTGTTTCTAGCCGCTAGTGAAGGATAACTAATTGTTTCAAAAAAAAAATTTGTGTCAGCGTGGACTATTCTTTCTGTCCCATATTCGACCCAGGACGTAACAAGTGTTGCGTATTTGAATAGAATGAAGTGTTTTTCATCTTATACGAGCTGAAACGCGAGTGGGAAACGCAAATGTACGATTTCGGTATAAAGCGACTTTGCGTCCGATTGGGGCCTGTTTGGGTACTTGAAATGCATTAATCGTCCGCATTTGCATATAATGAAGTATTTTTCATCCAACAATACGAGCTGAAATCCCTACAGCGAGTGTGAAACTCAGATGTACGATTTCGGTATAAAGCGACTTTTCGTTCCATTGGGGCGTGCTTGGCTGCCCAAAATGCATGAATCTCGCGTATTTGCATAGAATAAAGTGTTTTTCATCTTATAATACGAGCTGAAACGCCTACAGCGAGTGTGAAACTCAAATGTACGTTTTCGGTATGAAGCGACTTTGCTTTCGATTGGGGCCTGTTTGGGTACTCGAAATGCATGAATCTTCCGTATTTGCATAGAATGAAGTGTTTTTCATCTCAAAATACGAACTGAAACGCCTGCAGCGAGTGTGAAACTCAATTGTACGTTTTCGGTATGATGCGACTTTGCTTTCGATTGGGGCTTGTTTGGGTACTCGAAATGCATGAATCTTCCGTATTTGCATAGAATGAAGTGTTTTTCATCTCAAAATACGAACTGAAACGACTACAGCGAGTGTGAAACTCAATTGTACGATATCGGTATAAAGCTACTTTGCGTTCGATTGGGGCTTGTTTGGCTGCTCAAAACGCATGAATCTTGCGTATTTGCATAGAATAAAGTGTTTTTCATCTTATAATACGAGCTGAAACACCTACAGCGAGTGTGAAACTCAATTGTACGTTTTCGGTATGAATCGACTTTGCTTTCAATTGGGGCGTGTTTGTGTGCTCAAAATGCCTGAATCTTGCATTGTTGCATAGAATGACGTATTTTTCGTCTCATACGACGATCTGGAACTCATACAGCATGCGTAAAACACGAATAAAGGAATTCGGTAAGGGGCGACTATGCGTTCGTGTGGGACGTGTTTGGCTGCCCAAAATGCATGAATCTTTCCTATTTGCATAGAATGACGTTTTTTTCATCTTATAATACGAGCTGAAACACCTACAGCGAGTGTGAAACTCAAATGTACGTCTTCGGTACGAAGCGATTTTGCTTTCGATTGGGGCGTGTTTAGCTGCTCAAAACGCATGAATCTTTCATATTTGTATAGAATGAAGTATTTTTCGTCTCATAATACGAGCTGGAACTCATACAGCATGCGTAAAACTCGAATAAAGGAATTCGGTATAAGGCGACTAAGCGTTCGTGTATGACGTGTTTGGCTGCCCAAAATGCATGAATCTTGCATATTTGCATAGAATGAATTTTTTTTCATTTCACAAAACGATCTGAAACGTCTACAGCGAGTGTGAAACTCAAATGTACGTTTTCGGTATGAAGCGACTTTGCTTTCGATTGGGGCGTGTTTGGCTACTCGAAATGCATGAGTGTTGCGTATTTGCATAGAATGAAGTGTTTTTCATCTCAAAATACGAACTGAAACGCCTGCAGCGAGTGTGTAACTCAATTGTACGTTTTCGGTATGAAGCGACTTTGCTTTCGATTGGGGCGTGTTTGGCTACTCGAAATGCATGAGTGTTGCGTATTTGAATAGAATGAAGTGTTTTTCATCTTATACGAGCTGAAACGCGAGTGGGAAACGCAAATGTACGATTTCGGTATAAAGCGACTTTGCGTCCGATTGGGGCCTGTTTGGGTACTTGAAATGCATGAATCGTCCGCATTTGCATATAATGAAGTATTTTTCGTCCAACAATACGAGCTGAAATGCCTACAGCGAGTGTGAAACTCAGATGTACGATTTCGGTATAAAGCGACTTTGCGTTCCATTGGGGCGTGCTTGGCTGCCCAATATGCATGAATCTTACGTATTTGTATAGAATGAAGTATTTTTCGTCTCATAATACGAACTGGAACCCATACAGCATGCGTAAAACTCGAATAAAGGAATTCGGTATAAGGCGACTATGCGTTCGTGTGGGACGTGTTTGGCTGCCCAAAATGCACGAATCTTGCATATTTGCATAGAATGGAGTTTTTTTCATCATATAATGCGAGCTGAAACGCGTACAGCAAGTGTGAAACTCAAATGTACGATTTCGGTATAAAGCGACTTTGCGTTCCATTGGGGCGTGTTTGGCTGACAAAATGCATGAATCTTGCGTATTTGCATAGAATAAAGTGTTTTTCATCTTATAATACGAGCTGAAACGCCTACAGCGAGAGTGAAACTGAAATGTACGTTTTCGGTATGAAACGACTTTGCTTTCGATTGGGGCCTGTTTGGGTACTCGAAATGCATGAATCTTGCGTTTTTTCATAGAATGAAGTGTTTTTCATCTCAAAATACGAATTGAAACGCCTGCAGCGAGTGTGAAACTCAGATGTACGATTTCGGTATAAAGCGACTTTGCGTTCCATTGGGGCGTGCTTGGCTGCCCAAAATGCATGAATCTTGCGTATTTGCATAGAATAAAGTGTTTTTCATCTGATAATACGAGCTGAAACGCCTACAGCGAGTGTGAAACTCAGATGTACGATTTCGGTATAAAGCGACTTTTCGTTCCATTGGGGCGTGCTTGGCTGCCCAAAATGCATGAATCTCGCGTATTTGCATAGAATAAAGTGTTTTTCATCTTATAATACGAGCTGAAACGCCTACAGCGAGTGTGAAACTCAAATGTACGTTTTCGGTATGAAGCGACTTTGCTTTCGATTGGGGCCTGTTTGGGTACTCGAAATGCATGAATCTTCCGTATTTGCATAGAATGAAGTGTTTTTCATCTCAAAATACGAACTGAAACGCCTGCAGCGAGTGTGAAACTCAATTGTACGTTTTCGGTATGATGCGACTTTGCTTTCGATTGGGGCTTGTTTGGGTACTCGAAATGCATGAATCTTCCGTATTTGCATAGAATGAAGTGTTTTTCATCTCAAAATACGAACTGAAACGACTACAGCGAGTGTGAAACTCAATTGTACGATATCGGTATAAAGCTACTTTGCGTTCGATTGGGGCTTGTTTGGCTGCTCAAAACGCATGAATCTTGCGTATTTGCATAGAATAAAGTGTTTTTCATCTTATAATACGAGCTGAAACACCTACAGCGAGTGTGAAACTCAATTGTACGTTTTCGGTATGAATCGACTTTGCTTTCAATTGGGGCGTGTTTGTGTGCTAAAAATGCCTGAATCTTGCATTGTTGCATAGAATGACGTATTTTTCGTCTCATACGACGATCTGGAACTCATACAGCATGCGTAAAACACGAATAAAGGAATTCGGTAAGGGGCGACTATGCGTTCGTGTGGGACGTGTTTGGCTGCCCAAAATGCATGAATCTTTCCTATTTGCATAGAATGACGTTTTTTTCATCTTATAATACGAGCTGAAACACCTACAGCGAGTGTGAAACTCAAATGTACGTCTTCGGTACGAAGCGATTTTGCTTTCGATTGGGGCGTGTTTAGCTGCTCAAAACGCATGAATCTTTCATATTTGTATAGAATGAAGTATTTTTCGTCTCATAATACGAGCTGGAACTCATACAGCATGCGTAAAACTCGAATAAAGGAATTCGGTATAAGGCGACTAAGCGTTCGTGTATGACGTGTTTGGCTGCCCAAAATGCATGAATCTTGCATATTTGCATAGAATGAATTTTTTTTCATTTCACAAAACGATCTGAAACGTCTACAGCGAGTGTGAAACTCAAATGTACGTTTTCGGTATGAAGCGACTTTGCTTTCGATTGGGGCGTGTTTGGCTACTCGAAATGCATGAGTGTTGCGTATTTGCATAGAATGAAGTGTTTTTCATCTCAAAATACGAACTGAAACGCCTGCAGCGAGTGTGAAACTCAATTGTACGTTTTCGGTATGAAGCGACTTTGCTTTCGATTGGGGCGTGTTTGGCTACTCGAAATGCATGAGTGTTGCGTATTTGAATAGAATGAAGTGTTTTTCATCTTATACGAGCTGAAACGCGAGTGGGAAACGCAAATGTACGATTTCGGTATAAAGCGACTTTGCGTCCGATTGGGGCCTGTTTGGGTACTTGAAATGCATGAATCGTCCGCATTTGCATATAATGAAGTATTTTTCGTCCAACAATACGAGCTGAAATGCCTACAGCGAGTGTGAAACTCAGATGTACGATTTCGGTATAAAGCGACTTTGCGTTCCATTGGGGCGTGCTTGGCTGCCCAATATGCATGAATCTTACGTATTTGTATAGAATGAAGTATTTTTCGTCTCATAATACGAACTGGAACCCATACAGCATGCGTAAAACTCGAATAAAGGAATTCGGTATAAGGCGACTATGCGTTCGTGTGGGACGTGTTTGGCTGCCCAAAATGCACGAATCTTGCATATTTGCATAGAATGGAGTTTTTTTCATCATATAATGCGAGCTGAAACGCGTACAGCAAGTGTGAAACTCAAATGTACGATTTCGGTATAAAGCGACTTTGCGTTCCATTGGGGCGTGTTTGGCTGACAAAATGCATGAATCTTGCGTATTTGCATAGAATAAAGTGTTTTTCATCTTATAATACGAGCTGAAACGCCTACAGCGAGAGTGAAACTGAAATGTACGTTTTCGGTATGAAACGACTTCGCTTTCGATTGGGGCCTGTTTGGGTACTCGAAATGCATGAATCTTGCGTATTTTCATAGAATGAAGTGTTTTTCATCTCAAAATACGAATTGAAACGCCTGCAGCGAGTGTGAAACTCAGATGTACGATTTCGGTATAAAGCGACTTTGCGTTCCATTGGGGCGTGCTTGGCTGCCCAAAATGCATGAATCTTGCGTATTTGCATAGAATAAAGTGTTTTTCATCTGATAATACGAGCTGAAACGCCTACAGCGAGTGTGAAACTCAGATGTACGATTTCGGTATAAAGCGACTTTTCGTTCCATTGGGGCGTGCTTGGCTGCCCAAAATGCATGAATCTCGCGTATTTGCATAGAATAAAGTGTTTTTCATCTTATAATACGAGCTGAAACGCCTACAGCGAGTGTGAAACTCAAATGTACGTTTTCGGTATGAAGCGACTTTGCTTTCGATTGGGGCCTGTTTGGGTACTCGAAATGCATGAATCTTCCGTATTTGCATAGAATGAAGTGTTTTTCATCTCAAAATACGAACTGAAACGCCTGCAGCGAGTGTGAAACTCAATTGTACGTTTTCGGTATGATGCGACTTTGCTTTCGATTGGGGCTTGTTTGGGTACTCGAAATGCATGAATCTTCCGTATTTGCATAGAATGAAGTGTTTTTCATCTCAAAATACGAACTGAAACGACTACAGCGAGTGTGAAACTCAATTGTACGATATCGGTATAAAGCTACTTTGCGTTCGATTGGGGCTTGTTTGGCTGCTCAAAACGCATGAATCTTGCGTATTTGCATAGAATAAAGTGTTTTTCATCTTATAATACGAGCTGAAACACCTACAGCGAGTGTGAAACTCAATTGTACGTTTTCGGTATGAATCGACTTTGCTTTCAATTGGGGCGTGTTTGTGTGCTAAAAATGCCTGAATCTTGCATTGTTGCATAGAATGACGTATTTTTCGTCTCATACGACGATCTGGAACTCATACAGCATGCGTAAAACACGAATAAAGGAATTCGGTAAGGGGCGACTATGCGTTCGTGTGGGACGTGTTTGGCTGCCCAAAATGCATGAATCTTTCCTATTTGCATAGAATGACGTTTTTTTCATCTTATAATACGAGCTGAAACACCTACAGCGAGTGTGAAACTCAAATGTACGTCTTCGGTACGAAGCGATTTTGCTTTCGATTGGGGCGTGTTTAGCTGCTCAAAACGCATGAATCTTTCATATTTGTATAGAATGAAGTATTTTTCGTCTCATAATACGAGCTGGAACTCATACAGCATGCGTAAAACTCGAATAAAGGAATTCGGTATAAGGCGACTAAGCGTTCGTGTATGACGTGTTTGGCTGCCCAAAATGCATGAATCTTGCATATTTGCATAGAATGAATTTTTTTTCATTTCACAAAACGATCTGAAACGTCTACAGCGAGTGTGAAACTCAAATGTACGTTTTCGGTATGAAGCGACTTTGCTTTCGATTGGGGCGTGTTTGGCTACTCGAAATGCATGAGTGTGGCGTATTTGCATAGAATGAAGTGTTTTTCATCTCAAAATACGAACTGAAACGCCTGCAGCGAGTGTGAAACTCAATTGTACGTTTTCGGTATGAAGCGACTTTGCTTTCGATTGGGGCGTGTTTGGCTACTCGAAATGCATGAGTGTTGCGTATTTGAATAGAATGAAGTGTTTTTCATCTTATACGAGCTGAAACGCGAGTGGGAAACGCAAATGTACGATTTCGGTATAAAGCGACTTTGCGTCCGATTGGGGCCTGTTTGGGTACTTGAAATGCATGAATCGTCCGCATTTGCATATAATGAAGTATTTTTCATCCAACAATACGAGCTGAAATGCCTACAGCGAGTGTGAAACTCAGATGTACGATTTCGGTATAAAGCGACTTTGCGTTCCATTGGGGCGTGCTTGGCTGCCCAATATGCATGAATCTTACGTATTTGTATAGAATGAAGTATTTTTCGTCTCATAATACGAACTGGAACCCATACAGCATGCGTAAAACTCGAATAAAGGAATTCGGTATAAGGCGACTATGCGTTCGTGTGGGACGTGTTTGGCTGCCCAAAATGCACGAATCTTGCATATTTGCATAGAATGGAGTTTTTTTCATCATATAATGCGAGCTGAAACGCGTACAGCAAGTGTGAAACTCAAATGTACGATTTCGGTATAAGGCGACTTTGCGTTCCATTGGGGCGTGTTTGGCTGACAAAATGCATGAATCTTGCGTATTTGCATAGAATAAAGTGTTTTTCATCTTATAATACGAGCTGAAACGCCTACAGCGAGAGTGAAACTGAAATGTACGTTTTCGGTATGAAAGGACTTTGCTTTCGATTGGGGCCTGTTTGGGTACTCGAAATGCATGAATCTTCCGTATTTTCATAGAATGAAGTGTTTTTCATCTCAAAATACGAATTGAAACGCCTATAGCGAGTGTGAAACTCAAATGTACGATATCGGTATAAAGCTACTTTGCGTTCGATTGGGGCTTGTTTGGCTGCTCAAAACGCCTGAATCTTTCGTATTTGTATAGTATGAAGTCTCTTTCATTTCATAATACGAGCTGGAACGCATACAGCGAGTGTGAAACTCAATTGTACGTTTTCGGTATGAAGCGACTTTGCTTTCGATTGGGGCGTGTTTGGCTACTCGAAATGCATGAGTGTTGCGTATTTGAATAGAATGAAGTGTTTTTCATCTTATACGAGCTGAAACGCGAGTGGGAAACGCAAATGTACGATTTCGGTATAAAGCGACTTTGCGTCCGATTGGGGCCTGTTTGGGTACTTGAAATGCATGAATCGTCCGCATTTGCATATAATGAAGTATTTTTCATCCAACAATACGAGCTGAAATGCCTACAGCGAGTGTGAAACTCAGATGTACGATTTCGGTATAAAGCGACTTTGCGTTCCATTGGGGCGTGCTTGGCTGCCCAAAATGCATGAATCTTGCGTATTTGCATAGAATAAAGTGTTTTTCATCTGATAATACGAGCTGAAACGCCTACAGCGAGTGTGAAACTCAGATGTACGATTTCGGTATAAAGCGACTTTTCGTTCCATTCGGGCGTGCTTGGCTGCCCAAAATGCATGAATCTCGCGTATTTGCATAGAATAAAGTGTTTTTCATCTTATAATCCGAGCTGAAACGCCTACAGCGAGTGTGAAACTCAAATGTACGTTTTCGGTATGAAGCGACTTTGCTTTCGATTGGGGCCTGTTTGGGTACTCGAAATGCATGAATCTTCCGTATTTGCATAGAATGAAGTGTTTTTCATCTCAAAATACGAACTGAAACGCCTGCAGCGAGTGTGAAACTCAATTGTACGTTTTCGGTATGAAGCGACTTTGCTTTCGATTGGGGCGTGTTTGGCTACTCGAAATGCATGAGTGTTGCGTATTTGAATAGAATGAAGTGTTTTTCATCTTATACGAGCTGAAACGCGAGTGGGAAACGCAAATGTACGATTTCGGTATAAAGCGACTTTGCGTCCGATTGGGGCCTGTTTGGGTACTTGAAATGCATTAATCGTCCGCATTTGCATATAATGAAGTATTTTTCATCCAACAATACGAGCTGAAATCCCTACAGCGAGTGTGAAACTCAGATGTACGATTTCGGTATAAAGCGACTTTTCGTTCCATTGGGGCGTGCTTGGCTGCCCAAAATGCATGAATCTCGCGTATTTGCATAGAATAAAGTGTTTTTCATCTTATAATACGAGCTGAAACGCCTACAGCGAGTGTGAAACTCAAATGTACGTTTTCGGTATGAAGCGACTTTGCTTTCGATTGGGGCCTGTTTGGGTACTCGAAATGCATGAATCTTCCGTATTTGCATAGAATGAAGTGTTTTTCATCTCAAAATACGAACTGAAACGCCTGCAGCGAGTGTGAAACTCAAATGTACGTTTTCGGTATGAAGCGACTTTGCTTTCGATTGGGGCCTGTTTGGGTACTCGAAATGCATGAATCTTCCGTATTTGCATAGAATGAAGTGTTTTTCATCTCAAAATACGAACTGAAACGCCTGCAGCGAGTGTGAAACTCAATTGTACGTTTTCGGTATGAAGCGACTTTGCGTTCGATTGGGGCTTGTTTGGCTGCTCAAAACGCATGAATCTTGCGTATTTGCATAGAATAAAGTGTTTTTCATCTTATAATACGAGCTGAAACACCTACAGCGAGTGTGAAACTCAATTGTACGTTTTCGGTATGAATCGACTTTGCTTTCAATTGGGGCGTGTATGTGTGCTAAAAATGCCTGAATCTTGCATTGTTGCATAGAATGACGTATTTTTCGTCTCATACGACGATCTGGAACTCATACAGCATGCGTAAAACACGAATAAAGGAATTCGGTAAGGGGCGACTATGCGTTCGTGTGGGACGTGTTTGGCTGCCCAAAATGCATGAATCTTTCCTATTTGCATAGAATGACGTTTTTTTCATCTTATAATACGAGCTGAAACACCTACAGCGAGTGTGAAACTCAAATGTACGTCTTCGGTACGAAGCGATTTTGCTTTCGATTGGGGCGTGTTTAGCTGCTCAAAACGCATGAATCTTTCATATTTGTATAGAATGAAGTATTTTTCGTCTCATAATACGAGCTGGAACTCATACAGCATGCGTAAAACTCGAATAAAGGAATTCGGTATAAGGCGACTAAGCGTTCGTGTATGACGTGTTTGGCTGCCCAAAATGCATGAATCTTGCATATTTGCATAGAATGAATTTTTTTTCATTTCACAAAACGATCTGAAACGTCTACAGCGAGTGTGAAACTCAAATGTACGTTTTCGGTATGAAGCGACTTTGCTTTCGATTGGGGCGTGTTTGGCTACTCGAAATGCATGAGTGTTGCGTATTTGCATAGAATGAAGTGTTTTTCATCTCAAAATACGAACTGAAACGCCTGCAGCGAGTGTGAAACTCAATTGTACGTTTTCGGTATGAAGCGACTTTGCTTTCGATTGGGGCGTGTTTGGCTACTCGAAATGCATGAGTGTTGCGTATTTGAATAGAATGAAGTGTTTTTCATCTTATACGAGCTGAAACGCGAGTGGGAAACGCAAATGTACGATTTCGGTATAAAGCGACTTTGCGTCCGATTGGGGCCTGTTTGGGTACTTGAAATGCATGAATCGTCCGCATTTGCATATAATGAAGTATTTTTCATCCAACAATACGAGCTGAAATGCCTACAGCGAGTGTGAAACTCAGATGTACGATTTCGGTATAAAGCGACTTTGCGTTCCATTGGGGCGTGCTTGGCTGCCCAAAATGCATGAATCTTGCGTATTTGCATAGAATAAAGTGTTTTTCATCTGATAATACGAGCTGAAACGCCTACAGCGAGTGTGAAACTCAGATGTACGATTTCGGTATAAAGCGACTTTTCGTTCCATTCGGGCGTGCTTGGCTGCCCAAAATGCATGAATCTCGCGTATTTGCATAGAATAAAGTGTTTTTCATCTTATAATCCGAGCTGAAACGCCTACAGCGAGTGTGAAACTCAAATGTACGTTTTCGGTATGAAGCGACTTTGCTTTCGATTGGGGCCTGTTTGGGTACTCGAAATGCATGAATCTTCCGTATTTGCATAGAATGAAGTGTTTTTCATCTCAAAATACGAACTGAAACGCCTGCAGCGAGTGTGAAACTCAATTGTACGTTTTCGGTATAAAGCGACTTTGCTTTCGATTGGGGCGTGTTTGGCTACTCGAAATGCATGAGTGTTGCGTATTTGAATAGAATGAAGTGTTTTTCATCTTATACGAGCTGAAACGCGAGTGGGAAACGCAAATGTACGATTTCGGTATAAAGCGACTTTGCGTCCGATTGGGGCCTGTTTGGGTACTTGAAATGCATTAATCGTCCGCATTTGCATATAATGAAGTATTTTTCATCCAACAATACGAGCTGAAATCCCTACAGCGAGTGTGAAACTCAGATGTACGATTTCGGTATAAAGCGACTTTTCGTTCCATTGGGGCGTGCTTGGCTGCCCAAAATGCATGAATCTCGCGTATTTGCATAGAATAAAGTGTTTTTCATCTTATAATACGAGCTGAAACGCCTACAGCGAGTGTGAAACTCAAATGTACGTTTTCGGTATGAAGCGACTTTGCTTTCGATTGGGGCCTGTTTGGGTACTCGAAATGCATGAATCTTCCGTATTTGCATAGAATGAAGTGTTTTTCATCTCAAAATACGAACTGAAACGCCTGCAGCGAGTGTGAAACTCAATTGTACGTTTTCGGTATGATGCGACTTTGCTTTCGATTGGGGCTTGTTTGGGTACTCGAAATGCATGAATCTTCCGTATTTGCATAGAATGAAGTGTTTTTCATCTCAAAATACGAACTGAAACGACTACAGCGAGTGTGAAACTCAATTGTACGATATCGGTATAAAGCTACTTTGCGTTCGATTGGGGCTTGTTTGGCTGCTCAAAACGCATGAATCTTGCGTATTTGCATAGAATAAAGTGTTTTTCATCTTATAATACGAGCTGAAACACCTACAGCGAGTGTGAAACTCAATTGTACGTTTTCGGTATGAATCGACTTTGCTTTCAATTGGGGCGTGTTTGTGTGCTAAAAATGCCTGAATCTTGCATTGTTGCATAGAATGACGTATTTTTCGTCTCATACGACGATCTGGAACTCATACAGCATGCGTAAAACACGAATAAAGGAATTCGGTAAGGGGCGACTATGCGTTCGTGTGGGACGTGTTTGGCTGCCCAAAATGCATGAATCTTTCCTATTTGCATAGAATGACGTTTTTTTCATCTTATAATACGAGCTGAAACACCTACAGCGAGTGTGAAACTCAAATGTACGTCTTCGGTACGAAGCGATTTTGCTTTCGATTGGGGCGTGTTTAGCTGCTCAAAACGCATGAATCTTTCATATTTGTATAGAATGAAGTATTTTTCGTCTCATAATACGAGCTGGAACTCATACAGCATGCGTAAAACTCGAATAAAGGAATTCGGTATAAGGCGACTAAGCGTTCGTGTATGACGTGTTTGGCTGCCCAAAATGCATGAATCTTGCATATTTGAATAGAATGAAGTGTTTTTCATCTTATACGAGCTGAAACGCGAGTGGGAAACGCAAATGTACGATTTCGGTATAAAGCGACTTTGCGTCCGATTGGGGCCTGTTTGGGTACTTGAAATGCATGAATCGTCCGCATTTGCATATAATGAAGTATTTTTCATCCAACAATACGAGCTGAAATGCCTACAGCGAGTGTGAAACTCAGATGTACGATTTCGGTATAAAGCGACTTTGCGTTGCATTGGGGCGTGCTTGGCTGCCCAAAATGCATGAATCTTGCGTGATTGCAGAGAATAATGTGTTTTTCAATTTATAATACGAGCTGAAACGCGTACAGCGAGTGTGAAACTCAATTGTACGTCTTCGGTACGAAGCGATTTTGCTTTCGATTGGGGCGTGTTTAGCTGCTCAAAACGCATGAATCTTGCATATTTGTATAGAATGAAGTATTTTTCGTCTCATAATACGAGCTGGAACTCATACAGCATGCGTAAAACTCGAATAAAGGAATTCGGTATAAGGCGACTAAGCGTTCGTGTATGACGTGTTTGGCTGCCCAAAATGCATAAATCTTGCATATTTGCATAGAATGAATTTTTTTTCATCTCACAAAACGATCTAAAACGTCTACAGCGAGTGTGAAACTCAAATGTACGTTTTCGGTATGAAGCGACTTTGCTTTCGATTGGGGCGTGTTTGGCTACTCGAAATGCATGAGTGTTGCGTATTTGCATAGAATGAAGTGTTTTTCATCTCAAAATACGAACTGAAACGCCTGCAGCGAGTGTGAAACTCAATTGTACGTTTTCGGTATGAAGCGACTTTGCTTTCGATTGGGGCGTGTTTGGCTACTCGAAATGCATGAGTGTTGCGTATTTGAATAGAATGAAGTGTTTTTCATCTTATACGAGCTGAAACGCGAGTGGGAAACGCAAATGTACGATTTCGGTATAAAGCGACTTTGCGTCCGATTGGGGCCTGTTTGGGTACTTGAAATGCATGAATCGTCCGCATTTGCATATAATGAAGTATTTTTCATCCAACAATACGAGCTGAAATGCCTACAGCGAGTGTGAAACTCAGATGTACGATTTCGGTATAAAGCGACTTTGCGTTCCATTGGGGCGTGCTTGGCTGCCCAAAATGCATGAATCTTGCGTATTTGCATAGAATAAAGTGTTTTTCATCTTATAATACGAGCTGAAACGCCTACAGCGAGTGTGAAACTCAGATGTACGATTTCGGTATAAAGCGACTTTTCGTTCCATTCGGGCGTGCTTGGCTGCCCAAAATGCATGAATCTCGCGTATTTGCATAGAATAAAGTGTTTTTCATCTTATAATCCGAGCTGAAACGCCTACAGCGAGTGTGAAACTCAGATGTACGTTTTCGGTATGAAGCGACTTTGCTTTCGATTGGGGCCTGTTTGGGTACTCGAAATGCATGAATCTTCCGTATTTGCATAGAATGAAGTGTTTTTCATCTCAAAATACGAACTGAAACGCCTGCAGCGAGTGTGAAACTCAATTGTACGTTTTCGGTATGAAGCGACTTTGCTTTCGATTGGGGCGTGTTTGGCTACTCGAAATGCATGAGTGTTGCGTATTTGAATAGAATGAAGTGTTTTTCATCTTATACGAGCTGAAACGCGAGTGGGAAACGCAAATGTACGATTTCGGTATAAAGCGACTTTGCGTCCGATTGGGGCCTGTTTGGGTACTTGAAATGCATGAATCGTCCGCATTTGCATATAATGAAGTATTTTTCATCCAACAATACGAGCTGAAATGCCTACAGCGAGTGTGAAACTCAGATGTACGATTTCGGTATAAAGCGACTTTGCGTTCCATTGGGGCGTGCTTGGCTGCCCAAAATGCATGAATCTTGCGTATTTGCATAGAATAAAGTGTTTTTCATCTTATAATACGAGCTGAAACGCCTACAGCGAGTGTGAAACTCAGATGTACGATTTCGGTATAAAGCGACTTTTCGTTCCATTCGGGCGTGCTTGGCTGCCCAAAATGCATGAATCTCGCGTATTTGCATAGAATAAAGTGTTTTTCATCTTATAATCCGAGCTGAAACGCCTACAGCGAGTGTGAAACTCAAATGTACGTTTTCGGTATGAAGCGACTTTGCTTTCGATTGGGGCCTGTTTGGGTACTCGAAATGCATGAATCTTCCGTATTTGCATAGAATGAAGTGTTTTTCATCTCAAAATACGAACTGAAACGCCTGCAGCGAGTGTGAAACTCAATTGTACGTTTTCGGTATGAAGCGACTTTGCTTTCGATTGGGGCGTGTTTGGCTACTCGAAATGCATGAGTGTTGCGTATTTGAATAGAATGAAGTGTTTTTCATCTTATACGAGCTGAAACGCGAGTGGGAAACGCAAATGTACGATTTCGGTATAAAGCGACTTTGCGTCCGATTGGGGCCTGTTTGGGTACTTGAAATGCATGAATCGTCCGCATTTGCATATAATGAAGTATTTTTCATCCAACAATACGAGCTGAAATGCCTACAGCGAGTGTGAAACTCAGATGTACGATTTCGGTATAAAGCGACTTTGCGTTCCATTGGGGCGTGCTTGGCTGCCCAAAATGCATGAATCTTGCGTATTTGCATAGAATAAAGTGTTTTTCATCTTATAATACGAGCTGAAACGCCTACAGCGAGTGTGAAACTCAGATGTACGATTTCGGTATAAAGCGACTTTTCGTTCCATTCGGGCGTGCTTGGCTGCCCAAAATGCATGAATCTCGCGTATTTGCATAGAATAAAGTGTTTTTCATCTTATAATCCGAGCTGAAACGCCTACAGCGAGTGTGAAACTCAAATGTACGTTTTCGGTATGAAGCGACTTTGCTTTCGATTGGGGCCTGTTTGGGTACTCGAAATGCATGAATCTTCCGTATTTGCATAGAATGAAGTGTTTTTCATCTCAAAATACGAACTGAAACGCCTGCAGCGAGTGTGAAACTCAATTGTACGTTTTCGGTATGAAGCGACTTTGCTTTCGATTGGGGCGTGTTTGGCTACTCGAAATGCATGAGTGTTGCGTATTTGAATAGAATGAAGTGTTTTTCATCTTATACGAGCTGAAACGCGAGTGGGAAACGCAAATGTACGATTTCGGTATAAAGCGACTTTGCGTCCGATTGGGGCCTGTTTGGGTACTTGAAATGCATTAATCGTCCGCATTTGCATATAATGAAGTATTTTTCATCCAACAATACGAGCTGAAATCCCTACAGCGAGTGTGAAACTCAGATGTACGATTTCGGTATAAAGCGACTTTTCGTTCCATTGGGGCGTGCTTGGCTGCCCAAAATGCATGAATCTCGCGTATTTGCATAGAATAAAGTGTTTTTCATCTTATAATACGAGCTGAAACGCCTACAGCGAGTGTGAAACTCAAATGTACGTTTTCGGTATGAAGCGACTTTGCTTTCGATTGGGGCCTGTTTGGGTACTCGAAATGCATGAATCTTCCGTATTTGCATAGAATGAAGTGTTTTTCATCTCAAAATACGAACTGAAACGCCTGCAGCGAGTGTGAAACTCAATTGTACGTTTTCGGTATGATGCGACTTTGCTTTCGATTGGGGCTTGTTTGGGTACTCGAAATGCATGAATCTTCCGTATTTGCATAGAATGAAGTGTTTTTCATCTCAAAATACGAACTGAAACGACTACAGCGAGTGTGAAACTCAATTGTACGAGATCGGTATAAAGCTACTTTGCGTTCGATTGGGGCTTGTTTGGCTGCTCAAAACGCATGAATCTTGCGTATTTGCATAGAATAAAGTGTTTTTCATCTTATAATACGAACTGAAACACCTACAGCGAGTGTGAAACTCAATTGTACGTTTTCGGTATGAATCGACTTTGCTTTCAATTGGGGCGTGTTTGTGTGCTCAAAATGCCTGAATCTTGCATTGTTGCATAGAATGACGTATTTTTCGTCTCATACGACGATCTGGAATTTATACAGCATGCGTAAAACACGAATAAAGGAATTCGGTAAGGGGCGACTATGCGTTCGTGTGGGACGTGTTTGGCTGCCCAAAATGCATGAATCTTTCCTATTTGCATAGAATGACGTTTTTTTACGTTATAAGATTATAATACGAGCTGAAACACCTACAGCGAGTGTGAAACTCAAATGTACGTTTTCGGTATGAAGCGACTTTGCGTTCGATTGGGGCGTGTTTGTCTACTCGACATGCATGAGTCTTGCGTATTTGAATAGAATGACGTGTTTTTCATCTTATACGAGCTGAAACGCTTACAGCGAGTCTGAAACTCAAATGTACGATTTCGGAATAAAGCGACTTTGCGTTCGATTGGGGCCTGTTTGGGTACTCGAAATGCATGAATCGTCCGCATTTGCATATAATGAAGTATTTTTCATTTAACAATACGAGCTGAAACGCCTACAGCGAGTGTGAAACTTAGATGTACGATTTCGGTATAAAGCGACTTGGCGTTCCATTGGGGCTTGTTAGGCTGCTCAAAACGCATGAATCTTGCGTATTTGTATAGAATGAAGACTCTTCATTTCATAATACCAGCTAGAACGCATACAGCGAGCGTAAAACTCGTGTAAACGAACTCGGTATAAGGCGACTTTTGGTTCCTTTGGGACGTGTTTGGGTGCTCAAAATGCCTGAATCTTGCATATTTGCATAGAATGAAGTATTTTTCATCTCAAAATACGAGCTGAAACGCCTACAGCGAGTGTGAAACTCAAATGTACGATTTCGGTATAAAGCGACTTTGCGTTCTATTGGGGCGTGTTTGGCTGCCCAAAATGGATGAATCTTGCGTATCTGCATAGAATAAAGTGTTTTTCATCTTATAATACGAGCTGAAACACCGACAGCGAGTATGAAACTCAATTGTACGTTTTCGGTATGAAGCGACTTTGCTTTCGATTGGGGCCTGTTTGGGTACTCGAAATGCATGAATCTTCCGTATTTGCATAGAATGAAGTGTTTTTCATCTCAAAATACGAACTGAAACGCCTGCAGCGAGTGTGAAACTCAATTGTACGTTTTCGGTATGATGCGACTTTGCTTTCGATTGGGGCTTGTTTGGGTACTCGAAATGCATGAATCTTCCGTATTTGCATAGAATGAAGTGTTTTTCATCTCAAAATACGAACTGAAACGACTACAGCGAGTGTGAAACTCAATTGTACGAGATCGGTATAAAGCTACTTTGCGTTCGATTGGGGCTTGTTTGGCTGCTCAAAACGCATGAATCTTGCGTATTTGCATAGAATAAAGTGTTTTTCATCTTATAATACGAACTGAAACACCTACAGCGAGTGTGAAACTCAATTGTACGTTTTCGGTATGAATCGACTTTGCTTTCAATTGGGGCGTGTTTGTGTGCTCAAAATGCCTGAATCTTGCATTGTTGCATAGAATGACGTATTTTTCGTCTCATACGACGATCTGGAATTTATACAGCATGCGTAAAACACGAATAAAGGAATTCGGTAAGGGGCGACTATGCGTTCGTGTGGGACGTGTTTGGCTGCCCAAAATGCATGAATCTTTCCTATTTGCATAGAATGACGTTTTTTTACGTTATAAGATTATAATACGAGCTGAAACACCTACAGCGAGTGTGAAACTCAAATGTACGTTTTCGGTATGAAGCGACTTTGCGTTCGATTGGGGCGTGTTTGTCTACTCGACATGCATGAGTCTTGCGTATTTGAATAGAATGACGTGTTTTTCATCTTATACGAGCTGAAACGCTTACAGCGAGTCTGAAACTCAAATGTACGATTTCGGAATAAAGCGACTTTGCGTTCGATTGGGGCCTGTTTGGGTACTCGAAATGCATGAATCGTCCGCATTTGCATATAATGAAGTATTTTTCATTTAACAATACGAGCTGAAACGCCTACAGCGAGTGTGAAACTTAGATGTACGATTTCGGTATAAAGCGACTTGGCGTTCCATTGGGGCTTGTTAGGCTGCTCAAAACGCATGAATCTTGCGTATTTGTATAGAATGAAGACTCTTCATTTCATAATACCAGCTAGAACGCATACAGCGAGCGTAAAACTCGTGTAAACGAACTCGGTATAAGGCGACTTTTGGTTCCTTTGGGACGTGTTTGGGTGCTCAAAATGCCTGAATCTTGCATATTTGCATAGAATGAAGTATTTTTCATCTCAAAATACGAGCTGAAACGCCTACAGCGAGTGTGAAACTCAAATGTACGATTTCGGTATAAAGCGACTTTGCGTTCTATTGGGGCGTGTTTGGCTGCCCAAAATGGATGAATCTTGCGTATCTGCATAGAATAAAGTGTTTTTCATCTTATAATACGAGCTGAAACACCGACAGCGAGTATGAAACTCAATTGTACGTTTTCGGTATGAAGCGACTTTGCTTTCGATTGGGGCCTGTTTGGGTACTCGAAATGCATGAATCTTCCGTATTTGCATAGAATGAAGTGTTTTTCATCTCAAAATACGAACTGAAACGCCTGCAGCGAGTGTGAAACTCAATTGTACGTTTTCGGTATGATGCGACTTTGCTTTCGATTGGGGCTTGTTTGGGTACTCGAAATGCATGAATCTTCCGTATTTGCATAGAATGAAGTGTTTTTCATCTCAAAATACGAACTGAAACGACTACAGCGAGTGTGAAACTCAATTGTACGAGATCGGTATAAAGCTACTTTGCGTTCGATTGGGGCTTGTTTGGCTGCTCAAAACGCATGAATCTTGCGTATTTGCATAGAATAAAGTGTTTTTCATCTTATAATACGAACTGAAACACCTACAGCGAGTGTGAAACTCAATTGTACGTTTTCGGTATGAATCGACTTTGCTTTCAATTGGGGCGTGTTTGTGTGCTCAAAATGCCTGAATCTTGCATTGTTGCATAGAATGACGTATTTTTCGTCTCATACGACGATCTGGAATTTATACAGCATGCGTAAAACACGAATAAAGGAATTCGGTAAGGGGCGACTATGCGTTCGTGTGGGACGTGTTTGGCTGCCCAAAATGCATGAATCTTTCCTATTTGCATAGAATGACGTTTTTTTACGTTATAAGATTATAATACGAGCTGAAACACCTACAGCGAGTGTGAAACTCAAATGTACGTTTTCGGTATGAAGCGACTTTGCGTTCGATTGGGGCGTGTTTGTCTACTCGACATGCATGAGTCTTGCGTATTTGAATAGAATGACGTGTTTTTCATCTTATACGAGCTGAAACGCTTACAGCGAGTCTGAAACTCAAATGTACGATTTCGGAATAAAGCGACTTTGCGTTCGATTGGGGCCTGTTTGGGTACTCGAAATGCATGAATCGTCCGCATTTGCATATAATGAAGTATTTTTCATTTAACAATACGAGCTGAAACGCCTACAGCGAGTGTGAAACTTAGATGTACGATTTCGGTATAAAGCGACTTGGCGTTCCATTGGGGCTTGTTAGGCTGCTCAAAACGCATGAATCTTGCGTATTTGTATAGAATGAAGACTCTTCATTTCATAATACCAGCTAGAACGCATACAGCGAGCGTAAAACTCGTGTAAACGAACTCGGTATAAGGCGACTTTTGGTTCCTTTGGGACGTGTTTGGGTGCTCAAAATGCCTGAATCTTGCATATTTGCATAGAATGAAGTATTTTTCATCTCAAAATACGAGCTGAAACGCCTACAGCGAGTGTGAAACTCAAATGTACGATTTCGGTATAAAGCGACTTTGCGTTCTATTGGGGCGTGTTTGGCTGCCCAAAATGGATGAATCTTGCGTATCTGCATAGAATAAAGTGTTTTTCATCTTATAATACGAGCTGAAACACCGACAGCGAGTATGAAACTCAATTGTACGTTTTCGGTATGAAGCGACTTTGCATTCGATTAGGGCGTGTTTGGCTACTCGAAATGCATGAGTCTTGAATATTTGTATAGAATGAAGTCTTTTTCATTTCACAATACGAGCTGAAACGCATACAGCGAGCGTAAAACTCGAGTAAACGAATTCGGTATAAGGCGACTTTCCGTTCCTTTGGGACGTGTTTGGGAGCTGAAAATGCCTGAATCTTGCATTTTTGCATAGAATGACGTATTTTTCGTCTCATACTACGAGCTGGCACTCATACAGCATGCGTAAAACACGAATAAACGAATTCGGTATGAGGCGACTATGCGTTCGTGTGGGACGTGTTTGGCTGCCCAAAATGCACGAATCTTGCATATTTGCATAGAATGAAGTTTTTTTCATCTTATAATACGAGCTGAAACACCTACAGCGAGTGTGAAACTCAAATGTACGATTTCGGTATAAAGCGACTTTGCGTTCCATTGGGGCGTGTTTGGGTACTCGAAATGCATGAATCTTCCGTATTTGCATAGAATGAAGTGTTTTTCATCCCAAAATACGAATTGAAACGCCTATAGCTAGTGCGAAACTCAAATGTACGATTTCGGTATGAAGCGACTTTACTTTCGGTTGGGGCGTGTTTGGATACTCGAAATGCATGAGTCTTGCGTATTTGAATAGAATGACGTGTTTTTCATCTTATACGAGCTGAAACGCTTACAGCGAGTGTGAAACTCAAATGTACGATTTCGGAATAAAGCGACTTTGCGTTCGATTGGGGCCTGTTTGGTTACTCGAAATGCATGAATCGTCCGCATTTGCATATAATGAAGTATTTTTCATTTAACAATACGAGCTGAAACGCCTACAGCGAGTGTGAAACTTAGATGTGCGATTTCGGTATATAGCGACTTTGCGTTCCATTGGGGCTTGTTTGGCTGCTCAAAAAGCATGAATCTTGCGTATTTGCATAGAATAAAGTGTTTTTCATCTTATAATACGAGCTGCAACACCTACAGCGAGTGTGAAACACAAATATACGAATTCGGTATAAGGCGACTTTACGTTCGATTGGGGCGTGTTTGACTGCCCAAAATGCATGAATCTTGCGTATTTGCATAGAATGATGTGATTTTCATCTTATAATACGAGCTGAAACGCCTACACCGAGTGTTAAACTCAAATGTACGATTTCGGTATAAAGCGACTTTGCGTTCGATTCGGGCGTGTTTGGCTGCCCAAAAAGCATGAATCTTGCGTATTTGCATACAGTGGAGTAGTTTTCATTTCATAATACGAGCTTGAACGTTTACATCGAGTGTGAAACTCAAATGTCCGATTTCGGTATAAAGCGATTTTGCTGTCGATCGGGCGTGTTTGGCTACTCGAAACGCATGAATCTTGCGTATTTGCATAGAATAAAGTGTTTCTCATCTTACATTACCAGCTGAAACACCTACAGCGAGAGTGAAACTCAAATGTACGATTTCGGTATAAAGCGAATTGCGTTCCATTGGGGCGTGTTTGGCTGCCCAAAATGCATGAATCGTGCGTATTTGCATAGAATAAAGTGTTTTTCATCTCAAAATACGAACTCAAGCGCCTACAGGGAGTGTGAAACTCAGATGTACGATTTCGGTATAAAGCGACTTTGCGTTCCATTGGGGCGTGTTTGGCTGCCCAAAATGCATGAATCTTGCGTATTTGCATAGAATAAAGTGTTTTTCATCTTATAATACGAGCTGAAACACCTACAGCGAGTGTGAAACTCAATTGTACGTTTTCGGTATGAGGCGACTTTGCTTTCGATTGGGGCCTGTTTGGGTACTCGAAATTCATGAATCTTCCGTATTTGCATACAATGAAATGTTTTTCATCTCAAAATACGAACGGAAACGCCTACAGCGAGTGTGAAACTCAAATGTACGATACCGGTATAAAGCTACTTTGCGTTCGATTGGAGCTTGTTTGGCTGCTCAAAACGCATGGAGCTTGCGTATTTGCATAGAATGAAGTGTTTTTCATCCCAAAATACGAATTGAAACGCCTATAGCTAGTGCGAAACTCAAATGTACGATTTCGGTATGAAGCGACTTTACTTTCGGTTGGGGCGTGTTTGGATACTCGAAATGCATGAGTCTTGCGTATTTGAATAGAATGACGTGTTTTTCATCTTATACGAGCTGAAACGCTTACAGCGAGTGTGAAACTCAAATGTACGATTTCGGAATAAAGCGACTTTGCGTTCCATTGGGGCTTGTTTGGCTGCTCAAAAAGCATGAATCTTGCGTATTTGCATAGAATAAAGTGTTTTTCATCTTATAATACGAGCTGCAACACCTACAGCGAGTGTGAAACTCAAATGTACGTTTTCGGTATGAAGCGACTTTGCTTTCGATTGGGGCCTGTTTGGGTACTCGAAATGCATGAATCTTCCGTATTTGCATAGAATGAAGTGTTTTTCATCTCAAAATACGAACTGAAACGCCTGCAGCGAGTGTGAAACTCAATTGTACGTTTTCGGTATGATGCGACTTTGCTTTCGATTGGGGCTTGTTTGGGTACTCGAAATGCATGAATCTTCCGTATTTGCATAGAATGAAGTGTTTTTCATCTCAAAATACGAACTGAAACGACTACAGCGAGTGTGAAACTCAATTGTACGAGATCGGTATAAAGCTACTTTGCGTTCGATTGGGGCTTGTTTGGCTGCTCAAAACGCATGAATCTTGCGTATTTGCATAGAATAAAGTGTTTTTCATCTTATAATACGAACTGAAACACCTACAGCGAGTGTGAAACTCAATTGTACGTTTTCGGTATGAATCGACTTTGCTTTCAATTGGGGCGTGTTTGTGTGCTCAAAATGCCTGAATCTTGCATTGTTGCATAGAATGACGTATTTTTCGTCTCATACGACGATCTGGAATTTATACAGCATGCGTAAAACACGAATAAAGGAATTCGGTAAGGGGCGACTATGCGTTCGTGTGGGACGTGTTTGGCTGCCCAAAATGCATGAATCTTTCCTATTTGCATAGAATGACGTTTTTTTACGTTATAAGATTATAATACGAGCTGAAACACCTACAGCGAGTGTGAAACTCAAATGTACGTTTTCGGTATGAAGCGACTTTGCGTTCGATTGGGGCGTGTTTGTCTACTCGACATGCATGAGTCTTGCGTATTTGAATAGAATGACGTGTTTTTCATCTTATACGAGCTGAAACGCTTACAGCGAGTCTGAAACTCAAATGTACGATTTCGGAATAAAGCGACTTTGCGTTCGATTGGGGCCTGTTTGGGTACTCGAAATGCATGAATCGTCCGCATTTGCATATAATGAAGTATTTTTCATTTAACAATACGAGCTGAAACGCCTACAGCGAGTGTGAAACTTAGATGTACGATTTCGGTATAAAGCGACTTGGCGTTCCATTGGGGCTTGTTAGGCTGCTCAAAACGCATGAATCTTGCGTATTTGTATAGAATGAAGACTCTTCATTTCATAATACCAGCTAGAACGCATACAGCGAGCGTAAAACTCGAGTAAACGAACTCGGTATAAGGCGACTTTTGGTTCCTTTGGGACGTGTTTGGGTGCTCAAAATGCCTGAATCTTGCATATTTGCATAGAATGAAGTATTTTTCATCTCAAAATACGAGCTGAAACGCCTACAGCGAGTGTGAAACTCAAATGTACGATTTCGGTATAAAGCGACTTTGCATTCTATTGGGGCGTGTTTGGCTGCCCAAAATGGATGAATCTTGCGTATCTGCATAGAATAAAGTGTTTTTCATCTTATAATACGAGCTGAAACACCGACAGCGAGTATGAAACTCAATTGTACGTTTTCGGTATGAAGCGACTTTGCATTCGATTAGGGCGTGTTTGGCTACTCGAAATGCATGAGTCTTGAATATTTGTATAGAATGAAGTCTTTTTCATTTCACAATACGAGCTGAAACGCATACAGCGAGCGTAAAACTCGAGTAAACGAATTCGGTATAAGGCGACTTTCCGTTCCTTTGGGACGTGTTTGGGAGCTGAAAATGCCTGAATCTTGCATTTTTGCATAGAATGACGTATTTTTCGTCTCATACTACGAGCTGGCACTCATACAGCATGCGTAAAACACGAATAAACGAATTCGGTATGAGGCGACTATGCGTTCGTGTGGGACGTGTTTGGCTGCCCAAAATGCACGAATCTTGCATATTTGCATAGAATGAAGTTTTTTTCATCTTATAATACGAGCTGAAACACCTACAGCGAGTGTGAAACTCAAATGTACGATTTCGGTATAAAGCGACTTTGCGTTCCATTGGGGCGTGTTTGGGTACTCGAAATGCATGAATCTTCCGTATTTGCATAGAATGAAGTGTTTTTCATCCCAAAATACGAATTGAAACGCCTATAGCTAGTGCGAAACTCAAATGTACGATTTCGGTATGAAGCGACTTTACTTTCGGTTGGGGCGTGTTTGGATACTCGAAATGCATGAGTCTTGCGTATTTGAATAGAATGACGTGTTTTTCATCTTATACGAGCTGAAACGCTTACAGCGAGTGTGAAACTCAAATGTACGATTTCGGAATAAAGCGACTTTGCGTTCGATTGGGGCCTGTTTGGTTACTCGAAATGCGTGAATCGTCCGCATTTGCATATAATGAAGTATTTTTCATTTAACAATACGAGCTGAAACGCCTACAGCGAGTGTGAAACTTAGATGTGCGATTTCGGTATATAGCGACTTTGCATTCCATTGGGGCTTGTTTGGCTGCTCAAAAAGCATGAATCTTGCGTATTTGCATAGAATAAAGTGTTTTTCATCTTATAATACGAGCTGCAACACCTACAGCGAGTGTGAAACACAAATATACGAATTCGGTATAAGGCGACTTTACGTTCGATTGGGGCGTGTTTGACTGCCCAAAATGCATGAATCTTGCGTATTTGCATAGAATGATGTGATTTTCATCTTATAATACGAGCTGAAACGCCTACACCGAGTGTGAAACTCAAATGTACGATTTCGGTATAAAGCGACTTTGCGTTCGATTCGGGCGTGTTTGGCTGCCCAAAAAGCATGAATCTTGCGTATTTGCATACAGTGGAGTAGTTTTCATTTCATAATACGAGCTTGAACGTTTACATCGAGTGTGAAACTCAAATGTCCGATTTCGGTATAAAGCGATTTTGCTGTCGATCGGGCGTGTTTGGCTACTCGAAACGCATGAATCTTGCGTATTTGCATAGAATAAAGTGTTTCTCATCTTACATTACCAGCTGAAACACCTACAGCGAGAGTGAAACTCAAATGTACGATTTCGGTATAAAGCGAATTGCGTTCCATTGGGGCGTGTTTGGCTGCCCAAAATGCATGAATCGTGCGTATTTGCATAGAATAAAGTGTTTTTCATCTCAAAATACGAACTCAAGCGCCTACAGGGAGTGTGAAACTCAGATGTACGATTTCGGTATAAAGCGACTTTGCGTTCCATTGGGGCGTGTTTGGCTGCCCAAAATGCATGAATCTTGCGTATTTGCATAGAATAAAGTGTTTTTCATCTTATAATACGAGCTGAAACACCTACAGCGAGTGTGAAACTCAATTGTACGTTTTCGGTATGAGGCGACTTTGCTTTCGATTGGGGCCTGTTTGGGTACTCGAAATTCATGAATCTTCCGTATTTGCATACAATGAAATGTTTTTCATCTCAAAATACGAACGGAAACGCCTACAGCGAGTGTGAAACTCAAATGTACGATACCGGTATAAAGCTACTTTGCGTTCGATTGGAGCTTGTTTGGCTGCTCAAAACGCATGGAGCTTGCGTATTTGCATAGAATGAAGTGTTTTTCATCCCAAAATACGAATTGAAACGCCTATAGCTAGTGCGAAACTCAAATGTACGATTTCGGTATGAAGCGACTTTACTTTCGGTTGGGGCGTGTTTGGATACTCGAAATGCATGAGTCTTGCGTATTTGAATAGAATGACGTGTTTTTCATCTTATACGAGCTGAAACGCTTACAGCGAGTGTGAAACTCAAATGTACGATTTCGGAATAAAGCGACTTTGCGTTCCATTGGGGCTTGTTTGGCTGCTCAAAAAGCATGAATCTTGCGTATTTGCATAGAATAAAGTGTTTTTCATCTTATAATACGAGCTGCAACACCTACAGCGAGAGTGAAACTCAATTGTACGTCTTCGGTACGAAGCGATTTTGCTTTCGATTGGGGCGTGTTTAGCTGCTCAAAACGCATGAATCTTGCGTATTTGTATAAAATGAAGATTTTTTCGTCTCATAATACGAGCTGGAACTCATACAGCATGCGTAAAACTCGAAAAAAGGAATTCGGTATAAGGCGACTAAGCGTTCGTGTGGGACGTGTTTGGCTGCCCAAAATGCACGAATCTTGCATATTTGCATAGAATGAAGTTTTTTTCATCTTATAATACGAGCTGAAACACCTACAGCGAGTGTGAAACTCAAATGTACGATTTCGGTATAAAGCGACTTTGTGTTCCATTGGGGCGTGTTTGGCTGCCCAAAATGCATGAATCTTGCGTATTTGTATAGAATGAAGTATTTTTCGTCTCATAATACGAACTGGAACCCATACAGCATGCGTAAAACTCGAATAAAGGAATTCGGTATAAGGCGACTATGCGTTCGTGTGGGACGTGTTTGGCTGCCCAAAATGCACGAATCTTGCATATTTGCATAGAATGGAGTTTTTTTCATCATATAATGCGAGCTGAAACGCGTACAGCAAGTGTGAAACTCAAATGTACGATTTCGGTATAAAGCGACTTTGCGTTCGACTCGGGCGTGTTTGTCTGCCCAAAAAGCATGAATCTTGCATATTTGCATAGAATGAATTTTTTTTCATTTCACAAAACGATCTGAAACGTCTACAGCGAGTGTGAAACTCAAATGTACGTTTTCGGTATGAAGCGACTTTGCTTTCGATTGGGGCGTGTTTGGCTACTCGAAATGCATGAGTGTTGCGTATTTGCATAGAATGAAGTGTTTTTCATCTCAAAATACGAACTGAAACGCCTGCAGCGAGTGTGAAACTCAATTGTACGTTTTCAGTATGAAGCGACTTTGCTTTCGATTGGGGCGTGTTTGGCTACTCGAAATGCATGAGTGTTGCGTATTTGAATAGAATAAAGTGTTTCTCATCTTACATTACCAGCTGAAACACCTACAGCGAGAGTGAAACTCAAATGTACGATTTCGGTATAAAGCGAATTGCGTTCCATTGGGGCGTGTTTGGCTGCCCAAAATGCATGAATCGTGCGTATTTGCATAGAATAAAGTGTTTTTCATCTCAAAATACGAACTCAAGCGCCTACAGGGAGTGTGAAACTCAGATGTACGATTTCGGTATAAAGCGACTTTGCGTTCCATTGGGGCGTGTTTGGCTGCCCAAAATGCATGAATCTTGCGTATTTGCATAGAATAAAGTGTTTTTCATCTTATAATACGAGCTGAAACACCTACAGCGAGTGTGAAACTCAATTGTACGTTTTCGGTATGAGGCGACTTTGCTTTCGATTGGGGCCTGTTTGGGTACTCGAAATTCATGAATCTTCCGTATTTGCATACAATGAAATGTTTTTCATCTCAAAATACGAACGGAAACGCCTACAGCGAGTGTGAAACTCAAATGTACGATACCGGTATAAAGCTACTTTGCGTTCGATTGGAGCTTGTTTGGCTGTTCAAAACGCATGGATCTTGCGTATTTGCATAGAATGAAGTGTTTTTCATCCCAAAATACGAATTGAAACGCCTATAGCTAGTGCGAAACTCAAATGTACGATTTCGGTATGAAGCGACTTTACTTTCGGTTGGGGCGTGTTTGGATACTCGAAATGCATGAGTCTTGCGTATTTGAATAGAATGACGTGTTTTTCATCTTATACGAGCTGAAACGCTTACAGCGAGTGTGAAACTCAAATGTACGATTTCGGAATAAAGCGACTTTGCGTTCCATTGGGGCTTGTTTGGCTGCTCAAAAAGCATGAATCTTGCGTATTTGCATAGAATAAAGTGTTTTTCATCTTATAATACGAGCTGCAACACCTACAGCGAGAGTGAAACTCAATTGTACGTCTTCGGTACGAAGCGATTTTGCTTTCGATTGGGGCGTGTTTAGCTGCTCAAAACGCATGAATCTTGCGTATTTGTATAAAATGAAGATTTTTTCGTCTCATAATACGAGCTGGAACTCATACAGCATGCGTAAAACTCGAAAAAAGGAATTCGGTATAAGGCGACTAAGCGTTCGTGTGGGACGTGTTTGGCTGCCCAAAATGCACGAATCTTGCATATTTGCATAGAATGAAGTTTTTTTCATCTTATAATACGAGCTGAAACACCTACAGCGAGTGTGAAACTCAAATGTACGATTTCGGTATAAAGCGACTTTGTGTTCCATTGGGGCGTGTTTGGCTGCCCAAAATGCATGAATCTTGCGTATTTGTATAGAATGAAGTATTTTTCGTCTCATAATACGAACTGGAACCCATACAGCATGCGTAAAACTCGAATAAAGGAATTCGGTATAAGGCGACTATGCGTTCGTGTGGGACGTGTTTGGCTGCCCAAAATGCACGAATCTTGCATATTTGCATAGAATGGAGTTTTTTTCATCATATAATGCGAGCTGAAACGCGTACAGCAAGTGTGAAACTCAAATGTACGATTTCGGTATAAAGCGACTTTGCGTTCGACTCGGGCGTGTTTGTCTGCCCAAAAAGCATGAATCTTGCATATTTGCATAGAATGAATTTTTTTTCATTTCACAAAACGATCTGAAACGTCTACAGCGAGTGTGAAACTCAAATGTACGTTTTCGGTATGAAGCGACTTTGCTTTCGATTGGGGCGTGTTTGGCTACTCGAAATGCATGAGTGTTGCGTATTTGCATAGAATGAAGTGTTTTTCATCTCAAAATACGAACTGAAACGCCTGCAGCGAGTGTGAAACTCAATTGTACGTTTTCAGTATGAAGCGACTTTGCTTTCGATTGGGGCGTGTTTGGCTACTCGAAATGCATGAGTGTTGCGTATTTGAATAGAATGAAGTGTTTTTCATCTTATACGAGCTGAAACGCGAGTGGGAAACGCAAATGTACGATTTCGGTATAAAGCGACTTTGCGTCCGATTGGGGCCTGTTTGGGTACTTGAAATGCATGAATCGTCCGCATTTGCATATAATGAAGTATTTTTCATCCAACAATACGAGCTGAAATGCCTACAGCGAGTGTGAAACTCAGATGTACGATTTCGGTATAAAGCGACTTTGCGTTCCATTGGGGCGTGCTTGGCTGCCCAAAATGCATGAATCTTGCGTATTTGCATAGAATAAAGTGTTTTTCATCTTATAATACGAGCTGAAACGCCTACAGCGAGTGTGAAACTCAGATGTACGATTTCGGTATAAAGCGACTTTTCGTTCCATTCGGGCGTGCTTGGCTGCCCAAAATGCATGAATCTCGCGTATTTGCATAGAATAAAGTGTTTTTCATCTTATAATCCGAGCTGAAACGCCTACAGCGAGTGTGAAACTCAAATGTACGTTTTCGGTATGAAGCGACTTTGCTTTCGATTGGGGCCTGTTTGGGTACTCGAAATGCATGAATCTTCCGTATTTGCATAGAATGAAGTGTTTTTCATCTCAAAATACGAACTGAAACGCCTGCAGCAAGTGTGAAACTCAATTGTACGTTTTCGGTATGAAGCGACTTTGCTTTCGATTGGGGCGTGTTTGGCTACTCGAAATGCATGAGTGTTGCGTATTTGAATAGAATGAAGTGTTTTTCATCTTATACGAGCTGAAACGCGAGTGGGAAACGCAAATGTACGATTTCGGTATAAAGCGACTTTGCGTCCGATTGGGGCCTGTTTGGGTACTTGAAATGCATTAATCGTCCGCATTTGCATATAATGAAGTATTTTTCATCCAACAATACGAGCTGAAATCCCTACAGCGAGTGTGAAACTCAGATGTACGATTTCGGTATAAAGCGACTTTTCGTTCCATTGGGGCGTGCTTGGCTGCCCAAAATGCATGAATCTCGCGTATTTGCATAGAATAAAGTGTTTTTCATCTTATAATACGAGCTGAAACGCCTACAGCGAGTGTGAAACTCAAATGTACGTTTTCGGTATGAAGCGACTTTGCTTTCGATTGGGGCCTGTTTGGGTACTCGAAATGCATGAATCTTCCGTATTTGCATAGAATGAAGTGTTTTTCATCTCAAAATACGAACTGAAACGCCTGCAGCGAGTGTGAAACTCAATTGTACGTTTTCGGTATGATGCGACTTTGCTTTCGATTGGGGCTTGTTTGGGTACTCGAAATGCATGAATCTTCCGTATTTGCATAGAATGAAGTGTTTTTCATCTCAAAATACGAACTGAAACGACTACAGCGAGTGTGAAACTCAATTGTACGATATCGGTATAAAGCTACTTTGCGTTCGATTGGGGCTTGTTTGGCTGCTCAAAACGCATGAATCTTGCGTATTTGCATAGAATAAAGTGTTTTTCATCTTATAATACGAACTGAAACACCTACAGCGAGTGTGAAACTCAATTGTACGTTTTCGGTATGAATCGACTTTGCTTTCAATTGGGGCGTGTTTGTGTGCTCAAAATGCCTGAATCTTGCATTGTTGCATAGAATGACGTATTTTTCGTCTCATACGACGATCTGGAATTTATACAGCATGCGTAAAACACGAATAAAGGAATTCGGTAAGGGGCGACTATGCGTTCGTGTGGGACGTGTTTGGCTGCCCAAAATGCATGAATCTTTCCTATTTGCATAGAATGACGTTTTTTTACGTTATAAGATTATAATACGAGCTGAAACACCTACAGCGAGTGTGAAACTCAAATGTACGTTTTCGGTATGAAGCGACTTTGCGTTCGATTGGGGCGTGTTTGTCTACTCGACATGCATGAGTCTTGCGTATTTGAATAGAATGACGTGTTTTTCATCTTACACGAGCTGAAACGCTTACAGCGAGTCTGAAACTCAAATGTACGATTTCGGAATAAAGCGACTTTGCGTTCGATTGGGGCCTGTTTGGGTACTCGAAATGCATGAATCGTCCGCATTTGCATATAATGAAGTATTTTTCATTTAACAATACGAGCTGAAACGCCTACAGCGAGTGTGAAACTTAGATGTACGATTTCGGTATAAAGCGACTTGGCGTTCCATTGGGGCTTGTTAGGCTGCTCAAAACGCATGAATCTTGCGTATTTGTATAGAATGAAGACTCTTCATTTCATAATACCAGCTAGAACGCATACAGCGAGCGTAAAACTCGAGTAAACGAACTCGGTATAAGGCGACTTTTGGTTCCTTTGGGACGTGTTTGGGTGCTCAAAATGCCTGAATCTTGCATATTTGCATAGAATGAAGTATTTTTCATCTCAAAATACGAGCTGAAACGCCTACAGCGAGTGTGAAACTCAAATGTACGATTTCGGTATAAAGCGACTTTGCGTTCTATTGGGGCGTGTTTGGCTGCCCAAAATGGATGAATCTTGCGTATCTGCATAGAATAAAGTGTTTTTCATCTTATAATACGAGCTGAAACACCGACAGCGAGTATGAAACTCAATTGTACGTTTTCGGTATGAAGCGACTTTGCATTCGATTAGGGCGTGTTTGGCTACTCGAAATGCATGAGTCTTGAATATTTGTATAGAATGAAGTCTTTTTCATTTCACAATACGAGCTGAAACGCATACAGCGAGCGTAAAACTCGAGTAAACGAATTCGGTATAAGGCGACTTTCCGTTCCTTTGGGACGTGTTTGGGAGCTGAAAATGCCTGAATCTTGCATTTTTGCATAGAATGACGTATTTTTCGTCTCATACTACGAGCTGGCACTCATACAGCATGCGTAAAACACGAATAAACGAATTCGGTATGAGGCGACTATGCGTTCGTGTGGGACGTGTTTGGCTGCCCAAAATGCACGAATCTTGCATATTTGCATAGAATGAAGTTTTTTTCATCTTATAATACGAGCTGAAACACCTACAGCGAGTGTGAAACTCAAATGTACGATTTCGGTATAAAGCGACTTTGCGTTCCATTGGGGCGTGTTTGGGTACTCGAAATGCATGAATCTTCCGTATTTGCATAGAATGAAGTGTTTTTCATCCCAAAATACGAATTGAAACGCCTATAGCTAGTGCGAAACTCAAATGTACGATTTCGGTATGAAGCGACTTTACTTTCGGTTGGGGCGTGTTTGGATACTCGAAATGCATGAGTCTTGCGTATTTGAATAGAATGACGTGTTTTTCATCTTATACGAGCTGAAACGCTTACAGCGAGTGTGAAACTCAAATGTACGATTTCGGAATAGAGCGACTTTGCGTTCGATTGGGGCCTGTTTGGTTACTCGAAATGCATGAATCGTCCGCATTTGCATATAATGAAGTATTTTTCATTTAACAATACGAGCTGAAACGCCTACAGCGAGTGTGAAACTTAGATGTGCGATTTCGGTATATAGCGACTTTGCGTTCCATTGGGGCTTGTTTGGCTGCTCAAAAAGCATGAATCTTGCGTATTTGCATAGAATAAAGTGTTTTTCATCTTATAATACGAGCTGCAACACCTACAGCGAGTGTGAAACACAAATATACGAATTCGGTATAAGGCGACTTTACGTTCGATTGGGGCGTGTTTGACTGCCCAAAATGCATGAATCCTGCGTATTTGCATAGAATGATGTGATTTTCATCTTATAATACGAGCTGAAACGCCTACACCGAGTGTGAAACTCAAATGTACGATTTCGGTATAAAGCGACTTTGCGTTCGATTCGGGCGTGTTTGGCTGCCCAAAAAGCATGAATCTTGTGTATTTGCATACAGTGGAGTAGTTTTCATTTCATAATACGAGCTTGAACGTTTACATCGAGTGTGAAACTCAAATGTCCGATTTCGGTATAAAGCGATTTTGCTGTCGATCGGGCGTGTTTGGCTACTCGAAACGCATGAATCTTGCGTATTTGCATAGAATAAAGTGTTTCTCATCTTACATTACCAGCTGAAACACCTACAGCGAGAGTGAAACTCAAATGTACGATTTCGGTATAAAGCGAATTGCGTTCCATTGGGGCGTGTTTGGCTGCCCAAAATGCATGAATCGTGCGTATTTGCATAGAATAAAGTGTTTTTCATCTCAAAATACGAACTCAAGCGCCTACAGGGAGTGTGAAACTCAGATGTACGATTTCGGTATAAAGCGACTTTGCGTTCCATTGGGGCGTGTTTGGCTGCCCAAAATGCATGAATCTTGCGTATTTGCATAGAATAAAGTGTTTTTCATCTTATAATACGAGCTGAAACACCTACAGCGAGTGTGAAACTCAATTGTACGTTTTCGGTATGAGGCGACTTTGCTTTCGATTGGGGCCTGTTTGGGTACTCGAAATTCATGAATCTTCCGTATTTGCATACAATGAAATGTTTTTCATCTCAAAATACGAACGGAAACGCCTACAGCGAGTGTGAAACTCAAATGTACGATACCGGTATACCGGTATCGTACATTTGAGTTTCACACTCGCTGTAGGCGTTTCCGTTCGTATTTTGAGATGAAAAACATTTCATTGTATGCAAATACTTTGCAAGCTACTTTGCGTTCGATTGGAGCTTGTTTGGCTGCTCAAAACGCATGGATCTTGGGTATTTGCATAGAATGAAGTGTTTTTCATCCCAAAATACGAATTGAAACGCCTATAGCTAGTGCGAAACTCAAATGTACGATTTCGGTATGAAGCGACTTTACTTTCGGTTGGGGCGTGTTTGGATACTCGAAATGCATGAGTCTTGCGTATTTGAATAGAATGACGTGTTTTTCATCTTATACGAGCTGAAACGCTTACAGCGAGTGTGAAACTCAAATGTACGATTTCGGAATAAAGCGACTTTGCGTTCCATTGGGGCTTGTTTGGCTGCTCAAAAAGCATGAATCTTGCGTATTTGCATAGAATAAAGTGTTTTTCATCTTATAATACGAGCTGCAACACCTACAGCGAGAGTGAAACTCAATTGTACGTCTTCGGTACGAAGCGATTTTGCTTTCGATTGGGGCGTGTTTAGCTGCTCAAAACGCATGAATCTTGCGTATTTGTATAAAATGAAGATTTTTTCGTCTCATAATACGAGCTGGAACTCATACAGCATGCGTAAAACTCGAAAAAAGGAATTCGGTATAAGGCGACTAAGCGTTCGTGTGGGACGTGTTTGGCTGCCCAAAATGCACGAATCTTGCATATTTGCATAGAATGAAGTTTTTTTCATCTTATAATACGAGCTGAAACACCTACAGCGAGTGTGAAACTCAAATGTACGATTTCGGTATAAAGCGACTTTGTGTTCCATTGGGGCGTGTTTGGCTGCCCAAAATGCATGAATCTTGCGTATTTGTATAGAATGAAGTATTTTTCGTCTCATAATACGAACTGGAACCCATACAGCATGCGTAAAACTCGAATAAAGGAATTCGGTATAAGGCGACTATGCGTTCGTGTGGGACGTGTTTGGCTGCCCAAAATGCACGAATCTTGCATATTTGCATAGAATGGAGTTTTTTTCATCATATAATGCGAGCTGAAACGCGTACAGCAAGTGTGAAACTCAAATGTACGATTTCGGTATAACGCGACTTTGCGTTCCATTGGGGCGTGTTTGGCTGACAAAATGCATGAATCTTGCGTATTTGCATAGAATAAAGTGTTTTTCATCTTATAATACGAGCTGAAACGCCTACAGCGAGAGTGAAACTGAAATGTACGTTTTCGGTATGAAAGGACTTTGCTTTCGATTGGGGCCTGTTTGGGTACTCGAAATGCATGAATCTTCCGTATTTTCATAGAATGAAGTGTTTTTCATCTCAAAATACGAATTGAAACGCCTATAGCGAGTGTGAAACTCAAATGTACGATATCGGTATAAAGCTACTTTGCGTTCGATTGGGGCTTGTTTGGCTGCTCAAAACGCCTGAATCTTGCGTATTTGTATAGTATGAAGTCTCTTTCATTTCATAATACGAGCTGGAACGCATACAGCGAGCGTAAAACTCGAGTAAACGAATTCGGTATAAGGCGACTTTTTGTTCCTTTGGGACGTGTTTGGGTGCTCAAAATGCCTGAATCTTGCATGATTGCATAGAATGAAGTATTTTTCATCTCAAAATACGAGCTGAAACGCATACAGCGAGTGTGAAACTCCGATGTACGATTTCGGTATAAAGCGACTTTGCGTTCCATTGGGGCGTGTTTGGGTGCCCAAAATGCATGAATCTTGCGTATTTGCAGAGAATAATGTGTTTTTCAATTTATAATACGAGCTGAAACGCGTACAGCGAGTGTGAAACTCAATTGTACGTCTTCGGTACGAAGCGATTTTGCTTTCGATTGGGGCGTGTTTAGCTGCTCAAAACGCATGAATCTTGCATATTTGTATAGAATGAAGTATTTTTCGTCTCATAATACGAGCTGGAACTCATACAGCATGCGTAAAACTCGAATAAAGGAATTCGGTATAAGGCGACTAAGCGTTCGTGTATGACGTGTTTGGCTGCCCAAAATGCATAAATCTTGCATATTTGCATAGAATGAATTTTTTTTCATCTCACAAAACGATCTGAAACGTCTACAGCGAGTGTGAAACTCAAATGTACGTTTTCGGTATGAAAGGACTTTGCTTTCGATTGGGGCCTGTTTGGGTACTCGAAATGCATGAATCTTCCGTATTTTCATAGAATGAAGTGTTTTTCATCTCAAAATACGAATTGAAACGCCTATAGCGAGTGTGAAACTCAAATGTACGATATCGGTATAAAGCTACTTTGCGTTCGATTGGGGCTTGTTTGGCTGCTCAAAACGCCTGAATCTTGCGTATTTGTATAGTATGAAGTCTCTTTCATTTCATAATACGAGCTGGAACGCATACAGCGAGCGTAAAACTCGAGTAAACGAATTCGGTATAAGGCGACTTTTTGTTCCTTTGGGACGTGTTTGGGTGCTCAAAATGCCTGAATCTTGCATGATTGCATAGAATGAAGTATTTTTCATCTCAAAATACGAGCTGAAACGCATACAGCGAGTGTGAAACTCAGATGTACGATTTCGGTATAAAGCGACTTTGCGTTCCATTGGGGCGTGTTTGGGTGCCCAAAATGCATGAATCTTGCGTATTTGCAGAGAATAATGTGTTTTTCAATTTATAATACGAGCTGAAACGCGTACAGCGAGTGTGAAACTCAATTGTACGTCTTCGGTACGAAGCGATTTTGCTTTCGATTGGGGCGTGTTTAGCTGCTCAAAACGCATGAATCTCGCATATTTGTATAGAATGAAGTATTTTTCGTCTCATAATACGAGCTGGAACTCATACAGCATGCGTAAAACTCGAATAAAGGAATTCGGTATAAGGCGACTAAGCGTTCGTGTATGACGTGTTTGGCTGCCCAAAATGCATAAATCTTGCATATTTGCATAGAATGAATTTTTTTTCATCTCACAAAACGATCTGAAACGTCTACAGCGAGTGTGAAACTCAAATGTACGTTTTCGGTATGAAGCGACTTTGCTTTCGATTGGGGCGTGTTTGGCTACTCGAAATGCATGAGTGTTGCGTATTTGCATAGAATGAAGTGTTTTTCATCTCAAAATACGAACTGAAACGCCTGCAGCGAGTGTGAAACTCAATTGTACGTTTTCGGTATGAAGCGACTTTGCTTTCGATTGGGGCGTGTTTGGCTACTCGAAATGCATGAGTGTTGCGTATTTGAATAGAATGAAGTGTTTTTCATCTTATACGACCTGAAACGCGAGTGGGAAACGCAAATGTACGATTTCGGTATAAAGCGACTTTGCGTCCGATTGGGGCCTGTTTGGGTACTTGAAATGCATGAATCGTCCGCATTTGCATATAATGAAGTATTTTTCATCCAACAATACGAGCTGAAATGCCTACAGCGAGTGTGAAACTCAGATGTACGATTTCGGTATAAAGCGACTTTGCGTTCCATTGGGGCGTGCTTGGCTGCCCAAAATGCATGAATCTTGCGTATTTGCATAGAATAAAGTGTTTTTCATCTTATAATACGAGCTGAAACGCCTACAGCGAGTGTGAAACTCAGATGTACGATTTCGGTATAAAGCGACTTTTCGTTCCATTCGGGCGTGCTTGGCTGCCCAAAATGCATGAATCTCGCGTATTTGCATAGAATAAAGTGTTTTTCATCTTATAATCCGAGCTGAAACGCCTACAGCGAGTGTGAAACTCAAATGTACGTTTTCGGTATGAAGCGACTTTGCTTTCGATTGGGGCCTGTTTGGGTACTCGAAATGCATGAATCTTCCGTATTTGCATAGAATGAAGTGTTTTTCATCTCAAAATACGAACTGAAACGCCTGCAGCGAATGTGAAACTCAATTGTACGTTTTCGGTATGAAGCGACTTTGCTTTCGATTGGGGCGTGTTTGGCTACTCGAAATGCATGAGTGTTGCGTATTTGAATAGAATGAAGTGTTTTTCATCTTATACGAGCTGAAACGCGAGTGGGAAACGCAAATGTACGATTTCGGTATAAAGCGACTTTGCGTCCGATTGGGGCCTGTTTGGGTACTTGAAATGCATGAATCGTCCGCATTTGCATATAATGAAGTATTTTTCATCCAACAATACGAGCTGAAATGCCTACAGCGAGTGTGAAACTCAGATGTACGATTTCGGTATAAAGCGACTTTGCGTTCCATTGGGGCGTGCTTGGCTGCCCAAAATGCATGAATCTTGCGTATTTGCATAGAATAAAGTGTTTTTCATCTTATAATACGAGCTGAAACGCCTACAGCGAGTGTGAAACTCAGATGTACGATTTCGGTATAAAGCGACTTTTCGTTCCATTCGGGCGTGCTTGGCTGCCCAAAATGCATGAATCTCGCGTATTTGCATAGAATAAAGTGTTTTTCATCTTATAATCCGAGCTGAAACGCCTACAACGAGTGTGAAACTCAAATGTACGTTTTCGGTATGAAGCGACTTTGCTTTCGATTGGGGCCTGTTTGGGTACTCGAAATGCATGAATCTTCCGTATTTGCATAGAATGAAGTGTTTTTCATCTCAAAATACGAACTGAAACGCCTGCAGCGAGTGTGAAACTCAATTGTACGTTTTCGGTATGAAGCGACTTTGCTTTCGATTGGGGCGTGTTTGGCTACTCGAAATGCATGAGTGTTGCGTATTTGAATAGAATGAAGTGTTTTTCATCTTATACGAGCTGAAACGCGAGTGGGAAACGCAAATGTACGATTTCGGTATAAAGCGACTTTGCGTCCGATTGGGGCCTGTTTGGGTACTTGAAATGCATTAATCGTCCGCATTTGCATATAATGAAGTATTTTTCATCCAACAATACGAGCTGAAATCCCTACAGCGAGTGTGAAACTCAGATGTACGATTTCGGTATAAAGCGACTTTTCGTTCCATTGGGGCGTGCTTGGCTGCCCAAAATGCATGAATCTCGCGTATTTGCATAGAATAAAGTGTTTTTCATCTTATAATACGAGCTGAAACGCCTAGAGCGAGTGTGAAACTCAAATGTACGTTTTCGGTATGAAGCGACTTTGCTTTCGATTGGGGCCTGTTTGGGTACTCGAAATGCATGAATCTTCCGTATTTGCATAGAATGAAGTGTTTTTCATCTCAAAATACGAACTGAAACGCCTGCAGCGAGTGTGAAACTCAATTGTACGTTTTCGGTATGATGCGACTTTGCTTTCGATTGGGGCTTGTTTGGGTACTCGAAATGCATGAATCTTCCGTATTTGCATAGAATGAAGTGTTTTTCATCTCAAAATACGAACTGAAACGACTACAGCGAGTGTGAAACTCAATTGTACGAGATCGGTATAAAGCTACTTTGCGTTCGATTGGGGCTTGTTTGGCTGCTCAAAACGCATGAATCTTGCGTATTTGCATAGAATAAAGTGTTTTTCATCTTATAATACGAACTGAAACACCTACAGCGAGTGTGAAACTCAATTGTACGTTTTCGGTATGAATCGACTTTGCTTTCAATTGGGGCGTGTTTGTGTGCTCAAAATGCCTGAATCTTGCATTGTTGCATAGAATGACGTATTTTTCGTCTCATACGACGATCTGGAATTTATACAGCATGCGTAAAACACGAATAAAGGAATTCGGTAAGGGGCGACTATGTGTTCGTGTGGGACGTGTTTGGCTGCCCAAAATGCATGAATCTTTCCTATTTGCATAGAATGACGTTTTTTTACGTTATAAGATTATAATACGAGCTGAAACACCTACAGCGAGTGTGAAACTCAAATGTACGTTTTCGGTATGAAGCGACTTTGCGTTCGATTGGGGCGTGTTTGTCTACTCGACATGCATGAGTCTTGCGTATTTGAATAGAATGACGTGTTTTTCATCTTATACGAGCTGAAACGCTTACAGCGAGTCTGAAACTCAAATGTACGATTTCGGAATAAAGCGACTTTGCGTTCGATTGGGGCCTGTTTGGGTACTCGAAATGCATGAATCGTCCGCATTTGCATATAATGAAGTATTTTTCATTTAACAATACGAGCTGAAACGCCTACAGCGAGTGTGAAACTTAGATGTACGATTTCGGTATAAAGCGACTTGGCGTTCCATTGGGGCTTGTTAGGCTGCTCAAAACGCATGAATCTTGCGTATTTGTATAGAATGAAGACTCTTCATTTCATAATACCAGCTAGAACGCATACAGCGAGCGTAAAACTCGAGTAAACGAACTCGGTATAAGGCGACTTTTGGTTCCTTTGGGACGTGTTTGGGTGCTCAAAATGCCTGAATCTTGCATATTTGCATAAAATGAAGTATTTTTCATCTCAAAATACGAGCTGAAACGCCTACAGCGAGTGTGAAACTCAAATGTACGATTTCGGTATAAAGCGACTTTGCGTTCTATTGGGGCGTGTTTGGCTGCCCAAAATGGATGAATCTTGCGTATCTGCATAGAATAAAGTGTTTTTCATCTTATAATACGAGCTGAAACACCGACAGCGAGTATGAAACTCAATTGTACGTTTTCGGTATGAAGCGACTTTGCATTCGATTAGGGCGTGTTTGGCTACTCGAAATGCATGAGTCTTGAATATTTGTATAGAATGAAGTCTTTTTCATTTCACAATACGAGCTGAAACGCATACAGCGAGCGTAAAACTCGAGTAAACGAATTCGGTATAAGGCGACTTTCCGTTCCTTTGGGACGTGTTTGGGAGCTGAAAATGCCTGAATCTTGCATTTTTGCATAGAATGACGTATTTTTCGTCTCATACTACGAGCTGGCACTCATACAGCATGCGTAAAACACGAATAAACGAATTCGGTATGAGGCGACTATGCGTTCGTGTGGGACGTGTTTGGCTGCCCAAAATGCACGAATCTTGCATATTTGCATAGAATGAAGTTTTTTTCATCTTATAATACGAGCTGAAACACCTACAGCGAGTGTGAAACTCAAATGTACGATTTCGGTATAAAGCGACTTTGCGTTCCATTGGGGCGTGTTTGGGTACTCGAAATGCATGAATCTTCCGTATTTGCATAGAATGAAGTGTTTTTCATCCCAAAATACGAATTGAAACGCCTATAGCTAGTGCGAAACTCAAATGTACGATTTCGGTATGAAGCGACTTTACTTTCGGTTGGGGCGTGTTTGGATACTCGAAATGCATGAGTCTTGCGTATTTGAATAGAATGACGTGTTTTTCATCTTATACGAGCTGAAACGCTTACAGCGAGTGTGAAACTCAAATGTACGATTTCGGAATAAAGCGACTTTGCGTTCGATTGGGGCCTGTTTGGTTACTCGAAATGCATGAATCGTCCGCATTTGCATATAATGAAGTATTTTTCATTTAACAATACGAGCTGAAACGCCTACAGCGAGTGTGAAACTTAGATGTGCGATTTCGGTATATAGCGACTTTGCGTTCCATTGGGGCTTGTTTGGCTGCTCAAAAAGCATGAATCTTGCGTATTTGCATAGAATAAAGTGTTTTTCATCTTATAATACGAGCTGCAACACCTACAGCGAGTGTGAAACACAAATATACGAATTCGGTATAAGGCGACTTTACGTTCGATTGGGGCGTGTTTGACTGCCCAAAATGCATGAATCTTGCGTATTTGCATAGAATGATGTGATTTTCATCTTATAATACGAGCTGAAACGCCTACACCGAGTGTGAAACTCAAATGTACGATTTCGGTATAAAGCGACTTTGCGTTCGATTCGGGCGTGTTTGGCTGCCCAAAAAGCATGAATCTTGCGTATTTGCATACAGTGGAGTAGTTTTCATTTCATAATACGAGCTTGAACGTTTACATCGAGTGTGAAACTCAAATGTCCGATTTCGGTATGAAGCGATTTTGCTGTCGATCGGGCGTGTTTGGCTACTCGAAACGCATGAATCTTGCGTATTTGCATAGAATAAAGTGTTTCTCATCTTACATTACCAGCTGAAACACCTACAGCGAGAGTGAAACTCAAATGTACGATTTCGGTATAAAGCGAATTGCGTTCCATTGGGGCGTGTTTGGCTGCCCAAAATGCATGAATCGTGCGTATTTGCATAGAATAAAGTGTTTTTCATCTCAAAATACGAACTCAAGCGCCTACAGGGAGTGTGAAACTCAGATGTACGATTTCGGTATAAAGCGACTTTGCGTTCCATTGGGGCGTGTTTGGCTGCCCAAAATGCATGAATCTTGCGTATTTGCATAGAATAAAGTGTTTTTCATCTTATAATACGAGCTGAAACACCTACAGCGAGTGTGAAACTCAATTGTACGTTTTCGGTATGAGGCGACTTTGCTTTCGATTGGGGCCTGTTTGGGTACTCGAAATTCATGAATCTTCCGTATTTGCATACAATGAAATGTTTTTCATCTCAAAATACGAACGGAAACGCCTACAGCGAGTGTGAAACTCAAATGTACGATACCGGTATAAAGCTACTTTGCGTTCGATTGGAGCTTGTTTGGCTGCTCAAAACGCATGGATCTTGCGTATTTGCATAGAATGAAGTGTTTTTCATCCCAAAATACGAATTGAAACGCCTATAGCTAGTGCGAAACTCAAATGTACGATTTCGGTATGAAGCGACTTTACTTTCGGTTGGGGCGTGTTTGGATACTCGAAATGCATGAGTCTTGCGTATTTGAATAGAATGACGTGTTTTTCATCTTATACGAGCTGAAACGCTTACAGCGAGTGTGAAACTCAAATGTACGATTTCGGAATAAAGCGACTTTGCGTTCCATTGGGGCTTGTTTGGCTGCTCAAAAAGCATGAATCTTGCGTATTTGCATAGAATAAAGTGTTTTTCATCTTATAATACGAGCTGCAACACCTACAGCGAGAGTGAAACTCAATTGTACGTCTTCGGTACGAAGCGATTTTGCTTTCGATTGGGGCGTGTTTAGCTGCTCAAAACGCATGAATCTTGCGTATTTGTATAAAATGAAGATTTTTTCGTCTCATAATACGAGCTGGAACTCATACAGCATGCGTAAAACTCGAAAAAAGGAATTCGGTATAAGGCGACTAAGCGTTCGTGTGGGACGTGTTTGGCTGCCCAAAATGCACGAATCTTGCATATTTGCATAGAATGAAGTTTTTTTCATCTTATAATACGAGCTGAAACACCTACAGCGAGTGTGAAACTCAAATGTACGATTTCGGTATAAAGCGACTTTGTGTTCCATTGGGGCGTGTTTGGCTGCCCAAAATGCATGAATCTTGCGTATTTGTATAGAATGAAGTATTTTTCGTCTCATAATACGAACTGGAACCCATACAGCATGCGTAAAACTCGAATAAAGGAATTCGGTATAAGGCGACTATGCGTTCGTGTGGGACGTGTTTGGCTGCCCAAAATGCACGAATCTTGCATATTTGCATAGAATGGAGTTTTTTTCATCATATAATGCGAGCTGAAACGCGTACAGCAAGTGTGAAACTCAAATGTACGATTTCGGTATAAAGCGACTTTGCGTTCGACTCGGGCGTGTTTGTCTGCCCAAAAAGCATGAATCTTGCATATTTGCATAGAATGAATTTTTTTTCATTTCACAAAACGATCTGAAACGTCTACAGCGAGTGTGAAACTCAAATGTACGTTTTCGGTATGAAGCGACTTTGCTTTCGATTGGGGCGTGTTTGGCTACTCGAAATGCATGAGTGTTGCGTATTTGCATAGAATGAAGTGTTTTTCATCTCAAAATACGAACTGAAACGCCTGCAGCGAGTGTGAAACTCAATTGTACGTTTTCAGTATGAAGCGACTTTGCTTTCGATTGGGGCGTGTTTGGCTACTCGAAATGCATGAGTGTTGCGTATTTGAATAGAATAAAGTGTTTCTCATCTTACATTACCAGCTGAAACACCTACAGCGAGAGTGAAACTCAAATGTACGATTTCGGTATAAAGCGAATTGCGTTCCATTGGGGCGTGTTTGGCTGCCCAAAATGCATGAATCGTGCGTATTTGCATAGAATAAAGTGTTTTTCATCTCAAAATACGAACTCAAGCGCCTACAGGGAGTGTGAAACTCAGATGTACGATTTCGGTATAAAGCGACTTTGCGTTCCATTGGGGCGTGTTTGGCTGCCCAAAATGCATGAATCTTGCGTATTTGCATAGAATAAAGTGTTTTTCATCTTATAATACGAGCTGAAACACCTACAGCGAGTGTGAAACTCAATTGTACGTTTTCGGTATGAGGCGACTTTGCTTTCGATTGGGGCCTGTTTGGGTACTCGAAATTCATGAATCTTCCGTATTTGCATACAATGAAATGTTTTTCATCTCAAAATACGAACGGAAACGCCTACAGCGAGTGTGAAACTCAAATGTACGATACCGGTATAAAGCTACTTTGCGTTCGATTGGAGCTTGTTTGGCTGCTCAAAACGCATGGATCTTGCGTATTTGCATAGAATGAAGTGTTTTTCATCCCAAAATACGAATTGAAACGCCTATAGCTAGTGCGAAACTCAAATGTACGATTTCGGTATGAAGCGACTTTACTTTCGGTTGGGGCGTGTTTGGATACTCGAAATGCATGAGTCTTGCGTATTTGAATAGAATGACGTGTTTTTCATCTTATACGAGCTGGAACGCTTACAGCGAGTGTGAAACTCAAATGTACGATTTCGGAATAAAGCGACTTTGCGTTCCATTGGGGCTTGTTTGGCTGCTCAAAAAGCATGAATCTTGCGTATTTGCATAGAATAAAGTGTTTTTCATCTTATAATACGAGCTGCAACACCTACAGCGAGAGTGAAACTCAATTGTACGTCTTCGGTACGAAGCGATTTTGCTTTCGATTGGGGCGTGATTAGCTGCTCAAAACGCATGAATCTTGCGTATTTGTATAAAATGAAGATTTTTTCGTCTCATAATACGAGCTGGAACTCATACAGCATGCGTAAAACTCGAAAAAAGGAATTCGGTATAAGGCGACTAAGCGTTCGTGTGGGACGTGTTTGGCTGCCCAAAATGCACGAATCTTGCATATTTGCATAGAATGAAGTTTTTTTCATCTTATAATACGAGCTGAAACACCTACAGCGAGTGTGAAACTCAAATGTACGATTTCGGTATAAAGCGACTTTGTGTTCCACTGGGGCGTGTTTGGCTGCCCAAAATGCATGAATCTTGCGTATTTGTATAGAATGAAGTATTTTTCGTCTCATAATACGAACTGGAACCCATACAGCATGCGTAAAACTCGAATAAAGGAATTCGGTATAAGGCGACTATGCGTTCGTGTGGGACGTGTTTGGCTGCCCAAAATGCACGAATCTTGCATATTTGCATAGAATGGAGTTTTTTTCATCATATAATGCGAGCTGAAACGCGTACAGCAAGTGTGAAACTCAAATGTACGATTTCGGTATAAAGCGACTTTGCGTTCGACTCGGGCGTGTTTGTCTGCCCAAAAAGCATGAATCTTGCATATTTGCATAGAATGAATTTTTTTTCATTTCACAAAACGATCTGAAACGTCTACAGCGAGTGTGAAACTCAAATGTACGTTTTCGGTATGAAGCGACTTTGCTTTCGATTGGGGCGTGTTTGGCTACTCGAAATGCATGAGTGTTGCGTATTTGCATAGAATGAAGTGTTTTTCATCTCAAAATACGAACTGAAACGCCTGCAGCGAGTGTGAAACTCAATTGTACGTTTTCAGTATGAAGCGACTTTGCTTTCGATTGGGGCGTGTTTGGCTACTCGAAATGCATGAGTGTTGCGTATTTGAATAGAATGAAGTGTTTTTCATCTTATACGAGCTGAAACGCGAGTGGGAAACGCAAATGTACGATTTCGGTATAAAGCGACTTTGCGTCCGATTGGGGCCTGTTTGGGTACTTGAAATGCATGAATCGTCCGCATTTGCATATAATGAAGTATTTTTCATCCAACAATACGAGCTGAAATGCCTACAGCGAGTGTGAAACTCAGATGTACGATTTCGGTATAAAGCTACTTTGCGTTCCATTGGGGCGTGCTTGGCTGCCCAAAATGCATGAATCTTGCGTATTTGCATAGAATAAAGTGTTTTTCATCTTATAATACGAGCTGAAACGCCTACAGCGAGTGTGAAACTCAGATGTACGATTTCGGAATAAAGCGACTTTGCGTTCGATTGGGGCCTGTTTGGGTACTCGAAATGCATGAATCGTCCGCATTTGCATATAATGAAGTATTTTTCATTTAACAATACGAGCTGAAACGCCTACAGCGAGTGTGAAACTTAGATGTACGATTTCGGTATAAAGCGACTTGGCGTTCCATTGGGGCTTGTTAGGCTGCTCAAAACGCATGAATCTTGCGTATTTGTATAGAATGAAGACTCTTCATTTCATAATACCAGCTAGAACGCATACAGCGAGCGTAAAACTCGAGTAAACGAACTCGGTATAAGGCGACTTTTGGTTCCTTTGGGACGTGTTTGGGTGCTCAAAATGCCTGAATCTTGCATATTTGCATAGAATGAAGTATTTTTCATCTCAAAATACGAGCTGAAACGCCTACAGCGAGTGTGAAACTCAAATGTACGATTTCGGTATAAAGCGACTTTGCGTTCTATTGGGGCGTGTTTGGCTGCCCAAAATGGATGAATCTTGCGTATCTGCATAGAATAAAGTGTTTTTCATCTTATAATACGAGCTGAAACACCGACAGCGAGTATGAAACTCAATTGTACGTTTTCGGTATGAAGCGACTTTGCATTCGATTAGGGCGTGTTTGGCTACTCGAAATGCATGAGTCTTGAATATTTGTATAGAATGAAGTCTTTTTCATTTCACAATACGACCTGAAACGCATACAGCGAGCGTAAAACTCGAGTAAACGAATTCGGTATAAGGCGACTTTCCGTTCCTTTGGGACGTGTTTGGGAGCTGAAAATGCCTGAATCTTGCATTTTTGCATAGAATGACGTATTTTTCGTCTCATACTACGAGCTGGCACTCATACAGCATGCGTAAAACACGAATAAACGAATTCGGTATGAGGCGACTATGCGTTCGTGTGGGACGTGTTTGGCTGCCCAAAATGCACGAATCTTGCATATTTGCATAGAATGAAGTTTTTTTTATCTTATAATACGAGCTGAAACACCTACAGCGAGTGTGAAACTCAAATGTACGATTTCGGTATAAAGCGACTTTGCGTTCCATTGGGGCGTGTTTGGGTACTCGAAATGCATGAATCTTCCGTATTTGCATAGAATGAAGTGTTTTTCATCCCAAAATACGAATTGAAACGCCTATAGCTAGTGCGAAACTCAAATGTACGATTTCGGTATGAAGCGACTTTACTTTCGGTTGGGGCGTGTTTGGATACTCGAAATGCATGAGTCTTGCGTATTTGAATAGAATGACGTGTTTTTCATCTTATACGAGCTGAAACGCTTACAGCGAGTGTGAAACTCAAATGTACGATTTCGGAATAAAGCGACTTTGCGTTCGATTGGGGCCTGTTTGGTTACTCGAAATGCATGAATCGTCCGCATTTGCATATAATGAAGTATTTTTCATTTAACAATACGAGCTGAAACGCCTACAGCGAGTGTGAAACTTAGATGTGCGATTTCGGTATATAGCGACTTTGCGTTCCATTGGGGCTTGTTTGGCTGCTCAAAAAGCATGAATCTTGCGTATTTGCATAGAATAAAGTGTTTTTCATCTTATAATACGAGCTGCAACACCTACAGCGAGTGTGAAACACAAATATACGAATTCGGTATAAGGCGACTTTACGTTCGATTGGGGCGTGTTTGACTGCCCAAAATGCATGAATCTTGCGTATTTGCATAGAATGATGTGATTTTCATCTTATAATACGAGCTGAAACGCCTACACCGAGTGTGAAACTCAAATGTACGATTTCGGTATAAAGCGACTTTGCGTTCGATTCGGGCGTGTTTGGCTGCCCAAAAAGCATGAATCTTGCGTATTTGCATACAGTGGAGTAGTTTTCATTTCATAATACGAGCTTGAACGTTTACATCGAGTGTGAAACTCAAATGTCCGATTTCGGTATAAAGCGATTTTGCTGTCGATCGGGCGTGTTTGGCTACTCGAAACGCATGAATCTTGCGTATTTGCATAGAATAAAGTGTTTCTCATCTTACATTACCAGCTGAAACACCTACAGCGAGAGTGAAACTCAAATGTACGATTTCGGTATAAAGCGAATTGCGTTCCATTGGGGCGTGTTTGGCTGCCCAAAATGCATGAATCGTGCGTATTTGCATAGAATAAAGTGTTTTTCATCTCAAAATACGAACTCAAGCGCCTACAGGGAGTGTGAAACTCAGATGTACGATTTCGGTATAAAGCGACTTTGCGTTCCATTGGGGCGTGTTTGGCTGCCCAAAATGCATGAATCTTGCGTATTTGCATAGAATAAAGTGTTTTTCATCTTATAATACGAGCTGAAACACCTACAGCGAGTGTGAAACTCAATTGTACGTTTTCGGTATGAGGCGACTTTGCTTTCGATTGGGGCCTGTTTGGGTACTCGAAATTCATGAATCTTCCGTATTTGCATACAATGAAATGTTTTTCATCTCAAAATACGAACGGAAACGCCTACAGCGAGTGTGAAACTCAAATGTACGATACCGGTATAAAGCTACTTTGCGTTCGATTGGAGCTTGTTTGGCTGCTCAAAACGCATGGATCTTGCGTATTTGCATAGAATGAAGTGTTTTTCATCCCAAAATACGAATTGAAACGCCTATAGCTAGTGCGAAACTCAAATGTACGATTTCGGTATGAAGCGACTTTACTTTCGGTTGGGGCGTGTTTGGATACTCGAAATGCATGAGTCTTGCGTATTTGAATAGAATGACGTGTTTTTCATCTTATACGAGCTGAAACGCTTACAGCGAGTGTGAAACTCAAATGTACGATTTCGGAATAAAGCGACTTTGCGTTCCATTGGGGCTTGTTTGGCTGCTCAAAAAGCATGAATCTTGCGTATTTGCATAGAATAAAGTGTTTTTCATCTTATAATACGAGCTGCAACACCTACAGCGAGAGTGAAACTCAATTGTACGTCTTCGGTACGAAGCGATTTTGCTTTCGATTGGGGCGTGTTTAGCTGCTCAAAACGCATGAATCTTGCGTATTTGTATAAAATGAAGATTTTTTCGTCTCATAATACGAGCTGGAACTCATACAGCATGCGTAAAACTCGAAAAAAGGAATTCGGTATAAGGCGACTAAGCGTTCGTGTGGGACGTGTTTGGCTGCCCAAAATGCACGAATCTTGCATATTTGCATAGAATGAAGTTTTTTTCATCTTATAATACGAGCTGAAACACCTACAGCGAGTGTGAAACTCAAATGTACGATTTCGGTATAAAGCGACTTTGTGTTCCATTGGGGCGTGTTTGGCTGCCCAAAATGCATGAATCTTGCGTATTTGTATAGAATGAAGTATTTTTCGTCTCATAATACGAACTGGAACCCATACAGCATGCGTAAAACTCGAATAAAGGAATTCGGTATAAGGCGACTATGCGTTCGTGTGGGACGTGTTTGGCTGCCCAAAATGCACGAATCTTGCATATTTGCATAGAATGGAGTTTTTTTCATCATATAATGCGAGCTGAAACGCGTACAGCAAGTGTGAAACTCAAATGTACGATTTCGGTATAAAGCGACTTTGCGTTCGACTCGGGCGTGTTTGTCTGCCCAAAAAGCATGAATCTTGCATATTTGCATAGAATGAATTTTTTTTCATTTCACAAAACGATCTGAAACGTCTACAGCGAGTGTGAAACTCAAATGTACGTTTTCGGTATGAAGCGACTTTGCTTTCGATTGGGGCGTGTTTGGCTACTCGAAATGCATGAGTGTTGCGTATTTGCATAGAATGAAGTGTTTTTCATCTCAAAATACGAACTGAAACGCCTGCAGCGAGTGTGAAACTCAATTGTACGTTTTCAGTATGAAGCGACTTTGCTTTCGATTGGGGCGTGTTTGGCTACTCGAAATGCATGAGTGTTGCGTATTTGAATAGAATGAAGTGTTTTTCATCTTATACGAGCTGAAACGCGAGTGGGAAACGCAAATGTACGATTTCGGTATAAAGCGACTTTGCGTCCGATTGGGGCCTGTTTGGGTACTTGAAATGCATGAATCGTCCGCATTTGCATATAATGAAGTATTTTTCATCCAACAATACGAGCTGAAATGCCTACAGCGAGTGTGAAACTCAGATGTACGATTTCGGTATAAAGCGACTTTGCGTTCCATTGGGGCGTGCTTGGCTGCCCAAAATGCATGAATCTTGCGTATTTGCATAGAATAAAGTGTTTTTCATCTTATAATACGAGCTGAAACGCCTACAGCGAGTGTGAAACTCAGATGTACGATTTCGGTATAAAGCGACTTTTCGTTCCATTCGGGCGTGCTTGGCTGCCCAAAATGCATGAATCTCGCGTATTTGCATAGAATAAAGTGTTTTTCATCTTATAATCCGAGCCGAAACGCCTACAGCGAGTGTGAAACTCAAATGTACGTTTTCGGTATGAAGCGACTTTGCTTTCGATTGGGGCCTGTTTGGGTACTCGAAATGCATGAATCTTCCGTATTTGCATAGAATGAAGTGTTTTTCATCTCAAAATACGAACTGAAACGCCTGCAGCGAGTGTGAAACTCAATTGTACGTTTTCGGTATGAAGCGACTTTGCTTTCGATTGGGGCGTGTTTGGCTACTCGAAATGCATGAGTGTTGCGTATTTGAATAGAATGAAGTGTTTTTCATCTTATACGAGCTGAAACGCGAGTGGGAAACGCAAATGTACGATTTCGGTATAAAGCGACTTTGCGTCCGATTGGGGCCTGTTTGGGTACTTGAAATGCATTAATCGTCCGCATTTGCATATAATGAAGTATTTTTCATCCAACAATACGAGCTGAAATCCCTACAGCGAGTGTGAAACTCAGATGTACGATTTCGGTATAAAGCGACTTTTCGTTCCATTGGGGCGTGCTTGGCTGCCCAAAATGCATGAATCTCGCGTATTTGCATAGAATAAAGTGTTTTTCATCTTATAATACGAGCTGAAACGCCTACAGCGAGTGTGAAACTCAAATGTACGTTTTCGGTATGAAGCGACTTTGCTTTCGATTGGGGCCTGTTTGGGTACTCGAAATGCATGAATCTTCCGTATTTGCATAGAATGAAGTGTTTTTCATCTCAAAATACGAACTGAAACGCCTGCAGCGAGTGTGAAACTCAATTGTACGTTTTCGGTATGATGCGACTTTGCTTTCGATTGGGGCTTGTTTGGGTACTCGAAATGCATGAATCTTCCGTATTTGCATAGAATGAAGTGTTTTTCATCTCAAAATACGAACTGAAACGACTACAGCGAGTGTGAAACTCAATTGTACGATATCGGTATAAAGCTACTTTGCGTTCGATTGGGGCTTGTTTGGCTGCTCAAAACGCATGAATCTTGCGTATTTGCATAGAATAAAGTGTTTTTCATCTTATAATACGAACTGAAACACCTACAGCGAGTGTGAAACTCAATTGTACGTTTTCGGTATGAATCGACTTTGCTTTCAATTGGGGCGTGTTTGTGTGCTCAAAATGCCTGAATCTTGCATTGTTGCATAGAATGACGTATTTTTCGTCTCATACGACGATCTGGAATTTATACAGCATGCGTAAAACACGAATAAAGGAATTCGGTAAGGGGCGACTATGCGTTCGTGTGGGACGTGTTTGGCTGCCCAAAATGCATGAATCTTTCCTATTTGCATAGAATGACGTTTTTTTACGTTATAAGATTATAATACGAGCTGAAACACCTACAGCGAGTGTGAAACTCAAATGTACGTTTTCGGTATGAAGCGACTTTGCGTTCGATTGGGGCGTGTTTGTCTACTCGACATGCATGAGTCTTGCGTATTTGAATAGAATGACGTGTTTTTCATCTTATACGAGCTGAAACGCTTACAGCGAGTCTGAAACTCAAATGTACGATTTCGGAATAAAGCGACTTTGCGTTCGATTGGGGCCTGTTTGGGTACTCGAAATGCATGAATCGTCCGCATTTGCATATAATGAAGTATTTTTCATTTAACAATACGAGCTGAAACGCCTACAGCGAGTGTGAAACTTAGATGTACGATTTCGGTATAAAGCGACTTGGCGTTCCATTGGGGCTTGTTAGGCTGCTCAAAACGCATAAATCTTGCGTATTTGCATAGAATAAAGTGTTTCTCATCTTACATTACCAGCTGAAACACCTACAGCGAGAGTGAAACTCAAATGTACGATTTCGGTATAAAGCGAATTGCGTTCCATTGGGGCGTGTTTGGCTGCCCAAAATGCATGAATCGTGCGTATTTGCATAGAATAAAGTGTTTTTCATCTCAAAATACGAACTCAAGCGCCTACAGGGAGTGTGAAACTCAGATGTACGATTTCGGTATAAAGCGACTTTGCGTTCCATTGGGGCGTGTTTGGCTGCCCAAAATGCATGAATCTTGCGTATTTGCATAGAATAAAGTGTTTTTCATCTTATAATACGAGCTGAAACACCTACAGCGAGTGTGAAACTCAATTGTACGTTTTCGGTATGAGGCGACTTTGCTTTCGATTGGGGCCTGTTTGGGTACTCGAAATTCATGAATCTTCCGTATTTGCATACAATGAAATGTTTTTCATCTCAAAATACGAACGGAAACGCCTACAGCGAGTGTGAAACTCAAATGTACGATACCGGTATAAAGCTACTTTGCGTTCGATTGGAGCTTGTTTGGCTGCTCAAAACGCATGGATCTTGCGTATTTGCATAGAATGAAGTGTTTTTCATCCCAAAATACGAATTGAAACGCCTATAGCTAGTGCGAAACTCAAATGTACGATTTCGGTATGAAGCGACTTTACTTTCGGTTGGGGCGTGTTTGGATACTCGAAATGCATGAGTCTTGCGTATTTGAATAGAATGACGTGTTTTTCATCTTATACGAGCTGAAACGCTTACAGCGAGTGTGAAACTCAAATGTACGATTTCGGAATAAAGCGACTTTGCGTTCCATTGGGGCTTGTTTGGCTGCTCAAAAAGCATGAATCTTGCGTATTTGCATAGAATTGTTACGTCGCGGCTTTGATATTAATCGATTTATTCCCCTCTTTCGCAGGAATTTCTGAATTTTAACGTTTGAGCGACCGGTAGCTGGTTATATGAGGATGCTCCGTGTTTAAACCGGAATGTGCCGGTTAGGGATCGGAGCAGTACTGGATTTTGCGTGTCATTTCTCTTCGGGTTTTGCTTGTTTATTCGACTGTCGATCGATTGACTTACCTGATTTTTATGGATTTGGCAGGTGTTGAGCTGTCGGGCGTAGCGGGTTGAGAGTGCTAGGTGCCGATGATCAACTCTGGAGAGGAGGTGAGAGACCGCGTGTCCTCGTAAAACACCGTAGAAGCGTCAGAAATGTTGCCGTCTTCCTCGGTCTGTTCGATGGCAGGTCGAATCGTGCAGTCAGCCCGATCGTCGGGTTTAGTATTAGTAGAGATTGGTCGTCTTATATGTACTCGATGATTTTTTAGTGAGACGATGGACGTGATTGTCGGAACCTTCCTGACAGCAATCACGCTCGGATTATCGTTCGTATTGTCTGAAACCACTGGTTTCGGCGTAATATGTTTAAGAACTGGATTTAGGTTAGTCGGAGCACTCGTTTTCGGTTTATGCGACCCTAGTTTCAGAAAGACACATCTATTTTTCATGATGAACGTTATAAATGGTGATCAGTTCGCATTTTATTTGTCCCATAATTGTTGAGGTTGATAATATTGGAAAAGGGATTGCTTAAATTAATATCAGATCAAATTTTTATCGGACTTGGTTAAGTCTGATTTATATATAATCTGATTTTGGGGTAATCCTAGGTTTTATTCTAGTTAATTAATAATTAAAACGATTGCTTAAATTAATATCAGATCAAATTTTTATCAGACTTGGTTAAGTCTGATTTATATATAATCTGATTTTGGGTTAATCCTAGGGTTTTATTCTAGTTAATTGATAATTAAAACGATTGCTTAAATTAATATCAGATCAAATTTTTATCAGACTTGGTTAAGTCTGATTTATATATAATCTGATTTTGGGTTAAGCCTAGGTTTTTATTCTAGTTAATTAATAATTAATATTACGTCTAATCTTGTTAACGCTAGCTGAATCTAATTTTCATCAGACTCGGCTTTCGTCGAGACTGATTTTATAAGATTCACTTTAGCTTACCAAGTGAATCTATCTATCAGAACCGATGATTATCAGAACTGGTTTTCAAGATTCAATCTTATTTAAATGTATGCTTATGTGTATATACTTATATGTGTATATATATTTATAATAAAGCACTGGGTTTCGTGGTGGGAGATTATGTGAACTGATCCCAGATATATTTGTTCTCTTTTGATTTGTGTCACTGATTTACTTACGGCTTGAGAGAACTGCCTTCCAGGAATGATTTCTTAGGGTGTTGTTAAACTTTTATTAGTCGCAGCGGGTTTCGGTTTTCTTTGATATGCGACAAAAGTTTTACGCGGAGTTTACAAACGTAAGTACATTATTATTATAGTGATTATTGATATTGTATTTGGACTTTATTTATATTAAAATAAACACGAAATAATTGCGAACGATATTTTATACAGTGAAATACCGCCTGGTCGCAGCCAGGTATCAATCGCGAATTTATTTGAAATTAACAATTGCCTTAAGAGACTCTAAGTCTGAACTGACAATTAATTATTACGAGGAAAATACCGGATCGCGTGAGTCTCTTCGAGAGAACTCTTGGAGTCGACCGCCGGAGATGAGAGTCATAGAAGAACTGAAGATCCATGGTCCAGGCTCCCGCTTCGCGAATCTCCCGAGTCCGTGGCTGGTGGCGGGGAGGCCCTCGCGGATTCGCTCCGCTGCTCTGGCCAATGGTGCGCTGCCTACCGCGTACCGTCCCGTGGTGGGGCAGCAGCTCGCGTTAGCCGTACCGTCCCTTGAGTGGGGGCCGCCGTTGTCTCGCGGCAGCGCAATGAATGATGGTGGGGGAAGCCGCTCTCGGTACTGCTGCACCCGTGCTGTCCCCTGAAGCGGGGGCCGCCGTATTCTCGCGGCAGCGCAATGATTGATGGTGGGGCAGCCGCTCGTGGTACTGCTGTCCCTTGAAGTGGGGGCCGCCGTGTTCTCGCGGCGGCGCAATGAATGATGGTGGGGGCAGCCGCTCTCAGTACTGCTGCACCCGTGCTGTCCCCTGAAGTGGGGGCCGCCGTGTTCTCGCGGCAGCGCAATGAATGATGGTGGGGGCAGCCGCTCTCGGTACTACTGCACCCGTGCTGTCCCCTGAAGTGGGGGCCGCCTTTGTCCCACGGCAGCGCGATGGGCTATGGTGGGGGCCAAGCCGCGCATGGAGCCCTGTGCTGATGCAGCATCCCACGGGTCTGAGTCCCAACGGCCGGCGAGCTTCTCGGGATAGGCTTATCGGCGGCGATTCTCGGAGTTGTGTCGGAGCTGCGTCCGGTCTCGCGGTAGCTGCGCCGTTGATCGTGGTACTGCCTTTGTCCCACGGCTTTGCTTCTTGGAGAGCCGCTATCGGTGACGATTCTCGGAGTTGTGTCGGGACTGCGTCCGGTCTTATGCTTGCTTCTTATCGGTGGCGATTCCCGGAGCTTTGTCGGAGTCGCGTCCGGTCTTTCGCTCGCTTCACCCGATACGTTATTAAGTACGACTTATTTATTATTAATGCTAATTATTTAGACATCTAGGCCTGATCTACGACATAACAATGATTAATGTAATGCGTAATTATCCCCAAATCCCTGGGGTAAGTATGCGTATTATTACGTATGAATATTCGGTTAGATTTGTTGAATAGTAGTAATAAGGATTCGTCCTTTATGATATTGGAAACGCACCCATCCCGATATTTCGGATGGTGCGTATACTGTACTTGAAATAATAACTAATTATTGACAAATGTTATTTTAATACTTATAAATTTGATATCTGGTTGTTATAGTTTAATGCCATCCGATTATCATTTTACTGGTGATATTTGGGCGATGCGCGCATATTAAAGGTTTCTGATATTATTATTTATTATAACATTATTTGTTTATTGTTGAAAAAGAATGTATTTATTATTGTTTTGCTCCGTCAAGTGTCGTGTCTATTCGACAATCCGTCGTTGCGTATTTTTAGAATGTTCGAAATTTATTGTTTATAATTTTATTTATTGTTAGTGATGTTAATGGTTTATTAATTTGAGCCGTCGAGTGTCGCTTCTCATACGACACTCCGGCGTGTTTAGCGTGTTCGAAATTGTTTGTTTATAATTTATTTATTATTAATAATGTTAATTTATTATTAACTTGAGCCGTCGAGTGTCACTTCTCCAACGACACTCCGGCGTTGTTTGAAAAGAAAGAGAACTATTTTGAAATTATTTATTAACAATTAAATTTATTATTAATAATATTTATTTACTGTAAGTCGATTGTTTATCGCGTTCTTAGTCCTCATGGCAATTTTGATCCAATTCGCGCTTTCCGTTCGCGCTAGGGAGTTAATTTACGATTTTTCCAAGGTCACGTCCCTTTTCTCAAAAACTACTCGCAGTGTCTCAGGACTTCGTCGGAAAGGTGAAACATCGTAGGGGTTTGTTATTTGTGACGATTATCCCCTTCTGCTAGCGTGCTCAGATTTTGCAAAGGAGTTCGTATATGTTTTTTATTGTTTCCCAAAGTTTTTACTAAATTTTCTAGATTTCGCGTGCGGCTATTCACAAAATCGCTCGCAGCGTCTCTGGACTTCGTCAGAAAGTGAAAACACAAAATTCTTTATTGTTCATGAGGATTTTCCCTCTCTTATGGCGTGCTCAGATTCTGCGAAAACGTTTCGCTTGTATTTTTTATTTGCGTTCGAAGTTTAATATTTTCCTCGGACTTTACCTGTGACGTTTATGGTTGTTTATTATTGCCGAATGGTACTTTTATGGGGGTGTTCCGGTTAGTTTGTGTCGAGAGTATGTTTTTAAAGTCATTTTGTTCAAAATTGTATTTTTATTATTGTTTGTTATGTTTTTGGCTACGTTATTGTTTTATTGCTGGTCAGAGCTGCGAATTTTCCTGGTGGTACGAATACATGCGGGTTATTTAGAAAATTATTGTATTATCGGTTGATACGCTACGGTGTACTATCGTGAATATTATTTTATGATAATACCTATTGTATTGATATTATACGACGATTCTGTCGTCGTAGTATTGTGACTTATTATCTAGGTGTATGTGTGTCTCGCTTCCGTATTTATTATTTCAGTGTTCCCGAGAATAAAGTAAATCGAAAAAAAAATTGTGTGTGTGTCGGTTACTTATTCTGGTGCTGAAGTGACCCAGGACGTGACACCTCCCCCCCTAAGTCTGAAGCAGTGCTGAGGCTCTGCTGAGGACCAGCGTGAAGGCGCTTGACGAGTTCTGGGTCGATTCTTGGTAGCGCCGTTGGATATCTTCCGGACTCCCTCGCCGTCAAGTTGGGGTAGGTTGACAACTCTACCCGGTCCATCGCTGTCGAATATCTTGCGTTGTCCCTCGCCGTCAAGTTGGGGTAATCTGATTGAACTGCCCTTTCCGCCGTTGTCGGGTATCTTGCGTTGTCCCTCGCCGTCAAGTTGGGGCAGTTGGATTTATCATTTGATACTGGTAAATCTGCCCTTTCTCCTGTGCTCGGCCCGCTTTCGACGTCCGTGGTAGGCGATACTCGTCTGTGACCCAGTGTGAGTAATAGGCCAGTCACAGAACTCCATATGGCCCCCAGGAGGTGGATGCTCCATCCATAAAGCGAGTGAATAGCATATCCGTGGATACATGTGTCGATGATTGTTTTTATGATTTTTATAATGACGTAGATGGCGAATACTCCGGCGCTGGCTATGCCGAACTTCTCGAATCCGTGCCAGAATCGTTTCGCAGCACTCTCAGCCAGGTGTTCGAGCGTGTTTTCGTCGAGAAATCCTCGAATGGACACACTTCCCGCCGGGATACTATAGCCAACCGATCCTCTTGCTAAGTTGTTCAGCAGGGCTGGTTTTTCAGCTGGGAACATTATACGTTCACGAAGCTTCTTGATGTCGGCCGCTGAATAGATTCCGCTGTTGGCGAGGTTTCCGATTGACGCGTAATGCCATGTAGGCTTTGAGGATGGCACCAATGATTGCGGTGCCGGTACTTCGATCGGATGCGGCGAGAACCTATACCATACGTTATCGATTTGGTACAAGGCCGGCAACGTCGGGTCGCACTCGATCTGTGTCGCCGATTTCAGCAACATTCTCGAGGTTGTTGACAAAAAATAGGACTCATTGCGGTACGTAACGGGTAGTTCGTGATGGCACTCGTCTGTGCGACGGAGGCTGCACTCCACGGGGACACACTTAACTATGTGCGCCACTTCTCCAGCTATCACCGCCATATACCCTGGTCCTTTCATAATGGCGTATGCGAACTTTTCCGGCAAGATGCCAGACGTTGACAGCGCGTTTTGGAGCACTTGCCTTTCCAGGTTGCATCGCTGCGTCAGGATGTCCTTGTACAAGTTCTTCATTTGTAGTTTGACATGCTTCTCCACGTATACGAATTTTGAATTTATGTAGGAGAATATGTCGAGATTAGACACCGAGATTTGTTTCCGGACTGCGAATGACTCTCCTTTTCGCGTCTCCAGAATGTACAGCTTCGGGTGTTCGGTGCGAATCAAAGTGAACCCGCACAATTGCTGTTCCGATTTTTCCGCGAGAGCGAATGTTGTGTCTTGTGTTGTTAGTGTGTATACGTCGGGTGAGCTGGCGCCATCTTCGACTGATGTCAACTTTGTGGCCTTTCCTTCGTATAACACGTCATAACGATTAAAATTGCATGAGTCGGTTGGTTCCGTTTTCCAATACACGGCTTTGCCGTCGACGTCGGTGCAATGTCCCTCAGGGAGTGTACAATGTGTTCCTGATTGCAGTATTATTTTATCGGTCGCCAGGTTGACCGTTGCTTCGTAATTAGAAAGTGTAACACTCACCGAGGCTTGCACTACGACGTTGTCCCATGTTCCGAACGGGTCGCTATACTGGGTTCCGACGCACTTGCCATCCACTGTGATTGATCCAGCCATCGTGATGGTTCTCCTATCCGTGTTGTTTCGCTGCAAGCCGATGAGTTGTGCCGAATTGCTGACTGCCAGGATCCCCGTTTCATGCAGTCTACGGCACGCCCTCTCATCCAGGTCGTAGAGATATATCTGTCGTCCATTATGGACCACTGAATTGTGGGAGTGCATCCCGCAATGGTATATTGTCCTGTCGATTTCCACCTTGCACTCTGTCACCTCGGCGCTGCTGAAGTCCGTGAGCTGAAGTAGCTGGATGTAACTGGACGTCGATGCTGGTTCTAACAATGGTATGTCGCATTCCGCGACACCGTTGAGGGAAATCGACGTTATGTTCATTGTTGACCCACCGCAGTCGTAGCCGACCAGGGCCGCGACTTCCGTGATGATGATGAGGAGAAGGAACGCTGTTAATTTCATCCTAGAACAAACATATGTTCTTGGTTATTTTTTAGGATTCTCGGCATCTTTTGGTTTCACCTTCCTTGTGGAATTTCCTCTCGAACTTGGTCGTGTCGTTTATCGGGTGTCGCTATGACCCTATTAACGTCGAGATCGCCGCCTCGTCGTTTTCCTGGCGGCTTCAGTTGCCTTGATCCGGACCCATCTTCCTTCACACGATCTTCGGTGCTTCCTAGTCCCGAAGTCTATAGGCTGTTTTCCCTTGTTGGTTTGTCGCGATATTACCAACCCGCCCTTCGTACACCTCCACTCGGTTTTTTAGGTTGGGTATATGATCCTGGCCTCCATGGTCGTAAACCGTGATTTTGAGGCCACCTTTTTGGTTTATTCGCCTTTTCAGTTGGTGGAAGAGTGACCCATGCTTTACGCCGTCGTCGTACATGTTCATATAGATGTAAACGTGGATCATCTCGTGGAGGAGTGTTTCCACTAAGACTCTGGTCTTCCGTCCGATATGCGGCCCTTTCGATATGATTACGCGTCGCTCTGGCCCGAAGATCGTCCGTCCCGCGTCTATGGTCATTTTCGAGCTCCAACGCACTGTGAATCCATACACCTTGTTTTCAAAGTACGCCGCGCTGTACGCTTTGAACAACGCGTATAAGTCGGGGAGTGGCTCGGCCAGGGGTTCCTCCAACTGTTCCTTTGTATATATCAGTGAGCGTCCTGTCTCTATGATTTCCTCGTTCATGGTCCTGATGCGTGAACTCCTCCTGATAGGTACCACGCTGGCTTCTCTTTTTGGCACACAGGGTGGTCTTGCGTGAGGGTCGACATCCCGCGCCAGAAGAAGGGATCTGAGGATACTCATGATCGAGTCGAACTTCTGTTTACACTACTTGCGGCACTATGGAGTCTTTAAACACTAATATAAAATAGTTTGTTAAAGCTCGCGGCACTATTGAGTCTTTAAACACTAATATAAAAATAGTTTGTTAAAGCTCGTGGCACTGTTGAGTCTTTAAACACTAATAACTAAGGTTCGTTAAAGCTCGCGGCACTGTTGAGTCTTTAAACACTAATATAAAATAGTTTGTTAAAGCTCGCGGCACTATTGAGTCTTTAAACACTAATGACTAAAGTTCGTTAAAGCTCGCGGCACTATCGAGTCTTTAACACTCGGTGAACCAAGTACAGTCGGCACTCGCGGCACTGGAAGAAATTCGTCGGCGCTTAGCACTGTGTCTCGCTTGTCCCGGTTTTCGCGCAACACTCGTATCAGTGAACACTCGTTCTGGTGGTTGGTGAACAATTATGTCACTTGGCTCGAGCTGTTGTCGCGATCACAGGTGGATGCGGTCTGACGTTGCTCCGCACGCGTACCGCTGAGTCCCCGTTCGGCGTCGAGCTGACCGCTGGAAGGGGAACAAGGCGGTCCCGCCTTGGCGCGGTGGCCCAACGTACAGAGGGTAATCCCCGTTTATTAACGCGGTACCTTTTTATGAGTATTTCCAAAAGTCTTTTTATGACTTTCGGGTTGTTGTCGTCAGGTTTCCGGCATAGCCGCGGTACGATCTTCCGCATGATGGCCTTGTATTCTTCCTTTGTCACAATTTGTTGCGTGTAGTAGGGCATCAGGATTGCTTCGACTTCCTTCTCGATGTCCTTTTGACGCTGAAGTTTTCCTAAGAACCTGGCTTCCACTTGTTCTTTAACCTCGATACTCGGCAAGCTGTCTAGGATCTGTAGTCGATTGTCGATGACGCGTACTTCGACTTTCTTCTTTATAGGCGCACTGGTTTCTTTCATTTCGAAGACTTCCGTTGTTGGTCTTTTCGTGATATGTTCCATCGTTGGCGAGGAGCCAAACAGTGCCTCGAGGCTGGCTTGTCTCTTGGCTGCCTTCGCCATCGCTTTGCTGTGTGCGACCGAACTCTGGTGTTTGCTCATTTTTGATCAGATGGTTCTTCTCCGGGAGTACCTTTTGCTATGACTGCCCGCGGCTAACTGTTGCTCCTTGACGTAGCTGCTCGGGTTATAGTTGGTGAAGAAGAGGGGATTTTACTCCCCCTTCACCACTCGTTTTCTTCCAAACAGCGTTTCCTTCTTAACCGACGACGATCCATCTGCCGTGGCATCTCTCCCTATGGCCTCTCGCGGTTTTGTCGTGCGGCTGGTCTGTCTTCCCTTTGAATCGCACGATTTCGACTTCACATTTGTTACACCGCCAAATCGTCTGTAGGTGCGAAATATGGTCTAATCCTCCCTCGTCGAGGATACTCACTTCGAGATTGGTCACTTCATTTATTTCCTTCATTAATTTCATGAAGTCTGGTCCGTGGTGCAGAGTGTTAACGCGCACAGTACAGTAAATAAATCCGTGGATCATCTCGTATAGGAGCGTCTCGACCATTACCTTAATTTTTCGGCCCACTAGGAGCGGTTTTGAGAGCGTGATTCTCGGAGATGGCCGTAGTACTGTTTTTCCTACTACCGTTTTCAGTCGAGAGGACCAACGCACATTGAATCCCTTAATTTCATCACTGAAGAGCTCTCTGTTGTAGCTCTTGAAGATTTCCCTGAGGTCGGGAAGTGGCTCAGTTAATATTTCGGTCAGCTCCTCCAGACTATAAATCGGTCTGGGTTTATCCTCGGTGAGTATCTTATAAAGCTCTGTACATTGCGTCCCGCTTGTACCCGGTTGAGGTTCAGGTACAGGATCGAAACGCAATTCGGCATATCGCCTGGCTTTTGGTGGTTCAAAGTCGCGCGTTATTACTCTCATTATTAGTTTTACGCTCGTAGCTCTGAATTTATCACTTGGTCGCACTGAGTTTATTGTCTCGTCCCACTCGAGTTTATGGCTCGTCGCACTGAAAGCCCAAGTCTCGCCGCACTGAGAGTCTATTGCTCGTCGCGCCGAGTCTTATTGCTCGTTGCACTGAGTTTATTGCTTGTCGCACTGAAAGTCTATTGCTCGTCGCACTGTAAGTCTATTGCTCGTCGCACTGTTGCTCCGCTCCGTTGTCCGCCAGTTTTATTCCTGTAGATTGTTTTATGGCACGCTCCCTTTGCCCCTGCAGAGCGCCAACGGATGCTCTTCTGCTGGTGGAACGCTGAGCGCTTGGAGTTTCTTTTATGATTGGTGTAATTAATTCGGACGGAATGCGCGTAGCTGCGTCTCGGTTGTCCCTAGAACATAGATTCGCTTGGGTCGTATGTTGAAATACACCCCAAAACACCTGCGTACGAAGGGCACTCCTCCACAACGTGGAAGAGATACGGAGCATATTCTTCACTGGGGGAATGAATTAGTATCCGAGCTACTGAAACGACGGGTCCTTCACTGGTCAGGAGAGTTATAGTTCCGACGGAGTGGAGTACGACTCCTGGACTTAGTGCACTTATTTTTACTAAATTTATTTCGTAATTGAGGTCGACCATGAATGTGCCCACGCCGTTAGCCAGTTGGGGAGAGTGAATTACTTCCTCTATTTCAGGATATGGCTCGTTTGGTGCTGGCAGACCCATCTCGAATTCTCGGCGAACCATTGTTCCGTTTCCTCCGCGATTCCAAGGACTTGGCGTTGGATTCCTCTGGAACAAGGGGTTTCCGACTATAGTCTCGTAAGACGCAACTTGTTGGTGTGAACGATTCTGGGTTTGCTGTTATAATTAATTTTTACGTTCCCGCCGGATAGTATTTCGATGACCTCATAGGGGCCCGTATATTGGTCGCAAAATTTGCCCGTACTTGGTTCTTTTAACATAAGGACCTTGCTGCCGATCCCGAAATTTTGCGGATTTATCCGTCTATCGTAATACTGTTTAGATCGCTCTTTGGCTGCCTTCAGGTTTTCTGCGGCGAGTTCTTGTAAGCCATGCACTTTACCGAAAAGGTTTTCAAGATACTCCGCGTACGTTAGGTCCTGGTGCTCTTCAATTTGCGTATGTGTCGACGGCTGTCTCGCTTTCCTACCGAAGACTAACTCGAACGGAGTGAATCCTGTTCCCTCGTGTTGGCTCGTGTTATACGAGAACATTGCTAATTCAATGAATTCGTCCCACTCGTTACGATGGTCCACATACTGCTTGAGGTATTCTGCGAGCACATGGTGCGACCGTTCGATGGATCCGTTGGTTTGTGGATGATACGCCGTTGTACGATACTGCCGAATTTTAAACTTCCTCGCTAGTGCCTTCATCAGGCTGCTGGTGAAGTTGGCCCCTTGGTCCGTTAGAAGTCCCTTGGGTGCTCCAAATCGGCTAATAAATTGTTTCGCGAATGCGTCAGCGATATGCACGGATGTCGTCTTCTCCAATGGTACGGCGAGTGAATATTTTGTTAGGAGATCTTGGATCGTCAGGATGTACATATTGCCCTTTTTGGTGACAGGTAGCGGCCCAACGATGTCCATGGAGATCTTGTCGAATGCACTCCCGGGAGTGTCCGTGATCACCATTGGCTGTTTTGTCTTGACGCGGACGAGTTTCTTCAGCTGGCATCCACGACAATGCTGAATATACTCCTGGACCTGAGTTTTCATGTTTTCCCAGTAGTATTTTTCGCGTATTCGCTTGTATGTTTTATTTACGCCCTTATGACCACCGATCAAGGAATCATGGTTTTCTTGAATTATGTCTCCTCTCTCGGCTTCAGGCGGTACACGAATCAGCTGATTACAAACTGTCAGAGTTACTGGCAAGTCTTGCAGGTTATCCACCAACCGATTTTGTATTTCTCTCCATGACAGATTATCGATCATGTTTGTTTTAGCTATACTAACCGATTCTAATCCTAGCTCTAGTATGACATCTCTCAGCGATTGAAAGGATTCTATTAGATCGTCTAACCTCGTGTTAGATCGTAAGTCTGCCTTGACCGGTAACGCGATCAGGTGTTTCGATTTTTCGTTTGTAACGTTTGCTCTAGCTATATTTAAGTTTCTCAAGACTGGGAATCTGTCGGCGGTGCCCAGGTCTTCGGCTCCGTTATCGATCGGTTGACCCTTAGTGGTTACGAAAAATGTGATGTTATCTTTCTGCATGATTAACCGATCTCGGGTCTCTTTCACCGTGAAGGTTTCCGCTCGAGCTCCGTTCTCGTTGCGTTCGTATGGAACGTCGACTCTATCGAACATTTCGCTGTCTGAATTACTTTCGGAATTTGGCTCGTTTGACGTTTCCGACCTATCGTCCCTGATTTCCGTTTCGATTGAAGAGATTTCATGATTTGATTCGGGGTATTCGACTATTCCTGAAGTCCCCGGTGGATCTAGTACGCTAGCAATATTATTTTCGTTTGTTGGGCTAAGATCCGCTGAAGGATTGGCAATATTATTATTTTCAGCTTTCTGGTTTGCTTCGGTTGCAGGTAAATTGGATGGATCACCGGCACTGTCGAACTTCGTTGTGTTTTCCGGGCTTGCAGAGCGATCTGAGGGATCGCTAGGAATGTCCTTAGACTGATTTTTCGGAATTTTTTGATCGGAGAGGTTTTCTGTAGCTTCCAAGGATTTTGGAATATCTGATATATCCGATATATCGCTGGAATTGTCCTCCTGATTTTGTACTTCGGGGATTACTATTGAGTCCGAGGTATCAGGACTTTCGGTTGGCGGTTCGACAGCCGCAGCTGCAGGAGGCTTATGATCCATTGATTGTACTGCTTGTTTATCGGGTGCTTTCGGCTTCTTTTTCGGTTTGAACTCGAAAATCGCGTCTGAGTCTGAATCGGATGTTTGCTGTTTTGCCCGTTTTTTAGGAGTGGATTTTTCCTGCGTAAACCTAATTATCTGCCCAGGAACAGGGTCTGGCGGATTCTCCTTTTCCCTTTTCGTAGGGATCTCGTCGGAATCCGTATCGGATATTAGTTTTTTAGGACGTTTCCTACGCGTGATTTTAATTTCGTGGTCGGAGTCCGAACTCGGCGGATTCTCCTTTTGTCTTTTCGCGGGGATCTCGTCGGAATCTGTTTCAGACGGATCCTCTTTTGTTCTGAACCGTATAGGCATGACGATCAATACGGATTTTTCTTTTTCGGGTACTTCTACTTCTGGCGGATTTCGCGACAGAGCGTCAGCGTTGGCGTTGACTCTCCCAGGTTTGTATATGATTTTATACTCGTAATTCGCTAGTTTTAAGCGCCAATGAACTAGTCTATTCGCAGGGTCTTTTACCGAATCGAGCCATACTAACGGTTTGTGATCGGTCACGAGAGTGAATTCTCGGCCGTATATGTAAGGCCTGAAATGCCCTACGCAATAAACGATCGCTAATAACTCCTTTTCGATGGTAGAATAGTTCATCTCGGCTTTTGACAGTGTTCGCGACGCGTACGATATGGGTTTGTCGCTACCGATTTTTCCCTGACTGAGAATACCGCCTATCGCGATGTTTGACGCATCCGTCGTTATAACAAAAGGCCGAGTGAAGTCCGGGTACTGCAACACCGGTTCCTTACACAAGGCGTCTCGTAGTTTTACAAAAGCATCCTCCTGTTTCTGAGTCCACTTGAATATTGCTTCCTTTTTTAGCAGTTGCGTTAACGGCCTAGCGATTGCTGAGAAATTCTCTACGAATCGTCGATAGTATCCTGCTAACCCGAGAAATTGTTTGATTTTCTTTCGACTGGTTAGTCTCGGATAATTTTTGATTGATTCGATCTTTTTCGGATCCGGTTTTACACCGTTTTCGCTTATAATATGCCCTAAATAGGCTACTTCTTTGCGTAAAAACTCGCACTTGTCTGGTTGCAATTTGAGGTTCGCCTTCCGTAATCGCTCGGCGAGTTTGCTAAACTTAATTTCGTGCTCCCTAAGTGAGCTCGCGTATATAACAATATCGTCGAGGTACACGAAAAGCTCGTTACCCTGTAGGCCGCACAATACGCGATCCATTAAGCGCTGGAAAGTTGCCGGGGCGTTCTTGAGCCCAAACGGCATACGGTTGAATTGATAATGCCCAAATGGCGTCGAGAATGCCGTTTTATGAGCATCCGAGGGATGCATACGGATTTGATGAAATCCGCTTGCTAAGTCAAATACCGAAAAATATTTCGCGCTACCCAACTGGTCGAGAATTTCGTTTATGTTTGGGAGTGGGTAGGCGTCTCCGATTGTTTTCTCATTGAGATTTCTATAATCGATGACCATCCTCCATCTTGGCCTTCCCTGTGAATCGGCCTTTTTCGGCACGATCCAAAGTGGCGAGCTGTATGGGGAGTCGGACGGTTCTACAATTTTTCCATGTATAAGATCGCCAACCTGTCTCGAAATTTCATCCTTATGAGCAGGCGGGAATCGATATTGACGAGTGAAGACTGGCTGGTCGTCGGTTGTGGAAATTTTGTGTTCGATTGCATTAGTGTGATCCAAAAATTGTCCCGGAATGTGAAAAAGATCTACGTTTTTCTCTATTATTTGTTCGACGCTTACTCGCTCTTCGGCATTTAGATCCTCGAGTCGTAATAAGTCTTTGACTTGTTTAACGCGTTCGCTGTCGACCCGCAAAACAAGGTGGTCGTGCGTCTGCTGACAGGTACTGCGACAATCCGGATCTTGCACGCTAAGTGTTTCACCGGATTGACACTGATTTTGCGAAACATACCCCGAATTGGGATCGTAGAGCTCGTATGCCTCTAGGATTACTGCCGGAACAGTCAGCTCTACGTCCTCCTCGTTGGTATTAATCGCCATCAGACACGCCACGCCATTTTTACTTGAAACTAACGTATTTCCTAAGAAAATTCCGTTTCCAGCATCGAGACGGGGAATATAGCCGTCTTTTACTTCGGGATTCTTTACCCTAACGTAATAAACTACACGAGATCTTCCTGGAATCACTACTGTTTCGCGATTTTCGAATGGAAGAGATTTATTTTTCCAACGAACCACCTCCTCGTCCCAATCGATTATCGCCCGATTTCGCGAATGAAACTCCGAGCCGAGTATGGCATCCTGCTCAATAGGAAACACGCTTTTAACCACGTGAAATACGGCTTCTGTCCCTTTAATATTTAAAATAGTTGAACCGATCGTGAATACGGGTATATCTGAAATACCTCTGAGTTTCAGAATATCGTTTTTATTTATTATGACATCCGGATTTAATACGTCAATTTTTACGAGATTTGGTTCGGATCCGGAGTCTACGAGGAAATCGGTTTTATATTTTAATTCCGGAGACTCGATCTCTACCGTGGGTGTAAACGAATGCTTCCCTAAGCGGACGTTGACGGTACGGACGTTTCGTTCACGATGTTGACTGTACGCACCGGGCGCTCTGGTGCTTTCTCCGCTCGGTTCGCGCCTGGTTTTTCCGAGCGGGAATTCGCGTTTCCCAAATTTCGTTTTTCGTCGTTTTGTTTCTTGAAACACTGCGTTACGACGTGGCCGGGTTTCGAACAGTAATCGCACGAGGGACGCGGCTTATCTACGCGATTTTGGTCCCAATTCTGTGTTTTATTCGGCACGAAATCGCGTTTCACAACGTTACCGTCGGCTCTCGGTCGTTGAGGCCGTTTTTCCGGATATTTTGACCAACAATCTTCTGATTTGTGGCCCCGTTTGTTGCAATTATCGCACGATAACGATTCGCGACCCGTGATCGTTTTTACGTGAGACTGTGAAAGATTTTTATTTTCGAACCGCGATTCTCTGAAATTAGCGCGATCTTTTTCGATTTCTTTTTCGATTTTGACCGCATTCGCGTAGGCTTGTGCGAGATTTTGACAGCCCTCTAGTTTAAGTCTGAGTCTAAAATCTGGAGGTAGACCGGCGACGAAACACTCGAGAGTTTCGTTTTCGATTGCTGTATGCTGACTACGCGGGATTGCACCGTTTTCGGACGTTTCCTCCTCCGTGATTGCGGCGTGGAGGTCTTTTACCCGACTAATATAATCGATGATGTGTTCGTTTTTATTTTTAGCGATATTACCTAATTCACCGCGGTACTGATTTATCGATTTTGAGGCTCCAAAAACGTCTTTCAGACGGTCAGTGAAAGCCTTGACGTCCGCGAATGAGTCGTCTTCCATCGCGGTGTAAGCACGTCCCTTCAATTTATTACGGAGAAGCCGTGTCAAAGTCAACTCGAGATTTGCTGGGAACATGTCCCTTGCACGTTTACAAGCCCGAACGAACCTTAACACTGCTATATTTTCACCGTTGAACACTGGTATTCCTTCGAGGATATCTTTGAAGGAAAGTCGCGGAAAGTTTAGATCACCAATGCTCGAATTTTGTGGATTACTCGCGGGAGCTCGTCCCGTCAACGGGGGAGTCGCTGACACACGAGAACTAATGCGCGCCATGTCGTTTTTTATAATATCGAGTTCCCCAACCAAATTTGCCAATACGGTCTGGAGATTTCGCTGTCCTGCAGCGTCTATGTCAGAAGGACTTTGATTTTGGTTTTGAATATTTTGACTTTGTAGTTCGAGTTCGCGGGAAGCTAGTTCTGCCTCCATGTCGAGCAATCTACGTCTTTCCGCGGATAGTTGCTCGGACAACTCGCGCAATTCCTCTTCGTTGAGGTTAACCATGATTTTACGTTACACTTCACCTTTGTTTCAAATAGAATAGATATTGTTAGTTTTTATAATAAAATAAGAGTCAGACTCTTATTCTGTTGATGAATTTAACAAGTTTACACTATTGTTTACGGATTCTAGCGCGAAACGTTAAATTTTCGTTGTAATTCTGAATTTCCGCACCAGTTTCGAAGATTCACGATTATTCGGTAAATTCAGCGCGAAATTTTTATTTTACACGATTATTTCGAACACTATGTGAATTGAACTTTATTTTTCAGATGTTTTTGATTTTACGCAAATATCCAGTGGATCCCACCGCTGTCACCATTAAATATAACCTGTTACGTCGCGGCTTTGATATTAATCGATTTATTCCCCTCTTTCGCAGGAATTTCTGAATTTTAACGTTTGAGCGACCGGTAGCTGGTTATATGAGGATGCTCCGTGTTTAAACCGGAATGTGCCGGTTAGGGATCGGAGCAGTACTGGATTTTGCGTGTCATTTCTCTTCGGGTTTTGCTTGTTTATTCGACTGTCGATCGATTGACTTACCTGATTTTTATGGATTTGGCAGGTGTTGAGCTGTCGGGCGTAGCGGGTTGAGAGTGCTAGGTGCCGATGATCAACTCTGGAGAGGAAGTGAGAGACCGCGTGTCCTCGTAAAACACCGTAGAAGCGTCAGAAATGTTGCCGTCTTCCTCGGTCTGTTCGATGGCAGGTCGAATCGTGCAGTCAGCCCGATCGTCGGGTTTAGTATTAGTAGAGATTGGTCGTCTTATATGTACTCGATGATTTTTTTAGTGAGACGATGGACGTGATTGTCGGAACCTTCCTGACAGCAATCACGCTCGGATTATCGTTCGTATTGTCTGAAACCACTGGTTTCGGCGTAATATGTTTAAGAACTGGATTTAGGTTAGTCGGAGCACTCGTTTTCGGTTTATGCGACCCTAGTTTCAGAAAGACACATCTATTTTTCATGATGAACGTTATAAATGGTGATCAGTTCGCATTTTATTTGTCCCATAATTGTTGAGGTTGATAATATTGGAAAAGGGATTGCTTAAATTAATATCAGATCAAATTTTTATCGGACTTGGTTAAGTCTGATTTATATATAATCTGATTTTGGGGTAATCCTAGGTTTTATTCTAGTTAATTAATAATTAAAACGATTGCTTAAATTAATATCAGATCAAATTTTCATCAGACTTGGTTAAGTCTGATTTATATATAATCTGATTTTGGGTTAATCCTAGGGTTTTATTCTAGTTAATTGATAATTAAAACGATTGCTTAAATTAATATCAGATCAAATTTTTATCAGACTTGGTTAAGTCTGATTTATATATAATCTGATTTTGGGTTAAGCCTAGGTTTTTATTCTAGTTAATTAATAATTAATATTACGTCTAATCTTGTTAACGCTAGCTGAATCTAATTTTCATCAGACTCGGCTTTCGTCGAGACTGATTTTATAAGATTCACTTTAGCTTACCAAGTGAATCTATCTATCAGAACCGATGATTATCAGAACTGGTTTTCAAGATTCAATCTTATTTAAATGTATGCTTATGTGTATATACTTATATGTGTATATATATTTATAATAAAGCACTGGGTTTCGTGGTGGGAGATTATGTGAACTGATCCCAGATATATTTGTTCTCTTTTGATTTGTGTCACTGGTTTACTTACGGCTTGACAGAACTGCCTTCCAGGAATGATTTCTTAGGATGTTGTTAAACTTTTATTAGTCGTAGCGGGTTTCGGTTTTCTTTGATATGCGACAAAAGTTTTACGCGGAGTTTACAAACGTAAGTACATTATTATTATAGTGATTATTGATATTGTATTTGGACTTTATTTATATTGAAATAAACACGAAATAATTGCGAACGATATTTTATACAGTGAAATACCGCCTGGTCGCAGCCAGGTATCAATCGCGAATTTATTTGAAATTAACAATTGCCTTAAGAGACTCTAAGTCTGAACTGACAATTAATTATTACGAGGAAAATACCGGATCGCGTGAGTCTCTTCGAGAGAACTCTTGGAGTCGACCGCCGGAGATGAGAGTCGTAGAAGAACTGAAGATCCATGGTCCAGGCTCCCGCTTCGCGAGTCTCCCGAGTCCGTGGCTGGTGGCGGGGAGGCCCTCGCGGATTCGCTCCGCTGCTCTGGCCAATGGTGCGCTGCCTACCGCGTACCGTCCCGTGGTGGGGCAGCAGCTCGCGTTAGCCGTACCGTCCCTTGAGTGGGGGCCGCCGTTGTCTCGCGGCAGCGCAATGAATGATGGTGGGGGAAGCCGCTCTCGGTACTGCTGCACCCGTGCTGTCCCCTGAAGTGGGGGCCGCCGTATTCTCGCGGCAGCGCAATGATTGATGGTGGGGCAGCCGCTCGTGGTACTGCTGTCCCTTGAAGTGGGGGCCGCCGTGTTCTCGCGGCGGCGCAATGAATGATGGTGGGGGCAGCCGCTCTCAGTACTGCTGCACCCGTGCTGTCCCCTGAAGTGGGGGCCGCCGTGTTCTCGCGGCAGCGCAATGAATGATGGTGGGGGCAGCCGCTCTCGGTACTACTGCACCCGTGCTGTCCCCTGAAGTGGGGGCCGCCTTTGTCCCACGGCAGCGCGATGGGCTATGGTGGGGGCCAAGCCGCGCATGGAGCCCTGTGCTGATGCAGCATCCCACGGGTCTGAGTCCCAACGGCCGGCGAGCTTCTCGGGATAGGCTTATCGGCGGCGATTCTCGGAGCCGTTGTCGGAGTTGCGTCCGGTCTATACTTGCTTCTTATCGGTGGCGATTCCCGGAGCTTTGTCGGAGTCGCGTCCGGTCTTTCGCTCGCTTCACCCGATACGTTATTAAGTACGACTTATTTATTATTAATGCTAATTATTTAGACATCTAGGCCTGATCTACGACATAACAATGATTAATGTAATGCGTAATTATCCCCAAATCCCTGGGGTAAGTATGCGTATTATTACGTATGAATATTCGGTTAGATTTGTTGAATAGTAGTAATAAGGATTCGTCCTTTATGATATTGGAAACGCACCCATCCCGATATTTCGGATGGTGCGTATACTGTACTTGAAATAATAACTAATTATTGACAAATGTTATTTTAATACTTATAAATTTGATATCTGGTTGTTATAGTTTAATGCCATCCGATTATCATTTTACTGGTGATATTTGGGCGATGCGCGCATATTAAAGGTTTCTGATATTATTATTTATTATAACATTATTTGTTTATTGTTGAAAAAGAATGTATTTATTATTGTTTTGCTCCGTCAAGTGTCGTGTCTATTCGACAATCCGTCGTTGCGTATTTTTAGAATGTTCGAAATTTATTGTTTATAATTTTATTTATTGTTAGTGATGTTAATGGTTTATTAATTTGAGCCGTCGAGTGTCGCTTCTCATACGACACTCCGGCGTGTTTAGCGTGTTCGAAATTGTTTGTTTATAATTTATTTATTATTAATAATGTTAATTTATTATTAACTTGAGCCGTCGAGTGTCACTTCTCCAACGACACTCCGGCGTTGTTTGAAAAGAAAGAGAACTATTTTGAAATTATTTATTAACAATTAAATTTATTATTAATAATATTTATTTACTGTAAGTCGATTGTTTATCGCGTTCTTAGTCCTCATGGCAATTTTGATCCAATTCGCGCTTTCCGTTCGCGCTAGGGAGTTAATTTACGATTTTTCCAAGGTCACGTCCCTTTTCTCAAAAACTACTCGCAGTGTCTCAGGACTTCGTCGGAAAGGTGAAACATCATAGGGGTTTGTTATTTGTGACGATTATCCCCTTCTGCTAGCGTGCTCAGATTTTGCAAAGGAGTTCGTATATGTTTTTTATTGTTTCCCAAAGTTTTTACTAAATTTTCTAGATTTCGCGTGCGGCTATTCACAAAATCGCTCGCAGCGTCTCTGGACTTCGTCAGAAAGTGAAAACACAAAATTCTTTATTGTTCATGAGGATTTTCCCTCTCTTATGGCGTGCTCAGATTCTGCGAAAACGTTTCGCTTGTATTTTTTATTTGCGTTCGAAGTTTAATATTTTCCTCGGACTTTACCTGTGACGTTTATGGTTGTTTATTATTGCCGAATGGTACTTTTATGGGGGTGTTCCGGTTAGTTTGTGTCGAGAGTATGTTTTTAAAGTCATTTTGTTCAAAATTGTATTTTTATTATTGTTTGTTATGTTTTTGGCTACGTTATTGTTTTATTGCTGGTCAGAGCTGCGAATTTTCCTGGTGGTACGAATACATGCGGGTTATTTAGAAAATTATTGTATTATCGGTTGATACGCTACGGTGTACTATCGTGAATATTATTTTATGATAATACCTATTGTATTGATATTATGCGACGATTCTGTCGTCGTAGTATTGTGACTTATTATCTAGGTTTATGTGTGTCTCGCTTCCGTATTTATTATTTCAGTGTTCCCGAGAATAAAGTAAATCGAAAAAAAAATTGTGTGTGTGTCGGTTACTTATTCTGGTGCTGAAGTGACCCAGGACGTGACACCCCAATCGAACGCAAAGTCGCTTTATTCCGAAATCGTACATTTGAGTTTCAGACTCGCTGTAAGCGTTTCAGCTCGTATAAGATGAAAAACACGTCATTCTATTCAAATACGCAAGACTCATGCATGTCGAGTAGACAAACACGCCCCAATCGAACGCAAAGTCGCTTCATACCGAAAACGTACATTTGAGTTTCACACTTGCTGTAGGTGTTTCAGCTCGTATTATAATCTTATAACGTAAAAAAACGTCATTCTATGCAAATAGGAAAGATTCATGCATTTTGGGCAGCCAAACACGTCCCACACGAACGCATAGTCGCCCCTTACCGAATTCCTTTATTCGTGTTTTACGCATGCTGTATAAGTTCCAGATCGTCGTATGAGACGAAAAATACGTCATTCTATGCAACAATGCAAGATTCAGGCATTTTGAGCACACAAACACGCCCCAATTGAAAGCAAAGTCGATTCATACCGAAAACGTACAATTGAGTTTCACACTCGCTGTAGGTGTTTCAGTTCGTATTATAAGATGAAAAACACTTTATTCTATACAAATACGCAAGATTCATGCGTTTTGAGCAGCCAAACAAGCCCCAATCGAACGCAAAGTAGCTTTATACCGATATCGTACAATTGAGTTTCACACTCGCTGTAGTCGTTTCAGTTCGTATTTTGAGATGAAAAACACTTCATTCTATGCAAATACGGAAGATTCATGCATTTCGAGTACCCAAACAAGCCCCAATCGAAAGCAAAGTCGCATCATACCGAAAACGTACAATTGAGTTTCACACTCGCTGCAGGCGTTTCAGTTCGTATTTTGAGATGAAAAACACTTCATTCTATGCAAATACGGAAGATTCATGCATTTCGAGTACCCAAACAGGCCCCAATCGAAAGCAAAGTCGCTTCATACCGAAAACGTACATTTGAGTTTCACACTCGCTGTAGGCGTTTCAGCTCGTATTATAAGATGAAAAACACTTTATTCTATGCAAATACGCGAGATTCATGCATTTTGGGCAGCCAAGCACGCCCCAATGGAACGAAAAGTCGCTTTATACCGAAATCGTACATCTGAGTTTCACACTCGCTGTAGGCATTTCAGCTCGTATTGTTGGATGAAAAATACTTCATTATATGCAAATGCGGACGATTCATGCATTTCAAGTACCCAAACAGGCCCCAATCGGACGCAAAGTCGCTTTATACCGAAATCGTACATTTGCGTTTCCCACTCGCGTTTCAGCTCGTATAAGATGAAAAACACTTCATTCTATTCAAATACGCAACACTCATGCATTTCGAGTAGCCAAACACGCCCCAATCGAAAGCAAAGTCGCTTCATACCGAAAACGTACAATTGAGTTTCACACTCGCTGCAGGCGTTTCAGTTCGTATTTTGAGATGAAAAACACTTCATTCTATGCAAATACGCAACACTCATGCATTTCGAGTAGCCAAACACGCCCCAATCGAAAGCAAAGTAGCTTTATACCGATATCGTACAATTGAGTTTCACACTCGCTGTAGTCGTTTCAGTTCGTATTTTGAGATGAAAAACACTTCATTCTATGCAAATACGGAAGATTCATGCATTTCGAGTACCCAAACAAGCCCCAATCGAAAGCAAAGTCGCATCATACCGAAAACGTACAATTGAGTTTCACACTCGCTGCAGGCGTTTCAGTTCGTATTTTGAGATGAAAAACACTTCATTCTATGCAAATACGGAAGATTCATGCATTTCGAGTACCCAAACAGGCCCCAATCGAAAGCAAAGTCGCTTCATACCGAAAACGTACATTTGAGTTTCACACTCGCTGTAGGCGTTTCAGCTCGTATTATAAGATGAAAAACACTTTATTCTATGCAAATACGCGAGATTCATGCATTTTGGGCAGCCAAGCACGCCCCAATGGAACGAAAAGTCGCTTTATACCGAAATCGTACATCTGAGTTTCACACTCGCTGTAGGCATTTCAGCTCGTATTGTTGGATGAAAAATACTTCATTATATGCAAATGCGGACGATTCATGCATTTCAAGTACCCAAACAGGCCCCAATCGGACGCAAAGTCGCTTTATACCGAAATCGTACATTTGCGTTTCCCACTCGCGTTTCAGCTCGTATAAGATGAAAAACACTTCATTCTATTCAAATACGCAACACTCATGCATTTCGAGTAGCCAAACACGCCCCAATCGAAAGCAAAGTCGCTTCATACCGAAAACGTACAATTGAGTTTCACACTCGCTGCAGGCGTTTCAGTTCGTATTTTGAGATGAAAAACACTTCATTCTATGCAAATACGCAACACTCATGCATTTCGAGTAGCCAAACACGCCCCAATCGAAAGCAAAGTCGCTTCATACCGAAAACGTACATTTGAGTTTCACACTCGCTGTAGACGTTTCAGATCGTTTTGTGAGATGAAAAAAAATTCATTCTATGCAAATATGCAAGATTTATGCATTTTGGGCAGCCAAACACGTCATACACGAACGCTTAGTCGCCTTATACCGAATTCCTTTATTCGAGTTTTACGCATGCTGTATGAGTTCCAGCTCGTATTATGAGACGAAAAATACTTCATTCTATACAAATATGCAAGATTCATGCGTTTTGAGCAGCTAAACACGCCCCAATCGAAAGCAAAATCGCTTCGTACCGAAGACGTACAATTGAGTTTCACACTCGCTGTACGCGTTTCAGCTCGTATTATAAATTGAAAAACACATTATTCTCTGCAAATACGCAAGATTCATGCATTTTGGGCACCCAAACACGCCCCAATGGAACGCAAAGTCGCTTTATACCGAAATCGTACATCTGAGTTTCACACTCGCTGTATGCGTTTCAGCTCGTATTTTGAGATGAAAAATACTTCATTCTATGCAATCATGCAAGATTCAGGCATTTTGAGCACCCAAACACGTCCCAAAGGAACAAAAAGTCGCCTTATACCGAATTCGTTTACTCGAGTTTTACGCTCGCTGTATGCGTTCCAGCTCGTATTATGAAATGAAAGAGACTTCATACTATACAAATACGCAAGATTCAGGCGTTTTGAGCAGCCAAACAAGCCCCAATCGAACGCAAAGTAGCTTTATACCGATATCGTACATTTGAGTTTCACACTCGCTATAGGCGTTTCAATTCGTATTTTGAGATGAAAAACACTTCATTCTATGAAAATACGGAAGATTCATGCATTTCGAGTACCCAAACAGGCCCCAATCGAAAGCAAAGTCCTTTCATACCGAAAACGTACATTTCAGTTTCACTCTCGCTGTAGGCGTTTCAGCTCGTATTATAAGATGAAAAACACTTTATTCTATGCAAATACGCAAGATTCATGCATTTTGTCAGCCAAACACGCCCCAATGGAACGCAAAGTCGCGTTATACCGAAATCGTACATTTGAGTTTCACACTTGCTGTACGCGTTTCAGCTCGCATTATATGATGAAAAAAACTCCATTCTATGCAAATATGCAAGATTCGTGCATTTTGGGCAGCCAAACACGTCCCACACGAACGCATAGTCGCCTTATACCGAATTCCTTTATTCGAGTTTTACGCATGCTGTATGGGTTCCAGTTCGTATTATGAGACGAAAAATACTTCATTCTATACAAATACGTAAGATTCATGCATATTGGGCAGCCAAGCACGCCCCAATGGAACGCAAAGTCGCTTTATACCGAAATCGTACATCTGAGTTTCACACTCGCTGTAGGCATTTCAGCTCGTATTGTTGGATGAAAAATACTTCATTATATGCAAATGCGGACGATTCATGCATTTCAAGTACCCAAACAGGCCCCAATCGGACGCAAAGTCGCTTTATACCGAAATCGTACATTTGCGTTTCCCACTCGCGTTTCAGCTCGTATAAGATGAAAAACACTTCATTCTATTCAAATACGCAACACTCATGCATTTCGAGTAGCCAAACACGCCCCAATCGGAAGCAAAGTCGCTTCATACCGAAAACGTACAATTGAGTTTCACACTCGCTGCAGGCGTTTCAGTTCGTATTTTGAGATGAAAAACACTTCATTCTATGCAAATACGCAACACTCATGCATTTCGAGTAGCCAAACACGCCCCAATCGAAAGCAAAGTCGCTTCATACCGAAAACGTACATTTGAGTTTCACACTCGCTGTAGACGTTTCAGATCGTTTTGTGAAATGAAAAAAAATTCATTCTATGCAAATATGCAAGATTCATGCATTTTGGGCAGCCAAACACGTCATACACGAACGCTTAGTCGCCTTATACCGAATTCCTTTATTCGAGTTTTACGCATGCTGTATGAGTTCCAGCTCGTATTATGAGACGAAAAATACTTCATTCTATACAAATATGAAAGATTCATGCGTTTTGAGCAGCTAAACACGCCCCAATCGAAAGCAAAATCGCTTCGTACCGAAGACGTACATTTGAGTTTCACACTCGCTGTAGGTGTTTCAGCTCGTATTATAAGATGAAAAAAACGTCATTCTATGCAAATAGGAAAGATTCATGCATTTTGGGCAGCCAAACACGTCCCACACGAACGCATAGTCGCCCCTTACCGAATTCCTTTATTCGTGTTTTACGCATGCTGTATGAGTTCCAGATCGTCGTATGAGACGAAAAATACGTCATTCTATGCAACAATGCAAGATTCAGGCATTTTGAGCACACAAACACGCCCCAATTGAAAGCAAAGTCGATTCATACCGAAAACGTACAATTGAGTTTCACACTCGCTGTAGGTGTTTCAGCTCGTATTATAAGATGAAAAACACTTTATTCTATGCAAATACGCAAGATTCATGCGTTTTGAGCAGCCAAACAAGCCCCAATCGAACGCAAAGTAGCTTTATACCGATATCGTACAATTGAGTTTCACACTCGCTGTAGTCGTTTCAGTTCGTATTTTGAGATGAAAAACACTTCATTCTATGCAAATACGGAAGATTCATGCATTTCGAGTACCCAAACAAGCCCCAATCGAAAGCAAAGTCGCATCATACCGAAAACGTACAATTGAGTTTCACACTCGCTGCAGGCGTTTCAGTTCGTATTTTGAGATGAAAAACACTTCATTCTATGCAAATACGGAAGATTCATGCATTTCGAGTACCCAAACAGGCCCCAATCGAAAGCAAAGTCGCTTCATACCGAAAACGTACATTTGAGTTTCACACTCGCTGTAGGCGTTTCAGCTCGTATTATAAGATGAAAAACACTTTATTCTATGCAAATACGCGAGATTCATGCATTTTGGGCAGCCAAGCACGCCCCAATGGAACGAAAAGTCGCTTTATACCGAAATCGTACATCTGAGTTTCACACTCGCTGTAGGGATTTCAGCTCGTATTGTTGGATGAAAAATACTTCATTATATGCAAATGCGGACGATTAATGCATTTCAAGTACCCAAACAGGCCCCAATCGGACGCAAAGTCGCTTTATACCGAAATCGTACATTTGCGTTTCCCACTCGCTGTAGGTGTTTCAGCTCGTATTATAATCTTATAACGTAAAAAAACGTCATTCTATGCAAATAGGAAAGATTCATGCATTTTGGGCAGCCAAACACGTCCCACACGAACGCATAGTCGCCCCTTACCGAATTCCTTTATTCGTGTTTTACGCATGCTGTATAAGTTCCAGATCGTCGTATGAGACGAAAAATACGTCATTCTATGCAACAATGCAAGATTCAGGCATTTTGAGCACACAAACACGCCCCAATTGAAAGCAAAGTCGATTCATACCGAAAACGTACAATTGAGTTTCACACTCGCTGTAGGTGTTTCAGTTCGTATTATAAGATGAAAAACACTTTATTCTATGCAAATACGCAAGATTCATGCGTTTTGAGCAGCCAAACAAGCCCCAATCGAACGCAAAGTAGCTTTATACCGATATCGTACATCTGAGTTTCACACTCGCTGTAGGCATTTCAGCTCGTATTGTTGGATGAAAAATACTTCATTATATGCAAATGCGGACGATTCATGCATTTCAAGTACCCAAACAGGCCCCAATCGGACGCAAAGTCGCTTTATACCGAAATCGTACATTTGCGTTTCCCACTCGCGTTTCAGCTCGTATAAGATGAAAAACACTTCATTCTATTCAAATACGCAACACTCATGCATTTCGAGTAGCCAAACACGCCCCAATCGAAAGCAAAGTCGCTTCATACCGAAAACGTACAATTGAGTTTCACACTCGCTGCAGGCGTTTCAGTTCGTATTTTGAGATGAAAAACACTTCATTCTATGCAAATACGCAACACTCATGCATTTCGAGTAGCCAAACACGCCCCAATCGAAAGCAAAGTCGCTTCATACCGAAAACGTACATTTGAGTTTCACACTCGCTGTAGACGTTTCAGATCGTTTTGTGAGATGAAAAAAAATTCATTCTATGCAAATATGCAAGATTTATGCATTTTGGGCAGCCAAACACGTCATACACGAACGCTTAGTCGCCTTATACCGAATTCCTTTATTCGAGTTTTACGCATGCTGTATGAGTTCCAGCTCGTATTATGAGACGAAAAATACTTCATTCTATACAAATATGCAAGATTCATGCGTTTTGAGCAGCTAAACACGCCCCAATCGAAAGCAAAATCGCTTCGTACCGAAGACGTACAATTGAGTTTCACACTCGCTGTACGCGTTTCAGCTCGTATTATAAATTGAAAAACACATTATTCTCTGCAAATACGCAAGATTCATGCATTTTGGGCACCCAAACACGCCCCAATGGAACGCAAAGTCGCTTTATACCGAAATCGTACATCTGAGTTTCACACTCGCTGTATGCGTTTCAGCTCGTATTTTGAGATGAAAAATACTTCATTCTATGCAATCATGCAAGATTCAGGCATTTTGAGCACCCAAACACGTCCCAAAGGAACAAAAAGTCGCCTTATACCGAATTCGTTTACTCGAGTTTTACGCTCGCTGTATGCGTTCCAGCTCGTATTATGAAATGAAAGAGACTTCATACTATACAAATACGCAAGATTCAGGCGTTTTGAGCAGCCAAACAAGCCCCAATCGAACGCAAAGTAGCTTTATACCGATATCGTACATTTGAGTTTCACACTCGCTATAGGCGTTTCAATTCGTATTTTGAGATGAAAAACACTTCATTCTATGAAAATACGGAAGATTCATGCATTTCGAGTACCCAAACAGGCCCCAATCGAAAGCAAAGTCCTTTCATACCGAAAACGTACATTTCAGTTTCACTCTCGCTGTAGGCGTTTCAGCTCGTATTATAAGATGAAAAACACTTTATTCTATGCAAATACGCAAGATTCATGCATTTTGGGCAGCCAAACACGTCCCACACGAACGCATAGTCGCCTTATACCGAATTCCTTTATTCGAGTTTTACGCATGCTGTATGGGTTCCAGTTCGTATTATGAGACGAAAAATACTTCATTCTATACAAATACGTAAGATTCATGCATATTGGGCAGCCAAGCACGCCCCAATGGAACGCAAAGTCGCTTTATACCGAAATCGTACATCTGAGTTTCACACTCGCTGTAGGCATTTCAGCTCGTATTGTTGGATGAAAAATACTTCATTATATGCAAATGCGGACGATTCATGCATTTCAAGTACCCAAACAGGCCCCAATCGGACGCAAAGTCGCTTTATACCGAAATCGTACATTTGCGTTTCCCACTCGCGTTTCAGCTCGTATAAGATGAAAAACACTTCATTCTATTCAAATACGCAACACTCATGCATTTCGAGTAGCCAAACACGCCCCAATCGAAAGCAAAGTCGCTTCATACCGAAAACGTACAATTGAGTTTCACACTCGCTGCAGGCGTTTCAGTTCGTATTTTGAGATGAAAAACACTTCATTCTATGCAAATACGCAACACTCATGCATTTCGAGTAGCCAAACACGCCCCAATCGAAAGCAAAGTCGCTTCATACCGAAAACGTACATTTGAGTTTCACACTCGCTGTAGACGTTTCAGATCGTTTTGTGAAATGAAAAAAAATTCATTCTATGCAAATATGCAAGATTCATGCATTTTGGGCAGCCAAACACGTCATACACGAACGCTTAGTCGCCTTATACCGAATTCCTTTATTCGAGTTTTACGCATGCTGTATGAGTTCCAGCTCGTATTATGAGACGAAAAATACTTCATTCTATACAAATATGAAAGATTCATGCGTTTTGAGCAGCTAAACACGCCCCAATCGAAAGCAAAATCGCTTCGTACCGAAGACGTACATTTGAGTTTCACACTCGCTGTAGGTGTTTCAGCTCGTATTATAAGATGAAAAAAACGTCATTCTATGCAAATAGGAAAGATTCATGCATTTTGGGCAGCCAAACACGTCCCACACGAACGCATAGTCGCCCCTTACCGAATTCCTTTATTCGTGTTTTACGCATGCTGTATGAGTTCCAGATCGTCGTATGAGACGAAAAATACGTCATTCTATGCAACAATGCAAGATTCAGGCATTTTGAGCACACAAACACGCCCCAATTGAAAGCAAAGTCGATTCATACCGAAAACGTACAATTGAGTTTCACACTCGCTGTAGGTGTTTCAGCTCGTATTATAAGATGAAAAACACTTTATTCTATGCAAATACGCAAGATTCATGCGTTTTGAGCAGCCAAACAAGCCCCAATCGAACGCAAAGTAGCTTTATACCGATATCGTACAATTGAGTTTCACACTCGCTGTAGTCGTTTCAGTTCGTATTTTGAGATGAAAAACACTTCATTCTATGCAAATACGGAAGATTCATGCATTTCGAGTACCCAAACAAGCCCCAATCGAAAGCAAAGTCGCATCATACCGAAAACGTACAATTGAGTTTCACACTCGCTGCAGGCGTTTCAGTTCGTATTTTGAGATGAAAAACACTTCATTCTATGCAAATACGGAAGATTCATGCATTTCGAGTACCCAAACAGGCCCCAATCAAAAGCAAAGTCGCTTCATACCGAAAACGTACATTTGAGTTTCACACTCGCTGTAGGCGTTTCAGCTCGTATTATAAGATGAAAAACACTTTATTCTATGCAAATACGCGAGATTCATGCATTTTGGGCAGCCAAGCACGCCCCAATGGAACGAAAAGTCGCTTTATACCGAAATCGTACATCTGAGTTTCACACTCGCTGTAGGGATTTCAGCTCGTATTGTTGGATGAAAAATACTTCATTATATGCAAATGCGGACGATTAATGCATTTCAAGTACCCAAACAGGCCCCAATCGGACGCAAAGTCGCTTTATACCGAAATCGTACATTTGCGTTTCCCACTCGCTGTAGGTGTTTCAGCTCGTATTATAATCTTATAACGTAAAAAAACGTCATTCTATGCAAATAGGAAAGATTCATGCATTTTGGGCAGCCAAACACGTCCCACACGAACGCATAGTCGCCCCTTACCGAATTCCTTTATTCGTGTTTTACGCATGCTGTATAAGTTCCAGATCGTCGTATGAGACGAAAAATACGTCATTCTATGCAACAATGCAAGATTCAGGCATTTTGAGCACACAAACACGCCCCAATTGAAAGCAAAGTCGATTCATACCGAAAACGTACAATTGAGTTTCACACTCGCTGTAGGTGTTTCAGTTCGTATTATAAGATGAAAAACACTTTATTCTATGCAAATACGCAAGATTCATGCGTTTTGAGCAGCCAAACAAGCCCCAATCGAACGCAAAGTAGCTTTATACCGATATCGTACATCTGAGTTTCACACTCGCTGTAGGCATTTCAGCTCGTATTGTTGGATGAAAAATACTTCATTATATGCAAATGCGGACGATTCATGCATTTCAAGTACCCAAACAGGCCCCAATCGGACGCAAAGTCGCTTTATACCGAAATCGTACATTTGCGTTTCCCACTCGCGTTTCAGCTCGTATAAGATGAAAAACACTTCATTCTATTCAAATACGCAACACTCATGCATTTCGAGTAGCCAAACACGCCCCAATCGAAAGCAAAGTCGCTTCATACCGAAAACGTACAATTGAGTTTCACACTCGCTGCAGGCGTTTCAGTTCGTATTTTGAGATGAAAAACACTTCATTCTATGCAAATACGCAACACTCATGCATTTCGAGTAGCCAAACACGCCCCAATCGAAAGCAAAGTCGCTTCATACCGAAAACGTACATTTGAGTTTCACACTCGCTGTAGACGTTTCAGATCGTTTTGTGAGATGAAAAAAAATTCATTCTATGCAAATATGCAAGATTTATGCATTTTGGGCAGCCAAACACGTCATACACGAACGCTTAGTCGCCTTATACCGAATTCCTTTATTCGAGTTTTACGCATGCTGTATGAGTTCCAGCTCGTATTATGAGACGAAAAATACTTCATTCTATACAAATATGCAAGATTCATGCGTTTTGAGCAGCTAAACACGCCCCAATCGAAAGCAAAATCGCTTCGTACCGAAGACGTACAATTGAGTTTCACACTCGCTGTACGCGTTTCAGCTCGTATTATAAATTGAAAAACACATTATTCTCTGCAAATACGCAAGATTCATGCATTTTGGGCACCCAAACACGCCCCAATGGAACGCAAAGTCGCTTTATACCGAAATCGTACATCTGAGTTTCACACTCGCTGTATGCGTTTCAGCTCGTATTTTGAGATGAAAAATACTTCATTCTATGCAATCATGCAAGATTCAGGCATTTTGAGCACCCAAACACGTCCCAAAGGAACAAAAAGTCGCCTTATACCGAATTCGTTTACTCGAGTTTTACGCTCGCTGTATGCGTTCCAGCTCGTATTATGAAATGAAAGAGACTTCATACTATACAAATACGCAAGATTCAGGCGTTTTGAGCAGCCAAACAAGCCCCAATCGAACGCAAAGTAGCTTTATACCGATATCGTACATTTGAGTTTCACACTCGCTATAGGCGTTTCAATTCGTATTTTGAGATGAAAAACACTTCATTCTATGAAAATACGGAAGATTCATGCATTTCGAGTACCCAAACAGGCCCCAATCGAAAGCAAAGTCCTTTCATACCGAAAACGTACATTTCAGTTTCACTCTCGCTGTAGGCGTTTCAGCTCGTATTATAAGATGAAAAACACTTTATTCTATGCAAATACGCAAGATTCATGCATTTTGTCAGCCAAACACGCCCCAATGGAACGCAAAGTCGCGTTATACCGAAATCGTACATTTGAGTTTCACACTTGCTGTACGCGTTTCAGCTCGCATTATATGATGAAAAAAACTCCATTCTATGCAAATATGCAAGATTCGTGCATTTTGGGCAGCCAAACACGTCCCACACGAACGCATAGTCGCCTTATACCGAATTCCTTTATTCGAGTTTTACGCATGCTGTATGGGTTCCAGTTCGTATTATGAGACGAAAAATACTTCATTCTATACAAATACGTAAGATTCATGCATATTGGGCAGCCAAGCACGCCCCAATGGAACGCAAAGTCGCTTTATACCGAAATCGTACATCTGAGTTTCACACTCGCTGTAGGCATTTCAGCTCGTATTGTTGGATGAAAAATACTTCATTATATGCAAATGCGGACGATTCATGCATTTCAAGTACCCAAACAGGCCCCAATCGGACGCAAAGTCGCTTTATACCGAAATCGTACATTTGAGTTTCACACTCGCTGTAGACGTTTCAGATCGTTTTGTGAAATGAAAAAAAATTCATTCTATGCAAATATGCAAGATTCATGCATTTTGGGCAGCCAAACACGTCATACACGAACGCTTAGTCGCCTTATACCGAATTCCTTTATTCGAGTTTTACGCATGCTGTATGAGTTCCAGCTCGTATTATGAGACGAAAAATACTTCATTCTATACAAATATGAAAAATTCATGCGTTTTGAGCAGCTAAACACGCCCCAATCGAAAGCAAAATCGCTTCGTACCGAAGACGTACATTTGAGTTTCACACTCGCTGTAGGTGTTTCAGCTCGTATTATAAGATGAAAAAAACGTCATTCTATGCAAATAGGAAAGATTCATGCATTTTGGGCAGCCAAACACGTCCCACACGAACGCATAGTCGCCCCTTACCGAATTCCTTTATTCGTGTTTTACGCATGCTGTATGAGTTCCAGATCGTCGTATGAGACGAAAAATACGTCATTCTATGCAACAATGCAAGATTCAGGCATTTTGAGCACACAAACACGCCCCAATTGAAAGCAAAGTCGATTCATACCGAAAACGTACAATTGAGTTTCACACTCGCTGTAGGTGTTTCAGCTCGTATTATAAGATGAAAAACACTTTATTCTATGCAAATACGCAAGATTCATGCGTTTTGAGCAGCCAAACAAGCCCCAATCGAACGCAAAGTAGCTTTATACCGATATCGTACAATTGAGTTTCACACTCGCTGTAGTCGTTTCAGTTCGTATTTTGAGATGAAAAACACTTCATTCTATGCAAATACGGAAGATTCATGCATTTCGAGTACCCAAACAAGCCCCAATCGAAAGCAAAGTCGCATCATACCGAAAACGTACAATTGAGTTTCACACTCGCTGCAGGCGTTTCAGTTCGTATTTTGAGATGAAAAACACTTCATTCTATGCAAATACGGAAGATTCATGCATTTCGAGTACCCAAACAGGCCCCAATCGAAAGCAAAGTCGCTTCATACCGAAAACGTACATTTGAGTTTCACACTCGCTGTAGGCGTTTCAGCTCGTATTATAAGATGAAAAACACTTTATTCTATGCAAATACGCGAGATTCATGCATTTTGGGCAGCCAAGCACGCCCCAATGGAACGAAAAGTCGCTTTATACCGAAATCGTACATCTGAGTTTCACACTCGCTGTAGGGATTTCAGCTCGTATTGTTGGATGAAAAATACTTCATTATATGCAAATGCGGACGATTAATGCATTTCAAGTACCCAAACAGGCCCCAATCGGACGCAAAGTCGCTTTATACCGAAATCGTACATTTGCGTTTCCCACTCGCTGTAGGTGTTTCAGCTCGTATTATAATCTTATAACGTAAAAAAACGTCATTCTATGCAAATAGGAAAGATTCATGCATTTTGGGCAGCCAAACACGTCCCACACGAACGCATAGTCGCCCCTTACCGAATTCCTTTATTCGTGTTTTACGCATGCTGTATAAGTTCCAGATCGTCGTATGAGACGAAAAATACGTCATTCTATGCAACAATGCAAGATTCAGGCATTTTGAGCACACAAACACGCCCCAATTGAAAGCAAAGTCGATTCATACCGAAAACGTACAATTGAGTTTCACACTCGCTGTAGGTGTTTCAGTTCGTATTATAAGATGAAAAACACTTTATTCTATGCAAATACGCAAGATTCATGCGTTTTGAGCAGCCAAACAAGCCCCAATCGAACGCAAAGTAGCTTTATACCGATATCGTACAATTGAGTTTCACACTCGCTGTAGTCGTTTCAGTTCGTATTTTGAGATGAAAAACACTTCATTCTATGCAAATACGGAAGATTCATGCATTTCGAGTACCCAAACAAGCCCCAATCGAAAGCAAAGTCGCATCATACCGAAAACGTACAATTGAGTTTCACACTCGCTGCAGGCGTTTCAGTTCGTATTTTGAGATGAAAAACACTTCATTCTATGCAAATACGGAAGATTCATGCATTTCGAGTACCCAAACAGGCCCCAATCGAAAGCAAAGTCGCTTCATACCGAAAACGTACATTTGAGTTTCACACTCGCTGTAGGCGTTTCAGCTCGTATTATAAGATGAAAAACACTTTATTCTATGCAAATACGCGAGATTCATGCATTTTGGGCAGCCAAGCACGCCCCAATGGAACGAAAAGTCGCTTTATACCGAAATCGTACATCTGAGTTTCACACTCGCTGTAGGGATTTCAGCTCGTATTGTTGGATGAAAAATACTTCATTATATGCAAATGCGGACGATTAATGCATTTCAAGTACCCAAACAGGCCCCAATCGGACGCAAAGTCGCTTTATACCGAAATCGTACATTTGCGTTTCCCACTCGCGTTTCAGCTCGTATAAGATGAAAAACACTTCATTCTATTCAAATACGCAACACTCATGCATTTCGAGTAGCCAAACACGCCCCAATCGAAAGCAAAGTCGCTTCATACCGAAAACGTACAATTGAGTTTCACACTCGCTGCAGGCGTTTCAGTTCGTATTTTGAGATGAAAAACACTTCATTCTATGCAAATACGGAAGATTCATGCATTTCGAGTACCCAAACAGGCCCCAATCGAAAGCAAAGTCGCTTCATACCGAAAACGTACATTTGAGTTTCACACTCGCTGTAGGCGTTTCAGCTCGGATTATAAGATGAAAAACACTTTATTCTATGCAAATACGCGAGATTCATGCATTTTGGGCAGCCAAGCACGCCCGAATGGAACGAAAAGTCGCTTTATACCGAAATCGTACATCTGAGTTTCACACTCGCTGTAGGCGTTTCAGCTCGTATTATCAGATGAAAAACACTTTATTCTATGCAAATACGCAAGATTCATGCATTTTGGGCAGCCAAGCACGCCCCAATGGAACGCAAAGTCGCTTTATACCGAAATCGTACATCTGAGTTTCACACTCGCTGTAGGCATTTCAGCTCGTATTGTTGGATGAAAAATACTTCATTATATGCAAATGCGGACGATTCATGCATTTCAAGTACCCAAACAGGCCCCAATCGGACGCAAAGTCGCTTTATACCGAAATCGTACATTTGCGTTTCCCACTCGCGTTTCAGCTCGTATAAGATGAAAAACACTTCATTCTATTCAAATACGCAACACTCATGCATTTCGAGTAGCCAAACACGCCCCAATCGAAAGCAAAGTCGCTTCATACCGAAAACGTACAATTGAGTTTCACACTCGCTGCAGGCGTTTCAGTTCGTATTTTGAGATGAAAAACACTTCATTCTATGCAAATACGCAACACTCATGCATTTCGAGTAGCCAAACACGCCCTAATCGAAAGCAAAGTCGCTTCATACCGAAAACGTACATTTGAGTTTCACACTCGCTGCAGGCGTTTCAATTCGTATTTTGAGATGAAAAACACTTCATTCTATGAAAATACGCAAGATTCATGCATTTCGAGTACCCAAACAGGCCCCAATCGAAAGCAAAGTCGTTTCATACCGAAAACGTACATTTCAGTTTCACTCTCGCTGTAGGCGTTTCAGCTCGGATTATAAGATGAAAAACACTTTATTCTATGCAAATACGCAAGATTCATGCATTTTGTCAGCCAAACACGCCCCGATGGAACGCAAAGTCGCTTTATACCGAAATCGTACATTTGAGTTTCACACTTGCTGTACGCGTTTCAGCTCGCATTATATGATGAAAAAAACTCCATTCTATGCAAATATGCAAGATTCGTGCATTTTGGGCAGCCAAACACGTCCCACACGAACGCATAGTCGCCTTATACCGAATTCCTTTATTCGAGTTTTACGCATGCTGTATGGGTTCCAGTTCGTATTATGAGACGAAAAATACTTCATTCTATACAAATACGTAAGATTCATGCATATTGGGCAGCCAAGCACGCCCCAATGGAACGCAAAGTCGCTTTATACCGAAATCGTACATCTGAGTTTCACACTCGCTGTAGGCATTTCAGCTCGTATTGTTGGATGAAAAATACTTCATTATATGCAAATGCGGACGATTCATGCATTTCAAGTACCCAAACAGGCCCCAATCGGACGCAAAGTCGCTTTATACCGAAATCGTACATTTGCGTTTCCCACTCGCGTTTCAGCTCGTATAAGATGAAAAACACTTCATTCTATTCAAATACGCAACACTCATGCATTTCGAGTAGCCAAACACGCCCCAATCGAAAGCAAAGTCGCTTCATACTGAAAACGTACAATTGAGTTTCACACTCGCTGCAGGCGTTTCAGTTCGTATTTTGAGATGAAAAACACTTCATTCTATGCAAATACGCAACACTCATGCATTTCGAGTAGCCAAACACGCCCCAATCGAAAGCAAAGTCGCTTCATACCGAAAACGTACATTTGAGTTTCACACTCGCTGTAGACGTTTCAGATCGTTTTGTGAAATGAAAAAAAATTCATTCTATGCAAATATGCAAGATTCATGCTTTTTGGGCAGACAAACACGCCCGAGTCGAACGCAAAGTCGCTTTATACCGAAATCGTACATTTGAGTTTCACACTTGCTGTACGCGTTTCAGCTCGCATTATATGATGAAAAAAACTCCATTCTATGCAAATATGCAAGATTCGTGCATTTTGGGCAGCCAAACACGTCCCACACGAACGCATAGTCGCCTTATACCGAATTCCTTTATTCGAGTTTTACGCATGCTGTATGGGTTCCAGTTCGTATTATGAGACGAAAAATACTTCATTCTATACAAATACGCAAGATTCATGCATTTTGGGCAGCCAAACACGCCCCAATGGAACACAAAGTCGCTTTATACCGAAATCGTACATTTGAGTTTCACACTCGCTGTAGGTGTTTCAGCTCGTATTATAAGATGAATAAAACTTCATTCTATGCAAATATGCAAGATTCGTGCATTTTGGGCAGCCAAACACGTCCCACACGAACGCTTAGTCGCCTTATACCGAATTCCTTTTTTCGAGTTTTACGCATGCTGTATGAGTTCCAGCTCGTATTATGAGACGAAAAAATCTTCATTTTATACAAATACGCAAGATTCATGCGTTTTGAGCAGCTAAACACGCCCCAATCGAAAGCAAAATCGCTTCGTACCGAAGACGTACAATTGAGTTTCACTCTCGCTGTAGGTGTTGCAGCTCGTATTATAAGATGAAAAACACTTTATTCTGTCACGTCCTGGGTCACTTCAGCACCAGAATAAGTAACCGACACACACACAATTTTTTTTTCGATTTACTTTATTCTCGGGAACACTGAAATAATAAATACGGAAGCGAGACACACATAAACCTAGATAATAAGTCACAATACTACGACGACAGAATCGTCGTATAATATCAATACAATAGGTATTATCATAAAATAATATTCACGATAGTACACCGTAGCGTATCAACCGATAATACAATAATTTTCTAAATAACCCGCATGTATTCGTACCACCAGGAAAATTCGCAGCTCTGACCAGCAATAAAACAATAACGTAGCCAAAAACATAACAAACAATAATAAAAATACAATTTTGAACAAAATGACTTTAAAAACATACTCTCGACACAAACTAACCGGAACACCCCCATAAAAGTACCATTCGGCAATAATAAACAACCATAAACGTCACAGGTAAAGTCCGAGGAAAATATTAAACTTCGAACGCAAATAAAAAATACAAGCGAAACGTTTTCGCAGAATCTGAGCACGCCATAAGAGAGGGAAAATCCTCATGAACAATAAAGAATTTTGTGTTTTCACTTTCTGACGAAGTCCAGAGACGCTGCGAGCGATTTTGTGAATAGCCGCACGCGAAATCTAGAAAATTTAGTAAAAACTTTGGGAAACAATAAAAAACATATACGAACTCCTTTGCAAAATCTGAGCACGCTAGCAGAAGGGGATAATCGTCACAAATAACAAACCCCTACGATGTTTCACCTTTCCGACGAAGTCCTGAGACACTGCGAGTAGTTTTTGAGAAAAGGGACGTGACCTTGGAAAAATCGTAAATTAACTCCCTAGCGCGAACGGAAAGCGCGAATTGGATCAAAATTGCCATGAGGACTAAGAACGCGATAAACAATCGACTTACAGTAAATAAATATTATTAATAATAAATTTAATTGTTAATAAATAATTTCAAAATAGTTCTCTTTCTTTTCAAACAACGCCGGAGTGTCGTTGGAGAAGTGACACTCGACGGCTCAAGTTAATAATAAATTAACATTATTAATAATAAATAAATTATAAACAAACAATTTCGAACACGCTAAACACGCCGGAGTGTCGTATGAGAAGCGACACTCGACGGCTCAAATTAATAAACCATTAACATCACTAACAATAAATAAAATTATAAACAATAAATTTCGAACATTCTAAAAATACGCAACGACGGATTGTCGAATAGACACGACACTTGACGGAGCAAAACAATAATAAATACATTCTTTTTCAACAATAAACAAATAATGTTATAATAAATAATAATATCAGAAACCTTTAATATGCGCGCATCGCCCAAATATCACCAGTAAAATGATAATCGGATGGCATTAAACTATAACAACCAGATATCAAATTTATAAGTATTAAAATAACATTTGTCAATAATTAGTTATTATTTCAAGTACAGTATACGCACCATCCGAAATATCGGGATGGGTGCGTTTCCAATATCATAAAGGACGAAGCCTTATTACTACTATTCAACAAATCTAACCGAATATTCATACGTAATAATACGCATACTTACCCCAGGGATTTGGGGATAATTACGCATTACATTAATCATTGTTATGTCGTAGATCAGGCCTAGATGTCTAAATAATTAGCATTAATAATAAATAAGTCGTACTTAATAACGTATCGGGTGAAGCGAGCGAAAGACCGGACGCGACTCCGACAAAGCTCCGGGAATCGCCACCGATAAGAAGCAAGCATAAGACCGGACGCAGTCCCGACACAACTCCGAGAATCGTCACCGATAGCGGCTTTCCAAGAAGCAAAGCCGTGGGACAAAGGCAGTACCACGATCAACGGCGCAGCTACCGCGAGACCGGACGCAGCTCCGACACAACTCCGAGAATCGCCGCCGATAAGCCTATCCCGAGAAGCTCGCCGGCCGTTGGGACTCAGACCCGTGGGATGCTGCATCAGCACAGGGCTCCATGCGCGGCTTGGCCCCCACCATAGCCCATCGCGCTGCCGTGGGACAAAGGCGGCCCCCACTTCAGGGGACAGCACGGGTGCAGTAGTACCGAGAGCGGCTGCCCCCACCATCATTCATTGCGCTGCCGCGAGAACACGGCGGCCCCCACTTCAGGGGACAGCACGGGTGCAGCAGTACTGAGAGCGGCTGCCCCCACCATCATTCATTGCGCCGCCGCGAGAACACGGCGGCCCCCACTTCAAGGGACAGCAGTACCACGAGCGGCTGCCCCACCATCAATCATTGCGCTGCCGCGAGAATACGGCGGCCCCCACTTCAGGGGACAGCACGGGTGCAGCAGTACCGAGAGCGGCTTCCCCCACCATCATTCATTGCGCTGCCGCGAGACAACGGCGGCCCCCACTCAAGGGACGGTACGGCTAACGCGAGCTGCTGCCCCACCACGGGACGGTACGCGGTAGGCAGCGCACCATTGGCCAGAGCAGCGGAGCGAATCCGCGAGGGCCTCCCCGCCACCAGCCACGGACTCGGGAGATTCGCGAAGCGGGAGCCTGGACCATGGATCTTCAGTTCTTCTATGACTCTCATCTCCGGCGGTCGACTCCAAGAGTTCTCTCGAAGAGACTCACGCGATCCGGTATTTTCCTCGTAATAATTAATTGTCAGTTCAGACTTAGAGTCTCTTAAGGCAATTGTTAATTTCAAATAAATTCGCGATTGATACCTGGCTGCGACCAGGCGGTATTTCACTGTATAAAATATCGTTCGCAATTATTTCGTGTTTATTTTAATATAAATAAAGTCCAAATACAATATCAATAATCACTATAATAATAATGTACTTACGTTTGTAAACTCCGCGTAAAACTTTTGTCGCATATCAAAGAAAACCGAAACCCGCTGCGACTAATAAAAGTTTAACAACACCCTAAGAAATCATTCCTGGAAGGCAGTTCTCTCAAGCCGTAAGTAAATCAGTGACACAAATCAAAAGAGAACAAATATATCTGGGATCAGTTCACATAATCTCCCACCACGAAACCCAGTGCTTTATTATAAATATATATACACATATAAGTATATACACATAAGCATACATTTAAATAAGATTGAATCTTGAAAACCAGTTCTGATAATCATCGGTTCTGATAGATAGATTCACTTGGTAAGCTAAAGTGAATCTTATAAAATCAGTCTCGACGAAAGCCGAGTCTGATGAAAATTAGATTCAGCTAGCGTTAACAAGATTAGACGTAATATTAATTATTAATTAACTAGAATAAAAACCTAGGCTTAACCCAAAATCAGATTATATATAAATCAGACTTAACCAAGTCTGATAAAAATTTGATCTGATATTAATTTAAGCAATCGTTTTAATTATCAATTAACTAGAATAAAACCCTAGGATTAACCCAAAATCAGATTATATATAAATCAGACTTAACCAAGTCTGATAAAAATTTGATCTGATATTAATTTAAGCAATCGTTTTAATTATTAATTAACTAGAATAAAACCTAGGATTACCCCAAAATCAGATTATATATAAATCAGACTTAACCAAGTCCGATAAAAATTTGATCTGATATTAATTTAAGCAATCCCTTTTCCAATATTATCAACCTCAACAATTATGGGACAAATAAAATGCGAACTGATCACCATTTATAACGTTCATCATGAAAAATAGATGTGTCTTTCTGAAACTAGGGTCGCATAAACCGAAAACGCGTGCTCCGACTAACCTAAATCCAGTTCTTAAACATATTACGCCGAAACCAGTGGTTTCAGACAATACGAACGATAATCCGAGCGTGATTGCTGTCAGGAAGGTTCCGACAATCACGTCCATCGTCTCACTAAAAAAATCATCGAGTACATATAAGACGACCAATCTCTACTAATACTAAACCCGACGATCGGGCTGACTGCACGATTCGACCTGCCATCGAACAGACCGAGGAAGACGGCAACATTTCTGACGCTTCTACGGTGTTTTACGAGGACACGCGGTCTCTCACCTCCTCTCCAGAGTTGATCATCGGCACCTAGCACTCTCAACCCGCTACGCCCGACAGCTCAACACCTGCCAAATCCATAAAAATCAGGTAAGTCAATCGATCGACAGTCGAATAAACAAGCAAAACCCGAAGAGAAATGACACGCAAAATCCAGTACTGCTCCGATCCCTAACCGGCACATTCCGGTTTAAACACGGAGCATCCTCATATAACCAGCTACCGGTCGCTCAAACGTTAAAATTCAGAAATTCCTGCGAAAGAGGGGAATAAATCGATTAATATCAAAGCCGCGACGTAACAGGTTATATTTAATGGTGACAGCGGTGGGATCCACTGGATATTTGCGTAAAATCAAAAACATCTGAAAAATAAAGTTCAATTCACATAGTGTTCGAAATAATCGTGTAAAATAAAAATTTCGCGCTGAATTTACCGAATAATCGTGAATCTTCGAAACTGGTGCGGAAATTCAGAATTACAACGAAAATTTAACGTTTCGCGCTAGAATCCGTAAACAATAGTGTAAACTTGTTAAATTCATCAACAGAATAAGAGTCTGACTCTTATTTTATTATAAAACTAACAATATCTATTCTATTTGAAACGAAGGTGAAGTGTAACGTAAAATCATGGTTAACCTAAACGAAGAGGAATTGCGCGAGTTGTCCGAGCAACTATCCGCGGAAAGACGTAGATTGCTCGACATGGAGGCAGAACTAGCTTCCCGCGAACTCGAACTACAAAGTCAAAATATTCAAAACCAAAATCAAAGTCCTTCTGACATAGACGCTGCAGGACAGCGAAATCTCCAGACCGTATTGGCAAGTTTGGTTGGGGAACTCGATATTATAAAAAACGACATGGCGCGCATTAGTTCTCGTGTGTCAGCGACTCCCCCGTTGACGGGACGAGCTCCCGCGAGTAATCCACAAAATTCGAGCATTGGTGATCTAAACTTTCCGCGACTTTCCTTCAAAGATATCCTCGAAGGAATACCAGTGTTCAACGGTGAAAATATAGCAGTGTTAAGGTTCGTTCGGGCTTGTAAACGTGCAAGGGACATGTTCCCAGCAAATCTCGAGTTGACTTTGACACGGCTTCTCCGTAATAAATTGAAGGGACGTGCTTACACCGCGATGGAAGACGACTCATTCGCGGACGTCAAGGCTTTCACTGACCGTCTGAAAGACGTTTTTGGAGCCTCAAAATCGATAAATCAGTACCGCGGTGAATTAGGTAATATCGCTAAAAATAAAAACGAACACATCATCGATTATATTAGTCGGGTAAAAGACCTCCACGCCGCAATCACGGAGGAGGAAACGTCCGAAAACGGTGCAATCCCGCGTAGTCAGCATACAGCAATCGAAAACGAAACTCTCGAGTGTTTCGTCGCCGGTCTACCTCCAGATTTTAGACTCAGACTTAAACTAGAGGGCTGTCAAAATCTCGCACAAGCCTACGCGAATGCGGTCAAAATCGAAAAAGAAATCGAAAAAGATCGCGCTAATTTCAGAGAATCGCGGTTCGAAAATAAAAATCCTTCACAGTCTCACGTAAAAACGATCACGGGTCGCGAATCGTTATCGTGCGATAATTGCAACAAACGGGGCCACAAATCAGAAGATTGTTGGTCAAAATATCCGGAAAAACGGCCTCAACGACCGAGAGCCGACGGTAACGTTGTGAAACGCGATTTCGTGCCGAATAAAACACAGAATTGGGACCAAAATCGCGTAGATAAGCCGCGTCCCTCGTGCGATTACTGTTCGAAACCCGGCCACGTCGTAACGCAGTGTTTCAAGAAACAAAACGACGAAAAACGAAATTTGGGAAACGCGAATTCCCGCTCGGAAAAACCAGGCGCGAACCGAGCGGAGAAAGCACCAGAGCGCCCGGTGCGTACAGTCAACATCGTGAACGAAACGTCCGTACCGTCAACGTCCGCTTAGGGAAGCATTCGTTTACACCCACGGTAGAGATCGAGTCTCCGGAATTAAAATATAAAACCGATTTCCTCGTAGACTCCGGATCCGAACCAAATCTCGTAAAAATTGACGTATTAAATCCGGATGTCATAATAAATAAAAACGATATTCTGAAACTCAGAGGTATTTCAGATATACCCGTATTCACGATCGGTTCAACTATTTTAAATATTAAAGGGACAGAAGCCGTATTTCACGTGGTTAAAAGCGTGTTTCCTATTGAGCAGGATGCCATACTCGGCTCGGAGTTTCATTCGCGAAATCGGGCGATAATCGATTGGGACGAGGAGGTGGTTCGTTGGAAAAATAAATCTCTTCCATTCAAAAATCGCGAAACAGTAGTGATTCCAGGAAGATCTCGTGTAGTTTATTACGTTAGGGTAAAGAATCCCGAAGTAAAAGACGGCTATATTCCCCGTCTCGATGCTGGAAACGGAATTTTCTTAGGAAATACGTTAGTTTCAAGTAAAAATGGCGTGGCGTGTCTGATGGCGATTAATACCAACGAGGAGGACGTAGAGCTGACTGTTCCGGCAGTAACCCTAGAGGCATACGAGCTCTACGATCCCAATTCGGGGTATGTTTCGCAAAATCAGTGTCAATCCGGTGAAACACTTAGCGTGCAAGATCCGGATTGTCGCAGTACCTGTCAGCAGACGCACGACCACCTTGTTTTGCGGGTCGACAGCGAACGCGTTAAACAAGTCAAAGACTTATTACGTCTCGAGGATCTAAATGCCGAAGAGCGAGTAAGCGTCGAACAAATAATAGAGAAAAACGTAGATCTTTTTCACATTCCGGGACAATTTTTGGATCACACTAATGCAATCGAACACAAAATTTCCACAACCGACGACCAGCCAGTCTTCACTCGTCAATATCGATTCCCGCCTGCTCATAAGGATGAAATTTCGAGACAGGTTGGCGATCTTATACATGGAAAAATTGTAGAACCGTCCGACTCCCCATACAGCTCGCCACTTTGGATCGTGCCGAAAAAGGCCGATTCACAGGGAAGGCCAAGATGGAGGATGGTCATCGATTATAGAAATCTCAATGAGAAAACAATCGGAGACGCCTACCCACTCCCAAACATAAACGAAATTCTCGACCAGTTGGGTAGCGCGAAATATTTTTCGGTATTTGACTTAGCAAGCGGATTTCATCAAATCCGTATGCATCCCTCGGATGCTCATAAAACGGCATTCTCGACGCCATTTGGGCATTATCAATTCAACCGTATGCCGTTTGGGCTCAAGAACGCCCCGGCAACTTTCCAGCGCTTAATGGATCGCGTATTGTGCGGCCTACAGGGTAACGAGCTTTTCGTGTACCTCGACGATGTTGTTATATACGCGAGCTCACTTAGGGAACACGAAATTAAGTTTAGCAAACTCGCCGAGCGATTACGGAAGGCGAACCTCAAATTGCAACCAGACAAGTGCGAGTTTTTACGCAAAGAAGTAGCCTATTTAGGGCATATTATAAGCGAAAACGGTGTAAAACCGGATCCGAAAAAGATCGAATCAATCAAAAATTATCCGAGACTAAACAGTCCAAAGAAAATCAAACAATTTCTCGGGTTAGCAGGATACTATCGACGATTCGTAGAGAATTTCTCAGCAATCGCTAGGCCGTTAACGCAACTGCTAAAAAAGGAAGCAATATTCAAGTGGACTCAGAAACAGGAGGATGCTTTTGTAAAACTACGAGACGCCTTGTGTAAGGAACCGGTGTTGCAGTACCCGGACTTCACTCGGCCTTTTGTTATAACGACGGATGCGTCAAACATCGCGATAGGCGGTATTCTCAGTCAGGGAAAAATCGGTAGCGACAAACCCATATCGTACGCGTCGCGAACACTGTCAAAAGCCGAGATGAACTATTCTACCATCGAAAAGGAGTTATTAGCGATCGTTTATTGCGTAGGGCATTTCAGGCCTTACATATACGGCCGAGAATTCACTCTCGTGACCGATCACAAACCGTTAGTATGGCTCGATTCGGTAAAAGACCCTGCGAATAGACTAGTTCATTGGCGCTTAAAACTAGCGAATTACGAGTATAAAATCATATACAAACCTGGGAGAGTCAACGCCAACGCTGACGCTCTGTCGCGAAATCCGCCAGAAGTAGAAGTACCCGAAAAAGAAAAATCCGTATTGATCGTCATGCCTATACGGTTCAGAACAAAAGAGGATCCGTCTGAAACAGATTCCGACGAGATCCCCGCGAAAAGACAAAAGGAGAATCCGCCGAGTTCGGACTCCGACCACGAAATTAAAATCACGCGTAGGAAACGTCCTAAAAAACTAATATCCGATACGGATTCCGACGAGATCCCTACGAAAAGGGAAAAGGAGAATCCGCCAGACCCTGTTCCTGGGCAGATAATTAGGTTTACGCAGGAAAAATCCACTCCTAAAAAACGGGCAAAACAGCAAACATCCGATTCAGACTCAGACGCGATTTTCGAGTTCAAACCGAAAAAGAAGCCGAAAGCACCCGATAAACAAGCAGTACAATCAATGGATCATAAGCCTCCTGCAGCTGCGGCTGTCGAACCGCCAACCGAAAGTCCTGATACCTCGGACTCAATAGTAATCCCCGAAGTACAAAATCAGGAGGACAATTCCAGCGATATATCGGATATATCAGATATTCCAAAATCCTTGGAAGCTACAGAAAACCTCTCCGATCAAAAAATTCCGAAAAATCAGTCTAAGGACATTCCTAGCGATCCCTCAGATCGCTCTGCAAGCCCGGAAAACACAACGAAGTTCGACAGTGCCGGTGATCCATCCAATTTACCTGCAACCGAAGCAAACCAGAAAGCTGAAAATAATAATATTGCCAATCCTTCAGCGGATCTTAGCCCAACAAACGAAAATAATATTGCTAGCGTACTAGATCCACCGGGGACTTCAGGAATAGTCGAATACCCCGAATCAAATCATGAAATCTCTTCAATCGAAACGGAAATCAGGGACGATAGGTCGGAAACGTCAAACGAGCCAAATTCCGAAAGTAATTCAGACAGCGAAATGTTCGATAGAGTCGACGTTCCATACGAACGCAACGAGAACGGAGCTCGAGCGGAAACCTTCACGGTGAAAGAGACCCGAGATCGGTTAATCATGCAGAAAGATAACATCACATTTTTCGTAACCACTAAGGGTCAACCGATCGATAACGGAGCCGAAGACCTGGGCACCGCCGACAGATTCCCAGTCTTGAGAAACTTAAATATAGCTAGAGCAAACGTTACAAACGAAAAATCGAAACACCTGATCGCGTTACCGGTCAAGGCAGACTTACGATCTAACACGAGGTTAGACGATCTAATAGAATCCTTTCAATCGCTGAGAGATGTCATACTAGAGCTAGGATTAGGATCGGTTAGTATAGCTAAAACAAACATGATCGATAATCTGTCATGGAGAGAAATACAAAATCGGTTGGTGGATAACCTGCAAGACTTGCCAGTAACTCTGACAGTTTGTAATCAGCTGATTCGTGTACCGCCTGAAGCCGAGAGAGGAGACATAATTCAAGAAAACCATGATTCCTTGATCGGTGGTCATAAGGGCGTAAATAAAACATACAAGCGAATACGCGAAAAATACTACTGGGAAAACATGAAAACTCAGGTCCAGGAGTATATTCAGCATTGTCGTGGATGCCAGCTGAAGAAACTCGTCCGCGTCAAGACAAAACAGCCAATGGTGATCACGGACACTCCCGGGAGTGCATTCGACAAGATCTCCATGGACATCGTTGGGCCGCTACCTGTCACCAAAAAGGGCAATATGTACATCCTGACGATCCAAGATCTCCTAACAAAATATTCACTCGCCGTACCATTGGAGAAGACGACATCCGTGCATATCGCTGACGCATTCGCGAAACAATTTATTAGCCGATTTGGAGCACCCAAGGGACTTCTAACGGACCAAGGGGCCAACTTCACCAGCAGCCTGATGAAGGCACTAGCGAGGAAGTTTAAAATTCGGCAGTATCGTACAACGGCGTATCATCCACAAACCAACGGATCCATCGAACGGTCGCACCATGTGCTCGCAGAATACCTCAAGCAGTATGTGGACGATCGTAACGAGTGGGACGAATTCATTGAATTAGCAATGTTCTCGTATAACACGAGCCAACACGAGGGAACAGGATTCACTCCGTTCGAGTTAGTCTTCGGTAGGAAAGCGAGACAGCCGTCGACACATACGCAAATTGAAGAGCACCAGGACCTAACGTACGCGGAGTATCTTGAAAACCTTTTCGGTAAAGTGCATGGCTTACAAGAACTCGCCGCAGAAAACCTGAAGGCAGCCAAAGAGCGATCTAAACAGTATTACGATAGACGGATAAATCCGCAAAATTTCGGGATCGGCAGCAAGGTCCTTATGTTAAAAGAACCAAGTACGGGCAAATTTTGCGACCAATATACGGGCCCCTATGAGGTCATCGAAATACTATCCGGCGGGAACGTAAAAATTAATTATAACAGCAAACCCAGAATCGTTCACACCAACAAGTTGCGTCTTACGAGACTATAGTCGGAAACCCCTTGTTCCAGAGGAATCCAACGCCAAGTCCTTGGAATCGCGGAGGAAACGGAACAATGGTTCGCCGAGAATTCGAGATGGGTCTGCCAGCACCAAACGAGCCATATCCTGAAATAGAGGAAGTAATTCACTCTCCCCAACTGGCTAACGGCGTGGGCACATTCATGGTCGACCTCAATTACGAAATAAATTTAGTAAAAATAAGTGCACTAAGTCCAGGAGTCGTACTCCACTCCGTCGGAACTATAACTCTCCTGACCAGTGAAGGACCCGTCGTTTCAGTAGCTCGGATACTAATTCATTCCCCCAGTGAAGAATATGCTCCGTATCTCTTCCACGTTGTGGAGGAGTGCCCTTCGTACGCAGGTGTTTTGGGGTGTATTTCAACATACGACCCAAGCGAATCTATGTTCTAGGGACAACCGAGACGCAGCTACGCGCATTCCGTCCGAATTAATTACACCAATCATAAAAGAAACTCCAAGCGCTCAGCGTTCCACCAGCAGAAGAGCATCCGTTGGCGCTCTGCAGGGGCAAAGGGAGCGTGCCATAAAACAATCTACAGGAATAAAACTGGCGGACAACGGAGCGGAGCAACAGTGCGACGAGCAATAGACTTACAGTGCGACGAGCAATAGACTTTCAGTGCGACAAGCAATAAACTCAGTGCAACGAGCAATAAGACTCGGCGCGACGAGCAATAGACTCTCAGTGCGGCGAGACTTGGGCTTTCAGTGCGACGAGCCATAAACTCGAGTGGGACGAGACAATAAACTCAGTGCGACCAAGTGATAAATTCAGAGCTACGAGCGTAAAACTAATAATGAGAGTAATAACGCGCGACTTTGAACCACCAAAAGCCAGGCGATATGCCGAATTGCGTTTCGATCCTGTACCTGAACCTCAACCGGGTACAAGCGGGACGCAATGTACAGAGCTTTATAAGATACTCACCGAGGATAAACCCAGACCGATTTATAGTCTGGAGGAGCTGACCGAAATATTAACTGAGCCACTTCCCGACCTCAGGGAAATCTTCAAGAGCTACAACAGAGAGCTCTTCAGTGATGAAATTAAGGGATTCAATGTGCGTTGGTCCTCTCGACTGAAAACGGTAGTAGGAAAAACAGTACTACGGCCATCTCCGAGAATCACGCTCTCAAAACCGCTCCTAGTGGGCCGAAAAATTAAGGTAATGGTCGAGACGCTCCTATACGAGATGATCCACGGATTTATTTACTGTACTGTGCGCGTTAACACTCTGCACCACGGACCAGACTTCATGAAATTAATGAAGGAAATAAATGAAGTGACCAATCTCGAAGTGAGTATCCTCGACGAGGGAGGATTAGACCATATTTCGCACCTACAGACGATTTGGCGGTGTAACAAATGTGAAGTCGAAATCGTGCGATTCAAAGGGAAGACAGACCAGCCGCACGACAAAACCGCGAGAGGCCATAGGGAGAGATGCCACGGCAGATGGATCGTCGTCGGTTAAGAAGGAAACGCTGTTTGGAAGAAAACGAGTGGTGAAGGGGGAGTAAAATCCCCTCTTCTTCACCAACTATAACCCGAGCAGCTACGTCAAGGAGCAACAGTTAGCCGCGGGCAGTCATAGCAAAAGGTACTCCCGGAGAAGAACCATCTGATCAAAAATGAGCAAACACCAGAGTTCGGTCGCACACAGCAAAGCGATGGCGAAGGCAGCCAAGAGACAAGCCAGCCTCGAGGCACTGTTTGGCTCCTCGCCAACGATGGAACATATCACGAAAAGACCAACAACGGAAGTCTTCGAAATGAAAGAAACCAGTGCGCCTATAAAGAAGAAAGTCGAAGTACGCGTCATCGACAATCGACTACAGATCCTAGACAGCTTGCCGAGTATCGAGGTTAAAGAACAAGTGGAAGCCAGGTTCTTAGGAAAACTTCAGCGTCAAAAGGACATCGAGAAGGAAGTCGAAGCAATCCTGATGCCCTACTACACGCAACAAATTGTGACAAAGGAAGAATACAAGGCCATCATGCGGAAGATCGTACCGCGGCTATGCCGGAAACCTGACGACAACAACCCGAAAGTCATAAAAAGACTTTTGGAAATACTCATAAAAAGGTACCGCGTTAATAAACGGGGATTACCCTCTGTACGTTGGGCCACCGCGCCAAGGCGGGACCGCCTTGTTCCCCTTCCAGCGGTCAGCTCGACGCCGAACGGGGACTCAGCGGTACGCGTGCGGAGCAACGTCAGACCGCATCCACCTGTGATCGCGACAACAGCTCGAGCCAAGTGACATAATTGTTCACCAACCACCAGAACGAGTGTTCACTGATACGAGTGTTGCGCGAAAACCGGGACAAGCGAGACACAGTGCTAAGCGCCGACGAATTTCTTCCAGTGCCGCGAGTGCCGACTGTACTTGGTTCACCGAGTGTTAAAGACTCGATAGTGCCGCGAGCTTTAACGAACTTTAGTCATTAGTGTTTAAAGACTCAATAGTGCCGCGAGCTTTAACAAACTATTTTATATTAGTGTTTAAAGACTCAACAGTGCCGCGAGCTTTAACGAACCTTAGTTATTAGTGTTTAAAGACTCAACAGTGCCACGAGCTTTAACAAACTATTTTTATATTAGTGTTTAAAGACTCAATAGTGCCGCGAGCTTTAACAAACTATTTTATATTAGTGTTTAAAGACTCCATAGTGCCGCAAGTAGTGTAAACAGAAGTTCGACTCGATCATGAGTATCCTCAGATCCCTTCTTCTGGCGCGGGATGTCGACCCTCACGCAAGACCACCCTGTGTGCCAAAAAGAGAAGCCAGCGTGGTACCTATCAGGAGGAGTTCACGCATCAGGACCATGAACGAGGAAATCATAGAGACAGGACGCTCACTGATATATACAAAGGAACAGTTGGAGGAACCCCTGGCCGAGCCACTCCCCGACTTATACGCGTTGTTCAAAGCGTACAGCGCGGCGTACTTTGAAAACAAGGTGTATGGATTCACAGTGCGTTGGAGCTCGAAAATGACCATAGACGCGGGACGGACGATCTTCGGGCCAGAGCGACGCGTAATCATATCGAAAGGGCCGCATATCGGACGGAAGACCAGAGTCTTAGTGGAAACACTCCTCCACGAGATGATCCACGTTTACATCTATATGAACATGTACGACGACGGCGTAAAGCATGGGTCACTCTTCCACCAACTGAAAAGGCGAATAAACCAAAAAGGTGGCCTCAAAATCACGGTTTACGACCATGGAGGCCAGGATCATATACCCAACCTAAAAAACCGAGTGGAGGTGTACGAAGGGCGGGTTGGTAATATCGCGACAAACCAACAAGGGAAAACAGCCTATAGACTTCGGGACTAGGAAGCACCGAAGATCGTGTGAAGGAAGATGGGTCCGGATCAAGGCAACTGAAGCCGCCAGGAAAACGACGAGGCGGCGATCTCGACGTTAATAGGGTCATAGCGACACCCGATAAACGACACGACCAAGTTCGAGAGGAAATTCCACAAGGAAGGTGAAACCAAAAGATGCCGAGAATCCTAAAAAATAACCAAGAACATATGTTTGTTCTAGGATGAAATTAACAGCGTTCCTTCTCCTCATCATCATCACGGAAGTCGCGGCCCTGGTCGGCTACGACTGCGGTGGGTCAACAATGAACATAACGTCGATTTCCCTCAACGGTGTCGCGGAATGCGACATACCATTGTTAGAACCAGCATCGACGTCCAGTTACATCCAGCTACTTCAGCTCACGGACTTCAGCAGCGCCGAGGTGACAGAGTGCAAGGTGGAAATCGACAGGACAATATACCATTGCGGGATGCACTCCCACAATTCAGTGGTCCATAATGGACGACAGATATATCTCTACGACCTGGATGAGAGGGCGTGCCGTAGACTGCATGAAACGGGGATCCTGGCAGTCAGCAATTCGGCACAACTCATCGGCTTGCAGCGAAACAACACGGATAGGAGAACCATCACGATGGCTGGATCAATCACAGTGGATGGCAAGTGCGTCGGAACCCAGTATAGCGACCCGTTCGGAACATGGGACAACGTCGTAGTGCAAGCCTCGGTGAGTGTTACACTTTCTAATTACGAAGCAACGGTCAACCTGGCGACCGATAAAATAATACTGCAATCAGGAACACATTGTACACTCCCTGAGGGACATTGCACCGACGTCGACGGCAAAGCCGTGTATTGGAAAACGGAACCAACCGACTCATGCAATTTTAATCGTTATGACGTGTTATACGAAGGAAAGGCCACAAAGTTGACATCAGTCGAAGATGGCGCCAGCTCACCCGACGTATACACACTAACAACACAAGACACAACATTCGCTCTCGCGGAAAAATCGGAACAGCAATTGTGCGGGTTCACTTTGATTCGCACCGAACACCCGAAGCTGTACATTCTGGAGACGCGAAAAGGAGAGTCATTCGCAGTCCGGAAACAAATCTCGGTGTCTAATCTCGACATATTCTCCTACATAAATTCAAAATTCGTATACGTGGAGAAGCATGTCAAACTACAAATGAAGAACTTGTACAAGGACATCCTGACGCAGCGATGCAACCTGGAAAGGCAAGTGCTCCAAAACGCGCTGTCAACGTCTGGCATCTTGCCGGAAAAGTTCGCATACGCCATTATGAAAGGACCAGGGTATATGGCGGTGATAGCTGGAGAAGTGGCGCACATAGTTAAGTGTGTCCCCGTGGAGTGCAGCCTCCGTCGCACAGACGAGTGCCATCACGAACTACCCGTTACGTACCGCAATGAGTCCTATTTTTTGTCAACAACCTCGAGAATGTTGCTGAAATCGGCGACACAGATCGAGTGCGACCCGACGTTGCCGGCCTTGTACCAAATCGATAACGTATGGTATAGGTTCTCGCCGCATCCGATCGAAGTACCGGCACCGCAATCATTGGTGCCATCCTCAAAGCCTACATGGCATTACGCGTCAATCGGAAACCTCGCCAACAGCGGAATCTATTCAGCGGCCGACATCAAGAAGCTTCGTGAACGTATAATGTTCCCAGCTGAAAAACCAGCCCTGCTGAACAACTTAGCAAGAGGATCGGTTGGCTATAGTATCCCGGCGGGAAGTGTGTCCATTCGAGGATTTCTCGACGAAAACACGCTCGAACACCTGGCTGAGAGTGCTGCGAAACGATTCTGGCACGGATTCGAGAAGTTCGGCATAGCCAGCGCCGGAGTATTCGCCATCTACGTCATTATAAAAATCATAAAAACAATCATCGACACATGTATCCACGGATATGCTATTCACTCGCTTTATGGATGGAGCATCCACCTCCTGGGGGCCATATGGAGTTCTGTGACTGGCCTATTACTCACACTGGGTCACAGACGAGTATCGCCTACCACGGACGTCGAAAGCGGGCCGAGCACAGGAGAAAGGGCAGATTTACCAGTATCAAATGATAAATCCAACTGCCCCAACTTGACGGCGAGGGACAACGCAAGATACCCGACAACGGCGGAAAGGGCAGTTCAATCAGATTACCCCAACTTGACGGCGAGGGACAACGCAAGATATTCGACAGCGATGGACCGGGTAGAGTTGTCAACCTACCCCAACTTGACGGCGAGGGAGTCCGGAAGATATCCAACGGCGCTACCAAGAATCGACCCAGAACTCGTCAAGCGCCTTCACGCTGGTCCTCAGCAGAGCCTCAGCACTGCTTCAGACTTAGGGGGGGAGGTGTCACGTCCTGGGTCACTTCAGCACCAGAATAAGTAACCGACACACACACAATTTTTTTTTCGATTTACTTTATTCTCGGGAACACTGAAATAATAAATACGGAAGCGAGACACACATAAACCTAGATAATAAGTCACAATACTACGACGACAGAATCGTCGTATAATATCAATACAATAGGTATTATCATAAAATAATATTCACGATAGTACACCGTAGCGTATCAACCGATAATACAATAATTTTCTAAATAACCCGCATGTATTCGTACCACCAGGAAAATTCGCAGCTCTGACCAGCAATAAAACAATAACGTAGCCAAAAACATAACAAACAATAATAAAAATACAATTTTGAACAAAATGACTTTAAAAACATACTCTCGACACAAACTAACCGGAACACCCCCATAAAAGTACCATTCGGCAATAATAAACAACCATAAACGTCACAGGGGCCTGTTTGGGTACTCGAAATGCATGAATCGTCCGCATTTGCATATAATGAAGTATTTTTCATTTAACAATACGAGCTGAAACGCCTACAGCGAGTGTGAAACTTAGATGTACGATTTCGGTATAAAGCGACTTGGCGTTCCATTGGGGCTTGTTAGGCTGCTCAAAACGCATGAATCTTGCGTATTTGTATAGAATGAAGACTCTTCATTTCATAATACCAGCTAGAACGCATACAGCGAGCGTAAAACTCGAGTAAACGAACTCGGTATAAGGCGACTTTTGGTTCCTTTGGGACGTGTTTGGGTGCTCAAAATGCCTGAATCTTGCATATTTGCATAGAATGAAGTATTTTTCATCTCAAAATACGAGCTGAAACGCCTACAGCGAGTGTGAAACTCAAATGTACGATTTCGGTATAAAGCGACTTTGCGTTCTATTGGGGCGTGTTTGGCTGCCCAAAATGGATGAATCTTGCGTATCTGCATAGAATAAAGTGTTTTTCATCTTATAATACGAGCTGAAACACCGACAGCGAGTATGAAACTCAATTGTACGTTTTCGGTATGAAGCGACTTTGCATTCGATTAGGGCGTGTTTGGCTACTCGAAATGCATGAGTCTTGAATATTTGTATAGAATGAAGTCTTTTTCATTTCACAATACGAGCTGAAACGCATACAGCGAGCGTAAAACTCGAGTAAACGAATTCGGTATAAGGCGACTTTCCGTTCCTTTGGGACGTGTTTGGGAGCTGAAAATGCCTGAATCTTGCATTTTTGCATAGAATGACGTATTTTTCGTCTCATACTACGAGCTGGCACTCATACAGCATGCGTAAAACACGAATAAACGAATTCGGTATGAGGCGACTATGCGTTCGTGTGGGACGTGTTTGGCTGCCCAAAATGCACGAATCTTGCATATTTGCATAGAATGAAGTTTTTTTCATCTTATAATACGAGCTGAAACACCTACAGCGAGTGTGAAACTCAAATGTACGATTTCGGTATAAAGCGACTTTGCGTTCCATTGGGGCGTGTTTGGGTACTCGAAATGCATGAATCTTCCGTATTTGCATAGAATGAAGTGTTTTTCATGCCAAAATACGAATTGAAACGCCTATAGCTAGTGCGAAACTCAAATGTACGATTTCGGTATGAAGCGACTTTACTTTCGGTTGGGGCGTGTTTGGATACTCGAAATGCATGAGTCTTGCGTATTTGAATAGAATGACGTGTTTTTCATCTTATACGAGCTGAAACGCTTACAGCGAGTGTGAAACTCAAATGTACGATTTCGGAATAAAGCGACTTTGCGTTCGATTGGGGCCTGTTTGGTTACTCGAAATGCATGAATCGTCCGCATTTGCATATAATGAAGTATTTTTCATTTAACAATACGAGCTGAAACGCCTACAGCGAGTGTGAAACTTAGATGTGCGATTTCGGTATAAAGCGACTTTGCGTTCCATTGGGGCTTGTTTGGCTGCTCAAAAAGCATGAATCTTGCGTATTTGCATAGAATAAAGTGTTTTTCATCTTATAATACGAGCTGCAACACCTACAGCGAGTGTGAAACACAAATATACGAATTCGGTATAAGGCGACTTTACGTTCGATTGGGGCGTGTTTGACTGCCCAAAATGCATGAATCTTGCGTATTTGCATAGAATGATGTGATTTTCATCTTATAATACGAGCTGAAACGCCTACACCGAGTGTGAAACTCAAATGTACGATTTCGGTATAAAGCGACTTTGCGTTCGATTCGGGCGGGTTTGGCTGCCCAAAAAGCATGAATCTTGCGTATTTGCATACAGTGGAGTAGTTTTCATTTCATAATACGAGCTTGAACGTTTACATCGAGTGTGAAACTCAAATGTCCGATTTCGGTATAAAGCGATTTTGCTGTCGATCGGGCGTGTTTGGCTACTCGAAACGCATGGATCTTGCGTATTTGCATAGAATAAAGTGTTTCTCATCTTACATTACCAGCTGAAACACCTACAGCGAGAGTGAAACTCAAATGTACGATTTCGGTATAAAGCGAATTGCGTTCCATTGGGGCGTGTTTGGCTGCCCAAAATGCATGAATCGTGCGTATTTGCATAGAATAAAGTGTTTTTCATCTCAAAATACGAACTCAAGCGCCTACAGGGAGTGTGAAACTCAGATGTACGATTTCGGTATAAAGCGACTTTGCGTTCCATTGGGGCGTGTTTGGCTGCCCAAAATGCATGAATCTTGCGTATTTGCATAGAATAAAGTGTTTTTCATCTTATAATACGAGCTGAAACACCTACAGCGAGTGTGAAACTCAATTGTACGTTTTCGGTATGAGGCGACTTTGCTTTCGATTGGGGCCTGTTTGGGTACTCGAAATTCATGAATCTTCCGTATTTGCATACAATGAAATGTTTTTCATCTCAAAATACGAGCTGAAACGCCTACAGCGAGTGTGAAACTCAGATGTACGATCTCAGTATAAAGCGACTTTGCGTTCCATTGGGGCGTGTTTGGCTGACAAAATGCATGAATCTTGCGTATTTGCATAGAATAAAGTGTTTTTCATCTTATAATACGAGCTGAAACGCCTACAGCGAGAGTGAAACTCAAATGTACGTTTTCGGTATGAAGCGACTTTGCTTTCGATAGGGGCGTGTATGCCTACTCGAAATGCATGAGTCTTGCGTATTTGAATAGGATGAAGTGTGTTCCATCTTATACGAGCTGAAACGCCTACAGCGAGTGTGCAACTCAAATGTACGATTTCGGTATAAAGTGACTTTGCGTTCGATTCGGGCGTGCTTGGCTGCCCAAAAAGCATGAATGTTGCGTATTTGCATAGAATGAAGTGTTTTTCATCTCAAAATACGAGCTGAAACGCCTACAGCGAGTGTGAAACTCAGATGTACGATCTCAGTATAAAGCGACTTTGCGTTCCATTGGGGCGTGTTTGGCTGACAAAATGCATGAATCTTGCGTATTTGCATAGAATAAAGTGTTTTTCATCTTATAATACGAGCTGAAACGCCTACAGCGAGAGTGAAACTCAAATGTACGTTTTCGGTATGAAACGACTTTGCTTTCGATTGGGGCCTGTTTGGGTACTCGAAATGCATGAATCTTCCGTATTTTCATAGAATGAAGTGTTTTTCATCTCAAAATACGAATTGAAACGCCTATAGCGAGTGTGAAACTCAAATGTACGATATCGGTATGAAGCTACTTTGCGTTCGATTGGGGCTTGTTTGGCTGCTCAAAACGCCTGAATCCTGCGTATTTGTATAGTATGAAGTCTCTTTCATTTCATAATACGAGCTGGAACGCATACAGCGAGCGTAAAACTCGAGTAAACGAATTCGGTATAAGGCGACTTTTTGTTCCTTTGGGACGTGTTTGGGTGCTCAAAATGCCTGAATCTTGCATGATTGCATAGAATGAAGTATTTTTCATCTCAAAATACGAGCTGAAACGCATACAGCGAGTGTGAAACTCAGATGTACGATTTCGGTATAAAGCGACTTTGCGTTCCATTGGGGCGTGTTTGGGTGCCCAAAATGCATGAATCTTGCGTATTTGCAGAGAATAATGTGTTTTTCAATTTATAATACGAGCTGAAACGCGTACAGCGAGTGTGAAACTCAATTGTACGTCTTCGGTACGAAGCGATTTTGCTTTCGATTGGGGCGTGTTTAGCTGCTCAAAACGCATGAATCTTGCATATTTGTATAGAATGAAGTATTTTTCGTCTCATAATACGAGCTGGAACTCATACAGCATGCGTAAAACTCGAGTAAAGGAATTCGGTATAAGGCGACTAAGCGTTCGTGTATGACGTGTTTGGCTGCCCAAAATGCATGAATCTTGCATATTTGCATAGAATGAATTTTTTTTCATCTCACAAAACGATCTGAAACGTCTACAGCGAGTGTGAAACTCAAATGTACGTTTTCGGTATGAAGCGACTTTGCTTTCGATTGGGGCGTGTTTGGCTACTCGAAATGCATGAGTGTTGCGTATTTGCATAGAATGAAGTGTTTTTCATCTCAAAATACGAACTGAAACGCCTGCAGCGAGTGTGAAACTCAATTGTACGTTTTCGGTATGAAGCGACTTTGCTTTCGATTGGGGCGTGTTTGGCTACTCGAAATGCATGAGTGTTGCGTATTTGAATAGAATGAAGTGTTTTTCATCTTATACGAGCTGAAACGCGAGTGGGAAACGCAAATGTACGATTTCGGTATAAAGCGACTTTGCGTCCGATTGGGGCCTGTTTGGGTACTTGAAATGCATGAATCGTCCGCATTTGCATATAATGAAGTATTTTTCATCCAACAATACGAGCTGAAATGCCTACAGCGAGTGTGAAACTCAGATGTACGATTTCGGTATAAAGCGACTTTGCGTTCCATTGGGGCGTGCTTGGCTGCCCAAAATGCATGAATCTTGCGTATTTGCATAGAATAAAGTGTTTTTCATCTTATAATACGAGCTGAAACGCCTACAGCGAGTGTGAAACTCAGATGTACGATTTCGGTATAAAGCGACTTTTCGTTCCATTCGGGCGTGCTTGGCTGCCCAAAATGCATGAATCTCGCGTATTTGCATAGAATAAAGTGTTTTTCATCTTATAATCCGAGCTGAAACGCCTACAGCGAGTGTGAAACTCAAATGTACGTTTTCGGTATGGTGCGACTTTGCTTTCGATTGGGGCCTGTTTGGGTACTCGAAATGCATGAATCTTCCGTATTTGCATAGAATGAAGTGTTTTTCATCTCAAAATACGATCTGAAACGCCTGCAGCGAGTGTGAAACTCAATTGTACGTTTTCGGTATGAAGCGACTTTGCTTTCGATTGGGGCGTGTTTGGCTACTCGAAATGCATGAGTGTTGCGTATTTGAATAGAATGAAGTGTTTTTCATCTTATACGAGCTGAAACGCGAGTGGGAAACGCAAATGTACGATTTCGGTATAAAGCGACTTTGCGTCCGATTGGGGCCTGTTTGGGTACTTGAAATGCATGAATCGTCCGCATTTGCATATAATGAAGTATTTTTCATCCAACAATACGAGCTGAAATCCCTACAGCGAGTGTGAAACTCAGATGTACGATTTCGGTATAAAGCGACTTTTCGTTCCATTGGGGCGTGCTTGGCTGCCCAAAATGCATGAATCTCGCGTATTTGCATAGAATAAAGTGTTTTTCATCTTATAATACGAGCTGAAACGCCTACAGCGAGTGTGAAACTCAAATGTACGTTTTCGGTATGAAGCGACTTTGCTTTCGATTGGGGCCTGTTTGGGTACTCGAAATGCATGAATCTTCCGTATTTGCATAGAATGAAGTGTTTTTCATCTCAAAACACGAACTGAAACGCCTGCAGCGAGTGTGAAACTCAATTGTACGTTTTCGGTATGATGCGACTTTGCTTTCGATTGGGGCTTGTTTGGGTACTCGAAATGCGTGAATCTTCCGTATTTGCATAGAATGAAGTGTTTTTCATCTCAAAATACGAACTGAAACGACTACAGCGAGTGTGAAACTCAATTGTACGATATCGGTATAAGGCGACTTTACGTTCGATTGGGGCGTGTTTGACTGCCCAAAATGCATGAATCTTGCGTATTTGCATAGAATGATGTGATTTTCATCTTATAATACGAGCTGAAACGCCTACACCGAGTGTGAAACTCAAATGTACGATTTCGGTATAAAGCGACTTTGCGTTCAATTCGGGCGTGTTTGGCTGCCCAAAAAGCATGAATCTTGCGTATTTGCATACAGTGAAGTGGTTTTCATTTCATAATACGAGCTTGAACGTTTACATCGAGTGTGAAACTCAAATGTCCGATTTCGGTATAAAGCGATTTTGCTGTCGATCGGGCGTGTTTGGCTACTCGAAACGCATAAATCTTGCGTATTTGCATAGAATAAAGTGTTTCTCATCTTACATTACCAGCTGAAACACCTACAGCGAGAGTGAAACTCAAATGTACGATTTCGGTATAAAGCGAATTGCGTTCCATTGGGGCGTGTTTGGCTGCCCAAAATGCATGAATCGTGCGTATTTGCATAGAATAAAGTGTTTTTCATCTCAAAATACGAACTCAAGCGCCTACAGGGAGTGTGAAACTCAGATGTACGATTTCGGTATAAAGCGACTTTGCGTTCCATTGGGGCGTGTTTGGCTGCCCAAAATGCATGAATCTTGCGTATTTGCATAGAATAAAGTGTTTTTCATCTTATAATACGAGCTGAAACACCTACAGCGAGTGTGAAACTCAATTGTACGTTTTCGGTATGAGGCGACTTTGCTTTCGATTGGGGCCTGTTTGGGTACTCGAAATTCATGAATCTTCCGTATTTGCATACAATGAAATGTTTTTCATCTCAAAATACGAACGGAAACGCCTACAGCGAGTGTGAAACTCAAATGTACGATACCGGTATAAAGCTACTTTGCGTTCGATTGGAGCTTGTTTGGCTGCTCAAAACGCATGGATCTTGCGTATTTGCATAGAATGAAGTGTTTTTCATCCCAAAATACGAATTGAAACGCCTATAGCTAGTGCGAAACTCAAATGTACGATTTCGGTATGAAGCGACTTTACTTTCGGTTGGGGCGTGTTTGGATACTCGAAATGCATGAGTCTTGCGTATTTGAATAGAATGACGTGTTTTTCATCTTATACGAGCTGAAACGCTTACAGCGAGTGTGAAACTCAAATGTACGATTTCGGAATAAAGCGACTTTGCGTTCGATTGGGGCCTGTTTGGTTACTCGAAATGCATGAATCGTCCGCATTTGCATATAATGACGTATTTTTCATTTAACAATACGAGCTGAAACGCCTACAGCGAGTGTGAAACTTAGATGTGCGATTTCGGTATAAAGCGTCTTTGCGTTCCATTGGGGCTTGTTTGGCTGCTCAAAAAGCATGAATCTTGCGTATTTGCATAGAATAAAGTGTTTTTCATCTTATAATACGAGCTGCAACACCTACAGCGAGAGTGAAACTCAATTGTACGTCTTCGGTACGAAGCGATTTTGCTTTCGATTGGGGCGTGTTTAGCTGCTCAAAACGCATGAATCTTGCGTATTTGTATAAAATGAAGATTTTTTCGTCTCATAATACGAGCTGGAACTCATACAGCATGCGTAAAACTCGAAAAAAGGAATTCGGTATAAGGCGACTAAGCGTTCGTGTGGGACGTGTTTGGCTGCCCAAAATGCACGAATCTTGCATATTTGCATAGAAAGAAGTTTTTTTCATCTTATAATACGAGCTGAAACACCTACAGCGAGTGTGAAACTCAAATGTACGATTTCGGTATAAAGCGACTTTGTGTTCCATTGGGGCGTGTTTGGCTGCCCAAAATGCATGAATCTTGCGTATTTGTATAGAATGAAGTATTTTTCGTCTCATAATACCAGCTGGAACCCATACAGCATGCGTAAAACTCGAATAAAGGAATTCGGTATAAGGCGACTCGTTCGTGTGGGACGTGTTTGGCTGCCCAAAATGCGTGAATCTTGCATAGTTCCATAGAATGAAGTTTTTTCATCTTATTATACGAGCTGAAACGCGTACAGCGAGTGTGAAACTCAAATGTACGATTTCGGTATAAAGCGACTTTGCGTTCGATTCGGGCGTGTTTGGCTGCCCAAGAAGCATGAATCTTGCGTATTTGCATAGAATGAAGTGGTTTTCATTTCATAATACGAGCTTGAACGTTTATATCGAGTGTGAAACACAAATGTACGTTTTCGGTATGAAGCGACTTTGCTTTCGATTGGAGCGTGTTTGGCTACTCAAAACGCATGAATCTTGCGTATTTGTATAGAATGAAGTCTGTTCATTCGATGACACCAGCTGGAACGCATACAGCGAGCGTAAAACTCGAGTAAACGAATTCGGTATAAGGCGACTTTTTGTTCCTTTGGGACGTGTTTGGGTGCTTAAAATGCCTGAATCTTGCATATTTGCATAGAATGAAGTATTTTTCATCTCAAAATACGAGCTGAAACGCCTACAGCGAGTGTGAAACTCAAATGTACGATTTCGGTATAAAGCGACTTTGCGTTCCATTGGGGCGTGTTTGGGTACTCCAAATGCATGAATCTTTTGTATTTGCATAGAATGAAGTGTTTTTCATCCCAAAATACGAATTGAAACGCCTATAGCTAGTGCGAAACTCAAATGTACGATTTCGGTATGAAGCGACTTTACTTTCGGTTGGGGCGTGTTTGGATACTCGAAATGCATGAGTCTTGCGTATTTGAATAGAATGACGTGATTTTCATCTTATACGAGCTGAAACGCTTACAGCGAGTGTGAAACTCAAATGTACGATTTCGGAATAAAGCGACTTTGCGTTCGATTGGGGCCTGTTTGGGTTCTCGAAATGCATGAATCGTCCGCATTTGCATATAATGAAGTATTTTTCATTTAACAATACGAGCTGAAACGCCTACAGCGAGTGTGAAACTTAGATGTGCGATTTCGGTATAAAGCGACTTTGAGTTCCATTGGGGCTTGTTTGGCTGCTCAAAACGCATGAATCTTGCGTATTTGCATAGAATAAAGTGTTTTTCATCTTATAATACGAGTTGCAACACCTACAGCGAGTGTGAAACTCAATTGTACGTCTTCGGTATGAAACGACTTTGCTTCCGATTGGGGCCTGTTTGGGTACTCGAAATGCATGAATCTTCCGTATTCTCATAGAATGAAGTGTTTTTCATCTCAAAATACGAATTGAAACCCCTATAGCGAGTGTAAAACTCAAATGTACGATTTCGGTATGAAGCGACTTTGGTTCGATTGGGGCGTGTTTGGCTACTCGAAATGCATGAGTGTTGCGTATTTGAATGGAATGAAGTGTTTTCATCTTCTACGAGCGGAAACGCCTACAGCTAGTGTGAAACTCAATTGTACGTTTTCGGTATGATGCGACTTTGCTTTCGATTGGGGCTTGTTTGGGTACTCGAAATGCGTGAATCTTCCGTATTTGCATAGAATGAAGTGTTTTTCATCTCAAAATACGAACTGAAACGACTACAGCGAGTGTGAAACTCAATTGTACGATATCGGTATAAGGCGACTTTACGTTCGATTGGGGCGTGTTTGACTGCCCAAAATGCATGAATCTTGCGTATTTGCATAGAATGATGTGATTTTCATCTTATAATACGAGCTGAAACGCCTACACCGAGTGTGAAACTCAAATGTACGATTTCGGTATAAAGCGACTTTGCGTTCAATTCGGGCGTGTTTGGCTGCCCAAAAAGCATGAATCTTGCGTATTTGCATACAGTGAAGTGGTTTTCATTTCATAATACGAGCTTGAACGTTTACATCGAGTGTGAAACTCAAATGTCCGATTTCGGTATAAAGCGATTTTGCTGTCGATCGGGCGTGTTTGGCTACTCGAAACGCATAAATCTTGCGTATTTGCATAGAATAAAGTGTTTCTCATCTTACATTACCAGCTGAAACACCTACAGCGAGAGTGAAACTCAAATGTACGATTTCGGTATAAAGCGAATTGCGTTCCATTGGGGCGTGTTTGGCTGCCCAAAATGCATGAATCGTGCGTATTTGCATAGAATAAAGTGTTTTTCATCTCAAAATACGAACTCAAGCGCCTACAGGGAGTGTGAAACTCAGATGTACGATTTCGGTATAAAGCGACTTTGCGTTCCATTGGGGCGTGTTTGGCTGCCCAAAATGCATGAATCTTGCGTATTTGCATAGAATAAAGTGTTTTTCATCTTATAATACGAGCTGAAACACCTACAGCGAGTGTGAAACTCAATTGTACGTTTTCGGTATGAGGCGACTTTGCTTTCGATTGGGGCCTGTTTGGGTACTCGAAATTCATGAATCTTCCGTATTTGCATACAATGAAATGTTTTTCATCTCAAAATACGAACGGAAACGCCTACAGCGAGTGTGAAACTCAAATGTACGATACCGGTATAAAGCTACTTTGCGTTCGATTGGAGCTTGTTTGGCTGCTCAAAACGCATGGATCTTGCGTATTTGCATAGAATGAAGTGTTTTTCATCCCAAAATACGAATTGAAACGCCTATAGCTAGTGCGAAACTCAAATGTACGATTTCGGTATGAAGCGACTTTACTTTCGGTTGGGGCGTGTTTGGATACTCGAAATGCATGAGTCTTGCGTATTTGAATAGAATGACGTGTTTTTCATCTTATACGAGCTGAAACGCTTACAGCGAGTGTGAAACTCAAATGTACGATTTCGGAATAAAGCGACTTTGCGTTCGATTGGGGCCTGTTTGGTTACTCGAAATGCATGAATCGTCCGCATTTGCATATAATGACGTATTTTTCATTTAACAATACGAGCTGAAACGCCTACAGCGAGTGTGAAACTTAGATGTGCGATTTCGGTATAAAGCGTCTTTGCGTTCCATTGGGGCTTGTTTGGCTGCTCAAAAAGCATGAATCTTGCGTATTTGCATAGAATAAAGTGTTTTTCATCTTATAATACGAGCTGCAACACCTACAGCGAGAGTGAAACTCAATTGTACGTCTTCGGTACGAAGCGATTTTGCTTTCGATTGGGGCGTGTTTAGCTGCTCAAAACGCATGAATCTTGCGTATTTGTATAAAATGAAGATTTTTTCGTCTCATAATACGAGCTGGAACTCATACAGCATGCGTAAAACTCGAAAAAAGGAATTCGGTATAAGGCGACTAAGCGTTCGTGTGGGACGTGTTTGGCTGCCCAAAATGCACGAATCTTGCATATTTGCATAGAAAGAAGTTTTTTTCATCTTATAATACGAGCTGAAACACCTACAGCGAGTGTGAAACTCAAATGTACGATTTCGGTATAAAGCGACTTTGTGTTCCATTGGGGCGTGTTTGGCTGCCCAAAATGCATGAATCTTGCGTATTTGTATAGAATGAAGTATTTTTCGTCTCATAATACCAGCTGGAACCCATACAGCATGCGTAAAACTCGAATAAAGGAATTCGGTATAAGGCGACTCGTTCGTGTGGGACGTGTTTGGCTGCCCAAAATGCGTGAATCTTGCATAGTTCCATAGAATGAAGTTTTTTCATCTTATTATACGAGCTGAAACGCGTACAGCGAGTGTGAAACTCAAATGTACGATTTCGGTATAAAGCGACTTTGCGTTCGATTCGGGCGTGTTTGGCTGCCCAAGAAGCATGAATCTTGCGTATTTGCATAGAATGAAGTGGTTTTCATTTCATAATACGAGCTTGAACGTTTATATCGAGTGTGAAACACAAATGTACGTTTTCGGTATGAAGCGACTTTGCTTTCGATTGGAGCGTGTTTGGCTACTCAAAACGCATGAATCTTGCGTATTTGTATAGAATGAAGTCTGTTCATTCGATGACACCAGCTGGAACGCATACAGCGAGCGTAAAACTCGAGTAAACGAATTCGGTATAAGGCGACTTTTTGTTCCTTTGGGACGTGTTTGGGTGCTTAAAATGCCTGAATCTTGCATATTTGCATAGAATGAAGTATTTTTCATCTCAAAATACGAGCTGAAACGCCTACAGCGAGTGTGAAACTCAAATGTACGATTTCGGTATAAAGCGACTTTGCGTTCCATTGGGGCGTGTTTGGGTACTCCAAATGCATGAATCTTTTGTATTTGCATAGAATGAAGTGTTTTTCATCCCAAAATACGAATTGAAACGCCTATAGCTAGTGCGAAACTCAAATGTACGATTTCGGTATGAAGCGACTTTACTTTCGGTTGGGGCGTGTTTGGATACTCGAAATGCATGAGTCTTGCGTATTTGAATAGAATGACGTGATTTTCATCTTATACGAGCTGAAACGCTTACAGCGAGTGTGAAACTCAAATGTACGATTTCGGAATAAAGCGACTTTGCGTTCGATTGGGGCCTGTTTGGGTTCTCGAAATGCATGAATCGTCCGCATTTGCATATAATGAAGTATTTTTCATTTAACAATACGAGCTGAAACGCCTACAGCGAGTGTGAAACTTAGATGTGCGATTTCGGTATAAAGCGACTTTGAGTTCCATTGGGGCTTGTTTGGCTGCTCAAAACGCATGAATCTTGCGTATTTGCATAGAATAAAGTGTTTTTCATCTTATAATACGAGTTGCAACACCTACAGCGAGTGTGAAACTCAATTGTACGTCTTCGGTATGAAACGACTTTGCTTCCGATTGGGGCCTGTTTGGGTACTCGAAATGCATGAATCTTCCGTATTCTCATAGAATGAAGTGTTTTTCATCTCAAAATACGAATTGAAACCCCTATAGCGAGTGTAAAACTCAAATGTACGATTTCGGTATGAAGCGACTTTGGTTCGATTGGGGCGTGTTTGGCTACTCGAAATGCATGAGTGTTGCGTATTTGAATGGAATGAAGTGTTTTCATCTTCTACGAGCGGAAACGCCTACAGCTAGTGTGAAACTCAAATGTACGATTTCGGTATAAAGCGACTTTGCGTTCCATTGGGGCGTGTTTGGCTGCCCAAAATGCATGAATCTTGCATATTTGCATAGAATAAAGTGTTTTTCATCTTATAATACGAGCTGAAACACCTACAGCGAGTGTGAAACTCAATTGTACGTTTTCGGTATGAGGCGACTTTGCTTTCGATTGGGGCCTGTTTGGGTACTCGAAATTCATGAATCTTCCGTATTTGCATACAATGAAATGTTTTTCATCTCAAAATACGAACGGAAACGCCTACAGCGAGTGTGAAACACAAATATACGAATTCGGTATAAGGCGACTTTACGTTCGATTGGGGCGTGTTTGACTGCCCAAAATGCATGAATCTTGCGTATTTGCATAGAATGATGTGATTTTCATCTTATAATACGAGCTGAAACGCCTACACCGAGTGTGAAACTCAAATGTACGATTTCGGTATAAAGCGACTTTGCGTTCGATTCGGGCGTGTTTGGCTGCCCAAAAAGCATGAATCTTGCGTATTTGCATACAGTGAAGTGGTTTTCATTTCATAATACGAGCTTGAACGTTTACATCGAGTGTGAAACTCAAATGTCCGATTTCGGTATAAAGCGATTTTGCTGTCGATCGGGCGTGTTTGGCTACTCGAAACGCATGAATCTTGCGTATTTGCATAGAATAAAGTGTTTCTCATCTTACAATACCAGCTGAAACACCTACAGCGAGAGTGAAACTCAAATGTACGATTTCGGTATAAAGCGAATTGCGTTCCATTGGGGCGTGTTTGGCTGCCCAAAATGCATGAATCGTGCGTATTTGCATAGAATAAAGTGTTTTTCATCTCAAAATACGAACTCAAGCGCCTACAGGGAGTGTGAAACTCAGATGTACGATTTCGGTATAAAGCGACTTTGCGTTCCATTGGGGCGTGTTTGGCTGCCCAAAATGCATGAATCTTGCGTATTTGCATAGAATAAAGTGTTTTTCATCTTATAATACGAGCTGAAACACCTACAGCGAGTGTGAAACTCAATTGTACGTTTTCGGTATGAGGCGACTTTGCTTTCGATTGGGGCCTGTTTGGGTACTCGAAATTCATGAATCTTCCGTATTTGCATACAATGAAATGTTTTTCATCTCAAAATACGAACGGAAACGCCTACAGCGAGTGTGAAACTCAAATGTACGATACCGGTATAAAGCTACTTTGCGTTCGATTGGAGCTTGTTTGGCTGCTCAAAACGCATGAATCTTGCGTATTTGTATAGAATTAAGTCTTTTTCATTTCGTGATACGAGCTGGAACGCATACAGCGAGCGTAAAACTCGAGCGACTTTTTGTTCCTTTGGGACGTGTTTGGGTACTCAAAATGCCTGAATCTTGCATATTTGCAAAGAATGAAGTTTTTTTTCATCTCACAAACCGATCTGAAACGTCGACAGCCAGTGTGAAACTCAATTGTACGTTTTCGGTATAAAGCGACTTTGCGTTCTATTGGGGCGTGTTTGGCTTCCCAAAATGCATGAATCTTGCGTATTTGCATAGAATAAAGTATTTTTCACCTTTTAATACGAGCTGAAACACCTACAGCGAGTGTGAAAGTCAAATGTACGATTTCGGTATAAAGCGACTTTGCGTTCCATTAGGGCGTGTTTGGCTGCCCAAAATGCACGAATCTTGCGTATTTGTATTTCTATACAAATACGCAAATAGCAATTCTATAGCTCGTATTATGAGACGAAAAATACTTCATTCTTGAAGTATTTTTCGTCTCATAATACGAGCTGGAACCCATACAGCATGCGTAAAACTCGAAAAAAGATTTCGGTATAAAGCGACTATGCATTCGTGTGGGACGTGTTTGGCTGCCCAAAATGCATGAATCTTGCATATTTGCAAAGAATTAAGTTTTTTTCATCTTATAATACGAGCTGAAACGCGTACAGCGAGTTTGAAACTCAAATGTACGATTTCGGTATAAAGCTACTTTGCGTTCGATTGGGGCTTGTTTGGCTGCTCAAAAGGCATGAATCTTGCGTATTTGTATAGAATAAAGTCTTCATTTCATAATACCAGCTGGAACGCATACAGCGAGCGTAAAACTCGAGTAAACGAATTCGGTATAAGGCGACATTTTGTTCCTTTGGGACCTGTTTGGTGCTCAAAGTGCCTGAATCTTGCATATGTGCATAGAATGAAGTATTTTTCATCTCAAAATACGAGATGAAACGCCTACAGCGAGTGTGAAACTCAAATGTACGATTTCGGTATAAAGCGACGTTGCGTTCCATTGGGGCGTGTTTGGCTGCTCAAAGTGGATGAATCTTGCGTATTTGCATAGAATAAAGTGTTTTTCATCTTATAATACCAGCTGAAACACCTACTGCGAGTGTGAAACTCAATTGTACGTTTTCGGTATGAAGCGATCTTGCTTTCGATTGGGGCGTGTTTGGCTGCTCAAAACGCATGAATCTTGCGTATTTGTATAGAATGAAGTATTTTTCGTCTCATAATACGAGCTGGAAGACATACAGCATGCGTAAAACGCGAATAAAGGAATTCGGTATAAGGCGACTATGCGTTCGTGTGTGACGTGTTTGACTGCCCAAAATGCACGAATCTTGCATATTTGCATAGAATGGAGTTTTTTTCATCATATAATACGAGCTGAAACGCGTACAGCGAGTGTGAAACTCAAATGTACGATTTCGGTATAAAGCGACTTTGCGTTCGACTCGGGCCTGTTTGTCTGCCCAAAAAGCATGAATCTTGCGTATTTGCATAGAATAAAGTGTTTTTCATCTTATAATACGAGCTGAAACGCCTACAGCGAGAGTGAAACTCAAATGTACGTTTTCGGTATGAAACGACTTTGCTTTCGATTGGGGCCTGTTTGGGTACTCGAAATGCATGAATCTTCCGTATTCTCATAGAATGAAGTGTTTTTCATCTCAAAATACGAATTGAAACCCCTATAGCGAGTGTAAAACTCAACTGTACGATATCGGTATAAAGCTACTTTGCGTTCGATTGGGGCTTGTTTGCCTGCTCAAAACGCCTGAATTTTGCGTATTTGTATAGTATGAAGTCTCTTTCATTTCATAATACGAGCTGGAACGCATACAGCGAGCGTAAAACTCGAGTAAACGAATTCGGTATAAGGCGACTTTTTGTTCCTTTGGGACGTGTTTGGGTGCTCAAAATGCCTGAATCTTGCATATTTGCATAGAATGAAGTATTTTTAATGTAAAAATACGAGCTGAAACGCCTACAGCGAGTGTGAAACTCAGATGTACGATTTCGGTATAAAGCGACTTTGCGTTCCATTGGGGCGTGTTTGGCTGCTCAAAACGCATGAATCTTGCGTATTTGTATAGAATGAAGTATTTTTCGTCTCATAATACGAGCTGGAACTCATACAGCATGCGTAACACTCGAATAAAGGAATTCGGTATAAGGCGCCTAAGCGTTCGTGTGGGACGTGTTTGGCTGCCAAAAATGCATGAATCTTGAATATTTGCATAGAATGAAGTTTTTTTCATCTTATAACACGAGCTGAAACGCCTACAGCGAGTGAGAAAATCAAATGCACGTTTTCGGTATGAAGCGACTTTGCATTCGTTTGGGAAGTGTTTTGCTATTCGAAACGCATGAATCTTGCGTATTTGCATAGAATTAAGTGTTTTTCATCTCATAATATGAGCTGGAATGCCTACCTCTGTAGGCATTCCAGCTCATATTACTTATTATTATTATTATTATTAAAACACCAATATACGAATTCGGTATGAGGCGACTATGCGTTCGTGTGGACGTGTTTGCCTGACCAAAATGCATGAATCTTGCATATTTGCATAGAATGAAGTTTTTTTAATCTTATAATACGAGCTGAAACACCTACAGCGAGTGTGAAACTCAATTGTACGTTTTCGGTATGAAGCGACTTTTCTTTCGATTGGGGCGTGTTTGGCTACTCGAAATGCATGAGTCTTGCGTATTTGAATAGAATGAAGTGTTTTTCATCTTATACGAGCTGAAACGCCTACAGCGAGTGTGCAACTCAAATGTACGATTTCGGTATAAAGTGACTTTGCGTTCGTTTGGGGCTTGTTTGGCTGCTCAAAACGCATGAATCTTGCGTATTTGTATAGTATGAAGTCTCTTTCATTTCATAATACGAGCTGGAACGCATACAGCAAGCGTAAAAGTCGAGTAAACGAATTCGGTATAAGGCGACTTTTGTTCCTTTGGGACGTGCTTGAGTGCTCAAAATGCCTGAATCTTGCATATTTGCATAGGAATGAAGTATTTTTCATCTCAAAATACGAGCTGAAACGCCTACAGCGAGTGTGAAACTCAATTGTATGTTTTCGGTATGAAGCGATTTTGCTTTCGATTCGGGCGTGTTTGACTGCTCCAAAACGCATGAATCTTGCGTATTTATATAGAATGAAGTATTTTTCGTCTCATAATAGGAGCTGGAACTCATACAGCATGCGTAAAACTCGAATAAAGGACTTCGGTATAAAGCTACTTTGCGTTCGATTGGGGCTTGTTTGGCTGCTCAAAACGCATGAATCTTGCGTATATGTATAGTATGAAGTCTCTTTCATTTAATAATACGAGCTGGAACGCATACAGCGAGCGTAAAACTCGAGTAAACGAATTCGGTATAAGGCGACTTCTTGTTCCTTTGGGACGTGTTTGGGTGCTCAAAATGCCTGAATCTTGCATATTTGCATAGAATGAATTATTTTTAATCTCAAAATACGAGCTGAAACGCCTACAGCGAGTGTGAAACTCAGATGTACGATTTCGGTATAAAGCGACTTTGCGTTCCATTGGGGCGTGTTTGGCTGCCCAAAATGCATGAATCTTGCGTATTTGCATGGAATAAAGTGTTTTTCATCTTATAATACGAGCTGAAACACCTAGAGCGAGTGTGAACCTCAAATGTACGTTTTCGGTATGAAGCGTCTTTGCATTCGTTAGGGACGTTTTTTGCTATTCGAAACGCATGAATCTTGCGTATTTGCATAGAATTAAGTGTTTTTCATCTCATAATATGAGCTGGAATGCCTACCTCTGTAGGCATTCCAGCTCATATTACTCATTATTATTATTATTATTAAAACACCAATATACGATTTCGGTATAAGGCGACTTTACGTTCGATTGGGGCGTGTTTGACTGCCCAAAATGCACGAATCTTGCGTATTTGCATAGAATGATGTGATTTTCATCTTATAATACGAGCTGAAACGCCTACACCGAGTGTGAAACTCAAATGTACGATTTCAGTATAAAGCGACTTTGCGTTCGATTCGGGCGTGTTTGGCTGCCGAAAAAGCATGAATCTTGCGTATTTGCATAGAATAAAGTGTTTCTCATCTTACTACAATACCAGCTGAAACACCTACAGCGAGTGTGAAACTCAAATGTACGATTTCGGTATAAAGCGAATTGCATTCCATTGGGGCGTGTTTGGCTGCCCAAAATGCATGAATCGTGCGTATTTGCATAGAATAAAGTGTTTTTCATCTCAAAATACGAACTTAAGCGCCTACAGGGAGTGTGAAACTCAGATGTACGATTTCGGTATAAAGCGACTTTGCGTTCCATTGGGGCATGGTTGGCTACCCACAAAGGATGAATCTTGCGTATTTGCATAGAATAAACTGTTTTTCATCTTATAATACGAGCTGATACGCGTACAGCGAGAATGAAACTCAAATGTACATCTTCGGTATGAAACGACTTTGCTTTCGATTGGGACCTGTTTGGGTACTCGAAATGCATGAATCTTCCGTATTTTCATAGAATGAAGTGTTTTTCATCTCAAAATACGAATTGAAACGCCTATAGCGAGTGTGAAACTCAAATGTACGATATCGGTAGAAAGCTACTTTGCGTTCGATTGGGCTGCTCAAAACGCATGAATCTTGCGTATTTGTATAGAATGAAGTCGTTTTCATTTCATAATACGAGCTGGAACGCATACAGCGAGCGTAAAACTCGAGTAACCGAATTCGGTATAAGGCGACTTTTTGTTCCTTTGGGACGTGCTTGAGTGCTCAAAATGCCTGAATCTTGCATATTTTCATAGAATGAAGTATTTTTCGTCTCAAAATACGAGCTGAAACGCCTACAGCGAGTGTGAAACTCAAATGTACGATTTCAGTATAAAGCGACTTTACGTTCCATTAGGCCGTGTTTGGCTGTCCAAAATGCACGAATCTTGCGTATTTGTATAGAATGAAGTATTTTTCGTCTCATAATACGAGCTGGAACCCATACAGCATGCGTAAAACTCGAATAAAGGAATTCGGTATAAGGCGACTATGCATTCGTGTGGGACGTGTTTGGCTGCCCAAAATGCATGAATCTTGCATACTTGCATAGAATGAAGTTTTTTTCATCTTATAATACGAGCTTAAACGCGTACAGCGAGTGTGAATCTCAATTGTACGTTTTCGGTTTGAACCGACTTTGCTTTCGACTGGGGCGTGTTTGGCTACTCGAAATGCATGAGCCTTGCGTATTTGTATAGAATGAAGTCTTTTTCATTTCATAATACGAGCTGAACCGCATACAGCGAGCGTAAAACTCGAGTAAACGAATTCGGTAGAAGGAGACTTTCCGTTCCTTTGGGACGTATTTGGGTATTCAAAATGCCTGAATCTTGCATATTTGCATAGAATGACGTATTTTTCATCTCAAAATACGAGCTGAAACGCCTACAGCGAGTGTGAAACTCAAATGTATGATTTCGGTATAAAGCGACTTTGCGTTCCATTGGGGCGTGTTTGGCTGCCCAAAATGCATGAATCTTGCGTATTTGCATAGAATAAAGTGTTTTTCATCTTATAATACGAGCTGAAACACCTACAGCGAGTGTGAAACTCAAATGTACGTTTTCGGTACGAAGCGACTTTGCTTTCGATTGGGGCCTGTTTGTGTACTCGAAATCATGAATCTTCCGTATTTGCATACAATGAAGTGTTTTTCAACTCAAAATACGAACTGAAACGCCTGCAGCGAGTGTGAAACTCAAATGTACGATATCGGTATAAAGCTACTTTGCGTTCCATTGGGGCGTGTTTGGCTGCCCAAAATGCATGAATCTTGCGTATTTGCATAGAATAAAGTGTTTTTCATCTTATAATACGAGCTGAAACGCCTACAGCGAGTGTGAAACTCAAATGTACGATATCGGTATAAAGCTACTTTGCGTTCGATTGGGGCTTGTTTGGGTGCTCAAAACGCTGGAATCTTGCGTATTTGTATAGAATGAAGTCTTTTTCATTTCATAATACCAGCTTGAACGCATACAGCGAGCGTAAAACTCGAGTAAACGAATTCGGTATAAGGCGACTTTTTGTTCCTTTGGGACGTGCTTGAGTGCTCAAAATGCCTGAATCTTGCATATTTGCATAGAATGATGTATTTTTCATCTCAAAATACGCCTACAGCGAGTGTGCAATTCAAATGTACGATTTCGGTATAAAGTGACTTTGCGTTCGATTCGGGCGTGTTTGGCTGCCCAAAAAGCATGAATCTTGCGTATTTGCATAGAATGAAGTATTTTTCATTTCATAATACGCGCTGAAACACTTACAGCGAGTGCGAAACTCAATTGTACGTTTTCGGTATGAAGCGATTTTGCTTTCGATTGGGGCGTGTTTGGCTGCTCAAAACGCATGAATCTTGCGTATTTGTATAGAATGAAGAATTTTTCGTCTCATAATACGAGCTGGAACTCATACAGCATGCGTAAAACTCGAATAAAGGAATTCGGTATAAGGCGACTAAGCGTTCGTGTGGGACGTGTTTGGCTGCCCAAAATGCATGAATCTTGAATATTTGCATAGAATGAAGTTTTTTTCATGTTGCAATACGAACTGAAACACCTACAGCGAGTGTGAAACTCAAATGTACGATTTCGGTATATAGCGACTTTGCGTTCCATTGGGGCGTGTTTGGCTGCCCTAAATGCATGAATCTTACGTATTTGTATAGAATGAAGTATTTTTCGTCTCATAATACGAGCTGGAACCCATACAGCATGCGTAAAACTCGAATAAAGGAATTCGGTATAAGGCGACTATGCGTTCGTGTGGGACGTGTTTGGCTGCCCAAAATGCACGAATCTTGCATATTTGCATAGAATGGAGTTTTTTTCATCATATAATACGAGCTGAAACGCGTACAGTGAGTGTGAAAATCAAATGTACGATTTCGGTATAAAGCTACTTTGCGTTCGATTGGGGCTTGTTTGGCTGCTCAAAAGGCATGAATCTTGCGTATTTGTATAGAATAAAGTCTTCATTTCATAATACCAGCTGGAACGCATACAGCGAGCGTAAAACTCGAGTAAACGAATTCGGTATAAGGCGACATTTTGTTCCTTTGGGACCTGTTTGGTGCTCAAAGTGCCTGAATCTTGCATATGTGCATAGAATGAAGTATTTTTCATCTCAAAATACGAGATGAAACGCCTACAGCGAGTGTGAAACTCAAATGTACGATTTCGGTATAAAGCGACGTTGCGTTCCATTGGGGCGTGTTTGGCTGCCCAAAGTGGATGAATCTTGCGTATTAGCATAGAATAAAGTGTTTTTCATCTTATAATACCAGCTGAAACACCTACTGCGAGTGTGAAACTCAATTGTACGTTTTCGGTATGAAGCGATCTTGCTTTCGATTGGGGCGTGTTTGGCTGCTCAAAACGCATGAATCTTGCGTATTTGTATAGAATGAAGTATTTTTCGTCTCATAATACGAGCTGGAAGACATACAGCATGCGTAAAACGCGAATAAAGGAATTCGGTATAAGGCGACTATGCGTTCGTGTGTGACGTGTTTGACTGCCCAAAATGCACGAATCTTGCATATTTGCATAGAATGGAGTTTTTTTCATCATATAATACGAGCTGAAACGCGTACAGCGAGTGTGAAACTCAAATGTACGATTTCGGTATAAAGCGACTTTGCGTTCGACTCGGGCCTGTTTGTCTGCCCAAAAAGCATGAATCTTCCGTATTTGCATACAATGAAGTGTTTTTCAACTCAAAATACGATCTGAAACGCCTACAGCGAGTGTGAAACTCAAATGTACGATATCGGTATAAAGCTACTTTGCGTTCCATTGGGGCGTGTTTGGCTGCCCAAAATGCATGAATCTTGCGTATTTGCATAGAATAAAGTGTTTTTTTTCTTATAATACGAGCTGAAACGCCTACACCGAGTGTGAAACTCAAATGTACGTTTTCGGTATGACGCGACTTTGCTTTCGATTGGGGCCTGTTTGGGTACTCGAAATGCATGAGTCTTGCATATTTGTATAGAATGAAGTCTTTTTCATTTCATAATACGAGCTGAAACGCATACAGCGAGCGTAAAACTCGAGTAAACGAATTCGGTATAAGGCGACTTTCCGTTCCTTTGGGACGTGTTTGGGAGCTGAAAATGCCTGAATCTTGCATTTTTGCATAGAATGACGTATTTTTCGTCTCATACTACGAGCTGGCACTCATACAGCATGCGTAAAACACGAATAAACGAATTCGGTATGAGGCGACTATGCGTTCGTGTGGGACGTGTTTGGCAGCCCAAAATGCACGAATCTTGCATATTTGCATAGAATGAAGTTTTTTCATCTTATAATACGAGCTGAAACACCTACAGCGAGTGTGAAACTCAAATGTACGATTTCGGTATAAAGCGACTTTGTGTTCCATTGGGGCGTGTTTGGCTACTCAAAACGCATGAATTTTGCGTATTTGTATAGAATGAAGTCTGTTCATTCCATGACACCAGCTGGAACGCATACAGCGAGCGTAAAACTCGAGTAAACAAATTCGGTATAAGGCGACTTTCTGTTCCTTTGGGACGTGCTTGAGTGCTCAAAATGCCTGAATCTTGCATATTTGCATAGAATGAAGTATGTTTTATCTCAAAATACGAGCTGAAACGCCTTCAGCGAGCGTAAAAGTCGAATAAACGAATTCGGTATAAGGCGACTTTCCGTTCCTTTGGGACGTGTTTGGGAGTTCAAAGTGCCTGAATCTTGCACATTTGCATAGAATGAAGTATTTTTCATCTCACAATACGAGCTGAAACGCCTACAGCGAGTGTGAAACTCAAATGTACGATTTCGGTATAAAGCGACTCTGCGTTCCATTGGGGCGTGTTTGGCTGCACAAAATGCATGAATCTTGCGTATTTACATAGAATAAAGTGTTTTTCATCTTATAATAGGAGCTGAAACACCCACAGCGAGTGTAAAACTCAATTGTACGTTTTCGGTATGAAGCGACTTTGCTTTCGATTGGGACGTGTTTGGGTACTCGAAATGCATGAGTCTTGCGTATTTGAATAGAATGAAGTGTTTTCATCTTCTACGAGCGGAAACGCCTACAGCTAGTGTGAAACTCAAATGTACGATTTCGGTATAAAGTGAGTTTGCGTTCGATTCGGGCGTGTTTGGCGGCCCAAAAAGCATGAATCTTGCGTATTTGCATAGAATGGAGTATTTTTCATTTCATAATACGAGCTGAAACGCCTACAGCGTGTGTGAAACTCAAATGTACGTTTTCGGTATGAAGCGACTTTGCTTCCGATTAGGGCGTGTTTTGCTATTCGAAACGCATGAATCTTGCGTATTTGCATAGAATTAAGCGTTTTTCATCTCATAATATGAGCTGGAATGCCTACCTCTGTGGGGATTCCAGCTCATATTCCTTATTATTATTATTATTATTATGAAAACACGAATATACGAATTCGGTATAAGGCGACTTTACGTTCGATTCAGGCGTGATTGACTGCCCAAAATGCATGAATCTGGCGTATTTGCATAGAATGATGTGATTTTCATCTTATAATATGAGCTGCAATGCCTACACCGAGTGTGAAACTCAAATGTACGATTTCGGTATAAAGCGATTTTGCTGTCGATCGGGCGTGGTTGGCTACTCGAAACGCATGAATCTTGCATATTTGCATAGAATGACGTATTTTTCGTCTCATACTACGAGCTGGAACTCATACAGCATGCGTAAAACACGAATAAAGGAATTCGGTATGAGGCGACTATGCGTTCGTGTGGGACGTGTTTGGCTGCCCAAAATGCATGAATCTTGCATATTTGTATAGAATGAAGTTTTTTTCATCTTATAATACGAGCTGAAACACCTACAGCGAGTGTGAAACCCAATTGTACGTTTTCGATATGAAGCGACTTTGCTTTCGATTGGGGCTTGTTTGGGTCCTCGAAATGCATGAATCTTCCGTATTTGCATAGAATGAAGTGTTTTTTATCTCAAAATACGAACTGAAACGCCTACAGCGAGTGTGAAACTCAAATGTGCGATATCGGTATAAAGCTACTTTGCGTTCGATTGGGGCTTGTTTAGCGGCTCAAAACGCATGAATCTTGCGTATTTGTATTTGTATAGTATGAAGTCTTTTTCATTTCATAATACGTGCTGGAACGCATACAGCGAGCGTAAACCTCGAGTAAACGAATTCGGTATAAGGCGACTTTTTGTTCCTTTGGGACGTGTTTGGGCGCCCAAAATGCCTGAATCTTGCATATTTGCATACAATGAAGTATTTTTCATCTTAAAATACGAGCTGAAACGCCTACAGCGAGTGTGAAACTCATATGTACGATTTCGGTATAAAACGACTTTGCGTTCGATTCGGGCGTGTTTGGCTACTCAAAACGCATGAATCTTGCGTATTTGTATAGAATGAAGTCTGTTCATTCCATGACACCAGCTGGAACGCATACAGCGAGCGTAAAACTCGAGTAAACGAATTCGGTATAAGGCGACTTTTTGTTCCTTTGGGACGTGTTTGGGTGCTTAAAATGCCTGAATCTTGCATATTTGCATAGAATGAAGTATTTTTCATCTCAAAATACGAGCTGAAACGCCTACAGCGAGTGTGAAACTCAAATGAACGATTTCGGTATAAAGCGACTTTGCGTTCCATTGGGGCGTGTTTGGGTACTCGAAATGCATGAATCTTCCGTATTTGCATAGAATGAAGTGTTTTTCATCCCAAAATACGAATTGAAACGCCTATAGCTAGTGCGAAACTCAAATGTACGATTTCGGTATGAAGCGACTTTACTTTCGGTTGGGGCGTGTTTGGATACTCGAAATGCATGAGTCTTGCGTATTTGAATAGAATGACGTGTTTTTCATCTTATACGAGCTGAAACGCTTACAGCGAGTGTGAAACTCAAATGTACGATTTCGGAATAAAGCGACTTTGCGTTCGATTGGGGCCTGTTTGGTTACTCGAAATGCATGAATCGTCCGCATTTGCATATAATGAAGTATTTTTCATTTAACAATACGAGCTGAAACGCCCACAGCGAGTGTGAAACTTAGATGTGCGATTTCGGTATAAAGCGACTTTGCGTTCCATTGGGGCTTGTTTGGCTGCTCAAGAAGCATGAATCTTGCGTATTTGCATAGAATAAAGTGTTTTTCATCTTATAATACGAGCTGCAACACCTACAGCGAGTGTGAAACTCAATTGTACGTCTTCGGTACGAAGCGATTTTGCTTTCGATTGGGGCGTGTTTAGCTGCTCAAAACGCATGAATCTTGCGTATTTGCATAAAATGAAGATTTTTTCGTCTCATAATACGAGCTGGAACTCATACAGCATGCGTAAAACTCGAAAAAAGGAATTCGGTATAAGGCGACTAAGCGTTCGTGTGCGACGTGTTTGGCTGCCCAAAATGCATGAATCTTGCATATTTGCATAGAATGAATTTTTTTTCATCTCACGACGATCTGAAACGATCTGAAACGTCTACAGCGAGTGTGAAACTCACATGTACGTTTTCGGTATGAAGCGACTTTGCTTTCGATTGGGGCGTGTTTGGCTACTCGAAATGCATGAGTGTTGCGTATTTGAATAGAATAAAATGTTTTTCATCTTATGCGAGCTGAAACGCCAGTGGGAAACTCAAATGTACGATTTCGGTATAAAGCGACTTTGCGTTCGATTAGAGCGTGTTTGGCTACTCGAAATGCATGAATCGTCCGCATTTGCATATAATGAAGTATTTTTCATCCAACAATACGAGCTGAAATGCCTACAGCGAGTGTGAAACTCTGATGTAAGATTTCGGTATAAAGCGACTTTGCGTTCTATTGGGGCGTGCTTGGCTGCTCATAACGCATGAATCTTGCGTATTTGTATAGAATGAAGTCTTTTTGATTTAATAATAAGAGCTGGAACGCATATAGCGAGCGTAAAACTCGAGTAAACGAATTCGGTATAAGGCGACTTTCTGTTCCTTTGGGACGTGCTTGAGTGCTCAAAATGCCTGAATCTTGCATATTTGCATAGAATGAAGTATGTTTCATCTCAAAATACGAGCTGAAACGCCTACAGCGAGTGTGAAACTCAATTGTATGTTTTCCGTATGAAGCGATTTTGCTTTCGATTCGGGCGTGTTTGACTGCTCTAAACGCATGAATCTTGCGTATTTATATAGAATGAAGTATTTTTCGTCTCATAATAGGAGCTGGAACTCATACAGCATGCGTAAAACTCGAATAAAGGACTTCGGTATAAAGCTACTTTGCGTTCGATTGGGGCTTGTTTGGCTGCTCAAAACGCATGAATCTTGCGTATATGTATAGTATGAAGTCTCTTTCATTTAATAATACGAGCTGGAACGCATACAGCGAGCGTAAAACTCGAGTAAACGAATTCGGTATAAGGCGACTTCTTGTTCCTTTGGGACGTGTTTGGGTGCTCAAAATGCCTGAATCTTGCATATTTGCATAGAATGAATTATTTTTAATCTCAAAATACGAGCTGAAACGCCTACAGCGAGTGTGAAACTCAGATGTACGATTTCGGTATAAAGCGACTTTGCGTTCCATTGGGGCGTGTCTGGCTGCCCAAAATGCATGAATCTTGCGTATTTGCATGGAATAAAGTGTTTTTCATCTTATAATACGAGCTGAAACACCTAGAGCGAGTGTGAACCTCAAATGTACGTTTTCGGTATGAAGCGTCTTTGCATTCGTTAGGGACGTTTTTTGCTATTCGAAACGTATGAATCTTGCGTATTTGCATAGAATTAAGTGTTTTTCATCTCATAATATGAGCTGGAATGCCTACCTCTGTAGTTATTCCAGCTCATATTACTCATTATTATTATTATTATTAAAACACCAATATACGAATTCGTATAAGGCGACTTTACGTTCGATTGGGGCGTGCTTGACTGCCCAAAATGCACGAATCTTGCGTATTTGCATAGAATGATGTGATTTTCATCTTATAATACGAGCTGAAACGCCTACACCGAGTGTGAAACTCAAATGTACGATTTCGGTATAAAGCGACTTTGCGTTCGATTCGGGCGTGTTTGGCTGCCGAAAAAGCATGAATCTTGCGTATTTGCATAGAATAAGGTGTTTCTCATCTTACAATACCAGCTGAAACACCTACTACAGCGAGTGTGAAACTCAAATGTACGATTTCGGTATAAAGCGAATTGCATTCCATTGGGGCGTGTTTGGCTGCCCAAAATGCATGAATCGTGCGTATTTGCATAGAATAAAGTGTTTTTCATCTCAAAATACGAACTTAAGCGCCTACAGGGAGTGTGAAACTCAGATGTACGATTTCGGTATAAAGCGACTTTGCGTTCCATTGCGGCGTGTTTGGCTGCCCAAAATGCATGAATCTTGCGTATTTGCATTGAATAAAGTGTTTTTCATCTTATAATACGAGCTGATACGCCTACAGCGAGAATGAAACTCAAATGTACATCTTCGGTATGAAACGACTTTGCTTTCGATTGGGACCTGTTTGGGTACTCGAAATGCATGAATCTTCCGTATTTGCATAGAATGAAGTGTTTTTCATCTCAAAATACGAATTGAAGCGCCTATAGCGAGTGTGAAACTCAAATGTACGATATCGGTAGAAAGCTACTTTGCGTTCGATTGGGGCTTGTTTGGCTGCTCAAAACGCATGAATCTTGCGTATTTGTATAGAATGAAGTCGTTTTCATTTCATAATACGAGCTGGAACGCATACAGCGAGCGTAAAACTCGAGTAACCGAATTCGGTATAAGGCGACTTTTTGTTCCTTTGGGACGTGCTTGAGTGCTCAAAATGCCTGAATCTTGCATATTTGCATAGAATGAAGTATTTTTCATCTCAAAATACGAGCTGAAACGCCTACAGCGAGTGTGAAACTCAATTGTATGTTATCCGTATGAAGCGATTTTGCTTTCGATTCGGGCGTGTTTGACTGCTCTAAACGCATGAATCTTGCGTATTTATATAGAATGAAGTATTTTTCGTCTCATAATAGGAGCTGGAACTCATACAGCATGCGTAAAACTCGAATAAAGGACTTCGGTATAAAGCTACTTTGCGTTCGATTGGGGCTTGTTTGGCTGCTCAAAACGCATGAATCTTGCGTATATGTATAGTATGAATTCTCTTTCATTTAATAATACGAGCTGGAACGCATACAGCGAGCGTAAAACTCGAGTAAACGAATTCGGTATAAGGCGACTTCTTGTTCCTTTGGGACGTGTTTGGGTGCTCAAAATGCCTGAATCTTGCATATTTGCATAGAATGAATTATTTTTAATCTCAAAATACGAGCTGAAACGCCTACAGCGAGTGTGAAACTCAGATGTACGATTTCGGTATAAAGCGACTTTGCCTTCCATTGGGGCGTGTTTGGCTGCCCAAAATGCATGAATCTTGCGTATTTGCATGGAATAAAGTGTTTTTCATCTTATAATACGAGCTGAAACACCTAGAGCGAGTGTGAACCTCAAATGTACGTTTTCGGTATGAAGCGTCTTTGCATTCGTTAGGGACGTTTTTTGCTATTCGAAACGCATGAATCTTGCGTATTTGCATAGAATTAAGTGTTTTTCATCTCATAATATGAGCTGGAATGCCTACCTCTGTAGGCATTCCAGCTCATATTACTCATTATTATTATTATTATTAAAACACCAATATACGAATTCGTATAAGGCGACTTTACGTTCGATTGGGGCGTGTTTGACTGCCCAAAATGCACGAATCTTGCGTATTTGCATAGAATGATGTGATTTTCATCTTATAATACGAGCTGAAACGCCTACACCGAGTGTGAAACTCAAACGTACGATTTCGGTATAAAGCGACTTTGCGTTCGATTCGGGCGTGTTTGGCTGCCGAAAAAGCATGAATCTTGCGTATTTGCATAGAATAAAGTGTTTCTCATCTTACAATACCAGCTGAAACACCTACAGCGAGTGTGAAACTCAAATGTACGATTTCGGTATAAAGCGAATTGCATTCCATTGGGGCGTGTTTGGCTGCCCAAAATGCATGAATCGTGCGTATTTGCATTGAATAAAGTGTTTTTCATCTTATAATACGAGCTGATACGCCTACAGCGAGAATGAAACTCAAATGTACGCTTTCGGTATGCAGCGACTTTGCTTTCAATTGAGGCCTGTTTGGGTACTCGAAATGCATGAATCTTCCGTATTTGCATAGAATGAAGTGTTTTTCATCTCAAAATACGAACTGAAACGCCTACAGCGAGTGTGAAACTCAACTGTACGATATCGGTATAAAGCTACTTTGCGTTCGATTGGGGCTTGTTTGGCTGCTCAAAACGCATGAATCTTGCGTATTTGTATAGAATAAAGTATTTTTCACCTTATAATACGAGCTGAAACACCTACAGCGAGTGTGAAACTCAAATGTACGATTTCGGTATAAAGCGACTTTGCGTTCCATTAGGGCGTGTTTGGCTGCCCAAAATGCTCGAATCTTGCGTATTTGTATAGAATGAAGTATTTTTCGTCTCATAATACGAGCTGGAACCCATACAGCATGCGTAAAACTCGAATAAAGGATTCGGTATAAGGCGACTATGCATTCGTGTGGGACGGGTTTGGCTGCCCAAAATGCATGAATCTTGCATATTTGCATAGAATGAAGTTTTTTTCATCTTATAATACGAGCTGAAACGCGTACAGCGAGTTTGAAACTCAAATGTACGATTTCGGTATAAAGCTACTTTGCGTTCGATTGGGGCTTGTTTGGCTGCTCAAAAGACACGAATCTTGCGTATTTGCATAGAATGAAGGGGTTTTCATTTCATAATACGAGCTTGAACGTTTACATCGAGTGTGAAACTCAAATGTACGATTTCGGTATAAAGCGACTTTGCGTTCCATTGCGGCGTGTTTGGCTGCCCAAAATGCACGAATCTTGCGTATTTGCATAGAATAAAGTGTTTTTCATCTTATAATCCGAGCTGAAACGCCTACAGCGAGTGTGAAACTCTAATGTACGCTTTCGGTATGCAGCGACTTTGCTTTCAATTGAGGCCTGTTTGGGTACTCGAAATGCATGAATCTTCCGTATTTGCATAGAATGAAGTGTTTTTCATCTCAAAATACGAACTGAAACGCCTACAGCGAGTGTGAAACTCAACTGTACGATATCGGTATAAAGCTACTTTGCGTTCGATTGGGGCTTGTTTGGCTGCTCAAAACGCATGAATCTTGCGTATTTGTATAGAATAAAGTATTTTTCACCTTATAATACGAGCTGAAACACCTACAGCGAGTGTGAAACTCAAATGTACGATTTCGGTATAAAGCGACTTTGCGTTCCATTAGGGCGTGTTTGGCTGCCCAAAATGCTCGAATCTTGCGTATTTGTATAGAATGAAGTATTTTTCGTCTCATAATACGAGCTGGAATCCATACAGCATGCGTAAAACTCGAATAAAGAATTCGGTATAAGGCGACTATGCATTCGTGTGGGACGGGTTTGGCTGCCCAAAATGCATGAATCTTGCATATTTGCATAGAATGAAGTTTTTTTCATCTTATAATACGAGCTGAAACGCGTACAGCGAGTTTGAAACTCAAATGTACGATTTCGGTATAAAGCTACTTTGCGTTCGATTGGGGCTTGTTTGGCTGCTCAAAAGGCATGAATCTTGCGTATTTGTATAGAATGAAGTCTTTTCATTTCATAATACCAGCTGGAACGCATACAGCGAGCGTAAAACTCGAGTAAGCGAATTCGGTATAAGGCGACTTTTTGTTCCTTTGGGACCTGTTTACTTGCTCAAAATGCCTGAATCTTGCATATGTGCATAGAATGAAGTATTTTTCATCTCAAAATACGAGCTGAAACACCTACAGCGAGTGCGAAACTCAATTGTACGTTTTCGGTATGAAGCGATTTTGCGTTCCATTGGGGCGTGTTTGGCTGCCCAAAATGCATGAATCTTACGTATTTGTATAGAATGAAGTATTTTTCGTCTCATAATACGAGCAGGAACCCATACAGCATGCGTAAAACTCGAATAAAGGAATTCGGTATAAGGCGCCTAAGCGTTCGTGTGGGACGTGTTTGGCTGCCAAAAATGCATGAATCTTGAATACTTGCATAGAATGAAGTTTTTTTCATCTTATAATACGACCTGAAACGCCTACAGCGAGTGTCAAAATCAAATGTACGTTTTCGGTATGAAGCGACTTTGTATTCGTTTGGGACGTGTTTTGCTATTCGAAACGCATGAATCTTGCGTATTTGCATAGAATTAAGTGTTTTTCATCTCATAATATGAGCTGGAATGCCTACCTCTGTAGGCATTCCAGCTCATATTACTTATTATTATTATTATTATTAAAACACCAATATACGAATTCGGTATGAGGCGACTATGCGTTCGTGTGGACGTGTTTGGCTGCCCAAAATGCGTGAATCTTGCATATTTGCATAGAATGAAGTTTTTTTCATCTTATAATATTAGCTGAAACATCTACAGCGAGTGTGAAACTCAATTGTACGTTTTCGGTATGAAGCGACTTTTCTTTCGATTGGGGCGTGTTTGGCTACTCGAAATGCATGGATCTTGCGTATTTAAATAGAATGAAGTGTATTTCATCTTCTACGAGCGGAAACGCCTACAGCTAGTATGAAACTCAAATGTACGATTTCGGTATGAAGCGACTTTGCTTTCGATTGGGGCGTGTTTGACCGCCCGAAAAGCATGAATCTTGCGTATTTGCAAACAATGAAGTATTTTTCATTTTATAATACGAGCTGAAACGCCTACAGCGGGTGTGAAACTCAAATGTACGATATCGGTATAAAGCTACTTTGCGTTCCATTGGTGCGTGTTTGGCTGCCCAAAATGCATGAATCTTGCGTATTTGCATAGAATAAAGTGTTTTTCATCTTATAATACGAGCTTGAACGTTTACATCGAGTGTGAAACTCAATTGTACGATTTCGGTATAAAGCGATTTTGCTGTCGATCGGGCGTGTTTGGCTACTCGAAACGCATGAATCTTGCGTATTTGCATACAATGAAGTATTTTTCATTTTATAATACGAGCTGAAACGCCTACAGCGAGTGTGAAACTCAAATTTACGTTTTCGGTATGAAGCGACTTTGCTTTCGATTGGGGCCTATTTGGGTACTCGAAATGCATGAGTCTTGCATATTTGTATAGAATGAAGTCTTTTTCATTTCATAATACGAGCTGAAACGCATACAGCGAGCGTAAAACTCGAGTAAACGAATTCGGTATAAGGCGACTTTCCGTTCCTTTGGGACGTGTTTGGGAGCTGAAAATGCCTGAATCTTGCATTTTTGCATAGAATGACGTATTTTTCGTCTCATACTACGAGCTGGCACTCATACAGCATGCGTAAAACACGAATAAACGAATTCGGTATGAGGCGACTATGCGTTCGTGTGGGACGTGTTTGGCTGCCCAAAATGCACGAATCTTGCATATTTGCATAGAATGAAGTTTTTTCATCTTATAATACGACCTGAAACACCTACAGCGAGTGTGAAACTCAAATGTACGATTTCTGTATAAAGCGACTTTGCTTTCGATTGGGGCCTGTTTGGCTGCCCAAAATGCATGAATCTTGCGTATTTGTATAGAATGAAGTATTTTTCGTCTCTTAATACCAGCTGGAACCCATACAGCATGCGTAAAACTCGAATAAAGGAATTCGGTATAAGGCGACTATGCGTTCGTGTGGGACGTGTTTGGCTGCCCAAAATGCGTGAATCTTGCATAGTTCCATAGAATGAAGTTTCTTCATCTTATTATACAAGCTGAAACGCGTACAGCGAGTGTGAAACTCAAATGTACGATTTCGGTATAAAGCGACTTTGCGTTCGATTCGGGCGTGTTTGGCTGCCCAAGAAGCATGAATCTTGCGTATTTGCATAGAATGAAGTGGTTTTCATTTCATAATACGAGCTTGAACGTTTATATCGAGTGTGAAACACAAATGTACGTTTTCGGTATGAAGCGACTTTGCGTTCCATTGGGGCGTGTTTGGGTACTCGAAATGCATGAATCTTCCGTATTTGCATAGAATGAAGTGTTTTTCATCCCAAAATACGAATTGAAACGCCTATAGCTAGTGCGAAACTCAAATGTACGATTTCGGAATAAAGCGACTTTGGGTTCGATTGGGGCCTGTTTGGGTTCTCGAAATGCATGAATCGTCCGCATTTGCATATAATGAAGTATTTTTCATTTAACAATACGAGCTGAAACGCCTACAGCGAGTGTGAAACTTAGATGTGCGATTTCGGTATAAAGCGACTTTGCGTTCCATTGGGGCTTGTTTGGCTGCTCAAAACGCATGAATCTTGCGTATTTGCATAGAATAAAGTGTTTTTCATCTTATAATACGAGCTGCAACACCTACAGCGAGTGTGAAACTCAATTGTACGTCTTCGGTATGAAACGACTTTGCTTCCGATTGGGGCCTGTTTGGGTACTCGAAATGCATGAATCTTCCGTATTCTCATAGAATGAAGTGTTTTTCATCTCAAAATACGAATTGAAACCCCTATAGCGAGTGTAAAACTCAAATGTACGATTTCGGTATGAAGCGACTTTGGTTCGGTTGGGGCGTGTTTGGCTACTCGAAATGCATGAGTGTTGCGTATTTGAATAGAATGAAGTGTTTTCATCTTCTACGAGCGGAAACGCCTACAGCTAGTGTGAAACTCAAATGTACGATTTCGGTATAAAGCGACTTTGCGTTCCATTGGGGCGTGTTTGGCTGCCCAAAATGCATGAATCTTGCATATTTGCATAGAATAAAGTGTTTTTCATCTTATAATACGAGCTGAAACACCTACAGCGAGTGTGAAACTCAATTGTACGTTTTCGGTATGAGGCGACTTTGCTTTCGATTGGGGCCTGTTTGGGTACTCGAAATTCATGAATCTTCCGTATTTGCATACAATGAAATGTTTTTCATCTCAAAATACGAACGGAAACGCCTACAGCGAGTGTGAAACACAAATATACGAATTCGGTATAAGGCGACTTTACGTTCGATTGGGGCGTGTTTGACTGCCCAAAATGCATGAATCTTGCGTATTTGCATAGAATGATGTGATTTTCATCTTATAATACGAGCTGAAACGCCTACACCGAGTGTGAAACTCAAATGTACGATTTCGGTATAAAGCGACTTTGCGTTCGATTCGGGCGTGTTTGGCTGCCCAAAAAGCATGAATCTTGCGTATTTGCATACAGTGAAGTGGTTTTCATTTCATAATACGAGCTTGAACGTTTACATCGAGTGTGAAACTCAAATGTCCGATTTCGGTATAAAGCGATTTTGCTGTCGATCGGGCGTGTTTGGCTACTCGAAACGCATGAATCTTGCGTATTTGCATAGAATAAAGTGTTTCTCATCTTACAATACCAGCTGAAACACCTACAGCGAGAGTGAAACTCAAATGTACGATTTCGGTATAAAGCGAATTGCGTTCCATTGGGGCGTGTTTGGCTGCCCAAAATGCATGAATCGTGCGTATTTGCATAGAATAAAGTGTTTTTCATCTCAAAATACGAACTCAAGCGCCTACAGGGAGTGTGAAACTCAGATGTACGATTTCGGTATAAAGCGACTTTGCGTTCCATTGGGGCGTGTTTGGCTGCCCAAAATGCATGAATCTTGCGTATTTGCATAGAATAAAGTGTTTTTCATCTTATAATACGAGCTGAAACACCTACAGCGAGTGTGAAACTCAATTGTACGTTTTCGGTATGAGGCGACTTTGCTTTCGATTGGGGCCTGTTTGGGTACTCGAAATTCATGAATCTTCCGTATTTGCATACAATGAAATGTTTTTCATCTCAAAATACGAACGGAAACGCCTACAGCGAGTGTGAAACTCAAATGTACGATACCGGTATAAAGCTACTTTGCGTTCGATTGGAGCTTGTTTGGCTGCTCAAAACGCATGAATCTTGCGTATTTGTATAGAATTAAGTCTTTTTAATTTCGTGATACGAGCTGGAACGCATACAGCGAGCGTAAAACTCGAGCGACTTTTTGTTCCTTTGGGACGTGTTTGGGTACTCAAAATGCCTGAATCTTGCATATTTGCAAAGAATGAAGTTTTTTTTCATCTCACAAACCGATCTGAAACGTCGACAGCGAGTGTGAAACTCAAATGTACGATTTCGGTATAAAGCGACTTTGCGTTCCATTAGGGCGTGTTTGGCTGCCCAAAATGCACGAATCTTGCGTATTTGTATAGAATGAAGTATTTTTCGTCTCATAATACGAGCTGGAACCCATACAGCATGCGTAAAACTCGAAAAAAGATTTCGGTATAAAGCGACTATGCATTCGTGTGGGACGTGTTTGGCTGCCCAAAATGCATGAATCTTGCATATTTGCAAAGAATTAAGTTTTTTTCATCTTATAATACGAGCTGAAACGCGTACAGCGAGTTTGAAACTCAAATGTACGATTTCGGTATAAAGCTACTTTGCGTTCGATTGGGGCTTGTTTGGCTGCTCAAAAGGCATGAATCTTGCGTATTTGTATAGAATAATGTCTTCATTTCATAATACCAGCTGGAACGCATACAGCGAGCGTAAAACTCGAGTAAACGAATTCGGTATAAGGCGACTTTTTGTTCCTTTGGGACCTGTTTGGTGCTCAAAGTGCCTGAATCTTGCATATGTGCATAGAATGAAGTATTTTTCATCTCAAAATACGAGATGAAACGCCTACAGCGAGTGTGAAACTCAAATGTACGATTTCGGTATAAAGCGACGTTGCGTTCCATTGGGGCGTGTTTGGCTGCCCAAAGTGGATGAATCTTGCGTATTTGCATAGAATAAAGTGTTTTTCATCTTATAATACCAGCTGAAACACCTACAGCGAGTGTGAAACTCAATTGTACGTTTCCGGTATGAAGCGACTTTGCTTTCGATTGGGGCGTGTTTGGCTGATCAAAACGCATGAACCTTGCGTATTTGTATAGAATGAAGTATTTTTCGTCTCATAATACGAGCTGGAAGACATACAGCATGCGTAAAACGCGAATAAAGGAATTCGGTATAAGGCGACTATGCGTTCGTGTGTGACGTGTTTGACTGCCCAAAATGCACGAATCTTGCATATTTGCATAGAATGGAGTTTTTTTCATCATATAATACGAGCTGAAACGCGTACAGCGAGTGTGAAACTCAAATGTACGATTTCGGTATAAAGCGACTTTGCGTTCGACTCGGGCCTGTTTGTCTGCCCAAAAAGCATGAATCTTGCGTATTTGCATAGAATAAAGTGTTTTTCATCTTATAATACGAGCTGAAACGCCTACAGCGAGAGTGATACTCAAATGTACGTTTTCGGTATGAAACGACTTTGCTTTCGATTGGGGCCTGTTTGGGTACTCGAAATGCATGAATCTTCCGTATTCTCATAGAATGAAGTGTTTTTCATCTCAAAATACGAATTGAAACCCCTATAGCGAGTGTAAAACTCAAATGTACGATATCGGTATAAAGCTACTTTGCGTTCGATTGGGGCTTGTTTGCCTGCTCAAAACGCCTGAATTTTGCGTATTTGTATAGTATGAAGTCTCTTTCATTTCATAATACGAGCTGGAACGCATACAGCGAGCGTAAAACTCGAGTAAACGAATTCGGTATAAGGCGACTTTTTGTTCCTTTGGGACGTGTTTGGGTGCTCAAAATGCCTGAATCTTGCATATTTGCATAGAATGAAGTATTTTTAATGTAAAAATACGAGCTGAAACGCCTACAGCGAGTGTGAAACTCAGATGTACGATTTCGGTATAAAGCGACTTTGCGTTCCATTGGGGCGTGTTTGGCTGCTCAAAACGCATGAATCTTGCGTATTTGTATAGAATGAAGTATTTTTCGTCTCATAATACGAGCTGGAACTCATACAGCATGCGTAACACTCGAATAAAGGAATTCGGTATAAGGCGCCTAAGCGTTCGTGTGGGACGTGTTTGGCTGCCAAACCAAAAAATGCATGAATCTTGAATATTTGCATAGAATGAAGTTTTTTTCATCTTATAACACGAGCTGAAACGCCTACAGCGAGTGAGAAAATCAAATGCACGTTTTCGGTATGAAGCGACTTTGCATTCGTTTGGGACGTGTTTTGCTATTCGAAACGCATGAATCTTGCGTATTTGCATAGAATTAAGTGTTTTTCATCTCATAATATGAGCTGGAATGCCTACCTCTGTAGGCATTCCAGCTCATATTACTTATTATTATTATTATTATTATTATTAAAACACCAATATACGAATTCGGTATGAGGCGACTATGCGTTCGTGTGGACGTGTTTGCCTGCCCAAAATGCATGAATCTTGCATATTTGCATAGAATGAAGTTTTTTTCATCTTATAATACGAGCTGAAACACCTACAGCGAGTGTGAAACTCAATTGTACGTTTTCGGTATGAAGCGACTTTTCTTTCGATTGGGGCGTGTTTGGCTACTCGAAATGCATGAGTCTTGCGTATTTGAATAGAATGAAGTGTTTTTCATCTTATACGAGCTGAAACGCCTACAGCGAGTGTGCAACTCAAATGTACGATTTCGGTATAAAGTGACTTTGCGTTCGATTCGGGCGTGTTTGGCGGCCCAAAAAGCATGAATGTTGCGTATTTGCATAGAATGAAGTGTTTTTCATCTCAAAATACGAACTGAAACGCCTACAGCGACTGTGAAACTCAGATGTACGATTTCGGTATAAAGCGACTTTGCGTTCCATTGGGGCGTGTTTGGCTGCCCAAAATGCATGAATCTTGCGTATTTGCATACAATAAAGTGTTTTTCATCTTATAATACGAGCTGAAACGCCTACAGCGAGAATGAAACTCAAATGTACGTCTTCGGTATGAAACGACTTTGCTTTAGATTGGGGCCTGTTTGGGTACTCGAAATGCATGAATCTTCCGTATTTTCATAGAATGAAGTGTTTTTCATCTCAAAATACGAATTGAAACGCCTATAGCGAGTGTGAAACTCAAATGTACGATATCGGTATAAAGCTACTTTGCGTTCGTTTGGGGCTTGTTTGGCTGCTCAAAACGCATGAATCTTGCGTATTTGTATAGTATGAAGTCTCTTTCATTTCATAATACGAGCTGGAACGCATACAGCAAGCGTAAAAGTCGAGTAAACGAATTCGGTATAAGGCGACTTTTGTTCCTTTGGGACGTGCTTGAGTGCCCAAAATGCCTGAATCTTGCATATTTGCATAGAATGAAGTATTTTTCATCTCAAAATACGAGCTGAAACGCCTACAGCGAGTGTGAAACTCAATTGTATGTTTTCGGTATGAAGCGATTTTGCTTTCGATTCGGGCGTGTTTGACTGCTCAAAACGCATGAATCTTGCGTCTTTATATAGAATGAAGTATTTTTCGTCTCATAATAGGAGCTGGAACTCATACAGCATGCGTAAAACTCGAATAAAGGACTTCGGTATAAAGCTACTTTGCGTTCGATTGGGGCTTGTTTGGCTGCTCAAAACGCATGAATCTTGCGTATATGTATAGTATGAAGTCTCTTTCATTTAATAATACGAGCTGGAACGCATACAGCGAGCGTAAAACTCGAGTAAACGAATTCGGTATAAGGCGACTTCTTGTTCCTTTGGGACGTGTTTGGGTGCTCAAAATGCCTGAATCTTGCATATTTGCATAGAATGAATTATTTTTAATCTCAAAATACGAGCTGAAACGCCTACAGCGAGTGTGAAACTCAGATGTACGATTTCGGTATAAAGCGACTTTGCGTTCCATTGGGGCGTGTTTGGCTGCCCAAAATGCATGAATCTTGCGTATTTGCATGGAATAAAGTGTTTTTCATCTTATAATACGAGCTGAAACACCTAGAGCGAGTGTGAACCTCAAATGTACGTTTTCGGTATGAAGCGTCTTTGCATTCGTTAGGGACGTTTTTTGCTATTCGAAACGCATGAATCTTGCGTATTTGCATAGAATTAAGTGTTTTTCATCTCATAATATGAGCTGGAATGCCTACCTCTGTAGGCATTCCAGCTCATATTACTCATTATTATTATTATTATTAAAACACCAATATACGAATTCGGTATAAGGCGACTTTACGTTCGATTGGGGCGTGTTTGACTGCCCAAAATGCACGAATCTTGCGTATTTGCATAGAATGATGTGATTTTCATCTTATAATACGAGCTGAAACGCCTACACCGAGTGTGAAACTCAAATGTACGATTTCGGTATAAAGCGACTTTGCGTTCGATTCGGGCGTGTTTGGCTGCCGAAAAAGTATGAATCTTGCGTATTTGCATAGAATAAAGTGTTTCTCATCTTACAATACCAGCTGAAACACCTACAGCGAGTGTGAAACTCAAATGTACGATTTCGGTATAAAGCGAATTGCATTCCATTGGGGCGTGTTTGGCTGCCCAAAATGCATGAATCTTGCGTATTTGCATTGAATATAGTGTTTTTCATCTTATAATACGAGCTGATACGCCTACAGCGAGAATGAAACTCAAATGTACATCTTCGGTATGAAACGACTTTGCTTTCGATTGAGACCTGTTTGGGTACTCGAAATGCATGAATCTTCCGTATTTTCATGGAATGAAGTGTTTTTCATCTCAAAATACGAATTGAAACGCCTATAGCGAGTGTGAAACTCAAATGTACGATATCGGTAGAAAGCTACTTTGCGTTCGATTGGGGCTTGTTTGGCTGCTCAAAACGCATGAATCTTGCGTATTTGTATAGAATGAAGTCGTTTTCATTTCATAATACGAGCTGGAACGCATACAGCGAGCGTAAAACTCGAGTAACCGAATTCGGTATAAGGCGACTTTTTGTTCCTTTGGGACGTGCTTGAGTGCTCAAAATGCCTGAATCTTGCATATTTTCATAGAATGAAGTATTTTTCGTCTCAAAATACGAGCTGAAACGCCTACAGCGAGTGTGAAACTCAAATGTACGATTTCAGTATAAAGCGACTTTACGTTCCATTAGGCCGTGTTTGGCTGCCCAAAATGCATGAATCTTGCGTATTTGTATAGAATGAAGTATTTTTCGTCTCATAATACGAGCTGGAACCCATACAGCATGCGTAAAACTCGAATAAAGGAATTCGGTATAAGGCGACTATGCATTCGTGTGGGACGTGTTTGGCTGCTCAAAACGCATGAATCTTGCGTATTTGTATAGAATGAAGAATTTTTCGTCTCATAATACGAGCTGGAACTCATACAGCATGCGTAAAACTCGAATAAAGGAATTCGGTGAAAGGCGACTAAGCGTTCGTGTGGGACGTGTTTGGCTGCCCAAAATGCATGAATCTTGAATATTTGCATAGAATGAAGTTTTTTTCATGTTGCAATACGAACTGAAACACCTACAGCGAGTGTGAAACTCAAATGTACGATTTCGGTATATAGCGACTTTGCGTTCCATTGGGGCGTGTTTGGCTGCCCTAAATGCATGAATCTTACGTATTTGTATAGAATGAAGTATTTTTCGTCTCATAATACGAGCTGGAACCCATACAGCATGCGTAAAACTCGAATAAAGGAATTCGGTATAAGGCGACTATGCGTTCGTGTGGGACGTGTTTGGCTGCCCAAAATGCACGAATCTTGCATATTTGCATAGAATGGAGTTTTTTTCATCATATAATACGAGCTGAAACGCGTACAGTGAGTGTGAAACTCAAATGTACGATTTCGGTATAAAGCGACTTTGCGTTCGACTCGGGCATGTTTGTCTGCCCAAAAAGCACGAATCTTGCGTATTTGCATAGAATGAAGGGGTTTTCATTTCATAATACGAGCTTGAACGTTTACATCGAGTGTGAAACTCAAATGTACGATTTCGGTATAAAGCGACTTTGCGTTCCATTGGGGCGTGTTTGGCTGCCCAAAATGGATGAATCTTGCGTATTTGCATAGAATAGAGTGTTTTTCATCTTATAATACGAGCTGAAACACCTACAGCGAGTGCGAAACTCAATTGTACGTTTTCGCTATGAAGCGATTTTGCGTTCCATTGGGGTGTGTTTGGCTGCCCAAAATGCATGAATCTTACGTATTTGTATAGAATGAAGTATTTTTCGTCTCATAATACGAGCAGGAACCCATACAGCATGCGTAAAACTCGTATAAAGGAATTCGGTATAAGGCGCCTAAGCGTTCGTGTGGGACGTGTTTGGCTGCCAAAAATGCATGAATCTTGAATACTTGCATAGAATGAAGTTTTTTTCATCTTATAATACGACCTGAAACGCCTACAGCGAGTGTCAAAATCAAATGTACGTTTTCGGTATGAAGCGACTTTGTATTCGTTTGGGACGTGTTTTGCTATTCGAAACGCATGAATCTTGCGTATTTGCATAGAATTAAGTGTTTTTCAGCTCATATTACTTATTATTATTATTATTATTAAAACACCAATATACGAATTCGGTATGAGGCGACTATGCGTTCGTGTGGACGTGTTTGGCTGCCCAAAATGCGTGAATCTTGCATATTTGCATAGAATGAAGTTTTTTTCATCTTATAATATTAGCTGAAACATCTACAGCGAGTGTGAAACTCAATTGTACGTTTTCGGTATGAAGCGACTTTTCTTTCGATTGGGGCGTGTTTGGCTACTCGAAATGCATGGATCTTGCGTATTTGAATAGAATGAAGTGTATTTCATCTTCTACGAGCGGAAACGCCTACAGCTAGTATGAAACTCAAATGTACGATTTCGGTATGAAGCGACTTTGCTTTCGATTGGGGCGTGTTTGGCTGCCCTAAATGCATGAATCTTACGTATTTGTATAGAATGAAGTATTTTTCGTCTCATAATACGAGCTGGAACCCATACAGCATGCGTAAAACTCGAATAAAGGAATTCGGTATAAGGCGACTATGCGTTCGTGTGGGACGTGTTTGGCTGCCCAAAATGCACGAATCTTGCATATTTGCATAGAATGGAGTTTTTTTCATCATATAATACGAGCTGAAACGCGTACAGTGAGTGTGAAACTCAAATGTACGATTTCGGTATAAAGCGACTTTGCGTTCCATTAGGGCGTGTTTGGCTGCCCAAAATGCTCGAATCTTGCGTATTTGTATAGAATGAAGTATTTTTCGTCTCATAATACGAGCTGGAACCCATACAGCATGCGTAAAACTCGAATAAAGAATTCGGTATAAGGCGACTATGCATTCGTGTGGGACGGGTTTGGCTGCCCAAAATGCATGAATCTTGCATATTTGCATAGAATGAAGTTTTTTTCATCTTATAATACGAGCTGAAACGCGTACAGCGAGTTTGAAACTCAAATGTACGATTTCGGTATAAAGCTACTTTGCGTTCGATTGGGGCTTGTTTGGCTGCTCAAAAGGCATGAATCTTGCGTATTTGTATAGAATGAAGTCTTTTCATTTCATAATACCAGCTGGAACGCATACAGCGAGCGTAAAACTCGAGTAAACGAATTCGGTATAAGGCGACTTTTTGTTCCTTTGGGACCTGTTTGGTTGCTCAAAATGCCTGAATCTTGCATATGTGCATAGAATGAAGTATTTTTCATCTCAAAATACGAGATGAAACGCCTACAGCGAGTGTGAAACTCAAATGTACGATTTCGGTATAAAGCGACTTTGCGTTCCATTGGGGCGTGTTTGGCTGCCCAAAATGGATGAATCTTGCGTATTTGCATAGAATAAAGTGTTTTTCATCTTATAATACGAGCTGAAACACCTACAGCGAGTGCGAAACTCAATTGTACGTTTTCGGTATGAAGCGATTTTGCATTCCATTGGGGCGTGTTTGGCTGCCCAAAATGCATGAATCTTACGTATTTGTATAGAATGAAGTATTTTTCGTCTCATAATACGAGCAGGAACCCATACAGCATGCGTAAAACTCGAATAAAGGAATTCGGTATAAGGCGCCTAAGCGTTCGTGTGGGACGTGTTTGGCTGCCAAAAATGCATGAATCTTGAATACTTGCATAGAATGAAGTTTTTTTCATCTTATAATACGACCTGAAACGCCTACAGCGAGTGTCAAAATCAAATGTACTTTTTCGGTATGAAGCGACTTTGTATTCGTTTGGGACGTGTTTTGCTATTCGAAACGCATGAATCTTGCGTATTTGCATAGAATTAAGTGTTTTTCATCTCATAATATGAGCTGGAATGCCTACCTCTGTAGGCATTCCAGCTCATATTACTTATTATTATTATTATTATTAAAACACCAATATACGAATTCGGTATGAGGCGACTATGCGTTCGTGTGGACGTGTTTGGCTGCCCAAAATGCGTGAATCTTGCATATTTGCATAGAATGAAGTTTTTTTCATCTTATAATATTAGCTGAAACATCTACAGCGAGTGTGAAACTCAATTGTACGTTTTCGGTATGAAGCGACTTTTCTTTCGATTGGGGCGTGTTTGGCTACTCGAAATGCATGGATCTTGCGTATTTGAATAGAATGAAGTGTATTTCATCTTCTACGAGCGGAAACGCCTACAGCTAGTATGAAACTCAAATGTACGATTTCGGTATGAAGCGACTTTGCTTTCGATTGGGGCGTGTTTGACTGCCCGAAAAGCATGAATCTTGCGTATTTGCAAACAATGAAGTATTTTTCATTTTATAATACGAGCTGAAACGCCTACAGCGGGTGTGAAACTCAAATGTACGATATCGGTATAAAGCTACTTTGCGTTCCATTGGTGCGTGTTTGGCTGCCCAAAATGCATGAATCTTGCGTATTTGCATAGAATAAAGTGTTTTTCATCTTATAATACGAGCTTGAACGTTTACATCGAGTGTGAAACTCAAATGTACGATTTCGGTGTAAAGCGATTTTGCTGTCGATTGGGCGTGTTTGGCTACTCGAAACGCATGAATCTTGCGTATTTGCATACAATGAAGTATTTTTCATTTTATAATACGAGCTGAAACGCCTACAGCGAGTGTGAAACTCAAATGTACGTTTTCGGTATGAAGCGACTTTGCTTTCGATTGGGGCCTATTTGGGTACTGGAAATCATGAATCTTCCGTATTTGCATACAATGAAGTGTTTTTCAACTCAAAATACGATCTGAAACGCCTACAGCATGCGTAAAACTCGAATAAAGGAATTCGGTATAAGGCGCCTAAGCGTTCGTGTGGGACGTGTTTGGCTGCCAAAAATGCATGAATCTTGAATACTTGCATAGAATGAAGTTTTTTTCATCTTATAATACGACCTGAAACGCCTACAGCGAGTGTCAAAATCAAATGTACGTTTTCGGTATGAAGCGACTTTGTATTCGTTTGGGACGTGTTTTGCTATTCAAAACGCATGAATCTTGCGTATTTGCATAGAATTAAGTGTTTTTCATCTCATAATATGAGCTGGAATGCCTACCTCTGTAGGCATTCCAGCTCATATTACTTATTATTATTATTATTATTAAAACACCAATATACGAATTCGGTATGAGGCGACTATGCGTTCGTGTGGACGTGTTTGGCTGCCCAAAATGCGTGAATCTTGCATATTTGCATAGAATGAAGTTTTTTTCATCTTATAATATTAGCTGAAACATCTACAGCGAGTGTGAAACTCAATTGTACGTTTTCGGTATGAAGCGACTTTTCTTTCGATTGGGGCGTGTTTGGCTACTCGAAATGCATGGATCTTGCGTATTTGAATAGAATGAAGTGTATTTCATCTTCTACGAGCGGAAACGCCTACAGCTAGTATGAAACTCAAATGTACGATTTCGGTATGAAGCGACTTTGCTTTCGATTGGGGCGTGTTTGACTGCCCGAAAAGCATGAATCTTGCGTATTTGCAAACAATGAAGTATTTTTCATTTTATAATACGAGCTGAAACGCCTACAGCGGGTGTGAAACTCAAATGTACGATATCGGTATAAAGCTACTTTGCGTTCCATTGGTGCGTGTTTGGCTGCCCAAAATGCATGAATCTTGCGTATTTGCATAGAATAAAGTGTTTTTCATCTTATAATACGAGCTTGAACGTTTACATCGAGTGTGAAACTCAAATGTACGATTTCGGTGTAAAGCGATTTTGCTGTCGATCGGGCGTGTTTGGCTACTCGAAACGCATGAATCTTGCGTATTTGCATACAATGAAGTATTTTTCATTTTATAATACGAGCTGAAACGCCTACAGCGAGTGTGAAACTCAAATGTACGTTTTCGGTATGAAGCGACTTTGCTTTCGATTGGGGCCTATTTGGGTACTGGAAATCATGAATCTTCCGTATTTGCATACAATGAAGTGTTTTTCAAGTCAAAATACGATCTGAAACGCCTACAGCGAGTGTGAAACTCAAATGTACGATATCGGTATAAAGCTACTTTGCGTTCCATTGGGGCGTGTTTGGCTGCCCAAAATGCATGAATCTTGCGTATTTGCATAGAATAAAGTTTTTTTTTTCTTATAATACGAGCTGAAACGCCTACACCGAGTGTGAAACTCAAATGTACGTTTTCGGTATGACGCGACTTTGCTTTCGATTGGGGCCTGTTTGGGTACTCGAAATGCATGAGTCTTGGATATTTGTATAGAATGAAGTCTTTTTCATTTCATAATACGAGCTGAAACGCATACAGCGAGCGTAAAACTCGAGTAAACGAATTCGGTATAAGGCGACTTTCCGTTACTTTGGGACGTGTTCGGGAGCTGAAAATGCCTGAATCTTGCATTTTTGCATAGAATGACGTATTTTTCGTCTCATACTACGAGCTGGCACTCATACAGCATGCGTAAAACACGAATAAACGAATTCGGTATGAGGCGACTATGCGTTCGTGTGGGACGTGTTTGGCAGCCCAAAATGCACGAATCTTGCATATTTGCATAGAATGAAGTTTTTTCATCTTATAATACGAGCTGAAACACCTACAGCGAGTGTGAAACTCAAATGTACGATTTCGGTATAAAGCGACTTTGTGTTCCATTGGGGCGTGTTTGGCTGCCCAAAATGCATGAATCTTGCGTATTTGTATAGAATGAAGTATTTTTCGTCTCTTAATACCAGCTGGAACCCATACAGCATGCGTAAAACTCGAATAAAGGAATTCGGTATAAGGCGACTATGCGTTCGTGTGGGACGTGTTTGGCTGCCCAAAATGCGTGAATCTTGCATAGTTCCATAGAATGAAGTTTTTTCATCTTATTATACAAGCTGAAATGCGTACAGCGAGTGTGAAACTCAAATGTACGTTTTCGGTATGAAGCGACTTTGCTTTCGATTGGAGCGTGTTTGGCTACTCAAAACGCATGAATCTTGCGTATTTGTATAGAATGAAGTCTGTTCATTCCATGACACCAGCTGGAACGCATACAGCGAGCGTAAAACTCGAGTAAACGAATTCGGTATAAGGCGACTTTTTGTTCCTTTGGGACGTGTTTGGGTGCTTAAAATGCCTGAATCTTGCATATTTGCATAGAATGAAGTATTTTTCATCTCAAAATACGAGCTGAAACGCCTACAGCGAGTGTGAAACTCAAATGTACGATTTCGGTATAAAGCGACTTTGCGTTCCATTGGGGCGTGTTTGGGTACTCGAAATGCATGAATCTTCCGTATTTGCATAAAATGAAGTGTTTTTCATCCCAAAATACGAATTGAAACGCCTATAGCTAGTGCGAAACTCAAATGTACGATTTCGGTATGAAGCGACTTTACTTTCGGTTGGGGCGTGTTTGGATACGCGAAATGCATGAGTCTTGCGTATTTGAATAGAATGACGTGTTTTTCATCTTATACGAGCTGAAACGCTTACAGCGAGTGTGAAACTCAAATGTACGATTTCGGAATAAAGCGACTTTGCGTTCGATTGGGGCCTGTTTGGCTACTCGAAATGCATGAATCGTCCGCATTTGCATATAATGAAGTATTTTTCATCCAACAATACGAGCTGAAATGCCTACAGCGAGTGTGAAACTCAGATGTAAGATTTCGGTATGAAGCGACTTTGCGTTCTATTGGGGCGTGTTTGGCAGCCCAAAATGCATGAATCTTGCGTATTTGCATAGAATAAAGTGTTTTTCATCTTATAATACGAGCTGAAACGCCTACAGCGAGTGTGAAACTCCAATGTACGTTTTCGGTATGAAGCGACTTTGCTTTCGACTGGGGCCTGTTAGACGAATCTTCCGTATTTGCATAGAATGAAGTGTTTTTTATCTCAAAATACGAACTGAAACGCTTACAGCGAGTGTGAAACTCAAATGTACGATTTCGGAATAAAGCGACTTTGCTTTCGATTGGGGCCTGTTTGGGTACTCGAAATGCATGAATCTTCCGTATTTGCATAAAATGAAGTGTTTTTCATCTCAAAATACGAACTGAAACACCTACAGCGAGTGTGAAACTCAATTGTACGTTTTCGGTATGAAGCGACTTTGCTATCGATTGGGGCGTGTTTGGCTACTCGAAATGCATGATTCTTGCGTATTTGAATCGAATGAAGTGTTTTTCATCTTCTACGAGCGGAAACGCCTACAGCTAGTGTGAAACTCAAATGTACGATTTCGGTATGAAGCGACTTTGGTTCGATTGGGGCGTGTTTGGCTACTCGAAATGCATGAGTGTTGCGTATTTGAATAGAATGAAGTGTTTTTCATCTTCTACGAGCGGAAACGCCTACAGCTAGTGTGAAACTCAAATGTACGATTTCGGTATAAAGTGACTTTGCGTTCGATTGGGACTTGTTTGGCTGCTCATAACGCATGAATCTTGCGTATTTGTATAGAATGAAGTCTTTTTCATTTAATAATAAGAGCTGGAACGCATATAGCGAGCGTAAAACTCGAGTAAACAAATTCGGTATAAGGCGACTTTCTGTTCCTTTGGGACGTGCTTGAGTGCTCAAAATCCTGAATCTTGCATATTTGCATAGAATGAAGTATGTTTTATCTCAAAATACGAGCTGAAACGCCTTCAGCGAGTGTAAAAGTCGAATAAACGAATTCGGTATAAGGCGACTTTCCGTTCCTTTGGGACGTGTTTGGGAGTTCAAAGTGCCTGAATCTTGCACATTTGCATAGAATGAAGTATTTTTCATCTCACAATACGAGCTGAAACGCCTACAGCGAGTGTGAAACTCAAATGTACGATTTCGGTATAAAGCGACTCTGCGTTCCATTGGGGCGTGTTTGGCTGCACAAAATGGATGAATCTTGCGTATTTACATAGAATAAAGTGTTTTTCATCTTATAATAGGAGCTGAAACACCCACAGCGTGTGTGAAACTCAAATGTACGTTTTCGGTATGAAGCGACTTTGCTTCCGATTAGGGCGTGTTTTGCTATTCGAAACGCATGAATCTTGCGTATTTGCATAGAATTAAGCGTTTTTCATCTCATAATATGAGCTGGAATGCCTACCTCTGTAGGGATTCCAGCTCATATTCCTTATTATTATTATTATTATTATGAAAACACGAATATACGAATTCGGTATAAGGCGACTTTACGTTCGATTCAGGCGTGATTGACTGCCCAAAATGCATGAATCTGGCGTATTTGCATAGAATGATGTGATTTTCATCTTATAATATGAGCTGCAATGCCTACACCGAGTGTGAAACTCAAATGTACGATTTCGGTATAAAGCGATTTTGCTGTCGATCGGGCGTGGTTGGCTACTCGAAACGCATGAATCTTGCATATTTGCATAGAATGACGTATTTTTCGTCTCATACTACGAGCTGGAACTCATACAGCATGCGTAAAACACGAATAAAGGAATTCGGTATGAGGCGACTATGCGTTCGTGTGGGACGTGTTTGGCTGCCCAAAATGCATGAATCTTGCATATTTGTATAGAATGAAGTTTTTTTCATCTTATAATACGAGCTGAAACACCTACAGCGAGTGTGAAACCCAATTGTACGTTTTCGATATGAAGCGACTTTGCTTTCGATTGGGGCTTGTTTGGGTACTCGAAATGCATGAATCTTCCGTATTTGCATAGAATGAAGTGTTTTTTATCTCAAAATACGAACTGAAACGCCTACAGCGAGTGTGAAACTCAAATGTGCGATATCGGTATAAAGCTACTTTGCGTTCGATTGGGGCTTGTTTGGCGGCTCAAAACGCATGAATCTTGCGTATTTGTATTTGTATAGTATGAAGTCTTTTTAATTTCATAATACGAGCTGGAACGCATACAGCGAGCGTAAACCTCGAGTAAACGAATTCGGTATAAGGCGACTTTTTGTTCCTTTGGGACGTGTTTGGGCGCCCAAAATGCCTGAATCTTGCATATTTGCATACAATGAAGTATTTTTCATCTTAAAATACGAGCTGAAACGCCTACAGCGAGTGTGAAACTCATATGTACGATTTCGGTATAAAACGACTTTGCGTTCGATTCGGGCGTGTTTGGCTACTCAAAACGCATGAATCTTGCGTATTTGTATAGAATGAAGTCTGTTCATTCCATGACACCAGCTGGAACGCATACAGCGAGCGTAAAACTCGAGTAAACGAATTCGGTATAAGGCGACTTTTTGTTCCTTTGGGACGTGTTTGGGTGCTTAAAATGCCTGAATCTTGCATATTTGCATAGAATGAAGTGTTTTTCATCCCAAAATACGAATTGAAACGCCTATAGCTAGTGCGAAACTCAAATGTACGATTTCGGTATGAAGCGACTTTACTTTCGGTTGGGGCGTGTTTGGATACTCGAAATGCATGAGTCTTGCGTATTTGAATAGAATGACGTGTTTTTCATCTTATACGAGCTGAAACGCTTACAGCGAGTGTGAAACTCTAATGTACGATTTCGGAATAAAGCGACTTCCGCGTTCGATTGGGGCCTGTTTGGTTACTCGAAATGCATGAATCGTCCGCATTTGCATATAATGAAGTATTTTTCATTTAACAATACGAGCTGAAACGCCCACAGCGAGTGTGAAACTTAGATGTGCGATTTCGGTATAAAGCGACTTTGCGTTCCATTGGGGCTTGTTTGGCTGCTCAAAAAGCATGAATCTTGCGTATTTGCATAGAATAAAGTGTTTTTCATCTTATAATACGAGCTGCAACACCTACAGCGAGTGTGAAACTCAATTGTACGTCTTCGGTACGAAGCGATTTTGCTTTCGATTGGGGCGTGTTTAGCTGCTCAAAACGCATGAATCTTGCGTATTTGTATAAAATGAAGATTTTTTCGTCTCATAATACGAGCTGGAACTCATACAGCATGCGTAAAACTCGAAAAAAGGAATTCGGTATAAGGCGACTAAGCGTTCGTGTGCGACGTGTTTGGCTGCCCAAAATGCATGAATCTTGCATATTTGCATAGAATGAATTTTTTTTCATCTCACAAAACGATCTGAAACGTCTACAGCGAGTGTGAAACTCACATGTACGTTTTCGGTATGAAGCGACTTTGCTTTCGATTGGGGCGTGTTTGGCTACTCGAAATGCATGAGTGCTGCGTATTTGAATAGAATAAAATGTTTTTCATCTTATGCGAGCTGAAACGCCAGTGGGAAACTCAAATGTACGATTTCGGTATAAAGCGACTTTGCGTTCGATTAGAGCGTGTTTGGCTACTCGAAATGCATGAATCGTCCGCATTTGCATATAATGAAGTATTTTTCATCCAACAATACGAGCTGAAATGCCTACAGCGAGTGTGAAACTCTGATGTAAGATTTCGGTATAAAGCGACTTTGCGTTCTATTGGGGCGTGCTTGGCTGCTCATAACGCATGAATCTTGCGTATTTGTATAGAATGAAGTCTTTTTCATTTAATAATAAGAGCTGGAACGCATATAGCGAGCGTAAAACTCGAGTAAACGAATTCGGTATAAGGCGACTTTCTGTTCCTTTGGGACGTGCTTGAGTGCTCAAAATGCTTGCATCTTGCATATTTGCATAGAATGAAGTATGTTTCATCTCAAAATACGAGCTGAAACGCATACAGCGAGCGTAAAAATCGAATAAACGAATTCGGTATAAGGCGACTTTCCGTTCCTTTGGGACGTGTTTGGGAGTTCAAAGTGCCTGAATCTTGCACATTTGCATAGAATGAAGTATTTTTCATCTCACAATACGAGCTGAAACGCCTACAGCGAGTGTGAAACTCAAATGTACGATTTCGGTATAAAGCGACTTTGCGTTCCATTGGGGCGTGTTTGGCTGCACAAAATGCATGAATCTTGCGTATTTACATAGAATAAAAAGTTTTTCATCTTATAATACGAGCTGAAACACCCACAGCGAGTGTAAAACTCAATTGTACGTTTTCGGTATGAAGCGACTTTGCTTTCGATTGGGACGTGTGTGGCTACTCGCAATGCATGAATCTTGCGTATTTGTATAGAATGAAGTCTTTTCATTTCATAATACCAGCTAGAACGCATGCAGCGAGCGTAAAACTCGAGTAAACGAACTCGGTATAAGGCGACTTTTGGTTCCTTTGGGACGTGTTTGGGTGCTCAAAATGCCTGAATCTTGCATATTTGCATAGAATGAAGTATTTTTCATCTCAAAATACGAGCTGAAACGCCTACAGCGAGTGTGAAACTCAAATGTACGATTTCGGTATAAAGCGACTTTGCGTTCTATTGGGGCGTGTTTGGCTGCCCAAAATGGATGAATCTTGCGTATTTGCATAGAATAAAGTGTTTTTCATCTTATAATACGAGCTGAAACACCGACAGCGAGTGTGAAACTCAATTGTACGTTTTCGGTATGAAGCGACTTTGCATTCGATTAGGGCGTGTTTGGCTACTCGAAATGCATGAGTCTTGCATATTTGTATAGAATGAAGTCTTTTTCATTTCATAATACGAGCTGAAACGCATACAGCGAGCGTAAAACTCGAGTAAACGAATTCGGTATAAGGCGACTTTCCGTTCGTTTGGGACGTGTTTGGGAGCTGAAAATGCCTGAATCTTGCATTTTTGCATAAAATGACGTATTTTTCGTCTCATACTACGAGCTGACACTCATACAGCATGCGTAAAACACGAATAAACGAATTCGGTATGAGGCGACTATGCGTTCGTGTGGGACGTGTTTGGCTGCCCAAAATGCACGAATCTTGCATATTTGCATAGAATGAAGTTTTTTTCATCTTATAATACGAGCTGAAACACCTACAGCGAGTGTGAAACTCAAATGTACGATTTCGGTATAAAGCGACTTTTTGTTCCATTGGGGCGTGTTTGGCTGCCCAAAATGCATGAATCTTGCGTATTTACATAGAATAAAAAGTTTTTCATCTTATAATACGAGCTGAAACACCCACAGCGAGTGTAAAACTCAATTGTACGTTTTCGGTATGAAGCGACTTTGCTTTCGATTGGGACGTGTGTGGCTACTCGCAATGCATGAATCTTGCGTATTTGTATAGAATGAAGTCTTTTCATTTCATAATACCAGCTAGAACGCATGCAGCGAGCGTAAAACTCGAGTAAACGAACTCGGTATAAGGCGACTTTTGGTTCCTTTGGGACGTGTTTGGGTGCTCAAAATGCCTGAATCTTGCATATTTGCATAGAATGAAGTATTTTTCATCTCAAAATACGAGCTGAAACGCCTACAGCGAGTGTGAAACTCAAATGTACGATTTCGGTATAAAGCGACTTTGCGTTCTATTGGGGCGTGTTTGGCTGCCCAAAATGGATGAATCTTGCGTATTTGCATAGAATAAAGTGTTTTTCATCTTATAATACGAGCTGAAACACCGACAGCGAGTGTGAAACTCAATTGTACGTTTTCGGTATGAAGCGACTTTGCATTCGATTAGGGCGTGTTTGGCTACTCGAAATGCATGAGTCTTGCATATTTGTATAGAATGAAGTCTTTTTCATTTCATAATACGAGCTGAAACGCATACAGCGAGCGTAAAACTCGAGTAAACGAATTCGGTATAAGGCGACTTTCCGTTCGTTTGGGACGTGTTTGGGAGCTGAAAATGCCTGAATCTTGCATTTTTGCATAAAATGACGTATTTTTCGTCTCATACTACGAGCTGACACTCATACAGCATGCGTAAAACACGAATAAACGAATTCGGTATGAGGCGACTATGCGTTCGTGTGGGACGTGTTTGGCTGCCCAAAATGCACGAATCTTGCATATTTGCATAGAATGAAGTTTTTTTCATCTTATAATACGAGCTGAAACACCTACAGCGAGTGTGAAACTCAAATGTACGATTTCGGTATAAAGCGACATTTTGTTCCATTGGGGCGTGTTTGGCTGCCCAAAATGCATGAATCTTGCGTATTTGTATAGAATGAAGTATTTTTCGTCTCATAATACCAGCTGGAACCCATACAGCATGCGTAAAACTCGAATAAAGGAATTCGGTATAAGGCGACTATGCGTTCGTGTGGGACGTGTTTGGCTGCCCAAAATGCGTGAATCTTGCATAGTTCCATAGAATGAAGTTTTTTCATCTTATTATACGAGCTGAAACGCGTACAGCGAGTGTGAAACTCAAATGTACGATTTCGGTATAAAGCGACTTTGCGTTCGACTCGGGCCTGTTTGTCTGCCCAAAAAGCATGAATCTTGCGTATTTGCATAGAATAAAGTGTTTTTCATCTTATAATACGAGCTGAAACCCCTACAGCGAGAGTGAAACTCAAATGTACGTTTTCGGTATGAAACGACTTTGCTTTCGATTGGGGCCTGTTTGGGTACTCGAAATGCATGAATCTTCCGTATTCTCATAGAATGAAGTGTTTTTCATCTCAAAATACGAATTGAAACCCCTATAGCGAGTGTAAAACTCAAATGTACGATATCGGTATAAAGCTACTTTGCGTTCGATTGGGGCTTGTTTGCCTGCTCAAAACGCCTGAATTTTGCGTATTTGTATAGTATGAAGTCTCTTTCATTTAATAATACGAGCTGGAACGCATACAGCGAGCGTAAAACTCGAGTAAACGAATTCGGTATAAGGCGACTTTTTGTTCCTTTGGGACGTGTTTGGGTGCTCAAAATGCCTGAATCTTGCATATTTGCATAGAATGAAGTATTTTTAATGTAAAAATACGAGCTGAAACGCCTACAGCGAGTGTGAAACTCAGATGTACGATTTCGGTATAAAGCGACTTTGCGTTCCATTGGGGCGTGTTTGGCTGCTCAAAACGCATGAATCTTGCGTGTTTGTATAGAATGAAGTATTTTTCGTCTCATAATACGAGCTGGAACTCATACAGCATGCGTAACACTCGAATAAAGGAATTCGGTATAAGGCGCCTAAGCGTTCGTGTGGGACGTGTTTGGCTGCCAAAAATGCATCAATCTTGAATATTTGCATAGAATGAAGTTTTTTTCATCTTATAACACGAGCTGAAACGCCTACAGCGAGTGAGAAAATCAAATGCACGTTTTCGGTATGAAGCGACTTTGCATTCGTTTGGGACGTGTTTTGCTATTCGAAACGCATGAATCTTGCGTATTTGCATAGAATTAAGTGTTTTTCATCTCATAATATGAGCTGGAATGCCTACCTCTGTAGGCATTCCAGCTCATATTACTTATTATTATTATTATTATTAAAACACCAATATACGAATTCGGTATGAGGCGACTATGCGTTCGTGTGGACGTGTTTGCCTGCCCAAAATGCATGAATCTTGCATATTTGCATAGAATGAAGTTTTTTTCATCTTATAATACGAGCTGAAACACCTACAGCGAGTGTGAAACTCAATTGTACGTTTTCGGTATGAAGCGACTTTTCTTTCGATTGGGGCGTGTTTGGCTACTCGAAATGCATGAGTCTTGCGTATTTGAATAGAATGAAGTGTTTTTCATCTTATACGAGCTGAAACGCCTACAGCGAGTGTGCAACTCAAATGTACGATTTCGGTATAAAGTGACTTTGCGTTCGATTCGGGCGTGTTTGGCGGCCCAAAAAGCATGAATGTTGCGTATTTGCATAGAATGAAGTGTTTTTCATCTCAAAATACGAACTGAAATGCCTACAGCGACTGTGAAACTCAGATGTACGATTTCGGTATAAAGCGACTTTGCGTTCCATTGGGGCGTGTTTGGCTGCCCAAAATGCATGAATCTTGCGTATTTGCATACAATAAAGTGTTTTTCATCTTATAATACGAGCTGAAACGCCTACAGCGAGAATGAAACTCAAATGTACGTCTTCGGTATGAAACGACTTTGCTTTAGATTGGGGCCTGTTTGGGTACTCGAAATGCATGAATCTTCCGTATTTTCATAGAATGAAGTGTTTTTCATCTCAAAATACGAATTGAAACGCCTATAGCGAGTGTGAAACTCAAATGTACGATATCGGTATAAAGCTACTTTGCATTCGTTTGGGGCTTGTTTGGCTGCTCAAAACGCATAAATCTTGCGTATTTGTATAGTATGAAGTCTCTTTCATTTCATAATACGAGCTGGAACGCATACAGCAAGCGTAAAAGTCGAGTAAACGAATTCGGTATAAGGCGACTTTTGTTCCTTTGGGACGTGCTTGAGTGCTCAAAATGCCTGAATCTTGCATATTTGCATAGAATGAAGTATTTTTCATCTCAAAATACGAGCTGAAACGCCTACAGCGAGTGTGAAACTCAATTGTATGTTTTCGGTATAAAGCGACTTTGCGTTCCATTGGGGCGTGTTTGGCTGCCCAAAATGCATGAATCTTGCGTATTTGCATGGAATAAAGTGTTTTTCATCTTATAATACGAGCTGAAACACCTAGAGCGAGTGTGAACCTCAAATGTACGTTTTCGGTATGAAGCGTCTTTGCATTCGTTAGGGACGTTTTTTGCTATTCGAAACGCATGAATCTTGCGTATTTGCATAGAATTAAGTGTTTTTCATCTCATAATATGAGCTGGAATGCCTACCTCTGTAGGCATTCCAGCTCATATTACTCATTATTATTATTATTATTAAAACACCAATATACGAATTCGTATAAGGCGACTTTACGTTCGATTGGGGCGTGTTTGACTGCCCAAAATGCACGAATCTTGCGTATTTGCATAGAATGATGTGATTTTCATCTTATAATACGAGCTGAAACGCCTACACCGAGTGTGAAACTCAAATGTACGATTTCGGTATAAAGCGACTTTGCGTTCGATTCGGGCGTGTTTGGCTGCCGAAAAAGCATGAATCTTGCGTATTTGCATAGAATAAAGTGTTTCTCATCTTACAATACCAGCTGAAACACCTACAGCGAGTGTGAAACTCAAATGTACGATTTCGGTATAAAGCGAATTGCATTCCATTGGGGCGTGTTTGGCTGCCCAAAATGCATGAATCGTGCGTATTTGCATTGAATAAAGTGTTTTTCATCTTATAATACGAGCTGATACGCCTACAGCGAGAATGAAACTCAAATGTACGCTTTCGGTATGCAGCGACTTTGCTTTCAATTGAGGCCTGTTTGGGTACTCGAAATGCATGAATCTTCCGTATTTGCATAGAATGAAGTGTTTTTCATCTCAAAATACGAACTGAAACGCCTACAGCGAGTGTGAAACTCAACTGTACGATATCGGTATAAAGCTACTTTGCGTTCGATTGGGGCTTGTTTGGCTGCTCAAAACGCATGAATCTTGCGTATTTGTATAGAATAAAGTATTTTTCACCTTATAATACGAGCTGAAACACCTAAAGCGAGTGTGAAACTCAAATGTACAATTTCGGTATAAAGCGACTTTGCGTTCCATTAGGGCGTGTTTGGCTGCCCAAAATGCTCGAATCTTGCGTATTTGTATAGAATGAAGTATTTTTCGTCTCATAATACGAGCTGGAACCCATACAGCATGCGTAAAACTCGAATAAAGAATTCGGTATAAGGCGACTATGCATTCGTGTGGGACGGGTTTGGCTGCCCAAAATGCATGAATCTTGCATATTTGCATAGAATGAAGTTTTTTTCATCTTATAATACGAGCTGAAACGCGTACAGCGAGTTTGAAACTCAAATGTACGATTTCGGTATAAAGCTACTTTGCGTTCGATTGGGGCTTGTTTGGCTGCTCAAAAGGCACGAATCTTGCGTATTTGCATACAATGAAGGGGTTTTCATTTCATAATACGAGCTTGAACGTTTACATCGAGTGTGAAACTCAAATGTACGATTTCGGTATAAAGCGACTTTGCGTTCCATTGCGGCGTGTTTGGCTGCCCAAAATGCACGAATCTTGCGTATTTGCATAGAATAAAGTGTTTTTCATCTTATAATCCGAGCTGAAACGCCTACAGTGAGTGTGAAACTCTAATGTACACTTTCGGTATGCAGCGACTTTGCTTTCAATTGAGGCCTGTTTGGGTACTCGAAATGCATGAATCTTCCGTATTTGCATAGAATGAAGTGTTTTTCATCTCAAAATACGAACTGAAACGCCTACAGCGAGTGTGAAACTCAACTGTACGATATCGGTATAAAGCTACTTTGCGTTCGATTGGGGCTTGTTTGGCTGCTCAAAACGCATGAATCTTGCGTATTTGTATAGAATAAAGTATTTTTCACCTTATAATACGAGCTGAAACACCTACAGCGAGTGTGAAACTCAAATGTACGATTTCGGTATAAAGCGACTTTGCGTTCCATTAGGGCGTGTTTGGCTGCCCAAAATGCTCGAATCTTGCGTATTTGTATAGAATGAAGTATTTTTCGTCTCATAATACGAGCTGGAACCCATACAGCATGCGTAAAACTCGAATAAAGAATTCGGTATAAGGCGACTATGCATTCGTGTGGGACGGGTTTGGCTGCCCAAAATGCATGAATCTTGCATATTTGCATAGAATGAAGTTTTTTTCATCTTATAATACGAGCTGAAACGCGTACAGCGAGTTTGAAACTCAAATGTACGATTTCGGTATAAAGCTACTTTGCGTTCGATTGGGGCTTGTTTGGCTGCTCAAAAGGCATGAATCTTGCGTATTTGTATAGAATGAAGTCTTTTCATTTCATAATACCAGCTGGAACGCATACAGCGAGCGTAAAACTCGAGTAAACGAATTCGGTATAAGGCGACTTTTTGTTCCTTTGGGACCTGTTTGGTTGCTCAAAATGCCTGAATCTTGCATATGTGCATAGAATGAAGTATTTTTCATCTCAAAATACGAGATGAAACGCCTACAGCGAGTGTGAAACTCAAATGTACGATTTCGGTATAAAGCGACTTTGCGTTCCATTGGGGCGTGTTTGGCTGCCCAAAATGGATGAATCTTGCGTATTTGCATAGAATAAAGTGTTTCTCATCTTATAATACGAGCTGAAACACCTACAGCGAGTGCGAAACTCAATTGTACGTTTTCGGTATGAAGCGATTTTGCGTTCCATTGGGGCGTGTTTGGCTGCCCAAAATGCATGAATCTTACGTATTTGTATAGAATGAAGTATTTTTCGTCTCATAATACGAGCAGGAACCCATACAGCATGCGTAAAACTCGAATAAAGGAATTCGGTATAAGGCGCCTAAGCGTTCGTGTGGGACGTGTTTGGCTGCCAAAAATGCATGAATCTTGAATACTTGCATAGAATGAAGTTTTTTTCATCTTATAATACGACCTGAAACGCCTACAGCGAGTGTCAAAATCAAATGTACGTTTTCGGTATGAAGCGACTTTGTATTCGTTTGGGACGTGTTTTGCTATTCGAAACGCATGAATCTTGCGTATTTGCATAGAATTAAGTGTTTTTCATCTCATAATATGAGCTGGAATGCCTACCTCTGTAGGCATTCCAGCTCATATTACTTATTATTATTATTATTATTAAAACACCAATATACGAATTCGGTATGAGGCGACTATGCATTCGTGTGGACGTGTTTGGCTGCCCAAAATGCGTGAATCTTGCATATTTGCATAGAACGAAGTTTTTTTCATCTTATAATATTAGCTGAAACATCTACAGCGAGTGTGAAACTCAATTGTACGTTTTCGGTATGAAGCGACTTTTCTTTCGATTGGGGCGTGTTTGGCTACTCGAAATGCATGGATCTTGCGTATTTGAATAGAATGAAGTGTATTTCATCTTCTACGAGCGGAAACGCCTACAGCTAGTATGAAACTCAAATGTACGATTTCGGTATGAAGCGACTTTGCTTTCGATTGGGGCGTGTTTGACCGCCCGAAAAGCATGAATTGTTACGTCGCGATTTATGTTATTTACGGTTTTTTTCCCATTTTACGTTTCAGAAAAATCCCAGATCAACGAGTGAGCGACTTGTAACCGATTATGATTGGATGCTCCAAGGTTTAAACCGGAATGCGCCGGTTAGGGATCGGAGCAGCACTGGATGTGTGGGCTTTTTATATTTGATTTCGGGGATCTCCGTTATTGGGAGGTATAGCTTACCTTATTTCTTTTTGTTGAATGGCAGGTGATGAGCTTCTCGGGCGTAGCGGGTTGAAGGCCCTATTTACCAAGGACCAGCTCTGGAGAAGACGCAGGGGATGGCCTGTCCTCGTTGATTACCGTTGAGGCGTCCGAGGTGTCGTCGTCCTCGATGACTGGCTCAGGATATGCCAGAAGATGCCGTATTTGTGTTTTCACGGGTTGGTCGTCGTGCGGATAGTCTCGGATTATGAGAATTTTGTGATTGACCAAAATGACGTCCGATACGATAGTCGGCGGATTTCTCGTAGCGATCCTGTTCTCGACAGGAATGGAATTTTCACCAGCGACGTCCACTATATTGTTCCGTTGTTCTGCGGTCAACGTGGGTACGGCGGAAATTCGAGAAACCTGGGCCGTTATTAAGCGACCCTTTCCACGTGAATTTACGTTCGTTATGACAGTAGTTCGGCCTCCACGCAATTGGACTTTTCGCTTTATGCGTCTATGATCCATTAAATATTATAAAATACGACCAGTTCACATTTGCGCCATCCATTTACGGGGTTTAGGAAAGGATTTAACGTTAATGTAATTATATTATTGTCCTTAACTAGGAAGCTTGCAATCTCATTTTTATCAAACTCAATCGGCGTTGAGTTTGATTTCTATAAGATTCACTGGTTTTAAGCATAGGTATCTTAGTAATTCTATTATCCTTAACTATGAAGCTTGCAATCTCATTTTTATCAGACCCTGTCGGTGTCGAGTCTGATTTCTATAAGATTCAATGTTTTTAAGCATAGGTCTCTTAATAATTTTATTATTCTTAACTAGGAAGCTTGCAATCTCATTTTTATCAGGCTCAATCGGTATTGAGGCTGATCTATATAAGATTCAATGTTTTTAAGCATAGGTCTCTTAATAATTTTATTATTCTTAACTAGGAAGCTTGCAATCTCATTTTTATCAGGCTCAATCGGTATTGAGGCTGATCTATATAAGATTCAATGTTTTTAAGCGTATGTGTTTTAATAATTCTAGTATTCTTAACTAGGAAGCTTGCAATCTCATTTTTATCAGACCCAGTCGGTGTCGAGTCTGATTTCTATAAGATTCAATGTTTTTTAAGCATAGATGTCTTATCGACTTAGTAGTCCTATTGTCCTTAACTAGTTGGTATCGGATTGGTTTTGGAATGATGATATAGATTTTGAAGTCAACAAATGTGAAATGCTCGTGATTCACTATGAACTGTCCAATGCTGTGGTTAGCCTCACTGTACTTACGTGGTTATTACTTGATGAGTGGAGGCGCGGTGCCTCTGATGGATCGGCGGTTGTCGTTTATTGTCGAGGGACGGATTTTACGGATTATTATATTTTATCGTTTTTATTGATTCGGATCGTTAGGATGCGAAAGGTATATATTTTGATATTTATTGTAGTAATATGAACTGTACGCTAAAGATATCTTGTATCGGTTAATTACCGCCTGGTCGCAGCCAGGTATCAATCGCGATTTTTCTATTTAATTGTAGAATATAAAAAGGTGATTGTTATTTATAACAATGGGATACCGAGGTTCGCGAGAGTCTCTTCGAGAGCACTCTTTCAGTCGACCGCCGGTGTCGAGAGTCGTAGAAGAACTGAAGATCCATGGTCCAGGCTCCCGCTCCGCGAGTCTCCCGAGTCCGTGGCTGGTGGCGGGGAGGCCCTCGCGGATTCGCTCCGCTGCTCTGGCCAATGGTGCGCTGCCCACAGCGTGCCTTCCCGTGGTGGGGGCAGCCGGTCGCGGTATTGCTGCTCCCGTGCTGTCCCTTGAGTGGGGGCCGCCGTGTTCTCGCGGCAGTGCAATGAATTATGGTGGGGACAGCCGCTGGTGTCTTGCTGTCCCTTGAAGTGGGGGCCGCCGTGTTCTCGCGGCAGCGCGATGAATGATGGTGGGGGCAGCCGCTCGCGGTACCGCTGCACCCGTGCTGTCCCTTGAGTGGGGGCCGCATTGTCTCGCAGCACCATATGAATGACGGTGGGGGCAGCCGCTCTTGGTACTGCTGCACCCGTGCTGTCCCTTGAGTGGGGGCCGCCGTTGTCTTGCGGCACCATATGAATGACGGTGGGGGCAGCCGCTCTTGGTACTGCTGCACCCGTGCTGTCCCTTGAGTGGGGGGCCGCCGTTGTCTTGCGGCACCATAAGAATGACGGTGGGGGCAGCCGCTCTTGGTACTGCTGCACCCGTGCTGTCCCTTGAGTGGGGGCCGCCGTTGTCTTGCGGCAGCCTGATGGATGATGGTGGGGCAGCTGCCTGCAGTCTCGCTATAGCCGTGGTGTCCCCTGAAGTGGGGGCCGCCTTTGTCCCACGGCAGCGCGATGGTGGGGTCAAGCCGCGCATGGAGCCCTGTGCTGACGCAGCATCCCACGGGTCTGAGTCCCAACGGCCAGCGAGCTTCACGGGATCGCCTTATCGGTGGCGGTTCTCGAACCTCTTATCTTAGTTGCGTCCAGTCTCGCTGTAGCTGTGCCGTTGATCGTGCTACTGCCTTTGTCCCATGGCTCCGCTTCTTGGAGAGCTGCTATCGGTGACGATTCTCGGAGTTGCGTCGGGACTGCGTCCGGTCTCACGGTGGTCGTGCCGTTGCAGTGTCCAGCGGGTTCGCTTCTTGCGGGGGGCCCTTATCGGTGACGATTCTCGGAGTTTTGTCGGGACTGCGTCCGGTCTCACGGTGGTCGTGCCGTTGCAGTGTCCAGCGGGTTCGCTTCTTGCGGGGGGCCCTTATCGGTGACGATTCTCGGAGTTTTGTCGGGACTGCGTCCGGTCTTATGCTCGCTTCGCCATCCGATACATTATTAATGAGGCTTATTGTTAATGCAAATATTTTAGTCGTTAAGGCCTATTGCATGATTAATACATTGTGTGATTAGCCTAGCGTATGTACCTATATTGTTATATATAAATGTTTAATTATAATTTCTTATTTAATAATTAATAATAAAGGCATTATTTGTGGTTTATTGGTATTACCACTGCGCCTATGCCGATATTTCGGGTGGTGCGTTTATTCTCCTAGGCGTGGGATAATAACTAATTATTGACAATCGTCACATTAATATTAATAAAGGATAATATCCCATTGATATCTGGCGCCGTCGAGTATCCTCTCTATATGACACTCCGGCGCTTAGCGTATTAAGAATGTGTTTGGAATTATTTTATTAATAATTTTATTTATTATTAATGATATTTATTTATTTTGCGCCGTAGAGTGTCGTGTCTATGCGACACTCCGGCGTTGCGCGTATCAAAAATGTATTTAAAATGATTTACTGATAAATTCTATTATTGTTAATATTATTTATTTATTATAGTTTTGTGCTGCTGAGTATCGTCTCTACATGAGACTCTGATGTTGCGCGCATTAAAAATATATTTGATATTATTTATTGCTAATTTTATTTATTGTTAAGAATGTTGATTTATTATGGGTTGTGCCGTCGAGTGTCGTGTGTATGCGACACTCCGGCGTTGAGCGTATTAAAAATGTATTTGAAATTATTTATTAATAATTTTATTTATTATTAATAATGTTTATTTATTGTGGAAGTGAATTCCTAATGATTGGTTGTCGCATTTTTAAATTTTCTTAGTGATTCTGAGCCAATTCGCGCTTTCCATTCGCGCCAGAGGATTTATTTCCAGATCTTCCAAGGTCATGCGCCTTTTTAACAAACCGTTAACAGTGGCCAAGAAATGCGTCAAAAAACGTTCTGTTGCTTAGCACCTAAAGTGACCACAAGGATATTCCGCTTCTAGTAGCGTGCTCGGATTTTGTTAAAAGCTCGCGGTTTCATTTTTACAGCAACCTAAAGTTCAACAAATTTTCCTTGTGTCTTACCCGTGGCCGTATGGATTTCGCGTCGCCACTCACATTATATTTATGCCCTCTAGGGTGATATTGCTTATGATTATTATTTATTTATGGTTTATTGTTGTTTATAGTTTGTTATTATTTGTTTAAGCTGATTGCTGTTAATTATTATTAATAATTATATGATAACGCGATATGACGATACTACATTGTTTGCAGAATCATGCATAATAGCTAATTGTCCCAAAAAAAAAATTTGTGTGAGTACGGATTACTCTTTCTGTCCAACATTCGACCCAGGACGTAACACTGTAGGCGTTTCAGCTCGTATTGTGAGATGAAAAATACTTCATTCTATGCAAATGTGCAAGATTCAGGCACTTTGAACTCCCAAACACGTCCCAAAGGAACGGAAAGTCGCCTTATACCGAATTCGTTTATTCGATTTTTACGCTCGCTGTAGGCGTTTCAGCTCGTATTTTAAGATGAAACATACTTCATTCTATGCAAATATGCAAGATTCAGGCATTTTGAGCACTCAAGCACGTCCCAAAGGAACAGAAAGTCGCCTTATACCGAATTCGTTTACTCGAGTTTTACGCTCGCTATATGCGTTCCAGCTCTTATTATTAAATGAAAAAGACTTCATTCTATACAAATACGCAAGATTCATGCGTTATGAACAGCCAAGCACGCCCCAATAGAACGCAAAGTCGCTTTATACCGAAATCTTACATCAGAGTTTCACACTCGCTGTAGGCATTTCAGCTCGTATTGTTGGATGAAAAATACTTCATTATATGCAAATGCGGACGATTCATGCATTTCGAGTAGCCAAACACGCTCTAATCGAACGCAAAGTCGCTTTATACCGAAATCGTACATTTGAGTTTCCCACTGGCGTTTCAGCTCGCATAAGATGAAAAACATTTTATTCTATTCAAATACGCAACACTCATGCATTTCGAGTAGCCAAACACGCCCCAATCGAAAGCAAAGTCGCTTCATACCGAAAACGGACATGTGAGTTTCACACTCGCTGTAGACGTTTCAGATCGTCTTGTGAGATGAAAAAAAATTCATTCTATGCAAATATGCAAGATTCATGCATTTTGGGCAGCCAAACACGTCGCACACGAACGCTTAGTCGCCTTATACCGAATTCCTTTTTTCGAGTTTTACGCATGCTGTATGAGTTCCAGCTCGTATTATGAGACGAAAAAATCTTCATTTTATACAAATACGCAAGATTCATGCGTTTTGAGCAGCTAAACACGCCCCAATCGAAAGCAAAATCGCTTCGTACCGAAGACGTACAATTGAGTTTCACACTCGCTGTAGGTGTTGCAGCTCGTATTATAAGATGAAAAACACTTTATTCTATGCAAATACGCAAGATTCATGCTTTTTGAGCAGCCAAACAAGCCCCAATGGAACGCAAAGTCGCTTTATACCGAAATCGTACATTTGAGTTTCACACTCGCTGTAGGCGTTTCAGCTCGTATTTTGAGATGAAAAATACTTCATTCTATGCAAATATGCAAGATTCAGGCATTTTGAGCACCCAAACACGTCCCAAAGGAACCAAAAGTCGCCTTATACCGAGTTCGTTTACTCGAGTTTTACGCTCGCTGTATGCGTTCTAGCTGGTATTATGAAATGAAAAGACTTCATTCTATACAAATACGCAAGATTCATGCATTTCGAGTAGCCAAACACGTCCCAATCGAAAGCAAAGTCGCTTCATACCGAAAACGTACAATTGAGTTTTACACTCGCTGTGGGTGTTTCAGCTCGTATTATAAGATGAAAAACACTTTATTCTATGTAAATACGCAAGATTCATGCATTTTGTGCAGCCAAACACGCCCCAATGGAACGCAAAGTCGCTTTATACCGAAATCGTACATTTGAGTTTCACACTCGCTGTAGGCGTTTCAGCTCGTATTGTGAGATGAAAAATACTTCATTCTATGCAAATGTGCAAGATTCAGGCACTTTGAACTCCCAAACACGTCCCAAAGGAACGGAAAGTCGCCTTATACCGAATTCGTTTATTCGATTTTTACGCTCGCTGTAGGCGTTTCAGCTCGTATTTTGAGATGAAACATACTTCATTCTATGCAAATATGCAAGATTCAGGCATTTTGAGCACTCAAGCACGTCCCAAAGGAACAGAAATTCGCCTTATACCGAATTCGTTTACTCGAGTTTTACGCTCGCTGTATGCGTTCCAGCTGGTGTCATGGAATGAACAGACTTCATTCTATACAAATACGCAAGATTCATGCGTTTTGAGTAGCCAAACACGCTCCAATCAAAAGCAAAGTCGCTTCATACCGAAAACGTACATTTGTGTTTCACACTCGATATAAACGTTCAAGCTCGTATTATGAAATGAAAACCACTTCATTCTATGCAAATACGCAAGATTCATGCTTCTTGGGCAGCCAAACACGCCCGAATCGAACGCAAAGTCGTTTTATACCGAAATCGTACATATGAGTTTCACACTCGCTGTAGGCGTTTCAGCTCGTATTTTAAGATGAAAAATACTTCATTGTATGCAAATATGCAAGATTCAGGCATTTTGGGCACCCAAACACGTCCCAAAGGAACAAAAAGTCGCCTTATACCGAATTCGTTTACTCGAGGTTTACGCTCGCTGTATGCGTTCCAGCTCGTATTATGAAATGAAAAAGACTTCATACTATACAAATACAAATACGCAAGATTCATGCGTTTTGAGCCGCCAAACAAGCCCCAATCGAACGCAAAGTAGCTTTATACCGATATCGCACATTTGAGTTTCACACTCGCTGTAGGCGTTTCAGTTCGTATTTTGAGATAAAAAACACTTCATTCTATGCAAATACGGAAGATTCATGCATTTCGAGTACCCAAACAAGCCCCAATCGAAAGCAAAGTCGCTTCATATCGAAAACGTACAATTGGGTTTCACACTCGCTGTAGGTGTTTCAGCTCGTATTATAAGATGAAAAAAACTTCATTCTATACAAATATGCAAGATTCATGCATTTTGGGCAGCCAAACACGTCCCACACGAACGCATAGTCGCCTCATACCGAATTCCTTTATTCGTGTTTTACGCATGCTGTATGAGTTCCAGCTCGTAGTATGAGACGAAAAATACGTCATTCTATGCAAATATGCAAGATTCAGGCATTTCGAGCTCCCAAACACGTCCCAAAGGAACGGAAAGTCGCCTTATACCGAATTCGTTTACTCGAGTTTTACGCTCGCTGTATGCATTTCAGCTCGTATTATGAAATGAAAAAGACTTCATTCTGTACAAATATGCAAGACTCATGCATTTCGAGTAGCCAAACACGCACCAATCGAATGCAAAGTCGCTTCATACTGAAAACGTACATTTGATATTCACACTCGCTGTAGGTGTTTCAGCACGTATTATAATATGAAAAACACTTTATTCTATGCAAATACGCAAGACTCATGCATTTCAAGTAGCCAAACACGCCCCAATCGAAAGCAAAGTCGCCTCATACCGAAAACGTACATTTGAGTTTCACACTCGCTGTTGACGGTTCAGATCGTTTTGTGAGATGAAAAAAGAACTTCATTCTATGCAAATATGCAAGATTCATGCGTTTCGAGTAGCCAACCACGCCCGATCGACAGCAAAATCGCTTTATACCGAAATCGTACATTTGAGTTTCACACTCGGTGTAGGCATTGCAGCTCATATTATAAGATGAAAATCACATCATTCTATGCAAATACGCCAGATTCATGCATTTTGGGCAGTCAATCACGCCTGAATCGAACGTAAAGTCGCCTTATACCGAATTCGTATATTCGTGTTTTCATAATAATAATAATAATAATAAGGAATATGAGCTGGCATCCCTACAGAGGTAGGCATTCCAGCTTATATTATGAGATGAAAAACGCTTAATTCTATGCAAATACGCAAGATTCATGCGTTTCGAATAGCAAAACACGCCCTAATCGGAAGCAAAGTCGCTTCATACCGAAAACGTACATTTGAGTTTCACACACGCTGTAGGCGTTTCAGCTCGTATTATGAAATGAAAAATACTCCATTCTATGCAAATACGCAAGATTCATGCTTTTTGGGCCGCCAAACACGCCCGAATCGAACGCAAACTCACTTTATACCGAAATCGTACATTTGAGTTTCACACTAGCTGTAGGCGTTTCCGCTCGTAGAAGATGAAAACACTTCATTCTATTCAAATACGCAAGACTCATGCATTTCGAGTACCCAAACACGTCTCAATCGAAAGCAAAGTCGCTTCGTACCGAAAACGTACAATTGAGTTTTACACTCGCTGTGGGTGTTTCAGCTCCTATTATAAGATGAAAAACACTTTATTCTATGTAAATACGCAAGATTCATGCATTTTGTGCAGCCAAACACGCCCCAATGGGACGCAGAGTCGCTTTATACCGAAATCGTACATTTGAGTTTCACACTCGCCGTAGGCGTTTCAGCTCGTATTGTGAGATGAAAAATACTTCATTCTATGCAAATGTGCAAGATTCAGGCACTTTGAACTCCCAAACACGTCCCAAAGGAACGGAAAGTCGCCTTATACCGAATTCGTTTATTCGACTTTTACGCTCGCTGTAGGCGTTTCAGCTCGTATTTTGAGATAAAACATACTTCATTCTATGCAAATATGCAAGATTCAGGCATTTTGAGCACTCAAGCACGTCCCAAAGGAACAGAAAGTCGCCTTATACCGAATTTGTTTACTCGAGTTTTACGCTCGCTATATGCGTTCAAGCTCTTATTATTAAATGAAAAAGACTTCATTCTATACAAATACGCAAGATTCATGCGTTATGAGCAGCCAAACAAGTCCCAATCGAACGCAAAGTCACTTTATACCGAAATCGTACATTTGAGTTTCACACTAGCTGTAGGCGTTTCCGCTCGTAGAAGATGAAAAACACTTCATTCTATTCAAATACGCAACACTCATGCATTTCGAGTAGCCAAACACGCCCCAATCGAACCAAAGTCGCTTCATACCGAAATCGTACATTTGAGTTTCACACTAGCTGTAGGCGTTTCCGCTCGTAGAAGATGAAAAACACTTCATTCGATTCAAATACGCAAGAATCATGCATTTCGAGTAGCCAAACACGCCCCAATCGATAGCAAAGTCGCTTCATACCGAAAACGTACAATTGAGTTTCACACTCGCTGTAGGTGTTTCAGTTCGTATTTTGAGATGAAAAACACTTCATTTTATGCAAATACGGAAGATTCTTGCATTTCGAGTACCCAAACAGGCCCCAATCGAAAGCAAAGTCGCCTCATACCGAAAACGTACAATTGAGTTTCACACTCGCTGTAGGTGTTTCAGCTCGTATTATAAGATGAAAAACACTTTATTCTATGCAAATACGCAAGATTCATGCATTTTGGGCAGCCAAACACGCCCCAATGGAACGCAAAGTCGCTTTATACCGAAATCGTACATCTGAGTTTCACACTCCCTGTAGGCGCTTGAGTTCGTATTTTGAGATGAAAAACACTTTATTCTATGCAAATACGCACGATTCATGCATTTTGGGCAGCCAAACACGCCCCAATGGAACGCAATTCGCTTTATACCGAAATCGTACATTTGAGTTTCACTCTCGCTGTAGGTGTTTCAGCTGGTATTGTAAGATGAGAAACACTTTATTCTATGCAAATACGCAAGATTCATGCGTTTCGAGTAGCCAAACACGCCCGATCGACAGCAAAATCGCTTTATACCGAAATCGGACATTTGAGTTTCACACTCGATGTAAACGTTCAAGCTCGTATTATGAAATGAAAACCACTTCACTGTATGCAAATACGCAAGATTCATGCTTTTTGGGCAGCCAAACACGCCCGAATCGAACGCAAAGTCGCTTTATACCGAAATCGTACATTTGAGTTTCACACTCGGTGTAGGCGTTTCAGCTCGTATTATAAGATGAAAATCACATCATTCTATGCAAATACGCAAGATTCATGCATTTTGGGCAGTCAAACACGCCCCAATCGAACGTAAAGTCGCCTTATACCGAATTCGTATATTTGTGTTTCACACTCGCTGTAGGCGTTTCCGTTCGTATTTTGAGATGAAAAACATTTCATTGTATGCAAATACGGAAGATTCATGAATTTCGAGTACCCAAACAGGCCCCAATCGAAAGCAAAGTCGCCTCATACCGAAAACGTACAATTGAGTTTCACACTCGCTGTAGGTGTTTCAGCTGGTATTATAAGATTGAAAACACTTTATTCTATGCAAATACGCAAGATTCATCCACTTTGGGCAGCCAAACACGCCCCAATGGAACGCAACGTCGCTTTATACCGAAATCGTACATTTGAGTTTCACACTCGCTGTAGGCGTTTCATCTCGTATTTTGAGATGAAAAATACTTCATTCTATGCACATATGCAAGATTCAGGCACTTTGAGCACCAAACAGGTCCCAAAGGAACAAAAAGTCGCCTTATACCGAATTCGTTTACTCGAGTTTTACGCTCGCTGTATGCGTTCCAGCTGGTATTATGAAATGAAGACTTTATTCTATACAAATACGCAAGATTCATGCCTTTTGAGCAGCCAAACAAGCCCCAATCGAACGCAAAGTAGCTTTATACCGAAATCGTACATTTGAGTTTCAAACTCGCTGTACGCGTTTCAGCTCGTATTATAAGATGAAAAAAACTTAATTCTTTGCAAATATGCAAGATTCATGCATTTTGGGCAGCCAAACACGTCCCACACGAATGCATAGTCGCTTTATACCGAAATCTTTTTTCGAGTTTTACGCATGCTGTATGGGTTCCAGCTCGTATTATGAGATGAAAAATACTTCATTCTATACAAATACGCAAGATTCGTGCATTTTGGGCAGCCAAACACGCCCTAATGGAACGCAAAGTCGCTTTATACCGAAATCGTACATTTGACTTTCACACTCGCTGTAGGTGTTTCAGCTCGTATTAAAAGGTGAAAAATACTTTATTCTATGCAAATACGCAAGATTCATGCATTTTGGGAAGCCAAACACATCCCAATGGAACGCAAAGTCGCTTTATACCGAAAACGTACAATTGAGTTTCACACTCGCTGTCGACGTTTCAGATCGGTTTGTGAGATGAAAAAAAACTTCATTCTTTGCAAATATGCAAGATTCAGGCATTTTGAGTACCCAAACACGTCCCAAAGGAACGAAAAGTCGCTCGAGTTTTACGCTCGCTGTATGCGTTCCAGCTCGTATCACGAAATGAAAAAGACTTAATTCTATACAAATACGCAAGATTCATGCGTTTTGAGCAGCCAAATAAGCTCCAATCGAACGCAAAGTAGCTTTATACCGGTATCGTACATTTGAGTTTCACACTCGCTGTAGGCGTTTCCGTTCGTATTTTGAGATGAAAAACATTTCATTGTATGCAAATACGGAAGATTCATGAATTTCGAGTACCCAAACAGGCCCCAATCGAAAGCAAAGTCGCCTCATACCGAAAACGTACAATTGAGTTTCACACTCGCTGTAGGTGTTTCAGCTCGTATTATAAGATGAAAAACACTTTATTCTATGCAAATACGCAAGATTCATGCATTTTGGGCAGCCAAACACGCCCCAATGGAACGCAAAGTCGCTTTATACCGAAATCGTACATCTGAGTTTCACACTCCCTGTAGGCGCTTGAGTTCGTATTTTGAGATGAAAAACACTTTATTCTATGCAAATACGCACGATTCATGCATTTTGGGCACCCAAACACGCCCCAATGGAACGCAATTCGCTTTATACCGAAATCGTACATTTGAGTTTCACTCTCGCTGTAGGTGTTTCAGCTGGTATTGTAAGATGAGAAACACTTTATTCTATGCAAATACGCAAGATTCATGCGTTCGAGTAGCCAAACACGCCCGATCGACAGCAAAATCGCTTTATACCGAAATCGGACATTTGAGTTTCACACTCGATGTAAACGTTCAAGCTCGTATTATGAAATGAAAACCACTTCACTGTATGCAAATACGCAAGATTCATGCTTTTTGGGCAGCCAAACACGCCCGAATCGAACGCAAAGTGGCTTTATACCGAAATCGTACATTTAAGTTTCACACTCGGTGTAGGCGTTTCAGCTCGTATTATAAGATGAAAATCACATCATTCTATGCAAATACGCAAGATTCATGCATTTTGGGCAGTCAAACACGCCCCAATCGAACGTAAAGTCGCCTTATACCGAATTTGTATATTTGTGTTTCACACTCGCTGTAGGCGTTTCCGTTCGTATTTTGAGATGAAAAACATTTCATTGTATGCAAATACGGAAGATTCATGAATTTCGAGTACCCAAACAGGCCCCAATCGAAAGCAAAGTCGCCTCATACCGAAAACGTACAATTGAGTTTCACACTCGCTGTAGGTGTTTCAGCTCGTATTATAAGATGAAAAACACTTTATTCTATGCAAATATGCAAGATTCATGCATTTTGGGCAGCCAAACACGCCCCAATGGAACGCAAAGTCGCTTTATACCGAAATCGTACATTTGAGTTTCACACTCGCTGTCGACGTTTCAGATCGGTTTGTGAGATGAAAAAAAACTTCATTCTTTGCAAATATGCAAGATTCAGGCATTTTGAGTACCCAAACACGTCCCAAAGGAACGAAAAGTCGCTCGAGTTTTACGCTCGCTGTATGCGTTCCAGCTCGTATCACGAAATGAAAAAGACTTAATTCTATACAAATACGCAAGATTCATGCGTTTTGAGCAGCCAAATAAGCTCCAATCGAACGCAAAGTAGCTTTATACCGGTATCGTACATTTGAGTTTCACACTCGCTGTAGGCGTTTCCGTTCGTATTTTGAGATGAAAAACATTTCATTGTATGCAAATACGGAAGATTCATGAATTTCGAGTACCCAAACAGGCCCCAATCGAAAGCAAAGTCGCCTCATACCGAAAACGTACAATTGAGTTTCACACTCGCTGTAGGTGTTTCAGCTCGTATTATAAGATGAAAAACACTTTATTCTATGCAAATACGCAAGATTCATGCATTTTGGGCAGCCAAACACGCCCCAATGGAACGCAAAGTCGCTTTATACCGAAATCGTACATCTGAGTTTCACACTCCCTGTAGGCGCTTGAGTTCGTATTTTGAGATGAAAAACACTTTATTCTATGCAAATACGCACGATTCATGCATTTTGGGCACCCAAACACGCCCCAATGGAACGCAATTCGCTTTATACCGAAATCGTACATTTGAGTTTCACTCTCGCTGTAGGTGTTTCAGCTGGTATTGTAAGATGAGAAACACTTTATTCTATGCAAATACGCAAGATTCATGCGTTCGAGTAGCCAAACACGCCCGATCGACAGCAAAATCGCTTTATACCGAAATCGGACATTTGAGTTTCACACTCGATGTAAACGTTCAAGCTCGTATTATGAAATGAAAACCACTTCACTGTATGCAAATACGCAAGATTCATGCTTTTTGGGCAGCCAAACACGCCCGAATCGAACGCAAAGTCGCTTTATACCGAAATCGTACATTTAAGTTTCACACTCGGTGTAGGCGTTTCAGCTCGTATTATAAGATGAAAATCACATCATTCTATGCAAATACGCAAGATTCATGCATTTTGGGCAGTCAAACACGCCCCAATCGAACGTAAAGTCGCCTTATACCGAATTTGTATATTTGTGTTTCACACTCGCTGTAGGCGTTTCCGTTCGTATTTTGAGATGAAAAACATTTCATTGTATGCAAATACGGAAGATTCATGAATTTCGAGTACCCAAACAGGCCCCAATCGAAAGCAAAGTCGCCTCATACCGAAAACGTACAATTGAGTTTCACACTCGCTGTAGGTGTTTCAGCTCGTATTATAAGATGAAAAACACTTTATTCTATGCAAATATGCAAGATTCATGCATTTTGGGCAGCCAAACACGCCCCAATGGAACGCAAAGTCGCTTTATACCGAAATCGTACATTTGAGTTTCACACTAGCTGTAGGCGTTTCCGCTCGTAGAAGATGAAAACACTTCATTCTATTCAAATACGCAACACTCATGCATTTCGAGTAGCCAAACACGCCCCAATCGAACCAAAGTCGCTTCATACCGAAATCGTACATTTGAGTTTTACACTCGCTATAGGGGTTTCAATTCGTATTTTGAGATGAAAAACACTTCATTCTATGAGAATACGGAAGATTCATGCATTTCGAGTACCCAAACAGGCCCCAATCGGAAGCAAAGTCGTTTCATACCGAAGACGTACAATTGAGTTTCACACTCGCTGTAGGTGTTGCAGCTCGTATTATAAGATGAAAAACACTTTATTCTATGCAAATACGCAAGATTCATGCGTTTTGAGCAGCCAAACAAGCCCCAATGGAACGCAAAGTCGCTTTATACCGAAATCGCACATCTAAGTTTCACACTCGCTGTAGGCGTTTCAGCTCGTATTGTTAAATGAAAAATACTTCATTATATGCAAATGCGGACGATTCATGCATTTCGAGAACCCAAACAGGCCCCAATCGAACGCAAAGTCGCTTTATTCCGAAATCGTACATTTGAGTTTCGCACTAGCTATAGGCGTTTCAATTCGTATTTTGGGATGAAAAACACTTCATTCTATGCAAATACGGAAGATTCCTGCATTTCGAGTACCCAAACACGCCCCAATGGAACGCAAGGTCGCTTTATACCGAAATCGTACATTTGAGTTTCACACTCGCTGTAGGCGTTTCAGCTCGTATTTTGAGATGAAAAATACTTCATTCCATGCAAATATGCAAGATTCAGACATTTTAAACACCCAAACACGTCCCAAAGGAACAAAAAGTCGCCTTATACCGAATTCGTTTACTCGAGTTTTACGCTCGCTGTATGCGTTCCAGCTGGTGTCATGGAATGAACAGACTTCATTCTATACAAATACGCAAGATTCATGCGTTTTGAGTAGCCAAACACGCTCCAATCGAAAGCAAAGTCGCTTCATACCGAAAACGTACATTTGTGTTTCACACTCGATATAAACGTTCAAGCTCGTATTATGAAATGAAAACCACTTCATTCTATGCAAATACGCAAGATTCATGCTTCTTGGGCAGCCAAACACGCCCGAATCGAACGCAAAGTCGCTTTATACCGAAATCGTACATTTGAGTTTCACACTCGCTGTACGCGTTTCAGCTCGTATAATAAGATGAAAAAACTTCATTCTATGGAACTATGCAAGATTCACGCATTTTGGGCAGCCAAACACGTCCCACACGAACGCCTTATACCGAATTCCTTTATTCGAGTTTTACGCATGCTGTATGGGTTCCAGCTGGTATTATGAGACGAAAAATACTTCATTCTATACAAATACGCAAGATTCATGCATTTTGGGCAGCCAAACACGCCCCAATGGAACGCAATTCGCTTTATACCGAAATCGTACATTTGAGTTTCACTCTCGCTGTAGGTGTTTCAGCTGGTATTGTAAGATGAGAAACACTTTATTCTATGCAAATACGCAAGATTCATGCGTTTCGAGTAGCCAAACACGCCCGATCGACAGCAAAATCGCTTTATACCGAAATCGGACATTTGAGTTTCACACTCGATGTAAACGTTCAAGCTCGTATTATGAAATGAAAACCACTTCACTGTATGCAAATACGCAAGATTCATACTTTTTGGGCAGCCAAACACGCCCCAATGGAACGCAAAGTCGCTTTATACCGAAATCGTACATTTGAGTTTCACACTCGCTGTAGGCGTTTCAGCTCGTATTTTGAGATGAAAAATACTTCATTCTATGCAAATATGCAAGATTCAGGCATTTTAAGCACCCAAACACGTCCCAAAGGAACAAAAAGTCGCCTTATACCGAATTCGTTTACTCGAGTTTTACGCTCGCTGTATGCGTTCCAGCTGGTGTCATGGAATGAACAGACTTCATTCTATACAAATACGCAAGATTCATGCGTTTTGAGTAGCCAAACACGCTCCAATCAAAAGCAAAGTCGCTTCATACCGAAAACGTACATTTGTGTTTCACACTCGATATAAACGTTCAAGCTCGTATTATGAAATGAAAACCACTTCATTCTATGCAAATACGCAAGATTCATGCTTCTTGGGCAGCCAAACACGCCCGAATCGAACGCAAAGTCGTTTTATACCGAAATCGTACATATGAGTTTCACACTCGCTGTAGGCGTTTCAGCTCGTATTTTAAGATGAAAAATACTTCATTGTATGCAAATATGCAAGATTCAGGCATCTTGGGCACCCAAACACGTCCCAAAGGAACAAAAAGTCGCCTTATACCGAATTCGTTTACTCGAGGTTTACGCTCGCTGTATGCGTTCCAGCTCGTATTATGAAATGAAAAATACTTCATATTATACAAATACAAATACGCAAGATTCATGCGTTTTGAGCCGCCAAACAAGCCCCAATCGAACGCAAAGTAGCTTTATACCGATATCGCACATTTGAGTTTCACACTCGCTGTAGGCGTTTCAGTTCGTATTTTGAGATAAAAAACACTTCATTCTATGCAAATACGGAAGATTCATGCATTTCGAGTACCCAAACAAGCCCCAATCGAAAGCAAAGTCGCTTCATATCGAAAACGTACAATTGGGTTTCACACTCGCTGTAGGTGTTTCAGCTCGTATTATAAGATGAAAAAAACTTCATTCTATACAAATATGCAAGATTCATGCATTTTGGGCAGCCAAACACGTCCCACACGAACGCATAGTCGCCTCATACCGAATTCCTTTATTCGTGTTTTACACATGCTGTATGAGTTCCAGCTCGTAGTATGAGACGAAAAATACGTCATTCTATGCAAATATGCAGGATTCAGGCATTTCGAGCTCCCAAACACGTCCCAAAGGAACGGAAAGTCGCCTTATACCGAATTCGTTTACTCGAGTTTTACGCTCGCTGTATGCATTTCAGCTCGTATTATGAAATGAAAGAGACTTCATTCTGTACAAATATGCAAGACTCATGCATTTCGAGTAGCCAAACACGCCCCAATCGAAAGCAAAGTCGCTTCATACCGAAAACGTACATTTGAGTTTCACACTCGCTGTTGACGGTTCAGATCGTTTTGTGAGATGAAAAAAGAACTTCATTCTATGCAAATATGCAAGATTCATGCGTTTCGAGTAGCCAACCACGCCCGATCGACAGCAAAATCGCTTTATACCGAAATCGTACATTTGAGTTTCACACTCGGTGTAGGCATTGCAGCTCATATTATAAGATGAAAATCACATCATTCTATGCAAATACGCCAGATTCATGCATTTTGGGCAGTCAATCACGCCTGAATCGAACGTAAAGTCGCCTTATACCGAATTCGTATATTCGTGTTTTCATAATAATAATAATAATAATAAGGAATATGAGCTGGAATCCCTACAGAGGTAGGCATTCCAGCTCATATTATGAGATGAAAAACGCTTAATTCTATGCAAATACGCAAGATTCATGCGTTTCGAATAGCAAAACACGCCCTAATCGGAAGCAAAGTCGCTTCATACCGAAAACGTACATTTGAGTTTCACACACGCTGTAGGCGTTTCAGCTCGTATTATGAAATGAAAAATACTCCATTCTATGCAAATACGCAAGATTCATGCTTTTTGGGCCGCCAAACACGCCCGAATCGAACGCAAACTCACTTTATACCGAAATCGTACATTTGAGTTTCACACTAGCTGTAGGCGTTTCCGCTCGTAGAAGATGAAAACACTTCATTCTATTCAAATACGCAAGACTCATGCATTTCGAGTACCCAAACACGTCCCAATCGAAAGCAAAGTCGCTTCATACCGAAAACGTACAATTGAGTTTTACACTCGCTGTGGGTGTTTCAGCTCCTATTATAAGATGAAAAACACTTTATTCTATGTAAATACGCAAGATTCATGCATTTTGTGCAGACAAACACGCCCCAATGGAACGCAGAGTCGCTTTATACCGAAATCTTACATTTGAGTTTCACACTCGCTGTAGGCGTTTCAGTTCGTATTGTGAGATGAAAAATACTTCATTCTATGCAAATGTGCAAGATTCAGGCACTTTGAACTCCCAAACACGTCCCAAAGGAACGGAAAGTCGCCTTATACCGAATTCGTTTATTCGACTTTTACGCTCGCTGTAGGCGTTTCAGCTCGTATTTTGAGATAAAACATACTTCATTCTATGCAAATATGCAAGATTCAGGCATTTTGAGCACTCAAGCACGTCCCAAAGGAACAGAAAGTCGCCTTATACCGAATTTGTTTACTCGAGTTTTACGCTCGCTATATGCGTTCCAGCTCTTATTATTAAATGAAAAAGACTTCATTCTATACAAATACGCAAGATTCATGCGTTATGAGCAGCCAAACAAGTCCCAATCGAACGCAAAGTCACTTTATACCGAAATCGTACATTTGAGTTTCACACTAGCTGTAGGCGTTTCGGCTCGTAGAAGATGAAAAACACTTCATTCTATTCAAATACGCAACACTCATGCATTTCGAGTAGCCAAACACGCCCCAATCGAACCAAAGTCGCTTCATACCGAAATCGTACATTTGAGTTTCACACTAGCTGTAGGCGTTTCCGCTCGTAGAAGATGAAAAACACTTCATTCGATTCAAATACGCAAGAATCATGCATTTCGAGTAGCCAAACACGCCCCAATCGATAGCAAAGTCGCTTCATACCGAAAACGTACAATTGAGTTTCACACTCGCTGTAGGTGTTTCAGTTCGTATTTTGAGATGAAAAACACTTCATTTTATGCAAATACGGAAGATTCATGCATTTCGAGTACCCAAACAGGCCCCAATCGAAAGCAAAGTCGCTTCATACCGAAAACGTACATTGCACTTTCACACTCGCTGTAGGCGTTACAGCTCGTATTATAAGATGAAAAACACTTTATTCTATGCAGATACGCAAGATTCATGCATTTTGGGCAGCCAAACACGCCCCAATGGAACGCAAAGTCGCTTTATACCGAAATCGTACATTTGAGTATCACACTCGCTGTAGGCGTTTCAGTTCGTATTTTGAGATAAAAAACACTTCATTCTATGCAAATACGGAAGATTCGTCGAACAGGCCCCAGTCGAAAGCAAAGTCGCTTCATACCGAAAACGTACATTTGAGTTTCACACTCGCTGTAGGCGTTTCAGCTCGTATTATAAAATGAAAAATACTTCATTGTATGCAAATACGCAAGATTCATGCGTTTCGAGTAGCCAAACACGCCCGATCGACAGCAAAATCGCTTTATACCGAAATCGTACAATTGAGTTTCACACTCGATGTAAACGTTCAAGCTCGTATTATAAGATGAAAAACACTTTATTCTATGCAAATACGCAAGATTCATGCATTTTGGGCAGCCAAACACGCACCAATGGAACGCAAAGTAGCTTTATACCGACTTCGTACATTTGAGTTTCACACCCGCTGTAGGCGTTTCAGCTCGTATTATAAAATGAAAAATACTTCATTGTTTGCAAATACGCAAGATTCTGTTACGTCCTGGGTCGAATGTTGGACAGAAAGAGTAATCCGTACTCACACAAATTTTTTTTTTGGGACAATTAGCTATTATGCATGATTCTGCAAACAATGTAGTATCGTCATATCGCGTTATCATATAATTATTAATAATAATTAACAGCAATCAGCTTAAACAAATAATAACAAACTATAAACAACAATAAACAATAAATAAATAATAATCATAAGCAACATCACCCTAGAGGGCATGAATATAATGTGAGTGGCGACGCGAAATCCATACGGCCACGGGTAAGACCCAAGGAAAATTTGTTGAACTTTAGGTTGCTGAAAAAACGAAACCGCGAGCTTTTAACAAAATCCGAGCACGCTACTAGAAGCGGAATATCCTTGTGGTCACTTTAGGTGCTAAGCAACACAACGTTTTTTGACGCATTTCTTGGCCACTGTTAACGGTTTGTTAAAAAGGCGCATGACCTTGGAAGATCTGGAAATAAATCCTCTGGCGCGAATGGAAAGCGCGAATTGGCTCAGAATCACTAAGAAAATTTAAAAATGCGACAACCAATCATTAGGAATTTTCACTTCCACAATAAATAAACATTATTAATAATAAATAAAATTATTAATAAATAATTTCAAATACATTTTTAATACGCTCAACGCCGGAGTGTCGCATACACACGACACTCGACGGCACAACCCATAATAAATCAACATTCTTAACAATAAATAAAATTAGCAATAAATAATATCAAATATATTTTTAATGCGCGCAACACCAGAGTCTCATGTAGAGACGATACTCAGCAGCACAAAACCATAATAAATAAATAATATTAACAATAATAGAATTTATCAGTAAATCATTTTAAATACATTTTTGATACGCGCAACGCCGGAGTGTCGCATAGACACGACACTCTACGGCGCAAAATAAATAAATATCATTAATAATAAATAAAATTATTAATAAAATAATTCCAAACACATTCTTAATACGCTAAACGCCGGAGTGTCATATAGAGAGGATACTCGACGGCGCCAGATATCAATGGGATATTATCCTTTATTAATATTAATGTGACGATTGTCAATACTTAGTTATTATCCCACGCCTAGGAGAATAAACGCACCACCCGAAATATCGGCATAGGCGCAGTGGTAATACCAATAAACCACAAATAATGCCTTTATTATTAATTATTAAATAAGAAATTATAATTAAACATTTATATATAACAATATAGGTACATACGCTAGGCTAATCACACAATGTATTAATCATGCAATAGGCCTTAACGACTAAAATATTTGCATTAACAATAAGCCTCATTAATAATGTATCGGATGGCGAAGCGAGCATAAGACCGGACGCAGTCCCGACAAAACTCCGAGAATCGTCACCGATAAGGGCCCCCCGCAAGAAGCGAACCCGCTGGACACTGCAACGGCACGACCACCGTGAGACCGGACGCAGTCCCGACGCAACTCCGAGAATCGTCACCGATAGCAGCTCTCCAAGAAGCGGAGCCATGGGACAAAGGCAGTAGCACGATCAACGGCACAGCTACAGCGAGACCGGACGCAACTCCGATAAGAGTTTCGAGAACCGCCACCGATAAGGCGATCCCGAGAAGCTCGCTGGCCGTTGGGACTCAGACCCGTGGGATGCTGCGTCAGCACAGGGCTCCATGCGCGGCTTGACCCCACCATCGCGCTGCCGTGGGACAAAGGCGGCCCCCACTTCAGGGGACACCACGGCTATAGCGAGACTGCAGGCAGCTGCCCCACCATCATCCATAAGGCTGCCGCAAGACAACGGCGGCCCCCACTCAAGGGACAGCACGGGTGCAGCAGTCCCAAGAGCGGCTGCCCCCACCGTCATTCTTATGGTGCCGCAAGACAACGGCGGCCCCCCACTCAAGGGACAGCACGGGTGCAGCAGTACCAAGAGCGGCTGCCCCCACCGTCATTCATATGGTGCCGCAAGACAACGGCGGCCCCCACTCAAGGGACAGCACGGGTGCAGCAGTACCAAGAGCGGCTGCCCCCACCGTCATTCATATGGTGCTGCGAGACAATGCGGCCCCCACTCAAGGGACAGCACGGGTGCAGCGGTACCGCGAGCGGCTGCCCCCACCATCATTCATCGCGCTGCCGCGAGAACACGGCGGCCCCCACTTCAAGGGACAGCAAGACACCAGCGGCTGTCCCCACCATAATTCATTGCACTGCCGCGAGAACACGGCGGCCCCCACTCAAGGGACAGCACGGGAGCAGCAATACCGCGACCGGCTGCCCCCACCACGGGAAGGCACGCTGTGGGCAGCGCACCATTGGCCAGAGCAGCGGAGCGAATCCGCGAGGGCCTCCCCGCCACCAGCCACGGACTCGGGAGACTCGCGGAGCGGGAGCCTGGACCATGGATCTTCAGTTCTTCTACGACTCTCGACACCGGCGGTCGACTGAAAGAGTGCTCTCGAAGAGACTCTCGCGAACCTCGGTATCCCATTGTTATAAATAACAATCACCTTTTTATATTCTACAATTAAATAGAAAAATCGCGATTGATACCTGGCTGCGACCGGGCGGTAATTAACCGATACAAGATATCTTTAGCGTACAGTTCATATTACTACAATAAATATCAAAATATATACCTTTCGCATCCTAACGATCCGAATCAATAAAAACGATAAAATATAATAATCCGTAAAATCCGTCCCTCGACAATAAACGACAACCGCCGATCCATCAGAGGCACCGCGCCTCCACTCATCAAGTAATAACCACGTAAGTACAGTGAGGCTAACCACAGCATTGGACAGTTCATAGTGAATCACGAGCATTTCACATTTGTTGACTCCAAAATCTATATCATCATTCCAAAACCAATCCGATACCAACTAGTTAAGGACAATAGGACTACTAAGTCGATAAGACATCTATGCTTAAAAAACATTGAATCTTATAGAAATCAGACTCGACACCGACTGGGTCTGATAAAAATGAGATTGCAAGCTTCCTAGTTAAGAATACTAGAATTATTAAAACACATACGCTTAAAAACATTGAATCTTATATAGATCAGCCTCAATACCGATTGAGCCTGATAAAAATGAGATTGCAAGCTTCCTAGTTAAGAATAATAAAATTATTAAGAGACCTATGCTTAAAAACATTGAATCTTATAGAAATCAGACTCGACACCGACAGGGTCTGATAAAAATGAGATTGCAAGCTTCATAGTTAAGGATAATAGAATTACTAAGATACCTATGCTTAAAACCAGTGAATCTTATAGAAATCAAACTCAACGCCGATTGAGTTTGATAAAAATGAGATTGCAAGCTTCCTAGTTAAGGACAATAATATAATTACATTAACGTTAAATCCTTTCCTAAACCCCGTAAATGGATGGCAACAAATGTGAACTGGTCGTATTTTATAATATTTAATGGATCATAGACGCATAAAGCGAAAAGTCCAATTGCGTGGAGGCCGAACTACTGTCATAACGAACGTAAATTCACGTGGAAAGGGTCGCTTAATAACGGCCCAGGTTTCTCGAATTTCCGTCGTACCCACGTTGACCGCAGAACAACGGAACAATATAGTGGACGTCGCTGGTGAAAATTCCATTCCTGTCGAGAACAGGATCGCTACGAGAAATCCGCCGACTATCGTATCGGACGTCATTTTGGTCAATCACAAAATTCTCATAATCCGAGACTATCCGCACGACGACCAACCCGTGAAAACACAAATACGGCATCTTCTGGCATATCCTGAGCCAGTCATCGAGGACGACGACACCTCGGACGCCTCAACGGTAATCAACGAGGACAGGCCATCCCCTGCGTCTTCTCCAGAGCTGGTCCTTGGTAAATAGGGCCTTCAACCCGCTACGCCCGAGAAGCTCATCACCTGCCATTCAACAAAAAGAAATAAGGTAAGCTATACCTCCCAATAACGGAGATCCCCGAAATCAAATATAAAAAGCCCACACATCCAGTGCTGCTCCGATCCCTAACCGGCGCATTCCGGTTTAAACCTTGGAGCATCCAATCATAATCGGTTACAAGTCGCTCACTCGTTGATCTGGGATTTTTCTGAAACGTAAAATGGGAAAAAAACCGTAAATAACATAAATCGCGACGTAACAGGTTAGATTTTCTGGTGACAGCGGTGGGATTTTCTGCTGGATGTGTAAAATCATTATAGAATCGGTGTAAAATTAGCGAAAAACCAGCGTAAAATCAGCGTAAAATCAGCGTAAAATCAGTGTAAATTCTTTGAAAAATTATTATTATAAAATCATAGTAAAATCATAGTAAAACTATCGCAAAATCGTTGTAAAATCGGTTTACAATTTGCGAAAATAATTTCGGAACGTTCTTTTTATCATTTTAGAATATTTATTTGAAACAAATCACATTTGACATGCATAGAAACGGTTCCGACCAGTATTCCTGGCAAACGTCGCTAAATTTCTCACACTGAAAATAGTCAATCGTGAATAGTTAGATACCAGAATGCCGACCCTCAGCGAAGAGGAATTGCGGGCTCTGCACGAGCAATTAACCGCGGAAAAACGTAGGTTGCTCGATATGGAAGCGGACCTGGCCCAACGCGAGTTCGAAATTCAACATCAGGCAACACTAAATAATAATAGTCAGTCCAGCGAGACCCTCGAAGCGGACGCGCCACAAGCGTCTGGATTTAACGACGTATTAACGAAAGTAGTAACAGAGCTCAATGTAATTAAAGGTGACATGTCACGTCTTAGCGATCGAGTAGCAAGAGCTCACCCGTCAGTGACCCGGGTTCCGTCAAATAATCAAGCTAGTTCGAGTCACCATGACCCGAATCACCCGCGTCTTTCCTTCAAAGATATCCTCGAAGGAATCCCTATGTTCTCCGGAGAGAATATATCGGTGCTAAAATTCGTTCGGGCGTGCAAACGGGCCAGAGATATGTTTCCCGCGGAATTAGAAATAACTTTGACGCGGCTTCTCCGCAATAAACTCAAGGGCCGTGCGTACACTGCGATGGAGGACGATTCCTTCACGGTCATAAAAGCTTTCACAGATCGGTTAAAAGAAGTCTTCGGTGCATCAAAATCGCTCAATCAGTACCGAGGAGAACTAGGCAATATAACAAAAACCAAAAACGAACACATTATCGACTATATAAGTCGAGTAAAAGACCTCCACGCCGCCATAACGGAAGAAGAGATACCCGACAACGGCGCGACTTCGCGGACTCGACAAGTAATACTCGAAAACGAGACCCTCGAGTGTTTTGTTGCCGGTTTACCCCCAGATTTTAGACTCCGACTTAAATTAGAAGGCTGTGCAACACTCGCCGCAGCCTATTCAAACGCGGTAAGAATCGAAAAAGAGATCGAGACGGATCGCGTAAATTTCAAAGAAACGCGCTCGGAGACTAAAAACACCTCGCAGACCAACGTTAAGTCAATCGTGGCGCGCGATACCCTAATCTGCGGCAATTGCAATAAAAAGGGCCATAAATCTGAGGACTGTTGGGCCAAATACCCCGAGAAACGGCCACAACGACCGAGAGCCAACGATAATCCCCAACAAAGCAATAAAAACCTAACCAGCACGCAGAATTGGGGCAAAAGCCGCGACGCGAAACCGCGACCCTCCTGTGACTATTGCGCGAAGCTAGGCCACGTAATTACCCAATGTTATAAAAAACAGAACGACGAGAAGCGTAACGCGGGAAACGCGAATCCCCGCTCGGAAAATCCCGGCGCGAACCGAGCGGAGAAAATAACGTCAGAGCGCCCGGTGCGCACGGTAAATATCGCGTGCGAAACGTCCGATCCGTCCACATCCGCCTAGGGAAACAATCGTTCACCCCCACGGTCGAAATCGAGTCTCCACAATTGAAAAAAATTACTGACTTTCTCGTTGACTCCGGTTCCGACCCAAATCTCGTAAAATTAGGAGCGTTAAATCCGGATGTCATAATAGACCAGAACGATATATTGAAGCTCAGAGGAATCTCAGACGTACCTGTGTTCACCATGGGCTCAACATCGATTAATATTAAGGAGACCGAATCAGAATTTCACGTGGTCAGGGACGAATTTCCGATCAGGCAGGGCGCTATTCTCGGTTCAGAATTCCACGCAAAAAACCGCGCGACAATCGATTGGGACGAGGAAGTGGTCCGGTGGAAAAACCAATCACTCCCGTTTAAAAATCGCGAAACCGTGGTAATACCCGGGAGATCTCGCGTAGTCTATTATGTTAGGGTAAAGAATCCCGAAGTAAAAGAGGGTTATATTCCCCGTTTAGATGCAGGAAACGGAATTTTCTTAGGAAACACGTTAGCATCAAATAATAACGGCGTGGCGTGTCTGATGGCGATAAATACCAACGACGAGGACGACGTGTAGAGCTCACTGTTCCGGCAGTGACCCTAGAGGCTTTCGAGCTCTGCGATCCCAATTTGGGGTATGTTTCGCAAGATTGCTGTCAATCCGGTGAAATACTTAGCGTACAAGATCCGGATTGTCACAAAATCAGTCAGCAGACGCACGACCACCTTGTTTTGCGGGTCGAGGGCGAACGCGTAAAACAAGTCAAAGACTTACTACGACTCGAGGATCTCAACGCCGAAGAGCGAGTAAGCGTCGAAAAATTGATTGAGAAAAACTCGGATCTATTCTATATTCCGGGACATTTTTTAGATCACACGAACGCGGTCGAGCATAAAATTTCTACGACCGACGATCAACCCGTGTTCACTCGCCAATATCGATTCCCTCCGGCTCACAAGGATGAGATCGCGAAACAAATCGGCGAGCTCATAGACGGGAAAATTATAGAACCATCCGAATCCCCATACAGCTCTCCACTCTGGATCGTGCCAAAGAAGGCCGATTCACAGGGAAAACCGAGATGGAGGATGGTAATTGACTACAGAAACTTGAACGAGAAAACAATCGGCGACGCCTACCCGCTTCCTAATATAACGGAAATTCTCGACCAGTTGGGTAGCGCGAAATATTTTTCTGTATTTGATTTAGCGAGCGGTTTTCACCAAATCCGTATGCATCCTTCCGATGCACACAAAACCGCATTTTCAACGCCATTCGGGCACTATCAGTTTAATCGTATGCCGTTTGGGCTCAAAAATGCTCCGGCAACTTTCCAAAGACTGATGGACCGTGCATTGTGCGGTCTGCAGGGTAACGAGCTCTTCGTTTACCTCGACGATATAGTGATATATGCCAGCTCACTACGAGAGCACGAAATTAAATTCAACAAACTCGCCGAGCGATTGCGAAAAGCGAACCTGAAGTTACAGCCGGATAAGTGTGAGTTTTTGCGCAAGGAGGTAGCATATCTCGGCCACGTAATAAGTGAGGACGGGGTAAAACCAGACCCCAAAAAGATCGAAGCAATAAAAAACTATCCGCGCTTAACCAGTCCGAAAAAGATCAAACAGTTCCTCGGGTTAGCGGGCTATTACCGCCGGTTCGTGGAAAACTTTTCAGCGATCGCTAGGCCTTTGACGCAGTTGCTTAAAAAGGAGGCAATCTTCAAGTGGACTCAAAAACAAGAGGACGCATTCATTAAGCTCAGAGATGCCTTGTGCAAAGAACCGGTATTGCAGTATCCTGATTTTACTCGTCCTTTTATTATAACAACCGACGCGTCGAATATCGCGATAGGCGGTATCCTTAGTCAGGGCAAAATCGGTTCCGACAAACCAATATCATACGCATCGCGAACATTGTCAAACGCGGAATTGAATTATTCTACAATCGAAAAAGAGTTATTGGCGATCGTTTATTGCGTAGGACATTTCAGACCATATATTTACGGCCGAGAGTTCACTCTCGTGACCGACCACAAGCCATTAGTATGGCTCGATTCAGTAAAAGACCCGGCGAACAGATTAGTCCACTGGCGGCTAAAACTCGCAAACTACGAATATAAAATTGTATACAAACCAGGTAGAGTAAACAGTAACGCCGACGCTCTGTCGCGTAATCCGCCTGAAATAGAAACACCTGTAAACGAAAAATCAGTATTGATAGTTATGCCTATACGGTTCCGAACGAGAGAGAATCCATCCGAAATGGATTCCGACGAGATACCCGCGAAAAAGAAAAAGGAGAATCCGCCAAACTCCGACTCTGATGAAGAAATTAAATCTGTACCTAGAAAACGCGCAAAACAGCAAATATCTGATACGGACTCCGACGAGATCCCTAGGAAAAAGGAAAAGGAGAATCCGCCAGACCCTGTTCCTGGTCAAACAATTAGGTTCACACCGGGAAAATCGTCTCCAACAAAACGGACGAAACAACAAATATCCGATTCAGACTCCGACGCGATTTTCGTGTTTAAGCCGAAAAAGAAGCCGGAGGGACCGGATAAACCAGTAGAATCGAAACCTAGTAGACTTCCTGCAGAAACAGCCGTTTTACCAAATCCGGCGATCGAAGGTTCCGATGCCTCGGACTCAATAGTAACTTCCGAAATACAAACGCAGGAGTACAGCTCTGGCGATATATCAGATATATCAAATATCCAAAAATCCGAGGCAGATCCGGCAACCGTTTCCGATCAAAATAATCGGGAAAATCAGCCTAAAGACGTTACTAACGATCCCTCAGATTGTTCCGTTAGCCCTGAAAACACAACGGTATTAAACAGTACAGGTAATTCACCCGATTTACCTGCAAGCGAAGCAAACCGAAACGCGGAAGATAATGGTATCGTTAGGCCTTCAGCAGACCTTAGTCCAGCAAATGAAAATAATATTGCTAGCGTACCAGATCCACAGGATAATTCACAAATGATCGAACACTCCGAGTCGAATCACGAAATTTCTTCACTCGAAACAGAAATCAGGGACGATAGGTCAGAAACGTCGAACGAACCAAATTCCGAAAGCGATTCGGATAGCGAAATCTTTGATCATCCTAATATACCGTACGAACAAAACGAAGCCGTACCTCGAGCGGAGGCTTTCGCGGTAAAAGAAATTCGGGATTGCTTAGTGATGCGAAAAGATAATTTAATATTTTTCGTTACCACAAAGGGACAACCTATCGATAATGGAGCCAAAGATTTAGCTGCTTCGGACAGATTACCAGTCCTAGCAAACTTACATTTAACGAGAGCAAACGTCAGAACCGAAAAATCGAAAAATTTAATCGCACTTCCGGTCAAAGCAGACCTACGAGCTAATACGGCGTTAGAGGATTTAGTAGAATCCTTCGAATCGCTGAGAGACGTCGTAGTAGAGTTAGGCTTAGGATCGGTTAGCATCGCGAAAACAAATATGATCGACAATCTGGCTTGGGCAGAAATACAAAATCGGTTAACAAACACCCTGTGTGATCTGCCGTTAACACTGACGATCTGCAATCAACTGGTCAGGGTCCCTCCCGAAGCCGAGAGAAGGGACATTATTCAGGAAAACCACGATTCGTTGATCGGTGGTCATAAGGGCGTAAATAAAACGTACAAACGTATTCGCGAAAACTATTACTGGGAGAACATGAAAACCCAGGTACAAGAATATATACAGCATTGTCGTGGATGCCAACTCAAAAAACTCGTCCGCATCAAGACCAAGCAGCCAATGGTGATCACGGACACTCCGGGAAGCGCCTTCGACAAAATATCAATGGATATAGTCGGGCCATTTCCAACCACGAAGAAGGGCAACCTGTACATCCTAACCATACAGGACTTACTTACCAAATATTCCCTCTGTTACGTCCTGGGTCGAATGTTGGACAGAAAGAGTAATCCGTACTCACACAAATTTTTTTTTGGGACAATTAGCTATTATGCATGATTCTGCAAACAATGTAGTATAGTCATATCGCGTTATCATATAATTATTAATAATAATTAACAGCAATCAGCTTAAACAAATAATAACAAACTATAAACAACAATAAACAATAAATAAATAATAATCATAAGCAACATCACCCTAGAGGGCATAAATATAATGTGAGTGGCGACGCGAAATCCATACGGCCACGGGTAAGACCCAAGGAAAATTTGTTGAACTTTAGGTTGCTGAAAAAACGAAACCGCGAGCTTTTAACAAAATCCGAGCACGCTACTAGAAGCGGAATATCCTTGTGGTCACTTTAGGTGCTAAGCAACACAACGTTTTTTGACGCATTTCTTGGCCACTGTTAACGGTTTGTTAAAAAGGCGCATGACCTTGGAAGATCTGGAAATAAATCCTCTGGCGCGAATGGAAAGCGCGAATTGGCTCAGAATCACTAAGAAAATTTAAAAATGCGACAACCAATCATTAGGAATTCACTTCCACAATAAATAAACATTATTAATAATAAATAAAATTATTAATAAATAATTTCAAATACATTTTTAATACGCTCAACGCCGGAGTGTCGCATACACACGACACTCGACGGCACAACCCATAATAAATCAACATTCTTAACAATAAATAAAATTAGCAATAAATAATATCAAATATATTTTTAATGCGCGCAACACCAGAGTCTCATGTAGAGACGATACTCAGCAGCACAAAACCATAATAAATAAATAATATTAACAATAATAGAATTTATCAGTAAATCATTTTAAATACATTTTTGATACGCGCAACGCCGGAGTGTCGCATAGACACGACACTCTACGGCGCAAAATAAATAAATATCATTAATAATAAATAAAATTATTAATAAAATAATTCCAAACACATTCTTAATACGCTAAACGCCGGAGTGTCATATAGAGAGGATACTCGACGGCGCCAGATATCAATGGGATATTATCCTTTATTAATATTAATGTGACGATTGTCAATAATTAGTTATTATCCCACGCCTAGGAGAATAAACGCACCACCCGAAATATCGGCATAGGCGCAGTGGTAATACCAATAAACCACAAATAATGCCTTTATTATTAATTATTAAATAAGAAATTATAATTAAACATTTATATATAACAATATAGGTACATACGCTAGGCTAATCACACAATGTATTAATCATGCAATAGGCCTTAACGACTAAAATATTTGCATTAAGCCTCATTAATAATGTATCGGATGGCGAAGCGAGCATAAGACCGGACGCAGTCCCGACAAAACTCCGAGAATCGTCACCGATAAGGGCCCCCCGCAAGAAGCGAACCCGCTGGACACTGCAACGGCACGACCACCGTGAGACCGGACGCAGTCCCGACGCAACTCCGAGAATCGTCACCGATAGCAGCTGTCCAAGAAGCGGAGCCATGGGACAAAGGCAGTAGCACGATCAACGGCACAGCTACAGCGAGACCGGACGCAACTCCGATAAGAGGTTCGAGAACCGCCACCGATAAGGCGATCCCGAGAAGCTCGCTGGCCGTTGGGACTCAGACCCGTGGGATGCTGCGTCAGCACAGGGCTCCATGCGCGGCTTGACCCCACCATCGCGCTGCCGTGGGACAAAGGCGGCCCCCACTTCAGAGGACACCACGGCTATAGCGAGACTGCAGGCAGCTGCCCCACCATCATCCATCAGGCTGCCGCAAGACAACGGCGGCCCCCACTCAAGGGACAGCACGGGTGCAGCAGTACCAAGAGCGGCTGCCCCCACCGTCATTCTTATGGTGCCGCAAGACAACGGCGGCCCCCCACTCAAGGGACAGCACGGGTGCAGCAGTACCAAGAGCGGCTGCCCCCACCGTCATTCATATGGTGCTGCGAGACAATGCGGCCCCCACTCAAGGGACAGCACGGGTGCAGCGGTACCGCGAGCGGCTGCCCCCACCATCATTCATCGCGCTGCCGCGAGAACACGGCGGCCCCCACTTCAAGGGACAGCAAGACACCAGCGGCTGTCCCCACCATAATTCATTGCACTGCCGCGAGAACACGGCGGCCCCCACTCAAGGGACAGCACGGGAGCAGCAATACCGCGACCGGCTGCCCCCACCACGGGAAGGCACGCTGTGGGCAGCGCACCATTGGCCAGAGCAGCGGAGCGAATCCGCGAGGGCCTCCCCGCCACCAGCCACGGACTCGGGAGACTCGCGGAGCGGGAGCCTGGACCATGGATCTTCAGTTCTTCTACGACTCTCGACACCGGCGGTCGACTGAAAGAGTGCTCTCGAAGAGACTCTCGCGAACCTCGGTATCCCATTGTTATAAATAACAATCACCTTTTTATATTCTACAATTAAATAGAAAAATCGCGATTGATACCTGGCTGCGACCAGGCGGTAATTAACCGATACAAGATATCTTTAGCGTACAGTTCATATTACTACAATAAATATCAAAATATATACCTTTCGCATCCTAACGATCCGAATCAATAAAAACGATAAAATATAATAATCCGTAAAATCCGTCCCTCGACAATAAACGACAACCGCCGATCCATCAGAGGCACCGCGCCTCCACTCATCAAGTAATAACCACGTAAGTACAGTGAGGCTAACCACAGCATTGGACAGTTCATAGTGAATCACGAGCATTTCACATTTGTTGACTCCAAAATCTATATCATCATTCCAAAACCAATCCGATACCAACTAGTTAAGGACAATAGGACTACTAAGTCGATAAGACATCTATGCTTAAAAAACATTGAATCTTATAGAAATCAGACTCGACACCGGCTGGGTCTGATAAAAATGAGATTGCAAGCTTCCTAGTTAAGAATACTAGAATTATTAAAACACATACGCTTAAAAACATTGAATCTTATATAGATCAGCCTCAATACCGATTGAGCCTGATAAAAATGAGATTGCAAGCTTCCTAGTTAAGAATAATAAAATTATTAAGAGACCTATGCTTAAAAACATTGAATCTTATATAGATCAGCCTCAATACCGATTGAGCCTGATAAAAATGAGATTGCAAGCTTCCTAGTTAAGAATAATAAAATTATTAAGAGACCTATGCTTAAAAACATTGAATCTTATAGAAATCAGACTCGACACCGACAGGGTCTGATAAAAATGAGATTGCAAGCTTCATAGTTAAGGATAATAGAATTACTAAGATACCTATGCTTAAAACCATTGAATCTTATAGAAATCAAACTCAACGCCGATTGAGTTTGATAAAAATGAGATTGCAAGCTTCCTAGTTAAGGACAATAATATAATTACATTAACGTTAAATCCTTTCCTAAACCCCGTAAATGGATGGCAACAAATGTGAACTGGTCGTATTTTATAATATTTAATGGATCATAGACGCATAAAGCGAAAAGTCCAATTGCGTGGAGGCCGAACTACTGTCATAACGAACGTAAATTCACGTGGAAAGGGTCGCTTAATAACGGCCCAGGTTTCTCGAATTTCCGCCGTACCCACGTTGACCGCAGAACAACGGAACAATATAGTGGACGTCGCTGGTGAAAATTCCATTCCTGTCGAGAACAGGATCGCTACGAGAAATCCGCCGACTATCGTATCGGACGTCATTTTGGTCAATCACAAAATTCTCATAATCCGAGACTATCCGCACGACGACCAACCCGTGAAAACACAAATACGGCATCTTCTGGCATATCCTGAGCCAGTCATCGAGGACGACGACACCTCGGACGCCTCAACGGTAATCAACGAGGACAGGCCATCCCTTGCGTCTTCTCCAGAGCTGGTCCTTGGTAAATAGGGCCTTCAACCCGCTACGCCCGAGAAGCTCATCACCTGCCATTCAACAAAAAGAAATAAGGTAAGCTATACCTCCCAATAACGGAGATCCCCGAAATCAAATATAAAAAGCCCACACATCCAGTGCTGCTCCGATCCCTAACCAGCGCATTCCGGTTTAAACCTTGGAGCATCCAATCATAATCGGTTACAAGTCGCTCACTCGTTGATCTGGGATTTTTCTGAAACGTAAAATGGGAAAAAAAACCGTAAATAACATAAATCGCGACGTAACAACAGCGAGTGTGAAACTCAAATGTACGATTTCGGTATAAAGCGACTTTGCGTTCCATTGGGGCGTGTTTGGCTGCACAAAATGCATGAATCTTGCGTATTTACATAGAATAAAGTGTTTTTCATCTTATAATACGAGCTGAAACACCCACAGCGAGTGTAAAACTCAATTGTACGTTTTCGGTATGAAGCGACTTTGCTTTCGATTGGGACGTGTTTGGCTACTCAAAACGCATGAATCTTGCGTATTTGTATAGAATGAAGTCTGTTCATTCCATGACACCAGCTGGAACGCATACAGCGAGCGTAAAACTCGAGTAAACGAATTCGGTATAAGGCGACTTTTTGTTCCTTTGGGACGTGTTTGGGTGCTTAAAATGCCTGAATCTTGCATATTTGCATAGAATGAAGTATTTTTCATCTCAAAATACGAGCTGAAACGCCTACAGCGAGTGTGAAACTCAAATGTACGATTTCGGTATAAAGCGACTTTGCGTTCCATTGGGGCGTGTTTGGGTACTCGAAATGCATGAATCTTCCGTATTTGCATAGAATGAAGTGTTTTTCATCCCAAAATACGAATTGAAACGCCTATAGCTAGTGCGAAACTCAAATGTACGATTTCGGTATGAAGCGACTTTACTTTCGGTTGGGGCGTGTTTGGATACTCGAAATGCATGAGTCTTGCGTATTTGAATAGAATGACGTTATTTTCATCTTATACGAGCTGAAACGCTTACAGCGAGTGTGAAACTCAAATGTACGATTTCGGAATAAAGCGACTTTGCGTTCGATTGGGGCCTGTTTGGGTTCTCGAAATGCATGAATCGTCCGCATTTGCATATAATGAAGTATTTTTCATTTAACAATACGAGCTGAAACGCCTACAGCGAGTGTGAAACTTAGATGTGCGATTTCGGTATAAAGCGACTTTGCGTTCCATTAGGGCTTGTTTGGCTGCTCAAAACGCATGAATCTTGCGTATTTGCATAGAATAAAGTGTTTTTCATCTTATAATACGAGCTGCAACACCTACAGCGAGTGTGAAACTCAATTGTACGTCTTCGGTATGAAACGACTTTGCTTCCGATTGGGGCCTGTTTGGGTACTCGAAATGCATGAATCTTCCGTATTCTCATAGAATGAAGTGTTTTTCATCTCAAAATACGAATTGAAACCCCTATAGCGAGTGTAAAACTCAAATGTACGATATCGGTATAAAGCTACTTTGCGTTCGATTGGGGCTTGTTTGCCTGCTCAAAACGCCTGAATTTTGCGTATTTGTATAGTATGAAGTCTCTTTCATTTCATAATACGAGCTGGAACGCATACAGCGAGCGTAAAACTCGAGTAAACGAATTCGGTATAAGGCGACTTTTTGTTCCTTTGGGACGTGTTTGGGTGCTCAAAATGCCTGAATCTTGCATATTTGCATAGAATGAAGTATTTTTAATGTAAAAATACGAGCTGAAACGCCTACAGCGAGTGTGAAACTCAGATGTACGATTTCGGTATAAAGCGACTTTGCGTTCCATTGGGGCGTGTTTGGCTGCTCAAAACGCATGAATCTTGCGTATTTGTATAGAATGAAGTATTTTTCGTCTCATAATACGAGCTGGAACTCATACAGCATGCGTAACACTCGAATAAAGGAATTCGGTATAAGGCGCCTAAGCGTTCGTGTGGGACGTGTTTGGCTGCCAAACCAAAAAATGCATGAATCTTGAATATTTGCATAGAATGAAGTTTTTTTCATCTTATAACACGAGCTGAAACGCCTACAGCGAGTGAGAAAATCAAATGCACGTTTTCGGTATGAAGCGACTTTGCATTCGTTTGGGACGTGTTTTGCTATTCGAAACGCATGAATCTTGCGTATTTGCATAGAATTAAGTGTTTTTCATCTCATAATATGAGCTGGAATGCCTACCTCTGTAGGCATTCCAGCTCATATTACTTATTATTATTATTATTATTATTATTAAAACACCAATATACGAATTCGGTATGAGGCGACTATGCGTTCGTGTGGACGTGTTTGCCTGCCCAAAATGCATGAATCTTGCATATTTGCATAGAATGAAGTTTTTTTCATCTTATAATACGAGCTGAAACACCTACAGCGAGTGTGAAACTCAATTGTACGTTTTCGGTATGAAGCGACTTTTCTTTCGATTGGGGCGTGTTTGGCTACTCGAAATGCATGAGTCTTGCGTATTTGAATAGAATGAAGTGTTTTTCATCTTATACGAGCTGAAACGCCTACAGCGAGTGTGCAACTCAAATGTACGATTTCGGTATAAAGTGACTTTGCGTTCGATTCGGGCGTGTTTGGCGGCCCAAAAAGCATGAATGTTGCGTATTTGCATAGAATGAAGTGTTTTTCATCTCAAAATACGAACTGAAACGCCTACAGCGACTGTGAAACTCAGATGTACGATTTCGGTATAAAGCGACTTTGCGTTCCATTGGGGCGTGTTTGGCTGCCCAAAATGCATGAATCTTGCGTATTTGCATACAATAAAGTGTTTTTCATCTTATAATACGAGCTGAAACGCCTACAGCGAGAATGAAACTCAAATGTACGTCTTCGGTATGAAACGACTTTGCTTTAGATTGGGGCCTGTTTGGGTACTCGAAATGCATGAATCTTCCGTATTTTCATAGAATGAAATGTTTTTCATCTCAAAATACGAATTGAAACGCCTATAGCGAGTGTGAAACTCAAATGTACGATATCGGTATAAAGCTACTTTGCGTTCGTTTGGGGTTTGTTTGGCTGCTCAAAACGCATGAATCTTGCGTATTTGTATAGTATGAAGTCTCTTTCATTTCATAATACGAGCTGGAACGCATACAGCAAGCGTAAAAGTCGAGTAAACGAATTCGGTATAAGGCGACTTTTGTTCCTTTGGGACGTGCTTGAGTGCTCAAAATGCCTGAATCTTGCATATTTGCATAGAATGAAGTATTTTTCATCTCAAAATACGAGCTGAAACGCCTACAGCGAGTGTGAAACTCAATTGTATGTTTTCGGTATGAAGGGATTTTGCTTTCGATTCGGGCGTGTTTGACTGCTCAAAACGCATGAATCTTGCGTATTTATATAGAATGAAGTATTTTTCGTCTCATAATAGGAGCTGGAACTCATACAGCATGCGTAAAACTCGAATAAAGGACTTCGGTATAAAGCTACTTTGCGTTCGATTGGGGCTTGTTTGGCTGCTCAAAACGCATGAATCTTGCGTATATGTATAGTATGAAGTCTCTTTCATTTAATAATACGAGCTGGAACGCATACAGCGAGCGTAAAACTCGAGTAAACGAATTCGGTATAAGGCGACTTCTTGTTCCTTTGGGACGTGTTTGGGTGCTCAAAATGCCTGAATCTTGCATATTTGCATAGAATGAATTATTTTTAATCTCAAAATACGAGCTGAAACGCCTACAGCGAGTGTGAAACTCAGATGTACGATTTCGGTATAAAGCGACTTTGCGTTCCATTGGGGCGTGTTTGGCTGCCCAAAATGCATGAATTTTGCGTATTTGCATGGAATAAAGTGTTTTTCATCTTATAATACGAGCTGAAACACCTAGAGCGAGTGTGAACCTCAAATGTACGTTTTCGGTATGAAGCGTCTTTGCATTCGTTAGGGACGTTTTTTGCTATTCGAAACGCATGAATCTTGCGTATTTGCATAGAATTAAGTGTTTTTCATCTCATAATATGAGCTGGAATGCCTACCTCTGTAGGCATTCCAGCTCATATTACTCATTATTATTATTATTATTAAAACACCAATATACGAATTCGGTATAAGGCGACTTTACGTTCGATTGGGGCGTGTTTGACTGCCCAAAATGCACAAATCTTGCGTATTTGCATAGAATGATGTGATTTTCATCTTATAATACGAGCTGAAACGCCTACACCGAGTGTGAAACTCAAATGTACGATTTCGGTATAAAGCGACTTTGCGTTCGATTCGGGCGTGTTTGGCTGCCGAAAAAGCATGAATCTTGCGTATTTGCATAGAATAAAGTGTTTCTCATCTTACAATACCAGCTGAAACACCTACAGCGAGTGTGAAACTCAAATGTACGATTTCGGTATAAAGCGAATTGCATTCCATTGGGGCGTGTTTGGCTGCCCAAAATGCATGAATCGTGCGTATTTGCATAGAATAAAGTGTTTTTCATCTCAAAATACGAACTTAAGCGCCTACAGGGAGTGTGAAACTCAGATGTACGATTTCGGTATAAAGCGACTTTGCGTTCCATTGCGGCGTGTTTGGCTGCCCAAAATGCATGAATCTTGCGTATTTGCATAGAATGAAGTATTTTTCATTTCATAATACGAGCTGTTACACCTACAGCGAGTGCGAAACTCAATTGTACGTTTTCGGTATGAAGCGATTTTGCTTTCGATTGGGGCGTGTTTGGCTGCTCAAAACGCATGAATCTTGCGTATTTGTATAGAATGAAGAATTTTTCGTCTCATAAGTAGTAATACGAGCTGGAACTCATACAGCATGCGTAAAACTCGAATAAAGGAATTCGGTATAAGGCGACTAAGCGTTCGTGTGGGACGTGTTTGGCTGCCCAAAATGCATGAATCTTGAATATTTGCATAGAATGAAGTTTTTTTCATGTTGCAATACGAACTGAAACACCTACAGCGAGTGTGAAACTCAAATGTACGATTTCGGTATAAAGCGACTTTGCGTTCCATTGGGGCGTGTTTGGCTGCCCTAAATGCATGAATCTTACGTATTTGTATAGAATGAAGTATTTTTCGTGTCATAATACGAGCTGGAACCCATACAGCATGCGTAAAACTCGAATAAAGGAATTCGGTATAAGGCGACTATGCGTTCGTGTGGGACGTGTTTGGCTGCCCAAAATGCACGAATCTTGCATATTTGCATAGAATGGAGTTTTTTTCATCATATAATACGAGCTGAAACGCCTACAGCGAGTGTGAAACTCAAATGTACGATATCGGTATAAAGCTACTTTGCGTTCGTTTGGGGCTTGTTTGGGTGCTCAAAACGCTGGAATCTTGCGTATTTGTATAGAATGAAGTCTTTTTCATTTCATAATACCAGCTTGAACGCATACAGCGAGCGTAAAACTCGAGTAAACGAATTCGGTATAAGGCGACTTTTTGTTCCTTTGGGACGTGCTTGAGTGCTCAAAATGCCTGAATCTTGCATATTTGCATAGAATGATGTATTTTTCATCTCAAAATACGAGCTGAAACGCCTACAGCGAGTGTGCAATTCAAATGTACGATTTCGGTATAAAGTGACTTTGCGTTCGATTCGGGCGTGTTTGGCTGCCCAAAAAGCATGAATCTTGCGTATTTGCATAGAATGAAGTATTTTTCATTTCATAATACGAGCTGTTACACCTACAGCGAGTGCGAAACTCAATTGTACGTTTTCGGTATGAAGCGATTTTGCTTTCGATTGGGGCGTGTTTGGCTGCTCAAAACGCATGAATCTTGCGTATTTGTATAGAATGAAGAATTTTTCATCTCATAATACGAGCTGGAACTCATACAGCATGCGTAAAACTCGAATAAAGGAATTCGGTATAAGGCGACTAAGCGTTCGTGTGGGACGTGTTTGGCTGCCCAAAATGCATGAATCTTGAATATTTGCATAGAATGAAGTTTTTTTCATGTTGCAATACGAACTGAAACACCTACAGCGAGTGTGAAACTCAAATGTACGATTTCGGTATAAAGCGACTTTGCGTTCCATTGGGGCGTGTTTGGCTGCCCTAAATGCATGAATCTTACGTATTTGTATAGAATGAAGTATTTTTCGTGTCATAATACGAGCTGGAACCCATACAGCATGCGTAAAACTCGAATAAAGGAATTCGGTATAAGGCGACTATGCGTTCGTGTGGGACGTGTTTGGCTGCCCAAAATGCACGAATCTTGCATATTTGCATAGAATGGAGTTTTTTTCATCATATAATACGAGCTGAAACGCGTACAGTGAGTGTGAAACTCAAATGTACGCTTTCCGTATAAAGCGACTTTGCGTTCGACTCGGGCATGTTTGTCTGCCCAAAAAGCACGAATCTTGCGTATTTGCATAGAATGAAGGGGTTTTCATTTCATAATACGAGCTTGAACGTTTACATCGAGTGTGAAACTCAAATGTACGATTTCGGTATAAAGCGACTTTGCGTTCCATTGCGGCGTGTTTGGCTGCCCAAAATGCACGAATCTTGCGTATTTGCATAGAATAAAGTGTTTTTCATCCTATAATCCGAGCTGAAACGCCTACAGCGAGTGTGAAACTCTAATGTACGCTTTCGGTATGCAGCGACTTTGCTTTCAATTGAGGCCTGTTTGGGTACTCGAAATGCATGAATCTTCCGTATTTGCATAGAATGAAGTGTTTTTCATCTCAAAATACGAACTGAAACGCCTACAGCGAGTGTGAAACTCAACTGTACGATATCGGTATAAAGCTACTTTGCGTTCGATTGGGGCTTGTTTGGCCGCTCAAAACGCATGAATCTTGCGTATTTGTATAGAATAAAGTATTTTTCACCTTTTAATACGAGCTGAAACACCTACAGCGAGTGTGAAACTCAAATGTACGATTTCGGTATAAAGCGACTTTGCGTTCCATTAGGGCGTGTTTGGCTGCCCAAAATGCTCGAATCTTGCGTATTTGTATAGAATGAAGTATTTTTCGTCTCATAATACGAGCTGGAACCCATACAGCATGCGTAAAACTCGAATAAAGAATTCGGTATAAGGCGACTATGCATTCGTGTGGGACGGGTTTGGCTGCCCAAAATGCATGAATGTTGCATATTTGCATAGAATGAAGTTTTTTTCATCTTATAATACGAGCTGAAACGCGTACAGCGAGTTTGAAACTCAAATGTACGTTTTCGGTATGAAGCGACTTTGTATTCGTTTGGGACGTGTTTTGCTATTCGAAACGCATGAATCTTGCGTATTTGCATAGAATTAAGTGTTTTTCATCCTATAATATGAGCTGGAATGCCTACCTCTGTAGGCATTCCAGCTCATATTACTTATTATTATTATTATTATTAAGACACCAATATACGAATTCGGTATGAGGCGACTATGCGTTCGTGTGGACGTGCTTGGCTGCCCAAACTGCGTGAATCTTGCATATTTGCATAGAATGAAGTTTTTTTCATCTTATAATATTAGCTGAAACATCTACAGCGAGTGTGAAACTCAATTGTACGTTTTCGGTATGAAGCGACTTTTCTTTCGATTGGGGCGTGTTTGGCTACTCGAAATGCATGGATCTTGCGTATTTGAATAGAATGAAGTGTATTTCATCTTCTACGAGCGGAAACGCCTACAGCTAGTATGAAACTCAAATGTACGATTTCGGTATGAAGCGACTTTGCTTTCGATTGGGGCGTGTTTGACTGCCCGAAAAGCATGAATCTTGCGTATTTGCAAACAATGAAGTATTTTTCATTTTATAATACGAGCTGAAACGCCTACAGCGGGTGTGAAACTCAAATGTACGATATCGGTATAAAGCTACTTTGCGTTCCATTGGTGCGTGTTTGGCTGCCCAAAATGCATGAATCTTGCGTATTTGCATAGAATAAAGTGTTTTTCATCTTATAATACGAGCTTGAACGTTTACATCGAGTGTGAAACTCAAATGTACGATTTCGGTATAAAGCGATTTTGCTGTCGATCGGGCGTGTTTGGCTACTCGAAACGCATGAATCTTGCGTATTTGCATAGAATAAAGTGTTTCTCATCTTACAATACCAGCTGAAACACCTACAGCGAGTGTGAAACTTAAATGTACGATTTCGGTATAAAGCGACTTTGCGTTCCATTGGGGCGTGTTTGGCTGCCCAAAATGCATGAATCTTGCCTATTTGCATAGAATAAAGATTTTTTCATCTTATAATATGAGCTGAAACACCTACAGCGAGTCTGAAACTCAATTGTACGTTTTCGGTATGAAGCGACTTTGCTTTCGATAGGGGCGTGTTTGCCTACTCGAAATGCATGAGTCTTGCGTATTTGAATAGAATGAAGTGTTTTTCATCTTATACGAGCTGAAACGCCTACAGCGAGTGTGCAACTTAAATGTACGATTTGGGTATAAAGTGACTTTGCGTTCGATTCGGGCGTGCTTGGCTGCCCAAAAAGCATGAATGTTGCGTATTTGCATAGAATGAAGTGTTTTTCATCTCAAAATACGAGCTGAAACGCCTACAGCGAGTGTGAAACTCAGATGTACGATTTCGGTATAAAGCTACTTTGCGTTCCATTGGTGCGTGTTTGGCTGCCCAAAATGCATGAATCTTGCGTATTTGCATAGAATAAAGTGTTTTTCTTCTTATAATACGAGCTTGAACGTTTACATCGAGTGTGAAACTCAAATGTACGATTTCGGTATAAAGCGATTTTGCTGTCGATCGGGCGTGTTTGGCTACTCGAAACGCATGAATCTTGCGTATTTGCATAGAATAAAGTGTTTCTCATCTTACAATACCAGCTGAAACACCTACAGCGAGTGTGAAACTTAAATGTACGATTTCGGTATAAAGCGACTTTGCGTTACATTGGGGCGTGTTTGGCTGCCCAAAATGCATGAATCTTGCGTATTTGCATAGGATGAAGTGTTTCTCATCTTACAATACCAGCTGAAACACCTACAGCGAGTGTGAAACTCAAATGTACGATTTCGGTATAAAGCGACATTGCGTTCCATTGGGGCTTGTTTGGCTGCCCAAAATGCATGAATCTTACGTATTTGTATAGAATGAAGTATTTTTCGTCTCATAATACGAACTGGAACCCATACAGCATGCGTAAAACTCGAATAAAGAAATTCGGCATAAGGCGACTATGCGTTCGTGTGGGACGTGTTTGGCTGCCCAAAATGCACGAATCTTGCATATTTGCATAGAATGGAGTTTTTTTCATCATATAATACGAGCTGAAACGCGTACAGCAAGTGTGAAACTCAAATGTACGATTTCGGTATAAAGCGACTTTGCGTTCGACTCGGGCGTGTTTGTCTGCCCAAAAAGCATGAATCTTGCGTATTTGCATAGAATGAAGTGGTTTTCATTTCATAATACGAGCTTGAACGTTTACATCGAGTGTGAAACTCAAATGTACGATTTCGGTATAAAGCGACTTTGCGTTCCATTGGGGCGTGTTTGGCAGCCCAAAATGCATGAATGTTGCGTATTTGCATAGGATAAAGTCATAGAATAAAGTTTCATCTTATAATATGAGCTAAAACACCTACAGCAAGTGTGAAACTCGAACATACGATTTCAGGATAATAAAGCGACTTTGCGTTCGATTGGGGCCTTTTTGGGTACTCGAAATGCATGAATCTTGCATATTTGCATAGAATGAAGTATTTTTCATCTCAAAATACGAGCTGAAACGCCTACAGCCAGTGTGAAACTCAAATGTACGATTTCGGTGTAAAGCGACTTTGCGTTTCATTGGGGCGTGTTTGGCTGCCCAAAAGGCATGAATCTTGCGTATTTGCATAGAATAAAGATTTTTTCATCTTATTATACGAGCTGAAACACCTACAGCGAGTGTGAAACTCAATTGTACGTTTTCGGTATGAAGCGACTTTGCTTTCGATAGGGGCGTGTATGCCTACTCGAAATGCATGAGTCTTGCGTATTTGAATAGGATGAAGTGTGTTTCATCTTATACGAGCTGAAACGCCTACAGCGAGTGTGCAACTCAAATGTACGATTTCGGTATAAAGTGACTTTGCGTTCGATTCGGGCGTGCTTGGCTGCCCAAAAAGCATGAATGTTGCGTATTTGCATAGAATGAAGTGTTTTTCATCTCAAAATACGAGCTGAAACGCCTACAGCGAGTGTGAAACTCAAATGTACGATTTCAATATAAAGCGACTTTGCGTTCCATTGGGGCGTGTTTGGCTGACAAAATGCATGAATCTTGCGTATTTGCATAGAATAAAGTGTTTTTCATCTTATAATACGAGCTGAAACGCCTACAGCGAGAGTGAAACTCAAATGTACGTTTTCGGTATGAAACGACTTTGCTTTCGATTGGGGCCTGTTTGGGTACTCGAAATGCATGAATCTTCCGTATTTTCATAGAATGAAGTGTTTTTCATCTCAAAATACGAATTGAAACGCCTATAGCGAGTGTGAAACTCAAATGTACGATATCGGTATAAAGCTACTTTGCATTCCATTGCGGCGTGTTCGGCTGCCCAAAATGGATAAATCTTGCGTATTTGCATAGAATAAAGTGTTTTTCATCTTATAATACGAGCTGAAACACCTACAGCGAGTGCGAAACTCAATTGTACGTTTTCGGTATGAAGCGATTTTGCTTTCGATTCGGGCGTGTTTGGCTGCTCAAAACGCATGAATCTTGCGTATTTGTATAGAATGAAGTATTTTTCGTCTCATAATACGAGCTGGAACTCATACAGCATGTGTTATATCCGCAGAAACTCAGGTAGCTAATCTGTGTTTCGCGGGCGAGCCGTTAGCTCGTGAGATTCGGGATTTGTCCAGTTAAGGGTTAGAACCCAAGAGAATTAAACACGCAATGTTTATTAAAACAATTATAAAATGTTTATTTACCAATTATTATACACTTGGAGTAGAATTACAGTTATCCTACTTCGTAGCCTTTTTACCGTTACTATTAACCTTTACTGTTAACTTTTATCTAGGGATATGGTATCCCCGTGGCGAGCCCTTACTCGAGAGAAAGGGTACTCGTCGACCGTAACCAACCGTACTGACAGGAGTACTGAGACTGAGGAGTGCCTGCTCTCGATACATTATATATGGTTGAGAGAGCAGGTACGTCAGCTTATTCTCCTCTAAATGTTTGTGGTTTACTTTATTTTAGTAAACAAACTTTTTTCCAAATTCTCGCTTCTTCGAGAACGGAATTTGGAATTTGTTTTGGTTTCGTCACCGTCGCGGTAAGTCGCGAGCAGGTGCTCTAGTTACCGAGTCGCTCGCGCTTGCTTAATTGCTGACTCGACAATTGCTGACTCGATAGTACGGTGAATTTCGGTGTTATGTCGCAACGACGCTCGCGCGCGCTCGTCGCGTGCCACTTATACGCTTCGATTATTGCGCAACTCGATTGCGCGAATAATCGAGGCGTCTAGATACCCGGGGTACAACATCCCTCCCCCCTAAAAAGAAAAGAATTAGTTTTTCTTTTCGCTCGTCTCCGGCGAGCTTTATTTTTAAGATTTTAGATGTACCCCCAAAATTATATATATATATGTATACGGAAGAGATAAATAGAAATATTTATAATTCTTCCGGGAAGTCGGGCTAAGGCCCGCGTGTTGCGACACTCGGAAGCGTTAATTTCTTTCCTTGCTGTTTTTTGCTGACGGTCGGGGTTGATGCCCGGTGGCCAAACCCGCGTCTGCAATTTTTCCCTATATTAACAGACCATTAGCCGAGTTTCTCATTATTTGTTTACCGACTGTCTCCGATTCGGAATCGACGATGAGCAACAGACGCAGCCCGAGCCCGCCTGCCAAGGTAAGTACAACTTTGCCATTTTAAACTATGTTTTCCAGAAAGAAAATTCTGAAATTATCTAACTAATTTCCCCGTGTTTTTTTTTTTTTTTTCTTTCTAGCGAATCCGGTTCGAAGGGCCACCCTCGAGCGTCAGCTACAACCTGACCATCCGTCGAGCTGGTGACGACTCCATCCCTGTGGTGGACCTCGTCTCCGATCCGGTGCGACGACCTCCGAGCCCGGAACTGGAGGTGATCGGCTCTTGGGTGCGGGTGCGACCCACACCGTCGGCCCCGTACCCGCCTATTCGTGTCCTGACGCCCGACGAGATAAGTTTTCGTGCCGTTCACGGCCGTCTCCCGCGGAGAAGGGAGGCTAGGCTTCCTCGAAGCCGTCTTGCCCCTTTGCCCAGGGGGGCTCCCAGGGCGAACATCCGCCCGGCGGGATGTTCGGATACCGACAGCGACGAGGAGGAGGATCCGACATCCCGTGAGAGGCGCGCTGCCCACGGCATCATGGACTGGCGTCGTGCTGAATTTTTTTAAGGCTCCGACGATGTAATGATCCGAAAAATAAAATGGTTTTTTATCGTTAATCTCTTCTGGTGTCCTGCGATCCGTTATTCTTCCTTTGGTTCTCCCTTTTCCTGTGCTAAGGGTAAGCGTGTGCTCGCGGTGCCCTCAGGGCTCCGGAAGATGGTACCTCCGGCGGGGCGGCCCCGCGTCGGAGTCCTTGGTATGCGGCGTATGCGATTAGGGCTAGTAGGGCCACGGTGCCCAGCGAATACTGCCCGATCGTGTGGTATAGTTGCGGGCGATTTCCCGTCGTCGGTACATTCACTTCGTCCAGAGCTCTCTTCATGCTGCGTAATTGTACGCCCAGAGCATTGACCTCCTTCGGACTGCTAGCTGCGTGTTCGGGCCGCACAGTCAGGCAGTCGGTAAGTACCCTCGGTACCATTTCTTCCTCCGCCGGTAATAACGTGAGGTTGTAGACCGGTACATAGCTCGTTCCTTCCACCTCCTGCTTCCAACGTCGCACGGTTTCGAGCCGGAAGTCCGACGTTGTGGCGGTGCAACGATTGTGGAGGGTCAGTGACCCCGTCCCGCGCAGCACCTCTTGCTGCGTCGGCGATCCTTCGCATTTTATGCTCACCGACTCGTTTCTCGGTGACACATACAGCCAACGTCCCGGCTGTCGTAGGCTCATCACGAGGGTGTGGGTGAGGCTTACGATCCTCTTTGGGCATTGCTGGCCCTGACCTACCGTGCCGTCGGTGTATAATCGCACGCTGCATGGTGCGTCCTTTGTGATGGCCATGACGGGGTATCGGGGCTCGCAATAGTACTTATCCTCGTCCCTTTTGCAGGTTTCCAGGTCGCGTTCGGTTGCCCGGATGTACTGCCGATTTTCCCGGTCTACCACCACGAGGTCCTCCGTGGCCTCGATGTAGTAGTAGGTATGGTTTTTACCCTCCCTCGGAAGGGGGTATACGTAGTTGATCCCGTACCCGGGGGATCCGATGAGCGGGATCTCGAGGAGGAGGGTTATTATCCTCTCCCTTCGGTATGCCTTGGCGGTCGCCAGGCACAATATGGCCGCCGCGTTGTCCCGCGTGACCGGTCGCGGGAAGCTGTGTCCCCGGGGGAGGTGAGGCAATGCCTCCGTGAGATACCTCGTACGCCCGTTCTGGGGTGGCGGCGTCCGCCTGTAGACCCGCCAACACCGTTCTGCAAAGAGTTTTTTCTTCATTTCTATGTTACCGTTAGTAAGCATGTGCATTTTTCAAGCCTTGTCGAATCCAGTGACCGGTCTAAAAGTCCCCTGTCGGGACTTTTACCCCTCTACGTAGTTACGGAGCCGGTCTACGTGCACTTTTACGTCTCGTCGACCCTGTCGCAACGTGTAGTTGCATGGGGGATGTACCCCGAGGATAGGGTAGGGCCCAATCCACTTCGGGGTGAGCTTGGCAGAGCGTCCCCGACGTACCGTCGTGTCGTGTAGGAGTACCCGATCTCCCACTCTGAATTTCACATCCTTGGATTTCCGGTCGTACTGCTCCTTCGCACGCTTTTTTGCGGTTTTCAGGTTTGCACGGGCTGTAGACCAGGCTGCCCGTAGACGCTCCCGCAGTTCCTGTGCGTAGTCGTCATAGTTGTACGTGGGCCTTGGCGCCTTTTGAAGGGCCGTAGGAAGGTCCGCGTCCACTCCGTAGACCAGGCGATGGGGAGTGAAGCCCGTTGCCGTGTGGGGCGTTGTGTTGTAGGTGAACATGGCGTAGGGTAGCCATTCATCCCAGTCCCCCTGATCCTCGTCTACATACCCCTTAAGGTATTCTGCCAACGTCCGGTGGGACCGTTCAAGGGCCCCGTTAGACTCGGGGTGGTATCCCGTTATCTGTATTTTATCGATGCGAAGTAGCTTGCATACCCCCTTAAAAGTTGCGCTTAAAAAGTTCGTGCCTTGGTCGGTAAGGACGGTCTCTGGAGTCCCGTACCGGCACACTATTTCCTTAGCGAAGGCTTTCGCTACCTCGTTCGCTTGTTGGCTTTCGAGCGGTATGGCCACACTATATTTCGTGAGTAAATCCTGGAAGGTAAGGATGTACTTGTTTCGCCCTTCCGTCTCCGGCAATGGCCCTACGATGTCCATTGCGCACTTCTGGAATGCCCGTGTAGGCGTGTCAGTTATTACCAACGGCGCTTTCCCCGCTGGCCGTATCTTATTTCGCTGGCAGAGATCGCAGCGTGCTACGTACTTCTCTATGTCCTGCCGCATGCAGGGCCAGGTGTGCTCCAATTTTATTCTCTGCAGCATCCGCGTTACCCCCTGAGGTCCTCCTAAGGGCGCGTCATGATGCTCGTAGAGTATCTGTTGTATTTTTTCCGTACTATAATCGCCGTGGTCTGACGCGACTCGCGCTTTCTCCTGTCCGTCGGCCGCTCCGGGCTGACCGTACGCGGGGCGAAACCCCTGCGGCTCTTCGCTCGCCGCTGCCGTTGTCACGCCGGTTGCAGCTTCTTGGCGCGCGCTTGAGTTAGACTTGCCTTTGTCGTCTCCGTTGTTACCGACTCCATGCTTGGCAGGTGTATTTCGTGTGCAGGATCGGGTTACAGCACATATTCGACTTAATGCGTCGGCGTTGGTATTCTGTTTCCCTGCCTTGTACTGTACATCGAACTCGTGTTCGGACAATTTGATTTTCCATCGCATAAGTCGAGACCCTGGATCCTTTACACCGAACAGCCATGTTAAGGGCTTGTGATCCGTTACAACCGTAAACCGAGTTCCGTATACGTAAGGGCGGAACTGAGTGATCCCCCACACGATTGCAAGAAGTTCCTTTTCCGTCGTGGAATAGTTCTGCTCTGCCTTGTTTAGAGTTCTACTGGCGTAGCAAATCGGCAGATCTTCCCCTATCGTGCCCTGCGACAAGATGGCTCCGATGGCTTTGTCCGACGCATCGGTGGTAACGACGAAAGGTTTTTCGAAGTCCGGATATTGTAGTACTGGGGCCGTCGTCAGCACCCTTTTCAGGTCCTCCATGGCCTGCTCGTGCCTCGCTGTCCACTCGAAGGGCACGCCCTTTTTTGTGAGCTCGGTTAGCGGCTTGGCAATCTTCGAAAAATCCTGGATGAACTTTCGATAGTACCCCGCTAGCCCGAGGAAAGATTGTACTCCCTTAACGTCCCTTGGAGTGGGAAACCCTTTCACCGCCTCCACGATCGAAGGGTCAGCCCGCACCCCATCGCCGGAGATGATATGCCCCAGATATCTGGTCTCCAGGCGCAAGAATCGGCACTTTGCCGGCTGAAGGGCCAACTTTTGCCTCCCGTAGGCGACTGAATACCTCTCGGAGTCGTCCATTATGCTCCGCTAGGGTAGCTCCAAATATGACGATGTCGTCCAAATACACGTAGCATTTTAGCCCTTCAAGACCCACTAACACCGCGCTCATTAACCGTTGAAACGTCGGCGGGGCATTTTTCAATCCGAAGGGCATTCGGGCGTATTCGAAGTGCCCTTGCGGGGTGGAGAAAGCCGTCTTCTCCTTGTCCTCCTCCGCCATCGGTATTTGATGGAATCCCGAGGCGAGGTCGAGGGTGGTGAAATAATGTGCCCGTCCCAGCTGGTCTAATATTTCCGCAATATGAGGCAGTGGGTACGAGTCACCGATCGTGACCTCGTTTAATTTACGAAAGTCCACGACTACACGCATTTTTACCTTTCCTGTCGCGTCAGGTTTTTTGGCCACGACGAGTAGGGGAGCATTCCATTGGCTCCGGCTCGGTCGGATTATGCCCTCTTCCAGCATCCCTTTCATCTGCTGCTGGACCTCTTTTTTGTGTGCCTCCGGTAAGCGGTAAGGATGTACCTTAATCGGCCGCGCTCCTGGCATGAGAGGAATGCGGTGTTCCGCCATATTGGTGCACGGGAGCGCGTCTCCCTCGAGGTGGAATATATCGGCGTAATCGTCGCATATTTCCAGCAACGATTTCTTTTCCTCCTCGTTGAGGTGCGCGACCTCCACCTCCTTGCGCAACCGCTCGAGTCGCGTGCCGCTCGCCTCTGCGCTGGCTGCAAGAATTTCGCAAGCACGCTCGCCGCCCAGCTCTTCTGCTGACGCCAGCGGCTCGAGTGACACGACGGGTCGCTCGACGTGAATGAGCTTGTCTGTGGTGTTTACTAGACTTACCACACAGCTGTTCCCTCGTGGTGCGGTTACGCATGCCCCGAGTATTACTCCGTCGGCGATGCCGCGTTTTTCGACAACTCCCTCGTTGCTACTCGAGGTCGAAACGTAGGCGATATTTTCGCTGCGAGGAGGCAACGCGATCCGTATGTTTCCATCCACGAGGGGCATGCAATACCCGTTGATACGAATTTCCTCCCCCCGGAGTATGTCAGCCTGTTTTTCCTTTATGAAATCCATCCCAAGGATTCCATGGGTTTGCACGTGCAGGTTATGTGAAATTACGTGGAACCAATGTTTCACGGAACCGTTCGGCGTCTCCAGTTCGATGAGGGCGGCGTAACGCGCTTCCAGGCTCCCGCCCCCGAGTCCCTTCAAGGACACATCAGACTCCTCCGCCGGGGTGTCGTCTGACAACGCATCCTCGCGTATAATGCTCACCTGAGCCCCCGTGTCGGCCTTCAGGGTCAGCATACCCGTGTGTCCCGACGGTGACCTTACGTGAAAGTCGCTTGCTGATGCATGTGGACCCGGCGATTTTACTACGTAGACATCGACCTCCCTGAGAGGTCTGGCGGGTTTCGTCCACCTTTTTGCACGGAACGAGGCTACGGTTAGTTGGCCGTCCGTTGATGTACCATTTGTAGCCGCCGCTGCGAAAATATTAGCCTCTCTTGTGGCCTCACCGCTTGCGGTGATGGTATTGATCCGGAAGGACCCCACAGTGCCTCCCTGACCTTGCTGGGCGGAGCCTCCTTTTCCCTGCTCGATGTCCTTCCGCTTCCAATGACCGCTGCTACCGGCACCCTTTTTTTTATTTTTCGGGTTGTCGTCCTGCTGTCGGGCTCGGCAATCCTTCCAGAAGTGCCCGGGTTTTTTGCAATAGTTACACGTGACCGTTACCAGGTGCACGTTCTTCTGGGCAGGTACAGGAAGACTTTGTCGAGCCCCCTGACGGCAGTCCCTTGCCATGTGCCCAGTCTTCCCGCACGTGTAGCACTCCCGGGGTTTTGTGCCCGCTGAGCCCTGCGAATGCCTCGGGTTTCCTCCCCCGAGACTGGGCCGTGCTGCGCCGGGTTGCCCAGACATCATTTTCTCTACCTCGCATGCCCCCACGACCGAGTCGTGCAGGCTCTGATAATTACGAGATCTCACAATAGTTTGAACTTCTTTTTTCAAACCGTTCTCGAAGTTCATTTGCGCGCTTCTTCGAATCGCGTTCCCAATTCCTCTGGCGACTTCTGCATCGGCTCCGATGCTTAATTCCTCTATTACTTCCACGGTGAGCGTTTCGGCCCGCGTGGCATAGGTAGACACGTTTTCCTTCGCATCCTGCTTCAGCGTGCAGAATTGATACTGGAGGGAAGCAAGCGACTCTCTCTTCCCGTAGAGCGCTTCAAGCTCCTCCCGTAAATCACTCAGCGTAATCAGTTGTTTGTGCCTCATCTCCTTTGACGCTCTATCTTCTAACTTGCTGCTTTTGATCAAGGTCAAAAGGTCAGTCCGATCCGCAGGGTGTACCATACCCCAGACCGCTTCGCAGGACATCAAAAAAGCCTCAAGCTTCGCTGGGTCGCTCCCATCGAAGGTTTTAACGTTTCGAAGAGCGGCTGGTATTTCCAGATATTTCCGTACCCTTTGCTCAGGTTCGGGGTTCCGCGTCCGTCGTCGGTGGGGCGACCTGTGCCTCGGCGGGGGTGGGTCCCTCCGCCCCTTCCTTTCGTCCTCCCGGGTGCTGTCCCACAGGCCCGGCTCCATAGTGACGATGCGCTCGTACATGGGATCCCCCTGTTGATCCTCTTGCCGATCTTCCTGTCGATCTCCCTGTCGATCTTCCTGTCGATCTTTTTCCGGTGGGGGTGCCTCTGCTTCAGCCGGCACCACGCTCAGGCGCTGTTCCAAGCGCTGCAGGAGGTTCTCTAGGCGATCAATTCGCTGATTGGCCTCTGCTCCAGGGCTAAGCCCCTCCTGCTCACCGTCGTCCGGTTTGGGGTCTTCGACCGGCTTGCATCCTCCGAACAGAGCCCTCCGGGTCGCTCGAAGAGCGGGTCTAAGGGGAGGTACCTCCTCTGCCTCTTCCAACGTACCCAGCACCCTGTTCTCGACGCTCCAGTTGGGTCCCCCTTGAGTGGTGCTATGCCGGGGGTATGCGTCCCTCATGCGATTTGTCTCCCGTACCGTCAATCTCGTTGTGGTCGGGGGCGGCGTGTCCTGGTGCCGAGGCTCGAACAACTGGACATTCACATCTTCCCAGCCCGTCTGGCGACGGTTCCCCCGGTGAGTCCCTCGCTGGAAATTTACCCCGAACAGGGGGTTCGGCGAACCGCCTTGTCCAGGAGTCCCCTGACCCAGTGCCTGCCGAGCTTCAGTTGTCGTCTCGGCCAGGGCGTTTCCCAAGCCCTCCTCGACGTGCCCCGCCACCTCGGCTGCTTCGGGTGTTCGCCCAGACGGCGTTCCCGATCGTTCGGTGCGCGGTGGCGTCGCAGGAGTTCGGGGGCTACTCATTTTGCGTAACTTTTACCTCCGTTAAATCTTGTGTTACCTTTTCTGGTACCGTCCCACTGGCTTCGACAATGCCTATACGTCAAGCAGCTGACTCCCAGATTTTTATTATGTAATGTGGGGTACTTACAGTGCGTACACCCTCCACATTACGGGATGCCCTCGATGAAACCCTTGCGTTTCTCGGCTCCCTTCCTGAACTGCCAGTATCACGTCCCCCTCGATGAGGACGCGCTTCAGGGATCCTGCAGCGATCCGTGAAGACTCCGGTTGGTTTTTCTTCTTCCGTTATCCTGTAGATAACGGGATGCGCACGTCGATCCTCTGATCGTCTCGTGGTCCGCCTGAACACTTGTCGACCCTGGTTCGCGGAACTCTTCTCCCTCAATGGAGACTCACTATCTGCCGCTCCTTGCGGAGATCCAAGTGTTTGGTATTTTAACAGCGATGTTTATTAATTCACTCTGGCGATCCCACCGCTGCCACCAATGTTATATCCGCAGAAACTCAGGTAGCTAATCTGTGTTTCGCGGGCGAGCCGTTAGCTCGTGAGATTCGGGATTTGTCCAGTTAAGGGTTAGAACCCAAGAGAATTAAACACGCAATGTTTATTAAAACAATTATAAAATGTTTATTTACCAATTATTATACACTTGGAGTAGAATTACAGTTATCCTACTTCGTAGCCTTTTTACCGTTACTATTAACCTTTACTGTTAACTTTTATCTAGGGATATGGTATCCCCGTGGCGAGCCCTTACTCGAGAGAAAGGGTACTCGTCGACCGTAACCAACCGTACTGACAGGAGTACTGAGACTGAGGAGTGCCTGCTCTCGATACATTATATATGGTTGAGAGAGCAGGTACGTCAGCTTATTCTCCTCTAAATGTTTGTGGTTTACTTTATTTTAGTAAACAAACTTTTTTCCAAATTCTCGCTTCTTCGAGAACGGAATTTGGAATTTGTTTTGGTTTCGTCACCGTCGCGGTAAGTCGCGAGCAGGTGCTCTAGTTACCGAGTCGCTCGCGCTTGCTTAATTGCTGACTCGACAATTGCTGACTCGATAGTACGGTGAATTTCGGTGTTATGTCGCAACGACGCTCGCGCGCGCTCGTCGCGTGCCACTTATACGCTTCGATTATTGCGCAACTCGATTGCGCGAATAATCGAGGCGTCTAGATACCCGGGGTACAACACATGCGTAAAAGACGAATAAAGGAATTCGGTATAAGGCGACTAAGCGTTCGTGTGGGACGTGTTTGGCTGCCAAAAATGCATGAATCTTGAATATTTGCATAGAATGAAGTTTTTTTCATCTTATAATACGAGCTGAAACGCGTACAGCGAGAGTGAAACTCAAATGTACGATTTCGGTATAAAGCGACTTTGCGTTCCATTGGGGCGTGTTTGGCTGCCCAAAATGCATGAATCTTGCCTATTTGCATACAATAAAGTGTTTTTCATCTTATAATACGAGCTGAAACGCCTACAGCGAGTGTGAAAATCGAATGTACGTTTTCGGTATGAAGCGACTTTGCTTTCGATTAGGGCCTGTTTGGGTACTCGAAATGCATGAATCTTCCGTATTTGCATAGAATGAAGTGTTTTTCATCTCAAAATACGAACTGAAACGCCTACAGCGAGTGTGAAACTCAAATGTACGATATCGGTATAAAGCCACTTTGCGTTCGATTGGGGCTTGTTTGGCTGCTCAAAACGCATGAATCTTGCGTATTTGTATAGAATGAAGTATTTATCGTCTCATAATACGAGCTGGAAGCCATACAGCATGCGTAAAACTCGAATAAAGAACTCGGTATAAGGCGACTATGCATTCGTGTGGGACGTGTTTGGCTGCCCAAAATGCATGAATCGTGCATATTTGCATAGAATGAAGTTGTTTTTATCTTATAATACGAGCTGAAACGCGTACAGCGAGTGTGAAACTCAAATGTACGATTTCGGTATAAAGCGACTTTGCGTTCGACTCGGGCGTGTTTGTCTGCCCAAAAAGCATGAATCTTGCGTATTTGCATAGAATGAAGTGGTTTTCATTTCATAATACGAGTTTGAACGTTTACATCGAGTGTGAAACTCAAATGTACGATTTCGGTATAAAGCGACTGTGCGTTCCATTGGGGCGTGTTTGGCTGCCCAAAATGCATGAATGTTGCGTATTTGCATAGAATAAACTCATAGAATAAAGTTTCATCTTATAAGATGAAACTTTATTCTATGACTTTATTCTATGAGCTAAAACACCTACAGCAAGTGTGAAACTCGAACATACGATTTTAGTATAATAAAGCGACTTTGCGTTCGATTGGGGCGTGCTTGGCTGCCCAAAATGCATGAATCTTGCGTATTTGCATAGAATAAAGATTATTTCATCTTATAATACGAGCTGAAACACCTACAGCGAGTGTGAAACTCAATTGTACGTTTTCGGTATGAAGCGACTTTGCTTTCGATAGGGGCGTGTATGCCTACTCGAAATGCATGAGTCTTGCATATTTGCATAGAATGAAGTTTTTTTCATCTTATAATACGAGCTGAAACGCGTACAGCGAGAGTGAAACTCAAATGTACGATTTCGGTATGCAGCGACTTTGCGTTCGATTCGGGCGTGCTTGGCTGCCCAAAAAGCATGAATCTTGCGTATTTGCATACAATGAAGTCGTTTTCATTTCATAATACGAGCTTGAACGTTTACATCGAGTGTGAAACTCAAATGTACGATTTCGGTATAAAGCGATTTTGCTGTCGATCGGGCGTGTTTGGCTACTCGAAACGCATGAATCTTGCGTATTTGCATAGAATAAAGTGTTTCTCATTTACAATACCAGCTGAAACACCTATAGCGAGTGTGAGACTCAAATGTACGATTTCGGTATAAAGCGACTTTGCGTTCCATTGAGGCGTGTTTGGCTGCCCAAAATGCATGAAGCTTACGTATTTGCATAGAATAAAGTGTTTCTCATCTTACAATACCAGCTGAAACACCTACAGCGAGTGTGAAACTCAAATGTACGATTTCGATATAAAGCGACTTTGCGTTCCATTGGGGCGTGTTTGGCTGCTCAAAACGCATGAATCTTGCGTATTTGCATAGAATGAAGTATTTTTCATTTCATAATACGAGCTGGAACTCATACAGCATGCGTAAAACTCGAATAAAGGAATTCGGTATAAGGCGACTAAGCGTTCGTGTGGGACGTGTTTGGCTGCCCAAAATGGATGAATCTTGAATATTTGCATAGAATGAAGTTTTTTTCATGTTGTAATACGAACTGAAACACCTACAGCGAGGTTGAAACTCAAATGTACGATTTCGGTATAAAGCGACTTTGCGTTCCATTGGGGCGTGTTTGGCTGCCCAAAATGCATGAATCTTACGTATTTGTATAGAATGAAGTATTTTTCGTCTCATAATACGAGCTGGAACCCATACAGCATGCGTAAAACTCTGCCGACGCCTCGATTATTCGCGCAATCGAGTTGCGCAATAATCGAAGCGTATAAGTGGCACGCGACGAGCGCGCGCGAGCGTCGTTGCGACATAATACCGAAATTCACCGTACTATCGAGTCAGCAATTGTCGAGTCAGCAATTAAGCAAGCGCGAGCGACTCGGTAACTAGAGCACCTGCTCGCGACTTACCGCGACGGTGACGAAACCAAAACAAATTCCAAATCCCGTTCTCGAAGAAGCGAGAATTTGGAAAAAAGTTTGTTTACTAAAATAAAGTAAACCACAAACATTTAGAGGAGAATGAGCTGACGTACCTGCTCTCTCAACCATATATAATGTATCGAGAGCAGGCACTCCTCAGTCTCAGTACTCCTGTCAGTACGGTTGGTTACGGTCGACGAGTACCCTTTCTCTCGAGTAAGGGCTCGCCACGGGGATACCATATCCCTAGATAAAAGTTAACAGTAAAGGTTAATAGTAACGGTAAAAAGGCTACGAAGTAGGATAACTGTAATTCTACTCCAAGTGTATAATAATTGGTAAATAAACATTTTATAATTGTTTTAATAAACATTGCGTGTTTAATTCTCTTGGGTTCTAACCCTTAACTGGACAAATCCCGAATCTCACGAGCTAACGGCTCGCCCGCGAAACACAGATTAGCTACCTGAGTTTCTGCGGATATAACATTGGTGGCAGCGGTGGGATCGCCAGAGTGAATTAATAAACATCGCTGTTAAAATACCAAACACTTGGATCTCCGCAAGGAGCGGCAGATAGTGAGTCTCCATTGAGGGAGAAGAGTTCCGCGAACCAGGGTCGACAAGTGTTCAGGCGGACCACGAGACGATCAGAGGATCGACGTGCGCATCCCGTTATCTACAGGATAACGGAAGAAGAAAAACCAACCGGAGTCTTCACGGATCGCTGCAGGATCCCTGAAGCGCGTCCTCATCGAGGGGGACGTGATACTGGCAGTTCAGGAAGGGAGCCGAGAAACGCAAGGGTTTCATCGAGGGCATCCCGTAATGTGGAGGGTGTACGCACTGTAAGTACCCCACATTACATAATAAAAATCTGGGAGTCAGCTGCTTGACGTATAGGCATTGTCGAAGCCAGTGGGACGGTACCAGAAAAGGTAACACAAGATTTAACGGAGGTAAAAGTTACGCAAAATGAGTAGCCCCCGAACTCCTGCGACGCCACCGCGCACCGAACGATCGGGAACGCCGTCTGGGCGAACACCCGAAGCAGCCGAGGTGGCGGGGCACGTCGAGGAGGGCTTGGGAAACGCCCTGGCCGAGACGACAACTGAAGCTCGGCAGGCACTGGGTCAGGGGACTCCTGGACAAGGCGGTTCGCCGAACCCCCTGTTCGGGGTAAATTTCCAGCGAGGGACTCACCGGGGGAACCGTCGCCAGACGGGCTGGGAAGATGTGAATGTCCAGTTGTTCGAGCCTCGGCACCAGGACACGCCGCCCCCGACCACAACGAGATTGACGGTACGGGAGACAAATCGCATGAGGGACGCATACCCCCGGCATAGCACCACTCAAGGGGGACCCAACTGGAGCGTCGAGAACAGGGTGCTGGGTACGTTGGAAGAGGCAGAGGAGGTACCTCCCCTTAGACCCGCTCTTCGAGCGACCCGGAGGGCTCTGTTCGGAGGATGCAAGCCGGTCGAAGACCCCAAACCGGACGACGGTGAGCAGGAGGGGCTTAGCCCTGGAGCAGAGGCCAATCAGCGAATTGATCGCCTAGAGAACCTCCTGCAGCGCTTGGAACAGCGCCTGAGCGTGGTGCCGGCTGAAGCAGAGGCACCCCCACCGGAAAAAGATCGACAGGAAGATCGACAGGGAGATCGACAGGAAGATCGGCAAGAGGATCAACAGGGGGATCCCATGTACGAGCGCATCGTCACTATGGAGCCGGGCCTGTGGGACAGCACCCGGGAGGACGAAAGGAAGGGGCGGAGGGACCCACCCCCGCCGAGGCACAGGTCGCCCCACCGACGACGGACGCGGAACCCCGAACCTGAGCAAAGGGTACGGAAATATCTGGAAATACCAGCCGCTCTTCGAAACGTTAAAACCTTCGATGGGAGCGACCCAGCGAAGCTTGAGGCTTTTTTGATGTCCTGCGAAGCGGTCTGGGGTATGGTACACCCTGCGGATCGGACTGACCTTTTGACCTTGATCAAAAGCAGCAAGTTAGAAGATAGAGCGTCAAAGGAGATGAGGCACAAACAACTGATTACGCTGAGTGATTTACGGGAGGAGCTTGAAGCGCTCTACGGGAAGAGAGAGTCGCTTGCTTCCCTCCAGTATCAATTCTGCACGCTGAAGCAGGATGCGAAGGAAAACGTGTCTACCTATGCCACGCGGGCCGAAACGCTCACCGTGGAAGTAATAGAGGAATTAAGCATCGGAGCCGATGCAGAAGTCGCCAGAGGAATTGGGAACGCGATTCGAAGAAGCGCGCAAATGAACTTCGAGAACGGTTTGAAAAAAGAAGTTCAAACTATTGTGAGATCTCGTAATTATCAGAGCCTGCACGACTCGGTCGTGGGGGCATGCGAGGTAGAGAAAATGATGTCTGGGCAACCCGGCGCAGCACGGCCCAGTCTCGGGGGAGGAAACCCGAGGCATTCGCAGGGCTCAGCGGGCACAAAACCCCGGGAGTGCTACACGTGCGGGAAGACTGGGCACATGGCAAGGGACTGCCGTCAGGGGGCTCGACAAAGTCTTCCTGTACCTGCCCAGAAGAACGTGCACCTGGTAACGGTCACGTGTAACTATTGCAAAAAACCCGGGCACTTCTGGAAGGATTGCCGAGCCCGACAGCAGGACGACAACCCGAAAAATAAAAAAAAGGGTGCCGGTAGCAGCGGTCATTGGAAGCGGAAGGACATCGAGCAGGGAAAAGGAGGCTCCGCCCAGCAAGGTCAGGGAGGCACTGTGGGGTCCTTCCGGATCAATACCATCACCGCAAGCGGTGAGGCCACAAGAGAGGCTAATATTTTCGCAGCGGCGGCTACAAATGGTACATCAACGGACGGCCAACTAACCGTAGCCTCGTTCCGTGCAAAAAGGTGGACGAAACCCGCCAGACCTCTCAGGGAGGTCGATGTCTACGTAGTAAAATCGCCGGGTCCACATGCATCAGCAAGCGACTTTCACGTAAGGTCACCGTCGGGACACACGGGTATGCTGACCCTGAAGGCCGACACGGGGGCTCAGGTGAGCATTATACGCGAGGATGCGTTGTCAGACGACACCCCGGCGGAGGAGTCTGATGTGTCCTTGAAGGGACTCGGGGGCGGGAGCCTGGAAGCGCGTTACGCCGCCCTCATCGAACTGGAGACGCCGAACGGTTCCGTGAAACATTGGTTCCACGTAATTTCACATAACCTGCACGTGCAAACCCATGGAATCCTTGGGATGGATTTCATAAAGGAAAAACAGGCTGACATACTCCGGGGGGAGGAAATTCGTATCAACGGGTATTGCATGCCCCTCGTGGATGGAAACATACGGATCGCGTTGCCTCCTCGCAGCGAAAATATCGCCTACGTTTCGACCTCGAGTAGCAACGAGGGAGTTGTCGAAAAACGCGGCATCGCCGACGGAGTAATACTCGGGGCATGCGTAACCGCACCACGAGGGAACAGCTGTGTGGTAAGTCTAGTAAACACCACAGACAAGCTCATTCACGTCGAGCGACCCGTCGTGTCACTCGAGCCGCTGGCGTCAGCAGAAGAGCTGGGCGGCGAGCGTGCTTGCGAAATTCTTGCAGCCAGCGCAGAGGCGAGCGGCACGCGACTCGAGCGGTTGCGCAAGGAGGTGGAGGTCGCGCACCTCAACGAGGAGGAAAAGAAATCGTTGCTGGAAATATGCGACGATTACGCCGATATATTCCACCTCGAGGGAGACGCGCTCCCGTGCACCAATATGGCGGAACACCGCATTCCTCTCATGCCAGGAGCGCGGCCGATTAAGGTACATCCTTACCGCTTACCGGAGGCACACAAAAAAGAGGTCCAGCAGCAGATGAAAGGGATGCTGGAAGAGGGCATAATCCGACCGAGCCGGAGCCAATGGAATGCTCCCCTACTCGTCGTGGCCAAAAAACCTGACGCGACAGGAAAGGTAAAAATGCGTGTAGTCGTGGACTTTCGTAAATTAAACGAGGTCACGATCGGTGACTCGTACCCACTGCCTCATATTGCGGAAATATTAGACCAGCTGGGACGGGCACATTATTTCACCACCCTCGACCTCGCCTCGGGATTCCATCAAATACCGATGGCGGAGGAGGACAAGGAGAAGACGGCTTTCTCCACCCCGCAAGGGCACTTCGAATACGCCCGAATGCCCTTCGGATTGAAAAATGCCCCGCCGACGTTTCAACGGTTAATGAGCGCGGTGTTAGTGGGTCTTGAAGGGCTAAAATGCTACGTGTATTTGGACGACATCGTCATATTTGGAGCTACCCTAGCGGAGCATAATGGACGACTCCGAGAGGTATTCAGTCGCCTACGGGAGGCAAAAGTTGGCCCTTCAACCGGCAAAGTGCCGATTCTTGCGCCTGGAGACCAGATATCTGGGGCATATCATCTCCGGCGATGGGGTGCGGGCTGACCCTTCGATCGTGGAGGCGGTGAAAGGGTTTCCCACTCCAAGGGACGTTAAGGGAGTACAATCTTTCCTCGGGCTAGCGGGGTACTATCGAAAGTTCATCCAGGATTTTTCGAAGATTGCCAAGCCGCTAACCGAGCTCACAAAAAAGGGCGTGCCCTTCGAGTGGACAGCGAGGCACGAGCAGGCCATGGAGGACTTGAAAAGGGTGCTGACGACGGCCCCAGTACTACAATATCCGGACTTCGAAAAACCTTTCGTCGTTACCACCGATGCGTCGGACAAAGCCATCGGAGCCATCTTGTCGCAGGGCACGATAGGGGAAGATCTGCCGATTTGCTACGCCAGTAGAACTCTAAACAAGGCAGAGCAGAACTATTCCACGACGGAAAAGGAACTTCTTGCAATCGTGTGGGGGATCACTCAGTTCCGCCCTTACGTATACGGAACTCGGTTTACGGTTGTAACGGATCACAAGCCCTTAACATGGCTGTTCGGTGTAAAGGATCCAGGGTCTCGACTTATGCGATGGAAAATCAAATTGTCCGAACACGAGTTCGATGTACAGTACAAGGCAGGGAAACAGAATACCAACGCCGACGCATTAAGTCGAATATGTGCTGTAACCCGATCCTGCACACGAAATACACCTGCCAAGCATGGAGTCGGTAACAACGGAGACGACAAAGGCAAGTCTAACTCAAGCGCGCGCCAAGAAGCTGCAACCGGCGTGACAACGGCAGCGGCGAGCGAAGAGCCGCAGGGGTTTCGCCCCGCGTACGGTCAGCCCGGAGCGGCCGACGGACAGGAGAAAGCGCGAGTCGCGTCAGACCACGGCGACTATAGTACGGAAAAAATACAACAGATACTCTACGAGCATCATGACGCGCCCTTAGGAGGACATCAGGGGGTAACGCGGATGCTGCAGAGAATAAAATTGGAGCACACCTGGCCCTGCATGCGGCAGGACATAGAGAAGTACGTAGCACGCTGCGATCTCTGCCAGCGAAATAAGATACGGCCAGCGGGGAAAGCGCCGTTGGTAATAACTGACACGCCTACACGGGCATTCCAGAAGTGCGCAATGGACATCGTAGGGCCATTGCCGGAGACGGAAGGGCGAAACAAGTACATCCTTACCTTCCAGGATTTACTCACGAAATATAGTGTGGCCATACCGCTCGAAAGCCAACAAGCGAACGAGGTAGCGAAAGCCTTCGCTAAGGAAATAGTGTGCCGGTACGGGACTCCAGAGACCGTCCTTACCGACCAAGGCACGAACTTTTTAAGCGCAACTTTTAAGGGGGTATGCAAGCTACTTCGCATCGATAAAATACAGATAACGGGATACCACCCCGAGTCTAACGGGGCCCTTGAACGGTCCCACCGGACGTTGGCAGAATACCTTAAGGGGTATGTAGACGAGGATCAGGGGGACTGGGATGAATGGCTACCCTACGCCATGTTCACCTACAACACAACGCCCCACACGGCAACGGGCTTCACTCCCCATCGCCTGGTCTACGGAGTGGACGCGGACCTTCCTACGGCCCTTCAAAAGGCGCCAAGGCCCACGTACAACTATGACGACTACGCACAGGAACTGCGGGAGCGTCTACGGGCAGCCTGGTCTACAGCCCGTGCAAACCTGAAAACCGCAAAAAAGCGTGCGAAGGAGCAGTACGACCGGAAATCCAAGGATGTGAAATTCAGAGTGGGAGATCGGGTACTCCTACACGACACGACGGTACGTCGGGGACGCTCTGCCAAGCTCACCCCGAAGTGGATTGGGCCCTACCCTATCCTCGGGGTACATCCCCCATGCAACTACACGTTGCGACAGGGTCGACGAGACGTAAAAGTGCACGTAGACCGGCTCCGTAACTACGTAGAGGGGTAAAAGTCCCGACAGGGGACTTTTAGACCGGTCACTGGATTCGACAAGGCTTGAAAAATGCACATGCTTACTAACGGTAACATAGAAATGAAGAAAAAACTCTTTGCAGAACGGTGTTGGCGGGTCTACAGGCGGACGCCGCCACCCCAGAACGGGCGTACGAGGTACGACCCTTTAGGGATGCCCCCGGGCTCTACTTCGAGGGAGCCGGGACGTTATATACGTATGCCAACGTCTGGACATTGGCCATCCGTATAAATATAGCCAATATGGCGTTTATGAAGCACCGGATCCAAACTCAGCTGGACATCGTGCGACAGAAGTGCGAAGAGTTCGCTAGCCCGGACGGTTACTGCCCGGAGATGCTGGCGCACCTTGTGCGACTCTCAACAAAAATTGAGGACAACGTAGGAGTCGTACAAGACCTCATCGGGGTGGAGCACAGGCGAAAGCGTCGAGGTCTAATTAACGGACTCGGTACCGTGCTAAAGGCCATAACTGGCAACATGGACGCGGCCGACGGGGAACGCCTCGACCAGGAAATTGCCGACCTCCAGGGTGCCCAGGGGAAGTTAAAGGAGTGCATGGGGAAACAGCTACAGGTCGTGGAATCGGCACTCCATATGTTTAACCAAACCTCACAGAAGGCGCAGGGCAATCTACAAAAGTTATTCACCATGGTACACACCGTGAACGGGTACCTCCGAAATCGTACCGATGCTCTGCACGACAGGCAGCACTTCGACGAAAGTCTTATGCTGATCGAAGCTTCCGTGGAAACCTTCCTGCGGGAAGTGGAGAAAATGACGGAGATATTTTCCAGCGTGGCATCCGGGACAGTGGGAGCGTCCGTAGTGACGCCCGCCATCTTTACGAGGTATCTCACGGAGGCATTGCCTCACCTCCCCCGGGGACACAGCTTCCCGCGACCGGTCACGCGGGACAATGCGGCGGCCATATTGTGCCTGGCGACCGCCAAGGCATACCGAAGGGAGAGGATAATAACCCTCCTCCTCGAGATCCCGCTCATCGGATCCCCCGGGTACGGGATCAACTACGTATACCCCCTTCCGAGGGAGGGTAAAAACCATACCTACTACTACATCGAGGCCACGGAGGACCTCGTGGTGGTAGACCGGGAAAATCGGCAGTACATCCGGGCAACCGAACGCGACCTGGAAACCTGCAAAAGGGACGAGGATAAGTACTATTGCGAGCCCCGATACCCCGTCATGGCCATCACAAAGGACGCACCATGCAGCGTGCGATTATACACCGACGGCACGGTAGGTCAGGGCCAGCAATGCCCAAAGAGGATCGTAAGCCTCACCCACACCCTCGTGATGAGCCTACGACAGCCGGGACGTTGGCTGTATGTGTCACCGAGAAACGAGTCGGTGAGCATAAAATGCGAAGGATCGCCGACGCAGCAAGAGGTGCTGCGCGGGACGGGGTCACTGACCCTCCACAATCGTTGCACCGCCACAACGTCGGACTTCCGGCTCGAAACCGTGCGACGTTGGAAGCAGGAGGTGGAAGGAACGAGCTATGTACCGGTCTACAACCTCACGTTATTACCGGCGGAGGAAGAAATGGTACCGAGGGTACTTACCGACTGCCTGACTGTGCGGCCCGAACACGCAGCTAGCAGTCCGAAGGAGGTCAATGCTCTGGGCGTACAATTACGCAGCATGAAGAGAGCTCTGGACGAAGTGAATGTACCGACGACGGGAAATCGCCCGCAACTATACCACACGATCGGGCAGTATTCGCTGGGCACCGTGGCCCTACTAGCCCTAATCGCATACGCCGCATACCAAGGACTCCGACGCGGGGCCGCCCCGCCGGAGGTACCATCTTCCGGAGCCCTGAGGGCACCGCGAGCACACGCTTACCCTTAGCACAGGAAAAGGGAGAACCAAAGGAAGAATAACGGATCGCAGGACACCAGAAGAGATTAACGATAAAAAACCATTTTATTTTTCGGATCATTACATCGTCGGAGCCTTAAAAAAATTCAGCACGACGCCAGTCCATGATGCCGTGGGCAGCGCGCCTCTCACGGGATGTCGGATCCTCCTCCTCGTCGCTGTCGGTATCCGAACATCCCGCCGGGCGGATGTTCGCCCTGGGAGCCCCCCTGGGCAAAGGGGCAAGACGGCTTCGAGGAAGCCTAGCCTCCCTTCTCCGCGGGAGACGGCCGTGAACGGCACGAAAACTTATCTCGTCGGGCGTCAGGACACGAATAGGCGGGTACGGGGCCGACGGTGTGGGTCGCACCCGCACCCAAGAGCCGATCACCTCCAGTTCCGGGCTCGGAGGTCGTCGCACCGGATCGGAGACGAGGTCCACCACAGGGATGGAGTCGTCACCAGCTCGACGGATGGTCAGGTTGTAGCTGACGCTCGAGGGTGGCCCTTCGAACCGGATTCGCTAGAAAGAAAAAAAAAAAAAAACACGGGGAAATTAGTTAGATAATTTCAGAATTTTCTTTCTGGAAAACATAGTTTAAAATGGCAAAGTTGTACTTACCTTGGCAGGCGGGCTCGGGCTGCGTCTGTTGCTCATCGTCGATTCCGAATCGGAGACAGTCGGTAAACAAATAATGAGAAACTCGGCTAATGGTCTGTTAATATAGGGAAAAATTGCAGACGCGGGTTTGGCCACCGGGCATCAACCCCGACCGTCAGCAAAAAACAGCAAGGAAAGAAATTAACGCTTCCGAGTGTCGCAACACGCGGGCCTTAGCCCGACTTCCCGGAAGAATTATAAATATTTCTATTTATCTCTTCCGTATACATATATATATATAATTTTGGGGGTACATCTAAAATCTTAAAAATAAAGCTCGCCGGAGACGAGCGAAAAGAAAAACTAATTCTTTTCTTTTTAGGGGGGAGGGATGTTGTACCCCGGGTATCTAGACGCCTCGATTATTCGCGCAATCGAGTTGCGCAATAATCGAAGCGTATAAGTGGCACGCGACGAGCGCGCGCGAGCGTCGTTGCGACATAATACCGAAATTCACCGTACTATCGAGTCAGCAATTGTCGAGTCAGCAATTAAGCAAGCGCGAGCGACTCGGTAACTAGAGCACCTGCTCGCGACTTACCGCGACGGTGACGAAACCAAAACAAATTCCAAATCCCGTTCTCGAAGAAGCGAGAATTTGGAAAAAAGTTTGTTTACTAAAATAAAGTAAACCACAAACATTTAGAGGAGAATAAGCTGACGTACCTGCTCTCTCAACCATATATAATGTATCGAGAGCAGGCACTCCTCAGTCTCAGTACTCCTGTCAGTACGGTTGGTTACGGTCGACGAGTACCCTTTCTCTCGAGTAAGGGCTCGCCACGGGGATACCATATCCCTAGATAAAAGTTAACAGTAAAGGTTAATAGTAACGGTAAAAAGGCTACGAAGTAGGATAACTGTAATTCTACTCCAAGTGTATAATAATTGGTAAATAAACATTTTATAATTGTTTTAATAAACATTGCGTGTTTAATTCTCTTGGGTTCTAACCCTTAACTGGACAAATCCCGAATCTCACGAGCTAACGGCTCGCCCGCGAAACACAGATTAGCTACCTGAGTTTCTGCGGATATAACAACTCGAATAAAGGAATTCGGTATAAGGCGACTATGCGTTCGTGTGGGACGTGTTTGGCTGCCCAAAATGCACGAATCTTGCATATTTGCATAGAATGTAGTTTTTCTCATCATGTAATACGAGCTGAAACGCGTACAGCGAGTGTGAAACTCAAATGTACGATTTCGGTATAAAGCGACTTTGCGTTTGACTCGGGCGTGTTTGTCTGCCCAAAAAGCATGAATTTTGCTTATTTGCATAGAATGAAGTGGTTTTCATTTCATAATACGAGCTTGAACGTTTTGTGACGGGGCTTTTCTGCTCCCGTCACAAAGAGAGCTCGATCTCCAGCTCTCGCTCGTATCGGCACGGAGCACGGCACCCTTTCTCCCGGGAGGAGTCCCTTCCAGGCGATCAGACAGGGTCAAACGCGAACAAACCGTTCCCACGACTAATTTTAGCATTCTTTTATTTCCGAAATCCTCCCGAGCGTACGGCGGTTGCAACCGCCGCAAGAACATCGCGACGCACCAGCAACAGTCAGCAGGCTGGAGCCTCGCTACCGATCTCGCCGCAGTATTCCGAAACAGCAGGCTGGAGCCTCGCTACCGACCTCGTCACAGTCGCCCACGCCATCAGCAGGCTGGAGCCTCGCTAGGCCTCTCGCCGTCCAGTCGCATCGCTACCGAAGTAGCGCGCGACGTTACCGACAACGGGACCTCCACCCGTCAGCCTGTCACCCGGACTCGACGAGCCATCAGCTACCGAAATCTACAGCGTCCGGCTCGTCGTTGCTTCCACACCCGTCTGCCTGGACGAAGCTCCCAGGGCTGCGCTACCACTGCTCTCGTGGATTTACCTCCCGCCACGGGCGCACTCGGCATCGCGCGTTCACAAGATCTCGAACGCGCCGATTCAAAGACCCGCGCCGGGGATTCCTAATTCGAGGGAATCCGACAAATAGAGCAGTGGGCGAAAGACAGATAGGCACAGGGTGGGGGGAAAAAGGACCCGCGATCGCGAGAGCGTCACCTCCCTCGGGGACTCCGTCGTAGGCCTCCGAGAAGGAAGGACGTGGTGACTGCTGCCGATACGTGCACATCGTCTCGCGAGAATACCGACATCTTGCCAATCGCGAAGTGGGACTTCTGACCGAGGACAACTCGAGATGCTCCCGCAACAGCTACGAAACCGGTGAGATCGTCGTACGGGTTCGGTTTGAGGCTAGAGACAGAATAGATCAAGCTCGATTCGTTATCGTGGGGACGGCACGCTTTCGCGAGCGGCCGCGGAATTAGTTCTCGGGAGAATCCTATAAATTCACGTTTGCTTTACTTTTTCTATAGTTTCCGTTTAACACTTTGCCTGGAAGGTTCTTGCCTCTTTTAATATTCCATTCCATAGTTTGCGCCTCGCGCGAGTCCACTTTTTTCCCTAATTTATTGCAAGTTCTTTCGAGTCATTTGTATCAGTCTTTTTCTGCCGAATTATTGTAAATTTATTTCTTTCTTCTGATTTCCTTGGAATATTCCGCGTAACCCCGCTGCGATCGGGCGATTTTAGATTTGTTGCGAAAGGTACCGTGGCTGCGATCCACGCGTGTAGGACGAACGCGAGAGTGTAGACCTCGAACATTACCTGTTACCACTCTAGTGTTACCGACTTTGTGTTATCGGATTATTTTGTTCTCGAATTGTTTCGTTAAGCGCGTGGAGATAACTCAAGGGAACGAGCGTGCACGTAGTCGCTTCTCGACCACGCTCCCGATATTCGCTACAATACAATATCTTTGTGAGTTCCCATAATTTCGTCTCGATCTCTGTTTCCTCCTCGCGAAGGTGACCGAACCACCCCCTCTACCAGTTCCCAAGGCTGAGCGACACCGGGTCGCTCTCGTCTCTCGTTCGGCTCTTAAAATTAAAATTTTGTCGCGAGAGCTTTCGCTCTCGCGGCTAGCGCCCTTAAGGCCGAGTAAGACGGGTTTTGTAGCCGTCTCGATTGGGGAAACCTCAGGTGTTGGGAAAACGGTTACAGTTTACATCGAGTGTGAAACTCAAATGTACGATTTCGGTATAAAGCGACTTTGCTTTCGATTGGGGCCTATTTGGGTACTGGAAATCATGAATCTTCCGTATTTGCATACAATGAAGTGTTTTTCAACTCAAAATACGATCTGAAACGCCTACAGCGAGTGTGAAACTCAAATGTACGATATCGGTATAAAGCTACTTTGCGTTCCATTGGGGCGTGTTTGGCTGCCCAAAATGCATGAATCTTGCGTATTTGCATAGAATAAAGTGTTTTTTTTCTTATAATACAAGCTGAAACGCCTACACCGAGTGTGAAACTCAAATGTACGTTTTCGGTATGAAGCGACTTTGCTTTCGATTGGGGCCTGTTTGGGTACTCGAAATGCATGAATCTTCCGTATTTGCATAGAATGAAGTGTTTTTCATCTCAAAATACGAACTGAAACGCATACAGCGAGCGTAAAACTCGAGTAAACGAATTCGGTATAAGGCGACTAAGCGTTCGTGTGGGACGTGTTTGGTTGCCCAAAATGCATGAATCTTGAATATTTGCATAGAATGAAGTTTTTTTCATCTTATAATACGAGCTGAAACGCGTACAGCGAGAGTGAAACTCAAATGTACGATTTCGGTATAAAACGACTTTGCGTTCCATGGGGGCGTGTTTGGCTGCCCAAAATGCATGAATCTTGCGTATTTGCATAGAATAAAGTGTTTTTCATCTTATAATACGAGCTGAAACGCCTACAGCGAGTGTGAAACTCAAATGTACGTTTTCGGTATGCAGCGACTTTGCTTTCAATTGGGGCCTGTTTGGGTACTCGAAATGCATGAATCTTCCGTATTTGCATAGAATGAAGTGTTTTTCATCTCAAAAAACGAACTGAAACGCCTACAGCGAGTGTGAAACTCAAATGTACGATATCGGTATAAAGCTACTTTGCGTTCGATTGGGGCTTGTTTGGCTGCTCAAAACGCATGAATCTTGCGTATTTGTATAGAATGAAGTATTTTTCGTCTCATAATACGAGCTGGAACCCATACAGCATGCGTAAAACTCGAATAAAGAATTCGGTATAAGGCGACGATGCATTCGTGTGGGACGTGTTTGGCTGCCCAAAATGCATGATTCTTGCATATTTGCATAGAATGAAGTTTGTTTCATCTTATAATACGAGCTGAAACGCGTACAGCGAGTGTGAAACTCAAATGTACGATTTCGGTATAAAGCGACTTTGCGTTCCATTGGGGCGTGTTTGGCAGCCCAAAATGCATGAATGTTGCGTATTTGCATAGAATAAAGTCATAGAATAAAGTTTCATCTTATAATATGAGCTGAAACAACTACAGCAAGTGTGAAACTCGAATATACGATTTCGGTATAATAAAGCGACTTTGCGTTCCATTGGGGCGTGTTTGGCTGCCCAAAATGCATGAATCCTGCGTATTTGCATAGAATAAAGTGTTTTTCATCTTATAATACGAGCTGAAACACCTACAGCGAGTGTGAACCTCAAATGTACGTTTTCGGTATGAAGCGACTTTGCATTCGTTTGGGACGTGTTTTGCTATTCGAAACGCATGAATCTTGCGTATTTGCATAGACTTAAGTGTGTTTCGGCATCTAATACATTATCGCTCCTTTAGGACATTAACGGCTACGTGGATGCTCTCGGTTACAAACAGACACACACTTACACCCCACTCAATGTATACAAAAACATATTAATAGGCGCTCTCGCTCGAGCAACGAGAGCGTTGTATACTCTCAGTATTACGACAATCACGGTACTGTCCACACGCGTCGGTGTATCTTTTCGAATAAATCTCAAACTCGTAGTTCGAAACACGGTTAAATTTCTGTGTCCGATCCGATCGTTCCTCCTTCCAACTACACCAATCGCAATATCCTTCCAACGTTCAAATACATAAAATGGTCCTTCGAGCCGGATTTTGTGGAAAAGTGTAGTGGTAGTAAAGTGCGAACAGTTCTCGATCGGAAACGCGCGGGGTAAGAGTTAACGGTAGCTCTCTCTCCCTTGTTCCCCCTCAGCACTCGCTCCATCGCTCGGTACATAGCTACCCACGTGTGTGTAGTGGTGAGGTGCGGCGGACGCTCTCGCGGACGCTCTCGCTGCGTGTGTTCGTGCTGTAACTGTGTTTCGGGTGTCGCACGCCCTATCGTGGTCGCTCGACCGTTCGCGCGCTATCGTTCGCACTCACATACTCTGTGACGTGGACGTAACGAATTTCGCGTGCTCCTCTATCGCTCTCACTGACTCTCGTGCGTTCGAGACGTGTTCGGTTACGCGCTTACTCGTGCTAATCACACTATCTCGTGCTACGAAGGGTAGTCGGCAGAGTTTCTCGTGTGGACATTTCAATACGAACAAAAAACCTCATTAGTGAGATGGCTGCTTCAGTGGGCACATTGACCGCTAGACAAACGGACCTCCTCGGCTTAATCTCTCGCGTAGTACCAAACGTGAAAAAATTGGAAACGAAGAAGCGCACCCCCGAGCAGATTCAAGCACGGATCGAAATGCTCGATGCAAATTGGAAGAAGTTCTACTCCAATCATGAAATGCTTTCGGTGTTAAAACCGGAAGAGCGCTCCGAGTTAGAATACTACACCGAAGATCTTTACGCAAAATGTGAAGAAGCGTACTTGGATTCCAAAGGTGACTTGACTGCTTACCTTAATGAGCTCAAAAACAAGGTCAGTAAGGTATCCGGAAGTGCAGCAACAGAAACACGCGTAAATCTCGCGCCAAGTTCTCGGCAACTCCCGCGAATCAATTTACCTCGCTTCTCTGGATCGTATCGCGAATGGCGACAGTTTCGTGATCTTTTCACGTCGATGGTAGGTACGAATCTCGAGGTGTCAAACGTGGAAAAATTACAGTACCTGAAAATGAGTTTGACAGATGAGGCTGCTCAACTCGTGATAAACATTGATATTACCGATGATAATTTCGCTCGTGCGTGGCAAGTTCTCGTCGATCGGTACGAGAACAAGCGAGTCCTCATAGACACTCACCTCTCTTCATTGTTCGCGACTCAAAAAGTGAATCAACAGTCAGCCCCCGAACTCAAAACGTTGCTCGGTGAGGTAAAAGAAGCTCTCGGTGCGCTCAAAGCCCTCGGATGCCCTACAGAATCTTGGGATTGCATTCTAGTTTACATGGTGACGCGTAAATTCGACTCAGGCTCTCTCATCGACTGGGAGAAACAGATCGGAATCAAGAGTGAATCCCCGACGTTCGCGGAACTCGACAAGTTCATCCCGGGCCGTATTTACGCTCTCGAAGCCGTCGCGCGCGCAACCGAGCCAAAAAAATCAAGTCCCGCGACTTCGACGGCAGCTAAAACGCAAGCGTCAGCGAAATCGCATCAAGCTACCGCAGTTCAGCAAAGTGAAAGCTCAACTCCCGGCGCAACGAAACCCGCGCAGGCGAAGTGCTCGTTGTGCGATGCCGCTCATAAGCTACCGGCGTGTCCAGACTATCGCAGTAAGACTGTCGAACAAAAGCGAGAGACTGTTAAACAAAAAAATCTTTGCTTTAACTGCCTCGGCGCGCACCAGGTTCGTCACTGTCGATCGACTAATCGTTGTCGAACTTGTGGGGAACCTCATCACACGTCGATTCATCGACCAAGTAGTACTTCGAATGAGCGCGCTCCAGCAATACCGAACCCGCTACAATCGGGATCCATCGCTCCCGGGAGCCAAACAACCGCGTCCGCGCCTCCGCGCCGCGAAGATCCTCTACCATCAACGTCTGCGACTACGCATCTCGGTTCCACAACAGCGGTCAAGTATACGCCGGTGTTGCTCGCCACGGCACTCGTCAAAGTAACGTCGCGCTATGGCGATGAGTATGAAGTTCGAGCCCTTCTCGATCAAGGATCAGAAGTCTCATTCGTCACCGAAGCACTTGCGCAACGCATTAATCTACCGCGCCAACGAGTGTCGCTGCCGATCAGCGGCATTGGCGCTCAACGGTCTACAGTGGCGCGCGGTCTTATCGGTTTTGAAATCGTCTCTCGCGTGAATCCAGCGTTCGCGCTTCCGGTTAACGCGTACGTGCTCGCGAAGCTCACGTCCTATTTACCACCGATTCGAGTCCTTCAACATCCGTGGCCGCATATTCGCGACCTCGAACTTGCCGATCCGGAGTTTTCGTCAGCAACACAAATTGACTTGATACTAGGCGCTGAAGTTTACGGTCAGATTCTCGAGGACGGGCTCCGAAACGGCGGTCCTGGCAGCCCAGTCGCTCAACGGACCGCCCTGGGATGGATCCTCTCGGGCTCCGTCTCATCTAGATCAAGTTCAGAGGTGAGCTCTCGTCCCGCGCAAGGACTGCAGTGCTCCGTAGATCACGAGCTACTCGATCTCGTCCAGCGCTTCTGGGTGCAAGAAGAAACCCCCGTCGAACCAAACTCAAACTTGTCGGAAAGTGAGTCTCAGTGCGAGCAGCACTTCAACGAAACGCACTCGCACACGCCTGAAGAACGCTATGTCGTACGCATACCCCTCAAGCGACTTCCGGAAGATCTCGGAGACTCGTATAAGCCGGCCTTGTTCTCACTCTCTCGTCAAGAAAAGCGGTTCACGACGAACCCGGTTTTGAAAGCAGAGTACTCAAAATTCTTGAGCGATTACGAAGCTCTCGGTCACATGGGTCCTGCACCAGATGCTGCCTCCCGGCCACGCCGTGCATTCTATCTTCCGCATCACGCTGTCGTGCGCGAAAGCAGCTCGACTACAAAGGTACGAGTAGTTTTTAACGGCTCGTATCGGACGAACGCTGGGATCTCGGTCAACGACCTGCAACACGTCGGACCGAAACTGCAAACCAATCTCGCCGATGTTATAACACGCTGGCATCGATACGCATTCGTCTTTGCGGCGGACATCGAAAAGATGTACCGTCAGATCTCCGTACACCAAGACGATTGGGATTTGCAGCGCATCTTGTGGAGAGAGAATCAAGACGCGCCCCCGCGGTCGTACTGGCTTCGCACGGTGACATATGGGCTTGCAAGCGCTCCATATCTCGCGATCCGTGCACTTCGACAGCTCTCTATGGACGAGAGCTCGCGCTATCCTCTCGCTACAGACGTTATTCAACGCGAAATGTATGTCGATGACGTGCTCTCGGGAGCCGACGACATACCAGAAGCCCAAGAAAAAGTCCGACAAGTCGACGCGTGTCTCCGTTCCGGTTGTTTCCCGTTGCAAAAGTGGACAGCGAACGACGAAGAGGTGTTAACTAACATTGCTCAAGAGAAACGTGAGCACTCTTCTCCGGTTTCACTCGAAAACGACCCACTGTTTCGCGCTCTCGGGCTCCTATGGCATCCGCGGTCAGATTCGTTCGTGTTTGCCTCGTTCGATTCGGTACAATCGCCTCGTATAAGTAAACGCGTCGTGTTATCGCGTGTCGCGCAGCTGTTCGATCCTCTCGGGTGGATCGCACCTGTTGTCGTCCGAGGAAAAATCCTCATTCAAGAACTCTGGTCGGCAAAGCTCCGTTGGGACGATCCTCTTCCCGAAGAGCTCGCAACTCGATGGAAGACTTTCGAAAAGGATCTTCAAGCGATCGCGACGATTTCAGTGCCGCGGTGGCTCGGTACTCGCGCGTCCTCCCTCGCCATTGAGTTGCATGGTTTCTCGGACGCGTCTCAAGCCGCTCTTGGTGCAGTTATTTATTTACGCGTAATCACAGACCTCGACGACGTTCGCGTAACGCTCGTTGCTGCGAAGACACGAGTAGCTCCTCTCAAGAGTGTAACAATCCCTCGACTTGAACTAGCCGCCGCGCTTCTATTAGTGCGTTAGATCTCTCATGTGAGAGAGACTCTCGATATTGAAAACGCTCCGATACATTTGTGGACGGATTCCACTGTCGCACTCGCGTACATCCGCGGTGACGCTCGACGATGGGCCGACTACGTGCGAAATCGCGTCCTCGAAATACAGGAACTCTCAAATTCCTACTGGCATCATGTCCCAGGGAAGGAAAATCCAGCCGATTGCGCATCGCGTGGGCTCTCCCCTCGTCAACTGAAAGAAGAGACCCTCTGGTGGAACAGTCCAACCTGGCTATCGAAACACTCAACGGCATGGCCATCGTCGATCCCGTCGCCGGAACCAGATGCCGCTCTCGAGGTTCGCAAGACAGCAGTTACCGTCGGCAATAGAAACGAGACTCCGGAAGTGTGGGAGCTCGTTGATCGGTTTTCGAGTCTCAGGACTCTCCTACGCGTAACTGCATGGATTCACCGGGCAGCACGGAAATTCAGGAAAGACCAGAACGCCGAAGGGAAACGCTCATTCCTCAACCCCGAAGAGCTAGACGCCGCTCGATTATTCTGGGTGAAGAAAACACAATCAGCTTATTTTGAAAACGAACTGAATCAACTCGCGCGAGGCAAGCAACTCTCGCGATCGAGTCCTCTGATTCGCCTCACGCCATTCGTCGATGCGTCTGGACTACTACGCGTCGGCGGAAGACTCCGAAACTCACTGCTCGATCATGACGAGAAGCATCCGCTAATCCTACCTCGAAACTCCGCACTTACGACGCTTGTGATTGACGACACTCATCGACGCACGCTTCACGGAGGGACTCAAGTGACTCTGGTCACCTTGCGACGCCGTTATTGGATCGTGGGTGGTCGCGTTCCAATCCGTTCATTCATCCATCGTTGTGTGCAATGCGTGCGACAACGGGCTGCTCTCGGACAGCAGCTAATGGGTCAGCTACCAATGGCGCGTGCAACTCCAGCTCGGCCATTCCGTCGCACTGGAGTCGACTATGCGGGACCATTAACGTTACGCACGTTCCGAGGTCGAGGCGCAAAATCGTACAAGGGATATATTGTCGTGTTCGTGTGTCTTTCATCGTCAGCTGTGCACCTGGAAATTGCCATCGATTACTCGACAGCAGGCTTCATCGCGGCGTACAAACGCTTCACAAGTCGCAGAGGCATCTGTGAAACGCTAACGAGTGATTGCGGAACGAACTTTATCGGTGCAGACAAAGAACTCCGAAAGCTCTTTCAAGCTTCTTCACGAGAAGTTGCAGATCTCGCCGACATCCTTGCAAGTGATGGCACGCAGTGGAAATTCAATCCGCCATCGTCACCCCACTTCGGAGGCAAGTGGGAAGCAGCAGTCAAATCTGTAAAGTTCCATCTGAAGCGCGTCATCGGAGACACCGGGCTTACCTACGAAGAGTTTTCGACGCTCCTAGCGCAAGTCGAAGCCGTTCTGAATTCTCGACCTCTCTGCCCGCTCTCGGACGATCCGACCGATTTATCTGCGCTGACTCCAGGCCATCTCCTCATTGGTTCAGCTCTCACCACGATTCCGGAACCAACACTCATCGATCTGCCCAGTTCGCGCCTCTCTCGCTGGCAACTAATACGCCAGATGTTAGAGCAATTCTGGCAACGCTGGAGCACCGAGTACCTCCAACACCTTCAAACGGTAACGAAATGGCAACACCGATTCAATTCACTCAAGATCGGCTCACTCGTTCTCGTCAAAGACGAACGATATCCGCCTTCGAAATGGGCTCTCGGTAGAGTCATTGACGTTCACCCTGGCAAAGACAACTTAGTACGCGTCGCGACCGTACAAACTCAGCAAGCAGTATAGAAGCGGCCAGTTGTCAAACTGGTGTTACTGCCGATCTCTACCAACGAGGATGACAACTAGAAGACCATCGACAGAAGATTCATAAGCTCCAGATATTGCCAATCTCTACAAGATTGCCAAGGCGGGCGGAATGTTTCGGCATCTAATACATTATCGCTCCTTTAGGACATTAACGGCTACGTGGATGCTCTCGGTTACAAACAGACACACACTTACACCACACTCAATGTATACAAAAACATATTAATAGGCGCTCTCGCTCGAACAACGAGAGCGTTGTATACTCTCAGTATTACGACAATCACGCTACTGTCCACACGCGTCGGTGTATCTTTTCGAATAAATCTCAAACTCGTAGTTCGAAACACGGTTAAATTTCTGTGTCCGATCCGATCGTTCCTCCTTCCAACTACACCAATCGCAATATCCTTCCAACGTTCAAATACAAAGTGTTTTTCATCTCATAATATGAGCTGGAATGCCTACCTCTGAAGGCATTCCAGCTCATATTACTCATTATTATTATTATTTTTAAAACACCAATATACGAATTCGGTATAAGGCGACTTTACGTTCGATTGGGGCGTGTTTGGCTGCCCAAAATGCATGAATCTTGCGTATTTGCATAGAATAAAGTGTTTTTCATCTTATAATACAAGCTGAAACACCTACAGCGAGTGTGAACCTCAAATGTACGTTTTCGGTATGAAGCGACTTTGCATTCTTTTGGGACGTGTTTTGCTATTCAAAACGCATGAATCTTGCGTATTTGCATAGAATTAAGTGTTTTTCATCTCATAATATGAACTGGAATGCCTACCTCTGTAGGCATTCCAGCTCATATTACTCATTATTATTATTATTATTAAAACACCAAAATACGAATTCGGTATAAGGCGACTTTACGTTCGATTGGGGCGTGTTTGACTGCCCAAAATGCATGAATCTTGCGTATTTGCGTAGAATGATGTGATTTTCATCTTATAATACGAGCTGAAACGCCTACACCGAGTGTGAAACTCAAATGTACGATTTCGGTATAAATAAAGCGACTTTGCGTTCGATTCGGGCGTGTTTTGCTGCCCAAAAAGCATGAATCTTGCGTATTTGCATACAATGAAGTGGTTTTCATTTCATAATACGAGCTTGAACGTTTACATCGAGTGTGAAACTCAAATGTACGATTTCGGTATAAAGCGATTTTGCTGTCGATCGGACGTGTTTGGCTACTCGAAACGCATGAATCTTGCGTATATGCATAGAATAAAGTTTTCTCATCTTACAATACCAGCTGAAACACCTACAGCGAGTGTGAAACTCAAATGTACGATTTCGGTATAAAGCGAATTGCGTTCCATTTCGGCGTGTTTGGCTGCCCAATATGCATGAATCGTGCGTATTTGTATAGAATAAAGTGTTTTTCATCTCAAAATACGAACTCAAGCGCCTACAGGGAGTGTGAAACTCAGATGTACGATTTCGGGATAAAGCGACTTTGCGTTCCATTGGGGCGTGTTTGGCTGCCCAAAATGCATGAATCTTGCGTATTTGCATAGAATAAAGTGTTTTTCATCTTATAATACAAGCTGAAACGCCTACAGCGAGAATGAAACTCAAATGTACGTCTTCGGTATGAAACGACTTTGCTTTCGATTGGGGCGTGTTTGGGTACTCGAAATGCATGAATCTTCCGTATTTTCATAGAATGAAGTGTTTTTCATCTCAAAATAAGAATTGAAACGCCTATAGCGAGTGTGAAACTCAATTGTACGATATCGGTATAAAGCTACTTTGCGTTCGATTGGGGCTTGTTTGGCTGCTCAAAACGCATGAATCTTGCGTATTTATATAGAATGAAGTATTTTTCGTCTCATAATAGGAGCTGGAACTCATACAGCATGCGTAAAACTCGAATAAAGGACTTCGGTATAAAGCTACTTTGCGTTCGATTGGGGCTTGTTTGGCTGCTCAAAACGCATGAATCTTGCGTATTTATATAGAATGAAGTATTTTTCGTCTCATAATAGGAGCTGGAACTCATACAGCAAGTGTGAAACTCGAACATACGATTTCGGTATAATAAAGCGACTTTGCGTTCCATTGGGGCGTGTTTGGCTGCCCAAAATGCATGAATCTTGCGTATTTGCGTAGAATGATGTGGTTTTCATCTTATAATACGAGCTGAAACGCCTACACCGAGTGTGAAACTCAAATGTACGATTTCGGTATAAAGCGACTTTGCGTTCGATTCGGGCGTGTTTTGCTGCCCAAAAAGCATGAATCTTGCGTATTTGCATACAATGAAGTGGTTTTCATTTCATAATACGAGCTTGAACGTTTACATCGAGTGTGAAACTCAAATGTACAATTTCGGTATAAAGCGATTTTGCTGTCGATCGGGCGTGTTTGGCTACTAGAAACGCATGGATCTTGCGTATTTGCATAGAATAAACTTTTCTCATCTTACAATACCAGCTGAAACACCTACAGCGAGTGTGAAACTCAAATGTACGATTTCGGTATAAAGCGAATTGCGTTCCATTGGGGCGTGTTTGGCTGCCCAATATGCATGAATCGTGCGTATTTGCATAGAATAAAGTGTTTTTCATCTCAAAATACGAACTCAAGCGCCTACAGGGAGTGTGAAACTCAGATGTACGATTTCGGGATAAAGCGACTTTGCGTTCCATTGGGGCGTGTTCGGCTGCCCAAAATGGATGAATCTTGCGTATTTGCATAGAATAAAGTGTTTTTCATCTTATAATACGAGCTGAAACACCTACAGCGAGTGCGAAACTCAATTGTACGTTTTCGGTATGAAGCGATTTTGCTTTCGATTGGGGCGTGTTTGGCTGCTCAAAACGCATGAATCTTGCGTATTTGTAAAGAATGAAGTATTTTTCGTCTCATAATACGAGCTGGAACGCATACAGCATGCGTAAAACTCGAATAAAGGAATTCGGTATAAGGCGACTAAGCGTTCGTGTGGGACGTGTTTGGTTGCCCAAAATGCATGAATCTTGAATATTTGCATAGAATGAAGTTTTATTCATCTTATAATACGAGCTGAAACGCGTACAGCGAGAGTGAAACTCAAATGTACGATTTCGGTATAAAGCGACTTTGCGTTCCATGGGGGCGTGTTTGGCTGCCCAAAATGCATGAATCTTGCGTATTTGCATAGAATAAAGTGTTTTTCATCTTATAATACGAGCTGAAACGCCTACAGCGAGTGTGAAACTCAAATGTACGTTTTCGGTATGCAGCGACTTTGCTTTCAATTGGGGCCTGTTTGGGTACTCGAAATGCATGAATCTTCCGTATTTGCATAGAATGAAGTGTTTTTCATCTCAAAAAACGAACTGAAACGCCTACAGCGAGTGTGAAACTCAAATGTACGATATCGGTATAAAGCTACTTTGCGTTCGATTGGGGCTTGTTTGGCTGCTCAAAACGCATGAATCTTGCGTATTTGTATAGAATGAAGTATTTTTCGTCTCATAATACGAGCTGGAACCCATACAGCATGCGTAAAACTCGAATCAAGAATTCGGTATAAGGCGACGATGCATTCGTGTGGGACGTGTTTGGCTGCCCAAAATGCATGAATCCTGCGTATTTGCATAGAATAAAGTGTTTTTCATCTTATAATACGAGCTGAAACACCTACAGCGAGTGTGAACCTCAAATGTACGTTTTCGGTATGAAGCGACTCTGCATTCGTTTGGGACATGTTTTGCTATTCAAAACGCATGAATCTTGCGTATTTGCATAGAATTAAGTGTTTTTCATCTCATAATATGAGCTGGAATGCCTACCTCTGAAGGCATTCCAGCTCATATTACTCATTATTATTATTATTTTTAAAACACCAATATACGAATTCGGTATAAGGCGACTTTACGATCGATTGGGGCGTGTTTGGCTGCCCAAAATGCATGAATCTTGCGTATATGTATAGTATGAAGTCTCTTTCATTTCATAATACGAGCTGGAACGCATACAGCGAGCGTAAAACTCGAGTAAACGAATTCGGTATAAGGCGACTTTTTGTTCCTTTGGGACGTGTTTGGGTGCTCAAAATGCCTGAATTTTGCATATTTGCATAGAATGAATTATTTTTAATCTCAAAATATGAGCTGAAACGCCTACAGCGAGTGTGAAACTCAGATGTACGATTTCGGTATAAAGCGACTTTGCGTTCCATTGGGGTGTGTTCGGCTGCCCAAAATGAATGAATCGTGCGTATTTGCATAGAATAAAGTGTTTTTCGTCTTATAATACGAGCTGAAACGCCTACAGCGAGTGCGAAACTCAATTGTACGTTTTCGGTATGAAGCGACTTTGCTTTCGATTGGGGCGTGTTTGTCTGCTCAAAACGCATGAATCTTGCGTATTTGCATAGAATTAAGTTTTTTTCATCTCATAATACGAGCTGGAATGCCTACCTCTGTAGGCATTCCAGCTCATATTACTTATTATTATTGTTATTATTATTAAAACACCAATATACGAATTCGGTATGAGGCGACTATGCGTTCGTGTGGACGTGTTTGGCTGCCCAAAATGCATGAATCTTGCATATTTGCATAGAATGAAGTTTTGTCCATCTTATAATACGAGCTGAAACACCTACCGCGAGTGTGAAACTCAATTGTACGTTTTCGGTATGAAGCGAATTTTCTTTCGATTGGGGCGTGTTTGGCTACTCGAAATGCATGGATCTTGCGTATTTGAATAGAATGAAGTGTATTTCATCTTCTACGAGCGGAAACGCCTACAGCTAGTGTAAAACTCAAATGTACGATTTCGGTATGAAGCGACTTTGCTTTCGATTGGGGCGTGTTTGGCTACTCGAAATGCATGAGTCTTGCGTATTTGAATAGAATGAAGTGTTATTCATCTTCTACGAGCGGAAACGCCTACAACTAGTGTGAAACTCAAATGTGCGATTTCGGTATAAAGTGACTTTGCGTTCCATTCGGGCGTGTTTGGCTGCCCGAAAAGCATGAATCTTGCGTATTTGCATACAATGAAGTATTTTTCATTTTATAATACGAGCTGAAACGCCTACAGCGAGTGTGAAACTCAAATGTACGTTTTCGGTATGAAGCGACTTTGCTTTCGATTCGGGCCTATTTGGGTACTCGAAATCATGAATCTTCCGTATTTGCATACAATGAAGTGTTTTCAACTCAAAATACGAACTGAAACACCTACAGCGAGTGTGAAACTCAATTGTACGTTTTCGGTATGAAGCGACTTTGCTTTCGATAGGGGCGTGTATGCCTACTCGAAATGCATGAGTCTTGCGTATTTGAATAGGATGAAGTGTGTTCCATCTTATACGAGCTGAAACGCCTACAGCGAGTGTGCAACTCAAATGTACGATTTCGGTATAAAGTGACTTTGCGTTCGATTCGGGCGTGCTTGGCTGCCCAAAAAGCATGAATGTTGCGTATTTGCATAGAATGAAGTGTTTTTCATCTCAAAATACGAGCTGAAACGCCTACAGCGAGTGTGAAACTCAGATGTACGATTTCAGTATAGAGCGACTTTGCGTTCCATTGGGGCGTGTTTGGCTGACAAAATGCATGAATCTTGCGTATTTGCATAGAATAAAGTGTTTTTCATCTTATAATACGAGCTGAAACGCCTACAGCGAGAGTGAAACTCAAATGTACGTTTTCGGTATGAAACGACTTTGCTTTCGATTGGGGCCGGTTTGGGTACTCGAAATGCATGAATCTTCCGTATTTTCATAGAATGAAGTGTTTTTCATCTCAAAATACGAATTGAAACGCCTATAGCGAGTGTGAAACTCAAATGTACGATATCGGTATAAAGCTACTTTGCGTTCGATTGGGGCTTGTTTGGCTGCTCAAAACGCCTGAATCTTGCGTATTTGTATAGTATGAAGTCTCTTTCATTTCATAATACGAGCTGGAACGCATACAGCGAGCGTAAAACTCGAGTAAACGAATTCGGTATAAGGCGACTTTTTGTTCCTTTGGGACGTGTTTGGGTGCTCAAAATGCCTGAATCTTGCATATTTGCATAGAATGAAGTATTTTAAATCTAAAAATGCGAGCTGAAACGCCTACAGCGAATGTGAAACTCAGATGTACGATTTCGGTATAAAGCGACTTTGCGTTCCATTGGGGCGTGTTTGGCTGCTCAAAACGCATGAATCTTGCGTATTTGTATAGAATGAAGTATTTTTCGTCTCATAATACGACCAGGAACTCATACAGCATGCGTAACACTCGAATAAAGGAATTTGGTATAAGGCGCCTAAGCGTTCGTGTGGGACGTGTTTGGCTGCCAAAAATGCATGAATCTTGAATATTTGCATAGAATGAAGTTTTTTTCATATTATAATACGAGCTGAAACGCCTACAGCGAGTGTGAAAATCGAATGTACGTTTTCGGTATGAAGCGACTTTGCATTCGTTTGGGACGTGTTTTGCTATTCGAAACGCATGAATCTTGCGTATTTGCATAGAATTAAGTGTTTTTCATCTCACAATATGAGCTGGAATGCCTACCTCTGTAGGCATTCCAGCTCATATTACTTATTATTATTATTATTATTATTAAAACACCAATATACGAATTCGGTATGAGGCGACTATGCGTTCGTGTGGACGTGTTTGGCTGCCCAAAATGCATGAATCTTGCATATTTGCATAGAATGAAGTTTTTTTCATCTTATAATACGAGCTGAAACACCTACAGCGAGTGTGAAACTCAATTGTACGTTTTCGGTATGAAGCGAATTTTCTTTCGATTGGGGCGTGTTTGGCTACTCGAAATGCATGGATCTTGCGTATTTGAATAGAATGAAGTGTATTTCATCTTCTACGAGCGGAAACGCCTACAGCTAGTGTGAAACTCAAATGTACGATTTCGTTATGAAGCGACTTTGCTTTCGATTGGGGCGTGTTTGGCTACTCGAAATGCATGAGCTTGCGTATTTGAATAGAATGAAGTGTTATTCATCTTCTACGACCGGAAACGCCTACAACTAGTGTGAAACTCAAATGTACGATTTCGGTATAAAGTGACTTTGCGTTCCATTCGGGCGTGTTTGGCTGCCCGAAAAGCATGAATCTTGCGTATTTGCATACCATGAAGTATTTTTCATTTTACAATACGAGCTGAAACGCCTACAGCGAGTGTGAAACTCAAATGTACGTTTTCGGTATGAAGCGACTTTGCTTTCGATTGGGGCCTATTTGGGTACTCGAAATCATGAATCTTCCGTATTTGCATACAATGAAGTGTTTTCAACTCAAAATACGAACTGAAACGCCTACAGCGAGTGTGAAACTCAAATGTACGTTTTCGGTATGAAGCGACTTTGCTTTCGATTGGGGCCTGTTTGGGTACTCGAAATGCATGAATCTTCCGTATTTGCATAGAATTAAGTGTTTTTCATCTCCAAATACGAACTGAAACGCCTACGGCGAGTGTGAAACTCAAATGTACGATATCGGTATAAAGCTACTTTGCGTTCCATTGGTGCGTGTTTGGCTGCCCAAAATGCATGAATCTTGCGTATTTGCATAGAATAAAGTGTTTTCCATCTTATAATACGAGCTTGAACGTTTACATCGAGTGTGAAACTCAAATGTACGATTTCGGTATAAAGCGATTTTGCTGTCGATCGGGCGTGTTTGGCTACTCGAAACGCATGAATCTTGCGTATTTGCATAGAATAAAGTGTTTCTCATCTTACAATACCAGCTGAAACACCCACAGCGAGTGTGAAACTTAAATGTACGATTTCGGTATAAAGCGACTTCGCGTTCCATTGGGGCGTGTTTGGCTGCCCAAAATGCATGAATCTTGCCTATTTGCATAGAATAAAGATTTTTTCATCTTATAATACGAGCTGAAACACCTACAGCGAGTCTGAAACTCAATTGTACGTTTTCGGTATGAAGCGACTTTGCTTTCGATAGGGGCGTGTTTGCCTACTCGAAATGCATGAGTCTTGCGTATTTGAATAGAATGAAGTGTTTTTCATCTTATACGAGCTGAAACGCCTACAGCGAGTGTGCAACTTAAATGTACGATTTGGGTATAAAGTGACTTTGCGTTCGATTCGGGCGTGCGTGGCTGCCCAAAAAGCATGAATGTGGCGTATTTGCATAGAATCAAGTGTTTTTCATCTCAAAATACGAGCTGAAACACCTACAGCGAGTGTGAAACTCAGATGTACGATTTCGGTATAAAGCTACTTTGCGTTCCATTGGGGCGTGTTTGGCTGCCCAAAATGCATGAATCTTGCGTATTTGCATAGAATAAAGTGTTTTTCATCTTATAATACGAGCTGGAACGCATACAGCGAGCGTAAAACTCGAGTAAACGAATTCGGTATAAGGCGACTTTTTGTTCCTTTGGGACGTGTTTGGGTGCCAAAAATGCACGAATCTTGCATATTTGCATAGAATGGAGTTTTTTTCATCATATAATACGAGCTGAAACGCGTACAGCAAGTGTGAAACTCAAATGTACGATTTCGGTATAAAGCGACTTTGCGTTCGACTCGGGCGTGTTTGTCTGCCCAAAAAGCATGAATCTTGCGTATTTGCATAGAATGAAGTGGTTTTCATTTCATAATACGAGCTTGAACGTTTACATCGAGTGTGAAACTCAAATGTACGATTTCGGTATAAAGCGACTTTGCGTTCCATTGAGGCGTGTTTGGCAGCCCAAAATGCATGAATGTTGCGTATTTGCATAGAATAACGTCATAGAATAAAGTTTCATCTTATAATATGAGCTAAAACACCTACAGCAAGTGTGAAACTCCAACATACGATTTCAGTATAATAAAGCGAGTTTGCGTTCGATTGGGGCCTTTTTGGGTACTCGAAATGCATGAATCTTGCATATTTGCATAGAATGAAGTATTTTTCATCTCAAAATACGAGCTGAAACGCCTACAGCCAGTGTGAAACTCAAATGTACGATTTCGGTGTAAAGCGACTTTGCGTTTCATTGGGACGTGTTTGGCTGCCCAAAATGCATGAATCTTGCGTATTTGCATAGAATAAAGATTTTTTCATCTTATTATACGAGCTGAAACACCTACAGCGAGTGTGAAACTCAATTGTACGTTTTCGGTATGAAGCGACTTTGCTTTCGATAGGGGCGTGTATGCCTACTCGAAATGCATGAGTCTTGCGTATTTGAATAGGATGAAGTGTGTTTCATCTTATACGAGCTGAAACGCCTACAGCGAGTGTGCAACTCAAATGTACGATTTCGGTATAAAGTGACTTTGCGTTCGATTCGGGCGTGCTTGGCTGCCCAAAAAGCATGAATGTTGCGTATTTGCATAGAATGAAGTGTTTTTCATCTCAAAATACGAGCTGAAACGCCTACAGCGAGTGTGAAACTCAGATGTACGATTTCAGTATAAAGCGACTTTGCGTTCCATTGGGGCGTGTTTGGCTGACAAAATGCATGAATCTTGCGTATTTGCATAGAATAAAGTGTTTTTCATCTTATAATACGAGCTGAAATGCCTACAGCGAGAGTGAAACTCAAATGTACGTTTTCGGTATGAAACGACTTTGCTTTCGATTGGGGGCTGTTTGGGTACTCGAAATGCATGAATCTTCCGTATTTTTATAGAATGAAGTGTTTTTCATCTCAAAATACGAATTGAAACGCCTATAGCGAGTGTGAAACTCAAATGGACGATATCGGTATAAAGCTACTTTGCGTTCGATTGGGGCTTGTTTGGCTGCTCAAAACGCCTGAATCTTGCGTATTTGTATAGTATGAAGTCTCTTTCATTTCATAATACGAGCTGGAACGCATACAGCGAGCGTAAAACTCGAGTAAACGAATTCGGTATAAGGCGACTTTTTGTTCCTTTGGGACGTGTTTGGGTGCTCAAAATGCCTGAATCTTGCATATTTGCATAGAATGAAGTTTTTTTAATCTAAAAATACGAGCTGAAACGCCTACAGCGAGTGTGAAACTCAGATGTACGATTTCGGTATAAAGCGACTTTGCGTTCCATTGGGGCGTGTTTGGCTGCTCAAAACGCATGAATCTTCCGTATTTTCATAGAATGAAGTGTTTTTCATCTCAAAATACGAATTGAAACCCCTATAGCGAGTGTAAAACTCAAATGTACGATATCGGTATAAAGCTACTTTGCGTTTGATTGGGGCTTGTTTGGCTGCTCAAAACGCCTGGATCTTGCGTATTCGTATAGTATGAAGTCTCTTTCATTTCATAATACGAGCTGGAACGCATACAGCGAGCGTAAAACTCGAGTAAACGAATTCGGTATAAGGCGACTTTTTGTTCCTTTGGGACGTGTTTGGGTGATCAAAATGCCTGAATCTTGCATATTTGCATAGAATGAAGTATTTCAAATCTAAAAATGCGAGCTGAAACGCCTACAGCGAATGTGAAACTCAGATGTACGATTTCGGTATAAAGCGACTTTGCGTTCCATTCGGGCGTGTTTGGCTGCTCAAAACGCATGAATCTTGCGTATTTGTATAGAATGAAGTATTTTTCGTCTCATAATACGACCTGGAACTCATACAGCATGCGTAACACTCGAATAAAGGAATTTGGTATAAGGCGCCTAAGCGTTCGTGTGGGACGTGTTTGGCTTCCAAAAATGCATGAATCTTGAATATTTGCATAGAATGAAGTTTTTTTCATCTTATAATACGAGCTGAAACACCTACAGCGAGTGTGAAACTCAATTGTACGTTTTCGGTATGAAGCGACTTTGCTTTCCATTGGGGCGTGTTTGGCTACTCGAAATGCATGAGTCTTGCGTATTTGAATAGAATGAAGTGTTGTTCATCTTCTACGACCGGAAACGCCTACAACTAGTGTGAAACTCAAATGTACGATTTCGGTATAAAGTGACTAGTAAACAATATATCTCCGAATTAGCCTTCGGAACAAATTCCTTCCTCGTGAATTTCGCTCTCGCTCTGGAAGACCCAAATCGTTGCAGAAAACGAAATGGGCACCATGGCCAACGAAAGTGGAGTCTTTTTTCGGTGGTATCGTTTGTTGGTGAATTCATAAACAATATATCTCCGAATTGGCCTTCGGAACAAATTCCTTCCTCGCGAATTTCGCTCTCGCTTTGGAAGACCCAAATCGTTGCAATCAACGAAATGGGCATGATGGCCAACGAAAATGGGGTCTTTTATCAATGGTATTGTTTGTTGGTGAACAAAAAAACAATATATCTCCGAATTAGCCTTCGGAACCAACTCCTTTCTAGTAAATTTCGCTCCCGCTCTGACAGACACAAATCGTTGCAATAAACGACATGGGCACCATGGCCAACGAAAATGGAGTCTTTTTTTGATGGTATCGTTTGTTGGTTTATCCATAAACAATATATCTCCGAATTAGCCTTCGGAACAAATTCCTTCCTCGTGAATTTCGCTCTCGCTCTGGAAGACCCAAATCGTTGCAATCAAGGAAATGGGAACCATGGCCAACGAAAATGGAGACTTTTTCGGTGGTATCGTTTGTTGGTGAATCCATAAACAATGTATCACCGAATTAGCCTTCGGGACAAATTCCTTCCTCGTGAATTTCGCTCTCGCCCTGGAAGACCCAAATCGTTGCAATCAACGAAATGGGCATGATGGCCAAGGAAAATGGGGTCTTTTTCGGTGGTGCCGTTTGTTGGTGAACCAACAAACAATATATCCCCGAATTAGCCTTCGGAACCAACTCCTTCCTAGTGAATTTCTCTCTCGCCCTGGAAGACCCAAATCGTTGCAATCGACGAAATGGGCATGATGGCCAACGAAAATGGGGTCTATTGTCAGTGGTATTGTTTGTTGGTGAACTAAGAAACAATATATCTCCGAATTAGCCTTCGGAACAAATTCCTTCCTCGTGAATTTCGCTCTCGCTTTGGAAGACCCAAATCGTTGCAGAAACCGAAATGGGCACCATGGCCAACGAAAATGGAGTCTTTTTTCGGTGGTATCGTTTGTTGGTGAATCCATAAACAATATATCTCCGAATTAGCCTTCGGAACAAATTCCTTCCTGGGGAATTTCGCTCTCTCCCTGACAGGCCTAAATCGTTGCAATAAACGAAATGGGCACCATGGCCAACGAAAATGTAGTCGTTTCTTCGGTGGTGTCGTTTGTTGGTGAATCCATAAACAACGTATCACCGAATTAGCCTTCGGAACAAATTCCTTCCTCGTGAATTTCGCTCTCGCTCTGGAAGACCCAAATCGTTGCAATCAACGAAATGGGCACCATGGCCAACGAAAATTGAGTCTTTTTTTCGGTGGTATCGTTTGTTGGTGAATCCATAAACAATGTATCACCGAATTAACCTTCGGGACAAATTCCTTCCTCGTGAATTTCGCTCTCGCTCTGGATGACCCAAATCGTTGCAATCAACGAAATGGGCATGATGGCCAACGAAAATGGGGTCTTTTTTCAGTTGTATTGTTTGTTGGTGAAATAAGAAACAATATATCTCCGAATTAGCCTTCGGAACCGACTCCTTTCTAGTAAATTTCGCTCCCGCCCTGACAGACCCAAATCGTTGCAATAAACGAAATGGGCACCATGGCCAACGAAAAAGGAGTCTTTTTTCGGTGGTATCGTTTGTTGGTGAATCCATAAACAATGTATCACCGAATTAGCCTTCGGAACAAATTCCTTCCTCGTGAATTTCGCTCTCGCCCTGGAAGACCCAAATCGTTGCAATCAACGAAATGGGCATGATGGCTAACGAAAATGGGGTCTTTTTTCAGTGGTATTGTTTGTTGGTGAACTAAGAAACAATATATCTCCGAATTAGCCTTCGGAACCAACTCCTTCCTAGTGAATTTCTCTCTCGCCCTGGAAGACCCAAATCGTTGCGATCAACGAAATGGGCATGACGGCCAACGAAAATGGGGTCTTTTTTCAGTGGTATTGTTTGTTGGTGAACTAAGAAACAATATATCTCCGAAGTAGCCTTCGGAACAAATTCCTTCCTCGTGAATTTCGCTCTCGCTCTGGAAGACCCAAATCGTTGCAGAAAACGAAATGGGCACCATGGCCAACGAAAATGGAATCTTTTTTCGGTGCTATCGTTTGTTGGTGAATCCATAAACAATATATCTCCGAATTAGCCTTCGGAACAAATTCCTTCCTGGTAAAATACGCTCTCTCCCTGACAGGCCCAAATCGTTGCAATAAACGAAATGGGCATCATGGCCAACGAAAATGGAGTCGTTTTTTCGGTGGTATCGTTTGTTGGTGAATCCATAAACAAAGTATCTCCGAATTAGACTTCGGAACAAATTCCTTCCTCGAGAATTTCGCTCTCGCTCTGGAAGACCCAAATCGTTGCAATAAACGAAATTGGTACCATGGCCAACGAAAATGGGGTCTTTTTTCAGTGGTATCGTTTGTTGGTGAACCAACAAACAATATATCCCCGAATTAGCCTTCGGAACCAACTCCTTTTGAGTAAATTTTTTAGTAAATTAGCCTTCGGAACAAATTCCTTCCTCGTGAATTTCGCTCTCGCTCTGGAAGACCCAAATCGTTGCAGAAAACGAAATGGGCACCATGGCCAACGAAAATGGAGTCTTTTTTCGGTGGTATCGTTTGTTGGTGAATTCATAAACAATATATCTCCGAATTAGCCTTCGGAACAAATTCCTTCCTCGTGAATTACACTCTCGCTTTGGAAGACCCAAATCGTTGCAATCAACGAAATGGGCATGATGGCCAACGAAAAGGGGGTCTTTTATCAGTGGTATTGTTTGTTGGTGAACTAAGAAACAATATATCTCCGAATTAGCCTTCGGAACCAACTCCTTTCTAGTGAATTTCGCTCTCGCTCTGGAAGACCCAAATCGTTGCAATAAACGAAATGGGCACCACGGCCAACGAAAATGGAGTCTTTTTTCGGTGGTATCGTTTGTTGGTGAATCCATAACAATATATCTACGAATCAACCTTCGGAACAAATTCCTTCCTCGTGAATTTCGCTCTCTCCCTGACAGGCCCAAATCGTTGCAATAAACGAAATGGGCACCATGGCCAACGAAAATGGAGTCTTTTTTCGGTGGTATCGTTTGTTGGTGAATCCATAAACGATATATCCCCGAATTAGCCTTCGGAACAAATTCTTTCCTCGTGAATTTCGCTCTCTCCCTGAGAGGCCCAAATCGTTGCAATAAACGAAATGGGCACCATGGCCAACGAAAACGGAGTCTTTTTTTCGGTGGTATCGTTTGTTGGTAAATCCATAAACAATGTATCTCCGAATTAGCCATCGGCACAAATTCCTTCCTCGTGAATTTCGCTCTCGCTTTGGAAGACCCAAATTGTTGCAATCAACGAAATGGGCATGATGGCCAACGAAAATGGGGTCTTTTTAAGTGGTATTGTTTGTTGGTGAACTAAGAAACAATACATCTCCGAATTAGCCTTCGGTACCAACTCCTTTCTAGTAAATATCGCTCCCGCTCTGACAGACACAATTCGTTGCAATAAACGAAATGGGCACCATGGCCAACGAAAATGGAGTCTTTTTTCGGTGGTATCGTTTGTTGGTGAATCCATAAACAATATCTCTCCGAAATAGCCTTTGGAACAAATTCCTTCCTCGTGAATTTCGCTCTCGCTCTGGAAGACCAAAATCGTTGCAATCAACGAAATGGGCACCATGTCCAACGAAAATGGAGTCTTTTTTTCGGTGGTATCGTTTGTTGGTGAATCCATAAACAATGTATCACCGAATTAGCCTTTGGGACACATTCCTTCCTCGTGAATTTCGCTCTCGCCCTGGCAGACCCAAATCGTTGCAATCAACGAAATGGGCATGATGGCCAAGGAAAATGGGGTCTTTTTTCGGTGGTGTCGTTTGTTGGTGAACCAGCAAACAATATATCCCCGAATTAGCCTTCGGAACCAACTCCTTCCTAGTGAATTTCTCTCTCGACCTGGAAGACCCAAATCGTTGCAATCAACGAATTGGGCATGATGGCCAACGAAAATGGTTTTTTTTTTCAGTGGTATTGTTTGTTGGTGAACTAAGAAATAATATATCTCCGAATTAGCCCTCGGAACAAATTCCTTCCTCGTGAATTTCGCTCTCTCCCTGACAGCCCCAAATCGTTGCAATAAACGTAATGGGCACCATGGCCAACGAAAATGGAGTCTTTTTTTCGGTGGTATCGTTTGTTGGTGAATCGATAAACAATGTCTCACCGAATTAGCCTTCGCGACAAATTCCTTCCTCGTGAATTTCGCTCTCGCCCTGGAAGACCCAAATCGTTGCAATCAACGAAATGGGCATGATGGCCAACGAAAATGGGGCCTTTTCTCAGTGGTATTGTTTGTTGGTGAACTAAGAAACAATATATCTCCGAATTAGCCTTCGGAACCAACTCCTTTCTAGTAAATTTCGCTCCCGCCCTGACCGACCCAAATCGTTGCAATAAACGAAATGGGCACCATGGCCAACGAAAATGGAGTCTTTTTTTGCGTGGTATCGTTTGTTGGTGAATCCATAAACAATGTATCACCGAATTAGCCTTCGGGACAAATTCCTTCCTCGTGAATTTGGCTCTTGCCCTGGAAGACCCAAATCGTTGTAACCAACGAAATGGGCACGATGGCCGACGAAAATGGGGTCTTTTTTCAGTGGTATTGTTTGTTGGTGAACTAAGAAATAATATATCTCCGAATTAGCCCTCGGAACAAATTCCTTCCTCGTGAATTTCGCTCTCTCCCTGACAGCCCCAAATCGTTGCAATAAACGTAATGGGCACCATGGCCAACGAAAATGGAGTCTTTTTTTCGGTGGTATCGTTTGTTGGTGAATCGATAAACAATGTCTCACCGAATTAGCCTTCGCGACAAATTCCTTCCTCGTGAATTTCGCTCTCGCCCTGGAAGACCCAAATCGTTGCAATCAACGAAATGGGCATGATGGCCAACGAAAATGGGGCCTTTTCTCAGTGGTATTGTTTGTTGGTGAACTAAGAAACAATATATCTCCGAATTAGCCTTCGGAACCAACTCCTTTCTAGTAAATTTCGCTCCCGCCCTGACCGACCCAAATCGTTGCAATAAACGAAATGGGCACCATGGCCAACGAAAATGGAGTCTTTTTTTGGGTGGTATCGTTTGTTGGTGAATCCATAAACAATGTATCACCGAATTAGCCTTCGGGACAAATTCCTTCCTCGTGAATTTGGCTCTTGCCCTGGAAGACCCAAATCGTTGTAACCAACGAAATGGGCACGATGGCCGACGAAAATGGGGTCTTTTTTCAGTGGTATTGTTTGTTGGTGAACCAGCAAACAATATATCCCCGAATTAGCCTTCGGAACCAACTCCTTCCTAGTGAATTTCTCTCTCGACCTGGAAGACCCAAATCGTTGCAATCAACGAATTGGGCATGATGGCCAACGAAAATGGGTTTTTTTTTCAGTGGTATTGTTTGTTGGTGAACTAAGAAATAATATATCTCCGAATTAGCCCTCGGAACAAATTCCTTCCTCGTGAATGTCGCTCTCTCCCTGACAGCCCCAAATCGTTGCAATAAACGTAATGGGCACCATGGCCAACGAAAATGGGGCCTTTTCTCAGTGGTATTGTTTGTTGGTGAACTAAGAAACAATATATCTCCGAATTAGCCTTCGGAACCAACTCCTTTCTAGTAAATTTCGCTCCCGCCCTGACCGACCCAAATCGTTGCAATATACGAAATGGGCACCATGGCCAACGAAAATGGAGTCTTTTTTTCGGTGGTATCGTTTGTTGGTGAATCCATAAACAATGTCTCACCGAATTAGCCTTCGGGACAAATTCCTTCCTCGTGAATTTCGCTCTCGCCCGGGAAGACCCAAATCGATGCAGTCAACGAAATGGGCATGATGGCCAAGGAAAATGGGGTCTTTTTCGGTGGTGTCGTTTGTTGGTGAACCAACAAATAATATATCCCCGAATTAGCCTTCGGAACAAATTCCTTCCTCGTGAATTTCGCTCTCGCTTTGGAAGACCCAAATCGTTGCAATCAACGAAATGGGCATGATGGCCAACGAAAATGGGGTCTTTTTTCAGTGGTATTGTTTGTTGGTGAACTAAGAAACAATATCTCTCCGAATTAGCCTTCGGAACCAACTCCTTTCTAGTAAATTTCGCTCCCGCTCTGACAGACACAAATTGTTGCAATAAACGAAATGGGCACCATGGCCAACGAAAATGGAGTCTTTTTTCGGTGGTATCGTTTGTTGGTGAATCCATAAACAATGTATCACCGAATCAGCCTTCGGGACAAATTCCTTCCTCGTGAATTTCGCTCTCGCCCTGGAAGACCCAAATCGTTGCAATCAACGAAATGGGCATGATGGTCGAGGAAAATGGGGTCTTTTTTCGGTGGTGTCGTTTGTTGGTGAACCAACAAATAACATATCCCCGAATTAGCCTTCGGAACAAATTCCTTCCTCGTGAATTTCGCTCTCGCTTTGGAAGACCCAAATCGTTGCAATCAACGAAATGGGCATGATGGCCAACGAAAATGGGGTCTTTTTTCAGTGGTATTGTTTGTTGGTGAACAAAGAAACAATATATCTCCGAATTAGCCTTCGGAACCAACTCCTTTCTAGTAAATTACTGTCCCGCTCTGACAGACACAAATCGTTGCAATAAAAGAAATGGGCACCATGGCCAACGAAAATGGAGTCTTTTTTCGGTGGTATCGTTTGTTGGTGAATCTATAAACGATATATCCCCAAATTAGCCTTCGGAACAAATTCCTTCCTCGTGAATTTCGCTCTCTCCCTGACAGGCCCAAATCATTGCAATAAACAAAATGGGCACGATGGCCAACGAAAATGGAGTCTTTTTTTCGGTGGTATCGTTTGTTGGTAAATCCATAAACAATGTATCTTCGAATTAGCCATCGGCACAAATTCCTTCCTCGTGAATTTCGCTCTCGCCCTGGAAGACCCAAATCGTTGCAATCAACGAAATGGGCATGATGGTCGAGGAAAATGGGGTCTTTTTGCGGTGGTGTCGTTTGTTGGTGAACCAACAAATAACATATCCCCGAATTAGCCTTCGGAACAAATTCCTTCCTCGTGAATTTCGCTCTCGCTTTGGAAGACCCAAATCGTTGCAATCAACGAAATGGGCATGATGGCCAACGAAAATGGGGTCTTTTTTCAATGGTATTGTTAGTTGGTGATCAAAGAAACAATATATCTCCGAATTAGCCTTCGGAACCAACTCCTTTCTAGTAAATTACGGTCCCGCTCTGACAGACACAAATCGTTGCAATAAACGAAATGGGCACCATGGCCAACGAAAATGGAGTCTTTTTTCGGTGGTATCGTTTGTTGGTGAATCTATAAACGATATATCCCCAAATTAGCCTTCGGAATAAGTTCCTTCCTCGTGAATTTCGCTCTCTCCCTGACAGGCCCAAATCGTTGCAATAAACAAAATGGGCACCATGGCCAACGAAAATGGAGTCTTTTTTCGTTGCTATCGTTTGTTGGTGAATCCATAAACAATATATCTCCGAATTAGCCTTCGGAACAAATTCCTTCCTGGTGAAATTCGCTCTCTCCCTGACAGGCCCAAATCGTTGCAATAAACGAAATGGGCAGCATGGCCAACGAAAATGGAGTCGTTTTTTCGGTGGTATCGTTTGTTGGTGAATCCATAAACAAAGTATCTCCGAATTAGCCTTCGGAACAAATTCCTTCCTCGAGAATTTCGCTCTCGCTCTGGAAGACCCAAATCGTTGCAATAAACGAAATGGGCACCATGGCCAACGAAAATGGGGTCTTTTTTCGGTGGTATCGTTTGTTGGTGAACCAACAAACAATATATCCCCGAATTAGCCTTCGGAACCAACTCCTTCCTAGTGAATTTCTCTCTCGACCTGGAAGACCCAAATCGTTGCAATCAACGAAATGGGCATGATGGCCAACGAAAATGGGGTCTTTTTTCAGTGGTATTGTTTGTTGGTGAACTAAGAAACAATATATCTCCGAATTAGCCTTCGGAACAAATTCCTTCCTGGTGAATTTCGCTCTCTCCCTGACAGGCCCAAATCGTTGCAATAAACGAAATGGGCACCATGGCCAACTAAAATGGAGTCGTTCTTTCGGTGGTATCGTTTGTTGGTGAATCCATAAACAACGTATCACCGAATTAGCCTTCGGGGCAAATTCCTTCCTCGTGAATTTCGCTCTCGCCCTGGAAGACCCAAATCGTTGCAATCAACGAAATGGGCATGATGGCTAACGAAAATGGGGTCTTTTTTCAGTGGTATTGTTTGTTGGTGAACTAAGAAACAATATATCTCCGACATAGCCTTCGGAACAAATTCCTTCCTCGTGAATTTCGCTCTCGCTCTGGAAGACACAAATCGTTGCAATAAACGACATGGGCACCATGGCCAACGAAAATGGAGTTTTTTTTTGGTGGTATCGTTTGTTGGTTTATCCATAAACAATATATCTCCGAATTAGCCTTCGGAACAAATTCCTTCCTCGTGAATTTCGCTCTCGCTCTGGAAGACCCAAATCGTTGCAATCAAGGTAATGGGCACCATGGCCAACGAAAATGGAGACTTTTTTTCGGTGGTATCGTTTGTTGGTGAATCCATAAACAAAGTATCACCGAATTAGCCTTCGGGACAAATTCCTTCCTCGTGAATTTCGCTCTCGCCCTGGAAGACCCGAATCGTTGCCATCAACGAAATGGGCATGATGGCCAAGGAGGGTCATTTTTCGGTCTTTTTTCAAGGGGGGGGGGGGTCGGTCAATGGGGTCTTTTTTCGGTGGTGTCGTTTGTTGGTGAACCAACAAACAATATATCCCCGAATTAGCCTTCGGAACCAATTCCTTCCTACTGAATGTCTCTCTCGCCGTGGAAGACCCAAATCGTTGCAATCAACGAAATGGGCATGATGGCCAACGAAAATGGGGTCTTTTTTCAGTGGTATTGTTTGTTGGTGAACTAAGGAATAATATATCTCCGAATCAGCCTTCGGACCCAACTCCTTTCTAGTAAATTTCGCTCCCGCCCTGACAGACCCAAATCGTTGCAATAAACGAAATGGGCACCATGGCCAACGAAAAAGGAGTCTTTTTTCGGTGGTATCGTTTGTTGGTGAATCCATAAACAATGTATCACCGAATTAGCCTTCGGAACAAATTCCTTCCTCGTGAATTTCGCTCTCTCCCTGACAGGCCCAAATCGTTGCAATAAACGAAACGGGCACCATGGCCAACGAAAATGGAGTCTTTTTTTCGGTGGTATCGTTGGTTGGTGAATCCATAAGCAATGTATCACCGAATTAGCCTTCGGGACAAATTCCTTCCTCGTGAATTTCGCTCTCGCCCTGGAAGACCCAAATCGTTGCAGTCAACGAAATGGGCATGATGGCCAAGGAAAATGGGGTCTTTTTTCAGTGGTATTGTTTGTTGGTGAACTAAGAAACAATATCTCTCCGAATTAGCCTTCGGAACCAACTCCTTTCTAGTAAATTTCGCTCCCGCTCTGACAGACACAAATCGTTGCAATAAACGAAATGGGCACCATGGCCAACGAAAATGGACTCTTTTTTCGGTGGTATCGTTTGTTGGTGAATCCATAAACAATGTATCACCGAATTAGCCTTCGGAACAAATTCCTTCCTCGTGAATTTCGCTCTCGCCTTGGAAGACCCAAATCGTTGCAATCAACGAAATGGGCATGATGGCCAACGAAAATGGGGTCTTTTTTCAGTGGTATTGTTTGTTAATGAACAAAGAAACAATATATCTCCGAATTAGCCTTCGGAACCAACTCCTTTCTAGTAAATTACGGTCCCGCTCTGACAGACACAAATCGTTGCAATAAACGAAATGGGCACCATGGCCAACGAAAATGGAGTCTTTTTTCGGTGGTATCGTTTGTTGGTGAATCTATAAACGATATATCCCCAAATTAGCCTTCGGAATAAATTCCTTCCTCGTGAATTTCGCTCTCTCCCTGACAGGCCCAAATCGTTGCAATAAACAAAATGGGCCCCATGGCCAACGAAAATGGAGTCTTTTTTTCGGTGGTATCGTTTGTTGGTAAATCCATGAACAATGTATCTTCGAATTAGCCATCGGCACAAATTCCTTCCTCGTGAATTTCGCTCTCTCCCTGACAGGCCCAAATCGTTGCAGTAAACGAAATGGGCAACATGTCCAACGAAAATGGAGTCTTTTTTTCGGTGGTATCGTTTGTTGGTGAATCCATAAACAATGTATCTCCGAATTAGCCTTCGGAACATATTCCTTCCTCGTGAATTTCGCTCTCGCTCTGGAAGACCCAAATCGTTGCAATAAACGAAATGGGCACCACCATGGCTAACGAAAATGCGGTCTTTTTTCGGTGGTACCGTTTGTTGGTGAACCAACAAATAATATATCCCCGAATTAGCCTTCGGAACAAATTCCTTCCTCGTGAATTTCGCTCTCGCTTTGGAAGACCCAAATCGTTGCAATCAACGAAATGGGCATGATGGCCAACGAAAATGGGGTCTTTTTTCAGTGGTATTGTTTGTTGGTGAACTAAGACACAATATATCTCCGAATTAGCCTTCGGAATCAAATCCTTTCTAGTAAATTTCGCTCCCGCTCTGACAGACACAAATCGTTGCAATAAACGAAATGGGCACCATGGCCAACGAAAATGGAGTCTTTTTTCGGTGGTATCGTTTGTTGGTGAATCCATGAACAATGTATCACCGAATTAGCCTTCGGGACAAATTCCTTCCTCGTGAATTTCGCTCTCGCCCTGGAAGACCCAAATCGTTGCAATCAACGAAATGGGCATGATGGCCGAGGAAAATGGGGTCTTTTTTCAGTGGTATTGTTTGTTGGTGAACAAAGAAACAATATATCTCCGAGTTAGCCTTCGGAACCAACTCCTTTTTAGTAAATTACGCTCCCGCTCTGACAGACACAAATCGTTGCAATCAACGAAATGGGCATGATGGCCAACGAAAATGGGGTCTTTTTAAGTGGTATTGTTTGTTGGTGAACTAAGAAACAATACATCTCCGAATTAGCCTTCGGTACCAACTCCTTTCTAGTAAATATCGCTCCCGCTCTGACAGACACAATTCGTTGCAATAAACGAAATGGGCACCATGGCCAACGAAAATGGAGTCTTTTTTCGGTGGTATCGTTTGTTGGTGAATCCATAAACAATATCTCTCCGAAATAGCCTTTGGAACAAATTCCTTCCTCGTGAATTTCGCTCTCGCTCTGGAAGACCAAAATCGTTGCAATCAACGAAATGGGCACCATGTCCAACGAAAATGGAGTCTTTTTTTCGGTGGTATCGTTTGTTGGTGAATCCATAAACAATGTATCACCGAATTAGCCTTTGGGACACATTCCTTCCTCGTGAATTTCGCTCTCGCCCTGGCAGACCCAAATCGTTGCAATCAACGAAATGGGCATGATGGCCAAGGAAAATGGGGTCTTTTTTCGGTGGTGTCGTTTGTTGGTGAACCAGCAAACAATATATCCCCGAATTAGCCTTCGGAACCAACTCCTTCCTAGTGAATTTCTCTCTCGACCTGGAAGACCCAAATCGTTGCAATCAACGAATTGGGCATGATGGCCAACGAAAATGGTTTTTTTTTTCAGTGGTATTGTTTGTTGGTGAACTAAGAAATAATATATCTCCGAATTAGCCCTCGGAACAAATTCCTTCCTCGTGAATTTCGCTCTCTCCCTGACAGCCCCAAATCGTTGCAATAAACGTAATGGGCACCATGGCCAACGAAAATGGAGTCTTTTTTTCGGTGGTATCGTTTGTTGGTGAATCGATAAACAATGTCTCACCGAATTAGCCTTCGCGACAAATTCCTTCCTCGTGAATTTCGCTCTCGCCCTGGAAGACCCAAATCGTTGCAATCAACGAAATGGGCATGATGGCCAACGAAAATGGGGCCTTTTCTCAGTGGTATTGTTTGTTGGTGAACTAAGAAACAATATATCTCCGAATTAGCCTTCGGAACCAACTCCTTTCTAGTAAATTTCGCTCCCGCCCTGACCGACCCAAATCGTTGCAATAAACGAAATGGGCACCATGGCCAACGAAAATGGAGTCTTTTTTTGCGTGGTATCGTTTGTTGGTGAATCCATAAACAATGTATCACCGAATTAGCCTTCGGGACAAATTCCTTCCTCGTGAATTTGGCTCTTGCCCTGGAAGACCCAAATCGTTGTAACCAACGAAATGGGCACGATGGCCGACGAAAATGGGGTCTTTTTTCAGTGGTATTGTTTGTTGGTGAACTAAGAAATAATATATCTCCGAATTAGCCCTCGGAACAAATTCCTTCCTCGTGAATTTCGCTCTCTCCCTGACAGCCCCAAATCGTTGCAATAAACGTAATGGGCACCATGGCCAACGAAAATGGAGTCTTTTTTTCGGTGGTATCGTTTGTTGGTGAATCGATAAACAATGTCTCACCGAATTAGCCTTCGCGACAAATTCCTTCCTCGTGAATTTCGCTCTCGCCCTGGAAGACCCAAATCGTTGCAATCAACGAAATGGGCATGATGGCCAACGAAAATGGGGCCTTTTCTCAGTGGTATTGTTTGTTGGTGAACTAAGAAACAATATATCTCCGAATTAGCCTTCAGAACCAACTCCTTTCTAGTAAATTTCGCTCCCGCCCTGACCGACCCAAATCGTTGCAATAAACGAAATGGGCACCATGGCCAACGAAAATGGAGTCTTTTTTTGGGTGGTATCGTTTGTTGGTGAATCCATAAACAATGTATCACCGAATTAGCCTTCGGGACAAATTCCTTCCTCGTGAATTTGGCTCTTGCCCTGGAAGACCCAAATCGTTGTAACCAACGAAATGGGCGCGATGGCCGACGAAAATGGGGTCTTTTTTCAGTGGTATTGTTTGTTGGTGAACCAGCAAACAATATATCCCCGAATTAGCCTTCGGAACCAACTCCTTCCTAGTGAATTTCTCTCTCGACCTGGAAGACCCAAATCGTTGCAATCAACGAATTGGGCATGATGGCCAACGAAAATGGGTTTTTTTTTCAGTGGTATTGTTTGTTGGTGAACTAAGAAATAATATATCTCCGAATTAGCCCTCGGAACAAATTCCTTCCTCGTGAATGTCGCTCTCTCCCTGACAGCCCCAAATCGTTGCAATAAACGTAATGGGCACCATGGCCAACGAAAATGGGGCCTTTTCTCAGTGGTATTGTTTGTTGGTGAACTAAGAAACAATATATCTCCGAATTAGCCTTCGGAACCAACTCCTTTCTAGTAAATTTCGCTCCCGCCCTGACCGACCCAAATCGTTGCAATATACGAAATGGGCACCATGGCCAACGAAAATGGAGTCTTTTTTTCGGTGGTATCGTTTGTTGGTGAATCCATAAACAATGTCTCACCGAATTAGCCTTCGGGACAAATTCCTTCCTCGTGAATTTCGCTCTCGCCCGGGAAGACCCAAATCGATGCAGTCAACGAAATGGGCATGATGGCCAAGGAAAATGGGGTCTTTTTCGGTGGTGTCGTTTGTTGGTGAACCAACAAATAATATATCCCCGAATTAGCCTTCGGAACAAATTCCTTCCTCGTGAATTTCGCTCTCGCTTTGGAAGACCCAAATCGTTGCAATCAACGAAATGGGCATGATGGCCAACGAAAATGGGGTCTTTTTTCAGTGGTATTGTTTGTTGGTGAACTAAGAAACAATATCTCTCCGAATTAGCCTTCGGAACCAACTCCTTTCTAGTAAATTTCGCTCCCGCTCTGACAGACACAAATCGTTGCAATAAACGAAATGGGCACCATGGCCAACGAAAATGGAGTCTTTTTTCGGTGGTATCGTTTGTTGGTGAATCCATAAACAATGTATCACCGAATTAGCCTTCGGGACAAATTCCTTCCTCGTGAATTTCGCTCTCGCCCTGGAAGACCCAAATCGTTGCAATCAACGAAATGGGCATGATGGTCGAGGAAAATGGGGTCTTTTTTCGGTGGTGTCGTTTGTTGGTGAACCAACAAATAACATATCCCCGAATTAGCCTTCGGAACAAATTCCTTCCTCGTGAATTTCGCTCTCGCTTTGGAAGACCCAAATCGTTGCAATCAACGAAATGGGCATGATGGCCAACGAAAATGGGGTCTTTTTTCAGTGGTATTGTTTGTTGGTGAACAAAGAAACAATATATCTCCGAATTAGCCTTCGGAACCAACTCCTTTCTAGTAAATTACGGTCCCGCTCTGACAGACACAAATCGTTGCAATAAACGAAATGGGCACCATGGCCAACGAAAATGGAGTCTTTTTTCGGTGGTATCGTTTGTTGGTGAATCTATAAACGATATATCCCCAAATTAGCCTTCGGAATAAATTCCTTCCTCGTGAATTTCGCTCTCTCCCTGACAGGCCCATATCGTTGCAATAAACAAAATGGGCCCCATGGCCAACGAAAATGGAGTCTTTTTTTCGGTGGTATCGTTTGTTGGTAAATCCATGAACAATGTATCTTCGAATTAGCCATCGGCACAAATTCCTTCCTCGTGAATTTCGCTCTCTCCCTGACAGGCCCAAATCGTTGCAGTAAACGAAATGGGCAACATGTCCAACGAAAATGGAGTCTTTTTTTCGGTGGTATCGTTTGTTGGTGAATCCATAAACAATGTATCTCCGAATTAGCCTTCGGAACATATTCCTTCCTCGTGAATTTCGCTCTCGCTCTGGAAGACCCAAATCGTTGCAATAAACGAAATGGGCACCATGGCTAACGAAAATGCGGTCTTTTTTCGGTGGTACCGTTTGTTGGTGAACCAACAAATAATATATCCCCGAATTAGGCTTCGGAACAAATTCCTTCCTCGTGAATTTCGCTCTCGCTTTGGAAGACCCAAATCGTTGCAATCAACGAAATGGGCATGATGGCCAACGAAAATGGGGTCTTTTTTCAGTGGTATTGTTTGTTGGTGAACTAAGACACAATATATCTCCGAATTAGCCTTCGGAATCAAATCCTTTCTAGTAAATTTCGCTCCCGCTCTGACAGACACAAATCGTTGCAATAAACGAAATGGGCACCATGGCCAACGAAAATGGAGTCTTTTTTCGGTGGTATCGTTTGTTGGTGAATCCATGAACAATGTATCACCGAATTAGCCTTCGGGACAAATTCCTTCCTCGTGAATTTCGCTCTCGCCCTGGAAGACCCAAATCTTTGCAATCAACGAAATGGGCATGATGGCCGAGGAAAATGGGGTCTTTTTTCAGTGGTATTGTTTGTTGGTGAACAAAGAAACAATATATCTCCGAATTAGCCTTCGGAACCAACTCCTTTTTAGTAAATTACGCTCCCGCTCTGACAGACACAAATCGTTGCAATCAACGAAATGGGCATGATGGCCAACGAAAATGGGGTCTTTTTTCAGTGGTATTGTTTGTTGGTGAACAAAGAAACAATATATCTCCGAATTAGCCTTCGGAACCAACTTCTTTCTAGTAAATTACGGTCCCGCTCTGACAGACACAAATCGTTGCAATAAACGAAATGGGCACCATGGCCAACGAAAATGGAGTCTTTTTTCGGTGGTATCGTTTGTTGGTGAATCTATAAACGATATATCCCCAAATTAGCCTTCGGAATAAATTCCTTCCTCGTGAATTTCGCTCTCTCCCTGACAGGCCCAAATCGTTGCAATAAACAAAATGGGCACCATGGCCAACGAAAATGGAGTCTTTTTTTCGGTGGTATCGTTTGTTGGTAAATCCATGAACAATGTATCTTCGAATTAGCCATCGGCACAAATTCCTTCCTCGTGAATTTCGCTCTCTCCCTGACAGGCCCAAATCGTTGCAGTAAACGAAATGGGCACCATGTCCAACGAAAATGGAGTCTTTTTTTCGGTGGTATCGTTTGTTGGTGAATCCATAAACAATGTATCTCCGAATTAGCCTTCGGAACATATTCCTTCCTCGTGAATTTCGCTCTCGCTCTGGAAGACCCAAATCGTTGCAATAAACGAAATGGGCACCATGGCTAACGAAAATGCGGTCTTTTTTCGGTGGCACCGTTTGTTGGTGAACCAACAAATAATATATCCCCGAATTAGCCTTCGGAACAAATTCCTTCCTCGTGAATTTCGCTCTCGCTTTGGAAGACCCAAATCGTTGCAATCAAAGAAATGGGCATGATGTCCAACGAAAATGGGGTCTTTTTTCAGTGGTATTGTTTGTTGGGGAACTAAGACACAATATATCTCCGAATTAGCCTTCGGAATCAAATCCTTTCTAGTAAATTTCGCTCCCGCTCTGACAGACACAAATCGTTGCAATAAACGAAATGGGCACCATGGCCAACGAAAATGGAGTCTTTTTTCGGTGGTATCGTTTGATGGTGAATCCATGAACAATGTATCACCGAATTAGCCTTCGGAACAAATTCCTTCCTCGTGAATTTCGCTCTCTCCCTGAGAGGCCCAAATCGTTGCAATAAACGAAATGGGCACCATGGCCAACGAAAACGGAGTCTTTTTTTCGGTGGTATCGTTTGTTGGGAAATCCATAAACAATGTATCTCCGAATTAGCCATCGGCACAAATTCCTTCCTCGTGAATTTCGCTCTCGCTTTGGAAGACCCAAATCGTTGCAATCAACGAAATGGGCATGATGGCCAACGAAAATGGGGTCTTTTTCAGTGGTATTGTTTGTTGGTGAACTAAGAAACAATACATCTCCGAATTAGCCTTCGGTACCAACTCCTTTCTAGTAAATATCGCTCCCGCTCTGACAGACACAATTCGTTGCAATAAACGAAATGGGCACCATGGCCAACGAAAATGGAGTCTTTTTTCGGTGGTATCGTTTGTTGGTGAATCCATAAACAATATCTCTCCGAAGTAGCCTTTGGAACAAATTCCTTCCTCGTGAATTTCGCTCTCGCTCTGGAAGACCAAAATCGTTGCAATCAACGAAATGGGCACCATGGCCAACGAAAATGGAGTCTTTTTTCGGTGGTATCGTTTGTTGGTGAATCCATAAACAATGTATCACCGAATTAGCCTTTGGGACAAATTCTTTCCTCGTGAATTTCGCTCTCGCCCTGGCAGACCCAAATCGTTGCAATCAACGAAATGGGCATGATGGCCAAGGAAAATGGGGTCTTTTTTCGGTGGTGTCGTTTGTTGGTGAACCAGCAAACAATATATCCCCGAATTAGCCTTCGGAACCAACTCCTTCCTAGTGAATTTCTCTCTCGACCTGGAAGACCCAAATCGTTGCAATCAACGAATTGGGCATGATGGCCAACGAAAATGGGTTTTTTTTTCAGTGGTATTGTTTGTTGGTGAACTAAGAAATAATATATCTCCGAATTAGCCCTCGGAACAAATTCCTTCCTCGTGAATTTCGCTCTCTCCCTGACAGCCCCAAATCGTTGCAATAAACGTAATGGGCACCATGGCCAACGAAAATGGAGTCTTTTTTTCGGTGGTATCGTTTGTTGGTGAATCGATAAACAATGTCTCACCGAATTAGCCTTCGCGACAAATTCCTTCCTCGTGAATTTCGCTCTCGCCCTGGAAGACCCAAATCGTTGCTATCAACGAAATGGGCATGATGGCCAACGAAAATGGGGCCTTTTCTCAGTGGTATTGTTTGTTGGTGAACTAAGAAACAATATATCTCCGAATTAGCCTTCGGAACCAACTCCTTTCTAGTAAATTTCGCTCCCGCTCTGACCGACCCAAATCGTTGCAATAAACGAAATGGGCACCATGGCCAACGAAAATGGAGTCTTTTTTTGGGTGGTATCGTTTGTTGGTGAATCCATAAACAATGTATCTCCGAATTAGCCTTCGGAACATATTCCTTCCTCGTGAATTTCGCTCTCGCTCTGGAAGACCCAAATCGTTGCAATAAACGAAATGGGCACCATGGCTAACGAAAATGCGGTCTTTTTTCGGTGGTACCGTTTGTTGGTGAACCAACAAATAATATATCCCCGAATTAGCCTTCGGAACAAATTCCTTCCTCGTGAATTTCGCTCTCGCTTTGGAAGACCCAAATCGTTGCAATCAAAGAAATGGGCATGATGGCCAACGAAAATGGGGTCTTTTTTCAGTGGTATTGTTTGTTGGTGAACTAAGACACAATATATCTCCGAATTAGCCTTCGGAATCAAATCCTTTCTAGTAAATTTCGCTCCCGCTCTGACAGACACAAATCGTTGCAATAAACGAAATGGGCACCATGGCCAACGAAAATGGAGTCTTTTTTCGGTGGTATCGTTTGTTGGTGAATCCATGAACAATGTATCACCGAATCAGCCTTCGGGACAAATTCCTTCCTCGTGAATTTCGCTCTCGCCCTGGAAGACCCAAATCGTTGCAATCAACGAAATGGGCATGATGGCCAAGGAAAATGGGGTCTTTTTTCGGTGGTGTCGTTTGTTGGTGAACCAGCAAACAATATATCCCCGAATTAGCCTTCGGAACCAACTCCTTCCTAGTGAATTTCTCTCTCGACCTGGAAGACCCAAATCGTTGCAATCAACGAATTGGGCATGATGGCCAACGAAAATGGGTTTTTTTTTCAGTGGTATTGTTTGTTGGTGAACTAAGAAATAATATATCTCCGAATTAGCCCTCGGAACAAATTCCTTCCTCGTGAATTTCGCTCTCTCCCTGACAGCCCCAAATCGTTGCAATAAACGTAATGGGCACCATGGCCAACGAAAATAGAGTCTTTTTTTCGGTGGTATCGTTTGTTGGTGAATCGATAAACAATGTCTCACCGAATTAGCCTTCGCGACAAATTCCTTCCTCGTGAATTTCGCTCTCGCCCTGGAAGACCCAAATCGTTGCAATCAACGAAATGGGCATGATGGCCAACGAAAATGGGGCCTTTTCTCAGTGGTATTGTTTGTTGGTGAACTAAGAAACAATATATCTCCGAATTAGCCTTCGGAACCAACTCCTTTCTAGTAAATTTCGCTCCCGCCCTGACCGACCCAAATCGTTGCAATAAACGAAATGGGCACCATGGCCAACGAAAATGGAGTCTTTTTTTGGGTGGTATCGTTTGTTGGTGAATCCATAAACAATGTATCACCGAATTAGCCTTCAGGACAAATTCCTTCCTCGTGAATTTGGCTCTTGCCCTGGAAGACCCAAATCGTTGTAACCAACGAAATGGGCACGATGGCCGACGAAAATGGGGTCTTTTTTCAGTGGTATTGTTTGTTGGTGAACTAAGAAACAATATATCTCCGAATTAGCCTTCGGAAACAACTCCTTTCTAGTGAATTTCGCTCTCGCTCTGGAAGACCCAAATCGTTGCAATAAACGAAATGGGCACCACGGCCAACGAAAACGGAGTCTTTTTTCGGTGGTATCATTTGTTGGTGAATCCATAAACAATATATCTACGAATCAACCTTCGGAACAAATTCCTTCCTCGTGAATTTCGCTCTTTCCCTGACAGGCCCAAATCGTTGCAATAAACGAAATGGGCACCATGGCCAACGAAAATGGAGTCTTTTTTTCGGTGGTATCGTTTGTTGGTGAATCCATAAACAATGTCTCACCGAATTAGCCTTCGGGACAAATTCCTTCCTCGTGAATTTCGCTCTCGCCCTGGAAGACCCAAATCGTTGCAGTCAACGAAATGGGCATGATGGCCAAGGAAAATGGGGTCTTTTTCGGTGGTGTCGTTTGTTGGTGAACCAACAAATAATATATCCCCGAATTAGCCTTCGGAACAAATTCCTTCCTCGTGAATTTCGCTCTCGCTTTGGAAGACCCAAATCGTTGCAATCAACGAAATGGGCATGATGGCCAACGAAAATGGGGTCTTTTTTCAGTGGTATTGTTTGTTAATGAACAAAGAAACAATATATCTCCGAATTAGCCTTCGGAACCAACTCCTTTCTAGTAAATTACGGTCCCGCTCTGACAGACACAAATCGTTGCAATAAACGAAATGGGCACCATGGCCAACGAAAATGGAGTCTTTTTTCGGTGGTATCGTTTGTTGGTGAATCTATAAACGATATATCCCCAAATTAGCCTTCGGAATAAATTCCTTCCTCGTGAATTTCGCTCTCTCCCTGACATGCCCAAATCGTTGCAATAAACAAAATGGGCACCATGGCCAACGAAAATGGAGTCTTTTTTTCGGTGGTATCGTTTGTTGGTAAATCCATGAACAATGTATCTTCGAATTAGCCATCGGCACAAATTCCTTCCTCGTGAATTTCGCTCTCTCCCTGACAGGCCCAAATCGTTGCAGTAAACGAAATGGGCACCATGTCCAACGAAAATGGAGTCTTTTTTTCGGTGGTATCGTTTGTTGGTGAATCCATAAACAATGTATCTCCGAATTAGCCTTCGGAACATATTCCTTCCTCGTGAATTTCGCTCTCGCTCTGGAAGACCCAAATCGTTGCAATAAACGAAATGGGCACCATGGCTAACGAAAATGCGGTCTTTTTTCGGTGGTACCGTTTGTTGGTGAACCAACAAATAATATATCCCCGAATTAGCCTTCGGAACAAATTCCTTCCTCGTGAATTTCGCTCTCGCTTTGGAAGACCCAAATCGTTGCAATCAACGAAATGGGCATGATGGCCAACGAAAATGGGGTCTTTTTTCAGTGATATTGTTTGTTGGTGAACTAAGACACAATATATCTCCGAATTAGCCTTCGGAATCAAATCCTTTCTAGTAAATTTCGCTCCCGCTCTGACAGACACAAATCGTTGCAATAAACGAAATGGGCACCATGGCCAACGAAAAAGGAGTCTTTTTTCGGTGGTATCGTTTGTTGGTGAATCCATGAACAATGTATCACCGAATTAGCCTTCGGGACAAATTCCTTCCTCGTGAATTTCGCTCTCGCCCTGGAAGACCCAAATCGTTGCAATCAACGAAATGGGCATGATGGCCAACGAAAATGGGGCCTTTTCTCAGTGGTATTGTTTGTTGGTGAACTAAGAAACAATATATCTCCGAATTAGCCTTCGGAACCAACTCCTTTCTAGTAAATTTCGCTCCCGCCCTGACCGACCCAAATCGTTGCAATAAACGAAATGGGCACCATGGCCAACGAAAATGGAGTCTTTTTTTGGGTGGTATCGTTTGTTGGTGAATCCATAAACAATGTATCTCCGCATTAGCCTTCGGAACATATTCCTTCCTCGTGAATTTCGCTCTCGCTCTGGAAGACCCAAATCGTTGCAATAAACGAAATGGGCACCATGGCTAACGAAAATGCGGTCTTTTTTCGGTGGTACCGTTTGTTGGTGAACCAACAAATAATATATCCCCGAATTAGCCTTCGGAACAAATTCCTTCCTCGTGAATTTCGCTCTCGCTTTGGAAGACCCAAATCGTTGCAATCAAAGAAATGGGCATGATGGCCAACGAAAATGGGGTCTTTTTTCAGTGGTATTGTTTGTTGGTGAACTAAGACACAATATATCTCCGAATTAGCCTTCGGAATCAAATCCTTTCTAGTAAATTTCGCTCCCGCTCTGACAGACACAAATCGTTGCAATAAACGAAATGGGCACCATGGCCAACGAAAATGGAGTCTTTTTTCGGTGGTATCGTTTGTTGGTGAATCCATGAACAATGTATCACCGAATTAGCCTTCGGGACAAATTCCTTCCTCGTGAATTTCGCTCTCGCCCTGGAAGACCCAAATCGTTGCAATCAACGAAATGGGCATGATGGCCGAGGAAAATGGGGTCTTTTTTCAGTGGTATTGTTTGTTGGTGAACAAAGAAACAATATATCTCCGAATTAGCCTTCGGAACCAACTCCTTTTTAGTCAATCACGCTCCCGCTCTGACAGACACAAATCGTTGCAATAAACGAAATGGGCACCATGGCCAACGAAAATGGAGTCTTTTTTCGGTGGTATCGTTTGTTGGTGAATCGATAAACGATATATCCCCGAATTAGCCTTCGGAACAAATTCCTTCCTCGTGAATTTCGCTCTCTCCCTGAGAGGCCCAAATCGTTGCAATAAACGAAATGGGAACCATGGCCAACGAAAACGGAGTCTTTTTTTCGGTGGTATCGTTTGTTGGTAAATCCATAAACAATGTATCTCCGAATTAGCCATCGGCACAAATTCCTTCCTCGTGAATTTCGCTCTCGCTTTGGAAGACCCAAATCGTTGCAATCAACGAAATGGGCATGATGGCCAACGAAAATGGGGTCTTTTTCAGTGGTATTGTTTGTTGGTGAACTAAGAAACAATACATCTCCGAATTAGCCTTCGGTACCAACTCCTTTCTAGTAAATATCGCTCCCGCTCTGACAGACACAATTCGTTGCTATAAACGAAATGGGCACCATGGCCAACGAAAATGGAGTCTTTTTTCGGTGGTATCGTTTGTTGGTGAATCCATAAACAATATCTCTCCAAAGTAGCCTTTGGAACAAATTCCTTCCTCGTGAATTTCGCTCTCGCTCTGGAAGACCAAAATCGTTGCAATCAACGAAATGGGCACCATGGCCAACGAAAATGGAGTCTTTTTTCGGTGGTATCGTTTGTTGGTGAATCCATAAACAATGTATCACCGAATTAGCCTTTGGGACAAATTCCTTCCTCGTGAATTTCGCTCTCGCCCTGGCAGACCCAAATCGTTGCAATCAACGGAATGGGCATGATGGCCAAGGAAAATGGGGTCTTTTTTCGGTGGTGTCGTTTGTTGGTGAACCAGCAAACAATATATCCCCGAATTAGCCTTCGGAACCAACTCCTTCCTAGTGAATTTCTCTCTCGACCTGGAAGACCCAAATCGTTGCAATCAACGAATTGGGCATGATGGCCAACGAAAATGGGTTTTTTTTTCAGTGGTATTGTTTGTTGGTGAACTAAGAAATAATATATCTCCGAATTAGCCCTCGGAACAAATTCCTTCCTCGTGAATTTCGCTCTCTCCCTGACAGCCCCAAATCGTTGCAATAAACGTAATGGGCACCATGGCGAACGAAAATGGAGTCTTTTTTTCGGTGTTATCGTTTGTTGGTGAATCGATAAACAATGTCTCACCGAATTAGCCTTCGCGACAAATTCCTTCCTCGTGAATTTCGCTCTCGCCCTGGAAGACCCAAATCGTTGCTATCAACGAAATGGCCATGATGGCCAACGAAAATGGGGTCTTTTTTCAGTGATATTGTTTGTTGGTGAACTAAGACACAATATATCTCCGAATTAGCCTTCGGAATCAAATCCTTTCTAGTAAATTTCGCTCCCGCTCTGACAGACACAAATCGTTGCAATAAACGAAATGGGCACCATGGCCAACGAAAAAGGAGTCTTTTTTCGGTGGTATCGTTTGTTGGTGAATCCATGAACAATGTATCACCGAATTAGCCTTCGGGACAAATTCCTTCCTCGTGAATTTCGCTCTCGCCCTGGAAGACCCAAATCGTTGCAATCAACGAAATGGGCATGATGGCCAACGAAAATGGGGCCTTTTCTCAGTGGTATTGTTTGTTGGTGAACTAAGAAACAATATATCTCCGAATTAGCCTTCGGAACCAACTCCTTTCTAGTAAATTTCGCTCCCGCCCTGACCGACCCAAATCGTTGCAATAAACGAAATGGGCACCATGGCCAACGAAAATGGAGTCTTTTTTTGGGTGGTATCGTTTGTTGGTGAATCCATAAACAATGTATCTCCGAATTAGCCTTCGGAACATATTCCTTCCTCGTGAATTTCGCTCTCGCTCTGGAAGACCCAAATCGTTGCAATAAACGAAATGGGCACCATGGCTAACGAAAATGCGGTCTTTTTTCGGTGGTACCGTTTGTTGGTGAACCAACAAATAATATATCCCCGAATTAGCCTTCGGAACAAATTCCTTCCTCGTGAATTTCGCTCTCGCTTTGGAAGACCCAAATCGTTGCAATCAAAGAAATGGGCATGATGGCCAACGAAAATGGGGTCTTTTTTCAGTGGTATTGTTTGTTGGTGAACTAAGACACAATATATCTCCGAATTAGCCTTCGGAATCAAATCCTTTCTAGTAAATTTCGCTCCCGCTCTGACAGACACAAATCGTTGCAATAAACGAAATGGGCACCATGGCCAACGAAAATGGAGTCTTTTTTCGGTGGTATTGTTTGTTGGTGAATCCATGAACAATGTATCACCGAATTAGCCTTCGGGACAAATTCCTTCCTCGTGAATTTCGCTCTCGCCCTGGAAGACCCAAATCGTTGCAATCAACGAAATGGGCATGATGGCCGAGGAAAATGGGGTCTTTTTTCAGTGGTATTGTTTGTTGGTGAACAAAGAAACAATATATCTCCGAATTAGCCTTCGGAACCAACTCCTTTTTAGTCAATCACGCTCCCGCTCTGACAGACACAAATCGTTGCAATAAACGAAATGGGCACCATGGCCAACGAAAATGGAGTCTTTTTTCGGTGGTATCGTTTGTTGGTGAATCGATAAACGATATATCCCCGAATTAGCCTTCGGAACATATTCCTTCCTCGTGAATTTCGCTCTCTCCCTGAGAGGCCCAAATCGTTGCAATAAACGAAATGGGAACCATGGCCAACGAAAACGGAGTCTTTTTTTCGGTGGTATCGTTTGTTGGTAAATCCATAAACAATGTATCTCCGAATTAGCCATCGGCACAAATTCCTTCCTCGTGAATTTCGCTCTCGCTTTGGAAGACCCAAATCGTTGCAATCAACGAAATGGGCATGATGGCCAACGAAAATGGGGTCTTTTTCAGTGGTATTGTTTGTTGGTGAACTAAGAAACAATACATCTCCGAATTAGCCTTCGGTACCAACTCCTTTCTAGTAAATATCGCTCCCGCTCTGACAGACACAATTCGTTGCTATAAACGAAATGGGCACCATGGCCAACGAAAATGGAGTCTTTTTTCGGTGGTATCGTTTGTTGGTGAATCCATAAACAATATCTCTCCAAAGTAGCCTTTGGAACAAATTCCTTCCTCGTGAATTTCGCTCTCGCTCTGGAAGACCAAAATCGTTGCAATCAACGAAATGGGCACCATGGCCAACGAAAATGGAGTCTTTTTTCGGTGGTATCGTTTGTTGGTGAATCCATAAACAATGTATCACCGAATTAGCCTTTGGGACAAATTCCTTCCTCGTGAATTTCGCTCTCGCCCTGGCAGACCCAAATCGTTGCAATCAACGGAATGGGCATGATGGCCAAGGAAAATGGGGTCTTTTTTCGGTGGTGTCGTTTGTTGGTGAACCAGCAAACAATATATCCCCGAATTAGCCTTCGGAACCAACTCCTTCCTAGTGAATTTCTCTCTCGACCTGGAAGACCCAAATCGTTGCAATCAACGAATTGGGCATGATGGCCAACGAAAATGGGTTTTTTTTTCAGTGGTATTGTTTGTTGGTGAACTAAGAAATAATATATCTCCGAATTAGCCCTCGGAACAAATTCCTTCCTCGTGAATTTCGCTCTCTCCCTGACAGCCCCAAATCGTTGCAATAAACGTAATGGGCACCATGGCGAACGAAAATGGAGTCTTTTTTTCGGTGGTATCGTTTGTTGGTGAATCGATAAACAATGTCTCACCGAATTAGCCTTCGCGACAAATTCCTTCCTCGTGAATTTCGCTCTCGCCCTGGAAGACCCAAATCGTTGCTATCAACGAAATGGCCATGATGGCCAACGAAAATGGGGCCTTTTCTCAGTAGTATTGTTTGTTGGTGAACTAAGAAACAATATATCTCCGAATTAGCCTTCGGAACCAACTCCTTTCTAGTAAATTTCGCTCCCGCCCTGACCGACCCAAATCGTTGCAATAAACGAAATGGGCACCATGGCCAACGAAAATGGAGTCTTTTTTTGGGTGGTATCGTTTGTTGGTGAATCCATAAACAATGTATCTCCGAATTAGCCTTCGGAACATATTCCTTCCTCGTGAATTTCGCTCTCGCTCTGGAAGACCCAAATCGTTGCAATAAACGAAATGGGCACCATGGCTAACGAAAATGCGGTCTTTTTTCGGTGGTACCGTTTGTTGGTGAACCAACAAATAATATATCCCCGAATTAGCCTTCGGAACAAATTCCTTCCTCGTGAATTTCGCTCTCGCTTTGGAAGACCCAAATCGTTGCAATCAAAGAAATGGGCATGATGGCCAACGAAAATGGGGTCTTTTTTCAGTGGTATTGTTTGTTGGTGAACTAAGACACAATATATCTCCGAATTAGCCTTCGGAATCAAATCCTTTCTAGTAAATTTCGCTCCCGCTCTGACAGACACAAATCGTTGCAATAAACGAAATGGGCACCATGGCCAACGAAAATGGAGTCTTTTTTCGGTGGTATCGTTTGTTGGTGAATCCATGAACAATGTATCACCGAATTAGCCTTCGGGACAAATTCCTTCCTCGTGAATTTCGCTCTCGCCCTGGAAGACCCAAATCGTTGCAATCAACGAAATGGGCATGATGGCCAAGGAAAATGGGGTCTTTTTTCGGTGGTGTCGTTTGTTGGTGAACCAGCAAACAATATATCCCCGAATTAGCCTTCGGAACCAACTCCTTCCTAGTGAATTTCTCTCTCGACCTGGAAGACCCAAATCGTTGCAATCAACGAATTGGGCATGATGGCCAACGAAAATGGGTTTTTTTTTCAGTGGTATTGTTTGTTGGTGAACTAAGAAATAATATATCTCCGAATTAGCCCTCGGAACAAATTCCTTCCTCGTGAATTTCGCTCTCTCCCTGACAGCCCCAAATCGTTGCAATAAACGTAATGGGCACCATGGCCAACGAAAATGGAGTCTTTTTTTCGGTGGTATCGTTTGTTGGTGAATCGATAAACAATGTCTCACCGAATTAGCCTTCGCGACAAATTCCTTCCTCGTGAATTTCGCTCTCGCCCTGGAAGACCCAAATCGTTGCAATCAACGAAATGGGCATGATGGCCAACGAAAATGGGGCCTTTTCTCAGTGGTATTGTTTGTTGGTGAACTAAGAAACAATATATCTCCGAATTAGCCTTCGGAACCAACTCCTTTCTAGTAAATTTCGCTCCCGCCCTGACCGACCCAAATCGTTGCAATAAACGAAATGGGCACCATGGCCAACGAAAATGGAGTCTTTTTTTGGGTGGTATCGTTTGTTGGTGAATCCATAAACAATGTATCACCGAATTAGCCTTCGGGACAAATTCCTTCCTCGTGAATTTGGCTCTTGCCCTGGAAGACCCAAATCGTTGTAACCAACGAAATGGGCACGATGGCCGACGAAAATGCGGTCTTTTTTCAGTGGTATTGTTTGTTGGTGAACTAAGAAACAATATATCTCCGAATTAGCCTTCGGAAACAACTCCTTTCTAGTGAATTTCGCTCTCGCTCTGGAAGACCCAAATCGTTGCAATAAACGAAATGGGCACCACGGCCAACGAAAACGGAGTCTTTTTTCGGTGGTATCATTTGTTGGTGAATCCATAAACAATATATCTACGAATCAACCTTCGGAACAAATTCCTTCCTCGTGAATTTCGCTCTTTCCCTGACAGGCCCAAATCGTTGCAATAAACGAAATGGGCACCATGGCCAACGAAAATGGAGTCTTTTTTTCGGTGGTATCGTTCGTTGGTGAATCCATAAACAATGTCTCACCGAATTAGCCTTCGGGACAAATTCCTTCCTCGTGAATTTCGCTCTCGCCCTGGAAGACCCAAATCGTTGCAGTCAACGAAATGGGCATGATGGCCAAGGAAAATGGGGTCTTTTTCGGTGGTGTCGTTTGTTGGTGAACCAACAAATAATATATCCCCGAATTAGCCTTCGGAACAAATTCCTTCCTCGTGAATTTCGCTCTCGCTTTGGAAGACCCAAATCGTTGCAATCAACGAAATGGGCATGATGGCCAACGAAAATGGGGTCTTTTTTCAGTGGTATTGTTTGTTAATGAACAAAGAAACAATATATCTCCGAATTAGCCTTCGGAACCAACTCCTTTCTAGTAAATTACGGTCCCGCTCTGACAGACACAAATCGTTGCAATAAACGAAATGGGCACCATGGCCAACGAAAATGGAGTCTTTTTTCGGTGGTATCGTTTGTTGGTGAATCTATAAACGATATATCCCCAAATTAGCCTTCGGAATAAATTCCTTCCTCGTGAATTTCGCTCTCTCCCTGACAGGCCCAAATCGTTGCAATAAACAAAATGGGCACCATGGCCAACGAAAATGGAGTCTTTTTTTCGGTGGTATCGTTTGTTGGTAAATCCATGAACAATGTATCTTCGAATTAGCCATCGGCACAAATTCCTTCCTCGTGAATTTCGCTCTCTCCCTGACAGGCCCAAATCGTTGCAGTAAACGAAATGGGCACCATGTCCAACGAAAATGGAGTCTTTTTTTCGGTGGTATCGTTTGTTGGTGAATCCATAAACAATGTATCTCCGAATTAGCCTTCGGAACATATTCCTTCCTCGTGAATTTCGCTCTCGCTCTGGAAGACCCAAATCGTTGCAATAAACGAAATGGGCACCATGGCTAACGAAAATGCGGTCTTTTTTCGGTGGTACCGTTTGTTGGTGAACCAACAAATAATATATCCCCGAATTAGCCTTCGGAACAAATTCCTTCCTCGTGAATTTCGCTCTCGCTTTGGAAGACCCAAATCGTTGCAATCAACGAAATGGGCATGATGGCCAACGAAAATGGGGTCTTTTTTCAGTGGTATTGTTTGTTGGTGAACTAAGACACAATATATCTCCGAATTAGCCTTCGGAATCAAATCCTTTCTAGTAAATTTCGCTCCCGCTCTGACAGACACAAATCGTTGCAATAAACGAAATGGGCACCATGGCCAACGAAAAAGGAGTCTTTTTTCGGTGGTATCGTTTGTTGGTGAATCCATGAACAATGTATCACCGAATTAGCCTTCGGGACAAATTCCTTCCTCGTGAATTTCGCTCTCGCCCTGGAAGACCCAAATCGTTGCAATCAACGAAATGGGCATGATGGCCAACGAAAATGGGGTCTTTTTTCAGTGGTATTGTTTGTTGGTGAACAAAGAAACAATATATCTCCGAATTAGCCTTCGGAACCAACTTCTTTCTAGTAAATTACGGTCCCGCTCTGACAGACACAAATCGTTGCAATAAACGAAATGGGCACCATGGCCAACGAAAATGCAGTCTTTTTTCGGTGGTATCGTTTGTTGGTGAATCTATAAACGATATATCCCCAAATTAGCCTTCGGAATAAATTCCTTCCTCGTGAATTTCGCTCTCTCCCTGACAGGCCCAAATCGTTGCAATAAACAAAATGGGCACCATGGCCAACAAAAATGGAGTCTTTTTTTCGGTTGTATCGTTTGTTGGTAAATCCATGAACAATGTATCTTCGAATTAGCCATCGGCACAAATTCCTTCCTCGTGAATTTCGCTCTCTCCCTGACAGGCCCAAATCGTTGCAGTAAACGAAATGGGCACCATGTCCAACGAAAATGGCGTCTTTTTTTCGGTGGTATCGTTTGTTGGTGAATCCATAAACAATGTATCTCCGAATTAGCCTTCGGAACATATTCCTTCCTCGTGAATTTCGCTCTCGCTCTGGTAGACCCAAATCGTTGCAATAAACGAAATGGGCACCATGGCTAACGAAAATGCGGTCTTTTTTCGGTGGTACCGTTTGTTGGTGAACCAACAAATAATATATCCCCGAATTAGCCTTCGGAACAAATTCCTTCCTCGTGAATTTCGCTCTCGCTTTGGAAGACCCAAATCGTTGCAATCAAAGAAATGGGCATGATGGCCAACGAAAATGGGGTCTTTTTTCAGTGGTATTGTTTGTTGGAGAACTAAGACACAATATATCTCCGAATTAGCCTTCGGAATCAAATCCTTTCTAGTAAATTTCGCTCCCGCTCTGACAGACACAAATCATTGCAATAAACGAAATGGGCACCATGGCCAACGAAAATGGAGTCTTTTTTCGGTGGTATCGTTTGTTGGTGAATCCATGAACAATGTATCACCGAATTAGCCTTCGGGACAAATTCCTTCCTCGTGAATTTCGCTCTCGCCCTGGAAGACCCAAATCGTTGCAATCAACGAAATGGGCATGATGGCCGAGGAAAATGGGGTCTTTTTTCAGTGGTATTGTTTGTTGGTGAACAAAGAAACAATATATCTCCGAATTAGCCTTCGGAACCAACTCCTTTTTAGTAAATTACGCTCCCGCTCTGACAGACACAAATCGTTGCAATAAACGAAATGGGCACCATGGCCAACGAAAATGGAGTCTTTTTTCGGTGGTATCGTTTGTTGGTGAATCGATAAACGATATATCCCCGAAATAGCCTTCGGAACAAATTCCTTCCTCGTGAATTTCGCTCTCTCCCTGAGAGGCCCAAATCGTTTCAATAAACGAAATGGGCACCATGGCCAACGAAAACGGAGTCTTTTTTTCGGTGGTATCGTTTGTTGGTAAATCCATAAACAATGTATCTCCGAATTAGCCATCGGCACAAATTCCTTCCTCGTGAATTTCGCTCTCGCTTTGGAAGACCCAAATCGTTGCAATCAACGAAATGGGCATGATGGCCAACGAAAATGGGGTCTTTTTCAGTGGTATTGTTTGTTGGTGAACTAAGAAACAATACATCTCCGAATTAGCCTTCGGTACCAACTCCTTTCTAGTAAATATCGCTCCCGCTCTGACAGACACAATTCGTTGCAATAAACGAAATGGGCACCATGGCCAACGAAAATGGAGTCTTTTTTCGGTGGTATCGTTTGTTGGTGAATCCATAAACAATATCTCTCCGAAATAGCCTTGGAACAAATTCCTTCCTCGTGAATTTCGCTCTCGCTCTGGAAGACCAAAATCGTTGCAATCAACGAAATGGGCACCATGGCCAACGAAAATGGAGTCTTTTTTTCGGTGGTATCGTTTGTTGGTGAATCCATAAACAATGTATCACCGAATTAGCCCTCGGAACAAATTCCTTCCTCGTGAATTTCACTCTCTCCCTGACAGCCCCAAATCGTTGCAATAAACGTAATGGGCATGATGGCCAAGGAAAATGGGGTCTTTTTTCGGTGGTGTCGTTTGTTGGTGAATCGATAAACAATGTCTCACCGAATTAGCCTTCGCGACAAATTCCTTCCTCGTGAATTTCGCTCTCGCCCTGGAAGACCCAAATCGTTGCAATCAACGAAATGGGCATGATGGCCAACGAAAATGGGGCCTTTTCTCAGTGGTATTGTTTGTTGGTGAACTAAGAAACAATATATCTCCGAATTAGCCTTCGGAACCAACTCCTTTCTAGTAAATTTCGCTCCCGCCCTGACCGACCCAAATCGTTGCAATAAACGAAATGGGCACCATGGCCAACGAAAATGGAGTCTTTTTTTGGGTGGTATCGTTTGTTGGTGAATCCATAAACAATGTATCTCCGAATTAGCCTTCGGAACATATTCCTTCCTCGTGAATTTCGCTCTCGCTCTGGAAGACCCAAATCGTTGCAATAAACGAAATGGGCACCATGGCTAACGAAAATGCGGTCTTTTTTCGGTGGTACCGTTTATTGGTGAACCAACAAATAATATATCCCCGAATTAGCCTTCGGAACAAATTCCTTCCTCGTGAATTTCGCTCTCGCTTTGGAAGACCCAAATCGTTGCAATCAAAGAAATGGGCATGATGGCCAACGAAAATGGGGTCTTTTTTCAGTGGTATTGTTTGTTGGTGAACTAAGACACAATATATCTCCGAATTAGCCTTCGGAATCCAATCCTTTCTAGTAAATTTCGCTCCCGCTCTGACAGACACAAATCGTTGCAATCAACGAAATGGGCATGATGGCCAACGAAAATGGGGTCTTTTTCAGTGGTATTGTTTGTTGGTGAACTAAGAAACAACACATCTCCGAATTAGCCTTCGGTACCAACTCCTTTCTAGTAAATATCGCTCCCGCTCTGACAGACACAATTCGTTGCAATAAACGAAATGGGCACCATGGCCAACGAAAATGGAGTCTTTTTTCGGTGGTATCGTTTGTTGGTGAATCCATAAACAATATCTCTCCGAAATAGCCTTTGGAACAAATTCCTTCCTCGTGAATTTCGCTCTCGCTCTGGAAGACCAAAATCGTTGCAATCAACGAAATGGGCACCATGGCCAACGAAAATGGAGTCTTTTTTTCGGTGGTATCGTTTGTTGGTGAATCCATAAACAATGTATCACCGAATAAGCCTTTGGGACAAATTCCTTCCTCGTGAATTTCGCTCTCGCCCTGGCAGACCCAAATCGTTGCAATCAACGAAATGGGCATGATGGCCAAGGAAAATGGGGTCTTTTTTCGGTGGTGTCGTTTGTTGGTGAACCAGCAAACAATATATTCCCGAATTAGCCTTCGGAACCAACTCCTTCCTAGTGAATTTCTCTCTCGACCTGGAAGACCCAAATCGTTGCAATCAACGAATTGGGCATGATGGCCTACGAAAATGGGTTTTTTTCAGTGGTATTGTTTGTTGGTGAACTAAGAAATAATATATCTCCGAATTAGCCCTCGGAACAAATTCCTTCCTCGTGAATTTCGCTCTCTCCCTGACAGCCCCAAATCGTTGCAATAAACGTAATGGGCACCATGGCCAACGAAAATGGAGCCTTTTTTTCGGTGGTATCGTTTGTTGGTGAATCGATAAACAATGTCTCACCGAATTAGCCTTCGCGACAAATTCCTTCCTCGTGAATTTCGCTCTCGCCCTGGAAGACCCAAATCGTTGCAATCAACGAAATGGGCATGATGGCAAACGAAAAAGGGGCCTTTTCTCAGTGGTATTGTTTGTTGGTGAACTAAGAAACAATATATCTCCGAATTAGCCTTCGGAACCAACTCCTTTCTAGTAAATTTCGCTCCCGCCCTGACCGACCCAAATCGTTGCAATAAACGAAATGGGCACCATGGCCAACGAAAATGGAGTCTTTTTTTGGGTGGTATCGTTTGTTGGTGAATCCATAAACAATGTATCACCGAATTAGCCTTCGGGACAAATTCCTTCCTCGTGAATTTGGCTCTTGCCCTGGAAGACCCAAATCGTTGTAACCAACGAAATGGGCACGATGGCCGACGAAAATGGGGTCTTTTTTCAGTGGTATTGTTTGTTGGTGAACTAAGAAACAATATATCTCCGAATTAGCCTTCGGAAACAACTCCTTTCTAGTGAATTTCGCTCTCGCTCTGGAAGACCCAAATCGTTGCAATAAACGAAATGGGCACCACGGCCAACGAAAACGGAGTCTTTTTTCGGTGGTATCATTTGTTGGTGAATCCATAAACAATATATCTACGAATCAACCTTCGGAACAAATTCCTTCCTCGTGAATTTCGCTCTTTCCCTGACAGGCCCAAATCGTTGCAATAAACGAAATGGGCACCATGGCCAACGAAAATGGAGTCTTTTTTTCGGTGGTATCGTTTGTTGGTGAATCCATAAACAATGTCTCACCGAATTAGCCTTCGGGACAAATTCCTTCCTCGTGAATTTCGCTCTCGCCCTGGAAGACCCAAATCGTTGCAGTCAACGAAATGGGCATGATGGCCAAGGAAAATGGGGTCTTTTTCGGTGGTGTCGTTTGTTGGTGAACCAACAAATAACATATCCCCGAATTAGCCTTCGGAACAAATTCCTTCCTCGTGAATTTCGCTCTCGCTTTGGAAGACCCAAATCGGTGCAATCAACGAAATGGGCATGATGGCCAACGAAAATGGGGTCTTTTTTCAGTGGTATTGTTTGTTGGTGAACTAAGAAACAATATCTCTCCGAATTAGCCTTCGGAACCAACTCCTTTCTAGTAAATTACTGTCCCGCTCTGACAGACACAAATCGTTGCAATAAAAGAAATGGGCACCATGGCCAACGAAAATGGAGTCTTTTTTCGTTGGTATCGTTTGTTGGTGAATCTATAAACGATATATCCCCAAATTAGCCTTCGGAACAAATTCCTTCCTCGTGAATTTCGCTCTCTCCCTGACAGGCCGAAATCATTGCAATAAACAAAATGGGCACCATGGCCAACGAAAATGGAGTCTTTTTTTCGGTGGTATCGTTTGTTGGTAAATCCATAAACAATGTATCTTCGATTTAGCCATCGGCACAAATTCCTTCCTCGTGAATTTCGCTCTCGCTTTGGAAGACCCAAATCGTTGCAATAAACGAAATGGGCATGATGGCGAACGAAAACGGGGACTTTTTTCAGTGGTATTGTTTGTTGCTGAACTAAGAAACAATATATCTCACAATTAGCCTTCGGAACAAATTCCTTCCTCGTGAATTTCGCTCTCGCTCTGGAAGACCCAAATCGTTGCAGAAAACGAAATGGGCACCATGGCCAACGAAAATGGAGTCTTTTTTCGTTGCTATCGTTTGTTGGTGAATCCATAAACAATATATCTCCGAATTAGCCTTCGGAACAAATTCCTTCCTGGTGAAATTCGCTCTCTCCCTGACAGGCCCAAATCGTTGCAATAAACGAAATGGGCAGCATGGCCAACGAAAATGGGTTTTTTTTTCAGTGGTATTGTTTGTTGGTGAACTAAGAAATAATATATCTCCGAATTAGCCCTCGGAACAAATTCCTTCCTCGTGAATTTCGCTCTCTCCCTGACAGCCCCAAATCGTTGCAATAAACGTAATGGGCACCATGGCCAACGAAAATGGAGTCTTTTTTTCGGTGGTATCGTTTGTTGGTGAATCGATAAACAATGTCTCACCGAATTAGCCTTCGCGACAAATTCCTTCCTCGTGGATTTCGCTCTCGCCCTGGAAGACCCAAATCGTTGCAATCAACGAAATGGGCATGATGGCCAACGAAAATGGGGCCTTTTCTCAGTGGTATTGTTTGTTGGTGAACTAAGAAACAATATATCTCCGAATTAGCCTTCGGAACCAACTCCTTTCTAGTAAATTTCGCTCTCGCCCTGACCGACCCAAATCGTTGCAATAAACGAAATGGGCACCATGGCCAACGAAAATGGAGTCTTTTTTTGGGTGGTATCGTTTGTTGGTGAATCCATAAACAATGTATCTCCGAATTAGCCTTCGGAACATATTCCTTCCTCGTGAATTTCGCTCTCGCTCTGGAAGACCCAAATCGTTGCAATAAACGAAATGGGCACCATGGCTAACGAAAATGCGGTCTTTTTTCGGTGGTACCGTTTGTTGGTGAACCAACAAATAATAAATCCCCGAATTAGCCTTCGGAACAAATTCCTTCCTCGTGAATTTCGCTCTCGCTTTGGAAGACCCAAATCGTTGCAATCAAAGAAATGGGCATGATGGCCAACGAAAATGGGGTCTTTTTTCAGTGGTATTGTTTGTTGGTGAACTAAGACACAATATATCTCCGAATTAGCCTTCGGAATCAAATCCTTTCTAGTAAATTTCGCTCCCGCTCTGACAGACACAAATCGTTGCAATAAACGAAATGGGCAATATGGCCAACGAAAATGGAGTCTTTTTTCGGTGGTATCGTTTGTTGGTGAATCCATGAACAGTGTATCACCGAATTAGCCTTCGGGACAAATTCCTTCCTCGTGAATTTCGCTCTCGCCCTGGAAGACCCAAATCGTTGCAATCAACGAAATGGGCATGATGGCCGAGGAAAATGGGGTCTTTTTTCAGTGGTATTGTTTGTTGGTGAACAAAGAAACAATATATCTCCGAATTAGCCTTCGGAACCAACTCCTTTTTAGTAAATTACGCTCCCGCTCTGACAGACACAAATCGTTGCAATAAACGAAATGGGCACCATGGCCAACGAAAATGGAGTCTTTTTTCGGTGGTATCGTTTGTTGGTGAATCCATAAACGATATATCCCCGAATTAGCCTTCGGAACAAATTCCTTCCTCGTGAATTTCGCTCTCTCCCTGAGAGGCCCAAATCGTTGCAATAAACGAAATGGGCACCATGGCCAACGAAAACGGAGTCTTTTTTTCGGTGGTATCGTTTGTTGGTAAATCCATAAACAATGTATCTCCGAATTAGCCATCGGCACAAATTCCTTCCTCGTGAATTTCGCTCTCGCTTTGGAAGACCCAAATCGTTGCTATCAACGAAATGGCCATGATGGCCAACGAAAATGGGGTCTTTTTCAGTGGTATTGTTTGTTGGTGAACTAAGAAACAATACATCTCCGAATTAGCCTTCGGTACCAACTCCTTTCTAGTAAATATCGCTCCCGCTCTGACAGACACAATTCGTTGCAATAAACGAAATGGGCACCATGGCCAACGAAAATGGAGTCTTTTTTCGGTGGTATCGTTTGTTGGTGAATCCATAAACAATATCTCTCCGAAATAGCCTTTGGAACAAATTCCTTCCTCGTGAATTTCGCTCTCGCTCTGGAAGACCAAAATCGTTGCAATCAACGAAATGGGCACCATGGCCAACGAAAATGGAGTCTTTTTTTCGGTGGTATCGTTTGTTGGTGAATCCATAAACAATGTATCACCGAATTAGCCTTTGGGACAAATTCCTTCCTCGTGAATTTCGCTCTCGCCCTGGCAGACCCAAATCGTTGCAATCAACGAAATGGGCATGATGGCCAAGGAAAATGAGGTCTTTTTTCGGTGGTGTCGTTTGTTGGTGAACCAGCAAACAATATATCCCCGAATTAGCCTTCGGAACCAACTCCTTCCTAGTGAATTTCTCTCTCGACCTGGAAGACCCAAATCGTTGCAATCAACGAATTGGGCATGATGGCCAACGAAAATGGGTTTTTTTTTCAGTGGTATTGTTTGTTGGTGAACTACGAAATAATATATCTCCGAATTAGCCCTCGGAACAAATTCCTTCCTCGTGAATTTCGCTCTCTCCCTGACAGCCCCAAATCGTTGCAATAAACGTAATGGGCACCATGGCCAACGAAAATGGAGTCTTTTTTTCGGTGGTATCGTTTGTTGGTGAATCGATAAACAATGTCTCACCGAATTAGCCTTCGCGACAAATTCCTTCCTCGTGAATTTCGCTCTCGCCCTGGAAGACCCAAATCGTTGCAATCGCCGAAATGGGCATGATGGCCAACGAAAATGGGGCCTTTTCTCAGTGGTATTGTTTGTTGGTGAACTAAGAAACAATATATCTCCGAATTAGCCTTCGGAACCAACTCCTTTCTAGTAAATTTCGCTCCCGCCCTGACCGACCCAAATCGTTGCAATAAACGAAATGGGCACCATGGCCAACGAAAATGGAGTCTTTTTTTGGGTGGTATCGTTTGTTGGTGAATCCATAAACAATGTATCACCGAATTAGCCTTCGGGACAAATTCCTTCCTCGTGAATTTAACTCTTGCCCTGGAAGACCCAAATCGTTGTAACCAACGAAATGGGCACGATGGCCGACGAAAATGGGGTCTTTTTTCAGTGGTATTGTTTGTTGGTGAACTAAGAAACAATATATCTCCGAATTAGCCTTCGGAAACAACTCCTTTCTAGTGAATTTCGCTCTCGCTCTGGAAGACCCAAATCGTTGCAATAAACGAAATGGGCACCACGGCCAACGAAAACGGAGTCTTTTTTCGGTGGTATCATTTGTTGGTGAATCCATAAACAATATATCTACGAATCAACCTTCGGAACAAATTCCTTCCTCGTGAATTTCGCTCTTTCCCTGACAGGCCCAAATCGTTGCAATAAACGAAATGGGCACCATGGCCAACGAAAATGGAGTCTTTTTTTCGGTGGTATCGTTTGTTGGTGAATCCATAAACAATGTCTCACCGAATTAGCCTTCGGGACAAATTCCTTCCTCGTGAATTTCGCTCTCGCCCTGGAAGACCCAAATCGTTGCAGTCAACGAAATGGGCATGATGGCCAAGGAAAATGGGGTCTTTTTCGGTGGTGTCGTTTGTTGGTGAACCAACAAATAATATATCCCCGAATTAGCCTTCGGAACAAATTCCTTCCTCGTGAATTTCGCTCTCGCTTTGGAAGACCCAAATCGGTGCAATCAACGAAATGGGCATGATGGCCAACGAAAATGGGGTCTTTTTTCAGTGGTATTGTTTGTTGGTGAACTAAGAAACAATATCTCTCCGAATTAGCCTTCGGAACCAACTCCTTTCTAGTAAATTTCGCTCCCGCTCTGACAGACACAAATCGTTGCAATAAACGAAATGGGCACCATGGCCAACGAAAATGGAGTCTTTTTTCGGTGGTATCGTTTGTTGGTGAATCCATAAACAATGTATCACCGAATTAGCCTTCGGGACAAATTCCTTCCTCGTGAATTTCGCTCTCGCCCTGGAAGACCCAAATCGTTGCAATCAACGAAATGGGCATGATGGTCGATGAAAATGGGGTCTTTTTTCGGTGGTGTCGTTTGTTGGTGAACCAACAAATAACATATCCCCGAATTAGCCTTCGGAACAAATTCCTTCCTCGTGAATTTCGCTCTCGCTTTGGAAGACCCAAATCGTTGCAATCAACGAAATGGGCATGATGGCCAACGAAAATGGGGTCTTTTTTCAGTGGTATTGTTTGTTGGTGAACTAAGACACAATATATCTCCGAATTAGCCTTCGGAATCCAATCCTTTCTAGTAAATTTCGCTCCCGCTCTGACAGACACAAATCGTTGCAATCAACGAAATGGGCATGATGGCCAACGAAAATGGGGTCTTTTTCAGTGGTATTGTTTGTTGGTGAACTAAGAAACAACACATCTCCGAATTAGCCTTCGGTACCAACTCCTTTCTAGTAAATATCGCTCCCGCTCTGACAGACACAATTCGTTGCAATAAACGAAATGGGCACCATGGCCAACGAAAATGGAGTCTTTTTTCGGTGGTATCGTTTGTTGGTGAATCCATAAACAATATCTCTCCGAAATAGCCTTTGGAACAAATTCCTTCCTCGTGAATTTCGCTCTCGCTCTGGAAGACCAAAATCGTTGCAATCAACGAAATGGGCACCATGGCCAACGAAAATGGAGTCTTTTTTTCGGTGGTATCGTTTGTTGGTGAATCCATAAACAATGTATCACCGAATAAGCCTTTGGGACAAATTCCTTCCTCGTGAATTTCGCTCTCGCCCTGGCAGACCCAAATCGTTGCAATCAACGAAATGGGCATGATGGCCAAGGAAAATGGGGTCTTTTTTCGGTGGTGTCGTTTGTTGGTGAACCAGCAAACAATATATTCCCGAATTAGCCTTCGGAACCAACTCCTTCCTAGTGAATTTCTCTCTCGACCTGGAAGACCCAAATCGTTGCAATCAACGAATTGGGCATGATGGCCTACGAAAATGGGTTTTTTTTCAGTGGTATTGTTTGTTGGTGAACTAAGAAATAATATATCTCCGAATTAGCCCTCGGAACAAATTCCTTCCTCGTGAATTTCGCTCTCTCCCTGACAGCCCCAAATCGTTGCAATAAACGTAATGGGCACCATGGCCAACGAAAATGGAGCCTTTTTTTCGGTGGTATCGTTTGTTGGTGAATCGATAAACAATGTCTCACCGAATTAGCCTTCGCGACAAATTCCTTCCTCGTGAATTTCGCTCTCGCCCTGGAAGACCCAAATCGTTGCAATCAACGAAATGGGCATGATGGCAAACGAAAAAGGGGCCTTTTCTCAGTGGTATTGTTTGTTGGTGAACTAAGAAACAATATATCTCCGAATTAGCCTTCGGAACCAACTCCTTTCTAGTAAATTTCGCTCCCGCCCTGACCGACCCAAATCGTTGCAATAAACGAAATGGGCACCATGGCCAACGAAAATGGAGTCTTTTTTTGGGTGGTATCGTTTGTTGGTGAATCCATAAACAATGTATCACCGAATTAGCCTTCGGGACAAATTCCTTCCTCGTGAATTTGGCTCTTGCCCTGGAAGACCCAAATCGTTGTAACCAACGAAATGGGCACGATGGCCGACGAAAATGGGGTCTTTTTTCAGTGGTATTGTTTGTTGGTGAACTAAGAAACAATATATCTCCGAATTAGCCTTCGGAAACAACTCCTTTCTAGTGAATTTCGCTCTCGCTCTGGAAGACCCAAATCGTTGCAATAAACGAAATGGGCACCACGGCCAACGAAAACGGAGTCTTTTTTCGGTGGTATCATTTGTTGGTGAATCCATAAACAATATATCTACGAATCAACCTTCGGAACAAATTCCTTCCTCGTGAATTTCGCTCTTTCCCTGACAGGCCCAAATCGTTGCAATAAACGAAATGGGCACCATGGCCAACGAAAATGGAGTCTTTTTTTCGGTGGTATCGTTTGTTGGTGAATCCATAAACAATGTCTCACCGAATTAGCCTTCGGGACAAATTCCTTCCTCGTGAATTTCGCTCTCGCCCTGGAAGACCCAAATCGTTGCAGTCAACGAAATGGGCATGATGGCCAAGGAAAATGGGGTCTTTTTCGGTGGTGTCGTTTGTTGGTGAACCAACAAATAACATATCCCCGAATTAGCCTTCGGAACAAATTCCTTCCTCGTGAATTTCGCTCTCGCTTTGGAAGACCCAAATCGGTGCAATCAACGAAATGGGCATGATGGCCAACGAAAATGGGGTCTTTTTTCAGTGGTATTGTTTGTTGGTGAACTAAGAAACAATATCTCTCCGAATTAGCCTTCGGAACCAACTCCTTTCTAGTAAATTACTGTCCCGCTCTGACAGACACAAATCGTTGCAATAAAAGAAATGGGCACCATGGCCAACGAAAATGGAGTCTTTTTTCGTTGGTATCGTTTGTTGGTGAATCTATAAACGATATATCCCCAAATTAGCCTTCGGAACAAATTCCTTCCTCGTGAATTTCGCTCTCTCCCTGACAGGCCGAAATCATTGCAATAAACAAAATGGGCACCATGGCCAACGAAAATGGAGTCTTTTTTTCGGTGGTATCGTTTGTTGGTAAATCCATAAACAATGTATCTTCGATTTAGCCATCGGCACAAATTCCTTCCTCGTGAATTTCGCTCTCGCTTTGGAAGACCCAAATCGTTGCAATAAACGAAATGGGCATGATGGCGAACGAAAACGGGGACTTTTTTCAGTGGTATTGTTTGTTGCTGAACTAAGAAACAATATATCTCACAATTAGCCTTCGGAACAAATTCCTTCCTCGTGAATTTCGCTCTCGCTCTGGAAGACCCAAATCGTTGCAGAAAACGAAATGGGCACCATGGCCAACGAAAATGGAGTCTTTTTTCGTTGCTATCGTTTGTTGGTGAATCCATAAACAATATATCTCCGAATTAGCCTTCGGAACAAATTCCTTCCTGGTGAAATTCGCTCTCTCCCTGACAGGCCCAAATCGTTGCAATAAACGAAATGGGCAGCATGGCCAACGAAAATGGGTTTTTTTTTCAGTGGTATTGTTTGTTGGTGAACTAAGAAATAATATATCTCCGAATTAGCCCTCGGAACAAATTCCTTCCTCGTGAATTTCGCTCTCTCCCTGACAGCCCCAAATCGTTGCAATAAACGTAATGGGCACCATGGCCAACGAAAATGGAGTCTTTTTTTCGGTGGTATCGTTTGTTGGTGAATCGATAAACAATGTCTCACCGAATTAGCCTTCGCGACAAATTCCTTCCTCGTGGATTTCGCTCTCGCCCTGGAAGACCCAAATCGTTGCAATCAACGAAATGGGCATGATGGCCAACGAAAATGGGGCCTTTTCTCAGTGGTATTGTTTGTTGGTGAACTAAGAAACAATATATCTCCGAATTAGCCTTCGGAACCAACTCCTTTCTAGTAAATTTCGCTCTCGCCCTGACCGACCCAAATCGTTGCAATAAACGAAATGGGCACCATGGCCAACGAAAATGGAGTCTTTTTTTGGGTGGTATCGTTTGTTGGTGAATCCATAAACAATGTATCTCCGAATTAGCCTTCGGAACATATTCCTTCCTCGTGAATTTCGCTCTCGCTCTGGAAGACCCAAATCGTTGCAATAAACGAAATGGGCACCATGGCTAACGAAAATGCGGTCTTTTTTCGGTGGTACCGTTTGTTGGTGAACCAACAAATAATAAATCCCCGAATTAGCCTTCGGAACAATTTCCTTCCTCGTGAATTTCGCTCTCGCTTTGGAAGACCCAAATCGTTGCAATCAAAGAAATGGGCATGATAGCCAACGAAAATGGGGTCTTTTTTCAGTGGTATTGTTTGTTGGTGAACTAAGACACAATATATCTCCGAATTAGCCTTCGGAATCAAATCCTTTCTAGTAAATTTCGCTCCCGCTCTGACAGACACAAATCGTTGCAATAAACGAAATGGGCAATATGGCCAACGAAAATGGAGTCTTTTTTCGGTGGTATCGTTTGTTGGTGAATCCATGAACAGTGTATCACCGAATTAGCCTTCGGGACAAATTCCTTCCTCGTGAATTTCGCTCTCGCCCTGGAAGACCCAAATCGTTGCAATCAACGAAATGGGCATGATGGCCGAGGAAAATGGGGTCTTTTTTCAGTGGTATTGTTTGTTGGTGAACAAAGAAACAATATATCTCCGAATTAGCCTTCGGAACCAACTCCTTTTTAGTAAATTACGCTCCCGCTCTGACAGACACAAATCGTTGCAATAAACGAAATGGGCACCATGGCCAACGAAAATGGAGTCTTTTTTCGGTGGTATCGTTTGTTGGTGAATCCATAAACGATATATCCCCGAATTAGCCTTCGGAACAAATTCCTTCCTCGTGAATTTCGCTCTCTCCCTGAGAGGCCCAAATCGTTGCAATAAACGAAATGGGCACCATGGCCAACGAAAACGGAGTCTTTTTTTCGGTGGTATCGTTTGTTGGTAAATCCATAAACAATGTATCTCCGAATTAGCCATCGGCACAAATTCCTTCCTCGTGAATTTCGCTCTCGCTTTGGAAGACCCAAATCGTTGCTATCAACGAAATGGCCATGATGGCCAACGAAAATGGGGTCTTTTTCAGTGGTATTGTTTGTTGGTGAACTAAGAAACAATACATCTCCGAATTAGCCTTCGGTACCAACTCCTTTCTAGTAAATATCGCTCCCGCTCTGACAGACACAATTCGTTGCAATAAACGAAATGGGCACCATGGCCAACGAAAATGGAGTCTTTTTTCGGTGGTATCGTTTGTTGGTGAATCCATAAACAATATCTCTCCGAAATAGCCTTTGGAACAAATTCCTTCCTCGTGAATTTCGCTCTCGCTCTGGAAGACCAAAATCGTTGCAATCAACGAAATGGGCACCATGGCCAACGAAAATGGAGTCTTTTTTTCGGTGGTATCGTTTGTTGGTGAATCCATAAACAATGTATCACCGAATTAGCCTTTGGGACAAATTCCTTCCTCGTGAATTTCGCTCTCGCCCTGGCAGACCCAAATCGTTGCAATCAACGAAATGGGCATGATGGCCAAGGAAAATGAGGTCTTTTTTCGGTGGTGTCGTTTGTTGGTGAACCAGCAAACAATATATCCCCGAATTAGCCTTCGGAACCAACTCCTTCCTAGTGAATTTCTCTCTCGACCTGGAAGACCCAAATCGTTGCAATCAACGAATTGGGCATGATGGCCAACGAAAATGGGTTTTTTTTTCAGTGGTATTGTTTGTTGGTGAACTACGAAATAATATATCTCCGAATTAGCCCTCGGAACAAATTCCTTCCTCGTGAATTTCGCTCTCTCCCTGACAGCCCCAAATCGTTGCAATAAACGTAATGGGCACCATGGCCAACGAAAATGGAGTCTTTTTTTCGGTGGTATCGTTTGTTGGTGAATCGATAAACAATGTCTCACCGAATTAGCCTTCGCGACAAATTCCTTCCTCGTGAATTTCGCTCTCGCCCTGGAAGACCCAAATCGTTGCAATCGCCGAAATGGGCATGATGGCCAACGAAAATGGGGCCTTTTCTCAGTGGTATTGTTTGTTGGTGAACTAAGAAACAATATATCTCCGAATTAGCCTTCGGAACCAACTCCTTTCTAGTAAATTTCGCTCCCGCCCTGACCGACCCAAATCGTTGCAATAAACGAAATGGGCACCATGGCCAACGAAAATGGAGTCTTTTTTTGGGTGGTATCGTTTGTTGGTGAATCCATAAACAATGTATCACCGAATTAGCCTTCGGGACAAATTCCTTCCTCGTGAATTTAACTCTTGCCCTGGAAGACCCAAATCGTTGTAACCAACGAAATGGGCACGATGGCCGACGAAAATGGGGTCTTTTTTCAGTGGTATTGTTTGTTGGTGAACTAAGAAACAATATATCTCCGAATTAGCCTTCGGAACCGACTCCTTTCTAGTAAATTTCGCTCCCGCCCTGACAGACCCAAATCGTTGCAATAAACGAAATGGGCACCACGGCCAACGAAAACGGAGTCTTTTTTCGGTGGTATCATTTGTTGGTGAATCCATAAACAATATATCTACGAATCAACCTTCGGAACAAATTCCTTCCTCGTGAATTTCGCTCTTTCCCTGACAGGCCCAAATCGTTGCAATAAACGAAATGGGCACCATGGCCAACGAAAATGGAGTCTTTTTTTCGGTGGTATCGTTTGTTGGTGAATCCATAAACAATGTCTCACCGAATTAGCCTTCGGGACAAATTCCTTCCTCGTGAATTTCGCTCTCGCCCTGGAAGACCCAAATCGTTGCAGTCAACGAAATGGGCATGATGGCCAAGGAAAATGGGGTCTTTTTCGGTGGTGTCGTTTGTTGGTGAACCAACAAATAATATATCCCCGAATTAGCCTTCGGAACAAATTCCTTCCTCGTGAATTTCGCTCTCGCTTTGGAAGACCCAAATCGTTGCAATCAACGAAATGGGCATGATGGCCAACGAAAATGGGGTCTTTTTTCAGTGGTATTGTTTGTTGGTGAACTAAGAAACAATATCTCTCCGAATTAGCCTTCGGAACCAACTCCTTTCTAGTAAATTTCGCTCCCGCTCTGACAGACACAAATCGTTGCAATAAACGAAATGGGCACCATGGCCAACGAAAATGGAGTCTTTTTTCGGTGGTATCGTTTGTTGGTGAATCCATAAACAATGTATCACCGAATTAGCCTTCGGGACAAATTCCTTCCTCGTGAATTTCGCTCTCGCCCTGGAAGACCCAAATCGTTGCAATCAACGAAATGGGCATGATGGTCGAGGAAAATGGGGTCTTTTTGCGGTGGTGTCGTTTGTTGGTGAACCAACAAATAACATATCCCCGAATTAGCCTTCGGAACAAATTCCTTCCTCGTGAATTTCGCTCTCGCTTTGGAAGACCCAAATCGTTGCAATCAACGAAATGGGCATGATGGCCAACGAAAATGGGGTCTTTTTTCAGTGGTATTGTTTGTTGGTGAACAAAGAAACAATATATCTCCGAATTAGCCTTCGGAACCAACTCCTTTCTAGTAAATTACGGTCCCGCTCTGACAGACACAAATCGTTGCAATAAACGAAATGGGCACCATGGCCAACGAAAATGGATTCTTTTTTCGGTGGTATCGTTTGTTGGTGAATCTATAAACGATATATCCCCAAATTAGCCTTCGGAATAAATTCCTTCCTCGTGAATTTCGCTCTCTCCCTGACAGGCCCAAATCGTTGCAATAAACAAAATGGGCACCATGGCCAACGAAAATGGAGTCTTTTTTTCGGTGGTATCGTTTGTCGGTAAATCCATGAACAATGTATCTTCGAATTAGCCATCGGCACAAATTCCTTCCTCGTGAATTTCGCTCTCTCCCTGACAGGCCCAAATCGTTGCAGTAAACGAAATGGGCACCATGTCCAACGAAAATGGAGTCTTTTTTTCGGTGGTATCGTTTGTTGGTGAATCCATAAACAATGTATCTCCGAATTAGCCTTCGGAACATATTCCTTCCTCGTGAATTTCGCTCTCGCTCTGGAAGACCCAAATCGTTGCAATAAACGAAATGGGCACCATGGCTAACGAAAATGCGGTCTTTTTTCGGTGGTACCGTTTGTTGGTGAACCAACAAATAATATATCCCCGAATTAGCCTTCGGAACAAATTCCTTCCTCGTGAATTTCGCTCTCGCTTTGGAAGACCCAAATCGTTGCAATCAACGAAATGGGCATGATGGCCAACGAAAATGGGGTCTTTTTTCAGTGGTATTGTTTGTTGGTGAACTAAGACACAATATATCTCCGAATTAGCCTTCGGAATCAAATCCTTTCTAGTAAATTTCGCTCCCGCTCTGACAGACACAAATCGTTGCAATAAACGAAATGGGCAATATGGCCAACGAAAATGGAGTCTTTTTTCGGTGGTATCGTTTGTTGGTGAATCCATGAACAGTGTATCACCGAATTAGCCTTCGGGACAAATTCCTTCCTCGTGAATTTCGCTCTCGCCCTGGAAGACCCAAATCGTTGCAATCAACGAAATGGGCATGATGGCCGAGGAAAATGGGGTCTTTTTTCAGTGGTATTGTTTGTTGGTGAACAAAGAAACAATATATCTCCGAATTAGCCTTCGGAACCAACTCCTTTTTAGTAAATTACGCTCCCGCTCTGACAGACACAAATCGTTGCAATAAACGAAATGGGCACCATGGCCAACGAAAATGGAGTCTTTTTTCGGTGGTATCGTTTGTTGGTGAATCCATAAACGATATATCCCCGAATTAGCCTTCGGAACAAATTCCTTCCTCGTGAATTTCGCTCTCTCCCTGAGAGGCCCAAATCGTTGCAATAAACGAAATGGGCACCATGGCCAACGAAAACGGAGTCTTTTTTTCGGTGGTATCGTTTGTTGGTAAATCCATAAACAATGTATCTCCGAATTAGCCATCGGCACAAATTCCTTCCTCGTGAATTTCGCTCTCGCTTTGGAAGACCCAAATCGTTGCTATCAACGAAATGGCCATGATGGCCAACGAAAATGGGGTCTTTTTCAGTGGTATTGTTTGTTGGTGAACTAAGAAACAATACATCTCCGAATTAGCCTTCGGTACCAACTCCTTTCTAGTAAATATCGCTCCCGCTCTGACAGACACAATTCGTTGCAATAAACGAAATGGGCACCATGGCCAACGAAAATGGAGTCTTTTTTCGGTGGTATCGTTTGTTGGTGAATCCATAAACAATATCTCTCCGAAATAGCCTTTGGAACAAATTCCTTCCTCGTGAATTTCGCTCTCGCTCTGGAAGACCAAAATCGTTGCAATCAACGAAATGGGCACCATGGCCAACGAAAATGGAGTCTTTTTTTCGGTGGTATCGTTTGTTGGTGAATCCATAAACAATGTATCACCGAATTAGCCTTTGGGACAAATTCCTTCCTCGTGAATTTCGCTCTCGCCCTGGCAGACCCAAATCGTTGCAATCAACGAAATGGGCATGATGGCCAAGGAAAATGAGGTCTTTTTTCGGTGGTGTCGTTTGTTGGTGAACCAGCAAACAATATATCCCCGAATTAGCCTTCGGAACCAACTCCTTCCTAGTGAATTTCTCTCTCGACCTGGAAGACCCAAATCGTTGCAATCAACGAATTGGGCATGATGGCCAACGAAAATGGGTTTTTTTTTCAGTGGTATTGTTTGTTGGTGAACTACGAAATAATATATCTCCGAATTAGCCCTCGGAACAAATTCCTTCCTCGTGAATTTCGCTCTCTCCCTGACAGCCCCAAATCGTTGCAATAAACGTAATGGGCACCATGGCCAACGAAAATGGAGTCTTTTTTTCGGTGGTATCGTTTGTTGGTGAATCGATAAACAATGTCTCACCGAATTAGCCTTCGCGACAAATTCCTTCCTCGTGAATTTCGCTCTCGCCCTGGAAGACCCAAATCGTTGCAATCGCCGAAATGGGCATGATGGCCAACGAAAATGGGGCCTTTTCTCAGTGGTATTGTTTGTTGGTGAACTAAGAAACAATATATCTCCGAATTAGCCTTCGGAACCAACTCCTTTCTAGTAAATTTCGCTCCCGCCCTGACCGACCCAAATCGTTGCAATAAACGAAATGGGCACCATGGCCAACGAAAATGGAGTCTTTTTTTGGGTGGTATCGTTTGTTGGTGAATCCATAAACAATGTATCACCGAATTAGCCTTCGGGACAAATTCCTTCCTCGTGAATTTAACTCTTGCCCTGGAAGACCCAAATCGTTGTAACCAACGAAATGGGCACGATGGCCGACGAAAATGGGGTCTTTTTTCAGTGGTATTGTTTGTTGGTGAACTAAGAAACAATATATCTCCGAATTAGCCTTCGGAACCGACTCCTTTCTAGTAAATTTCGCTCCCGCCCTGACAGACCCAAATCGTTGCAATAAACGAAATGGGCACCACGGCCAACGAAAACGGAGTCTTTTTTCGGTGGTATCATTTGTTGGTGAATCCATAAACAATATATCTACGAATCAACCTTCGGAACAAATTCCTTCCTCGTGAATTTCGCTCTTTCCCTGACAGGCCCAAATCGTTGCAATAAACGAAATGGGCACCATGGCCAACGAAAATGGAGTCTTTTTTTCGGTGGTATCGTTTGTTGGTGAATCCATAAACAATGTCTCACCGAATTAGCCTTCGGGACAAATTCCTTCCTCGTGAATTTCGCTCTCGCCCTGGAAGACCCAAATCGTTGCAGTCAACGAAATGGGCATGATGGCCAAGGAAAATGGGGTCTTTTTCGGTGGTGTCGTTTGTTGGTGAACCAACAAATAATATATCCCCGAATTAGCCTTCGGAACAAATTCCTTCCTCGTGAATTTCGCTCTCGCTTTGGAAGACCCAAATCGTTGCAATCAACGAAATGGGCATGATGGCCAACGAAAATGGGGTCTTTTTTCAGTGGTATTGTTTGTTGGTGAACTAAGAAACAATATCTCTCCGAATTAGCCTTCGGAACCAACTCCTTTCTAGTAAATTTCGCTCCCGCTCTGACAGACACAAATCGTTGCAATAAACGAAATGGGCACCATGGCCAACGAAAATGGAGTCTTTTTTCGGTGGTATCGTTTGTTGGTGAATCCATAAACAATGTATCACCGAATTAGCCTTCGGGACAAATTCCTTCCTCGTGAATTTCGCTCTCGCCCTGGAAGACCCAAATCGTTGCAATCAACGAAATGGGCATGATGGTCGAGGAAAATGGGGTCTTTTTGCGGTGGTGTCGTTTGTTGGTGAACCAACAAATAACATATCCCCGAATTAGCCTTCGGAACAAATTCCTTCCTCGTGAATTTCGCTCTCGCTTTGGAAGACCCAAATCGTTGCAATCAACGAAATGGGCATGATGGCCAACGAAAATGGGGTCTTTTTTCAGTGGTATTGTTTGTTGGTGAACAAAGAAACAATATATCTCCGAATTAGCCTTCGGAACCAACTCCTTTCTAGTAAATTACGGTCCCGCTCTGACAGACACAAATCGTTGCAATAAACGAAATGGGCACCATGGCCAACGAAAATGGATTCTTTTTTCGGTGGTATCGTTTGTTGGTGAATCTATAAACGATATATCCCCAAATTAGCCTTCGGAATAAATTCCTTCCTCGTGAATTTCGCTCTCTCCCTGACAGGCCCAAATCGTTGCAATAAACAAAATGGGCACCATGGCCAACGAAAATGGAGTCTTTTTTTCGGTGGTATCGTTTGTCGGTAAATCCATGAACAATGTATCTTCGAATTAGCCATCGGCACAAATTCCTTCCTCGTGAATTTCGCTCTCTCCCTGACAGGCCCAAATCGTTGCAGTAAACGAAATGGGCACCATGTCCAACGAAAATGGAGTCTTTTTTTCGGTGGTATCGTTTGTTGGTGAATCCATAAACAATGTATCTCCGAATTAGCCTTCGGAACATATTCCTTCCTCGTGAATTTCGCTCTCGCTCTGGAAGACCCAAATCGTTGCAATAAACGAAATGGGCACCATGGCTAACGAAAATGCGGTCTTTTTTCGGTGGTACCGTTTGTTGGTGAACCAACAAATAATATATCCCCGAATTAGCCTTCGGAACAAATTCCTTCCTCGTGAATTTCGCTCTCGCTTTGGAAGACCCAAATCGTTGCAATCAACGAAATGGGCATGATGGCCAACGAAAATGGGGTCTTTTTTCAGTGGTATTGTTTGTTGGTGAACTAAGACACAATATATCTCCGAATTAGCCTTCGGAATCAAATCCTTTCTAGTAAATTTCGCTCCCGCTCTGACAGACACAAATCGTTGCAATAAACGAAATGGGCACCATGGCCAACGAAAATGGAGTCTTTTTTCCGTGGTATCGTTTGTTGGTGAATCCATGAACAATGTATCACCGAATTAGCCTTCGGGACAAATTCCTCCCTCGTGAATTTCGCTCTCGGCCTGGAAGACCCAAATCGTTGCAATCAACGAAATGGGCATGATGGCCGAGGAAAATGGGGTCTTTTTTCAGTGGTATTGTTTGTTGGTGAACAAAGAAACAATATATCTCCGAATTAGCCTTCGGAACCAACTCCTTTTTAGTAAATTGCGCTCCCGCTCTGACAGACACAAATCGTTGCAATCAACGAAATGGGCATGATGGCCAACGAAAATGGGGTCTTTTTTCAGTGGTATTGTTTGTTGGTGAACAAAGAAACAATATATCTCCGAATTAGCCTTCGGAACCAACTCCTTTCTAGTAAATTACGGTCCCGCTCTGACAGACACAAATCGTTGCAATAAACAAAATGGGCACCATGGCCATCGAAAATGGAGTCTTTTTTCGGTGGTATCGTTTGTTGGTGAATCTATAAACGATATATCCCCAAATTAGCCTTCGGAATAAATTCCTTCCTCGTGAATTTCGCTCTCTCACTGACAGGCCCAAATCGTTGCAATAAACAAAATGGGCACCATGGCCAACGAAAACGGAGTCTTTTTTTCGGTGGTATCGTTTGTTGGTAAATCCATAAACAATATATCTCCGAATTAGCCATCGGCACAAATTCCTTCCTCGTGAATTTCGCTCTCGCTTTGGAAGACCCAAATCGTTGCAATCAACGAAATGGGCATGATGGCCAACGAAAATGGGGTCTTTTTCAGTGGTATTGTTTGTTGGTGAACTAAGAAACAATACATCTCCGAATTAGCCTTCGGTACCAACTCCTTTCTAGTAAATATCGCTCCCGCTCTGACAGACACAATTCGTTGCAATAAACGAAATGGGCACCATGGCCAACGAAAATGGAGTCTTTTTTCGGTGGTATCATTTGTTGGTGAATCCATAAACAATATCTCTCCGAAATAGCCTTTGGAACAAATTCCTTCCTCGTGAATTTCGCTCTCGCTCTGGAAGACCAAAATCGTTGCAATCAACGAAATGGGCACCATGGCCAACGAAAATGGAGTCTTTTTTTCGGTGGTATCGTTTGTTGGTGAATCCATAAACAATGTATCACCGAATTAGCCTTTGGGACAAATTCCTTCCTCGTGAATTTCGCTCTCGCCCTGGCAGACCCAAATCGTTGCAATCAACGAAATGGGCATGATGGCCAAGGAAAATGGGGTCTTTTTTCGGTGGTGTCGTTTGTTGGTGAACCAGCAAACAATATATCCCCGAATTAGCCTTCGGAACCAACTCCTTCCTAGTGAATTTCTCTCTCGACCTGGAAGACCCAAATCGTTGCAATCAACGAATTGGGCATGATGGCCAACGAAAATGGGTTTTTTTTTCAGTGGTATTGTTTGTTGGTGAACTAAGAAATAATATATCTCCGAATTAGCCCTCGGAACAAATTCCTTCCTCGTGAATTTCGCTCTCGCCCTGACAGCCCCAAATCGTTGCAATAAACGTAATGGGCACCATGGTCAACGAAAATGGAGTCTTTTTTTCGGTGGTATCGTTTGTTGGTGAATCGATAAACAATGTCTCACCGAATTAGCCTTCGCGACAAATTCCTTCCTCGTGAATTTCGCTCTCGCCCTGGAAGACCCAAATCGTTGCAATCAACGAAATGGGCATGATGGCCAACGAAAATGGGGCCTTTTCTCAGTGGTATTGTTTGTTGGTGAACTAAGAAACAATATATCTCCGAATTAGCCTTCGGAACCAACTCCTTTCTAGTAAATTTCGCTCCCGCCCTGACCGACCCAAATCGTTGCAATAAACGAAATGGGCACCATGGCCAACGAAAATGGAGTCTTTTTTTGGGTGGTATCGTTTGTTGGTGAATCCATAAACAATGTATCACCGAATTAGCCTTCGGGACAAATTCCTTCCTCGTGAATTTGGCTCTTGCCCTGGAAGACCCAAATCGTTGTAACCAACGAAATGGGCACGATGGCCGACGAAAATGGGGTCTTTTTTCAGTGGTATTGTTTGTTGGTGAACTAAGAAACAATATATCTCCGAATTAGCCTTCGGAAACAACTCCTTTCTAGTGAATTTCGCTCTCGCTCTGGAAGACCCAAATCGTTGCAATAAACGAAATGGGCACCACGGCCAACGAAAACGGAGTCTTTTTTCGGTGGTATCATTTGTTGGTGAATCCATAAACAATATATCTACGAATCAACCTTCGGAACAAATTCCTTCCTCGTGAATTTCGCTCTTTCCCTCACAGGCCCAAATCGTTGCAATAAACGAAATGGGCACCATGGCCAACGAAAATGGAGTCTTTTTTTCGGTGGTATCGTTTGTTGGTGAATCCATAAACAATGTCTCACCGAATTAGCCTTCGGGACAAATTCCTTCCTCGTGAATTTCGCTCTCGCCCTGGAAGACCCAAATCGTTGCAGTCAACGAAACGGACATGATGGCCGAGGAAAATGGGGTCTTTTTCGGTGGTGTCGTTTGTTGGTGAACCAACAAATAATATATCCCCGAATTAGCTTTCGGAACAAATTCCTTCCTCGTGAATTTCGCTCTCGCTTTGGAAGACCCAAATCGGTGCAATCAACGAAATGGGCATGATGGCCAACGAAAATGGGGTCTTTTTTCAGTGGTATTGTTTGTTGGTGAACTAAGAAACAATATCTCTCCGAATTAGCCTTCGGAACCAACTCCTTTCTAGTAAATTTCGCTCCCGCTCTGACAGACACAAATCGTTGCAATAAACGAAATGGGCACCATGGCCAACGAAAATGGAGTCTTTTTTCGGTGGTATCGTTTGTTGGTGAATCCATAAACAATGTATCACCGAATTAGCCTTCGGGACAAATTCCTTCCTCGTGAATTTCGCTCTCGCCCTGGAAGACCCAAATCGTTGCAATCAACGAAATGGGCATGATGGTCGAGGAAAATGGGGTCTTTTTGCGGTGGTGTCGTTTGTTGGTGAACCAACAAATAACATATCCCCGAATTAGCCTTCGGAACAAATTCCTTCCTCGTGAATTTCGCTCTCGCTTTGGAAGACCCAAATCGTTGCAATCAACGAAATGGGCATGATGGCCAACGAAAATGGGGTCTTTTTTCAATGGTATTGTTTGTTGGTGAACAAAGAAACAATATATCTCCGAATTAGCCTTCGGAACCAACTCCTTTCTAGTAAATTACGGTCCCGCTCTGACAGACACAAATCGTTGCAATAAACGAAATGGGCACCATGGCCAACGAAAATGGAGTCTTTTTTCGGTGGTATCGTTTGTTGGTGAATCTATAAACGATATATCCCCAAATTAGCCTTCGGAATAAATTCCTTCCTCGGGAATTTCGCTCTCTCCCTGACAGGCCCAAATCGTTGCAATAAACAAAATGGGCACCATGGCCAACGAAAATGGAGTCTTTTTTCGTTGCTATCGTTTGTTGGTGAATCCATAAACAATATATCTCCGAATTAGCCTTCGGAACAAATTCCTTCCTGGTGAAATTCGCTCTCTCCCTGACAGGCCCAAATCGTTGCAATAAACGAAATGGGCAGCATGGCCAACGAAAATGGAGTCGTTTTTTCGGTGGTATCGTTTGTTGGTGAATCCATAAACAAAGTATCTCCGAATTAGCCTTCGGAACAAATTCCTTCCTCGAGAATTTCGCTCTCGCTCTGGAAGACCCAAATCGTTGCAATAAACGAAATGGGCACCATGGCCAACGAAAATGGGGTCTTTTTTCGGTGGTATCGTTTGTTGGTGAACCAACAAACAATATATCCCCGAATTAGCCTTCGGAACCAACTCCTTCCTAGTGAATTTCTCTCTCGCCCTGGAAGACCCAAATCGTTGCAATCAACGAAATGGGCATGATGGCCAACGAAAATGGGGTCTTTTTTCAGTGGTATTGTTTGTTGATGAACTAAGAAACAATATATCTCCGAATTAGCCTTCGGAACAAATTCCTTCCTGGTGAATTTCGCTCTCTCCCTGACAGGCCCAAATCGTTGCAATAAACGAAATGGGCACCATGGCCAACTAAAATGGAGTCGTTCTTTCGGTGGTATCGTTTGTTGGTGAATCCATAAACAACGTATCACCGAATTAGCCTTCGGGGCAAATTCCTTCCTCGTGAATTTCGCTCTCGCCCTGGAAGACCCAAATCGTTGCAATCAACGAAATGGGCATGATGGCTAACGAAAATGGGGTCTTTTTTCAGTGGTATTGTTTGTTGGTGAACTAAGAAACAATATATCTCCGAAGTAGCCTTCGGAACAAATTCCTTCCTCGTGAATTTCGCTCTCGCTCTGGAAGACACAAATCGTTGCAATAAACGACATGGGCACCATGGCCAACGAAAATGGAGTCTTTTTTTGGTGGTATCGTTTGTTGGTTTATCCATAAACAATATATCTCCGAATTAGCCTTCGGAACAAATTCCTTCCTCGTGAATTTCGCTCTCGCTCTGGAAGACCCAAATCGTTGCAATCAATGTAATGGGCACCATGGCCAACGAAAATGGAGACTTTTTTTCGGTGGTATCGTTTGTTGGTGAATCCATAAACAAAGTATCACCGAATTAGCCTTCGGGACAAATTCCTTCCTCGTGAATTTCGCTCTCGCCCTGGAAGACCCAAATCGTTGCAATCAACGAAATGGGCATGATGGCCAAGGAAAATGGGGTCTTTTTCGGTGGTGTCGTTTGTTGGTGAACCAACAAACAATATATCCCCGAATTAGCCTTCGGAACCAACTCCTTCCTAGTGAATTTCTCTCTCGCCCTGGAAGACCCAAATCGTGGCAATCGACGAAATGGGCATGATGGCCAACGAAAATGGGGTCTATTGTCAATGGTATTGTTTGTTGGTGAACTAAGAAACAATATATCTCCGAATTAGCCTTCGGAACAAATTCCTTCCTCGTGAATTTCGCTCTCGCTTTGGAAGACCCAAATCGTTGCAGAAACCGAAATGAGCACCATGGCCAACGAAAATGGAGTCTTTTTTCGGTGGTATCGTTTGTTATACGATACCACCGCCTTCGGAACAAATTCCTTCCTGGGGAATTTCGCTCTCTCCCTGACAGGCCTAAATCGTTGCAATAAACGAAATGGGCACCATGGCCAACGAAAATGGAGTCGTTTCTTCGGTGGTGTCGTTTGTTGGTGAATCCATAAACAACGTATCACCGAATTAGCCTTCGGAACAAATTCCTTCCTCGTGAATTTCGCTCTCGCTCTGGAAGACCCAAATCGTTGCAATCAACGAAATGGGCACCATGGCCAACGAAAATTGAGTCTTTTTTTCGGTGGTATCGTTTGTTGGTGAATCCATAAACAATGTATCACCGAATTAACCTTCGGGACAAATTCCTTCCTCGTGAATTTCGCTCTCGCCCTGGAAGACCCGAATCGTTGCCATCAACGAAATGGGCATGATGGCCAAGGAGGGTCTTTTTTCGGCCTTTTTTCAAGGGGGGGGGGGGGGGGTCGGTCAATGGGGTCTTTTTTCGGTGGTGTCGTTTGTTGGTGAACCAATAAACAATATATCCCCGAATTAGCCTTCGGAACCAACTCCTTCCTACTGAATGTCTCTCTCGCCCTGGAAGACCCAAATCGTTGCAATAAACGAAATGGGCACCATGGCCAACGAAAAAGGAGTCTTTTTTCGGTGGTATCGTTTGTTGGTGAATCCATAAACAATGTATCACCGAATTAGCCTTCGGAACAAATTCCTTCCTCGTGAATTTCGCTCTCTCCCTGACAGGCCCAAATCGTTGCAATAAACGAAATGGGCACCATGGCCAACGAAAATAGAGTCTTTTTTTCGGTGGTATCGTTGGTTGGTGAATCCATAAGCAATGTATCACCGAATTAGGCTACGGAACAAATTCCTTCCTCGTGAATTTCGCTCTCTCCCTGACAGGCCCAAATCGTTGCAGTAAGCGAAATGGGCACCATGTCCAACGAAAATGGAGTCTTTTTTTCGGTGGTATCGTTTGTTGGTGAATCCATAAACAATGTATCTCCGAATTAGCCTTCGCAACCAACTCCTTCCTAGTGAATTTCTCTCTCGCCCTGGAAGACCCAAATCGTTGCAATCAACGAAATGGGCATGATGGCCAACGAAAATGGGGTCTTTTTTCAGTGGTATAGTTTGTTGGTGAACTAAGAAACAATATATCTCCGAATTAGCCTTCGGAACAAATTCCTTCCTCATCAGTTTCGCTCTCGCTCTGGAAGACCCAAATCGTTGCAGAAAACGAAATGGGCACCATGGCCAACGAAAATGGAGTCTTTTTGCGGTGGTATCGTTTGTTGGTGAATCCATAAACAATATATCTCCGAATTAGCCTTCGCAACAAATTCCTTCCTGGTGAATTTCGCTCTCTCCCTGACAGGCCTAAATCGTTGCAATAAACGAAATGGGCACCATGGCCAACGAAAATGGAGTCGTTTCTTCGGTGGTGTCGTTTGTTGGTGAATCCATAAACAACGTATCACCGAATTAGCCTTCGGAACAAATTCCTTCCTCGTGAATTTCGCTCTCGCTCTGGAAGACCCAAATCGTTGCAATCAACGAAATGGGCACCATGGCCAACGAAAATTGAGTCTTTTTTTCGGTGGTATCGTTTTTTGGTGAATCCATAAACAATGTATCACCGAATTAACCTTCGGGACAAATTCCTTCCTCGTGAATTTCGCTCTCGCCCTGGAAGACCCGAATCGTTGCCATCAACGAAATGGGCATGATGGCCAAGGAGGGTCTTTTTTCGGCCTTTTTTCAAGGGGGGGGGGGGGGGGTCGGTCAATGGGGTCTTTTTTCGGTGGTGTCGTTTGTTGGTGAACCAATAAACAATATATCCCCGAATTAGCCTTCGGAACCAACTCCTTCCTACTGAATGTCTCTCTCGCCCTGGAAGACCCAAATCGTTGCAATAAACGAAATGGGCACCATGGCCAACGAAAAAGGAGTCTTTTTTCGGTGGTATCGTTTGTTGGTGAATCCATAAACAATGTATCACCGAATTAGCCTTCGGAACAAATTCCTTCCTCGTGAATTTCGCTCTCTCCCTGACAGGCCCAAATCGTTGCAATAAACGAAATGGGCACCATGGCCAACGAAAATGGAGTCTTTTTTTCGGTGGTATCGTTGGTTGGTGAATCCATAAGCAATGTATCACCGAATTAGGCTACGGAACAAATTCCTTCCTCGTGAATTTCGCTCTCTCCCTGACAGGCCCAAATCGTTGCAGTAAGCGAAATGGGCACCATGTCCAACGAAAATGGAGTCTTTTTTTCGGTGGTATCGTTTGTTGGTGAATCCATAAACAATGTATCTCCGAATTAGCCTTCGCAACCAACTCCTTCCTAGTGAATTTCTCTCTCGCCCTGGAAGACCCAAATCGTTGCAATCAACGAAATGGGCATGATGGCCAACGAAAATGGGGTCTTTTTTCAGTGGTATAGTTTGTTGGTGAACTAAGAAACAATATATCTCCGAATTAGCCTTCGGAACAAATTCCTTCCTCATCAGTTTCGCTCTCGCTCTGGAAGACCCAAATCGTTGCAGAAAACGAAATGGGCACCATGGCCAACGAAAATGGAGTCTTTTTGCGGTGGTATCGTTTGTTGGTGAATCCATAAACAATATATCTCCGAATTAGCCTTCGCAACAAATTCCTTCCTGGTGAATTTCGCTCTCTCCCTGACAGGCCCAAATCGTTGCAATAAACGAAATGGGCACTATGGCCAACGAAAATGGAGTCGTTTTTTCGGTGGTATCGTTTGTTGGTGAATCCATAAACAACGTATCACCGAATTAGCCTTCGGGGCAAATTCCTTCCTCGTGAATTTCGCTCTCGCCCTGGAAGACCCAAATCGTTGCAATCAACGAAATGGGCATGATGGCTAACGAAAATGGGGTCTTTTTTCAGTGGTATCGTTTGTTGGTGAACTAAGAAACAATATATCTCCGAATTAGCCTTCGGAACCAACTCCTTCCTAGTGAATTTCTCTCTCGCCCTGGAAGACCCAAATCGTTGCGATCAACGAAATGGGCATGGTGGCCAACGAAAATGGGGTCTTTTTTCAGTGGTATTGTTTGTTGGTGAACTAAGAAACAATATATCTCCGAAGTAGCCTTCGGAACAAATTCCTTCCTCGTGAATTTCGCTCTCGCCCTGGAAGACCCAAATCGTTGCAATCAACGAAATGGGCATGATGGCTAACGAAAATGGGGTCTTTTTTCAGTGGTATTGTTTGTTGGTGAACTAAGAAACAATATATCTCCGAATTAGCCTTCGGAACCAACTCCTTCCTAGTGAATTTCTCTCTCGCCCTGGAAGACCCAAATCGTTGCGATCAAAGAAATGGGCTTGATGGCCAACGAAAATGGGGTCTTTTTTCAGTGGTATTGTTTGTTGGTGAACTAAGAAACAATATATCTCCGAAGTAGCCTTCGGAACAAATTCCTTCCTCGTGAATTTCGCTCTCGCTCTGGAAGACCAAAATCGTAGCAATCAACGAAATGGGCACCATGGCCAACGAAAATGGAGTCTTTTTTCGGTGGTATGGTTTGTTGGTGAATCCATAAACAATGTATCACCGAATTAGCCTTCGGGACAAATTCCTTCCTCGTGAATTTCGCTCTCGCCCTGGAAGACCCAAATCGTTGCAATCAACGAAATGGGCATGATGGTCGAGGAAAATGGGGTCTTTTTTCGGTGGTGTCGTTTGTTGGTGAACCAACAATTAACATATCCCCGAATTAGCCTTCGGAACAAATTCCTTCCTCGTGAATTTTGCTCTCGCTTTGGAAGACCCAAATCGTTGCAATCAACGAAATGGGCATGATGGCCAACGAAAATGGGGTCTTTTTTCAGTGGTATTGTTTGTTGGTGAACAAAGAAACAATATATCTCCGAATTAGCCTTCGGAACCAACTCCTTTCTAGTAAATTACTGTCCCGCTCTGACAGACACAAATCGTTGCAATAAACGAAATGGGCACCATGGCCAACGAAAATGGAGTCTTTTTTCGGTGGTATCGTTTGTTGGTGAATCTATAAACGATATATCCCCAAATTAGCCTTCGGAACAAATTCCTTCCTCGTGAATTTCGCTCTCTCCCTGACAGGCCCAAATCGTTGCAATAATCAAAATGGGCACCATGGCCAACGAAAATGGAGTCTCTTTTTCGGTGGTATCGTTTGTTGGTAAATCCATAAACAATGTATCTTCGAATTAGCCATCGGCACAAATTCCTTCCTCGTGAATTTCGCTCTCGCTTTGGAAGACCCAAATCGTTGCAATAAACGAAATGGGCATGATGGCCAACGAAAAAAGGGTCTTTTTTCAGTGGTATTGTTTGTTGCTGAACTAAGAAACAATATATCTCACAATTAGCCTTCGGAACAAATTCCTTCCTCGTGAATTTCGCTCTCGCTCTGGAAGACCCAAATCGTTGCAGAAAACGAAATGGGCACCATGGCCAACGAAAATGGAGTCTTTTTTCGGTCGTATCGTTTGTTGGTGAATCCATAAACAAAATATCGCCGAATTAGCCTTCGGAACAAATTCCTTCCTGGTGAATTTCGCTCTCTCCCTGACAGGCCCAAATCGTTGCAATAAACGAAATGGGCACCATGGCCAACGAAAATGGAGTTGTTTTTTCGGTGGTATCGTTTGTTGGTGAATCCATAAACAACGTATCACCGAATTAGCCTTCGGGGCAAATTCCTTCCTCGTGAATTTCGCTCTCGCCCTGGAAGACCCAAATCGTTGCAATCAACGAAATGGGCATGATGGCCAACGAAAATGGGGTCTTTTTTCAGTGGTATTGTTTGTTGGTGAACTAAGAAACAATATATCTCCGAATTAGCCTTCGGAACCAACTCCTTCCTAGTGAATTTCTCTCTCGCCCTGGAAGACCCAAATCGTTGCGATCAACGAAATGAGCATGATGGCCAACGAAAATGGGGTCTTTTTTCAGTGGTATTGTTTGTTGGTGAACTAAGAAACAATATATCTCCGAAGTAGCCTTCGGAACAAATTCCTTCCTCGTGAATGTCGCTCTCGCTCTGGAAGACCCAAATCGTTGCAGATAACGAAATGGGCACCATGGCCAACGAAAATGGAGTCTTTTTTCGTTGCTATCGTTTGTTGGTGAATCCATAAACAATATATCTCCGAATTAGCCTTCGGAACAAATTCCTTCCTGGTGAAATTCGCTCTCTCCCTGACAGGCCCAAATCGTTGCAATAAACGAAATGGGCAGCATGGCCAACGAAAATGGAGTCGTTTTTTCGGTGGTATCGTTTGTTGGTGAATCCATAAACAAAGTATCTCCGAATTAGCCTTCGAAACAAATTCCTTCCTCGAGAATTTCGCTCTCGCTCTGGAAGACACAAATCGTTGCAATAAACGAAATGGGAACCATGGCCAACGAAAATGGGGTCTTTTTTCGGTGGTATCGTTTGTTGGTGAACCAACAAACAATATATCCCCGAATTAGCCTTCGGAACCAACTCCTTCCTAGTGAATTTCTCTCTCGCCCTGGAAGACCCAAATCGTTGCAATCAACGAAATGGGCATGATGGCCAACGAAAATGGGGTCTTTTTTCAGTGGTATTGTTTGTTGGTGAACTAAGAAACAATATATCTCCGAAGTAGCCTTCGGAACAAATTCCTTACTCGTGAATTTCGCTCTCGCTCTGGAAGACCCAAATCGTTGCAGAAAACGAAATGGGCACCATGGCCAACGAAAATGGAGTCTTTTTTCGTTGCTATCGTGTGTTGGTGAATCCATAAACAATATATCTCCGAATTAGCCTTCGGAACAAATTCCTTCCTGGTGAAATTCGCTCTCTCCCTGACAGGCCCAAATCGTTGCAATAAACGAAATGGGCACCATGGCCAACGAAAACGGGGTCTTTTTTCGGTGGTATCGTTTGTTGGTGAACCAACAAACAATATATCCCCGAATTAGCTATCGGAACCAACTCCTTCCTAGTGAATTTCTCTCTCGCCCTGGAAGACCCAAATCGTTGCAATCAACGAAATGGGCATGATGGCCAACGAAAATGGGGTCTTTTTTCAGTGGTATTGTTTGTTGGTGAACTAAGAAACAATATATCTCCGAATTAGCCTTCGGAACAAATTCCTTCCTCGTCAATTTCGCTCTCGCTCTGGAAGACCCAAATCGTTGCAGAAAACGAAATGGGCACCATGGCCAACGAAAATAGAGTCTTTTTGCGGTGGTATCGTTTGTTGGTGAATCCATGAACAATATATCTCCGAATTAGCCTTCGGAACAAATTCCTTCCTGGTGAATTTCGCTCTCTCCCTGACAGGCCCAAATCGTTGCAATAAACGAAATGGGCATCATGGCCAACGAAAATGGAGTCGTTTTTTCGGTGGTATCGTTTGTTGGTGAATCCATAAACAACGTATCACCGAATTAGCCTTCGGGGCAAATTCCTTCCTCGTGAATTTCGCTCTCGCCCTGGAAGACCCAAATCGTTGCAATCAACGAAATGGGCATGATGGCTAACGAAAATGGGGTCTTTTTTCAGTGGTATCGTTTGTTGGTGAACCAACAAACAATATATCCCCGAATTAGCCTTCGGAACCAACTCCTTCCTAGTGAATTTCTCTCTCGCCCTGGAAGACCCAAATCGTTGCAATCAACGAAATGGGCATGATGGCCAACGAAAATGGGGTCTTTTTTCAGTGGTATTGTTTGTTGGTGAACTAAGAAACAATATATCTCCGAATTAGCCTTCGGAACAAATTCCTTCCTCGTGAATTTCGCTCTCGCTCTGGATGACCCAAATCGTTGCAATCAACGAAATGGGCATGATAGCCAAGGAAAATGGGGTCTTTTTTCGGTGGTGTCGTTTGCTGGTGAACCAGCAAACAATATATCACCGAATTAGCCTTCGGAACCAACTCCTTCCTAGTGAATTTCTCTCTCGCCCTGGAAGACCCAAATCGTTGCAATCAACGAAATGGGCATGATGGCCAACGAAAATGGGTTTTTTTTTTAGTGGTATTGTTTGTTGGTGAACTAAGAAATAATATATCTCCGAATTAGCCCTTGGAACAAATTCCTTACTCGTGAATTTCGCTCTCTCCCTGACAGGCCCAAATCGTTGCAATAAACGTAATGGTCACCATGACCAACGAAAATGGAGTCTTTTTTTCGGTGGTATCGTTTGTTGGTGAATCCATAAACAATGTCTCACCGAATTAGCCTTCGGGACAAATTCCTTCCTCGTGAATTTCGCTCTCGCCCTGGAAGACCCAAATCGTTGCAATCAACGACATGGGCATGGTGGCTAAGGAAAATGGGGTCTTTTTTCGGTCGTGTCGTTTGTTGGTGAACCAACAAACAATATATCCCCGAATTAACCTTCGGAACCAACTCCTTCCTAGTGAATTTCTCTCTCGCCCTGGAAGACCCAAATCGTTGCAATTAACGAAATGGGCATGATGGCCAACGAAAATGGGGTCTTTTTTCAGTGGTATTGTTTGTTGCTGAACTAAGAAACAATATATCTCACAATTAGCCTTCGGAACAAATTCCTTCCTCGTGAATTTCGCTCTCGCTCTGGAAGACCCAAATCGTTGCAGAAAACGAAATGGGCACCATGGCCAACGAAAATGGACTCTTTTTTCGGTAGTATCGTTTGTTGGTGAATCCATAAACAATATATCTCCGAATTAGCCTTCGGAACAAATTCCTTCCTGGTGAAATTCGCTCTCTCCCTGACAGGCCCAAATCGTTGCAATAAACGAAATGGGCAGCATGGCCAACGAAAATGGAGTCGTTTTTTCGGTGGTATCGTTTGTTGGTGAATCCATAAACAAAGTATCTCCGAATTAGCCTTCGGAACAAATTCCTTCTTCGAGAATTTCGCTCTCGCTCTGGAAGACCCAAATCGTTGCAATAAACGAAATGGGCACCATGGCCAACGAAAACGGGGTCTTTTTTCGGTGGTATCGTTTGTTGGTGAACCAACAAACAATATATCCCCGAATTAGCCTTCGAAACCAACTCCTTCCTAGTGAATTTCTCTCTCGCCCTGGAAGACCCAAATCGTTGCAATCAACGAAATGGGCATGATGGCCAACGAAAATGGGGTCTTTTTTCAGTGGTATTGTTTGTTGGTGAACTAAGAAACAATATATCTCCGAATTAGCCTTCGGAACAAATTCCTTCCTCGTGAATTTCGCTCTCGCCCTGGAAGACCCAAATCGTTGCAATCAACGAAATGGGCATGATGGCCAAGGAAAATGGGGTCTTTTTCGGTGGTGTCGTTTGTTGGTGAACCAACAAATAATATATCCCCGAATTAGCCTTCGGAACCAACTCCTTCCTAGTGAATTTCTCTCTCGCCCTGGAAGACCCAAATCGTTGCAATCGACGAAATGGGCATGATGGCCAACGAAAATGGGGTCTATTGTCAGTGGTATTGTTTGTTGGTGAACTAAGAAACAATATATCTCCGAAGTAGCCTTCGGAACAAATTCCTTCCTCGTGAATTTCGCTCTCGCTCTGGAAGACCCAAATCGTTGCAGAAAACGAAATGGGCACCATGGCCAACGAAAATGGAGTCTTTTTTCGGTGGTATCGTTTGTTGGTGAATCCATAAACAATATATCTCCGAATTAGCCTTCGGAACAAATTCCTTCCTGGGGAATTTCGCTCTCTCCCTGACAGGCCTAAATCGTTGCAATAAACGAAATGGGCACCATGGCCAACGAAAACGGAGTCGTTTCTTCGGTGGTGTCATTTGTTGGTGAATCCATAAACAACGTATCACCGAATTAGCCTTCGGAACAAATTCCTTCTTCGTGAATTTCGCTCTCGCTCTGGAAGACCCAAATCGTTGCAATCAACGAAATGGGCACCATGGCCAACGAAAATTGAGTCTTTTTTTCGGTGGTATCGTTTGTTGGTGAATCCATAAACAATGTACCACCGAATTAACCTTCGGGACAAATTCCTTCCTCGTGAATTTCGCTCTCGCCCTGGAAGACCCGAATCGTTGCCATCAACGAAATGGGCATGATGGCCAAGGTGGGTCTTTTTTCGGTCTTTTTTCAAGGGGGGGGGGGGGGCGTCGGTCAATGGGGTCTTTTTTCGGTGGTGTCGTTTGTTGGGGAACCAACAAACAATATATCCCCGAATTAGCCTTCGGAACCAACTCCTTACTACTGAATGTCTCTCTCGCCCTGGAAGACCCAAATCGTTGCAATCAACGAAATGGGCATGATGGCCAACGAAAATGGGGTCTTTTTTCAGTGGTATTGTTTGTTGGTGAACTAAGGAATAATATATCTCCGAATTAGCCTTCGGAACCAACTCCTTTCTAGTTAATTTCGCTCCCGCCCTGACAGACCCAAATCGTTGCAATAAACGAAATGGGCACCATGGCCAACGAAAAAGGAGTCTTTTTTCGGTGGTATCGTTTGTTGGTGAATCCATAAACAATGTATCACCGAATTAGCCTTCGGAACAAATTACTTCCTCGTGAATTTCGCTCTCTCCCTGACAGGCCCAAATCGTTGCAATAAACGAAATGGGCACCATGGCCAACGAAAATGGAGTCTTTTTTTCGGTGGTATCGTTGGTTGGTGAATCCATAAGCAATGTATCACCGAATTAGGCTACGGAACAAATTCCTTCCTCGTGAATTTCGCTCTCTCCCTGACAGGCCCAAATCGTTGCAGTAAGCGAAATGGGCACCATGTCCAACGAAAATGGAGTCTTTTTTTCGGTGGTATCGTTTGTTGGTGAACCAACAAACAATATATCTCAGAATTAGCCGTCGGAACCAACTCTTTCCTAGTGAATTTCTCTCTCGCCCTGGAAGACCCAAATCGTTGCAATCAACGAAATGGGCATGATGGCCAACGAAAATGGGGTCTTTTTTCGGTGGTATTGTTTGTTGGTGAACAAAGAAACAATATATCTCCGAATTAGCCTTCGGAACCAACTCCTTTCTAGTAAATTTCGCTCTCGCTCTGGAAGACCCAAATCGTTGCAATAAACGAAATGGGCACTACGGCCAACGAAAATGGAGTCTTTTTTCGGTGGTATCGTTTGTTGGTGAATCCATAAACAATATATCTACGAATCAACCTTCGGAACAAATTCCTTCCTCGTGAATTTCGCTCTCTCCCTGACAGGCCCAAATCGTTGCAATAAACGAAATGGGCACCATGGCCAACTAAAATGGAGTCGTTCTTTCGGTGGTATCGTTTGTTGGTGAATCCATAAACAACGTATCACCGAATTAGCCTTCGGGGCAAATTCCTTCCTCGTGAATTTCGCTCTCGCCCTGGAAGACCCAAATCGTTGCAATCAACGAAATGGGCATGATGGCTAACGAAAATGGGGTCTTTTTTCAGTGGTATTGTTTGTTGGTGAACTAAGAAACAATATATCTCCGAATTAGCCTTCGGAACCAACTCCTTCCTAGTGAATTTCTCTCTCGCCCTGGAAGACCCTAATCGTTGCAGAAAACGAAATGGGCACCATGGCCAACGAAAATGGAGTCTTTTTTCGGTGGTATCGTTTGTTGGTGAATCCATAAACAATGTATCTCCGAATTAGCCTTCGGAACAAATTCCTTCCTGGGGAATTTCGCTCTCTCCCTGACAGGCATAAATCGTTGCAATAAACGAAATGGGCACCATGGCCAACGAAAATTGAGTCTTTTTTTCGGTGGTATCGTTTGTTGGTGAATCCATAAACAATGTATCACCGAATTAGCCTTCGGGACAAATTCCTTCCTCGTGAATTTCGCTCTCGCCCTGGAAGACCCGAATCGTTGCCATCAACGAAATGGGCATGATGGCCAAGAAGGGTCTGTTTTCGGTCTTTTTTCAAGGGGGGTGGGGGGGGGGTCGGTCAATGGGGTCTTTTTTCGGTGGTGTCGTTTGTTGGTGAAGCAACAAACAATATATCCCCGAATTAGCCTTCGGAACCAACTCCTTCCTCGTGAATTTCGCTCTCGCTTTGGAAGACCCAAATCCTTGCAATCAAAGAAATGGGCATGATGGCCAACGAAAATGGGGTCTTTTTCAGTGGTATTGTTTGTTGGAGAACTAAGACACAATATATCTCCGAATTAGCCTTCGGAATCAAATCCTTTCTAGTAAATTTCGCTCCCGCTCTGACAGACACAAATCATTGCAATAAACGAAATGGGCACCATGGCCAACGAAAATGGAGTCTTTTTTCGGTGGTATCGTTTGTTGGTGAATCCATGAACAATGTATCACCGAATTAGCCTTCGGGACAAATTCCTTCCTCGTGAATTTCGCTCTCGCCCTGGAAGACCCAAATCGTTGCAATCAACGAAATGGGCATGATGGCCGAGGAAAATGGGGTCTTTTTTCAGTGGTATTGTTTGTTGGTGAACAAAGAAACAATATATCTCCGAATTAGCCTTCGGAACCAACTCCTTTTTAGTAAATTACGCTCCCGCTCTGACAGACACAAATCGTTGCAATAAACGAAATGGGCACCATGGCCAACGAAAATGGAGTCTTTTTTCGGTGGTATCGTTTGTTGGTGAATCGATAAACGATATATCCCCGAAATAGCCTTCGGAACAAATTCCTTCCTCGTGAATTTCGCTCTCTCCCTGAGAGGCCCAAATCGTTGCAATAAACGAAATGGGCACCATGGCCAACGAAAACGGAGTCTTTTTTTCGGTGGTATCGTTTGTTGGTAAATCCATAAACAATGTATCTCCGAATTAGCCATCGGCACAAATTCCTTCCTCGTGAATTTCGCTCTCGCTTTGGAAGACCCAAATCGTTGCAATCAACGAAATGGGCATGATGGCCAACGAAAATGGGGTCTTTTTCAGTGGTATTGTTTGTTGGTGAACTAAGAAACAATACATCTCCGAATTAGCCTTCGGTACCAACTCCTTTCTAGTAAATATCGCTCCCGCTCTGACAGACACAATTCGTCGCAATAAACGAAATGGGCACCATGGCCAACGAAAATGGAGTCTTTTTTCGGTGGTATCGTTTGTCGGTGAATCCATAAACAATATCTCTCCGAAATAGCCTTTGGAACAAATTCCTTCCTAGTGAATTTCGCTCTCGCTCTGGAAGACCAAAATCGTTGCAATCAACGAAATGGGCACCATGGCCAACGAAAATGGAGTCTTTTTTTCGGTGGTATCGTTTGTTGGTGAATCCATAAACAATGTATCACCGAATTAGCCCTCGGAACAAATTCCTTCCTCGTGAATTTCGCTCTCTCCCTGACAGCCCCAAATCGTTGCAATAAACGTAATGGGCATGATGGCCAAGGAAAATGGGGTCTTTTTTCGGTGGTGTCGTTTGTTGGTGAATCGATAAACAATGTCTCACCGAATTAGCCTTCGCGACAAATTCCTTCCTCGTGAATTTCGCTCTCGCCCTGGAAGACCCAAATCGTTGCAATCAACGAAATGGGCATGATGGCCAACGAAAATGGGGCCTTTTCTCAGTGGTATTGTTTGTTGGTGAACTAAGAAACAATATATCTCCGAATTAGCCTTCGGAACCAACTCCTTTCTAGTAAATTTCGCTCCCGCCCTGACCGACCCAAATCGTTGCAATAAACGAAATGGGCACCATGGCCAACGAAAATGGAGTCTTTTTTTGGGTGGTATCGTTTGTTGGTGAATCCATAAACAATGTATCTCCGAATTAGCCTTCGGAACATATTCCTTCCTCGTGAATTTCGCTCTCGCTCTGGAAGACCCAAATCGTTGCAATAAACGAAATGGGCACCATGGCTAACGAAAATGCGGTCTTTTTTCGGTGGTACCGTTTATTGGTGAACCAACAAATAATATATCCCCGAATTAGCCTTCGGAACAAATTCCTTCCTCGTGAATTTCGCTCTCGCTTTGGAAGACCCAAATCGTTGCAATCAAAGAAATGGGCATGATGGCCAACGAAAATGGGGTCTTTTTTCAGTGGTATTGTTTGTTGGTGAACTAAGACACAATATATCTCCGAATTAGCCTTCGGAATCCAATCCTTTCTAGTAAATTTCGCTCCCGCTCTGACAGACACAAATCGTTGCAATCAACGAAATGGGCATGATGGCCAACGAAAATGGGGTCTTTTTCAGTGGTATTGTTTGTTGGTGAACTAAGAAACAATACATCTCCGAATTAGCCTTCGGTACCAACTCCTTTCTAGTAAATATCGCTCCCGCTCTGACAGACACAATTCGTTGCAATAAACGAAATGGGCACCATGGCCAACGAAAATGGAGTCTTTTTTCGGTGGTATCGTTTGTTGGTGAATCCATAAACAATATCTCTCCGAAATAGCCTTTGGAACAAATTCCTTCCTCGTGAATTTCGCTCTCGCTCTGGAAGACCAAAATCGTTGCAATCAACGAAATGGGCACCATGGCCAACGAAAATGGAGTCTTTTTTTCGGTGGTATCGTTTGTTGGTGAATCCATAAACAATGTATCACCGAATTAGCCTTTGGGACAAATTCCTTCCTCGTGAATTTCGCTCTCGCCCTGGCAGACCCAAATCGTTGCAATCAACGAAATGGGCATGATGGCCAAGGAAAATGGGGTCTTTTTTCGGTGGTGTCGTTTGTTGGTGAACCAGCAAACAATATATCCCCGAATTAGCCTTCGGAACCAACTCCTTCCTAGTGAATTTCTCTCTCGACCTGGAAGACCCAAATCGTTGCAATCAACGAATTGGGCATGATGGCCAACGAAAATGGGTTTTTTTTTCAGTGGTATTGTTTGTTGGTGAACTACGAAATAATATATCTCCGAATTAGCCCTCGGAACAAATTCCTTCCTCGTGAATTTCGCTCTCTCCCTGACAGCCCCAAATCGTTGCAATAAACGTAATGGGCACCATGGCCAACGAAAATGGAGTCTTTTTTTCGGTGGTATCGTTTGTTGGTGAATCGATAAACAATGTCTCACCGAATTAGCCTTCGCGACAAATTCCTTCCTCGTGAATTTCGCTCTCGCCCTGGAAGACCCAAATCGTTGCAATCAACGAAATGGGCATGATGGCCAACGAAAATGGGGCCTTTTCTCAGTGGTATTGTTTGTTGGTGAACTAAGAAACAATATATCTCCGAATTAGCCTTCGGAACCAACTCCTTTCTAGTAAATTTCGCTCCCGCCCTGACCGACCCAAATCGTTGCAATAAACGAAATGGGCACCATGGCCAACGAAAATGGAGTCTTTTTTTGGGTGGTATCGTTTGTTGGTGAATCCATAAACAATGTATCACCGAATTAGCCTTCGGGACAAATTCCTTCCTCGTGAATTTAACTCTTGCCCTGGAAGACCCAAATCGTTGTAACCAACGAAATGGGCACGATGGCCGACGAAAATGGGGTTTTTTTTCAGTGGTATTGTTTGTTGGTGAACTAAGAAACAATATATCTCCGAATTAGCCTTCGGAAACAACTCCTTTCTAGTGAATTTCGCTCTCGCTCTGGAAGACCCAAATCGTTGCAATAAACGAAATGGGCACCACGGCCAACGAAAACGGAGTCTTTTTTCGGTGGTATCATTTGTTGGTGAATCCATAAACAATATATCTACGAATCAACCTTCGGAACAAATTCCTTCCTCGTGAATTTCGCTCTTTCCCTGACAGGCCCAAATCGTTGCAATAAACGAAATGGGCACCATGGCCAACGAAAATGGAGTCTTTTTTTCGGTGGTATCGTTTGTTGGTGAATCCATAAACAATGTCTCACCGAATTAGCCTTCGGGACAAATTCCTTCCTCGTGAATTTCGCTCTCGCCCTGGAAGACCCAAATCGTTGCAGTCAACGAAATGGGCATGATGGCCAAGGAAAATGGGGTCTTTTTCGGTGGTGTCGTTTGTTGGTGAACCAACAAATAATATATCCCCGAATTAGCCTTCGGAACAAATTCCTTCCTCGTGAATTTCGCTCTCGCTTTGGAAGACCCAAATCGGTGCAATCAACGAAATGGGCATGATGGCCAACGAAAATGGGGTCTTTTTTCAGTGGTATTGTTTGTTGGTGAACTAAGAAACAATATCTCTCCGAATTAGCCTTCGGAACCAACTCCTTTCTAGTAAATTTCGCTCCCGCTCTGACAGACACAAATCGTTGCAATAAACGAAATGGGCACCATGGCCAACGAAAATGGAGTCTTTTTTCGGTGGTATCGTTTGTTGGTGAATCCATAAACAATGTATCACCGAATTAGCCTTCGGGACAAATTCCTTCCTCGTGAATTTCGCTCTCGCCCTGGAAGACCCAAATCGTTGCAATCAACGAAATGGGCATGATGGTCGATGAAAATGGGGTCTTTTTTCGGTGGTGTCGTTTGTTGGTGAACCAACAAATAACATATCCCCGAATTAGCCTTCGGAACAAATTCCTTCCTCGTGAATTTCGCTCTCGCTTTGGAAGACCCAAATCGTTGCAATCAACGAAATGGGCATGATGGCCAACGAAAATGGGGTCTTTTTTCAGTGGTATTATTTGTTGGTGAACGAAGAAACAATATATCTCCGAATTAGCCTTCGGAACCAACTCCTTTCTAGTAAATTACGGTCCCGCTCTGACAGACACAAATCGTTGCAATAAACGAAATGGGCACCATGGCCAACGAAAATGGATTCTTTTTTCGGTGGTATCGTTTGTTGGTGAATCTATAAACGATATATCCCCAAATTAGCCTTCGGAATAAATTCCTTCCTCGTGAATTTCGCTCTCTCCCTGACAGGCCCAAATCGTTGCAATAAACAAAATGGGCACCATGGCCAACGAAAATGGAGTCTTTTTTTCGGTGGTATCGTTTGTCGGTAAATCCATGAACAATGTATCTTCGAATTAGCCATCGGCACAAATTCCTTCCTCGTGAATTTCGCTCTCTCCCTGACAGGCCCAAATCGTTGCAGTAAACGAAATGGGCACCATGTCCAACGAAAATGGAGTCTTTTTTTCGGTGGTATCGTTTGTTGGTGAATCCATAAACAATGTATCTCCGAATTAGCCTTCGGAACATATTCCTTCCTCGTGAATTTCGCTCTCGCTCTGGAAGACCCAAATCGTTGCAATAAACGAAATGGGCACCATGGCTAACGAAAATGCGGTCTTTTTTCGGTGGTACCGTTTGTTGGTGAACCAACAAATAATATATCCCCGAATTAGCCTTCGGAACAAATTCCTTCCTCGTGAATTTCGCTCTCGCTTTGGAAGACCCAAATCGTTGCAATCAACGAAATGGGCATGATGGCCAACGAAAATGGGGTCTTTTTTCAGTGGTATTGTTTGTTGGTGAACTAAGACACAATATATCTCCGAATTAGCCTTCGGAATCAAATCCTTTCTAGTAAATTTCGCTCCCGCTCTGACAGACACAAATCGTTGCAATAAACGAAATGGGCACCATGGCCAACGAAAATGGAGTCTTTTTTCGGTGGTATCGTTTGTTGGTGAATCCATGAACAATGTATCACCGAATTAGCCTTCGGGACAAATTCCTCCCTCGTGAATTTCGCTCTCGCCCTGGAAGACCCAAATCGTTGCAATCAACGAAATGGGCATGATGGCCGAGGAAAATGGGGTCTTTTTTCAGTGGTATTGTTTGTTGGTGAACTAAGAAACAATACATCTCCGAATTAGCCTTCGGTACCAACTCCTTTCTAGTAAATATCGCTCCCGCTCTGACAGACACAATTCGTTGCAATAAACGAAATGGGCACCATGGCCAACGAAAATGGAGTCTTTTTTCGGTGGTATCATTTGTTGGTGAATCCATAAACAATATCTCTCCGAAATAGCCTTTGGAACAAATTCCTTCCTCGTGAATTTCGCTCTCGCTCTGGAAGACCAAAATCGTTGCAATCAACGAAATGGGCACCATGGCCAACGAAAATGGAGTCTTTTTTTCGGTGGTATCGTTTGTTGGTGAATCCATAAACAATGTATCACCGAATTAGCCTTTGGGACAAATTCCTTCCTCGTGAATTTCGCTCTCGCCCTGGCAGACCCAAATCGTTGCAATCAACGAAATGGGCATGATGGCCAAGGAAAATGGGGTCTTTTTTCGGTGGTGTCGTTTGTTGGTGAACCAGCAAACAATATATCCCCGAATTAGCCTTCGGAACCAACTCCTTCCTAGTGAATTTCTCTCTCGACCTGGAAGACCCAAATCGTTGCAATCAACGAATTGGGCATGATGGCCAACGAAAATGGGTTTTTTTTTCAGTGGTATTGTTTGTTGGTGAACTAAGAAATAATATATCTCCGAATTAGCCCTCGGAACAAATTCCTTCCTCGTGAATTTCGCTCTCGCCCTGACAGCCCCAAATCGTTGCAATAAACGTAATGGGCACCATGGCCAACGAAAATGGAGTCTTTTTTTCGGTGGTATCGTTTGTTGGTGAATCGATAAACAATGTCTCACCGAATTAGCCTTCGCGACAAATTCCTTCCTCGTGAATTTCGCTCTCACCCTGGAAGACCCAAATCGTTGCAATCAACGAAATGGGCATGATGGCCAAGGAAAATGGGGTCTTTTTCGGTGGTGTCGTTTGTTGGTGAACCAACAAATAATATATCCCCGAATTAGCCTTCGGAACAAATTCCTTCCTCGTGAATTTCGCTCTCGCCCTGGAAGACCCAAATCGTTGCAATCAACGAAATGGGCATGATGGTCGAGGAAAATGGGGTCTTTTTGCGGTGGTGTCGTTTATTGGTGAACCAACAAATAACATATCCCCGAATTAGCCTTCGGAACAAATTCCTTCCTCGTGAATTTCGCTCTCGCTTTGGAAGACCCAAATCGTTGCAATCAACGAAATGGGCATGATGGCCAACGAAAATGGGGTCTTTTTTCAATGGTATTGTTTGTTGGTGAACAAAGAAACAATATATCTCCGAATTAGCCTTCGGAACCAACTCCTTTCTAGTAAATTACGGTCCCGCTCTGACAGACACAAATCGTTGCAATAAACGAAATGGGCACCATGGCCAACGAAAATGGAGTCTTTTTTCGGTGGTATCGTTTGTTGGTGAATCTATAAACGATATATCCCCAAATTAGCCTTCGGAATAAATTCCTTCCTCGTGAATTTCGCTCTCTCCCTGACAGGCCCAAATCGTTGCAATAAACAAAATGGGCACCATGGCCAACGAAAATGGAGTCTTTTTTCGTTGCTATCGTTTGTTGGTGAATCCATAAACAATATATCTCCGAATTAGCCTTCGGAACAAATTCCTTCCTGGTGAAATTCGCTCTCTCCCTGACAGGCCCAAATCGTTGCAATAAACGAAATGGGCAGCATGGCCAACGAAAATGGAGTCGTTTTTTCGGTGGTATCGTTTGTTGGTGAATCCATAAACAAAGTATCTCCGAATTAGCCTTCGGAACAAATTCCTTCCTCGAGAATTTCGCTCTCGCTCTGGAAGACCCAAATCGTTGCAATAAACGAAATGGGCACCATGGCCAACGAAAATGGGGTCTTTTTTCGGTGGTATCGTTTGTTGGTGAACCAACAAACAATATATCCCCGAATTAGCCTTCGGAACCAACTCCTTCCTAGTGAATTTCTCTCTCGCCCTGGAAGACCCAAATCGTTGCAATCAACGAAATGGGCATGATGGCCAACGAAAATGGGGTCTTTTTTCAGTGGTATTGTTTGTTGATGAACTAAGAAACAATATATCTCCGAATTAGCCTTCGGAACAAATTCCTTCCTGGTGAATTTCGCTCTCTCCCTGACAGGCCCAAATCGTTGCAATAAACGAAATGGGCACCATGGCCAACTAAAATGGAGTCTTTTTTTGGTGGTATCGTTTGTTGGTTTATCCATAAACAATATATCTCCGAATTAGCCTTCGGAACCAACTCCTTCCTAGTGAATTTCTCTCTCGCCCTGGAAGACCCAAATCGTTGCAATCAACGAAATGGGCATGATGGCCAACGAAAATGGGGTCTTTTTTCAGTGGTATTGTTTGTTGATGAACTAAGAAACAATATATCTCCGAATTAGCCTTCGGAACAAATTCCTTCCTGGTGAATTTCGCTCTCTCCCTGACAGGCCCAAATCGTTGCAGAAAACGAAATGAGCACCATGGCCAACGAAAATGGAGTCTTTTTGCGGTGGTATCGTTTGTTGGTGAATCCATAAACAATATATCTCCGAATTAGCCTTCGCAACAGATTCCTTCCTGGTGAATTTCGCTCTCTCCCTGACAGGCCCAAATCGTTGCAATAAACGAAATGGGCACTATGGCCAACGAAAATGGAGTCGTTTTTTCGGTGGTATCGTTTGTTGGTGAATCCATAAACAATGTCTCACCGAATTAGCCTTCGGAACAAATTCCTTCCTCGTCAGTTTCGCTCTCGCTCTGGAAGACCCAAATCGTTGCAGAAAACGAAATGGGCACCATGGCCAACGAAAATGGAGTCTTTTTGCGGTGGTATCGTTTGTTGGTGAATCCATAATCAATATATCTCCGAATTATTAGCCTTCGGAACAAATTCCTTCCTGGTGAAATTCGCTCTCTCCCTGACAGGCCCAAATCGTTGCAATAAACGAAATGGGCAGCATGGCCAACGAAAATGGGTTTTTTTTTCAGTGGTATTGTTTGTTGGTGAACTAAGAAATAATATATCTCCGAATTAGCCCTCGGAACAAATTCCTTCCTCGTGAATTTCGCTCTCTCCCTGACAGCCCCAAATCGTTGCAATAAACGTAATGGGCACCATGGCCAACGAAAATGGAGTCTTTTTTTCGGTGGTATCGTTTGTTGGTGAATCGATAAACAATGTCTCACCGAATTAGCCTTCGCGACAAATTCCTTCCTCGTGAATTTCGCTCTCGCCCTGGAAGACCCAAATCGTTGCAATCAACGAAATGGGCATGATGGCCAACGAAAATGGGGCCTTTTCTCAGTGGTATTGTTTGTTGGTGAACTAAGAAACAATATATCTCCGAATTAGCCTTCGGAACCAACTCCTTTCTAGTAAATTTCGCTCCCGCCCTGACCGACCCAAATCGTTGCAATAAACGAAATGGGCACCATGGCCAACGAAAATGGAGTCTTTTTTTGGGTGGTATCGTTTGTTGGTGAATCCATAAACAATGTATCACCGAATTAGCCTTCGGGACAAATTCCTTCCTCGTGAATTTGGCTCTTGCCCTGGAAGACCCAAATCGTTGTAACCAACGAAATGGGCACGATGGCCGACGAAAATGGGGTCTTTTTTCAGTGGTATTGTTTGTTGGTGAACTAAGAAACAATATATCTCCGAATTAGCATTCGGAAACAACTCCTTTCTAGTGAATTTCGCTCTCGCTCTGGAAAACCCAAATCGTTGCAATAAACGAAATGGGCACCACGGCCAACGAAAACGGAGTCTTTTTTCGGTGGTATCATTTGTTGGTGAATCCATAAACAATATATCTACGAATCAACCTTCGGAACAAATTCCTTCCTCGTGAATTTCGCTCTTTCCCTGACAGGCCCAAATCGTTGCAATAAACGAAATGGGCACCATGGCCAACGAAAATGGAGTCTTTTTTTCGGTGGTATCGTTTGTTGGTGAATCCATAAACAATGTCTCACCGAATTAGCCTTCGGGACAAATTCCTTCCTCGTGAATTTCGCTCTCGCCCTGGAAGACCCAAATCGTTGCAGTCAACGAAATGGGCATGATGGCCAAGGAAAATGGGGTCTTTTTCGGTGGTGTCGTTTGTTGGTGAACCAACAAATAATATATCCCCGAATTAGCCTTCGGAACAAATTCCTTCCTCGTGAATTTCGCTCTCGCTTTGGAAGACCCAAATCGTTGCAATCAACGAAATGGGCATGATGGCCAACGAAAATGGGGTCTTTTTTCAGTGGTATTGTTTGTTGGTGAACTAAGACACAATATATCTCCGAATTAGCCTCCGGAATCAAATCCTTTCTAGTAAATTTCGCTCCCGCTCTGACAGACACAAATCGTTGCAATAAACGAAATGGGCACCATGGCCAACGAAAATGGAGTCTTTTTTCGGTGGTATCGTTTGTTGGTGAATCCATGAACAATGTAACACCGAATTAGCCTTCGGGACAAATTCCTCCCTCGTGAATTTCGCTCTCGCCCTGGAAGACCCAAATCGTTGCAATCAACGAAATGGGCATGATGGCCGAGGAAAATGGGGTCTTTTTTCAGTGGTATTGTTTGTTGGTGAACAAAGAAACAATATATCTCCGAATTAGCCTTCGGAACCAACTCCTTTTTAGTAAATTACGCTCCCGCTCTGACAGACACAAATCGTTGCAATCAACGAAATGGGCATGATGGCCAACGAAAATGGGGTCTTTTTTCAGTGGTATTGTTTGTTGGTGAACAAAGAAACAATATATCTCCGAATTAGCCTTCGGAACCAACTCCTTTTTAGTAAATTACGCTCCCGCTCTGACAGACACAAATCGTTGCAATAAACGAAATGGGCACCATGGCCAACGAAAATGGAGTCTTTTTTCGGTGGTATCGTTTGTTGGTGAATCCATAAACGATATATCCCCGAATTAGCCTTCGGAACAAATTCCTTCCTCGTGAATTTCGCTCTCTCCCTGAGAGGCCCAAATCGTTGCAATAAACGAAATGGGCACCATGGCCAACGAAAACGGAGTCTTTTTTTCGGTGGTATCGTTTGTTGGTAAATCCATAAACAATGTATCTCCGAATTAGCCATCGGCACAAATTCCTTCCTCGTGAATTTCGCTCTCGCTTTGGAAGACCCAAATCGTTGCTATCAACGAAATGGCCATGATGGCCAACGAAAATGGGGTCTTTTTCAGTGGTATTGTTTGTTGGTGAACTAAGAAACAATACATCTCCGAATTAGCCTTCGGTACCAACTCCTTTCTAGTAAATATCGCTCCCGCTCTGACAGACACAATTCGTTGCAATAAACGAAATGGGCACCATGGCCAACGAAAATGGAGTCTTTTTTCGGTGGTATCGTTTGTTGGTGAATCCATAAACAATATCTCTCCGAAATAGCCTTTGGAACAAATTCCTTCCTCGTGAATTTCGCTCTCGCTCTGGAAGACCAAAATCGTTGCAATCAACGAAATGGGCACCATGGCCAACGAAAATGGAGTCTTTTTTTCGGTGGTATCGTTTGTTGGTGAATCCATAAACAATGTATCACCGAATTAGCCTTTGGGACAAATTCCTTCCTCGTGAATTTCGCTCTCGCCCTGGCAGACCCAAATCGTTGCAATCAACGAAATGGGCATGATGGCCAAGGAAAATGAGGTCTTTTTTCGGTGGTGTCGTTTGTTGGTGAACCAGCAAACAATATATCCCCGAATTAGCCTTCGGAACCAACTCCTTCCTAGTGAATTTCTCTCTCGACCTGGAAGACCCAAATCGTTGCAATCAACGAATTGGGCATGATGGCCAACGAAAATGGGTTTTTTTTTCAGTGGTATTGTTTGTTGGTGAACTACGAAATAATATATCTCCGAATTAGCCCTCGGAACAAATTCCTTCCTCGTGAATTTCGCTCTCTCCCTGACAGCCCCAAATCGTTGCAATAAACGTAATGGGCACCATGGCCAACGAAAATGGAGTCTTTTTTTCGGTGGTATCGTTTGTTGGTGAATCGATAAACAATGTCTCACCGAATTAGCCTTCGCGACAAATTCCTTCCTCGTGAATTTCGCTCTCGCCCTGGAAGACCCAAATCGTTGCAATCGCCGAAATGGGCATGATGGCCAACGAAAATGGGGCCTTTTCTCAGTGGTATTGTTTGTTGGTGAACTAAGAAACAATATATCTCCGAATTAGCCTTCGGAACCAACTCCTTTCTAGTAAATTTCGCTCCCGCCCTGACCGACCCAAATCGTTGCAATAAACGAAATGGGCACCATGGCCAACGAAAATGGAGTCTTTTTTTGGGTGGTATCGTTTGTTGGTGAATCCATAAACAATGTATCACCGAATTAGCCTTCGGGACAAATTCCTTCCTCGTGAATTTAACTCTTGCCCTGGAAGACCCAAATCGTTGTAACCAACGAAATGGGCACGATGGCCGACGAAAATGGGGTCTTTTTTCAGTGGTATTGTTTGTTGGTGAACTAAGAAACAATATATCTCCGAATTAGCCTTCGGAAACAACTCCTTTCTAGTGAATTTCGCTCTCGCTCTGGAAGACCCAAATCGTTGCAATAAACGAAATGGGCACCACGGCCAACGAAAACGGAGTCTTTTTTCGGTGGTATCATTTGTTGGTGAATCCATAAACAATATATCTACGAATCAACCTTCGGAACAAATTCCTTCCTCGTGAATTTCGCTCTTTCCCTGACAGGCCCAAATCGTTGCAATAAACGAAATGGGCACCATGGCCAACGAAAATGGAGTCTTTTTTTCGGTGGTATCGTTTGTTGGTGAATCCATAAACAATGTCTCACCGAATTAGCCTTCGGGACAAATTCCTTCCTCGTGAATTTCGCTCTCGCCCTGGAAGACCCAAATCGTTGCAGTCAACGAAATGGGCATGATGGCCAAGGAAAATGGGGTCTTTTTCGGTGGTGTCGTTTGTTGGTGAACCAACAAATAATATATCCCCGAATTAGCCTTCGGAACAAATTCCTTCCTCGTGAATTTCGCTCTCGCTTTGGAAGACCCAAATCGGTGCAATCAACGAAATGGGCATGATGGCCAACGAAAATGGGGTCTTTTTTCAGTGGTATTGTTTGTTGGTGAACTAAGAAACAATATCTCTCCGAATTAGCCTTCGGAACCAACTCCTTTCTAGTAAATTTCGCTCCCGCTCTGACAGACACAAATCGTTGCAATAAACGAAATGGGCACCATGGCCAACGAAAATGGAGTCTTTTTTCGGTGGTATCGTTTGTTGGTGAATCCATAAACAATGTATCACCGAATTAGCCTTCGGGACAAATTCCTTCCTCGTGAATTTCGCTCTCGCCCTGGAAGACCCAAATCGTTGCAATCAACGAAATGGGCATGATGGTCGATGAAAATGGGGTCTTTTTTCGGTGGTGTCGTTTGTTGGTGAACCAACAAATAACATATCCCCGAATTAGCCTTCGGAACAAATTCCTTCCTCGTGAATTTCGCTCTCGCTTTGGAAGACCCAAATCGTTGCAATCAACGAAATGGGCATGATGGCCAACGAAAATGGGGTCTTTTTTCAGTGGTATTGTTTGTTGGTGAACTAAGACACAATATATCTCCGAATTAGCCTTCGGAATCCAATCCTTTCTAGTAAATTTCGCTCCCGCTCTGACAGACACAAATCGTTGCAATCAACGAAATGGGCATGATGGCCAACGAAAATGGGGTCTTTTTCAGTGGTATTGTTTGTTGGTGAACTAAGAAACAACACATCTCCGAATTAGCCTTCGGTACCAACTCCTTTCTAGTAAATATCGCTCCCGCTCTGACAGACACAATTCGTTGCAATAAACGAAATGGGCACCATGGCCAACGAAAATGGAGTCTTTTTTCGGTGGTATCGTTTGTTGGTGAATCCATAAACAATATCTCTCCGAAATAGCCTTTGGAACAAATTCCTTCCTCGTGAATTTCGCTCTCGCTCTGGAAGACCAAAATCGTTGCAATCAACGAAATGGGCACCATGGCCAACGAAAATGGAGTCTTTTTTTCGGTGGTATCGTTTGTTGGTGAATCCATAAACAATGTATCACCGAATAAGCCTTTGGGACAAATTCCTTCCTCGTGAATTTCGCTCTCGCCCTGGCAGACCCAAATCGTTGCAATCAACGAAATGGGCATGATGGCCAAGGAAAATGGGGTCTTTTTTCGGTGGTGTCGTTTGTTGGTGAACCAGCAAACAATATATTCCCGAATTAGCCTTCGGAACCAACTCCTTCCTAGTGAATTTCTCTCTCGACCTGGAAGACCCAAATCGTTGCAATCAACGAATTGGGCATGATGGCCTACGAAAATGGGTTTTTTTTCAGTGGTATTGTTTGTTGGTGAACTAAGAAATAATATATCTCCGAATTAGCCCTCGGAACAAATTCCTTCCTCGTGAATTTCGCTCTCTCCCTGACAGCCCCAAATCGTTGCAATAAACGTAATGGGCACCATGGCCAACGAAAATGGAGCCTTTTTTTCGGTGGTATCGTTTGTTGGTGAATCGATAAACAATGTCTCACCGAATTAGCCTTCGCGACAAATTCCTTCCTCGTGAATTTCGCTCTCGCCCTGGAAGACCCAAATCGTTGCAATCAACGAAATGGGCATGATGGCAAACGAAAAAGGGGCCTTTTCTCAGTGGTATTGTTTGTTGGTGAACTAAGAAACAATATATCTCCGAATTAGCCTTCGGAACCAACTCCTTTCTAGTAAATTTCGCTCCCGCCCTGACCGACCCAAATCGTTGCAATAAACGAAATGGGCACCATGGCCAACGAAAATGGAGTCTTTTTTTGGGTGGTATCGTTTGTTGGTGAATCCATAAACAATGTATCACCGAATTAGCCTTCGGGACAAATTCCTTCCTCGTGAATTTGGCTCTTGCCCTGGAAGACCCAAATCGTTGTAACCAACGAAATGGGCACGATGGCCGACGAAAATGGGGTCTTTTTTCAGTGGTATTGTTTGTTGGTGAACTAAGAAACAATATATCTCCGAATTAGCCTTCGGAAACAACTCCTTTCTAGTGAATTTCGCTCTCGCTCTGGAAGACCCAAATCGTTGCAATAAACGAAATGGGCACCACGGCCAACGAAAACGGAGTCTTTTTTCGGTGGTATCATTTGTTGGTGAATCCATAAACAATATATCTACGAATCAACCTTCGGAACAAATTCCTTCCTCGTGAATTTCGCTCTTTCCCTGACAGGCCCAAATCGTTGCAATAAACGAAATGGGCACCATGGCCAACGAAAATGGAGTCTTTTTTTCGGTGGTATCGTTTGTTGGTGAATCCATAAACAATGTCTCACCGAATTAGCCTTCGGGACAAATTCCTTCCTCGTGAATTTCGCTCTCGCCCTGGAAGACCCAAATCGTTGCAGTCAACGAAATGGGCATGATGGCCAAGGAAAATGGGGTCTTTTTCGGTGGTGTCGTTTGTTGGTGAACCAACAAATAACATATCCCCGAATTAGCCTTCGGAACAAATTCCTTCCTCGTGAATTTCGCTCTCGCTTTGGAAGACCCAAATCGGTGCAATCAACGAAATGGGCATGATGGCCAACGAAAATGGGGTCTTTTTTCAGTGGTATTGTTTGTTGGTGAACTAAGAAACAATATCTCTCCGAATTAGCCTTCGGAACCAACTCCTTTCTAGTAAATTACTGTCCCGCTCTGACAGACACAAATCGTTGCAATAAAAGAAATGGGCACCATGGCCAACGAAAATGGAGTCTTTTTTCGTTGGTATCGTTTGTTGGTGAATCTATAAACGATATATCCCCAAATTAGCCTTCGGAACAAATTCCTTCCTCGTGAATTTCGCTCTCTCCCTGACAGGCCGAAATCATTGCAATAAACAAAATGGGCACCATGGCCAACGAAAATGGAGTCTTTTTTTCGGTGGTATCGTTTGTTGGTAAATCCATAAACAATGTATCTTCGATTTAGCCATCGGCACAAATTCCTTCCTCGTGAATTTCGCTCTCGCTTTGGAAGACCCAAATCGTTGCAATAAACGAAATGGGCATGATGGCGAACGAAAACGGGGACTTTTTTCAGTGGTATTGTTTGTTGCTGAACTAAGAAACAATATATCTCACAATTAGCCTTCGGAACAAATTCCTTCCTCGTGAATTTCGCTCTCGCTCTGGAAGACCCAAATCGTTGCAGAAAACGAAATGGGCACCATGGCCAACGAAAATGGAGTCTTTTTTCGTTGCTATCGTTTGTTGGTGAATCCATAAACAATATATCTCCGAATTAGCCTTCGGAACAAATTCCTTCCTGGTGAAATTCGCTCTCTCCCTGACAGGCCCAAATCGTTGCAATAAACGAAATGGGCAGCATGGCCAACGAAAATGGGTTTTTTTTTCAGTGGTATTGTTTGTTGGTGAACTAAGAAATAATATATCTCCGAATTAGCCCTCGGAACAAATTCCTTCCTCGTGAATTTCGCTCTCTCCCTGACAGCCCCAAATCGTTGCAATAAACGTAATGGGCACCATGGCCAACGAAAATGGAGTCTTTTTTTCGGTGGTATCGTTTGTTGGTGAATCGATAAACAATGTCTCACCGAATTAGCCTTCGCGACAAATTCCTTCCTCGTGGATTTCGCTCTCGCCCTGGAAGACCCAAATCGTTGCAATCAACGAAATGGGCATGATGGCCAACGAAAATGGGGCCTTTTCTCAGTGGTATTGTTTGTTGGTGAACTAAGAAACAATATATCTCCGAATTAGCCTTCGGAACCAACTCCTTTCTAGTAAATTTCGCTCTCGCCCTGACCGACCCAAATCGTTGCAATAAACGAAATGGGCACCATGGCCAACGAAAATGGAGTCTTTTTTTGGGTGGTATCGTTTGTTGGTGAATCCATAAACAATGTATCTCCGAATTAGCCTTCGGAACATATTCCTTCCTCGTGAATTTCGCTCTCGCTCTGGAAGACCCAAATCGTTGCAATAAACGAAATGGGCACCATGGCTAACGAAAATGCGGTCTTTTTTCGGTGGTACCGTTTGTTGGTGAACCAACAAATAATAAATCCCCGAATTAGCCTTCGGAACAATTTCCTTCCTCGTGAATTTCGCTCTCGCTTTGGAAGACCCAAATCGTTGCAATCAAAGAAATGGGCATGATAGCCAACGAAAATGGGGTCTTTTTTCAGTGGTATTGTTTGTTGGTGAACTAAGACACAATATATCTCCGAATTAGCCTTCGGAATCAAATCCTTTCTAGTAAATTTCGCTCCCGCTCTGACAGACACAAATCGTTGCAATAAACGAAATGGGCAATATGGCCAACGAAAATGGAGTCTTTTTTCGGTGGTATCGTTTGTTGGTGAATCCATGAACAGTGTATCACCGAATTAGCCTTCGGGACAAATTCCTTCCTCGTGAATTTCGCTCTCGCCCTGGAAGACCCAAATCGTTGCAATCAACGAAATGGGCATGATGGCCGAGGAAAATGGGGTCTTTTTTCAGTGGTATTGTTTGTTGGTGAACAAAGAAACAATATATCTCCGAATTAGCCTTCGGAACCAACTCCTTTTTAGTAAATTACGCTCCCGCTCTGACAGACACAAATCGTTGCAATAAACGAAATGGGCACCATGGCCAACGAAAATGGAGTCTTTTTTCGGTGGTATCGTTTGTTGGTGAATCCATAAACGATATATCCCCGAATTAGCCTTCGGAACAAATTCCTTCCTCGTGAATTTCGCTCTCTCCCTGAGAGGCCCAAATCGTTGCAATAAACGAAATGGGCACCATGGCCAACGAAAACGGAGTCTTTTTTTCGGTGGTATCGTTTGTTGGTAAATCCATAAACAATGTATCTCCGAATTAGCCATCGGCACAAATTCCTTCCTCGTGAATTTCGCTCTCGCTTTGGAAGACCCAAATCGTTGCTATCAACGAAATGGCCATGATGGCCAACGAAAATGGGGTCTTTTTCAGTGGTATTGTTTGTTGGTGAACTAAGAAACAATACATCTCCGAATTAGCCTTCGGTACCAACTCCTTTCTAGTAAATATCGCTCCCGCTCTGACAGACACAATTCGTTGCAATAAACGAAATGGGCACCATGGCCAACGAAAATGGAGTCTTTTTTCGGTGGTATCGTTTGTTGGTGAATCCATAAACAATATCTCTCCGAAATAGCCTTTGGAACAAATTCCTTCCTCGTGAATTTCGCTCTCGCTCTGGAAGACCAAAATCGTTGCAATCAACGAAATGGGCACCATGGCCAACGAAAATGGAGTCTTTTTTTCGGTGGTATCGTTTGTTGGTGAATCCATAAACAATGTATCACCGAATTAGCCTTTGGGACAAATTCCTTCCTCGTGAATTTCGCTCTCGCCCTGGCAGACCCAAATCGTTGCAATCAACGAAATGGGCATGATGGCCAAGGAAAATGAGGTCTTTTTTCGGTGGTGTCGTTTGTTGGTGAACCAGCAAACAATATATCCCCGAATTAGCCTTCGGAACCAACTCCTTCCTAGTGAATTTCTCTCTCGACCTGGAAGACCCAAATCGTTGCAATCAACGAATTGGGCATGATGGCCAACGAAAATGGGTTTTTTTTTCAGTGGTATTGTTTGTTGGTGAACTACGAAATAATATATCTCCGAATTAGCCCTCGGAACAAATTCCTTCCTCGTGAATTTCGCTCTCTCCCTGACAGCCCCAAATCGTTGCAATAAACGTAATGGGCACCATGGCCAACGAAAATGGAGTCTTTTTTTCGGTGGTATCGTTTGTTGGTGAATCGATAAACAATGTCTCACCGAATTAGCCTTCGCGACAAATTCCTTCCTCGTGAATTTCGCTCTCGCCCTGGAAGACCCAAATCGTTGCAATCGCCGAAATGGGCATGATGGCCAACGAAAATGGGGCCTTTTCTCAGTGGTATTGTTTGTTGGTGAACTAAGAAACAATATATCTCCGAATTAGCCTTCGGAACCAACTCCTTTCTAGTAAATTTCGCTCCCGCCCTGACCGACCCAAATCGTTGCAATAAACGAAATGGGCACCATGGCCAACGAAAATGGAGTCTTTTTTTGGGTGGTATCGTTTGTTGGTGAATCCATAAACAATGTATCACCGAATTAGCCTTCGGGACAAATTCCTTCCTCGTGAATTTAACTCTTGCCCTGGAAGACCCAAATCGTTGTAACCAACGAAATGGGCACGATGGCCGACGAAAATGGGGTCTTTTTTCAGTGGTATTGTTTGTTGGTGAACTAAGAAACAATATATCTCCGAATTAGCCTTCGGAACCGACTCCTTTCTAGTAAATTTCGCTCCCGCCCTGACAGACCCAAATCGTTGCAATAAACGAAATGGGCACCACGGCCAACGAAAACGGAGTCTTTTTTCGGTGGTATCATTTGTTGGTGAATCCATAAACAATATATCTACGAATCAACCTTCGGAACAAATTCCTTCCTCGTGAATTTCGCTCTTTCCCTGACAGGCCCAAATCGTTGCAATAAACGAAATGGGCACCATGGCCAACGAAAATGGAGTCTTTTTTTCGGTGGTATCGTTTGTTGGTGAATCCATAAACAATGTCTCACCGAATTAGCCTTCGGGACAAATTCCTTCCTCGTGAATTTCGCTCTCGCCCTGGAAGACCCAAATCGTTGCAGTCAACGAAATGGGCATGATGGCCAAGGAAAATGGGGTCTTTTTCGGTGGTGTCGTTTGTTGGTGAACCAACAAATAATATATCCCCGAATTAGCCTTCGGAACAAATTCCTTCCTCGTGAATTTCGCTCTCGCTTTGGAAGACCCAAATCGTTGCAATCAACGAAATGGGCATGATGGCCAACGAAAATGGGGTCTTTTTTCAGTGGTATTGTTTGTTGGTGAACTAAGAAACAATATCTCTCCGAATTAGCCTTCGGAACCAACTCCTTTCTAGTAAATTTCGCTCCCGCTCTGACAGACACAAATCGTTGCAATAAACGAAATGGGCACCATGGCCAACGAAAATGGAGTCTTTTTTCGGTGGTATCGTTTGTTGGTGAATCCATAAACAATGTATCACCGAATTAGCCTTCGGGACAAATTCCTTCCTCGTGAATTTCGCTCTCGCCCTGGAAGACCCAAATCGTTGCAATCAACGAAATGGGCATGATGGTCGAGGAAAATGGGGTCTTTTTGCGGTGGTGTCGTTTGTTGGTGAACCAACAAATAACATATCCCCGAATTAGCCTTCGGAACAAATTCCTTCCTCGTGAATTTCGCTCTCGCTTTGGAAGACCCAAATCGTTGCAATCAACGAAATGGGCATGATGGCCAACGAAAATGGGGTCTTTTTTCAGTGGTATTGTTTGTTGGTGAACAAAGAAACAATATATCTCCGAATTAGCCTTCGGAACCAACTCCTTTCTAGTAAATTACGGTCCCGCTCTGACAGACACAAATCGTTGCAATAAACGAAATGGGCACCATGGCCAACGAAAATGGATTCTTTTTTCGGTGGTATCGTTTGTTGGTGAATCTATAAACGATATATCCCCAAATTAGCCTTCGGAATAAATTCCTTCCTCGTGAATTTCGCTCTCTCCCTGACAGGCCCAAATCGTTGCAATAAACAAAATGGGCACCATGGCCAACGAAAATGGAGTCTTTTTTTCGGTGGTATCGTTTGTCGGTAAATCCATGAACAATGTATCTTCGAATTAGCCATCGGCACAAATTCCTTCCTCGTGAATTTCGCTCTCTCCCTGACAGGCCCAAATCGTTGCAGTAAACGAAATGGGCACCATGTCCAACGAAAATGGAGTCTTTTTTTCGGTGGTATCGTTTGTTGGTGAATCCATAAACAATGTATCTCCGAATTAGCCTTCGGAACATATTCCTTCCTCGTGAATTTCGCTCTCGCTCTGGAAGACCCAAATCGTTGCAATAAACGAAATGGGCACCATGGCTAACGAAAATGCGGTCTTTTTTCGGTGGTACCGTTTGTTGGTGAACCAACAAATAATATATCCCCGAATTAGCCTTCGGAACAAATTCCTTCCTCGTGAATTTCGCTCTCGCTTTGGAAGACCCAAATCGTTGCAATCAACGAAATGGGCATGATGGCCAACGAAAATGGGGTCTTTTTTCAGTGGTATTGTTTGTTGGTGAACTAAGACACAATATATCTCCGAATTAGCCTTCGGAATCAAATCCTTTCTAGTAAATTTCGCTCCCGCTCTGACAGACACAAATCGTTGCAATAAACGAAATGGGCAATATGGCCAACGAAAATGGAGTCTTTTTTCGGTGGTATCGTTTGTTGGTGAATCCATGAACAGTGTATCACCGAATTAGCCTTCGGGACAAATTCCTTCCTCGTGAATTTCGCTCTCGCCCTGGAAGACCCAAATCGTTGCAATCAACGAAATGGGCATGATGGCCGAGGAAAATGGGGTCTTTTTTCAGTGGTATTGTTTGTTGGTGAACAAAGAAACAATATATCTCCGAATTAGCCTTCGGAACCAACTCCTTTTTAGTAAATTACGCTCCCGCTCTGACAGACACAAATCGTTGCAATAAACGAAATGGGCACCATGGCCAACGAAAATGGAGTCTTTTTTCGGTGGTATCGTTTGTTGGTGAATCCATAAACGATATATCCCCGAATTAGCCTTCGGAACAAATTCCTTCCTCGTGAATTTCGCTCTCTCCCTGAGAGGCCCAAATCGTTGCAATAAACGAAATGGGCACCATGGCCAACGAAAACGGAGTCTTTTTTTCGGTGGTATCGTTTGTTGGTAAATCCATAAACAATGTATCTCCGAATTAGCCATCGGCACAAATTCCTTCCTCGTGAATTTCGCTCTCGCTTTGGAAGACCCAAATCGTTGCTATCAACGAAATGGCCATGATGGCCAACGAAAATGGGGTCTTTTTCAGTGGTATTGTTTGTTGGTGAACTAAGAAACAATACATCTCCGAATTAGCCTTCGGTACCAACTCCTTTCTAGTAAATATCGCTCCCGCTCTGACAGACACAATTCGTTGCAATAAACGAAATGGGCACCATGGCCAACGAAAATGGAGTCTTTTTTCGGTGGTATCGTTTGTTGGTGAATCCATAAACAATATCTCTCCGAAATAGCCTTTGGAACAAATTCCTTCCTCGTGAATTTCGCTCTCGCTCTGGAAGACCAAAATCGTTGCAATCAACGAAATGGGCACCATGGCCAACGAAAATGGAGTCTTTTTTTCGGTGGTATCGTTTGTTGGTGAATCCATAAACAATGTATCACCGAATTAGCCTTTGGGACAAATTCCTTCCTCGTGAATTTCGCTCTCGCCCTGGCAGACCCAAATCGTTGCAATCAACGAAATGGGCATGATGGCCAAGGAAAATGAGGTCTTTTTTCGGTGGTGTCGTTTGTTGGTGAACCAGCAAACAATATATCCCCGAATTAGCCTTCGGAACCAACTCCTTCCTAGTGAATTTCTCTCTCGACCTGGAAGACCCAAATCGTTGCAATCAACGAATTGGGCATGATGGCCAACGAAAATGGGTTTTTTTTTCAGTGGTATTGTTTGTTGGTGAACTACGAAATAATATATCTCCGAATTAGCCCTCGGAACAAATTCCTTCCTCGTGAATTTCGCTCTCTCCCTGACAGCCCCAAATCGTTGCAATAAACGTAATGGGCACCATGGCCAACGAAAATGGAGTCTTTTTTTCGGTGGTATCGTTTGTTGGTGAATCGATAAACAATGTCTCACCGAATTAGCCTTCGCGACAAATTCCTTCCTCGTGAATTTCGCTCTCGCCCTGGAAGACCCAAATCGTTGCAATCGCCGAAATGGGCATGATGGCCAACGAAAATGGGGCCTTTTCTCAGTGGTATTGTTTGTTGGTGAACTAAGAAACAATATATCTCCGAATTAGCCTTCGGAACCAACTCCTTTCTAGTAAATTTCGCTCCCGCCCTGACCGACCCAAATCGTTGCAATAAACGAAATGGGCACCATGGCCAACGAAAATGGAGTCTTTTTTTGGGTGGTATCGTTTGTTGGTGAATCCATAAACAATGTATCACCGAATTAGCCTTCGGGACAAATTCCTTCCTCGTGAATTTAACTCTTGCCCTGGAAGACCCAAATCGTTGTAACCAACGAAATGGGCACGATGGCCGACGAAAATGGGGTCTTTTTTCAGTGGTATTGTTTGTTGGTGAACTAAGAAACAATATATCTCCGAATTAGCCTTCGGAACCGACTCCTTTCTAGTAAATTTCGCTCCCGCCCTGACAGACCCAAATCGTTGCAATAAACGAAATGGGCACCACGGCCAACGAAAACGGAGTCTTTTTTCGGTGGTATCATTTGTTGGTGAATCCATAAACAATATATCTACGAATCAACCTTCGGAACAAATTCCTTCCTCGTGAATTTCGCTCTTTCCCTGACAGGCCCAAATCGTTGCAATAAACGAAATGGGCACCATGGCCAACGAAAATGGAGTCTTTTTTTCGGTGGTATCGTTTGTTGGTGAATCCATAAACAATGTCTCACCGAATTAGCCTTCGGGACAAATTCCTTCCTCGTGAATTTCGCTCTCGCCCTGGAAGACCCAAATCGTTGCAGTCAACGAAATGGGCATGATGGCCAAGGAAAATGGGGTCTTTTTCGGTGGTGTCGTTTGTTGGTGAACCAACAAATAATATATCCCCGAATTAGCCTTCGGAACAAATTCCTTCCTCGTGAATTTCGCTCTCGCTTTGGAAGACCCAAATCGTTGCAATCAACGAAATGGGCATGATGGCCAACGAAAATGGGGTCTTTTTTCAGTGGTATTGTTTGTTGGTGAACTAAGAAACAATATCTCTCCGAATTAGCCTTCGGAACCAACTCCTTTCTAGTAAATTTCGCTCCCGCTCTGACAGACACAAATCGTTGCAATAAACGAAATGGGCACCATGGCCAACGAAAATGGAGTCTTTTTTCGGTGGTATCGTTTGTTGGTGAATCCATAAACAATGTATCACCGAATTAGCCTTCGGGACAAATTCCTTCCTCGTGAATTTCGCTCTCGCCCTGGAAGACCCAAATCGTTGCAATCAACGAAATGGGCATGATGGTCGAGGAAAATGGGGTCTTTTTGCGGTGGTGTCGTTTGTTGGTGAACCAACAAATAACATATCCCCGAATTAGCCTTCGGAACAAATTCCTTCCTCGTGAATTTCGCTCTCGCTTTGGAAGACCCAAATCGTTGCAATCAACGAAATGGGCATGATGGCCAACGAAAATGGGGTCTTTTTTCAGTGGTATTGTTTGTTGGTGAACAAAGAAACAATATATCTCCGAATTAGCCTTCGGAACCAACTCCTTTCTAGTAAATTACGGTCCCGCTCTGACAGACACAAATCGTTGCAATAAACGAAATGGGCACCATGGCCAACGAAAATGGATTCTTTTTTCGGTGGTATCGTTTGTTGGTGAATCTATAAACGATATATCCCCAAATTAGCCTTCGGAATAAATTCCTTCCTCGTGAATTTCGCTCTCTCCCTGACAGGCCCAAATCGTTGCAATAAACAAAATGGGCACCATGGCCAACGAAAATGGAGTCTTTTTTTCGGTGGTATCGTTTGTCGGTAAATCCATGAACAATGTATCTTCGAATTAGCCATCGGCACAAATTCCTTCCTCGTGAATTTCGCTCTCTCCCTGACAGGCCCAAATCGTTGCAGTAAACGAAATGGGCACCATGTCCAACGAAAATGGAGTCTTTTTTTCGGTGGTATCGTTTGTTGGTGAATCCATAAACAATGTATCTCCGAATTAGCCTTCGGAACATATTCCTTCCTCGTGAATTTCGCTCTCGCTCTGGAAGACCCAAATCGTTGCAATAAACGAAATGGGCACCATGGCTAACGAAAATGCGGTCTTTTTTCGGTGGTACCGTTTGTTGGTGAACCAACAAATAATATATCCCCGAATTAGCCTTCGGAACAAATTCCTTCCTCGTGAATTTCGCTCTCGCTTTGGAAGACCCAAATCGTTGCAATCAACGAAATGGGCATGATGGCCAACGAAAATGGGGTCTTTTTTCAGTGGTATTGTTTGTTGGTGAACTAAGACACAATATATCTCCGAATTAGCCTTCGGAATCAAATCCTTTCTAGTAAATTTCGCTCCCGCTCTGACAGACACAAATCGTTGCAATAAACGAAATGGGCACCATGGCCAACGAAAATGGAGTCTTTTTTCCGTGGTATCGTTTGTTGGTGAATCCATGAACAATGTATCACCGAATTAGCCTTCGGGACAAATTCCTCCCTCGTGAATTTCGCTCTCGGCCTGGAAGACCCAAATCGTTGCAATCAACGAAATGGGCATGATGGCCGAGGAAAATGGGGTCTTTTTTCAGTGGTATTGTTTGTTGGTGAACAAAGAAACAATATATCTCCGAATTAGCCTTCGGAACCAACTCCTTTTTAGTAAATTGCGCTCCCGCTCTGACAGACACAAATCGTTGCAATCAACGAAATGGGCATGATGGCCAACGAAAATGGGGTCTTTTTTCAGTGGTATTGTTTGTTGGTGAACAAAGAAACAATATATCTCCGAATTAGCCTTCGGAACCAACTCCTTTCTAGTAAATTACGGTCCCGCTCTGACAGACACAAATCGTTGCAATAAACAAAATGGGCACCATGGCCATCGAAAATGGAGTCTTTTTTCGGTGGTATCGTTTGTTGGTGAATCTATAAACGATATATCCCCAAATTAGCCTTCGGAATAAATTCCTTCCTCGTGAATTTCGCTCTCTCACTGACAGGCCCAAATCGTTGCAATAAACAAAATGGGCACCATGGCCAACGAAAACGGAGTCTTTTTTTCGGTGGTATCGTTTGTTGGTAAATCCATAAACAATATATCTCCGAATTAGCCATCGGCACAAATTCCTTCCTCGTGAATTTCGCTCTCGCTTTGGAAGACCCAAATCGTTGCAATCAACGAAATGGGCATGATGGCCAACGAAAATGGGGTCTTTTTCAGTGGTATTGTTTGTTGGTGAACTAAGAAACAATACATCTCCGAATTAGCCTTCGGTACCAACTCCTTTCTAGTAAATATCGCTCCCGCTCTGACAGACACAATTCGTTGCAATAAACGAAATGGGCACCATGGCCAACGAAAATGGAGTCTTTTTTCGGTGGTATCATTTGTTGGTGAATCCATAAACAATATCTCTCCGAAATAGCCTTTGGAACAAATTCCTTCCTCGTGAATTTCGCTCTCGCTCTGGAAGACCAAAATCGTTGCAATCAACGAAATGGGCACCATGGCCAACGAAAATGGAGTCTTTTTTTCGGTGGTATCGTTTGTTGGTGAATCCATAAACAATGTATCACCGAATTAGCCTTTGGGACAAATTCCTTCCTCGTGAATTTCGCTCTCGCCCTGGCAGACCCAAATCGTTGCAATCAACGAAATGGGCATGATGGCCAAGGAAAATGGGGTCTTTTTTCGGTGGTGTCGTTTGTTGGTGAACCAGCAAACAATATATCCCCGAATTAGCCTTCGGAACCAACTCCTTCCTAGTGAATTTCTCTCTCGACCTGGAAGACCCAAATCGTTGCAATCAACGAATTGGGCATGATGGCCAACGAAAATGGGTTTTTTTTTCAGTGGTATTGTTTGTTGGTGAACTAAGAAATAATATATCTCCGAATTAGCCCTCGGAACAAATTCCTTCCTCGTGAATTTCGCTCTCGCCCTGACAGCCCCAAATCGTTGCAATAAACGTAATGGGCACCATGGTCAACGAAAATGGAGTCTTTTTTTCGGTGGTATCGTTTGTTGGTGAATCGATAAACAATGTCTCACCGAATTAGCCTTCGCGACAAATTCCTTCCTCGTGAATTTCGCTCTCGCCCTGGAAGACCCAAATCGTTGCAATCAACGAAATGGGCATGATGGCCAACGAAAATGGGGCCTTTTCTCAGTGGTATTGTTTGTTGGTGAACTAAGAAACAATATATCTCCGAATTAGCCTTCGGAACCAACTCCTTTCTAGTAAATTTCGCTCCCGCCCTGACCGACCCAAATCGTTGCAATAAACGAAATGGGCACCATGGCCAACGAAAATGGAGTCTTTTTTTGGGTGGTATCGTTTGTTGGTGAATCCATAAACAATGTATCACCGAATTAGCCTTCGGGACAAATTCCTTCCTCGTGAATTTGGCTCTTGCCCTGGAAGACCCAAATCGTTGTAACCAACGAAATGGGCACGATGGCCGACGAAAATGGGGTCTTTTTTCAGTGGTATTGTTTGTTGGTGAACTAAGAAACAATATATCTCCGAATTAGCCTTCGGAAACAACTCCTTTCTAGTGAATTTCGCTCTCGCTCTGGAAGACCCAAATCGTTGCAATAAACGAAATGGGCACCACGGCCAACGAAAACGGAGTCTTTTTTCGGTGGTATCATTTGTTGGTGAATCCATAAACAATATATCTACGAATCAACCTTCGGAACAAATTCCTTCCTCGTGAATTTCGCTCTTTCCCTCACAGGCCCAAATCGTTGCAATAAACGAAATGGGCACCATGGCCAACGAAAATGGAGTCTTTTTTTCGGTGGTATCGTTTGTTGGTGAATCCATAAACAATGTCTCACCGAATTAGCCTTCGGGACAAATTCCTTCCTCGTGAATTTCGCTCTCGCCCTGGAAGACCCAAATCGTTGCAGTCAACGAAACGGACATGATGGCCGAGGAAAATGGGGTCTTTTTCGGTGGTGTCGTTTGTTGGTGAACCAACAAATAATATATCCCCGAATTAGCTTTCGGAACAAATTCCTTCCTCGTGAATTTCGCTCTCGCTTTGGAAGACCCAAATCGGTGCAATCAACGAAATGGGCATGATGGCCAACGAAAATGGGGTCTTTTTTCAGTGGTATTGTTTGTTGGTGAACTAAGAAACAATATCTCTCCGAATTAGCCTTCGGAACCAACTCCTTTCTAGTAAATTTCGCTCCCGCTCTGACAGACACAAATCGTTGCAATAAACGAAATGGGCACCATGGCCAACGAAAATGGAGTCTTTTTTCGGTGGTATCGTTTGTTGGTGAATCCATAAACAATGTATCACCGAATTAGCCTTCGGGACAAATTCCTTCCTCGTGAATTTCGCTCTCGCCCTGGAAGACCCAAATCGTTGCAATCAACGAAATGGGCATGATGGTCGAGGAAAATGGGGTCTTTTTGCGGTGGTGTCGTTTGTTGGTGAACCAACAAATAACATATCCCCGAATTAGCCTTCGGAACAAATTCCTTCCTCGTGAATTTCGCTCTCGCTTTGGAAGACCCAAATCGTTGCAATCAACGAAATGGGCATGATGGCCAACGAAAATGGGGTCTTTTTTCAATGGTATTGTTTGTTGGTGAACAAAGAAACAATATATCTCCGAATTAGCCTTCGGAACCAACTCCTTTCTAGTAAATTACGGTCCCGCTCTGACAGACACAAATCGTTGCAATAAACGAAATGGGCACCATGGCCAACGAAAATGGAGTCTTTTTTCGGTGGTATCGTTTGTTGGTGAATCTATAAACGATATATCCCCAAATTAGCCTTCGGAATAAATTCCTTCCTCGGGAATTTCGCTCTCTCCCTGACAGGCCCAAATCGTTGCAATAAACAAAATGGGCACCATGGCCAACGAAAATGGAGTCTTTTTTCGTTGCTATCGTTTGTTGGTGAATCCATAAACAATATATCTCCGAATTAGCCTTCGGAACAAATTCCTTCCTGGTGAAATTCGCTCTCTCCCTGACAGGCCCAAATCGTTGCAATAAACGAAATGGGCAGCATGGCCAACGAAAATGGAGTCGTTTTTTCGGTGGTATCGTTTGTTGGTGAATCCATAAACAAAGTATCTCCGAATTAGCCTTCGGAACAAATTCCTTCCTCGAGAATTTCGCTCTCGCTCTGGAAGACCCAAATCGTTGCAATAAACGAAATGGGCACCATGGCCAACGAAAATGGGGTCTTTTTTCGGTGGTATCGTTTGTTGGTGAACCAACAAACAATATATCCCCGAATTAGCCTTCGGAACCAACTCCTTCCTAGTGAATTTCTCTCTCGCCCTGGAAGACCCAAATCGTTGCAATCAACGAAATGGGCATGATGGCCAACGAAAATGGGGTCTTTTTTCAGTGGTATTGTTTGTTGATGAACTAAGAAACAATATATCTCCGAATTAGCCTTCGGAACAAATTCCTTCCTGGTGAATTTCGCTCTCTCCCTGACAGGCCCAAATCGTTGCAATAAACGAAATGGGCACCATGGCCAACTAAAATGGAGTCGTTCTTTCGGTGGTATCGTTTGTTGGTGAATCCATAAACAACGTATCACCGAATTAGCCTTCGGGGCAAATTCCTTCCTCGTGAATTTCGCTCTCGCCCTGGAAGACCCAAATCGTTGCAATCAACGAAATGGGCATGATGGCTAACGAAAATGGGGTCTTTTTTCAGTGGTATTGTTTGTTGGTGAACTAAGAAACAATATATCTCCGAAGTAGCCTTCGGAACAAATTCCTTCCTCGTGAATTTCGCTCTCGCTCTGGAAGACACAAATCGTTGCAATAAACGACATGGGCACCATGGCCAACGAAAATGGAGTCTTTTTTTGGTGGTATCGTTTGTTGGTTTATCCATAAACAATATATCTCCGAATTAGCCTTCGGAACAAATTCCTTCCTCGTGAATTTCGCTCTCGCTCTGGAAGACCCAAATCGTTGCAATCAATGTAATGGGCACCATGGCCAACGAAAATGGAGACTTTTTTTCGGTGGTATCGTTTGTTGGTGAATCCATAAACAAAGTATCACCGAATTAGCCTTCGGGACAAATTCCTTCCTCGTGAATTTCGCTCTCGCCCTGGAAGACCCAAATCGTTGCAATCAACGAAATGGGCATGATGGCCAAGGAAAATGGGGTCTTTTTCGGTGGTGTCGTTTGTTGGTGAACCAACAAACAATATATCCCCGAATTAGCCTTCGGAACCAACTCCTTCCTAGTGAATTTCTCTCTCGCCCTGGAAGACCCAAATCGTGGCAATCGACGAAATGGGCATGATGGCCAACGAAAATGGGGTCTATTGTCAATGGTATTGTTTGTTGGTGAACTAAGAAACAATATATCTCCGAATTAGCCTTCGGAACAAATTCCTTCCTCGTGAATTTCGCTCTCGCTTTGGAAGACCCAAATCGTTGCAGAAACCGAAATGAGCACCATGGCCAACGAAAATGGAGTCTTTTTTCGGTGGTATCGTTTGTTATACGATACCACCGCCTTCGGAACAAATTCCTTCCTGGGGAATTTCGCTCTCTCCCTGACAGGCCTAAATCGTTGCAATAAACGAAATGGGCACCATGGCCAACGAAAATGGAGTCGTTTCTTCGGTGGTGTCGTTTGTTGGTGAATCCATAAACAACGTATCACCGAATTAGCCTTCGGAACAAATTCCTTCCTCGTGAATTTCGCTCTCGCTCTGGAAGACCCAAATCGTTGCAATCAACGAAATGGGCACCATGGCCAACGAAAATTGAGTCTTTTTTTCGGTGGTATCGTTTGTTGGTGAATCCATAAACAATGTATCACCGAATTAACCTTCGGGACAAATTCCTTCCTCGTGAATTTCGCTCTCGCCCTGGAAGACCCGAATCGTTGCCATCAACGAAATGGGCATGATGGCCAAGGAGGGTCTTTTTTCGGCCTTTTTTCAAGGGGGGGGGGGGGGGGTCGGTCAATGGGGTCTTTTTTCGGTGGTGTCGTTTGTTGGTGAACCAATAAACAATATATCCCCGAATTAGCCTTCGGAACCAACTCCTTCCTACTGAATGTCTCTCTCGCCCTGGAAGACCCAAATCGTTGCAATAAACGAAATGGGCACCATGGCCAACGAAAAAGGAGTCTTTTTTCGGTGGTATCGTTTGTTGGTGAATCCATAAACAATGTATCACCGAATTAGCCTTCGGAACAAATTCCTTCCTCGTGAATTTCGCTCTCTCCCTGACAGGCCCAAATCGTTGCAATAAACGAAATGGGCACCATGGCCAACGAAAATAGAGTCTTTTTTTCGGTGGTATCGTTGGTTGGTGAATCCATAAGCAATGTATCACCGAATTAGGCTACGGAACAAATTCCTTCCTCGTGAATTTCGCTCTCTCCCTGACAGGCCCAAATCGTTGCAGTAAGCGAAATGGGCACCATGTCCAACGAAAATGGAGTCTTTTTTTCGGTGGTATCGTTTGTTGGTGAATCCATAAACAATGTATCTCCGAATTAGCCTTCGCAACCAACTCCTTCCTAGTGAATTTCTCTCTCGCCCTGGAAGACCCAAATCGTTGCAATCAACGAAATGGGCATGATGGCCAACGAAAATGGGGTCTTTTTTCAGTGGTATAGTTTGTTGGTGAACTAAGAAACAATATATCTCCGAATTAGCCTTCGGAACAAATTCCTTCCTCATCAGTTTCGCTCTCGCTCTGGAAGACCCAAATCGTTGCAGAAAACGAAATGGGCACCATGGCCAACGAAAATGGAGTCTTTTTGCGGTGGTATCGTTTGTTGGTGAATCCATAAACAATATATCTCCGAATTAGCCTTCGCAACAAATTCCTTCCTGGTGAATTTCGCTCTCTCCCTGACAGGCCTAAATCGTTGCAATAAACGAAATGGGCACCATGGCCAACGAAAATGGAGTCGTTTCTTCGGTGGTGTCGTTTGTTGGTGAATCCATAAACAACGTATCACCGAATTAGCCTTCGGAACAAATTCCTTCCTCGTGAATTTCGCTCTCGCTCTGGAAGACCCAAATCGTTGCAATCAACGAAATGGGCACCATGGCCAACGAAAATTGAGTCTTTTTTTCGGTGGTATCGTTTTTTGGTGAATCCATAAACAATGTATCACCGAATTAACCTTCGGGACAAATTCCTTCCTCGTGAATTTCGCTCTCGCCCTGGAAGACCCGAATCGTTGCCATCAACGAAATGGGCATGATGGCCAAGGAGGGTCTTTTTTCGGCCTTTTTTCAAGGGGGGGGGGGGGGGGTCGGTCAATGGGGTCTTTTTTCGGTGGTGTCGTTTGTTGGTGAACCAATAAACAATATATCCCCGAATTAGCCTTCGGAACCAACTCCTTCCTACTGAATGTCTCTCTCGCCCTGGAAGACCCAAATCGTTGCAATAAACGAAATGGGCACCATGGCCAACGAAAAAGGAGTCTTTTTTCGGTGGTATCGTTTGTTGGTGAATCCATAAACAATGTATCACCGAATTAGCCTTCGGAACAAATTCCTTCCTCGTGAATTTCGCTCTCTCCCTGACAGGCCCAAATCGTTGCAATAAACGAAATGGGCACCATGGCCAACGAAAATGGAGTCTTTTTTTCGGTGGTATCGTTGGTTGGTGAATCCATAAGCAATGTATCACCGAATTAGGCTACGGAACAAATTCCTTCCTCGTGAATTTCGCTCTCTCCCTGACAGGCCCAAATCGTTGCAGTAAGCGAAATGGGCACCATGTCCAACGAAAATGGAGTCTTTTTTTCGGTGGTATCGTTTGTTGGTGAATCCATAAACAATGTATCTCCGAATTAGCCTTCGCAACCAACTCCTTCCTAGTGAATTTCTCTCTCGCCCTGGAAGACCCAAATCGTTGCAATCAACGAAATGGGCATGATGGCCAACGAAAATGGGGTCTTTTTTCAGTGGTATAGTTTGTTGGTGAACTAAGAAACAATATATCTCCGAATTAGCCTTCGGAACAAATTCCTTCCTCATCAGTTTCGCTCTCGCTCTGGAAGACCCAAATCGTTGCAGAAAACGAAATGGGCACCATGGCCAACGAAAATGGAGTCTTTTTGCGGTGGTATCGTTTGTTGGTGAATCCATAAACAATATATCTCCGAATTAGCCTTCGCAACAAATTCCTTCCTGGTGAATTTCGCTCTCTCCCTGACAGGCCCAAATCGTTGCAATAAACGAAATGGGCACTATGGCCAACGAAAATGGAGTCGTTTTTTCGGTGGTATCGTTTGTTGGTGAATCCATAAACAACGTATCACCGAATTAGCCTTCGGGGCAAATTCCTTCCTCGTGAATTTCGCTCTCGCCCTGGAAGACCCAAATCGTTGCAATCAACGAAATGGGCATGATGGCTAACGAAAATGGGGTCTTTTTTCAGTGGTATCGTTTGTTGGTGAACTAAGAAACAATATATCTCCGAATTAGCCTTCGGAACCAACTCCTTCCTAGTGAATTTCTCTCTCGCCCTGGAAGACCCAAATCGTTGCGATCAACGAAATGGGCATGGTGGCCAACGAAAATGGGGTCTTTTTTCAGTGGTATTGTTTGTTGGTGAACTAAGAAACAATATATCTCCGAAGTAGCCTTCGGAACAAATTCCTTCCTCGTGAATTTCGCTCTCGCCCTGGAAGACCCAAATCGTTGCAATCAACGAAATGGGCATGATGGCTAACGAAAATGGGGTCTTTTTTCAGTGGTATTGTTTGTTGGTGAACTAAGAAACAATATATCTCCGAATTAGCCTTCGGAACCAACTCCTTCCTAGTGAATTTCTCTCTCGCCCTGGAAGACCCAAATCGTTGCGATCAAAGAAATGGGCTTGATGGCCAACGAAAATGGGGTCTTTTTTCAGTGGTATTGTTTGTTGGTGAACTAAGAAACAATATATCTCCGAAGTAGCCTTCGGAACAAATTCCTTCCTCGTGAATTTCGCTCTCGCTCTGGAAGACCAAAATCGTAGCAATCAACGAAATGGGCACCATGGCCAACGAAAATGGAGTCTTTTTTCGGTGGTATGGTTTGTTGGTGAATCCATAAACAATGTATCACCGAATTAGCCTTCGGGACAAATTCCTTCCTCGTGAATTTCGCTCTCGCCCTGGAAGACCCAAATCGTTGCAATCAACGAAATGGGCATGATGGTCGAGGAAAATGGGGTCTTTTTTCGGTGGTGTCGTTTGTTGGTGAACCAACAATTAACATATCCCCGAATTAGCCTTCGGAACAAATTCCTTCCTCGTGAATTTTGCTCTCGCTTTGGAAGACCCAAATCGTTGCAATCAACGAAATGGGCATGATGGCCAACGAAAATGGGGTCTTTTTTCAGTGGTATTGTTTGTTGGTGAACAAAGAAACAATATATCTCCGAATTAGCCTTCGGAACCAACTCCTTTCTAGTAAATTACTGTCCCGCTCTGACAGACACAAATCGTTGCAATAAACGAAATGGGCACCATGGCCAACGAAAATGGAGTCTTTTTTCGGTGGTATCGTTTGTTGGTGAATCTATAAACGATATATCCCCAAATTAGCCTTCGGAACAAATTCCTTCCTCGTGAATTTCGCTCTCTCCCTGACAGGCCCAAATCGTTGCAATAATCAAAATGGGCACCATGGCCAACGAAAATGGAGTCTCTTTTTCGGTGGTATCGTTTGTTGGTAAATCCATAAACAATGTATCTTCGAATTAGCCATCGGCACAAATTCCTTCCTCGTGAATTTCGCTCTCGCTTTGGAAGACCCAAATCGTTGCAATAAACGAAATGGGCATGATGGCCAACGAAAAAAGGGTCTTTTTTCAGTGGTATTGTTTGTTGCTGAACTAAGAAACAATATATCTCACAATTAGCCTTCGGAACAAATTCCTTCCTCGTGAATTTCGCTCTCGCTCTGGAAGACCCAAATCGTTGCAGAAAACGAAATGGGCACCATGGCCAACGAAAATGGAGTCTTTTTTCGGTCGTATCGTTTGTTGGTGAATCCATAAACAAAATATCGCCGAATTAGCCTTCGGAACAAATTCCTTCCTGGTGAATTTCGCTCTCTCCCTGACAGGCCCAAATCGTTGCAATAAACGAAATGGGCACCATGGCCAACGAAAATGGAGTTGTTTTTTCGGTGGTATCGTTTGTTGGTGAATCCATAAACAACGTATCACCGAATTAGCCTTCGGGGCAAATTCCTTCCTCGTGAATTTCGCTCTCGCCCTGGAAGACCCAAATCGTTGCAATCAACGAAATGGGCATGATGGCCAACGAAAATGGGGTCTTTTTTCAGTGGTATTGTTTGTTGGTGAACTAAGAAACAATATATCTCCGAATTAGCCTTCGGAACCAACTCCTTCCTAGTGAATTTCTCTCTCGCCCTGGAAGACCCAAATCGTTGCGATCAACGAAATGAGCATGATGGCCAACGAAAATGGGGTCTTTTTTCAGTGGTATTGTTTGTTGGTGAACTAAGAAACAATATATCTCCGAAGTAGCCTTCGGAACAAATTCCTTCCTCGTGAATGTCGCTCTCGCTCTGGAAGACCCAAATCGTTGCAGATAACGAAATGGGCACCATGGCCAACGAAAATGGAGTCTTTTTTCGTTGCTATCGTTTGTTGGTGAATCCATAAACAATATATCTCCGAATTAGCCTTCGGAACAAATTCCTTCCTGGTGAAATTCGCTCTCTCCCTGACAGGCCCAAATCGTTGCAATAAACGAAATGGGCAGCATGGCCAACGAAAATGGAGTCGTTTTTTCGGTGGTATCGTTTGTTGGTGAATCCATAAACAAAGTATCTCCGAATTAGCCTTCGAAACAAATTCCTTCCTCGAGAATTTCGCTCTCGCTCTGGAAGACACAAATCGTTGCAATAAACGAAATGGGAACCATGGCCAACGAAAATGGGGTCTTTTTTCGGTGGTATCGTTTGTTGGTGAACCAACAAACAATATATCCCCGAATTAGCCTTCGGAACCAACTCCTTCCTAGTGAATTTCTCTCTCGCCCTGGAAGACCCAAATCGTTGCAATCAACGAAATGGGCATGATGGCCAACGAAAATGGGGTCTTTTTTCAGTGGTATTGTTTGTTGGTGAACTAAGAAACAATATATCTCCGAAGTAGCCTTCGGAACAAATTCCTTACTCGTGAATTTCGCTCTCGCTCTGGAAGACCCAAATCGTTGCAGAAAACGAAATGGGCACCATGGCCAACGAAAATGGAGTCTTTTTTCGTTGCTATCGTGTGTTGGTGAATCCATAAACAATATATCTCCGAATTAGCCTTCGGAACAAATTCCTTCCTGGTGAAATTCGCTCTCTCCCTGACAGGCCCAAATCGTTGCAATAAACGAAATGGGCACCATGGCCAACGAAAACGGGGTCTTTTTTCGGTGGTATCGTTTGTTGGTGAACCAACAAACAATATATCCCCGAATTAGCTATCGGAACCAACTCCTTCCTAGTGAATTTCTCTCTCGCCCTGGAAGACCCAAATCGTTGCAATCAACGAAATGGGCATGATGGCCAACGAAAATGGGGTCTTTTTTCAGTGGTATTGTTTGTTGGTGAACTAAGAAACAATATATCTCCGAATTAGCCTTCGGAACAAATTCCTTCCTCGTCAATTTCGCTCTCGCTCTGGAAGACCCAAATCGTTGCAGAAAACGAAATGGGCACCATGGCCAACGAAAATAGAGTCTTTTTGCGGTGGTATCGTTTGTTGGTGAATCCATGAACAATATATCTCCGAATTAGCCTTCGGAACAAATTCCTTCCTGGTGAATTTCGCTCTCTCCCTGACAGGCCCAAATCGTTGCAATAAACGAAATGGGCATCATGGCCAACGAAAATGGAGTCGTTTTTTCGGTGGTATCGTTTGTTGGTGAATCCATAAACAACGTATCACCGAATTAGCCTTCGGGGCAAATTCCTTCCTCGTGAATTTCGCTCTCGCCCTGGAAGACCCAAATCGTTGCAATCAACGAAATGGGCATGATGGCTAACGAAAATGGGGTCTTTTTTCAGTGGTATCGTTTGTTGGTGAACCAACAAACAATATATCCCCGAATTAGCCTTCGGAACCAACTCCTTCCTAGTGAATTTCTCTCTCGCCCTGGAAGACCCAAATCGTTGCAATCAACGAAATGGGCATGATGGCCAACGAAAATGGGGTCTTTTTTCAGTGGTATTGTTTGTTGGTGAACTAAGAAACAATATATCTCCGAATTAGCCTTCGGAACAAATTCCTTCCTCGTGAATTTCGCTCTCGCTCTGGATGACCCAAATCGTTGCAATCAACGAAATGGGCATGATAGCCAAGGAAAATGGGGTCTTTTTTCGGTGGTGTCGTTTGCTGGTGAACCAGCAAACAATATATCACCGAATTAGCCTTCGGAACCAACTCCTTCCTAGTGAATTTCTCTCTCGCCCTGGAAGACCCAAATCGTTGCAATCAACGAAATGGGCATGATGGCCAACGAAAATGGGTTTTTTTTTTAGTGGTATTGTTTGTTGGTGAACTAAGAAATAATATATCTCCGAATTAGCCCTTGGAACAAATTCCTTACTCGTGAATTTCGCTCTCTCCCTGACAGGCCCAAATCGTTGCAATAAACGTAATGGTCACCATGACCAACGAAAATGGAGTCTTTTTTTCGGTGGTATCGTTTGTTGGTGAATCCATAAACAATGTCTCACCGAATTAGCCTTCGGGACAAATTCCTTCCTCGTGAATTTCGCTCTCGCCCTGGAAGACCCAAATCGTTGCAATCAACGACATGGGCATGGTGGCTAAGGAAAATGGGGTCTTTTTTCGGTCGTGTCGTTTGTTGGTGAACCAACAAACAATATATCCCCGAATTAACCTTCGGAACCAACTCCTTCCTAGTGAATTTCTCTCTCGCCCTGGAAGACCCAAATCGTTGCAATTAACGAAATGGGCATGATGGCCAACGAAAATGGGGTCTTTTTTCAGTGGTATTGTTTGTTGCTGAACTAAGAAACAATATATCTCACAATTAGCCTTCGGAACAAATTCCTTCCTCGTGAATTTCGCTCTCGCTCTGGAAGACCCAAATCGTTGCAGAAAACGAAATGGGCACCATGGCCAACGAAAATGGACTCTTTTTTCGGTAGTATCGTTTGTTGGTGAATCCATAAACAATATATCTCCGAATTAGCCTTCGGAACAAATTCCTTCCTGGTGAAATTCGCTCTCTCCCTGACAGGCCCAAATCGTTGCAATAAACGAAATGGGCAGCATGGCCAACGAAAATGGAGTCGTTTTTTCGGTGGTATCGTTTGTTGGTGAATCCATAAACAAAGTATCTCCGAATTAGCCTTCGGAACAAATTCCTTCTTCGAGAATTTCGCTCTCGCTCTGGAAGACCCAAATCGTTGCAATAAACGAAATGGGCACCATGGCCAACGAAAACGGGGTCTTTTTTCGGTGGTATCGTTTGTTGGTGAACCAACAAACAATATATCCCCGAATTAGCCTTCGAAACCAACTCCTTCCTAGTGAATTTCTCTCTCGCCCTGGAAGACCCAAATCGTTGCAATCAACGAAATGGGCATGATGGCCAACGAAAATGGGGTCTTTTTTCAGTGGTATTGTTTGTTGGTGAACTAAGAAACAATATATCTCCGAATTAGCCTTCGGAACAAATTCCTTCCTCGTGAATTTCGCTCTCGCCCTGGAAGACCCAAATCGTTGCAATCAACGAAATGGGCATGATGGCCAAGGAAAATGGGGTCTTTTTCGGTGGTGTCGTTTGTTGGTGAACCAACAAATAATATATCCCCGAATTAGCCTTCGGAACCAACTCCTTCCTAGTGAATTTCTCTCTCGCCCTGGAAGACCCAAATCGTTGCAATCGACGAAATGGGCATGATGGCCAACGAAAATGGGGTCTATTGTCAGTGGTATTGTTTGTTGGTGAACTAAGAAACAATATATCTCCGAAGTAGCCTTCGGAACAAATTCCTTCCTCGTGAATTTCGCTCTCGCTCTGGAAGACCCAAATCGTTGCAGAAAACGAAATGGGCACCATGGCCAACGAAAATGGAGTCTTTTTTCGGTGGTATCGTTTGTTGGTGAATCCATAAACAATATATCTCCGAATTAGCCTTCGGAACAAATTCCTTCCTGGGGAATTTCGCTCTCTCCCTGACAGGCCTAAATCGTTGCAATAAACGAAATGGGCACCATGGCCAACGAAAACGGAGTCGTTTCTTCGGTGGTGTCATTTGTTGGTGAATCCATAAACAACGTATCACCGAATTAGCCTTCGGAACAAATTCCTTCTTCGTGAATTTCGCTCTCGCTCTGGAAGACCCAAATCGTTGCAATCAACGAAATGGGCACCATGGCCAACGAAAATTGAGTCTTTTTTTCGGTGGTATCGTTTGTTGGTGAATCCATAAACAATGTACCACCGAATTAACCTTCGGGACAAATTCCTTCCTCGTGAATTTCGCTCTCGCCCTGGAAGACCCGAATCGTTGCCATCAACGAAATGGGCATGATGGCCAAGGTGGGTCTTTTTTCGGTCTTTTTTCAAGGGGGGGGGGGGGGGCGTCGGTCAATGGGGTCTTTTTTCGGTGGTGTCGTTTGTTGGGGAACCAACAAACAATATATCCCCGAATTAGCCTTCGGAACCAACTCCTTACTACTGAATGTCTCTCTCGCCCTGGAAGACCCAAATCGTTGCAATCAACGAAATGGGCATGATGGCCAACGAAAATGGGGTCTTTTTTCAGTGGTATTGTTTGTTGGTGAACTAAGGAATAATATATCTCCGAATTAGCCTTCGGAACCAACTCCTTTCTAGTTAATTTCGCTCCCGCCCTGACAGACCCAAATCGTTGCAATAAACGAAATGGGCACCATGGCCAACGAAAAAGGAGTCTTTTTTCGGTGGTATCGTTTGTTGGTGAATCCATAAACAATGTATCACCGAATTAGCCTTCGGAACAAATTACTTCCTCGTGAATTTCGCTCTCTCCCTGACAGGCCCAAATCGTTGCAATAAACGAAATGGGCACCATGGCCAACGAAAATGGAGTCTTTTTTTCGGTGGTATCGTTGGTTGGTGAATCCATAAGCAATGTATCACCGAATTAGGCTACGGAACAAATTCCTTCCTCGTGAATTTCGCTCTCTCCCTGACAGGCCCAAATCGTTGCAGTAAGCGAAATGGGCACCATGTCCAACGAAAATGGAGTCTTTTTTTCGGTGGTATCGTTTGTTGGTGAACCAACAAACAATATATCTCAGAATTAGCCGTCGGAACCAACTCTTTCCTAGTGAATTTCTCTCTCGCCCTGGAAGACCCAAATCGTTGCAATCAACGAAATGGGCATGATGGCCAACGAAAATGGGGTCTTTTTTCGGTGGTATTGTTTGTTGGTGAACAAAGAAACAATATATCTCCGAATTAGCCTTCGGAACCAACTCCTTTCTAGTAAATTTCGCTCTCGCTCTGGAAGACCCAAATCGTTGCAATAAACGAAATGGGCACTACGGCCAACGAAAATGGAGTCTTTTTTCGGTGGTATCGTTTGTTGGTGAATCCATAAACAATATATCTACGAATCAACCTTCGGAACAAATTCCTTCCTCGTGAATTTCGCTCTCTCCCTGACAGGCCCAAATCGTTGCAATAAACGAAATGGGCACCATGGCCAACTAAAATGGAGTCGTTCTTTCGGTGGTATCGTTTGTTGGTGAATCCATAAACAACGTATCACCGAATTAGCCTTCGGGGCAAATTCCTTCCTCGTGAATTTCGCTCTCGCCCTGGAAGACCCAAATCGTTGCAATCAACGAAATGGGCATGATGGCTAACGAAAATGGGGTCTTTTTTCAGTGGTATTGTTTGTTGGTGAACTAAGAAACAATATATCTCCGAATTAGCCTTCGGAACCAACTCCTTCCTAGTGAATTTCTCTCTCGCCCTGGAAGACCCTAATCGTTGCAGAAAACGAAATGGGCACCATGGCCAACGAAAATGGAGTCTTTTTTCGGTGGTATCGTTTGTTGGTGAATCCATAAACAATGTATCTCCGAATTAGCCTTCGGAACAAATTCCTTCCTGGGGAATTTCGCTCTCTCCCTGACAGGCATAAATCGTTGCAATAAACGAAATGGGCACCATGGCCAACGAAAATTGAGTCTTTTTTTCGGTGGTATCGTTTGTTGGTGAATCCATAAACAATGTATCACCGAATTAGCCTTCGGGACAAATTCCTTCCTCGTGAATTTCGCTCTCGCCCTGGAAGACCCGAATCGTTGCCATCAACGAAATGGGCATGATGGCCAAGAAGGGTCTGTTTTCGGTCTTTTTTCAAGGGGGGTGGGGGGGGGGTCGGTGAATGGGGTCTTTTTTCGGTGGTGTCGTTTGTTGGTGAAGCAACAAACAATATATCCCCGAATTAGCCTTCGGAACCAACTCCTTCCTCGTGAATTTCGCTCTCGCTTTGGAAGACCCAAATCCTTGCAATCAAAGAAATGGGCATGATGGCCAACGAAAATGGGGTCTTTTTCAGTGGTATTGTTTGTTGGAGAACTAAGACACAATATATCTCCGAATTAGCCTTCGGAATCAAATCCTTTCTAGTAAATTTCGCTCCCGCTCTGACAGACACAAATCATTGCAATAAACGAAATGGGCACCATGGCCAACGAAAATGGAGTCTTTTTTCGGTGGTATCGTTTGTTGGTGAATCCATGAACAATGTATCACCGAATTAGCCTTCGGGACAAATTCCTTCCTCGTGAATTTCGCTCTCGCCCTGGAAGACCCAAATCGTTGCAATCAACGAAATGGGCATGATGGCCGAGGAAAATGGGGTCTTTTTTCAGTGGTATTGTTTGTTGGTGAACAAAGAAACAATATATCTCCGAATTAGCCTTCGGAACCAACTCCTTTTTAGTAAATTACGCTCCCGCTCTGACAGACACAAATCGTTGCAATAAACGAAATGGGCACCATGGCCAACGAAAATGGAGTCTTTTTTCGGTGGTATCGTTTGTTGGTGAATCGATAAACGATATATCCCCGAAATAGCCTTCGGAACAAATTCCTTCCTCGTGAATTTCGCTCTCTCCCTGAGAGGCCCAAATCGTTGCAATAAACGAAATGGGCACCATGGCCAACGAAAACGGAGTCTTTTTTTCGGTGGTATCGTTTGTTGGTAAATCCATAAACAATGTATCTCCGAATTAGCCATCGGCACAAATTCCTTCCTCGTGAATTTCGCTCTCGCTTTGGAAGACCCAAATCGTTGCAATCAACGAAATGGGCATGATGGCCAACGAAAATGGGGTCTTTTTCAGTGGTATTGTTTGTTGGTGAACTAAGAAACAATACATCTCCGAATTAGCCTTCGGTACCAACTCCTTTCTAGTAAATATCGCTCCCGCTCTGACAGACACAATTCGTCGCAATAAACGAAATGGGCACCATGGCCAACGAAAATGGAGTCTTTTTTCGGTGGTATCGTTTGTCGGTGAATCCATAAACAATATCTCTCCGAAATAGCCTTTGGAACAAATTCCTTCCTAGTGAATTTCGCTCTCGCTCTGGAAGACCAAAATCGTTGCAATCAACGAAATGGGCACCATGGCCAACGAAAATGGAGTCTTTTTTTCGGTGGTATCGTTTGTTGGTGAATCCATAAACAATGTATCACCGAATTAGCCCTCGGAACAAATTCCTTCCTCGTGAATTTCGCTCTCTCCCTGACAGCCCCAAATCGTTGCAATAAACGTAATGGGCATGATGGCCAAGGAAAATGGGGTCTTTTTTCGGTGGTGTCGTTTGTTGGTGAATCGATAAACAATGTCTCACCGAATTAGCCTTCGCGACAAATTCCTTCCTCGTGAATTTCGCTCTCGCCCTGGAAGACCCAAATCGTTGCAATCAACGAAATGGGCATGATGGCCAACGAAAATGGGGCCTTTTCTCAGTGGTATTGTTTGTTGGTGAACTAAGAAACAATATATCTCCGAATTAGCCTTCGGAACCAACTCCTTTCTAGTAAATTTCGCTCCCGCCCTGACCGACCCAAATCGTTGCAATAAACGAAATGGGCACCATGGCCAACGAAAATGGAGTCTTTTTTTGGGTGGTATCGTTTGTTGGTGAATCCATAAACAATGTATCTCCGAATTAGCCTTCGGAACATATTCCTTCCTCGTGAATTTCGCTCTCGCTCTGGAAGACCCAAATCGTTGCAATAAACGAAATGGGCACCATGGCTAACGAAAATGCGGTCTTTTTTCGGTGGTACCGTTTATTGGTGAACCAACAAATAATATATCCCCGAATTAGCCTTCGGAACAAATTCCTTCCTCGTGAATTTCGCTCTCGCTTTGGAAGACCCAAATCGTTGCAATCAAAGAAATGGGCATGATGGCCAACGAAAATGGGGTCTTTTTTCAGTGGTATTGTTTGTTGGTGAACTAAGACACAATATATCTCCGAATTAGCCTTCGGAATCCAATCCTTTCTAGTAAATTTCGCTCCCGCTCTGACAGACACAAATCGTTGCAATCAACGAAATGGGCATGATGGCCAACGAAAATGGGGTCTTTTTCAGTGGTATTGTTTGTTGGTGAACTAAGAAACAATACATCTCCGAATTAGCCTTCGGTACCAACTCCTTTCTAGTAAATATCGCTCCCGCTCTGACAGACACAATTCGTTGCAATAAACGAAATGGGCACCATGGCCAACGAAAATGGAGTCTTTTTTCGGTGGTATCGTTTGTTGGTGAATCCATAAACAATATCTCTCCGAAATAGCCTTTGGAACAAATTCCTTCCTCGTGAATTTCGCTCTCGCTCTGGAAGACCAAAATCGTTGCAATCAACGAAATGGGCACCATGGCCAACGAAAATGGAGTCTTTTTTTCGGTGGTATCGTTTGTTGGTGAATCCATAAACAATGTATCACCGAATTAGCCTTTGGGACAAATTCCTTCCTCGTGAATTTCGCTCTCGCCCTGGCAGACCCAAATCGTTGCAATCAACGAAATGGGCATGATGGCCAAGGAAAATGGGGTCTTTTTTCGGTGGTGTCGTTTGTTGGTGAACCAGCAAACAATATATCCCCGAATTAGCCTTCGGAACCAACTCCTTCCTAGTGAATTTCTCTCTCGACCTGGAAGACCCAAATCGTTGCAATCAACGAATTGGGCATGATGGCCAACGAAAATGGGTTTTTTTTTCAGTGGTATTGTTTGTTGGTGAACTACGAAATAATATATCTCCGAATTAGCCCTCGGAACAAATTCCTTCCTCGTGAATTTCGCTCTCTCCCTGACAGCCCCAAATCGTTGCAATAAACGTAATGGGCACCATGGCCAACGAAAATGGAGTCTTTTTTTCGGTGGTATCGTTTGTTGGTGAATCGATAAACAATGTCTCACCGAATTAGCCTTCGCGACAAATTCCTTCCTCGTGAATTTCGCTCTCGCCCTGGAAGACCCAAATCGTTGCAATCAACGAAATGGGCATGATGGCCAACGAAAATGGGGCCTTTTCTCAGTGGTATTGTTTGTTGGTGAACTAAGAAACAATATATCTCCGAATTAGCCTTCGGAACCAACTCCTTTCTAGTAAATTTCGCTCCCGCCCTGACCGACCCAAATCGTTGCAATAAACGAAATGGGCACCATGGCCAACGAAAATGGAGTCTTTTTTTGGGTGGTATCGTTTGTTGGTGAATCCATAAACAATGTATCACCGAATTAGCCTTCGGGACAAATTCCTTCCTCGTGAATTTAACTCTTGCCCTGGAAGACCCAAATCGTTGTAACCAACGAAATGGGCACGATGGCCGACGAAAATGGGGTTTTTTTTCAGTGGTATTGTTTGTTGGTGAACTAAGAAACAATATATCTCCGAATTAGCCTTCGGAAACAACTCCTTTCTAGTGAATTTCGCTCTCGCTCTGGAAGACCCAAATCGTTGCAATAAACGAAATGGGCACCACGGCCAACGAAAACGGAGTCTTTTTTCGGTGGTATCATTTGTTGGTGAATCCATAAACAATATATCTACGAATCAACCTTCGGAACAAATTCCTTCCTCGTGAATTTCGCTCTTTCCCTGACAGGCCCAAATCGTTGCAATAAACGAAATGGGCACCATGGCCAACGAAAATGGAGTCTTTTTTTCGGTGGTATCGTTTGTTGGTGAATCCATAAACAATGTCTCACCGAATTAGCCTTCGGGACAAATTCCTTCCTCGTGAATTTCGCTCTCGCCCTGGAAGACCCAAATCGTTGCAGTCAACGAAATGGGCATGATGGCCAAGGAAAATGGGGTCTTTTTCGGTGGTGTCGTTTGTTGGTGAACCAACAAATAATATATCCCCGAATTAGCCTTCGGAACAAATTCCTTCCTCGTGAATTTCGCTCTCGCTTTGGAAGACCCAAATCGGTGCAATCAACGAAATGGGCATGATGGCCAACGAAAATGGGGTCTTTTTTCAGTGGTATTGTTTGTTGGTGAACTAAGAAACAATATCTCTCCGAATTAGCCTTCGGAACCAACTCCTTTCTAGTAAATTTCGCTCCCGCTCTGACAGACACAAATCGTTGCAATAAACGAAATGGGCACCATGGCCAACGAAAATGGAGTCTTTTTTCGGTGGTATCGTTTGTTGGTGAATCCATAAACAATGTATCACCGAATTAGCCTTCGGGACAAATTCCTTCCTCGTGAATTTCGCTCTCGCCCTGGAAGACCCAAATCGTTGCAATCAACGAAATGGGCATGATGGTCGATGAAAATGGGGTCTTTTTTCGGTGGTGTCGTTTGTTGGTGAACCAACAAATAACATATCCCCGAATTAGCCTTCGGAACAAATTCCTTCCTCGTGAATTTCGCTCTCGCTTTGGAAGACCCAAATCGTTGCAATCAACGAAATGGGCATGATGGCCAACGAAAATGGGGTCTTTTTTCAGTGGTATTATTTGTTGGTGAACGAAGAAACAATATATCTCCGAATTAGCCTTCGGAACCAACTCCTTTCTAGTAAATTACGGTCCCGCTCTGACAGACACAAATCGTTGCAATAAACGAAATGGGCACCATGGCCAACGAAAATGGATTCTTTTTTCGGTGGTATCGTTTGTTGGTGAATCTATAAACGATATATCCCCAAATTAGCCTTCGGAATAAATTCCTTCCTCGTGAATTTCGCTCTCTCCCTGACAGGCCCAAATCGTTGCAATAAACAAAATGGGCACCATGGCCAACGAAAATGGAGTCTTTTTTTCGGTGGTATCGTTTGTCGGTAAATCCATGAACAATGTATCTTCGAATTAGCCATCGGCACAAATTCCTTCCTCGTGAATTTCGCTCTCTCCCTGACAGGCCCAAATCGTTGCAGTAAACGAAATGGGCACCATGTCCAACGAAAATGGAGTCTTTTTTTCGGTGGTATCGTTTGTTGGTGAATCCATAAACAATGTATCTCCGAATTAGCCTTCGGAACATATTCCTTCCTCGTGAATTTCGCTCTCGCTCTGGAAGACCCAAATCGTTGCAATAAACGAAATGGGCACCATGGCTAACGAAAATGCGGTCTTTTTTCGGTGGTACCGTTTGTTGGTGAACCAACAAATAATATATCCCCGAATTAGCCTTCGGAACAAATTCCTTCCTCGTGAATTTCGCTCTCGCTTTGGAAGACCCAAATCGTTGCAATCAACGAAATGGGCATGATGGCCAACGAAAATGGGGTCTTTTTTCAGTGGTATTGTTTGTTGGTGAACTAAGACACAATATATCTCCGAATTAGCCTTCGGAATCAAATCCTTTCTAGTAAATTTCGCTCCCGCTCTGACAGACACAAATCGTTGCAATAAACGAAATGGGCACCATGGCCAACGAAAATGGAGTCTTTTTTCGGTGGTATCGTTTGTTGGTGAATCCATGAACAATGTATCACCGAATTAGCCTTCGGGACAAATTCCTCCCTCGTGAATTTCGCTCTCGCCCTGGAAGACCCAAATCGTTGCAATCAACGAAATGGGCATGATGGCCGAGGAAAATGGGGTCTTTTTTCAGTGGTATTGTTTGTTGGTGAACTAAGAAACAATACATCTCCGAATTAGCCTTCGGTACCAACTCCTTTCTAGTAAATATCGCTCCCGCTCTGACAGACACAATTCGTTGCAATAAACGAAATGGGCACCATGGCCAACGAAAATGGAGTCTTTTTTCGGTGGTATCATTTGTTGGTGAATCCATAAACAATATCTCTCCGAAATAGCCTTTGGAACAAATTCCTTCCTCGTGAATTTCGCTCTCGCTCTGGAAGACCAAAATCGTTGCAATCAACGAAATGGGCACCATGGCCAACGAAAATGGAGTCTTTTTTTCGGTGGTATCGTTTGTTGGTGAATCCATAAACAATGTATCACCGAATTAGCCTTTGGGACAAATTCCTTCCTCGTGAATTTCGCTCTCGCCCTGGCAGACCCAAATCGTTGCAATCAACGAAATGGGCATGATGGCCAAGGAAAATGGGGTCTTTTTTCGGTGGTGTCGTTTGTTGGTGAACCAGCAAACAATATATCCCCGAATTAGCCTTCGGAACCAACTCCTTCCTAGTGAATTTCTCTCTCGACCTGGAAGACCCAAATCGTTGCAATCAACGAATTGGGCATGATGGCCAACGAAAATGGGTTTTTTTTTCAGTGGTATTGTTTGTTGGTGAACTAAGAAATAATATATCTCCGAATTAGCCCTCGGAACAAATTCCTTCCTCGTGAATTTCGCTCTCGCCCTGACAGCCCCAAATCGTTGCAATAAACGTAATGGGCACCATGGCCAACGAAAATGGAGTCTTTTTTTCGGTGGTATCGTTTGTTGGTGAATCGATAAACAATGTCTCACCGAATTAGCCTTCGCGACAAATTCCTTCCTCGTGAATTTCGCTCTCACCCTGGAAGACCCAAATCGTTGCAATCAACGAAATGGGCATGATGGCCAAGGAAAATGGGGTCTTTTTCGGTGGTGTCGTTTGTTGGTGAACCAACAAATAATATATCCCCGAATTAGCCTTCGGAACAAATTCCTTCCTCGTGAATTTCGCTCTCGCCCTGGAAGACCCAAATCGTTGCAATCAACGAAATGGGCATGATGGTCGAGGAAAATGGGGTCTTTTTGCGGTGGTGTCGTTTATTGGTGAACCAACAAATAACATATCCCCGAATTAGCCTTCGGAACAAATTCCTTCCTCGTGAATTTCGCTCTCGCTTTGGAAGACCCAAATCGTTGCAATCAACGAAATGGGCATGATGGCCAACGAAAATGGGGTCTTTTTTCAATGGTATTGTTTGTTGGTGAACAAAGAAACAATATATCTCCGAATTAGCCTTCGGAACCAACTCCTTTCTAGTAAATTACGGTCCCGCTCTGACAGACACAAATCGTTGCAATAAACGAAATGGGCACCATGGCCAACGAAAATGGAGTCTTTTTTCGGTGGTATCGTTTGTTGGTGAATCTATAAACGATATATCCCCAAATTAGCCTTCGGAATAAATTCCTTCCTCGTGAATTTCGCTCTCTCCCTGACAGGCCCAAATCGTTGCAATAAACAAAATGGGCACCATGGCCAACGAAAATGGAGTCTTTTTTCGTTGCTATCGTTTGTTGGTGAATCCATAAACAATATATCTCCGAATTAGCCTTCGGAACAAATTCCTTCCTGGTGAAATTCGCTCTCTCCCTGACAGGCCCAAATCGTTGCAATAAACGAAATGGGCAGCATGGCCAACGAAAATGGAGTCGTTTTTTCGGTGGTATCGTTTGTTGGTGAATCCATAAACAAAGTATCTCCGAATTAGCCTTCGGAACAAATTCCTTCCTCGAGAATTTCGCTCTCGCTCTGGAAGACCCAAATCGTTGCAATAAACGAAATGGGCACCATGGCCAACGAAAATGGGGTCTTTTTTCGGTGGTATCGTTTGTTGGTGAACCAACAAACAATATATCCCCGAATTAGCCTTCGGAACCAACTCCTTCCTAGTGAATTTCTCTCTCGCCCTGGAAGACCCAAATCGTTGCAATCAACGAAATGGGCATGATGGCCAACGAAAATGGGGTCTTTTTTCAGTGGTATTGTTTGTTGATGAACTAAGAAACAATATATCTCCGAATTAGCCTTCGGAACAAATTCCTTCCTGGTGAATTTCGCTCTCTCCCTGACAGGCCCAAATCGTTGCAATAAACGAAATGGGCACCATGGCCAACTAAAATGGAGTCTTTTTTTGGTGGTATCGTTTGTTGGTTTATCCATAAACAATATATCTCCGAATTAGCCTTCGGAACCAACTCCTTCCTAGTGAATTTCTCTCTCGCCCTGGAAGACCCAAATCGTTGCAATCAACGAAATGGGCATGATGGCCAACGAAAATGGGGTCTTTTTTCAGTGGTATTGTTTGTTGATGAACTAAGAAACAATATATCTCCGAATTAGCCTTCGGAACAAATTCCTTCCTGGTGAATTTCGCTCTCTCCCTGACAGGCCCAAATCGTTGCAGAAAACGAAATGAGCACCATGGCCAACGAAAATGGAGTCTTTTTGCGGTGGTATCGTTTGTTGGTGAATCCATAAACAATATATCTCCGAATTAGCCTTCGCAACAGATTCCTTCCTGGTGAATTTCGCTCTCTCCCTGACAGGCCCAAATCGTTGCAATAAACGAAATGGGCACTATGGCCAACGAAAATGGAGTCGTTTTTTCGGTGGTATCGTTTGTTGGTGAATCCATAAACAATGTCTCACCGAATTAGCCTTCGGAACAAATTCCTTCCTCGTCAGTTTCGCTCTCGCTCTGGAAGACCCAAATCGTTGCAGAAAACGAAATGGGCACCATGGCCAACGAAAATGGAGTCTTTTTGCGGTGGTATCGTTTGTTGGTGAATCCATAATCAATATATCTCCGAATTATTAGCCTTCGGAACAAATTCCTTCCTGGTGAAATTCGCTCTCTCCCTGACAGGCCCAAATCGTTGCAATAAACGAAATGGGCAGCATGGCCAACGAAAATGGGTTTTTTTTTCAGTGGTATTGTTTGTTGGTGAACTAAGAAATAATATATCTCCGAATTAGCCCTCGGAACAAATTCCTTCCTCGTGAATTTCGCTCTCTCCCTGACAGCCCCAAATCGTTGCAATAAACGTAATGGGCACCATGGCCAACGAAAATGGAGTCTTTTTTTCGGTGGTATCGTTTGTTGGTGAATCGATAAACAATGTCTCACCGAATTAGCCTTCGCGACAAATTCCTTCCTCGTGAATTTCGCTCTCGCCCTGGAAGACCCAAATCGTTGCAATCAACGAAATGGGCATGATGGCCAACGAAAATGGGGCCTTTTCTCAGTGGTATTGTTTGTTGGTGAACTAAGAAACAATATATCTCCGAATTAGCCTTCGGAACCAACTCCTTTCTAGTAAATTTCGCTCCCGCCCTGACCGACCCAAATCGTTGCAATAAACGAAATGGGCACCATGGCCAACGAAAATGGAGTCTTTTTTTGGGTGGTATCGTTTGTTGGTGAATCCATAAACAATGTATCACCGAATTAGCCTTCGGGACAAATTCCTTCCTCGTGAATTTGGCTCTTGCCCTGGAAGACCCAAATCGTTGTAACCAACGAAATGGGCACGATGGCCGACGAAAATGGGGTCTTTTTTCAGTGGTATTGTTTGTTGGTGAACTAAGAAACAATATATCTCCGAATTAGCATTCGGAAACAACTCCTTTCTAGTGAATTTCGCTCTCGCTCTGGAAAACCCAAATCGTTGCAATAAACGAAATGGGCACCACGGCCAACGAAAACGGAGTCTTTTTTCGGTGGTATCATTTGTTGGTGAATCCATAAACAATATATCTACGAATCAACCTTCGGAACAAATTCCTTCCTCGTGAATTTCGCTCTTTCCCTGACAGGCCCAAATCGTTGCAATAAACGAAATGGGCACCATGGCCAACGAAAATGGAGTCTTTTTTTCGGTGGTATCGTTTGTTGGTGAATCCATAAACAATGTCTCACCGAATTAGCCTTCGGGACAAATTCCTTCCTCGTGAATTTCGCTCTCGCCCTGGAAGACCCAAATCGTTGCAGTCAACGAAATGGGCATGATGGCCAAGGAAAATGGGGTCTTTTTCGGTGGTGTCGTTTGTTGGTGAACCAACAAATAATATATCCCCGAATTAGCCTTCGGAACAAATTCCTTCCTCGTGAATTTCGCTCTCGCTTTGGAAGACCCAAATCGTTGCAATCAACGAAATGGGCATGATGGCCAACGAAAATGGGGTCTTTTTTCAGTGGTATTGTTTGTTGGTGAACTAAGACACAATATATCTCCGAATTAGCCTCCGGAATCAAATCCTTTCTAGTAAATTTCGCTCCCGCTCTGACAGACACAAATCGTTGCAATAAACGAAATGGGCACCATGGCCAACGAAAATGGAGTCTTTTTTCGGTGGTATCGTTTGTTGGTGAATCCATGAACAATGTAACACCGAATTAGCCTTCGGGACAAATTCCTCCCTCGTGAATTTCGCTCTCGCCCTGGAAGACCCAAATCGTTGCAATCAACGAAATGGGCATGATGGCCGAGGAAAATGGGGTCTTTTTTCAGTGGTATTGTTTGTTGGTGAACAAAGAAACAATATATCTCCGAATTAGCCTTCGGAACCAACTCCTTTTTAGTAAATTACGCTCCCGCTCTGACAGACACAAATCGTTGCAATCAACGAAATGGGCATGATGGCCAACGAAAATGGGGTCTTTTTTCAGTGGTATTGTTTGTTGGTGAACAAAGAAACAATATATCTCCGAATTAGCCTTCGGAACCAACTCCTTTCTAGTAAATTACGGTCCCGCTCTGACAGACACAAATCGTTGCAATAAACGAAATGGGCACCATGGCCAACGAAAATGGAGTCTTTTTTCGGTGGTATCGTTTGTTGGTGAATCTATAAACGATATAGACCCAAATTAGCCTTCGGAATAAATTCCTTCCTCGTGAATTTCGCTCTCTCCCTGACAGGCCCAAATCGTTGCAATAAACAAAATGGGCACCATGGCCAACGAAAACGGAGTCTTTTTTTCGGTGGTATCGTTTGTTGGTAAATCCATAAACAATATATCTCCGAATTAGCCATCGGCACAAATTCCTTCCTCGTGAATTTCGCTCTCGCTTTGGAAGACCCAAATCGTTGCAATCAACGAAATGGGCATGATGGCCAACGAAAATGGGGTCTTTTTCAGTGGTATTGTTTGTTGGTGAACTAAGAAACAATACATCTCCGAATTAGCCTTCGGTACCAACTCCTTTCTAGTAAATATCGCTCCCGCTCTGACAGACACAATTCGTTGCAATAAACGAAATGGGCACCATGGCCAACGAAAATGGAGTCTTTTTTCGGTGGTATCATTTGTTGGTGAATCCATAAACAATATCTCTCCGAAATAGCCTTTGGAACAAATTCCTTCCTCGTGAATTTCGCTCTCGCTCTGGAAGACCAAAATCGTTGCAATCAACGAAATGGGCACCATGGCCAACGAAAATGGAGTCTTTTTTTCGGTGGTATCGTTTGTTGGTGAATCCATAAACAATGTATCACCGAATTAGCCTTTGGGACAAATTCCTTCCTCGTGAATTTCGCTCTCGCCCTGGCAGACCCAAATCGTTGCAATCAACGAAATGGGCATGATGGCCAAGGAAAATGGGGTCTTTTTTCGGTGGTGTCGTTTGTTGGTGAACCAGCAAACAATATATCCCCGAATTAGCCTTCGGAACCAACTCCTTCCTAGTGAATTTCTCTCTCGACCTGGAAGACCCAAATCGTTGCAATCAACGAATTGGGCATGATGGCCAACGAAAATGGGTTTTTTTTTCAGTGGTATTGTTTGTTGGTGAACTAAGAAATAATATATCTCCGAATTAGCCCTCGGAACAAATTCCTTCCTCGTGAATTTCGCTCTCGCCCTGACAGCCCCAAATCGTTGCAATAAACGTAATGGGCACCATGGCCAACGAAAATGGAGTCTTTTTTTCGGTGGTATCGTTTGTTGGTGAATCGATAAACAATGTCTCACCGAATTAGCCTTCGCGACAAATTCCTTCCTCGTGAATTTCGCTCTCACCCTGGAAGACCCAAATCGTTGCAATCAACGAAATGGGCATGATGGCCAACGAAAATAGGGCCTTTTCTCAGTGGTATTGTTTGTTGGTGAACTAAGAAACAATATATCTCCGAATTAGCCTTCGGAACCAACTCCTTTCTAGTAAATTTCGCGCCCGCCCTGACCGACCCAAATCGTTGCAATAAACGAAATGGGCACCATGGCCAACGAAAATGGAGTCTTTTTTTGGGTGGTATCGTTTGTTGGTGAATCCATAAACAATGTATCACCGAATTAGCCTTCGGGACAAATTCCTTCCTCGTGAATTTGGCTCTTGCCCTGGAAGACCCAAATCGTTGTAACCAACGAAATGGGCACGATGGCCGACGAAAATGGGGTCTTTTTTCAGTGGTATTGTTTGTTGGTGAACTAAGAAACAATATATCTCCGAATTAGCCTTCGAAAACAACTCCTTTCTAGTGAATTTCGCTCTCGCTCTGGAAGACCCAAATCGTTGCAATAAACGAAATGGGCACCACGGCCAACGAAAACGGAGTCTTTTTTCGGTGGTATCATTTGTTGGTGAATCCATAAACAATATATCTACGAATCAACCTTCGGAACAAATTCCTTCCTCGTGAATTTCGCTCTTTCCCTCACAGGCCCAAATCGTTGCAATAAACGAAATGGGCACCATGGCCAACGAAAATGGAGTCTTTTTTTCGGTGGTATCGTTTGTTGGTGAATCCATAAACAATGTCTCACCGAATTAGCCTTCGGGACAAATTCCTTCCTCGTGAATTTCGCTCTCGCCCTGGAAGACCCAAATCGTTGCAGTCAACGAAATGGGCATGATGGCCAAGGAAAATGGGGTCTTTTTCGGTGGTGTCGTTTGTTGGTGAACCAACAAATAATATATCCCCGAATTAGCCTTCGGAACAAATTCCTTCCTCGTGAATTTCGCTCTCGCTTTGGAAGACCCAAATCGGTGCAATCAACGAAATGGGCATGATGGCCAACGAAAATGGGGTCTTTTTTCAGTGGTATTGTTTGTTGGTGAACTAAGAAACAATATCTCTCCGAATTAGCCTTCGGAACCAACTCCTTTCTAGTAAACTTCGCTCCCGCTCTGACAGACACAAATCGTTGCAATAAACGAAATGGGCACCATGGCCAACGAAAATGGAGTCTTTTTTCGGTGGTATCGTTTGTTGGTGAATCCATAAACAATGTATCACCGAATTAGCCTTCGGGACAAATTCCTTCCTCGTGAATTTCGCTCTCGCCCTGGAAGACCCAAATCGTTGCAATCAACGAAATGGGCATGATGGTCGAGGAAAATGGGGTCTTTTTGCGGTGGTGTCGTTTGTTGGTGAACCAACAAATAACATATCCCCGAATTAGCCTTCGGAACAAATTCCTTCCTCGTGAATTTCGCTCTCGCTTTGGAAGACCCAAATCGTTGCAATCAACGAAATGGGCATGATGGCCAACGAAAATGGGGTCTTTTTTCAATGGTATTGTTTGTTGGTGAACAAAGAAACAATATATCTCCGAATTAGCCTTCGGAACCAACTCCTTTCTAGTAAATTACGGTCCCGCTCTGACAGACACAAATCGTTGCAATAAACGAAATGGGCACCATGGCCAACGAAAATGGAGTCTTTTTTCGGTGGTATCGTTTGTTGGTGAATCTATAAACGATATATCCCCAAATTAGCCTTCGGAATAAATTCCTTCCTCGTGAATTTCGCTCTCTCCCTGACAGGCCCAAATCGTTGCAATAAACAAAATGGGCACCATGGCCAACGAAAATGGAGTCTTTTTTCGTTGCTATCGTTTGTTGGTGAATCCATAAACAATATATCTCCGAATTAGCCTTCGGAACAAATTCCTTCCTGGTGAAATTCGCTCTCTCCCTGACAGGCCCAAATCGTTGCAATAAACGAAATGGGCAGCATGGCCAACGAAAATGGAGTCGTTTTTTCGGTGGTATCGTTTGTTGGTGAATCCATAAACAAAGTATCTCCGAATTAGCCTTCGGAACAAATTCCTTCCTCGAGAATTTCGCTCTCGCTCTGGAAGACCCAAATCGTTGCAATAAACGAAATGGGCACCATGGCCAACGAAAATGGGGTCTTTTTTCGGTGGTATCGTTTGTTGGTGAACCAACAAACAATATATCCCCGAATTAGCCTTCGGAACCAACTCCTTCCTAGTGAATTTCTCTCTCGCCCTGGAAGACCCAAATCGTTGCAATCAACAAATTGGGCATGATGGCCAACGAAAATGGGGTCTTTTTTCAGTGGTATTGTTTGTTGATGAACTAAGAAACAATATATCTCCGAATTAGCCTTCGGAACAAATTCCTTCCTGGTGAATTTCGCTCTCTCCCTGACAGGCCCAAATCGTTGCAATAAACGAAATGGGCACCATGGCCAACTAAAATGGAGTCGTTCTTTCGGTGGTATCGTTTGTTGGTGAATCCATAAACAACGTATCACCGAATTAGCCTTCGGGGCAAATTCCTTCCTCGTGAATTTCGCTCTCGCCCTGGAAGACCCAAATCGTTGCAATCAACGAAATGGGCATGATGGCTAACGAAAATGGGGTCTTTTTTCAGTGGTATTGTTTGTTGGTGAACTAAGAAACAATATATCTCCGAAGTAGCCTTCGGAACAAATTCCTTCCTCGTGAATTTCGCTCTCGCTCTGGAAGACACAAATCGTTGCAATAAACGACATGGGCACCATGGCCAACGAAAATGGAGTCTTTTTTTGGTGGTATCGTTTGTTGGTTTATCCATAAACAATATATCTCCGAATTAGCCTTCGGAACAAATTCCTTCCTCGTGAATTTCGCTCTCGCTCTGGAAGACCCAAATCGTTGCAATCAATGTAATGGGCACCATGGCCAACGAAAATGGAGACTTTTTTTCGGTGGTATCGTTTGTTGGTGAATCCATAAACAAAGTATCACCGAATTAGCCTTCGGGACAAATTCCTTCCTCGTGAATTTCGCTCTCGCCCTGGAAGACCCAAATCGTTGCAATCAACGAAATGGGCATGATGGCCAAGGAAAATGGGGTCTTTTTCGGTGGTGTCGTTTGTTGGTGAACCAACAAACAATATATCCCCGAATTAGCCTTCGGAACCAACTCCTTCCTAGTGAATTTCTCTCTCGCCCTGGAAGACCCAAATCGTGGCAATCGACGAAATGGGCATGATGGCCAACGAAAATGGGGTCTATTGTCAATGGTATTGTTTGTTGGTGAACTAAGAAACAATATATCTCCGAATTAGCCTTCGGAACAAATTCCTTCCTCGTGAATTTCGCTCTCGCTTTGGAAGACCCAAATCGTTGCAGAAACCGAAATGAGCACCATGGCCAACGAAAATGGAGTCTTTTTTCGGTGGTATCGTTTGTTAAACGATACCACCGCCTTCGGAACAAATTCCTTCCTGGGGAATTTCGCTCTCTCCCTGACAGGCCTAAATCGTTGCAATAAACGAAATGGGCACCATGGCCAACGAAAATGGAGTCGTTTCTTCGGTGGTGTCGTTTGTTGGTGAATCCATAAACAACGTATCACCGAATTAGCCTTCGGAACAAATTCCTTCCTCGTGAATTTCGCTCTCGCTCTGGAAGACCCAAATCGTTGCAATCAACGAAATGGGCACCATGGCCAACGAAAATTGAGTCTTTTTTTCGGTGGTATCGTTTGTTGGTGAATCCATAAACAATGTATCACCGAATTAACCTTCGGGACAAATTCCTTCCTCGTGAATTTCGCTCTCGCCCTGGAAGACCCGAATCGTTGCCATCAACGAAATGGGCATGATGGCCAAGGAGGGTCTTTTTTCGGCCTTTTTTCAAGGGGGGGGGGGGGGGGGTCGGTCAATGGGGTCTTTTTTCGGTGGTGTCGTTTGTTGGTGAACCAATAAACAATATATCCCTGAATTAGCCTTCGGAACCAACTCCTTCCTACTGAATGTCTCTCTCGCCCTGGAAGACCCAAATCGTTGCAATCAACGAAATGGGCATGATGGCCAACGAAAATGGGGTCTTTTTTCAGTGGTATTGTTTGTTGGTGAACTAAGGAATAATATATCTCCGAATCAGCCTTCGGACCCAACTCCTTTCTAGTAAATTTCGCTCCCGCCCTGACAGACCCAAATCGTTGCAATAAACGAAATGGGCAGCATGGCCAACGAAAAAGGAGTCTTTTTTCGGTGGTATCGTTTGTTGGTGAATCCATAAACAATGTATCACCGAATTAGCCTTCGGAACAAATTCCTTCCTCGTGAATTTCGCTCTCTCCCTGACAGGCCCAAATCGTTGCAATAAACGAAATGGGCACCATGGCCAACGAAAATGGAGTCTTTTTTTCGGTGTTATCGTTGGTTGGTGAATCCATAAGCAATGTATCACCGAATTAGGCTACGGAACAAATTCCTTCCTCGTGAATTTCGCTCTCTCCCTGACAGGCCCAAATCGTTGCAGTAAGCGAAATGGGCACCATGTCCAACGAAAATGGAGTCTTTTTTTCGGTGGTATCGTTTGTTGGTGAATCCATAAACAATGTATCTCCGAATTAGCCTTCGCAACCAACTCCTTCCTAGTGAATTTCTCTCTCGCCCTGGAAGACCCAAATCGTTGCAATCAACGAAATGGGCATGATGGCCAACGAAAATGGGGTCTTTTTTCAGTGGTATAGTTTGTTGGTGAACTAAGAAACAATATATCTCCGAATTAGCCTTCGGAACAAATTCCTTCCTCGTCAGTTTCGCTCTCGCTCTGGAAGACCCAAATCGTTGCAGAAAACGAAATGGGCACCATGGCCAACGAAAATGGAGTCTTTTTGCGGTGGTATCGTTTGTTGGTGAATCCATAAACAATATATCTCCGAATTAGCCTTCGCAACAAATTCCTTCCTGGTGAATTTCGCTCTCTCCCTGACAGGCCCAAATCGTTGCAATAAACGAAATGGGCACTATGGCCAACGAAAATGGAGTCGTTTTTTCGGTGGTATCGTTTGTTGGTGAATCCATAAACAACGTATCACCGAATTAGCCTTCGGGGCAAATTCCTTCCTCGTGAATTTCGCTCTCGCCCTGGAAGACCCAAATCGTTGCAATCAACGAAATGGGCATGATGGCTAACGAAAATGGGTCTTTTTTCAGTGGTATCGTTTGTTGGTGAACTAAGAAACAATATATCTCCGAATTAGCCTTCGGAACCAACTCCTTCCTAGTGAATTTCTCTCTCGCCCTGGAAGACCCAAATCGTTGCGATCAACGAAATGGGCATGATGGCCAACGAAAATGGGGTCTTTTTTCAGTGGTATTGTTTGTTGGTGAACTAAGAAACAATATATCTCCGAAGTAGCCTTCGGAACAAATTCCTTCCTCGTGAATTTCGCTCTCGCCCTGGAAGACCCAAATCGTTGCAATCAACGAAATGGGCATGATGGCTAACGAAAATGGGGTCTTTTTTCAGTGGTATTGTTTGTTGGTGAACTAAGAAACAATATATCTCCGAATTAGCCTTCGGAACCAACTCCTTCCTAGTGAATTTCTCTCTCGCCCTGGAAGACCCAAATCGTTGCGATCAACGAAATGGGCTTGATGGCCAACGAAAATGGGGTCTTTTTTCAGTGGTATTGTTTGTTGGTGAACTAAGAAACAATATATCTCCGAAGTAGCCTTCGGAACAAATTCCTTCCTCGTGAATTTCGCTCTCGCTCTGGAAGACCAAAATCGTAGCAATCAACGAAATGGGCACCATGGCCAACGAAAATGGAGTCTTTTTTCGGTGGTATGGTTTGTTGGTGAATCCATAAACAATGTATCACCGAATTAGCCTTCGGGACAAATTCCTTCCTCGTGAATTTCGCTCTCGCCCTGGAAGACCCAAATCGTTGCAATCAACGAAATGGGCATGATGGTCGAGGAAAATGGGGTCTTTTTTCGGTGGTGTCGTTTGTTGGTGAACAAAGAAACAATATATCTCCGAATTAGCCTTCGGAACCAACTCCTTTCTAGTAAATTACTGTCCCGCTCTGACAGACACAAATCGTTGCAATAAACGAAATGGGCACCATGGCCAACGAAAATGGAGTCTTTTTTCGGTGGTATCGTTTGTTGGTGAATCTATAAACGATATATCCCCAAATTAGCCTTCGGAACAAATTCTTTCCTCGTGAATTTCGCTCTCTCCCTGACAGGCCCAAATCGTTGCAATAATCAAAATGGGCACCATGGCCAACGAAAATGGAGTCTCTTTTTCGGTGGTATCGTTTGTTGGTAAATCCATAAACAATGTATCTTCGAATTAGCCATCGGCACAAATTCCTTCCTCGTGAATTTCGCTCTCGCTTTGGAAGACCCAAATCGTTGCAATAAACGAAATGGGCATGATGGCCAACGAAAAAAGGGTCTTTTTTCAGTGGTATTGTTTGTTGCTGAACTAAGAAACAATATATCTCACAATTAGCCTTCGGAACAAATTCCTTCCTCGTGAATTTCACTCTCGCTCTGGAAGACCCAAATCGTTGCAGAAAACAAAATGGGCACCATGGCCAACGAAAATGGAGTCTTTTTTCGGTGGTATCGTTTGTTGGTGAATCCATAAACAAAATATCGCCGAATTAGCCTTCGGAACAAATTCCTTCCTGGTGAATTTCGCTCTCTCCCTGACAGGCCCAAATCGTTGCAATAAACGAAATGGGCACCATGGCCAACGAAAATGGAGTTGTTTTTTCGGTGGTATTGTTTGTTGGTGAACTGAGAAACAATATATCTCCGAATTAGCCTTCGGGGCAAATTCCTTCCTCGTGAATTTCGCTCTCGCCCTGGAAGACCCAAATCGTTGCAATCAACGAAATGGGCATGATGGCCAACGAAAATGGGGTCTTTTTTCAGTGGTATTGTTTGTTGGTGAACTAAGAAACAATATATCTCCGAAGTAGCCTTCGGAACAAATTCCTTCGTCGTGAATGTCGCTCTCGCTCTGGAAGACCCAAATCGTTGCAGATAACGAAATGGGCACCATGGCCAACGAAAATGGAGTCTTTTTTCGTTGCTATCGTTTGTTGGTGAATCCATAAACAATATATCTCCGAATTAGCCTTCGGAACAAATTCCTTCCTGGTGAAATTCGCTCTCTCCCTGACAGGCCCAAATCGTTGCAATAAACGAAATGGGCAGCATGGCCAACGAAAATGGAGTCGTTTTTTCGGTGGTATCGTTTGTTGGTGAATCCATAAACAAAGTATCTCCGAATTAGCCTTCGAAACAAATTCCTTCCTCGAGAATTTCGCTCTCGCTCTGGAAGACACAAATCGTTGCAATAAACGAAATGGGAACCATGGCCAACGAAAATGGGGTCTTTTTTCGGTGGTATCGTTTGTTGGTGAACCAACAAACAATATATCCCCGAATTAGCCTTCGGAACCAACTCCTTCCTAGTGAATTTCTCTCTCGCCCTGGAAGACCCAAATCGTTGCAATCAACGAAATGGGCATGATGGCCAACGAAAATGGGGTCTTTTTTCAGTGGTATTGTTTGTTGGTGAACTAAGAAACAATATATCTCCGAATTAGCCTTCGGAACAAATTCCTTCCTCGCGAATTTCGCTCTCGCTTTGGAAGACCCAAATCGTTGCAATCAACGAAATGGGCATGATGGCCAACGAAAATGGGGTCTTTTATCAGTGGTATAGTTTGTTGGTGAACAAAGAAACAATATATCTCCGAATTAGCCTTCGGAACCAACTCCTTTCTAGTAAATTTCGCTCCCGCTCTGACAGACACAAATCGTTGCAATAAACGACATGGGGACCATGGCCAACGAAAATGGAGTCTTTTTTTGGTAGTATCGTTTGTTGGTTTATCCATAAACAATATATCTCCGAATTAGCCTTCGGAACAAATTCCTTCCTCGAGAATTTCGCTCTCGCTCTGGAAGACCCAAATCGTTGCAATAAACGAAATGGGTACCATGGCCAACGAAAATGGGGTCTTTTTTCGGTGGTATCGTTTGTTGGTGAACCAACAAACAATATATCCCCGAATTAGCCTTCGGAACCAACTCCTTTCTAGTAAATTACTGTCCCGCTCTGACAGACACAAATCGTTGCAATAAACGAAATGGGCACCATGGCCAACGAAAGTGGAGTCTTTTTTCGGTGGTATCGTTTGTTGGTGAATCTATAAACGATATATCCCCAAATTAGCCTTCGGAACAAATTCTTTCCTCGTGAATTTCGCTCTCTCCCTGACAGGCCCAAATCGTTGCAATAATCAAAATGGGCACCATGGCCAACGAAAATGGAGTCTCTTTTTCGGTGGTATCGTTTGTTGGTAAATCCATAAACAATGTATCTTCGAATTAGCCATCGGCACAAATTCCTTCCTCGTGAATTTCGCTCTCGCTTTGGAAGACCCAAATCGTTGCAATAAACGAAATGGGCATGATGGCCAACGAAAAAAGGGTCTTTTTTCAGTGGTATTGTTTGTTGCTGAACTAAGAAACAATATATCTCACAATTAGCCTTCGGAACAAATTCCTTCCTCGTGAATTTCACTCTCGCTCTGGAAGACCCAAATCGTTGCAGAAAACGAAATGGGCACCATGGCCAACGAAAATGGAGTCTTTTTTCGGTGGTATCGTTTGTTGGTGAATCCATAAACAAAATATCGCCGAATTAGCCTTCGGAACAAATTCCTTCCTGGTGAATTTCGCTCTCTCCCTGACAGGCCCAAATCGTTGCAATAAACGAAATGGGCACCATGGCCAACGAAAATGGAGTTGTTTTTTCGGTGGTATTGTTTGTTGGTGAACTGAGAAACAATATATCTCCGAATTAGCCTTCGGGGCAAATTCCTTCCTCGTGAATTTCGCTCTCGCCCTGGAAGACCCAAATCGTTGCAATCAACGAAATGGGCATGATGGCCAACGAAAATGGGGTCTTTTTTCAGTGGTATTGTTTGTTGGTGAACTAAGAAACAATATATCTCCGAAGTAGCCTTCGGAACAAATTCCTTCCTCGTGAATGTCGCTCTCGCTCTGGAAGACCCAAATCGTTGCAGATAACGAAATGGGCACCATGGCCAACGAAAATGGAGTCTTTTTTCGTTGCTATCGTTTGTTGGTGAATCCATAAACAATATATCTCCGAATTAGCCTTCGGAACAAATTCCTTCCTGGTGAAATTCGCTCTCTCCCTGACAGGCCCAAATCGTTGCAATAAACGAAATGGGCAGCATGGCCAACGAAAATGGAGTCGTTTTTTCGGTGGTATCGTTTGTTGGTGAATCCATAAACAAAGTATCTCCGAATTAGCCTTCGAAACAAATTCCTTCCTCGAGAATTTCGCTCTCGCTCTGGAAGACACAAATCGTTGCAATAAACGAAATGGGAACCATGGCCAACGAAAATGGGGTCTTTTTTCGGTGGTATCGTTTGTTGGTGAACCAACAAACAATATATCCCCGAATAAGCCTTCGGAACCAACTCCTTCCTAGTGAATTTCTCTCTCGCCCTGGAAGACCCAAATCGTTGCAATCAACGAAATGGGCATGATGGCCAACGAAAATGGGGTCTTTTTTCAGTGGTATTGTTTGTTGGTGAACTAAGAAACAATATATCTCCGAATTAGCCTTCGGAACAAATTCCTTCCTCGCGAATTTCGCTCTCGCTTTGGAAGACCCAAATCGTTGCAATCAACGAAATGGGCATGATGGCCAACGAAAATGGGGTCTTTTATCAGTGGTATAGTTTGTTGGTGAACAAAGAAACAATATATCTCCGAATTAGCCTTCGGAACCAACTCCTTTCTAGTAAATTTCGCTCCCGCTCTGACAGACACAAATCGTTGCAATAAACGACATGGGGACCATGGCCAACGAAAATGGAGTCTTTTTTTGGTGGTATCGTTTGTTGGTTTATCCATAAACAATATATCTCCGAATTAGCCTTCGGAACAAATTCCTTCCTCGAGAATTTCGCTCTCGCTCTGGAAGACCCAAATCGTTGCAATAAACGAAATGGGTACCATGGCCAACGAAAATGGGGTCTTTTTTCGGTGGTATCGTTTGTTGGTGAACCAACAAACAATATATCCCCGAATTAGCCTTCGGAACCAACTCCTTCCTAGTGAATTTCTCTCTCGCCCTGGAAGACCCAAATCGTTGCAATCGACGAAATGGGCATGATGGCCAACGAAAATGGGGTCTATTGTCAGTGGTATTGTTTGTTGGTGAACTAAGAAACAATATATCTCCGAATTAGCCTTCGGAACAAATTCCTTCCTCGTGAATTTCGCTCTCGCTTTGGAAGACCCAAATCGTTGCAGAAACCGAAATGGGCACCATGGCCAACGAAAATGGAGTCTTTTTTCGGTGGTATCGTTTGTTGGTGAATCCATAAACAATATATCTCCGAATTAGCCTTCGGAACAAATTCCTTCCTGGGGAATTTCGCTCTCTCCCTGACAGGCCTAAATCGTTGCAATAAACGAAATGGGCACCATGGCCAACGAAAATTGAGTCTTTTTTTCGGTGGTATCGTTTGTTGGTGAATCCATAAACAATGTATCACCGAATTAACCTTCGGGACAAATTCCTTCCTCGTGAATTTCGCTCTCGCCCTGGAAGACCCGAATCGTTGCCATCAACGAAATGGGCATGATGGCCAAGGAGCGTCTTTTTTCGGTCTTTTTTCAAGGGGGGGGGGGTCGGTCAATGGGGTCTTTTTTCGGTGGTGTCGTTTGTTGGTGAACCAACAAACAATATATCCCCGAATTAGCCTTCGGAACCAACTCCTTCCTACTGAACGTCTCTCTCGCCCTGGAAGACCCAAATCGTTGCAATCAACGAAATGGGCATGATGGCCAACGAAAATGGGGTCTTTTTTCAGTGGTATTGTTTGTTGGTGAACTAAGGAATAATATATCTCCGAATTAGCCTTCGGAACCAACTCCTTTCTAGTAAATTTCGCTCCCGCCCTGACAGACCCAAATCGTTGCAATAAACGAAATGGGCACCATGGCCAACGAAAATGGCGTCTTTTTTCGGTGGTATCGTTTGTTGGTGAATCCATAAACAATATATCTCCGAATTAGCCTTCGGAACAAATTCCTTCCTCGTGAATTTCGCTCTCGCTCTGGATGACCCAAATCGTTGCAATCACCGAAATGGGCATGATGGCCAACGAAAATGGGGTCTTTTTTCAGTTGTATTGTTTGTTGGTGAAATAAGAAACAATATATCTCCGAATTAGCCTTCGGAACCGACTCCTTTCTAGTAAATTTCGCTCCCGCCCTGACAGACCCAAATCGTTGCAATAAACGAAATGGGCACCATGGCCAACGAAAAAGGAGTCTTTTTTCGGTGGTATCGTTTGTTGGTGAATCCATAAACAATGTATCACCGAATTAGCTTTCGGAACAAATTCCTTCCTCGTGAATTTCGCTCTCTCCCTGACAGGCCCAAATCGTTGCAATAAACGAAATGGGCACCATGGCCAACGAAAATGGAGTCTTTTTTTCGGTGGTATCGTTGGTTGGTGAATCCATAAGCAATGTATCACCGAATTAGGCTACGGAACAAATTCCTTCCTCGTGAATTTCGCTCTCTCCCTGACAGGCCCAAATCGTTGCAGTAAGCGAAATGGGCACCATGTCCAACGAAAATGGAGTCTTTTTTTCGGTGGTATCGTTTGTTGGTGAATCCATAAACAATGTATCTCCGAATTAGCCTTTGGAACCAACTCCTTCCTAGTGAATTTCACTCTCGCCCTGGAAGACCCAAATCGTTGCAATCAACGAAATGGGCATGATGGCCAACGAAAATGGGGTCTTTTTTCAGTGGTATTGTTTGTTGGTGAACTAAGAAACAATATATCTCCGAATTAGCCTTCGGAACAAATTCCTTCCTCGTCAATTTCGCTCTCGCTCTGGAAGACCCAAATCGTTGCAGAAAACGAAATGGGCACCATGGCCAACGAAAATAGAGTCTTTTTGCGGTGGTATCGTTTGTTGGTGAATCCATAAACAACGTATCACCGAATTAGCCTTCGGGGCAAATTCCTTCCTCGTGAATTTCGCTCTCGCCCTGGAAGACCCAAATCGTTGCAATCAACGAAATGGGCATGATGGCTAACGAAAATGGGGTCTTTTTTCAGTGGTATCGTTTGTTGGTGAACCAACAAACAATATATCCCCGAATTAGCCTTCGGAACCAACTCCTTCCTAGTGAATTTCTCTCTCGCCCTGGAAGACCCAAATCGTTGCAATCAACGAAATGGGCATGATGGCCAACGAAAATGGGGTCTTTTTTCAGTGGTATTGTTTGTTGGTGAACTAAGAAACAATATATCTCCGAATTAGCCTTCGGAACAAATTCCTTCCTCGTGAATTTCGCTCTCGCTCTGGATGACCCAAATCGTTGCAATCAACGAAATGGGCATGATGGCCAACGAAAAAAATGGGGTCTTTTTTCAGTTGTATTGTTTGTTGGTGAAATAAGAAACAATATATCTCCGAATTAGCCTTCGGAACCGACTCCTTTCTAGCAAATTTCGCTCCCGCCCTGACAGACCCAAATCGTTGCAATAAACGAAATGGGCACCATGGCCAACGAAAAAGGAGTCTTTTTTCGGTGGTATCGTTCGTTGGTGAATCCATAAACAATGTATCACCGAATTAGCCTTCGGAACAAATTCCTTCCTCGTGAATTTCGCTCTCTCCCTGACAGGCCCAAATCGTTGCAATAAACGAAATGGGCACCATGGCCAACGAAAATGGAGTCTTTTTTTCGGTGGTATCGTTTGTTGGTGAATCCATAAACAATGTATCTCCGAATTAGCCTTCGGAACATATTCCTTCCTCGTGAATTTCGCTCTCGCTCTGGAGACCCAAATCGTTGCAATAAACGAAATGGGCACCATGGCCAACGAAAATGCGGTCTATTTTCGGTGGTATCGTTTGTTGGTGAACGAACAAACAATATATCTCAGAATTAGCCTTCGGAACCAACTCCTTCCTAGTGAATTTCTCTCACGCCCTGGAAGACCCAAATCGTTGCAATCAACGAAATGGGCATGATGGCCAACGAAAATGGGGTCTTTTTTCGGTGTTATTGTTTGTTGGTGAACAAAGAAACAATATATCTCCGAATTAGCCTTCGGAACCAACTCCTTTCTAGTAAATTTCGCTCCCGCTCTGACAGACACAAATCGTTGCAATAAACGACAAGGGCACCATGGCCAACGAAAATGGAGTTTTTTTTTGGTGGTATCGTTTGTTGGTTTATCCATAAACAATATATCTCCGAATTAGCCTTCGGAAGAAATTCCTTCCTCGTGAATTTCGCTCTCGCCCTGGAAGACCCAAATCGTTGCAATCAACGAAATGGGCATGATTGCCAAGGAAAATGGGGTCTTTTTCGGTGGTGTCGTTTGTTGGTGAACCAACAAATAATATATCCCCGAATTAGCCTTCGGAACCAACTCCTTCCTAGTGAATTTCTCTCTCGCCCTGGAAGACCCAAATCGTTGCAATCGACGAAATGGGCATGATGGCCAACGAAAATGGGGTCTATTGTCAGTGGTATTGTTTGTTGGTGAACTAAGAAACAATATATCTCCGAATTAGCCTTCGGAACAAATTCCTTCCTCGTGAATTTCGCTCTCGCTCTGGAAGACCAAAATCGTTGCAATCAACGAAATGGGCACCATGGTTAACGAAAATGGAGTCTTTGTTCGGTGGTATCGTTTGTTGGTGAATCCATAAAAAATATATCTCCGAATGAGCCGTCGGAAGTAATTCCTTCCTCGTGAATTTCGCTCTCTCCCTGACAGGCTCAAATCGTTGCAATAAACGAAAAGGGCACCATGGCCAACGAAAATGGAGTCTTTTTTTCGATGGTAACGTTTGTTGGTGAATCCATAAACAATGTATCACCGAATTAGCCTTCGGGACAAATTCCTTCCTCGTGAATTTCGCTCTCGCCCTGGCAGACCCAAATCGTTGCAATCAACGAAATGGGCATGATAGCCAAGGAAAATGGGGTCTTTTTTCGGTGGTGTCGTTTGCTGGTGAACCAGCAATCAATATATCACCGAATTAGCCTTCGGAACCAACTCCTTCCTAGTGAATTTCTCTCTCGCCCTGGAAGACCCAAATCGTTGCAATCGACGAAATGGGCATGATGGCCAACGAAAATGGGGTCTATTGTCAGTGGTATTGTTTGTTGGTGAACTAAGAAATAATATATCTCCGAATTAGCCTTTGGAACAAATTCCTTACTCGTGAATTTCGCTCTCTCCCTGACAGGCCCAAATCGTTGCAATAAACGTAATGGTCACCATGACCAACGAAAATGGAGTCTTTTTTTCGGTGGTATCGTTTGTTGGTGAATCCATAAACAATGTCTCACCGAATTAGCCTTCGGGACAAATTCCTTCCTCGTGAATTTCGCTCTCGCCCTGGAAGACCCAAATCGTTGCAATCAACGACATGGGCATGATGGCTAAGGAAAATGGGGTCTTTTTTCGGTCGTGTCGTTTGTTGGTGAACCAACAAACAATATATCCCCGAATTAACCTTCGGAACCAACTCCTTCCTAGTGAATTTCTCTCTCGCCCTGGAAGACCCAAATCGTTGCAATTAACGAAATGGGCATGATGGCCAACGAAAATGGGGTCTTTTTTCAGTGGTATTGTTTGTTGCTGAACTAAGAAACAATATATCTCACAATTAGCCTTCGGAACAAATTCCTTCCTCGTGAATTTCGCTCTCGCTCTGGAAGACCCAAATCGTTGCAGAAAACGAAATGGGCACCATGGCCAACGAAAATGGACTCTTTTTTCGGTAGTATCGTTTGTTGGTGAATCCATAAACAATATATCTCCGAATTAGCCTTCGGAACAAATTCCTTCCTGGTGAAATTCGCTCTCTCCCTGACAGGCCCAAATCGTTGCAATAAACGAAATGGGCAGCATGGCCAACGAAAATGGAGTCGTTTTTTCGGTGGTATCGTTTGTTGGTGAATCCATAAACAAAGTATCTCCGAATTAGCCTTCGGAACAAATTCCTTCTTCGAGAATTTCGCTCTCGCTCTGGAAGACCCAAATCGTTGCAATAAACGAAATGGGCACCATGGCCAACGAAAACGGGGTCTTTTTTCGGTGGTATCGTTTGTTGGTGAACCAACAAACAATATATCCCCGAATTAGCTATCGGAACCAACTCCTTCTTAGTGAATTTCTCTCTCGCCCTGGAAGACCCAAATCGTTGCAATCAACGAAATGGGCATGATGGCCAACGAAAATGGGGTTCTTTTGCGGTGGTATCGTTTGTTGGTGAATCCATAAACAAAGTATCTCCGAATTAGCCTTCGGAACAAATTCCTTCCTCGAGAATTTCGCTCTCGCTCTGGAAGACCCAAATCGTTGCAATAAACGAAATGGGTATCATGGCCAACGAAAATGGGGTCTTTTTTCGGTGGTATCGTTTGTTGGTGAACCAACAAACAATATATCCCCGAATTAGCCTTCGGAACCAACTCCTTCCTAGTGAATTTCTCTCTCGCCCTGGAAGACCCAAATCGTTGCAATCAACGAAATGGGCATGATGGCCAACGAAAATGGGGTCTTTTTTCAGTGGTATTGTTTGTTGGTGAACTAAGAAACAATATATCTCCGAATTAGCCTTCGGAACAAATTCCTTCCTCGTGAATTTCGCTCTCGCCCTGGAAGACCCAAATCGTTGCAATCAACGAAATGGGCATGATGGCCAAGGAAAATGGGGTCTTTTTCGGTGGTGTCGTTTGTTGGTGAACCAACAAATAATATATCCGCGAATTAGCCTTCGGAACCAACTCCTTCCTAGTGAATTTCTCTCTCGCCCTGGAAGACCCAAATCGTTGCAATCGACGAAATGGGCATGATGGCCAACGAAAATGGGGTCTATTGTCAGTGGTATTGTTTGTTGGTGAACTAAGAAACAATATATCTCCGAAGTAGCCTTCGGAACAAATTCCTTCCTCGTGAATTTCGCTCTCGCTCTGGAAGACCCAAATCGTTGCAGAAAACGAAATGGGCACCATGGCCAACGAAAATGGAGTCTTTTTTCGGTGGTATCGTTTGTTGGTGAATCCATAAACAATATATCTCCGAATTAGCCTTCGGAACAAATTCCTTCCTGGGGAATTTCGCTCTCTCCCTGACAGGCCTAAATCGTTGCAATAAACGAAATGGGCACCATGGCCAACGAAAACGGAGTCGTTTCTTCGGTGGTGTCATTTGTTGGTGAATCCATAAACAACGTATCACCGAATTAGCCTTTGGAACAAATTCCTTCTTCGTGAATTTCGCTCTCGCTCTGGAAGACCCAAATCGTTGCAATCAACGAAATGGGCACCATGGCCAACGAAAATTGAGTCTTTTTTTCGGTGGTATCGTTTGTTGGTGAATCCATAAACAATGTACCACCGAATTAACCTTCGGGACAAATTCCTTCCTCGTGAATTTCGCTCTCGCCCTGGAAGACCCGAATCGTTGCCATCAACGAAATGGGCATGATGGCCAAGGTGGGTCTTTTTTCGGTCTTTTTTCAAGGGGGGGGGGGGGGGGGGCGTCGGTCAATGGGGTCTTTTTTCGGTGGTGTCGTTTGTTGGGGAACCAACAAACAATATATCCCCGAATTAGCCTTCGGAACCAACTCCTTACTACTGAATGTCTCTCTCGCCCTGGAAGACCCAAATCGTTGCAATCAACGAAATGGGCATGATGGCCAACGAAAATGGGGTCTTTTTTCAGTGGTATTGTTTGTTGGTGAACTAAGGAATAATATATCTCCGAATTAGCCTTCGGAACCAACTCCTTTCTAGTTAATTTCGCTCCCGCCCTGACAGACCCAAATCGTTGCAATAAACGAAATGGGCACCATAGCCAACGAAAAAGGAGTCTTTTTTCGGTGGTATCGTTTGTTGGTGAATCCATAAACAATGTATCACCGAATTAGCCTTCGGAACAAATTACTTCCTCGTGAATTTCGCTCTCTCCCTGACAGGCCCAAATCGTTGCAATAAACGAAATGGGCACCATGGCCAACGAAAATGGAGTCTTTTTTTCGGTGGTATCGTTGGTTGGTGAATCCATAAGCAATGTATCACCGAATTAGGCTACGGAACAAATTCCTTCCTCGTGAATTTCGCTCTCTCCCTGACAGGCCCAAATCGTTGCAGTAAGCGAAATGGGCACCATGTCCAACGAAAATGGAGTCTTTTTTTCGGTGGTATCGTTTGTTGGTGAACCAACAAACAATATATCTCAGAATTAGCCGTCGGAACCAACTCTTTCCTAGTGAATTTCTCTCTCGCCCTGGAAGACCCAAATCGTTGCAATCAACGAAATGGGCATGATGGCCAACGAAAATGGGGTCTTTTTTCGGTGGTATTGTTTGTTGGTGAACAAAGAAACAATATATCTCCGAATTAGCCTTCGGAACCAACTCCTTTCTAGTAAATTTCGCTCTCGCTCTGGAAGACCCAAATCGTTGCAATAAACGAAATGGGCACTACGGCCAACGAAAATGGAGTCTTTTTTCGGTGGTATCGTTTGTTGGTGAATCCATAAACAATATATCTACGAATCAACCTTCGGAACAAATTCCTTCCTCGTGAATTTCGCTCTCTCCCTGACAGGCCCAAGTCGTTGCAATAAACGAAATGGGCACCATGGCCAACTAAAATGGAGTCGTTCTTTCGGTGGTATCGTTTGTTGGTGAATCCATAAACAACGTATCACCGAATTAGCCTTCGGGGCAAATTCCTTCCTCGTGAATTTCGCTCTCGCCCTGGAAGACCCAAATCGTTGCAATCAACGAAATGGGCATGATGACTAACGAAAATGGGGTCTTTTTTCAGTGGTATTGTTTGTTGGTGAACTAAGAAACAATATATCTCCGAATTAGCCTTCGGAACCAACTCCTTCCTAGTGAATTTCTCTCTCGCCCTGGAAGACCCTAATCGTTGCAGAAAACGAAATGGGCACCATGGCCAACGAAAATGGAGTCTTTTTTCGGTGGTATCGTTTGTTGGTGAATCCATAAACAATGTATCTCCGAATTAGCCTTCGGAACAAATTCCTTCCTGGGGAATTTCGCTCTCTCCCTGACAGGCATAAATCGTTGCAATAAACGAAATGGGCACCATGGCCAACGAAAATGGAGTCGTTTCTTCGGTGGTGTCGTTTGTTGGTGAATCCATAAACAACGTATCACCGAATTAGCCTTCGGAACAAATTCCTTCCTCGTGAATTTCGCTCTCGCTCTGGAAGACCCAAATAGTTGCAATCAACGAAATGGGCACCATGGCCAACGAAAATTGAGTCTTTTTTTCGGTGGTATCGTTTGTTGGTGAATCCATAAACAATGTATCACCGAATTAGCCTTCGGGACAAATTCCTTCCTCGTGAATTTCGCTCTCGCCCTGGAAGACCCGAATCGTTGCCATCAACGAAATGGGCATGATGGCCAAGAAGGGTCTTTTTTCGGTCTTTTTTCAAGGGGGGTGGGGGGGGGGGTCGGTCAATGGGGTCTTTTTTCGGTGGTGTCGTTTGTTGGTGAAGCAACAAACAATATATCCCCGAATTAGCCTTCGGAACCAACTCCTTCCTAGTGAATGTCTCTCTCGCCCTGGAAGACCCAAATCGTTGCAATCAACGAAATGGGCATGATGGCCAACGAAAATGGCGTCTTTTTTCAGTGGTATTGTTTGTTGGTGAACTAAGAAATAATATATCTCCGAATTAGCCTTCGGAACCAACTCCTTTCTAGTAAATTTCGCTCCCGCCCTGACAGACACAAATCGTTGCAATAAACGAAATGGGCACCATGGCCAACGAAAATGGCGTCTTTTTTCGGTGGTATCGTTTGTTGGTGAAACCATAAACAATATATCTCCGAATTGGCCTTCGGAACAAATTCCTTCCTCGTGAATTTCGCTCTCGCTCTGGAAGACCCAAATCGTTGCAATCAACGAAATGGGCATGATGGCCAACGAAAATGGGGTCTTTTTTCAGTGGTATTGTTTGTTGGTGAAATAAGAAACAATATATCTCCGAATTAGCCTGCGGAACCAACTCCTTTCTTGTAAATTTCGCTCCCGCCCTGACAGACCCAAATCGTTGCAATAAACGAAATGGGCACCATGGCCAACGAAAATGGAGTCTTTTTTTCGGTGGTATCGTTGGTTGGTGAATCCATAAGCAATGTATCACCGAATTAGGCTACGGAACAAATTCCTTCCTCGTGAATTTCGCTCTCTCCCTGACAGGCCCATATCGTTGCAGTAAGCGAAATGGGCACCATGTCCAACGAAAATGGAGTCTTTTTTTCGGTGGTATCGTTTGTTGGTGAATCCATAAACAATGTATCTCCGAATTAGCCTTCGGAACATATTCCTTCCTCGTGAATTTCGCTCTCGCTCTGGAGACCCAAATCGTTGCAATAAACGAAATGGGCACCATGGCCAACGAAAATGGGGTCTATTTTCGGTGGTATCGTTTGTTGGTGAATCCATAAACAATGTATCTCCGAATTAGCCTTCGGAACATATTCCTTCCTCGTGAATTTCGCTCTCGCTCTGGAGACCCAAATCGTTGCAATAAACGAAATGGGCACCATGGCCAACGAAAATGGGGTCTTTTATCAGTGGTATTGTTTGTTGGTGAACTAAGAAACAATATATCTCCGAATTAGCCTTCGGAACCAACTCCTTTCTAGTAAATTTCGCTCTCGTTCTGGAAGACCCAAATCGTTGCAATAAACGAAATGGGCACTACGGCCAACGAAAATGGAGTGTTTTTTCGGTGGTATCGTTTGTTGGTGAATCCATAAACAATATATCTACGAATCAAACTTCGGAACAAATTCCTTCCTCGTGAATTTCGCTCTCTCCCTGACAGGCCCAAATCGTTGCAATAAACGAAATGCGCACCATGGCCAACGAAAATGGAGTCTTTTTTTCGGTGGTATCGTTTGTTGGTGAATCCATAAACAATGTCTCACCGAATTAGCCTTCGGGACAAATTCCTTCCTCGTGAATTTCGCTCTCGCCCTGGAAGACCCAAATCGTTGTAACCAACGAAATGGGCACGATGGCCGACGAAAATGGGGTCTTTTTTCAGTGGTATTGTTTGTTGGTGAACTAAGAAACAATATATCTCCGAATTAGCCTTCGGAACCAACTCCTTCCAAGTGAATTTCTCTCTCGCCCTGGAAGACCCAAATCGTTGCGATCAACGAAATGGGCATGATGGCCAACGAAAATGGGGTCTTTTTTCAGTGCTATTGTTTGTTGGTGAACTAAGAAACAATATATCTCCGAAGTAGCCTTCGGAACAAATTCCTTCCTCGTGAATTTCGCTCTCGCTCTGGAAGACCCAAATCGTTGCAGAAAACGAAATGGGCACCATGGCCAACGAAAATGGAGTCTTTTTTCGGTGCTATCGTTTGTTGGTGAATCCATAAACAATATATCTCCGAATTAGCCTTCGGAACAAATTCCTTCCTGGTGAAATTCGCTCTCTCCCTGACAGGCCCAAATCGTTGCAATAAACGAAATGGGCATCATGGCCAACGAAAATGGAGTCGTTTTTTCGGTGGTATCGTTTGTTGGTGAATCCATAAACAAAGTATCTCCGAATTAGCCTTCGGAACAATCTCCTTCCTCGAGAATTTCGCTCTCGCCCTGGAAGACCCAAATCGTTGTAACCAACGAAATGGGCACGATGTCCGACGAAAATGGGGTCTTTTTTCAGTGGTATTGTTTGTTGGTGAACTAAGAAACAATATATCTCCGAATTAGCCTTCGGAACCAACTCCTTTCTAGTAAATTTCGCTCTCGCTCTGGAAGACCCAAATCGTTGCAATAAACGAAATGGGCACCACGGCCAACGAAAATGGAGTCGTTTTTTCGGTGGTATCGTTTGTTGGTGAATCCATAAACAAAGTATCTCCGAATTAGCCTTCGGAACAAATTCCTTCCTCGAGAATTTCGCTCTCGCTCTGGAAGACCTAAATCGTTGCAATAAACGAAATGGGCACCATGGCCAACGAAAATGGGGTCTTTTTTCGGTGGTATCGTTTGTTGGTGAACCAACAAACAATATTTCCCCGAATTAGCCTTCGGAACCAACTCCTTCCTAGTGAATTTCTCTCTCGCCCTGGAAGACCCAAATCGTTGCAATCAACGAAAAGGGCATGATGGCCAACGAAAATGGGGTCTTTTTTCAGTGGTATTGTTTGTTGGTGAACTAAGAAACAATATATCTCCGAATTAGCCTTCGGAACAAATTCCTTCCTCGTGAATTTCGCTCTCGCTCTGGAAGACCCAAATCGTTGCAGAAAACGAAATGGGCACCATGTCCAACGAAAATGGAGTCTTTTTTTCGGTGGTATCGTTTGTTGGTGAATCCATAAACAATGTATCACCGAATTAGACTTCGGGACAAATTCCTTCCTCGTGAATTTCGCTCTCGCCCTGGAAGACCCAAATCGTTGTAACCAACGAAATGGGCACGATGTCCGACGAAAATGGGGTCTTTTTTCAGTGGTATTGTTTGTTGGTGAACTAAGAAACAATATATCTCCGAATTAGCCTTCGGAACCAACTCCTTTCTAGTAAATTTCGCTCTCGCTCTGGAAGACCCAAATCGTTGCAATAAACGAAATGGGCACCACGGCCAACGAAAATGGAGTCGTTTTTTCGGTGGTATCGTTTGTTGGTGAATCCATAAACAAAGTATCTCCGAATTAGCCTTCGGAACAAATTCCTTCCTCGAGAATTTCGCTCTCGCTCTGGAAGACCTAAATCGTTGCAATAAACGAAATGGGCACCATGGCCAACGAAAATGGGGTCTTTTTTCGGTGGTATCGTTTGTTGGTGAACCAACAAACAATATTTCCCCGAATTAGCCTTCGGAACCAACTCCTTCCTAGTGAATTTCTCTCTCGCCCTGGAAGACCCAAATCGTTGCAATCAACGAAAAGGGCATGATGGCCAACGAAAATGGGGCTTTTTTCAGTGGTATTGTTTGTTGGTGAACTAAGAAACAATATATCTCCGAATTAGCCTTCGGAACAAATTCCTTCCTCGTGAATTTCGCTCTCGCTCTGGAAGACCCAAATCGTTGCAGAAAACGAAATGGGCACCATGTCCAACGAAAATGGAGTCTTTTTTTCGGTGGTATCGTTTGTTGGTGAATCCATAAACAATGTATCACCGAATTAGACTTCGGGACAAATTCCTTCCTCGTGAATTTCGCTCTCGCCCTGGAAGACCCAAATCGTTGTAACCAACGAAATGGGCACGATGTCCGACGAAAATGGGGTCTTTTTTCAGTGGTATTGTTTGTTGGTGAACTAAGAAACAATATATCTCCGAATTAGCCTTCGGAACCAACTCCTTTCTAGTAAATTTCGCTCTCGCTCTGGAAGACCCAAATCGTTGCAATAAACGAAATGGGCACCACGGCCAACGAAAATGGAGTCTTTTTTCGGTGGTATCGTTTGTTGGTGAATCCATAAACAATATATCTACGAATCAACCTTCGGAACAAATTCCTTCCTCGTGAATTTCGCTCTCTCCCTGACAGGCCCAAATCGTTGCAATAAACGAAATGGGCACCATGGCCAACGAAAATGGAGTCTTTTTTTCGGTGGTATCGTTTGTTGGTGAATCCATAAACAATGTCTCACCGAATTAGCCTTCGGGACAAATTCCTTCCTCGTGAATTTCGCTCTCGCCCTGTAAGACCCAAATCGTTGCAGTCAACGAAATGGGCATGATGGCCAAGGAAAATTGGGTCTTTTTCGGTGGTGTCGTTTGTTGGTGAACCAACAAATAATATATCCCCGAATTAGCCTTCGGAACAAATTCCTTCCTCGTGAATTTCGCTCTCGCTTTGGAAGACCCAAATCGTTGCAATCAACGAAATGGGCATGATGGCCAACGAAAATGGGGTCTTTTTTCAGTGGTATTGTTTGTTGGTGAACTAAGAAACAATATATCTCCGAATTAGACTTCGGAACCAACTCCTTTCTAGTAAATTACGCTCCCGCTCTGACAGACACAAATCGTTGCAATAAACGAAATGGGCACCGTGGCCAACGAAAATGGAGTCTTTTTTCGGTGGTATCGTTTGTTGGTGAATCCATAAACAATGTATCACCGAATTAGCCTTCGGGACAAATTTCTTCCTCGTGAATTTCGCTCTAGCCCTGGAAGACCCAAATCGTTGCAATCAACGAAATTGGCATGATGGCCAACGAAAATGGGGTCTTTTTTCAGTGGTATTGTTTGTTGGTGAACAAAGAAACAATATATCTCCGAATTAGACTTCGGAACCAACTCCTTTCTAGTAAATTACGCTCCCGCTCTGACAGACACAAATCGTTGCAATAAACGAAATGGACACCATGGCCAACGAAAATGGAGTCTTTTTTTCGGTGGTATCGTTTGTTGGTAAATCCATAAACATTGTATCTTCGAAATAGCCATCGGCAAAAATTCCTTCCTCGTGAATTTCGCTCTCACTTTGGAAGACCCAAATCTTTGCAATCAACGAAATGGGCATGATGGCCAACGAAAATGGGGTCTTTTACAGTGGTATTGTTTGTTGGTGAACTAAGAAACAATACATCTCCGAATTAGCCCTCGGAACAAATTCCTTCCTCGTGAATTTCGCTCTCTCCCTGACAGGCCCAAATCGTTGCAATAAACGTAATGGTCACCATGGCCAACGAAAATGGAGTCTTTTTTTCGGTGGTATCGTTTGTTGGTGAATCCATAAACAATGTCTCACCGAATTAGCCTTCGGGACAAATTCCTCCCTCGAGAATTTCGCTCTCGCTCTGGAAGACCCAAATCGTTGCAATAAACGAAATGGGCACCATGGCCAACGAAAATGGGGTCTTTTTTCGGTGGTATCGTTTGTTGGTGAACCAATAAACAATATATCCCCGAATTAGCCTTCGGAACCAACTCCTTCCTAGTGAATTTCTCTCTCGCCCTGGAAGACCCAAATCGTTGCAATCAACGAAATGGGCATGATGGCCAACGAAAATGGGGTCTTTTTTCAGTGGTATTGTTTGTTGGTGAACTAAGAAACAATATATTTCCGAATTAGCCTTCGGAACAAATTCCTTCCTCGTGAATTTCGCCCTCGCTCTGGAAGACCCAAATCGTCGCACAAAACGACATGGGCACCATGGCCAACGAAAATGGAGTCTTTTTGCGGTGGTATTGTTTGTTGGTGAATCCATAAACAATATATCTCCGAATAAGCCTTCGGACCAAATTCCTTCCTGGTGAATTTCGCTCTCTCCCTGACAGGCCCAAATCGTTGGAATAAACGAAAAGTGCACCATGGCCAACGAAAATGGAGTCGTTTTTTCGGTGGTATCGTTTGTTGGTGAATCCATAAACAACGTATCACCGAATTAGCCTTCGGGGCAAATTCCTTCCTCGTGAATTTCGCTCTCGCCCTGGAAGACCCAAATCGTTGCGATCAACGAAATGGGCATGATGGCCAACGAAAATGGGGTCTTTTGTCAGTGGTATTGTTTGTTGGTGAACTAAGAAACAATATATTTACGAATTAGCCTTCGGAACCAACTCCTTCCTAGTGAATTTCTCTCTCGCCCTGGAAGACCCAAATCGTTGCGATCAACGAAATGGGCATGATGGATAACGAAAATGGGGTCTTTTTTCAGTGGTATTGTTTGTTGGTGAACTAAGAAACAATATATCTCCGAATTAGCCTTCGGAACAAATTCCTTCCTGGTGAAATTCGCTCTCTCCCTGACAGGCCCAAATCGTTGCAATAAACGAAATGGGCATCATGGCCAACGAAAATGGGGTCTTTTTTCGGTGGTATCGTTTGTTGGTGAACCAACAAACAATATATCCCCGAATTAGCCTTCGGAACCAACTCCTTCCTAGTGAATTTTTCTCTCGCCCTGGAAGACCCAAATCGTTGCAATCAACGAAATGGGCATGATGGCCAACGAAAATGGGGTCTTTTTTCAGTGGTATTGTTTGTTGGTGAACTCAGAAACAATATATCTCCGAATTAGCCTTCGGAACAAATTCCTTCCTCGTGAATTTCGCTCTCGCTCTGGAAGACCCAAATCGTTGCAGAAAACGAAATGGGCACCATGGCCAACGAAAATGGAGTCTTTTTTCGGTGGTATCGTTTGTTGGTGAATTCATAAACAATATATCTCCGAATTAGCCTTCGGAACAAATTCCTTCCTCGTGAATTTCGCTCTCGCTTTGGAAGACCCAAATCGTTGCAATCAACGAAATGGGCATGATGGCCAACGAAAATGGGGTCTTTTATCAGTGGTATTGTTTGTTGGTGAACAAAGAAACAATATATCTCCGAATTAGCCTTCGGAACCAACTCCTTTCTAGTAAATTTCGCTCCCACTCTGACAGACACAAATCGTTGCAATAAACGACATGGGCACCATGGCCAACGAAAATGGAGTCTTTTTTTGGTGGTATCGTTTGTTGGTTTATCCATAAACAATATATCTCCGAATTAGCCTTCGGAACAAATTCCTTCCTCGTGAATTTCGCTCTCGCTCTGGAAGACCCAAATCGTTGCAATCAAGGAAATGGGCACCATGGCCAACGAAAATGGAGACTTTTTTTCGGTGGTATCGTTTGTTGGTGAATCCATAAACAATGTATCACCGAATTAGCCTTCGGGACAAATTCCTTCCTCGTGAATTTCGCTCTAGCCCTGGAAGACCCAAATCGATGCAATCGACGAAATGGGCATGATGGCCAAGGAAAATGGGGTCTTTTTCGGTGGTGTCGTTTGTTGGTGAACCAACAAACAATATATCCCCGAATTAGCCTTCGGAACCAACTCCTTCCTAGTGAATTTCTCTCTCGCCCTGGAAGACCCAAATCGTTGCAATCGACGAAATGGGCATGATGGCCAACGAAAATGGGGTCTATTGTCAGTGGTATTGTTTGTTGGTGAACGAAGAAACAATATATCTCCGAATTAGCCTTCGGAACAAATTCCTTCCTCGTGAATTTCCCTCTCGCTCTGGAAGACCCAAATCGTTGCAGAAAACGAAATGGGCACCATGGCCAACGAAAATGGAGTCTTTTTTCGGTGGTATCGTTTGTTGGTGAATCCATAAACAATATATCTCCGAATTAGCCTTCGGAACAAATTCATTCCTGGGGAATTTCGCTCTCTCCCTGACAGGCCTAAATCGTTGCAATAAACGAAATGGGCACCATGGCCAACGAAAATGGAGTCGTTTCTTCGGTGGTGTCGTTTGTTGGTGAATCCATAAACAACGTATCACCGAATTAGCCTTCGGAACCAACTCCTTCCTAGTGAATTTCTCTCTCGCCCTGGAAGACCCAAATCGTTGCAATCAACGAAATGGGCATGATGGCCAACGAAAATGGGGTCATTTTTCGGTGATATTGTTTGTTGGTGAACGAAGAAACAATATATCTCCGAATTAGCCTTCGGAACCAACTCCTTTCTAGTAAATTTCGCTCCCGCTCTGACAGACACAAATCGTTGCAATAAACGACATGGGCACCATGGCCAACGAAAATGGAGTCTTTTTTTGGTGGTATCGTTTGTTGGTTTATCCATAAACAATATATCTCCGAATTAGCCTTCGGAACAAATTCCTTCCTCGTGAATTTCGCTCTCGCTCTGGAAGGCCCAAATCGTTGCAATCAAAGAAATGGGCACCATGGCCAACGAAAATGGAGACTTTTTTTCGGTGGTATCGTTTGTTGGTGAATCCATAAACAATGTATCACCGAATTAGCCTTCGGGACAAATTCCTTCCTCGTGAATTTCGCTCTGGCCCTGGAAGACCCAAATCGTTGCAATCAACGAAATGGGTATGATGGCCAAGGAAAATGGGGTCTTTTTCGGTGGTGTCGTTTGTTGGTGAACCAACAAATAATATATCCCCGAATTAGCCTTCGGAACCAACTCCTTCCTAGTGAATTTCTCTCTCGCCCTGGAAGACCCAAATCGTTGCAATCGACGGAATGGGCATGATGGCCAACGAAAATGGGGTCTATTGTCAGTGGTATTGTTTGTTGGTGAACTAAGAAACAATATATCTCCGAATTAGCCTTCGAAACAAATTCCTTCCTCGTGAATTTCGCTCTCGCTCTGGAAGACCCAAATCGTTGCAATCAACGAAATGGGCACCATGGCCACCGAAAATTGAGTCTTTTTTTCGGTGGTATCGTTTGTTGGTGAATCCATAAACAATGTATCACCGAATTAGCCTTCGGGACAAATTCCTTCCTCGTGAATTTCGCTCTCGCCCTGGAAGACCCGAATCGTTGCCATCAACGAAATGGGCATGATGGCCAAGGAGGGTCTTTTTTCGGTCTTTTTTCAAGGGGGGTGGGGGCGGTCAATGGGGTCTTTTTTCGGTGGTGTCGTTTGTTGGTGAACCAACAAACAATATATCCCCGAATTAGCCTTCGGAACCAACTCCTTCCTAGTGAATGTCTCTCTCGCCCTGGAAGACCCAAATCGTTGCAATCAACGAAATGGGCATGATGGCCAACGAAAATGGGGTCTTTTTTCAGTGGTATTGTTTGTTGGTGAACTAAGAAATAATATATCTCCGAATTAGCCTTCGGAACCAACTCCTTTCTAGTAAATTTCGCTCCCGCCCTGACAGACCCAAATCGTTGCAATAAACGAAATGGGCACCATGGCCAACGAAAATGGCGTCTTTTTTCGGTGGTATCGATTGTTGGTGAATCCATAAACAATATGTCTCCGAATTAGCCTTCGGAACAAATTCCTTCCTCGTGAATTTCGCTCTCGCTCTGGAAGACCCTAATCGTTGCAATCAACGAAATGGGCATGATGGCCAACGAAAATGGGGTCTTTTTTCAGTGGTATTGTTTGTTGGTGAAATAAGAAACAATATATCTCCGAATTAGCCTTCGGAACCAACTCCTTTCTAGTAAATTTCGCTCCCGCCCTGACAGACCCAAATCGTTGCAATAAACGAAATGGGCACCATGGCCAACGAAAAAGGAGTCTTTTTTCGGTGGTATCGTTTGTTGGTGAATCCATAAACAATATATCTACGAATCAACCTTCGGAACAAATTCCTTCCTCGTGAATTTCGCTCTCTCCCTGACAGGCCCAAATCGTTGCAATAAACGAAATGCGCACCATGGCCAACGAAAATGGAGTCTTTTTTCGGTGGTATCGTTTGTTGGTGAATCCATAAACAATGTATCAACGAATCAGCCTTCGGGACAAATTCCTTCCTCGTGAATTTCGCTCTCGCCCTGGAAGACCCGAATCGTTGCAATCAACGAAATGGGCATGATGGCCAAGGAAAATCGGGTCTTTTTTTGGTGGTGTCCTTTGTTGGTGAACCAACAAACAATATATCCTCGAATTAGCCTTCGGAACAAATTCCTTCCTCGTGAATTTCGCTCTCTCCCTAACAGGCCCAAATCGTTGCAATAAACGAAATGGGCACCATGGCCACCGAAAATGGAGTTTTTTTTCGGTGGTATCGTTTGTTGGTGAATCCATAAACAATGTATCACCGAATTAGCCTTCGGGACAAATTCCTTCCTCGTGAATTTCGCTCTCGCCCTGGAAGACCCAAATCGTTGTAACCAACGAAATGGGCACGATGGCCGACGAAAATGGGGTCTTTTTTCAGTGGTATTGTTTGTTGGTGAACTAAGGAATAATATATCTCCGAATTAGCCTTCGGAACCAACTCCTTTCTAGTTAATTTCGCTCCCGCCCTGACAGACACAAATCGTTGCAATAAACGAAATGGGCACCATGGCCAACGAAAAAGGAGTCTTTTTTCGGTGGTATCGTTTGTTGGTGAATCCATAAACAATGTATCACCGAATTAGCCTTCGGAACAAATTACTTCCTCGTGAATTTCGCTCTCTCCCTGACAGGCCCAAATCGTTGCAATAAACGAAATGGGCACCATGGCCAACGAAAATGGAGTCTTTTTTTCGGTGGTATCGTTGGTTGGTGAATCCATAAGCAATGTATCACCGAATTAGGCTACGGAACAAATTCCTTCCTCGTGAATTTCGCTCTCTCCCTGACAGGCCCAAATCGTTGCAGTAAGCGAAATGGGCACCATGTCCAACGAAAATGGAGTCTTTTTTTCGGTGGTATCGTTTGTTGGTGAACCAACAAACAATATATCTCAGAATTAGCCGTCGGAACCAACTCTTTCCTAGTGAATTTCTCTCTCGCCCTGGAAGACCCAAATCGTTGCAATCAACGAAATGGGCATGATGGCCAACGAAAATGGGGTCTTTTTTCGGTGGTATTGTTTGTTGGTGAACAAAGAAACAATATATCTCCGAATTAGCCTTCGGAACCAACTCCTTTCTAGTAAATTTCGCTCTCGCTCTGGAAGACCCAAATCGTTGCAATAAACGAAATGGGCACTACGGCCAACGAAAATGGAGTCTTTTTTCGGTGGTATCGTTTGTTGGTGAATCCATAAACAATATATCTACGAATCAACCTTCGGAACAAATTCCTTCCTCGTGAATTTCGCTCTCTCCCTGACAGGCCCAAATCGTTGCAATAAACGAAATGGGCACCATGGCCAACTAAAATGGAGTCGTTCTTTCGGTGGTATCGTTTGTTGGTGAATCCATAAACAACGTATCACCGAATTAGCCTTCGGGGCAAATTCCTTCCTCGTGAATTTCGCTCTCGCCCTGGAAGACCCAAATCGTTGCAATCAACGAAATGGGCATGATGGCTAACGAAAATGGGGTCTTTTTTCAGTGGTATTGTTTGTTGGTGAACTAAGAAACAATATATCTCCGAATTAGCCTTCGGAACCAACTCCTTCCTAGTGAATTTCTCTCTCGCCCTGGAAGACCCTAATCGTTGCAGAAAACGAAATGGGCACCATGGCCAACGAAAATGGAGTCTTTTTTCGGTGGTATCGTTTGTTGGTGAATCCATAAACAATGTATCTCCGAATTAGCCTTCGGAACAAATTCCTTCCTGGGGAATTTCGCTCTCTCCCTGACAGGCATAAATCGTTGCAATAAACGAAATGGGCACCATGGCCAACGAAAATTGAGTCTTTTTTTCGGTGGTATCGTTTGTTGGTGAATCCATAAACAATGTATCACCGAATTAGCCTTCGGGACAAATTCCTTCCTCGTGAATTTCGCTCTCGCCCTGGAAGACCCGAATCGTTGCCATCAACGAAATGGGCATGATGGCCAAGAAGGGTCTTTTTTCGGTCTTTTTTCAAGGGGGGTGGGGGGGGGGGGTCGGTCAATGGGGTCTTTTTTCGGTGGTGTCGTTTGTTGGTGAAGCAACAAACAATATATCCCCGAATTAGCCTTCGGAACCAACTCCTTCCTCGTGAATTTCGCTCTCGCTTTGGAAGACCCAAATCGTTGCAATCAAAGAAATGGGCATGATGGCCAACGAAAATGGGGTCTTTTTTCAGTGGTATTGTTTGTTGGAGAACTAAGACACAATATATCTCCGAATTAGCCTTCGGAATCAAATCCTTTCTAGTAAATTTCGCTCCCGCTCTGACAGACACAAATCATTGCAATAAACGAAATGGGCACCATGGCCAACGAAAATGAAGTCTTTTTTCGGTGGTATCGTTTGTTGGTGAATCCATGAACAATGTATCACCGAATTAGCCTTCGGGACAAATTCCTTCCTCGTGAATTTCGCTCTCGCCCTGGAAGACCCAAATCGTTGCAATCAACGAAATGGGCATGATGGCCGAGGAAAATGGGGTCTTTTTTCAGTGGTATTGTTTGTTGGTGAACAAAGAAACAATATATCTCCGAATTAGCCTTCGGAACCAACTCCTTTTTAGTAAATTACGCTCCCGCTCTGACAGACACAAATCGTTGCAATAAACGAAATGGGCACCATGGCCAACGAAAATGGAGTCTTTTTTCGGTGGTATCGTTTGTTGGTGAATCGATAAACGATATATCCCCGAAATAGCCTTCGGAACAAATTCCTTCCTCGTGAATTTCGCTCTCTCCCTGAGAGGCCCAAATCGTTGCAATAAACGAAATGGGCACCATGGCCAACGAAAACGGAGTCTTTTTTTCGGTGGTATCGTTTGTTGGTAAATCCATAAACAATGTATCTCCGAATTAGCCATCGGCACAAATTCCTTCCTCGTGAATTTCGCTCTCGCTTTGGAAGACCCAAATCGTTGCAATCAACGAAATGGGCATGATGGCCAACGAAAATGGGGTCTTTTTCAGTGGTATTGTTTGTTGGTGAAATAAGAAACAATACATCTCCGAATTAGCCTTCGGTACCAACTCCTTTCTAGTAAATATCGCTCCCGCTCTGACAGACACAATTCGTCGCAATAAACGAAATGGGCACCATGGCCAACGAAAATGGAGTCTTTTTTCGGTGGTATCGTTTGTTGGTGAATCCATAAACAATATCTCTCCGAAATAGCCTTTGGAACAAATTCCTTCCTAGTGAATTTCGCTCTCGCTCTGGAAGACCAAAATCGTTGCAATCAACGAAATGGGCACCATGGCCAACGAAAATGGAGTCTTTTTTTCGGTGGTATCGTTTGTTGGTGAATCCATAAACAATGTATCACCGAATTAGCCCTCGGAACAAATTCCTTCCTCGTGAATTTCGCTCTCTCCCTGACAGCCCCAAATCGTTGCAATAAACGTAATGGGCATGATGGCCAAGGAAAATGGGGTCTTTTTTCGGTGGTGTCGTTTGTTGGTGAATCGATAAACAATGTCTCACCGAATTAGCCTTCGCGACAAATTCCTTCCTCGTAAATTTCGCTCTCGCCCTGGAAGACCCAAATCGTTGCAATCAACGAAATGGGCATGATGGCCAACGAAAATGGGGCCTTTTCTCAGTGGTATTGTTTGTTGGTGAACTAAGAAACAATATATCTCCGAATTAGCCTTCGGAACCAACTCCTTTCTAGTAAATTTCGCTCCCGCCCTGACCGACCCAAATCGTTGCAATAAACGAAATGGGCACCATGGCCAACGAAAATGGAGTCTTTTTTTGGGTGGTATCGTTTGTTGGTGAATCCATAAACAATGTATCTCCGAATTAGCCTTCGGAACATATTCCTTCCTCGTGAATTTCGCTCTCGCTCTGGAAGACCCAAATCGTTGCAATAAACGAAATGGGCACCATGGCTAACGAAAATGCGGTCTTTTTTCGGTGGTACCGTTTATTGGTGAACCAACAAATAATATATCCCCGAATTAGCCTTCGGAACAAATTCCTTCCTCGTGAATTTCGCTCTCGCTTTGGAAGACCCAAATCGTTGCAATCAAAGAAATGGGCATGATGGCCAACGAAAATGGGGTCTTTTTTCAGTGGTATTGTTTGTTGGTGAACTAAGACACAATATATCTCCGAATTAGCCTTCGGAATCCAATCCTTTCTAGTAAATTTCGCTCCCGCTCTGACAGACACAAATCGTTTCAATCAACGAAATGGGCATGATGGCCAACGAAAATGGGGTCTTTTTCAGTGGTATTGTTTGTTGGTGAACTAAGAAACAATACATCTCCGAATTAGCCTTCGGTACCAACTCCTTTCTAGTAAATATCGCTCCCGCTCTGACAGACACAATTCGTTGCAATAAACGAAATGGGCACCATGGCCAACGAAAATGGAGTCTTTTTTCGGTGGTATCGTTTGTTGGTGAATCCATAAACAATATCTCTCCGAAATAGCCTTTGGAACAAATTCCTTCCTCGTGAATTTCGCTCTCGCTCTGGAAGACCAAAATCGTTGCAATCAACGAAATGGGCACCATGGCCAACGAAAATGGAGTCTTTTTTTCGGTGGTATCGTTTGTTGGTGAATCCATAAACAATGTATCACCGAATTAGCCTTTGGGACAAATTCCTTCCTCGTGAATTTCGCTCTCGCCCTGGCAGACCCAAATCGTTGCAATCAACGAAATGGGCATGATGGCCAAGGAAAATGGGGTCTTTTTTCGGTGGTGTCGTTTGTTGGTGAACCAGCAAACAATATATCCCCGAATTAGCCTTCGGAACCAACTCCTTCCTAGTGAATTTCTCTCTCGACCTGGAAGACCCAAATCGTTGCAATCAACGAATTGGGCATGATGGCCTACGAAAATGGGTTTTTTTTTCAGTGGTATTGTTTGTTGGTGAACTAAGAAATAATATATCTCCGAATTAGCCCTCGGAACAAATTCCTTCCTCGTGAATTTCGCTCTCTCCCTGACAGCCCCAAATCGTTGCAATAAACGTAATGGGCACCATGGCCAACGAAAATGGAGCCTTTTTTTCGGTGGTATCGTTTGTTGGTGAATCGATAAACAATGTCTCACCGAATTAGCCTTCGCGACAAATTCCTTCCTCGTGAATTTCGCTCTCGCCCTGGAAGACCCAAATCGTTGCAATCAACGAAATGGGCATGATGGCCAACGAAAAAGGGGCCTTTTCTCAGTGGTATTGTTTGTTGGTGAACTAAGAAACAATATATCTCCGAATTAGCCTTCGGAACCAACTCCTTTCTAGTGAATTTCGCTCTCGCTCTGGAAGACCCAAATCGTTGCAATAAACGAAATGGGCACCACGGCCAACGAAAACGGAGTCTTTTTTCGGTGGTATCATTTGTTGGTGAATCCATAAACAATATATCTACGAATCAACCTTCGGAACAAATTCCTTCCTCGTGAATTTCGCTCTTTCCCTGACAGGCCCAAATCGTTGCAATAAACGAAATGGGCACCATGGCCAACGAAAATGGAGTCTTTTTTTCGGTGGTATCGTTTGTTGGTGAATCCATAAACAATGTCTCACCGAATTAGCCTTCGGGACAAATTCCTTCCTCGTGAATTTCGCTCTCGCCCTGGAAGACCCAAATCGTTGCAGTCAACGAAATGGGCATGATGGCCAAGGAAAATGGGGTCTTTTTCGGTGGTGTCGTTTGTTGGTGAACCAACAAATAATATATCCCCGAATTAGCCTTCGGAACAAATTCCTTCCTCGTGAATTTCGCTCTCGCTTTGGAAGACCCAAATCGGTGCAATCAACGAAATGGGCATGATGGCCAACGAAAATGGGGTCTTTTTTCAGTGGTATTGTTTGTTGGTGAACTAAGAAACAATATCTCTCCGAATTAGCCTTCGGAACCAACTCCTTTCTAGTAAATTACTGTCCCGCTCTGACAGACACAAATCGTTGCAATAAAAGAAATGGGCACCATGGCCAACGAAAATGGAGTCTTTTTTCGTTGGTATCGTTTGTTGGTGAATCTATAAACGATATATCCCCAAATTAGCCTTCGGAACAAATTCCTTCCTCGTGAATTTCGCTCTCTCCCTGACAGGCCCAAATCATTGCAATAAACAAAATGGGCACCATGGCCAACGAAAATGGAGTCTTTTTTTCGGTGGTATCGTTTGTTGGTAAATCCATAAACAATGTATCTTCGATTTAGCCATCGGCACAAATTCCTTCCTCGTGAATTTCGCTCTCGCTTTGGAAGACCCAAATCGTTGCAATAAACGAAATGGGCATGATGGCGAACGAAAACGGGGACTTTTTTCAGTGGTATTGTTTGTTGCTGAACTAAGAAACAATATATCTCACAATTAGCCTTCGGAACAAATTCCTTCCTCGTGAATTTCGCTCTCGCTCTGGAAGACCCAAATCGTTGCAGAAAACGAAATGGGCACCATGGCCAACGAAAATGGAGTCTTTTTTCGTTGCTATCGTTTGTTGGTGAATCCATAAACAATATATCTCCGACTTAGCCTTCGGAACAAATTCCTTCCTGGTGAAATTCGCTCTCTCCCTGACAGGCCCAAATCGTTGCAATAAACGAAATGGGCAGCATGGCCATCGAAAATGGGTTTTTTTTTCAGTGGTATTGTTTGTTGGTGAACTAAGAAATAATATATCTCCGAATTAGCCCTCGGAACAAATTCCTTCCTCGTGAATTTCGCTCTCTCCCTGACAGCCCCAAATCGTTGCAATAAACGTAATGGGCACCATGGCCAACGAAAATGGAGTCTTTTTTTCGGTGGTATCGTTTGTTGGTGAATCGATAAACAATGTCTCACCGAATTAGCCTTCGCGACAAATTCCTTCCTCGTGGATTTCGCTCTCGCCCTGGAAGACCCAAATCGTTGCAATCAACGAAATGGGCATGATGGCCAACGAAAATGGGGCCTTTTCTCAGTGGTATTGTTTGTTGGTGAACTAAGAAACAATATATCTCCGAATTAGCCTTCGGAACCAACTCCTTTCTAGTAAATTTCGCTCTCGCCCTGACCGACCCAAATCGTTGCAATAAACGAAATGGGCACCATGGCCAACGAAAATGGAGTCTTTTTTTGGGTGGTATCGTTTGTTGGTGAATCCATAAACAATGTATCTCCGAATTAGCCTTCGGAACATATTCCTTCCTCGTGAATTTCGCTCTCGCTCTGGAAGACCCAAATCGTTGCAATAAACGAAATGGGCACCATGGCTAACGAAAATGCGGTCTTTTTTCGGTGGTACCGTTTGTTGGTGAACCAACAAATAATAAATCCCCGAATTAGCCTTCGGAACAAATTCCTTCCTCGTGAATTTCGCTCTCGCTTTGGAAGACCCAAATCGTTGCAATCAAAGAAATGGGCATGATGGCCAACGAAAATGGGGTCTTTTTTCAGTGGTATTGTTTGTTGGTGAACTAAGACACAATATATCTCCGAATTAGCCTTCGGAATCAAATCCTTTCTAGTAAATTTCGCTCCCGCTCTGACAGACACAAATCGTTGCAATAAACGAAATGGGCAATATGGCCAACGAAAATGGAGTCTTTTTTCGGTGGTATCGTTTGTTGGTGAATCCATGAACAGTGTATCACCGAATTAGCCTTCGGGACAAATTCCTTCCTCGTGAATTTCGCTCTCGCCCTGGAAGACCCAAATCGTTGCAATCAACGAAATGGGCATGATGGCCGAGGAAAATGGGGTCTTTTTTCAGTGGTATTGTTTGTTGGTGAACAAAGAAACAATATATCTCCGAATTAGCCTTCGGAACCAACTCCTCTTTAGTAAATTACGCTCCCGCTCTGACAGACACAAATCGTTGCAATAAACGAAATGGGCACCATGGCCAACGAAAATGGAGTCTTTTTTCGGTGGTATCGTTTGTTGGTGAATCCATAAACGATATATCCCCGAATTAGCCTTCGGAACAAATTCCTTCCTCGTGAATTTCGCTCTCTCCCTGAGAGGCCCAAATCGTTGCAATAAACGAAATGGGCACCATGGCCAACGAAAACGGAGTCTTTTTTTCGGTGGTATCGTTTGTTGGTAAATCCATAAACAATGTATCTCCGAATTAGCCATCGGCACAAATTCCTTCCTCGTGAATTTCGCTCTCGCTTTGGAAGACCCAAATCGTTGCAATCAACGAAATGGGCATGATGGCCAACGAAAATGGGGTCTTTTCAGTGGTATTGTTTGTTGGTGAACTAAGAAACAATACATCTCCGAATTAGCCTTCGGAACCAACTCCTTTCTAGTAAATTTCGCTCCCGCTCTGACAGACACAAATCGTTGCAATAAACGAAATGGGCACCATGGCCAACGAAAATGGAGTCTTTTTTCGGTGGTATCGTTTGTTGGTGAATCCATAAACAATGTATCACCGAATTAGCCTTCGGGACAAATTCCTTCCTCGTGAATTTCGCTCTCGCCCTGGAAGACCCAAATCGTTGCAATCAACGAAATGGGCATGATGGTCGATGAAAATGGGGTCTTTTTTCGGTGGTGTCGTTTGTTGGTGAACCAACAAATAACATATCCCCGAATTAGCCTTCGGAACAAATTCCTTCCTCGTGAATTTCGCTCTCGCTTTGGAAGACCCAAATCGTTGCAATCAACGAAATGGGCATGATGGCCAACGAAAATGGGGTCTTTTTTCAGTGGTATTATTTGTTGGTGAACGAAGAAACAATATATCTCCGAATTAGCCTTCGGAACCAACTCCTTTCTAGTAAATTACTGTCCCGCTCTGACAGACACAAATCGTTGCAATAAAAGAAATGGGCACCATGGCCAACGAAAATGGAGTCTTTTTTCGTTGGTATCGTTTGTTGGTGAATCTATAAACGATATATCCCCAAATTAGCCTTCGGAACAAATTCCTTCCTCGTGAATTTCGCTCTCTCCCTGACAGGCCCAAATCATTGCAATAAACAAAATGGGCACAATGGCCAACGAAAATGGAGTCTTTTTTTCGGTGGTATCGTTTGTTGTTAAATCCATAAACAATGTATCTTCGAATTAGCCATCGGCACAAATTCCTTCCTCGTGAATTTCGCTCTCGCTTTGGAAGACCCAAATCGTTGCAATAAACGAAATGGGCATGATGGCGAACGAAAACGGGGACTTTTTTCAGTGGTATTGTTTGTTGCTGAACTAAGAAACAATATATCTCACAATTAGCCTTCGGAACAAATTCCTTCCTCGTGAATTTCGCTCTCGCTCTGGAAGACCCAAATCGTTGCAGAAAACGAAATGGGCACCATGGCCAACGAAAATGGAGTCTTTTTTCGTTGCTATCGTTTGTTGGTGAATCCATAAACAATATATCTCCGAATTATTAGCCTTCGGAACAAATTCCTTCCTGGTGAAATTCGCTCTCTCCCTGACAGGCCCAAATCGTTGCAATAAACGAAATGGGCAGCATGGCCAACGAAAATGGGTTTTTTTTTCAGTGGTATTGTTTGTTGGTGAACTAAGAAATAATATATCTCCGAATTAGCCCTCGGAACAAATACCTTCCTCGTGAATTTCGCTCTCTCCCTGACAGCCCCAAATCGTTGCAATAAACGTAATGGGCACCATGGCCAACGAAAATGGAGTCTTTTTTTCGGTGGTATCGTTTGTTGGTGAATCGATAAACAATGTCTCACCGAATTAGCCTTCGCGACAAATTCCTTCCTCGTGAATTTCGCTCTCGCCCTGGAAGACCCAAATCGTTGCAATCAACGAAATGGGCATGATGGCCAACGAAAATGGGGCCTTTTCTCAGTGGTATTGTTTGTTGGTGAACTAAGAAACAATATATCTCCGAATTAGCCTTCGGAACCAACTCCTTTCTAGTAAATTTCGCTCCCGCCCTGACCGACCCAAATCGTTGCAATAAACGAAATGGGCACCATGGCCAACGAAAATGGAGACTTTTTTTGGGTGGTATCGTTTGTTGGTGAATCCATAAACAATGTATCACCGAATTAGCCTTCGGGACAAATTCCTTCCTCGTGAATTTGGCTCTTGCCCTGGAAGACCCAAATCGTTGTAACCAACGAAATGGGCACGATGGCCGACGAAAATGGGGTCTTTTTTCAGTGGTATTGTTTGTTGGTGAACTAAGAAACAATATATCTCCGAATTAGCATTCGGAAACAACTCCTTTCTAGTGAAATTCGCTCTCGCTCTGGAAAACCCAAGTCGTTGCAATAAACGAAATGGGCACCACGGCCAACGAAAACGGAGTCTTTTTTCGGTGGTATCATTTGTTGGTGAATCCATAAACAATATATCTACGAATCAACCTTCGGAACAAATTCCTTCCTCGTGAATTTCGCTCTTTCCCTGACAGGCCCAAATCGTTGCAATAAACGAAATGGGCACCATGGCCAACGAAAATGGAGTCTTTTTTTCGGTGGTATCGTTTGTTGGTGAATCCATAAACAATGTCTCACCGAATTAGCCTTCGGGACAAATTCCTTCCTCGTGAATTTCGCTCTCGCCCTGGAAGACCCAAATCGTTGCAGTCAACGAAATGGGCATGATGGCCAAGGAAAATGGGGTCTTTTTCGGTGGTGTCGTTTGTTGGTGAACCAACAAATAATATATCCCCGAATTAGCCTTCGGAACAAATTCCTTCCTCGTGAATTTCGCTCTCGCTTTGGAAGACCCAAATCGTTGCAATCAACGAAATGGGCATGATGGCCAACGAAAATGGGGTCTTTTTTCAGTGGTATTGTTTGTTGGTGAACTAAGAAACAATATCTCTCCGAATTAGCCTTCGGAACCAACTCCTTTCTAGTAAATTTCGCTCCCGCTCTGACAGACACAAATCGTTGCAATAAACGAAACGGGCACCATGGCCAACGAAAATGGAGTCTTTTTTCGGTGGTATCGTTTGTTGGTGAATCCATAAACAATGTATCACCGAATTAGCCTTCGGGACAAATTCCTTCCTCGTGAATTTCGCTCTCGCCCTGGAAGATCCAAATCGTTGCAATCAACGAAATGGGCATGATGGTCGAGGAAAATGGGGTCTTTTTGCGGTGGTGTCGTTTGTTGGTGAACCAACAAATAACATATCCCCGAATTAGCCTTCGGAACAAATTCCTTCCTCGTGAATTTCGCTCTCGCTTTGGAAGACCCAAATCGTTGCAATCAACGAAATGGGCATGATGGCCAACGAAAATGGGGTCTTTTTTCAGTGGTATTGTTTGTTGGTGAACAAAGAAACAATATATCTCCGAATTAGCCTTCGGAACCAACTCCTTTCTAGTAAATTACGGTCCCGCTCTGACAGACACAAATCGTTGCAATAAACGAAATGGGCACCATGGCCAACGAAAATGGATTCTTTTTTCGGTGGTATCGTTTGTTGGTGAATCTATAAACGATATATCCCCAAATTAGCCTTCGGAATAAATTCCTTCCTCGTGAATTTCGCTCTCTCCCTGACAGGCCCAAATCGTTGCAATAAACAAAATGGGCACCATGGCCAACGAAAATGGAGTCTTTTTTTCGGTGGTATCGTTTGTCGGTAAATCCATGAACAATGTATCTTCGAATTAGCCATCGGCACAAATTCCTTCCTCGTGAATTTCGCTCTCTCCCTGACAGGCCCAAATCGTTGCAGTAAACGAAATGGGCACCATGTCCAACGAAAATGGAGTCTTTTTTTCGGTGGTATCGTTTGTTGGTGAATCCATAAACAATGTATCTCCGAATTAGCCTTCGGAACATATTCCTTCCTCGTGAATTTCGCTCTCGCTCTGGAAGACCCAAATCGTTGCAATAAACGAAATGGGCACCATGGCTAACGAAAATGCGGTCTTTTTTCGGTGGTACCGTTTGTTGGTGAACCAACAAATAATATATCCCCGAATTAGCCTTCGGAACAAATTCCTTCCTCGTGAATTTCGCTCTCGCTTTGGAAGACCCAAATCGTTGCAATCAACGAAATGGGCATGATGGCCAACGAAAATGGGGTCTTTTTTCAGTGGTATTGTTTGTTGGTGAACTAAGACACAATATATCTCCGAATTAGCCTTCGGAATCAAATCCTTTCTAGTAAATTTCGCTCCCGCTCTGACAGACACAAATCGTTGCAATAAACGAAATGGGCACCATGGCCAACGAAAATGGAGTCTTTTTTCGGTGGTATCGTTTGTTGGTGAATCCATGAACAATGTATCACCGAATTAGCCTTCGGGACAAATTCCTCCCTCGTGAATTTCGCTCTCGCCCTGGAAGACCCAAATCGTTGCAATCAACGAAATGGGCATGATGGCCGAGGAAAATGGGGTCTTTTTTCAGTGGTATTGTTTGTTGGTGAACAAAGAAACAATATATCTCCGAATTAGCCTTCGGAACCAACTCCTTTTTAGTAAATTACGCTCCCGCTCTGACAGACACAAATCGTTGCAATCAACGAAATGGGCATGATGGCCAACGAAAATGGGGTCTTTTTTCAGTGGTATTGTTTGTTGGTGAACAAAGAAACAATATATCTCCGAATTAGCCTTCGGAACCAACTCCTTTCTAGTAAATTACGGTCCCGCTCTGACAGACACAAATCGTTGCAATAAACGAAATGGGCACCATGGCCAACGAAAATGGAGTCTTTTTTCGTTGGTATCGTTTGTTGGTGAATCTATAAACGATATATCCCCAAATTAGCCTTCGGAACAAATTCCTTCCTCGTGAATTTCGCTCTCTCCCTGACAGGCCCAAATCATTGCAATAAACAAAATGGGCACAATGGCCAACGAAAATGGAGTCTTTTTTTCGGTGGTATCGTTTGTTGTTAAATCCATAAACAATGTATCTTCGAATTAGCCATCGGCACAAATTCCTTCCTCGTGAATTTCGCTCTCGCTTTGGAAGACCCAAATCGTTGCAATAAACGAAATGGGCATGATGGCGAACGAAAACGGGGACTTTTTTCAGTGGTATTGTTTGTTGCTGAACTAAGAAACAATATATCTCACAATTAGCCTTCGGAACAAATTCCTTCCTCGTGAATTTCGCTCTCGCTCTGGAAGACCCAAATCGTTGCAGAAAACGAAATGGGCACCATGGCCAACGAAAATGGAGTCTTTTTTCGTTGCTATCGTTTGTTGGTGAATCCATAAACAATATATCTCCGAATTATTAGCCTTCGGAACAAATTCCTTCCTGGTGAAATTCGCTCTCTCCCTGACAGGCCCAAATCGTTGCAATAAACGAAATGGGCAGCATGGCCAACGAAAATGGGTTTTTTTTTCAGTGGTATTGTTTGTTGGTGAACTAAGAAATAATATATCTCCGAATTAGCCCTCGGAACAAATACCTTCCTCGTGAATTTCGCTCTCTCCCTGACAGCCCCAAATCGTTGCAATAAACGTAATGGGCACCATGGCCAACGAAAATGGAGTCTTTTTTTCGGTGGTATCGTTTGTTGGTGAATCGATAAACAATGTCTCACCGAATTAGCCTTCGCGACAAATTCCTTCCTCGTGAATTTCGCTCTCGCCCTGGAAGACCCAAATCGTTGCAATCAACGAAATGGGCATGATGGCCAACGAAAATGGGGCCTTTTCTCAGTGGTATTGTTTGTTGGTGAACTAAGAAACAATATATCTCCGAATTAGCCTTCGGAACCAACTCCTTTCTAGTAAATTTCGCTCCCGCCCTGACCGACCCAAATCGTTGCAATAAACGAAATGGGCACCATGGCCAACGAAAATGGAGTCTTTTTTTGGGTGGTATCGTTTGTTGGTGAATCCATAAACAATGTATCACCGAATTAGCCTTCGGGACAAATTCCTTCCTCGTGAATTTGGCTCTTGCCCTGGAAGACCCAAATCGTTGTAACCAACGAAATGGGCACGATGGCCGACGAAAATGGGGTCTTTTTTCAGTGGTATTGTTTGTTGGTGAACTAAGAAACAATATATCTCCGAATTAGCATTCGGAAACAACTCCTTTCTAGTGAAATTCGCTCTCGCTCTGGAAAACCCAAATCGTTGCAATAAACGAAATGGGCACCACGGCCAACGAAAACGGAGTCTTTTTTCGGTGGTATCATTTGTTGGTGAATCCATAAACAATATATCTACGAATCAACCTTCGGAACAAATTCCTTCCTCGTGAATTTCGCTCTTTCCCTGACAGGCCCAAATCGTTGCAATAAACGAAATGGGCACCATGGCCAACGAAAATGGAGTCTTTTTTTCGGTGGTATCGTTTGTTGGTGAATCCATAAACAATGTCTCACCGAATTAGCCTTCGGGACAAATTCCTTCCTCGTGAATTTCGCTCTCGCCCTGGAAGACCCAAATCGTTGCAGTCAACGAAATGGGCATGATGGCCAAGGAAAATGGGGTCTTTTTCGGTGGTGTCGTTTGTTGGTGAACCAACAAATAATATATCCCCGAATTAGCCTTCGGAACAAATTCCTTCCTCGTGAATTTCGCTCTCGCTTTGGAAGACCCAAATCGTTGCAATCAACGAAATGGGCATGATGGCCAACGAAAATGGGGTCTTTTTTCAGTGGTATTGTTTGTTGGTGAACTAAGAAACAATATCTCTCCGAATTAGCCTTCGGAACCAACTCCTTTCTAGTAAATTTCGCTCCCGCTCTGACAGACACAAATCGTTGCAATAAACGAAACGGGCACCATGGCCAACGAAAATGGAGTCTTTTTTCGGTGGTATCGTTTGTTGGTGAATCCATAAACAATGTATCACCGAATTAGCCTTCGGGACAAATTCCTTCCTCGTGAATTTCGCTCTCGCCCTGGAAGACCCAAATCGTTGCAATCAACGAAATGGGCATGATGGTCGAGGAAAATGGGGTCTTTTTGCGGTGGTGTCGTTTGTTGGTGAACCAACAAATAACATATCCCCGAATTAGCCTTCGGAACAAATTCCTTCCTCGTGAATTTCGCTCTCGCTTTGGAAGACCCAAATCGTTGCAATCAACGAAATGGGCATGATGGCCAACGAAAATGGGGTCTTTTTTCAGTGGTATTGTTTGTTGGTGAACAAAGAAACAATATATCTCCGAATTAGCCTTCGGAACCAACTCCTTTCTAGTAAATTACGGTCCCGCTCTGACAGACACAAATCGTTGCAATAAACGAAATGGGCACCATGGCCAACGAAAATGGATTCTTTTTTCGGTGGTATCGTTTGTTGGTGAATCTATAAACGATATATCCCCAAATTAGCCTTCGGAATAAATTCCTTCCTCGTGAATTTCGCTCTCTCCCTGACAGGCCCAAATCGTTGCAATAAACAAAATGGGCACCATGGCCAACGAAAATGGAGTCTTTTTTTCGGTGGTATCGTTTGTCGGTAAATCCATGAACAATGTATCTTCGAATTAGCCATCGGCACAAATTCCTTCCTCGTGAATTTCGCTCTCTCCCTGACAGGCCCAAATCGTTGCAGTAAACGAAATGGGCACCATGTCCAACGAAAATGGAGTCTTTTTTTCGGTGGTATCGTTTGTTGGTGAATCCATAAACAATGTATCTCCGAATTAGCCTTCGGAACATATTCCTTCCTCGTGAATTTCGCTCTCGCTCTGGAAGACCCAAATCGTTGCAATAAACGAAATGGGCACCATGGCTAACGAAAATGCGGTCTTTTTTCGGTGGTACCGTTTGTTGGTGAACCAACAAATAATATATCCCCGAATTAGCCTTCGGAACAAATTCCTTCCTCGTGAATTTCGCTCTCGCTTTGGAAGACCCAAATCGTTGCAATCAACGAAATGGGCATGATGGCCAACGAAAATGGGGTCTTTTTTCAGTGGTATTGTTTGTTGGTGAACTAAGACACAATATATCTCCGAATTAGCCTTCGGAATCAAATCCTTTCTAGTAAATTTCGCTCCCGCTCTGACAGACACAAATCGTTGCAATAAACGAAATGGGCACCATCGCCAACGAAAATGGAGTCTTTTTTCGGTGGTATCGTTTGTTGGTGAATCCATGAACAATGTATCACCGAATTAGCCTTCGGGACAAATTCCTCCCTCGTGAATTTCGCTCTCGCCCTGGAAGACCCAAATCGTTGCAATCAACGAAATGGGCATGATGGCCGAGGAAAATGGGGTCTTTTTTCAGTGGTATTGTTTGTTGGTGAACAAAGAAACAATATATCTCCGAATTAGCCTTCGGAACCAACTCCTTTTTAGTAAATTACGCTCCCGCTCTGACAGACACAAATCGTTGCAATCAACGAAATGGGCATGATGGCCAACGAAAATGGGGTCTTTTTTCAGTGGTATTGTTTGTTGGTGAACAAAGAAACAATATATCTCCGAATTAGCCTTCGGAACCAACTCCTTTCTAGTAAATTACGGTCCCGCTCTGACAGACACAAATCGTTGCAATAAACGAAATGGGCACCATGGCCAACGAAAATGGAGTCTTTTTTCGGTGGTATCGTTTGTTGGTGAATCTATAAACGATATATCCCCAAATTAGCCTTCGGAATAAATTCCTTCCTCGTGAATTTCGCTCTCTCCCTGACAGGCCCAAATCGTTGCAATAAACAAAATGGGCACCATGGCCAACGAAAACGGAGTCTTTTTTTCGGTGGTATCGTTTGTTGGTAAATCCATAAACAATATATCTCCGAATTAGCCATCGGCACAAATTCCTTCCTCGTGAATTTCGCTCTCGCTTTGGAAGACCCAAATCGTTGCAATCAACGAAATGGGCATGATGGCCAACGAAAATGGGGTCTTTTTCAGTGGTATTGTTTGTTGGTGAACTAAGAAACAATACATCTCCGAATTAGCCTTCGGTACCAACTCCTTTCTAGTAAATATCGCTCCCGCTCTGACAGACACAATTCGTTGCAATAAACGAAATGGGCACCATGGCCAACGAAAATGGAGTCTTTTTTCGGTGGTATCATTTGTTGGTGAATCCATAAACAATATCTCTCCGAAATAGCCTTTGGAACAAATTCCTTCCTCGTGAATTTCGCTCTCGCTCTGGAAGACCAAAATCGTTGCAATCAACGAAATGGGCACCATGGCCAACGAAAATGGAGTCTTTTTTTCGGTGGTATCGTTTGTTGGTGAATCCATAAACAATGTATCACCGAATTAGCCTTTGGGACAAATTCCTTCCTCGTGAATTTCGCTCTCGCCCTGGCAGACCCAAATCGTTGCAATCAACGAAATGGGCATGATGGCCAAGGAAAATGGGGTCTTTTTTCGGTGGTGTCGTTTGTTGGTGAACCAGCAAACAATATATCCCCGAATTAGCCTTCGGAACCAACTCCTTCCTAGTGAATTTCTCTCTCGACCTGGAAGACCCAAATCGTTGCAATCAACGAATTGGGCATGATGGCCAACGAAAATGGGTTTTTTTCTCAGTGGTATTGTTTGTTGGTGAACTAAGAAATAATATATCTCCGAATTAGCCCTCGGAACAAATTCCTTCCTCGTGAATTTCGCTCTCGCCCTGACAGCCCCAAATCGTTGCAATAAACGTAATGGGCACCATGGCCAACGAAAATGGAGTCTTTTTTTCGGTGGTATCGTTTGTTGGTGAATCGATAAACAATGTCTCACCGAATTAGCCTTCGCGACAAATTCCTTCCTCGTGAATTTCGCTCTCACCCTGGAAGACCCAAATCGTTGCAATCAACGAAATGGGCATGATGGCCAACGAAAATGGGGCCTTTTCTCAGTGGTATTGTTTGTTGGTGAACTAAGAAACAATATATCTCCGAATTAGCCTTCGGAACCAACTCCTTTCTAGTAAATTTCGCTCCCGCCCTGACCGACCCAAATCGTTGCAATAAACGAAATGGGCACCATGGCCAACGAAAATGGAGTCTTTTTTTGGGTGGTATCGTTTATTGGTGAATCCATAAACAATGTATCACCGAATTAGCCTTCGGGACAAATTCCTTCCTCGTGAATTTGGCTCTTGCCCTGGAAGACCCAAATCGTTGTAACCAACGAAAGGGGCACGATGGCCGACGAAAATGGGGTCTTTTTTCAGTGGTATTGTTTGTTGGTGAACTAAGAAACAATATATCTCCGAATTAGCCTTCGAAAACAACTCCTTTCTAGTGAATTTCGCTCTCGCTCTGGAAGACCCAAATCGTTGCAATAAACGAAATGGGCACCACGGCCAACGAAAACGGAGTCTTTTTTCGGTGGTATCATTTGTTGGTGAATCCATAAACAATATATCTACGAATCAACCTTCGGAACAAATTCCTTCCTCGTGAATTTCGCTCTTTCCCTCACAGGCCCAAATCGTTGCAATAAACGAAATGGGCACCATGGCCAACGAAAATGGAGTCTTTTTTTCGGTGGTATCGTTTGTTGGTGAATCCATAAACAATGTCTCACCGAATTAGCCTTCGGGACAAATTCCTTCCTCGTGAATTTCGCTCTCGCCCTGGAAGACCCAAATCGTTGCAGTCAACGAAATGGGCATGATGGCCAAGGAAAATGGGGTCTTTTTCGGTGGTGTCGTTTGTTGGTGAACCAACAAATAATATATCCCCGAATTAGCCTTCGGAACAAATTCCTTCCTCGTGAATTTCGCTCTCGCTTTGGAAGACCCAAATCGGTGCAATCAACGAAATGGGCATGATGGCCAACGAAAATGGGGTCTTTTTTCAGTGGTATTGTTTGTTGGTGAACTAAGAAACAATATCTCTCCGAATTAGCCTTCGGAACCAACTCCTTTCTAGTAAATTTCGCTCCCGCTCTGACAGACACAAATCGTTGCAATAAACGAAATGGGCACCATGGCCAACGAAAATGGAGTCTTTTTTCGGTGGTATCGTTTGTTGGTGAATCCATAAACAATGTATCACCGAATTAGCCTTCGGGACAAATTCCTTCCTCGTGAATTTCGCTCTCGCCCTGGAAGACCCAAATCGTTGCAATCAACGAAATGGGCATGATGGTCGAGGAAAATGGGGTCTTTTTGCGGTGGTGTCGTTTGTTGGTGAACCAACAAATAACATATCCCCGAATTAGCCTTCGGAACAAATTCCTTCCTCGTGAATTTCGCTCTCGCTTTGGAAGACCCAAATCGTTGCAATCAACGAAATGGGCATGATGGCCAACGAAAATGGGGTCTTTTTTCAATGGTATTGTTTGTTGGTGAACAAAGAAACAATATATCTCCGAATTAGCCTTCGGAACCAACTCCTTTCTAGTAAATTACGGTCCCGCTCTGACAGACACAAATCGTTGCAATAAACGAAATGGGCACCATGGCCAACGAAAATGGAGTCTTTTTTCGGTGGTATCGTTTGTTGGTGAATCTATAAACGATATATCCCCAAATTAGCCTTCGGAATAAATTCCTTCCTCGTGAATTTCGCTCTCTCCCTGACAGGCCCAAATCGTTGCAATAAACAAAATGGGCACCATGGCCAACGAAAATGGAGTCTTTTTTCGTTGCTATCGTTTGTTGGTGAATCCATAAACAATATATCTCCGAATTAGCCTTCGGAACAAATTCCTTCCTGGTGAAATTCGCTCTCTCCCTGACAGGCCCAAATCGTTGCAATAAACGAAATGGGCAGCATGGCCAACGAAAATGGAGTCGTTTTTTCGGTGGTATCGTTTGTTGGTGAATCCATAAACAAAGTATCTCCGAATTAGCCTTCGGAACAAATTCCTTCCTCGAGAATTTCGCTCTCGCTCTGGAAGACCCAAATCGTTGCAATAAACGAAATGGGCACCATGGCCAACGAAAATGGGGTCTTTTTTCGGTGGTATCGTTTGATGGTGAACCAACAAACAATATATCCCCGAATTAGCCTTCGGAACCAACTCCTTCCTAGTGAATTTCTCTCTCGCCCTGGAAGACACAAATCGTTGCAATCAACGAAATGGGCATGATGGCCAACGAAAATGGGGTCTTTTTTCAGTGGTATTGTTTGTTGATGAACTAAGAAACAATATATCTCCGAATTAGCCTTCGGAACAAATTCCTTCCTGGTGAATTTCGCTCTCTCCCTGACAGGCCCAAATCGTTGCAATAAATGAAATGGGCACCATGGCCAACTAAAATGGAGTCTTTTTTTGGTGGTATCGTTTGTTGGTTTATCCATAAACAATATATCTCCGAATTAGCCTTCGGAACAAGTTCCTTCCTCGTGAATTTCGCTCTCGCTCTGGAAGACCCAAATCGTTGCAATCAATGTAATGGGCACCATGGCCAACGAAAATGGGGTCTTTTTTCAGTGGTATTGTTTGTTGGTGAACTAAGAAACAATATATCTCCGAAGTAGCCTTCGGAACAAATTCCTTCCTCGTGAATTTCGCTCTCGCTCTGGAAGACACAAATCGTTGCAATAAATGACATGGGCACCATGGCCAACGAAAATGGAGTCTTTTTTTGGTGGTATCGTTTGTTGGTTTATCCATAAACAATATATCTCCGAATTAGCCTTCGGAACAAATTCCTTCCTCGTGAATTTCGTTCTCGCTCTGGAAGACCCAAATCGTTGCAATCAATGTAATGGGCACCATGGCCAACGAAAATGGAGACTTTTTTTCGGTGGTATCGTTTGTTGGTGAATCCATAAACAAAGTATCACCGAATTAGCCTTCGGGACAAATTCCTTCCTCGTGAATTTCGCTCTCGCCCTGGAAGACCCAAATCGTTGCAATCAACGAAATGGGCATGATGGCCAAGGAAAATGGGGTCTTTTTCGGTGGTGTCGTTTGTTGGTGAACCAACAAACAATATATCCCCGAATTAGCCTTCGGAACCAACTCCTTCCTAGTGAATTTCTCTCTCGCCCTGGAAGACCCAAATCGTGGCAATCGACGAAATGGGCATGATGGCCAACGAAAATGGGGTCTATTGTCAATGGTATTGTTTGTTGGTGAACTAAGAAACAATATATCTCCGAATTAGCCTTCGGAACAAATTCCTTCCTCGTGAATTTCGCTCTCGCTTTGGAAGACCCAAATCGTTGCAGAAACCGAAATGAGCACCATGGCCAACGAAAATGGAGTCTTTTTTCGGTGGTATCGTTTGTTATACGATACCACCGCCTTCGGAACAAATTCCTTCCTGGGGAATTTCGCTCTCTCCCTGACAGGCATAAATCGTTGCAATAAACGAAATGGGCACCATGGCCAACGAAAATGGAGTCGTTTCTTCGGTGGTGTCGTTTGTTGGTGAATCCATAAACAACGTATCACCGAATTAGCCTTCGGAACAAATTCCTTCCTCGTGAATTTCGCTCTCGCTCTGGAAGACCCAAATCGTTGCAATCAACGAAATGGGCACCATGGCCAACGAAAATTGAGTCTTTTTTTCGGTGGTATCGTTTGTTGGTGAATCCATAAACAATGTATCACCGAATTAACCTTCGGGACAAATTCCTTCCTCGTGAATTTCGCTCTCGCCCTGGAAGACCCGAATCGTTGCCATCAACGAAATGGGCATGATGGCCAAGGAGGGTCTTTTTTCGGCCTTTTTTCAAGGGGGGGGGGGTCGGTCAATGGGGTGTTTTTTCGGTGGTGTCGTTTGTTGGTGAACCAATAAACAATATATCCCCGAATTAGCCTTCGGAACCAACTCCTTCCTACTGAATGTCTCTCTCGCCCTGGAAGACCCAAATCGTTGCAATCAACGAAATGGGCATGATGGCCAACGAAAATGGGGTCTTTTTTCAGTGGTATTGTTTGTTGGTGAACTAAGGAATAATATATCTCCGAATCAGCCTTCGGACCCAACTCCTTTCTAGTAAATTTCGCTCCCGCCCTGACAGACCCAAATCGTTGCAATAAACGAAATGGGCACCATGGCCAACGAAAAAGGAGTCTTTTTTCGGTGGTATCGTTTGTTGGTGAATCCATAAACAATGTATCACCGAATTAGCCTTCGGAACAAATTCCTTCCTCGTGAATTTCGCTCTCTCCCTGACAGGCCCAAATCGTTGCAATAAACGAAATGGGCACCATGGCCAACGAAAATGGAGTCTTTTTTTCGGTGGTATCGTTGGTTGGTGAATCCATAAGCAATGTATCACCGAATTAGGCTACGGAACAAATTCCTTCCTCGTGAATTTCGCTCTCTCCCTGACAGGCCCAAATCGTTGCAGTAAGCGAAATGGGCACCATGTCCAACGAAAATGGAGTCTTTTTTTCGGTGGTATCGTTTGTTGGTGAATCCATAAACAATGTATCTCCGAATTAGCCTTCGCAACCAACTCCTTCCTAGTGAATTTCTCTCTCGCCCTGGAAGACCCAAATCGTTGCAATCAACGAAATGGGCATGATGGCCAACGAAAATGGGGTCTTTTTTCAGTGGTATAGTTTGTTGGTGAACTAAGAAACAATATATCTCCGAATTAGCCTTCGGAACAAATTCCTTCCTCGTCAGTTTCGCTCTCGCTCTGGAAGACCCAAATCGTTGCAGAAAACGAAATGGGCACCATGGCCAACGAAAATGGAGTCTTTTTGCGGTGGTATCGTTTGTTGGTGAATCCATAAACAATATATCTCCGAATTAGCCTTCGCAACAGATTCCTTCCTGGTGAATTTCGCTCTCTCCCTGACAGGCCCAAATCGTTGCAATAAACGAAATGGGCACTATGGCCAACGAAAATGGAGTCGTTTTTTCGGTGGTATCGTTTGTTGGTGAATCCATAAACAATGTCTCACCGAATTAGCCTTCGGAACAAATTCCTTCCTCGTCAGTTTCGCTCTCGCTCTGGAAGACCCAAATCGTTGCAGAAAACGAAATGGGCACCATGGCCAACGAAAATGGAGTCTTTTTGCGGTGGTATCGTTTGTTGGTGAATCCATAAACAATATATCTCCGAATTATTAGCCTTCGGAACAAATTCCTTCCTGGTGAAATTCGCTCTCTCCCTGACAGGCCCAAATCGTTGCAATAAACGAAATGGGCAGCATGGCCAACGAAAATGGGTTTTTTTTTCAGTGGTATTGTTTGTTGGTGAACTAAGAAATAATATATCTCCGAATTAGCCCTCGGAACAAATTCCTTCCTCGTGAATTTCGCTCTCTCCCTGACAGCCCCAAATCGTTGCAATAAACGTAATGGGCACCATGGCCAACGAAAATGGAGTCTTTTTTTCGGTGGTATCGTTTGTTGGTGAATCGATAAACAATGTCTCACCGAATTAGCCTTCGCGACAAATTCCTTCCTCGTGAATTTCGCTCTCGCCCTGGAAGACCCAAATCGTTGCAATCAACGAAATGGGCATGATGGCCAACGAAAATGGGGCCTTTTCTCAGTGGTATTGTTTGTTGGTGAACTAAGAAACAATATATCTCCGAATTAGCCTTCGGAACCAACTCCTTTCTAGTAAATTTCGCTCCCGCCCTGACCGACCCAAATCGTTGCAATAAACGAAATGGGCACCATGGCCAACGAAAATGGAGTCTTTTTTTGGGTGGTATCGTTTGTTGGTGAATCCATAAACAATGTATCACCGAATTAGCCTTCGGGACAAATTCCTTCCTCGTGAATTTGGCTCTTGCCCTGGAAGACCCAAATCGTTGTAACCAACGAAATGGGCACGATGGCCGACGAAAATGGGGTCTTTTTTCAGTGGTATTGTTTGTTGGTGAACTAAGAAACAATATATCTCCGAATTAGCATTCGGAAACAACTCCTTTCTAGTGAATTTCGCTCTCGCTCTGGAAAACCCAAATCGTTGCAATAAACGAAATGGGCACCACGGCCAACGAAAACAGAGTCTTTTTTCGGTGGTATCATTTGTTGGTGAATCCATAAACAATATATCTACGAATCAACCTTCGGAACAAATTCCTTCCTCGTGAATTTCGCTCTTTCCCTGACAGGCCCAAATCGTTGCAATAAACGAAATGGGCAGCATGGCCAACGAAAATGGAGTCGTTTTTTCGGTGGTATCGTTTGTTGGTGAATCCATAAACAAAGTATCTCCGAATTAGCCTTCGGAACAAATTCCTTCCTCGTGAATTTCGCTCTCGCTTTGGAAGACCCAAATCGTTGCAATCAACGAAATGGGCATGATGGCCAACGAAAATGGGGTCTTTTTTCAGTGGTATTGTTTGTTGGTGAACTAAGAAACAATATCTCTCCGAATTAGCCTTCGGAACCAACTCCTTTCTAGTAAATTTCGCTCCCGCTCTGACAGACACAAATCGTTGCAATAAACGAAATGGGCACCATGGCCAACGAAAATGGAGTCTTTTTTCGGTGGTATCGTTTGTTGGTGAATCCATAAACAATGTATCACCGAATTAGCCTTCGGGACAAATTCCTTCCTCGTGAATTTCGCTCTCGCCCTGGAAGACCCAAATCGTTGCAATCAACGAAATGGGCATGATGGTCGAGGAAAATGGGGTCTTTTTGCGGTGGTGTCGTTTGTTGGTGAACCAACAAATAACATATCCCCGAATTAGCCTTCGGAACAAATTCCTTCCTCGTGAATTTCGCTCTCGCTTTGGAAGACCCAAATCGTTGCAATCAACGAAATGGGCATGATGGCCAACGAAAATGGGGTCTTTTTTCAGTGGTATTGTTTGTTGGTGAACAAAGAAACAATATATCTCCGAATTAGCCTTCGGAACCAACTCCTTTCTAGTAAATTACGGTCCCGCTCTGACAGACACAAATCGTTGCAATAAACGAAATGGGCACCATGGCCAACGAAAATGGATTCTTTTTTCGGTGGTATCGTTTGTTGGTGAATCTATAAACGATATATCCCCAAATTAGCCTTCGGAATAAATTCCTTCCTCGTGAATTTCGCTCTCTCCCTGACAGGCCCAAATCGTTGCAATAAACAAAATGGGCACCATGGCCAACGAAAATGGAGTCTTTTTTTCGGTGGTATCGTTTGTCGGTAAATCCATGAACAATGTATCTTCGAATTAGCCATCGGCACAAATTCCTTCCTCGTGAATTTCGCTCTCTCCCTGACAGGCCCAAATCGTTGCAGTAAACGAAATGGGCACCATGTCCAACGAAAATGGAGTCTTTTTTTCGGTGGTATCGTTTGTTGGTGAATCCATAAACAATGTATCTCCGAATTAGCCTTCGGAACATATTCCATCCTCGTGAATTTCGCTCTCGCTCTGGAAGACCCAAATCGTTGCAATAAACGAAATGGGCACCATGGCTAACGAAAATGCGGTCTTTTTTCGGTGGTACCGTTTGTTGGTGAACCAACAAATAATATATCCCCGAATTAGCCTTCGGAACAAATTCCTTCCTCGTGAATTTCGCTCTCGCTTTGGAAGACCCAAATCGTTGCAATCAACGAAATGGGCATGATGGCCAACGAAAATGGGGTCTTTTTTCAGTGGTATTGTTTGTTGGTGAACTAAGACACAATATATCTCCGAATTAGCCTTCGGAATCAAATCCTTTCTAGTAAATTTCGCTCCCGCTCTGACAGACACAAATCGTTGCAATAAACGAAATGGGCACCATGGCCAACGAAAATGGAGTCTTTTTTCGGTGGTATCGTTTGTTGGTGAATCCATGAACAATGTATCACCGAATTAGCCTTCGGGACAAATTCCTCCCTCGTGAATTTCGCTCTCGCCCTGGAAGACCCAAATCGTTGCAATCAACGAAATGGGCATGATGGCCGAGGAAAATGGGGTCTTTTTTCAGTGGTATTGTTTGTTGGTGAACAAAGAAACAATATATCTCCGAATTAGCCTTCGGAACCAACTCCTTTTTAGTAAATTACGCTCCCGCTCTGACAGACACAAATCGTTGCAATCAACGAAATGGGCATGATGGCCAACGAAAATGGGGTCTTTTTTCAGTGGTATTGTTTGTTGGTGAACAAAGAAACAATATATCTCCGAATTAGCCTTCGGAACCAACTCCTTTCTAGTAAATTACGGTCCCGCTCTGACAGACACAAATCGTTGCAATAAACGAAATGGGCACCATGGCCAACGAAAATGGAGTCTTTTTTCGGTGGTATCGTTTGTTGGTGAATCTATAAACGATATATCCCCAAATTAGCCTTCGGAATAAATTCCTTCCTCGTGAATTTCGCTCTCTCCCTGACAGGCCCAAATCGTTGCAATAAACAAAATGGGCACTATGGCCAACGAAAACGGAGTCTTTTTTTCGGTGGTATCGTTTGTTGGTAAATCCATAAACAATATATCTCCGAATTAGCCATCGGCACAAATTCCTTCCTCGTGAATTTCGCTCTCGCTTTGGAAGACCCAAATCGTTGCAATCAACGAAATGGGCATGATGGCCAACGAAAATGGGGTCTTTTTCAGTGGTATTGTTTGTTGGTGAACTAAGAAACAATACATCTCCGAATTAGCCTTCGGTACCAACTCCTTTCTAGTAAATATCGCTCCCGCTCTGACAGACACAATTCGTTGCAATAAACGAAATGGGCACCATGGCCAACGAAAATGGAGTCTTTTTTCGGTGGTATCATTTGTTGGTGAATCCATAAACAATATCTCTCCGAAATAGCCTTTGGAACAAATTCCTTCCTCGTGAATTTCGCTCTCGCTCTGGAAGACCAAAATCGTTGCAATCAACGAAATGGGCACCATGGCCAACGAAAATGGAGTCTTTTTTTCGGTGGTATCGTTTGTTGGTGAATCCATAAACAATGTATCACCGAATTAGCCTTTGGGACAAATTCCTTCCTCGTGAATTTCGCTCTCGCCCTGGCAGACCCAAATCGTTGCAATCAACGAAATGGGCATGATGGCCAAGGAAAATGGGGTCTTTTTTCGGTGGTGTCGTTTGTTGGTGAACCAGCAAACAATATATCCCCGAATTAGCCTTCGGAACCAACTCCTTCCTAGTGAATTTCTCTCTCGACCTGGAAGACCCAAATCGTTGCAATCAACGAATTGGGCATGATGGCCAACGAAAATGGGTTTTTTTTTCAGTGGTATTGTTTGTTGGTGAACTAAGAAATAATATATCTCCGAATTAGCCCTCGGAACAAATTCCTTCCTCGTGAATTTCGCTCTCGCCCTGACAGCCCCAAATCGTTGCAATAAACGTAATGGGCACCATGGCCAACGAAAATGGAGTCTTTTTTTCGGTGGTATCGTTTGTTGGTGAATCGATAAACAATGTCTCACCGAATTAGCCTTCGCGACAAATTCCTTCCTCGTGAATTTCGCTCTCACCCTGGAAGACCCAAATCGTTGCAATCAACGAAATGGGCATGATGGCCAACGAAAATGGGGCCTTTTCTCAGTGGTATTGTTTGTTGGTGAACTAAGAAACAATATATCTCCGAATTAGCCTTCGGAACCAACTCCTTTCTAGTAAATTTCGCTCCCGCCCTGACCGACCCAAATCGTTGCAATAAACGAAATGGGCACCATGGCCAACGAAAATGGAGTCTTTTTTTGGGTGGTATCGTTTGTTGGTGAATCCATAAACAATGTATCACCGAATTAGCCTTCGGGACAAATTCCTTCCTCGTGAATTTGGCTCTTGCCCTGGAAGACCCAAATCGTTGTAACCAACGAAATGGGCACGATGGCCGACGAAAATGGGGTCTTTTTTCAGTGGTATTGTTTGTTGGTGAACTAAGAAACAATATATCTCCGAATTAGCCTTCGAAAACAACTCCTTTCTAGTGAATTTCGCTCTCGCTCTGGAAGACCCAAATCGTTGCAATAAACGAAATGGGCACCACGGCCAACGAAAACGGAGTCTTTTTTCGGTGGTATCATTTGTTGGTGAATCCATAAACAATATATCTACGAATCAACCTTCGGAACAAATTCCTTCCTCGTGAATTTCGCTCTTTCCCTCACAGGCCCAAATCGTTGCAATAAACGAAATGGGCACCATGGCCAACGAAAATGGAGTCTTTTTTTCGGTGGTATCGTTTGTTGGTGAATCCATAAACAATGTCTCACCGAATTAGCCTTCGGGACAAATTCCTTCCTCGTGAATTTCGCTCTCGCCCTGGAAGACCCAAATCGTTGCAGTCAACGAAATGGGCATGATGGCCAAGGAAAATGGGGTCTTTTTCGGTGGTGTCGTTTGTTGGTGAACCAACAAATAATATATCCCCGAATTAGCCTTCGGAACAAATTCCTTCCTCGTGAATTTCGCTCTCGCTTTGGAAGACCCAAATCGGTGCAATCAACGAAATGGGCATGATGGCCAACGAAAATGGGGTCTTTTTTCAGTGGTATTGTTTGTTGGTGAACTAAGAAACAATATCTCTCCGAATTAGCCTTCGGAACCAACTCCTTTCTAGTAAATTTCGCTCCCGCTCTGACAGACACAAATCGTTGCAATAAACGAAATGGGCACCATGGCCAACGAAAATGGAGTCTTTTTTCGGTGGTATCGTTTGTTGGTGAATCCATAAACAATGTATCACCGAATTAGCCTTCGGGACAAATTCCTTCCTCGTGAATTTCGCTCTCGCCCTGGAAGACCCAAATCGTTGCAATCAACGAAATGGGCATGATGGTCGAGGAAAATGGGGTCTTTTTGCGGTGGTGTCGTTTGTTGGTGAACCAACAAATAACATATCCCCGAATTAGCCTTCGGAACAAATTCCTTCCTCGTGAATTTCGCTCTCGCTTTGGAAGACCCAAATCGTTGCAATCAACGAAATGGGCATGATGGCCAACGAAAATGGGGTCTTTTTTCAATGGTATTGTTTGTTGGTGAACAAAGAAACAATATATCTCCGAATTAGCCTTCGGAACCAACTCCTTTCTAGTAAATTACGGTCCCGCTCTGACAGACACAAATCGTTGCAATAAACGAAATGGGCACCATGGCCAACGAAAATGGAGTCTTTTTTCGGTGGTATCGTTTGTTGGTGAATCTATAAACGATATATCCCCAAATTAGCCTTCGGAATAAATTCCTTCCTCGTGAATTTCGCTCTCTCCCTGACAGGCCCAAATCGTTGCAATAAACAAAATGGGCACCATGGCCAACGAAAATGGAGTCTTTTTTCGTTGCTATCGTTTGTTGGTGAATCCATAAACAATATATCTCCGAATTAGCCTTCGGAACAAATTCCTTCCTGGTGAAATTCGCTCTCTCCCTGACAGGCCCAAATCGTTGCAATAAACGAAATGGGCAGCATGGCCAACGAAAATGGAGTCGTTTTTTCGGTGGTATCGTTTGTTGGTGAATCCATAAACAAAGTATCTCCGAATTAGCCTTCGGAACAAATTCCTTCCTCGAGAATTTCGCTCTCGCTCTGGAAGACCCAAATCGTTGCAATAAACGAAATGGGCACCATGGCCAACGAAAATGGGGTCTTTTTTCGGTGGTATCGTTTGTTGGTGAACCAACAAACAATATATCCCCGAATTAGCCTTCGGAACCAACTCCTTCCTAGTGAATTTCTCTCTCGCCCTGGAAGACCCAAATCGTTGCAATCAACGAAATGGGCATGATGGCCAACGAAAATGGGGTCTTTTTTCAGTGGTATTGTTTGTTGATGAACTAAGAAACAATATATCTCCGAATTAGCCTTCGGAACAAATTCCTTCCTGGTGAATTTCGCTCTCTCCCTGACAGGCCCAAATCGTTGCAATAAACGAAATGGGCACCATGGCCAACTAAAATGGAGTCGTTCTTTCGGTGGTATCGTTTGTTGGTGAATCCATAAACAACGTATCACCGAATTAACCTTCGGGGCAAATTCCTTCCTCGTGAATTTCGCTCTCGCCCTGGAAGACCCAAATCGTTGCAATCAACGAAATGGGCATGATGGCTAACGAAAATGGGGTCTTTTTTCAGTGGTATTGTTTGTTGGTGAACTAAGAAACAATATATCTCCGAAGTAGCCTTCGGAACAAATTCCTTCCTCGTGAATTTCGCTCTCGCTCTGGAAGACACAAATCGTTGCAATAAACGACATGGGCACCATGGCCAACGAAAATGGAGTCTTTTTTTGGTGGTATCGTTTGTTGGTTTATCCATAAACAATATATCTCCGAATTAGCCTTCGGAACAAATTCCTTCCTCGTGAATTTCGCTCTCGCTCTGGAAGACCCAAATCGTTGCAATCAATGTAATGGGCACCATGGCCAACGAAAATGGAGACTTTTTTTCGGTGGTATCGTTTGTTGGTGAATCCATAAACAAAGTATCACCGAATTAGCCTTCGGGACAAATTCCTTCCTCGTGAATTTCGCTCTCGCCCTGGAAGACCCAAATCGTTGCAATCAACGAAATGGGCATGATGGCCAAGGAAAATGGGGTCTTTTTCGGTGGTGTCGTTTGTTGGTGAACCAACAAACAATATATCCCCGAATTAGCCTTCGGAACCAACTCCTTCCTAGTGAATTTCTCTCTCGCCCTGGAAGACCCAAATCGTGGCAATCGACGAAATGGGCATGATGGCCAACGAAAATGGGGTCTATTGTCAATGGTATTGTTTGTTGGTGAACTAAGAAACAATATATCTCCGAATTAGCCTTCGGAACAAATTCCTTCCTCGTGAATTTCGCTCTCGCTTTGGAAGACCCAAATCGTTGCAGAAACCGAAATGAGCACCATGGCCAACGAAAATGGAGTCTTTTTTCGGTGGTATCGTTTGTTAAACGATACCACCGCCTTCGGAACAAATTCCTTCCTGGGGAATTTCGCTCTCTCCCTGACAGGCCTAAATCGTTGCAATAAACGAAATGGGCACCATGGCCAACGAAAATGGAGTCGTTTCTTCGGTGGTGTCGTTTGTTGGTGAATCCATAAACAACGTATCACCGAATTAGCCTTCGGAACAAATTCCTTCCTCGTGAATTTCGCTCTCGCTCTGGAAGACCCAAATCGTTGCAATCAACGAAATGGGCACCATGGCCAACGAAAATTGAGTCTTTTTTTCGGTGGTATCGTTTGTTGGTGAATCCATAATCAATGTATCACCGAATTAACCTTCGGGACAAATTCCTTCCTCGTGAATTTCGCTCTCGCCCTGGAAGACCCGAATCGTTGCCATCAACGAAATGGGCATGATGGCCAAGGAGGGTCTTTTTTCGGCCTTTTTTCAAGGGGGGGGGGGGGTCTGTCAATGGGGTCTTTTTTCGGTGGTGTCGTTTGTTGGTGAACCAATAAACAATATATCCCCGAATTAGCCTTCGGAACCAACTCCTTCCTACTGAATGTCTCTCTCGCCCTGGAAGACCCAAATCGTTGCAATCAACGAAATGGGCATGATGGCCAACGAAAATGGGGTCTTTTTTCAGTGGTATTGTTTGTTGGTGAACTAAGGAATAATATATCTCCGAATCAGCCTTCGGACCCAACTCCTTTCTAGTAAATTTCGCTCCCGCCCTGACAGACCCAAATCGTTGCAATAAACGAAATGGGCACCATGGCCAACGAAAAAGGAGTCTTTTTTCGGTGGTATCGTTTGTTGGTGAATCCATAAACAATGTATCACCGAATTAGCCTTCGGAACAAATTCCTTCCTCGTGAATTTCGCTCTCTCCCTGACAGGCCCAAATCGTTGCAATAAACGAAATGGGCACCATGGCCAACGAAAATGGAGTCTTTTTTTCGGTGTTATCGTTGGTTGGTGAATCCATAAGCAATGTATCACCGAATTAGGCTACGGAACAAATTGCTTCCTCGTGAATTTCGCTCTCTCCCTGACAGGCCCAAATCGTTGCAGTAAGCGAAATGGGCACCATGTCCAACGAAAATGGAGTCTTTTTTTCGGTGGTATCGTTTGTTGGTGAATCCATAAACAATGTATCTCCGAATTAGCCTTCGCAACCAACTCCTTCCTAGTGAATTTCTCTCTCGCCCTGGAAGACCCAAATCGTTGCAATCAACGAAATGGGCATGATGGCCAACGAAAATGGGGTCTTTTTTCAGTGGTATAGTTTGTTGGTGAACTAAGAAACAATATATCTCCGAATTAGCCTTCGGAACAAATTCCTTCCTCGTCAGTTTCGCTCTCGCTCTGGAAGACCCAAATCGTTGCAGAAAACGAAATGGGCACCATGGCCAACGAAAATGGAGTCTTTTTGCGGTGGTATCGTTTGTTGGTGAATCCATAAACAATATATCTCCGAATTAGCCTTCGCAACAAATTCCTTCCTGGTGAATTTCGCTCTCTCCCTGACAGGCCCAAATCGTTGCAATAAACGAAATGGGCACTATGGCCAACGAAAATGGAGTCGTTTTTTCGGTGGTATCGTTTGTTGGTGAATCCATAAACAACGTATCACCGAATTAGCCTTCGGGGCAAATTCCTTCCTCGTGAATTTCGCTCTCGCCCTGGAAGACCCAAATCGTTGCAATCAACGAAATGGGCATGATGGCTAACGAAAATGGGTCTTTTTTCAGTGGTATCGTTTGTTGGTGAACTAAGAAACAATATATCTCCGAATTAGCCTTCGGAACCAACTCCTTCCTAGTGAATTTCTCTCTCGCCCTGGAAGACCCAAATCGTTGCGATCAACGAAATGGGCATGATGGCCAACGAAAATGGGGTCTTTTTTCAGTGGTATTGTTTGTTGGTGAACTAAGAAACAATATATCTCCGAAGTAGCCTTCGGAACAAATTCCTTCCTCGTGAATTTCGCTCTCGCCCTGGAAGACCCAAATCGTTGCAATCAACGAAATGGGCATGATGGCTAACGAAAATGGGGTCTTTTTTCAGTGGTATTGTTTGTTGGTGAACTAAGAAACAATATATCTCCGAATTAGCCTTCGGAACCAACTCCTTCCTAGTGAATTTCTCTCTCGCCCTGGAAGACCCAAATCGTTGCGATCAACGAAATGGGCTTGATGGCCAACGAAAATGGGGTCTTTTTTCAGTGGTATTGTTTGTTGGTGAACTAAGAAACAATATATCTCCGAAGTAGCCTTCGGAACAAATTCCTTCCTCGTGAATTTCGCTCTCGCTCTGGAAGACCAAAATCGTAGCAATCAACGAAATGGGCACCATGGCCAACGAAAATGGAGTCTTTTTTCGGTGGTATGGTTTGTTGGTGAATCCATAAACAATGTATCACCGAATTAGCCTTCGGGACAAATTCCTTCCTCGTGAATTTCGCTCTCGCCCTGGAAGACCCAAATCGTTGCAATCAACGAAATGGGCATGATGGTCGAGGAAAATGGGGTCTTTTTTCGGTGGTGTCGTTTGTTGGTGAACAAAGAAACAATATATCTCCGAATTAGCCTTCGGAACCAACTCCTTTCTAGTAAATTACTGTCCCGCTCTGACAGACACAAATCGTTGCAATAAACGAAATGGGCACCATGGCCAACGAAAATGGAGTCTTTTTTCGGTGGTATCGTTTGTTGGTGAATCTATAAACGATATATCCCCAAATTAGCCTTCGGAACAAATTCCTTCCTCGTGAATTTCGCTCTCTCCCTGACAGGCCCAAATCGTTGCAATAATCAAAATGGGCACCATGGCCAACGAAAATGGAGTCTCTTTTTCGGTGGTATCGTTTGTTGGTAAATCCATAAACAATGTATCTTCGAATTAGCCATCGGCACAAATTCCTTCCTCGTGAATTTCGCTCTCGCTTTGGAAGACCCAAATCGTTGCAATAAACGAAATGGGCATGATGGCCAACGAAAAAAGGGTCTTTTTTCAGTGGTATTGTTTGTTGCTGAACTAAGAAACAATATATCTCACAATTAGCCTTCGGAACAAATTCCTTCCTCGTGAATTTCGCTCTCGCTCTGGAAGACCCAAATCGTTGCAGAAAACGAAATGGGCACCATGGCCAACGAAAATGGAGTCTTTTTTCGGTGGTATCGTTTGTTGGTGAATCCATAAACAAAATATCGCCGAATTAGCCTTCGGAACAAATTCCTTCCTGGTGAATTTCGCTCTCTCCCTGACAGGCCCAAATCGTTGCAATAAACGAAATGGGCACCATGGCCAACGAAAATGGAGTTGTTTTTTCGGTGGTATCGTTTGTTGGTGAATCCATAAACAACGTATCACCGAATTAGCCTTCGGGGCAAATTCCTTCCTCGTGAATTTCGCTCTCGCCCTGGAAGACCCAAATCGTTGCAATCAACGAAATGGGCATGATGGCCAACGAAAATGGGGTCTTTTTTCAGTGGTATTGTTTGTTGGTGAACTGAGAAACAATATATCTCCGAATTAGCCTTCGGAACCAACTCCTTCCTAGTGAATTTCTCTCTCGCCCTGGAAGACCCAAATCGTTGCGATCAACGAAATGAGCATGATGGCCAACGAAAATGGGGTCTTTTTTCAGTGGTATTGTTTGTTGGTGAACTAAGAAACAATATATCTCCGAAGTAGCCTTCGGAACAAATTCCTTCCTCGTGAATGTCGCTCTCGCTCTGGAAGACCCAAATCGTTGCAGATAACGAAATGGGCACCATGGCCAACGAAAATGGAGTCTTTTTTCGTTGCTATCGTTTGTTGGTGAATCCATAAACAATATATCTCCGAATTAGCCTTCGGAACAAATTCCTTCCTGGTGAAATTCGCTCTCTCCCTGACAGGCCCAAATCGTTGCAATAAACGAAATGGGCAGCATGGCCAACGAAAATGGAGTCGTTTTTTCGGTGGTATCGTTTGTTGGTGAATCCATAAACAAAGTATCTCCGAATTAGCCTTCGAAACAAATTCCTTCCTCGAGAATTTCGCTCTCGCTCTGGAAGACACAAATCGTTGCAATAAACGAAATGGGAACCATGGCCAACGAAAATGGGGTCTTTTTTCGGTGGTATCGTTTGTTGGTGAACCAACAAACAATATATCCCCGAATTAGCCTTCGGAACCAACTCCTTCCTAGTGAATTTCTCTCTCGCCCTGGAAGACCCAAATCGTTGCAATCAACGAAATGGGCATGATGGCCAACGAAAATGGGGTCTTTTTTCAGTGGTATTGTTTGTTGGTGAACTAAGAAACAATATATCTCCGAATTAGCCTTCGGAACAAATTCCTTCCTCGCGAATTTCGCTCTCGCTTTGGAAGACCCAAATCGTTGCAATCAACGAAATGGGCATGATGGCCAACGAAAATGGGGTCTTTTATCAGTGGTATAGTTTGTTGGTGAACAAAGAAACAATATATCTCCGAATTAGCCTTCGGAACCAACTCCTTTCTAGTAAATTTCGCTCCCGCTTTGACAGACACAAATCGTTGCAATAAACGACATGGGGACCATGGCCAACGAAAATGGAGTCTTTTTTTGGTGGTATCGTTTGTTGGTTTATCCATAAACAATATATCTCCGAATTAGCCTTCGGAACAAATTCCTTCCTCGAGAATTTCGCTCTCGCTCTGGAAGACCCAAATCGTTGCAATAAACGAAATGGGTACCATGGCCAACGAAAATGGGGTCTTTTTTCGGTGGTATCGTTTGTTGGTGAACCAACAAACAATATATCCCCGAATTAGCCTTCGGAACCAACTCCTTCCTAGTGAATTTCTCTCTCGCCCTGGAAGACCCAAATCGTTGCAATCGACGAAATGGGCATGATGGCCAACGAAAATGGGGTCTATTGTCAGTGGTATTGTTTGTTGGTGAACTAAGAAACAATATATCTCCGAATTAGCCTTCGGAACAAATTCCTTCCTCGTGAATTTCGCTCTCGCTTTGGAAGACCCAAATCGTTGCAGAAACCGAAATGGGCACCATGGCCAACGAAAATGGAGTCTTTTTTCGGTGGTATCGTTTGTTGGTGAATCCATAAACAATATATCTCCGGATTAGCCTTCGGAACAAATTCCTTCCTGGGGAATTTCGCTCTCTCCCTGACAGGCCTAAATCGTTGCAATAAACGAAATGGGCACCATGGCCAACGAAAATTGAGTCTTTTTTTCGGTGGTATCGTTTGTTGGTGAATCCATAAACAATGTATCACCGAATTAACCTTCGGGACAAATTCCTTCCTCGTGAATTTCGCTCTCGCCCTGGAAGACCCGAATCGTTGCCATCAACGAAATGGGCATGATGGCCAAGGAGCGTCTTTTTTCGGTCTTTTTTCAAGGGGGGGGGGGTCGGTCAATGGGGTCTTTTTTCGGTGGTGTCGTTTGTTGGTGAACCAACAAACAATATATCCCCGAATTAGCCTTCGGAACCAACTCCTTCCTACTGAACGTCTCTCTCGCCCTGGAAGACCCAAATCGTTGCAATCAACGAAATGGGCATGATGGCCAACGAAAATGGGGTCTTTTTTCAGTGGTATTGTTTGTTGGTGAACTAAGGAATAATATATCTCCGAATTAGCCTTCGGAACCAACTCCTTTCTAGTAAATTTCGCTCCCGCCCTGACAGACCCAAATCGTTGCAATAAACGAAATAGGCACCATGGCCAACGAAAATGGCGTCTTTTTTCGGTGGTATCGTTTGTTGGTGAATCCATAAACAATATATCTCCGAATTAGCCTTCGGAACAAATTCCTTCCTCGTGAATTTCGCTCTCGCTCTGGATGACCCAAATCGTTGCAATCACCGAAATGGGCATGATGGCCAACGAAAATGGGGTCTTTTTTCAGTTGTATTGTTTGTTGGTGAAATAAGAAACAATATATCTCCGAATTAGCCTTCGGAACCGACTCCTTTCTAGTAAATTTCGCTCCCGCCCTGACAGACCCAAATCGTTGCAATAAACGAAATGGGCACCATGGCCAACGAAAAAGGAGTCTTTTTTCGGTGGTATCGTTTGTTGGTGAATCCATAAACAATGTATCACCGAATTAGCTTTCGGAACAAATTCCTTCCTCGTGAATTTCGCTCTCTCCCTGACAGGCCCAAATCGTTGCAATAAACGAAATGGGCACCATGGCCAACGAAAATGGAGTCTTTTTTTCGGTGGTATCGTTGGTTGGTGAATCCATAAGCAATGTATCACCGAATTAGGCTACGGAACAAATTCCTTCCTAGTGAATTTCTCTCTCGCCCTGGAAGACCCAAATCGTTGCAATCAACGAAATGGGCATGATGGCCAACGAAAATGGGGTCTTTTTTCAGTGGTATTGTTTGTTGGTGAACTAAGAAACAATATATCTCCGAATTAGCCTTCGGAACAAATTCCTTCCTCGTCAATTTCGCTCTCGCTCTGGAAGACCCAAATCGTTGCAGAAAACGAAATGGGCACCATGGCCAACGAAAATAGAGTCTTTTTGCGGTGGTATCGTTTGTTGGTGAATCCATGAACAATATATCTCCGAATTAGCCTTCGGAACAAATTCCTTCCTGGTGAATTTCGCTCTCTCCCTGACAGGCCCAAATCGTTGCAATAAACGAAATGGTCATCATGGCCAACGAAAATGGAGTCGTTTTTTCGGTGGTATCGTTTGTTGGTGAATCCATAAACAACGTATCACCGAATTAGCCTTCGGGGCAAATTCCTTCCTCGTGAATTTCGCTCTCGCCCTGGAAGACCCAAATCGTTGCAATCAACGAAATGGGCATGATGGCTAACGAAAATGGGGTCTTTTTTCAGTGGTATCGTTTGTTGGTGAACCAACAAACAATATATCCCCGAATTAGCCTTCGGAACCAACTCCTTCCTAGTGAATTTCTCTCTCGCCCTGGCAGACCCAAATCGTTGCAATAAACGAAATGGGCACCATGGCCAACGAAAATGGCGTCTTTTTTCGGTGGTATCGTTTGTTGGTGAATCCATAAACAATATATCTCCGAATTAGCCTTCGGAACAAATTCCTTCCTCGTGAATTTCGCTCTCGCTCTGGATGACCCAAATCGTTGCAATCACCGAAATGGGCATGATGGCCAACGAAAATGGGGTCTTTTTTCAGTTGTATTGTTTGTTGGTGAAATAAGAAACAATATATCTCCGAATTAGCCTTCGGAACCGACTCCTTTCTAGTAAATTTCGCTCCCGCCCTGACAGACCCAAATCGTTGCAATAAACGAAATGGGCACCATGGCCAACGAAAAAGGAGTCTTTTTTCGGTGGTATCGTTTGTTGGTGAATCCATAAACAATGTATCACCGAATTAGCTTTCGGAACAAATTCCTTCCTCGTGAATTTCGCTCTCTCCCTGACAGGCCCAAATCGTTGCAATAAACGAAATGGGCACCATGGCCAACGAAAATGGAGTCTTTTTTTCGGTGGTATCGTTGGTTGGTGAATCCATAAGCAATGTATCACCGAATTAGGCTACGGAACAAATTCCTTCCTCGTGAATTTCGCTCTCTCCCTGACAGGCCCAAATCGTTGCAGTAAGCGAAATGGGCACCATGTCCAACGAAAATGGAGTCTTTTTTTCGGTGGTATCGTTTGTTGGTGAATCCATAAACAATATATCTCCGAATTAGCCTTCGGAACCAACTCCTTCCTAGTGAATTTCTCTCTCGCCCTGGAAGACCCAAATCGTTGCGATCAACGAAATGGGCATGATGGCCAACGAAAATGGGGTCTTTTTCAGTGGTATTGTTTGTTGGTGAACTAAGAAACAATATATCTCCGAAGTAGCCTTCGGAACAAATTCCTTCCTCGTGAATTTCGCTCTCGCTCTGGAAGACCCATATCGTTGCAGAAAACGAAATGGGCACCATGGCCAACGAAAATGGAGTCTTTTTTCGTTGCTATCGTGTGTTGGTGAATCCATAAACAATATATCTCCGAATTAGCCTTCGGAACAAATTCCTTCCTGGTGAAATTCGCTCTCTCCCTGACAGGCCCAAATCGTTGCAATAAACGAAATGGGCACCATGGCCAACGAAAACGGGGTCTTTTTTCGGTGGTATCGTTTGTTGGTGAACCAACAAACAATATATCCCCGAATTAGCTATCGGAACCAACTCCTTCCTAGTGAATTTCTCTCTCGCCCTGGAAGACCCAAATCGTTGCAATCAACGAAATGGGCATGATGGCCAACGAAAATGGGGTCTTTTTTCAGTGGTATTGTTTGTTGGTGAACTAAGAAACAATATATCTCCGAATTAGCCTTCGGAACAAATTCCTTCCTCGTCAATTTCGCTCTCGCTCTGGAAGACCCAAATCGTTGCAGAAAACGAAATGGGCACCATGGCCAACGAAAATAGAGTCTTTTTGCGGTGGTATCGTTTGTTGGTGAATCCATGAACAATATATCTCCGAATTAGCCTTCGGAACAAATTCCTTCCTGGTGAATTTCGCTCTCTCCCTGACAGGCCCAAATCGTTGCAATAAACGAAATGGTCATCATGGCCAACGAAAATGGAGTCGTTTTTTTGGTGGTATCGTTTGTTGGTGAATCCATAAACAACGTATCACCGAATTAGCCTTCGGGGCAAATTCCTTCCTCGTGAATTTCGCTCTCGCCCTGGAAGACCCAAATCGTTGCAATCAACGAAATGGGCATGATGGCTAACGAAAATGGGGTCTTTTTTCAGTGGTATCGTTTGTTGGTGAACCAACAAACAATATATCCCCGAATTAGCCTTCGGAACCAACTCCTTCCTAGTGAATTTCTCTCTCGCCCTGGAAGACCCAAATCGTTGCAATCAACGAAATGGGCATGATGGCCAACGAAAATGGGGTCTTTTTTCAGTGGTATTGTTTGTTGGTGAACTAAGAAACAATATATCTCCGAATTAGCCTTCGGAACAAATTCCTTCCTCGTGAATTTCGCTCTCGCTCTGGATGACCCAAATCGTTGCAATCAACGAAATGGGCATGATGGCCAACGAAAAAAATGGGGTCTTTTTTCAGTTGTATTGTTTGTTGGTGAAATAAGAAACAATATATCTCCGAATTAGCCTTCGGAACCGACTTTTTTCTAGCAAATTTCGCTCCCGCCCTGACAGACCCAAATCGTTGCAATAAACGAAATGGGCACCATGGCCAACGAAAAAGGAGTCTTTTTTCGGTGGTATCGTTCGTTGGTGAATCCATAAACAATGTATCACCGAATTAGCCTTCGGAACAAATTCCTTCCTCGTGAATTTCGCTCTCTCCCTGACAGGCCCAAATCGTTGCAATAAACGAAATGGGCACCATGGCCAACGAAAATGGAGTCTTTTTTTCGGTGGTATCGTTTGTTGGTGAATCCATAAACAATGTATCTCCGAATTAGCCTTCGAAACATATTCCTTCCTCGTGAATTTCGCTCTCGCTCTGGAGACCCAAATCGTTGCAATAAACGAAATGGGCACCATGGCCAACGAAAATGCGGTCTATTTTCGGTGGTATCGTTTGTTGGTGAACGAACAAACAATATATCTCAGAATTAGCCTTCGGAACCAACTCCTTCCTAGTGAATTTCTCTCACGCCCTGGAAGACCCAAATCGTTGCAATCAACGAAATGGGCATGATGGCCAACGAAAATGGGGTCTTTTTTCGGTGTTATTGTTTGTTGGTGAACAAAGAAACAATATATCTCCGAATTAGCCTTCGGAACCAACTCCTTTCTAGTAAATTTCGCTCCCGCTCTGACAGACACAAATCGTTGCAATAAACGACAAGGGCACCATGGCCAACGAAAATGGAGTTTTTTTTTGGTGGTATCGTTTGTTGGTTTATCCATAAACAATATATCTCCGAATTAGCCTTCGGAAGAAATTCCTTCCTCGTGAATTTCGCTCTCGCCCTGGAAGACCCAAATCGTTGCAATCAACGAAATGGGCATGATTGCCAAGGAAAATGGGGTCTTTTTCGGTGGTGTCGTTTGTTGGTGAACCAACAAATAATATATCCCCGAATTAGCCTTCGGAACCAACTCCTTCCTAGTGAATTTCTCTCTCGCCCTGGAAGACCCAAATCGTTGCAATCGACGAAATGGGCATGATGGCCAACGAAAATGGGGTCTATTGTCAGTGGTATTGTTTGTTGGTGAACTAAGAAACAATATATCTCCGAATTAGCCTTCGGAACAAATTCCTTCCTCGTGAATTTCGCTCTCGCTCTGGAAGACCAAAATCGTTGCAATCAACGAAATGGGCACCATGGTTAACGAAAATGGAGTCTTTGTTCGGTGGTATCGTTTGTTGGTGAATCCATAAAAAATATATCTCCGAATGAGCCGTCGGAAGTAATTCCTTCCTCGTGAATTTCGCTCTCTCCCTGACAGGCTCAAATCGTTGCAATAAACGAAAAGGGCACCATGGCCAACGAAAATGGAGTCTTTTTTTCGATGGTAACGTTTGTTGGTGAATCCATAAACAATGTATCACCGAATTAGCCTTCGGGACAAATTCCTTCCTCGTGAATTTCGCTCTCGCCCTGGCAGACCCAAATCGTTGCAATCAACGAAATGGGCATGATAGCCAAGGAAAATGGGGTCTTTTTTCGGTGGTGTCGTTTGCTGGTGAACCAGCAATCAATATATCACCGAATTAGCCTTCGGAACCAACTCCTTCCTAGTGAATTTCTCTCTCGCCCTGGAAGACCCAAATCGTTGCAATCAACGAAATGGGCATGATGGCCAACGAAAATGGGTTTTTTTTTTAGTGGTATTGTTTGTTGGTGAACTAAGAAATAATATATCTCCGAATTAGCCCTTGGAACAAATTCCTTACTCGTGAATTTCGCTCTCTCCCTGACAGGCCCAAATCGTTGCAATAAACGTAATGGTCACCATGACCAACGAAAATGGAGTCTTTTTTCGGTGGTATCGTTTGTTGGTGAATCCATAAACAATGTCTCACCGAATTAGCCTTCGGGACAAATTCCTTCCTCGTGAATTTCGCTCTCGCCCTGGAAGACCCAAATCGTTGCAATCAACGACATGGGCATGATGGCTAAGGAAAATGGGGTCTTTTTTCGGTCGTGTCGTTTGTTGGTGAACCAACAAACAATATATCCCCGAATTAACCTTCGGAACCAACTCCTTCCTAGTGAATTTCTCTCTCGCCCTGGAAGACCCAAATCGTTGCAATTAACGAAATGGGCATGATGGCCAACGAAAATGGGGTCTTTTTTCAGTGGTATTGTTTGTTGCTGAACTAAGAAACAATATATCTCACAATTAGCCTTCGGAACAAATTCCTTCCTCGTGAATTTCGCTCTCGCTCTGGAAGACCCAAATCGTTGCAGAAAACGAAATGGGCACCATGGCCAACGAAAATGGACTCTTTTTTCGGTAGTATCGTTTGTTGGTGAATCCATAAACAATATATCTCCGAATTAGCCTTCGGAACAAATTCCTTCCTGGTGAAATTCGCTCTCTCCCTGACAGGCCCAAATCGTTGCAATAAACGAAATGGGCAGCATGGCTAACGAAAATGGAGTCGTTTTTTCGGTGGTATCGTTTGTTGGTGAATCCATAAACAAAGTATCTCCGAATTAGCCTTCGGAACAAATTCCTTCTTCGAGAATTTCGCTCTCGCTCTGGAAGACCCAAATCGTTGCAATAAACGAAATGGGCACCATGGCCAACGAAAACGGGGTCTTTTTTCGGTGGTATCGTTTGTTGGTGAACCAACAAACAATATATCCCCGAATTAGCTATCGGAACCAACTCCTTCTTAGTGAATTTCTCTCTCGCCCTGGAAGACCCAAATCGTTGCAATCAACGAAATGGGCATGATGGCCAACGAAAATGGGGTTCTTTTGCGGTGGTATCGTTTGTTGGTGAATCCATAAACAAAGTATCTCCGAATTAGCCTTCGGAACAAATTCCTTCCTCGAGAATTTCGCTCTCGCTCTGGAAGACCCAAATCGTTGCAATAAACGAAATGGGTATCATGGCCAACGAAAATGGGGTCTTTTTTCGGTGGTATCGTTTGTTGGTGAACCAACAAACAATATATCCCCGAATTAGCCTTCGGAACCAACTCCTTCCTAGTGAATTTCTCTCTCGCCCTGGAAGACCCAAATCGTTGCAATCAACGAAATGGGCATGATGGCCAACGAAAATGGGGTCTTTTTTCAGTGGTATTGTTTGTTGGTGAACTAAGAAACAATATATCTCCGAATTAGCCTTCGGAACAAATTCCTTCCTCGTGAATTTCGCTCTCGCCCTGGAAGACCCAAATCGTTGCAATCAACGAAATGGGCATGATGGCCAAGGAAAATGGGGTCTTTTTCGGTGGTGTCGTTTGTTGGTGAACCAACAAATAATATATCCCCGAATTAGCCTTCGGAACCAACTCCTTCCTAGTGAATTTCTCTCTCGCCCTGGAAGACCCAAATCGTTGCAATCGACGAAATGGGCATGATGGCCAACGAAAATGGGGTCTATTGTCAGTGGTATTGTTTGTTGGTGAACTAAGAAACAATATATCTCCGAAGTAGCCTTCGGAACAAATTCCTTCCTCGTGAATTTCGCTCTCGCTCTGGAAGACCCAAATCGTTGCAGAAAACGAAATGGGCACCATGGCCAACGAAAATGGAGTCTTTTTTCGGTGGTATCGTTTGTTGGTGAATCCATAAACAATATATCTCCGAATTAGCCTTCGGAACAAATTCCTTCCTGGGGAATTTCGCTCTCTCCCTGACAGGCCTAAATCGTTGCAATAAACGAAATGGGCACCATGGCCAACGAAAACGGAGTCGTTTCTTCGGTGGTGTCATTTGTTGGTGAATCCATAAACAACGTATCACCGAATTAGCCTTCGGAACAAATTCCTTCTTCGTGAATTTCGCTCTCGCTCTGGAAGACCCAAATCGTTGCAATCAACGAAATGGGCACCATGGCCAACGAAAATTGAGTCTTTTTTTCGGTGGTACCGTTTGTTGGTGAATCCATAAACAATGTACCACCGAATTAACCTTCGGGACAAATTCCTTCCTCGTGAATTTCGCTCTCGCCCTGGAAGACCCGAATCGTTGCCATCAACGAAATGGGCATGATGGCCAAGGTGGGTCTTTTTTCGGTCTTTTTTCAAGGGGGGGGGGGGGGGCGTCGGTCAATGGGGTCTTTTTTCGGTGGTGTCGTTTGTTGGGGAACCAACAAACAATATATCCCCGAATTAGCCTTCGGAACCAACTCCTTACTACTGAATGTCTCTCTCGCCCTGGAAGACCCAAATCGTTGCAATCAACGAAATGGGCATGATGGCCAACGAAAATGGGGTCTTTTTTCAGTGGTATTGTTTGTTGGTGAACTAAGGAATAATATATCTCCGAATTAGCCTTCGGAACCAACTCCTTTCTAGTTAATTTCGCTCCCGCCCTGACAGACCCAAATCGTTGCAATAAACGAAATGGGCACCATAGCCAACGAAAAAGGAGTCTTTTTTCGGTGGTATCGTTTGTTGGTGAATCCATAAACAATGTATCACCGAATTAGCCTTCGGAACAAATTACTTCCTCGTGAATTTCGCTCTCTCCCTGACAGGCCCAAATCGTTGCAATAAACGAAATGGGCACCATGGCCAACGAAAATGGAGTCTTTTTTCGGTGGTATCGTTGGTTGGTGAATCCATAAGCAATGTATCACCGAATTAGGCTACGGAACAAATTCCTTCCTCGTGAATTTCGCTCTCTCCCTGACAGGCCCAAATCGTTGCAGTAAGCGAAATGGGCACCATGTCCAACGAAAATGGAGTCTTTTTTTCGGTGGTATCGTTTGTTGGTGAACCAACAAACAATATATCTCAGAATTAGCCGTCGGAACCAACTCTTTCCTAGTGAATTTCTCTCTCGCCCTGGAAGACCCAAATCGTTGCAATCAACGAAATGGGCATGATGGCCAACGAAAATGGGGTCTTTTTTCGGTGGTATTGTTTGTTGGTGAACAAAGAAACAATATATCTCCGAATTAGCCTTCGGAACCAACTCCTTTCTAGTAAATTTCGCTCTCGCTCTGGAAGACCCAAATCGTTGCAATAAACGAAATGGGCACTACGGCCAACGAAAATGGAGTCTTTTTTCGGTGGTATCGTTTGTTGGTGAATCCATCAACAATATATCTACGAATCAACCTTCGGAACAAATTCCTTCCTCGTGAATTTCGCTCTCTCCCTGACAGGCCCAAATCGTTGCAATAAACGAAATGGGCACCATGGCCAACTAAAATGGAGTCGTTCTTTCGGTGGTATCGTTTGTTGGTGAATCCATAAACAACGTATCACCGAATTAGCCTTCGGGGCAAATTCCTTCCTCGTGAATTTCGCTCTCGCCCTGGAAGACCCAAATCGTTGCAATCAACGAAATGGGCATGATGACTAACGAAAATGGGGTCTTTTTTCAGTGGTATTGTTTGTTGGTGAACTAAGAAACAATATATCTCCGAATTAGCCTTCGGAACCAACTCCTTCCTAGTGAATTTCTCTCTCGCCCTGGAAGACCCTAATCGTTGCAGAAAACGAAATGGGCACCATGGCCAACGAAAATGGAGTCTTTTTTCGGTGGTATCGTTTGTTGGTGAATCCATAAACAATGTATCTCCGAATTAGCCTTCGGAACAAATTCCTTCCTGGGGAATTTCGCTCTCTCCCTGACAGGCATAAATCGTTGCAATAAACGAAATGGGCACCATGGCCAACGAAAATGGAGTCGTTTCTTCGGTGGTGTCGTTTGTTGGTGAATCCATAAACAACGTATCACCGAATTAGCCTTCGGAACAAATTCCTTCCTCGTGAATTTCGCTCTCGCTCTGGAAGACCCAAATAGTTGCAATCAACGAAATGGGCACCATGGCCAACGAAAATTGAGTCTTTTTTTCGGTGGTATCGTTTGTTGGTGAATCCATAAACAATGTATCACCGAATTAGCCTTCGGGACAAATTCCTTCCTCGTGAATTTCGCTCTCGCCCTGGAAGACCCGAATCGTTGCCATCAACGAAATGGGCATGATGGCCAAGAAGGGTCTTTTTTCGGTCTTTTTTCAAGGGGGGTGGGGGGGGGGGGTCGGTCAATGGGGTCTTTTTTCGGTGGTGTCGTTTGTTGGTGAAGCAACAAACAATATATCCCCGAATTAGCCTTCGGAACCAACTCCTTCCTAGTGAATGTCTCTCTCGCCCTGGAAGACCCAAATCGTTGCAATCAACGAAATGGGCATGATGGCCAACGAAAATGGCGTCTTTTTTCAGTGGTATTGTTTGTTGGTGAACTAAGAAATAATATATCTCCGAATTAGACTTCGGAACCAACTCCTTTCTAGTAAATTACGCTCCCGCTCTGACAGACACAAATCGTTGCAATAAACGAAATGGACACCATAGCCAACGAAAATGGAGTCTTTTTTTCGGTGGTATCGTTTGTTGGTAAATCCATAAACATTGTATCTTCGAAATAGCCATCGGCAAAAATTCCTTCCTCGTGAATTTCGCTCTCACTTTGGAAGACCCAAATCTTTGCAATCAACGAAATGGGCATGATGGCCAACGAAAATGGGGTCTTTTACAGTGGTATTGTTTGTTGGTGAACTAAGAAACAATACATCTCCGAATTAGCCCTCGGAACAAATTCCTTCCTCGTGAATTTCGCTCTCTCCCTGACAGGCCCAAATCGTTGCAATAAACGTAATGGTCACCATGGCCAACGAAAATGGAGTCTTTTTTTCGGTGGTATCGTTTGTTGGTGAATCCATAAACAATGTCTCACCGAATTAGCCTTCGGGACAAATTCCTCCCTCGAGAATTTCGCTCTCGCTCTGGAAGACCCAAATCGTTGCAATAAACGAAATGGGCACCATGGCCAACGAAAATGGGGTCTTTTTTCGGTGGTATCGTTTGTTGGTGAACCAATAAACAATATATCCCCGAATTAGCCTTCGGAACCAACTCCTTCCTAGTGAATTTCTCTCTCGCCCTGGAAGACCCAAATCGTTGCAATCAACGAAATGGGCATGATGGCCAACGAAAATGGGGTCTTTTTTCAGTGGTATTGTTTGTTGGTGAACTAAGAAACAATATATTTCCGAATTAGCCTTCGGAACAAATTCCTTCCTCGTGAATTTCGCCCTCGCTCTGGAAGACCCAAATCGTCGCACAAAACGACATGGGCACCATGGCCAACGAAAATGGAGTCTTTTTGCGGTGGTATTGTTTGTTGGTGAATCCATAAACAATATATCTCCGAATAAGCCTTCGGAACAAATTCCTTCCTGGTGAATTTCGCTCTCTCCCTGACAGGCCCAAATCGTTGGAATAAACGAAAAGTGCACCATGGCCAACGAAAATGGAGTCGTTTTTTCGGTGGTATCGTTTGTTGGTGAATCCATAAACAACGTATCACCGAATTAGCCTTCGGGGCAAATTCCTTCCTCGTGAATTTCGCTCTCGCCCTGGAAGACCCAAATCGTTGCGATCAACGAAATGGGCATGATGGCCAACGAAAATGGGGTCTTTTGTCAGTGGTATTGTTTGTTGGTGAACTAAGAAACAATATATTTACGAATTAGCCTTCGGAACCAACTCCTTCCTAGTGAATTTCTCTCTCGCCCTGGAAGACCCAAATCGTTGCGATCAACGAAATGGGCATGATGGATAACGAAAATGGGGTCTTTTTTCAGTGGTATTGTTTGTTGGTGAACTAAGAAACAATATATCTCCGAATTAGCCTTCGGAACAAATTCCTTCCTGGTGAAATTCGCTCTCTCCCTGACAGGCCCAAATCGTTGCAATAAACGAAATGGGCATCATGGCCAACGAAAATGGGGTCTTTTTTCGGTGGTATCGTTTGTTGGTGAACCAACAAACAATATATCCCCGAATTAGCCTTCGGAACCAACTCCTTCCTAGTGAATTTTTCTCTCGCCCTGGAAGACCCAAATCGTTGCAATCAACGAAATGGGCATGATGGCCAACGAAAATGGGGTCTTTTTTCAGTGGTATTGTTTGTTGGTGAACTCAGAAACAATATATCTCCGAATTAGCCTTCGGAACAAATTCCTTCCTCGTGAATTTCGCTCTCGCTCTGGAAGACCCAAATCGTTGCAGAAAACGAAATGGGCACCATGGCCAACGAAAATGGAGTCTTTTTTCGGTGGTATCGTTTGTTGGTGAATTCATAAACAATATATCTCCGAATTAGCCTTCGGAACAAATTCCTTCCTCGTGAATTTCGCTCTCGCTTTGGAAGACCCAAATCGTTGCAATCAACGAAATGGGCATGATGGCCAACGAAAATGGGGTCTTTTATCAGTGGTATTGTTTGTTGGTGAACAAAGAAACAATATATCTCCGAATTAGCCTTCGGAACCAACTCCTTTCTAGTAAATTTCGCTCCCACTCTGACAGACACAAATCGTTGCAATAAACGACATGGGCACCATGGCCAACGAAAATGGAGTCTTTTTTTGGTGGTATCGTTTGTTGGTTTATCCATAAACAATATATCTCCGAATTAGCCTTCGGAACAAATTCCTTCCTCGTGAATTTCGCTCTCGCTCTGGAAGACCCAAATCGTTGCAATCAAGGAAATGGGCACCATGGCCAACGAAAATGGAGACTTTTTTTCGGTGGTATCGTTTGTTGGTGAATCCATAAACAATGTATCACCGAATTAGCCTTCGGGACAAATTCCTTCCTCGTGAATTTCGCTCTAGCCCTGGAAGACCCAAATCGATGCAATCAACGAAATGGGCATGATGGCCAAGGAAAATGGGGTCTTTTTCGGTGGTGTCGTTTGTTGGTGAACCAACAAACAATATATCCCCGAATTAGCCTTCGGAACCAACTCCTTCCTAGTGAATTTCTCTCTCGCCCTGGAAGACCCAAATCGTTGCAATCGACGAAATGGGCATGATGGCCAACGAAAATGGGGTCTATTGTCAGTGGTATTGTTTGTTGGTGAACGAAGAAACAATATATCTCCGAATTAGCCTTCGGAACAAATTCCTTCCTCGTGAATTTCCCTCTCGCTCTGGAAGACCCAAATCGTTGCAGAAAACGAAATGGGCACCATGGCCAACGAAAATGGAGTCTTTTTTCGGTGGTATCGTTTGTTGGTGAATCCATAAACAATATATCTCCGAATTAGCCTTCGGAACAAATTCATTCCTGGGGAATTTCGCTCTCTCCCTGACAGGCCTAAATCGTTGCAATAAACGAAATGGGCACCATGGACAACGAAAATGGAGTCGTTTCTTCGGTGGTGTCGTTTGTTGGTGAATCCATAAACAACGTATCACCGAATTAGCCTTCGGAACCAACTCCTTCCTAGTGAATTTCTCTCTCGCCCTGGAAGACCCAAATCGTTGCAATCAACGAAATGGGCATGATGGCCAACGAAAATGGGGTCATTTTTCGGTGATATTGTTTGTTGGTGAACGAAGAAACAATATATCTCCGAATTAGCCTTCGGAACCAACTCCTTTCTAGTAAATTTCGCTCCCGCTCTGACAGACACAAATCGTTGCAATAAACGACATGGGCACCATGGCCAACGAAAATGGAGTCTTTTTTTGGTGGTATCGTTTGTTGGTTTATCCATAAACAATATATCTCCGAATTAGCCTTCGGAACAAATTCCTTCCTCGTGAATTTCGCTCTCGCTCTGGAAGGCCCAAATCGTTGCAATCAAAGAAATGGGCACCATGGCCAACGAAAATGGACACTTTTTTTCGGTGGTATCGTTTGTTGGTGAATCCATAAACAATGTATCACCGAATTAGCCTTCGGGACAAATTCCTTCCTCGTGAATATCGCTCTGGCCCTGGAAGACCCAAATCGTTGCAATCAACGAAATGGGTATGATGGCCAAGGAAAATGGGGTCTTTTTCGGTGGTGTCGTTTGTTGGTGAACCAACAAATAATATATCCCCGAATTAGCCTTCGGAACCAACTCCTTCCTAGTGAATTTCTCTCTCGCCCTGGAAGACCCAAATCGTTGCAATCGACGGAATGGGCATGATGGCCAACGAAAATGGGGTCTATTGTCAGTGGTATTGTTTGTTGGTGAACTAAGAAACAATATATCTCCGAATTAGCCTTCGAAACAAATTCCTTCCTCGTGAATTTCGCTCTCGCTCTGGAAGACCCAAATCGTTGCAATCAACGAAATGGGCACCATGGCCACCGAAAATTGAGTCTTTTTTTCGGTGGTATCGTTTGTTGGTGAATCCATAAACAATGTATCACCGAATTAGCCTTCGGGACAAATTCCTTCCTCGTGAATTTCGCTCTCGCCCTGGAAGACCCGAATCGTTGCCATCAACGAAATGGGCATGATGGCCAAGGAGGGTCTTTTTTCGGTCTTTTTTCAAGGGGGGTGGGGGCGGTCAATGGGGTCTTTTTTCGGTGGTGTCGTTTGTTGGTGAACCAACAAACAATATATCCCCGAATTAGCCTTCGGAACCAACTCCTTCCTAGTGAATGTCTCTCTCGCACTGGAAGACCCAAATCGTTGCAATCAACGAAATGGGCATGATGGCCAACGAAAATGGGGTCTTTTTTCAGTGGTATTGTTTGTTGGTGAACTAAGAAATAATATATCTCCGAATTAGCCTTCGGAACCAACTCCTTTCTAGTAAATTTCGCTCCCGCCCTGACAGACCCAAATCGTTGCAATAAACGAAATGGGCACCATGGCCAACGAAAATGGCGTCTTTTTTCGGTGGTATCGATTGTTGGTGAATCCATAAACAATATGTCTCCGAATTAGCCTTCGGAACAAATTCCTTCCTCGTGAATTTCGCTCTCGCTCTGGAAGACCCTAATCGTTGCAATCAACGAAATGGGCATGATGGCCAACGAAAATGGGGTCTTTTTTCAGTGGTATTGTTTGTTGGTGAAATAAGAAACAATATATCTCCGAATTAGCCTTCGGAACCAACTCCTTTCTAGTAAATTTCGCTCCCGCCCTGACAGACCCAAATCGTTGCAATAAACGAAATGGGCACCATGGCCAACGAAAAAGGAGTCTTTTTTCGGTGGTATCGTTTGTTGGTGAATCCATAAACAATATACCTACGAATCAACCTTCGGAACAAATTCCTTCCTCGTGAATTTCGCTCTCTCCCTGACAGGCCCAAATCGTTGCAATAAACGAAATGCGCACCATGGCCAACGAAAATGGAGTCTTTTTTCGGTGGTATCGTTTGTTGGTGAATCCATAAACAATGTATCAACGAATCAGCCTTCGGGACAAATTCCTTCCTCGTGAATTTCGCTCTCGCCCTGGAAGACCCGAATCGTTGCAATCAACGAAATGGGCATGATGGCCAAGGAAAATCGGGTCTTTTTTTGGTGGTGTCCTTTGTTGGTGAACCAACAAACAATATATCCTCGAATTAGCCTTCGGAACAAATTCCTTCCTCGTGAATTTCGCTCTCTCCCTAACAGGCCCAAATCGTTGCAATAAACGAAATGGGCACCATGGCCACCGAAAATGGAGTTTTTTTTCGGTGGTATCGTTTGTTGGTGAATCCATAAACAATGTATCACCGAATTAGCCTTCGGGACAAATTCCTTCCTCGTGAATTTCGCTCTCGCCCTGGAAGACCCAAATCGTTGTAACCAACGAAATGGGCACGATGGCCGACGAAAATGGGGTCTTTTTTCAGTGGTATTGTTTGTTGGTGAACTAAGAAACAATATATCTCCGAATTAGCCTTCGGAACCAACTCCTTTCAAGTAATTTTCGCTCCCGCCCTGACAGACCCAAATCGTTGCAATAAACGAAATGGGCACCATGGCCAACGAAAATGGAGTCTTTTTTCGGTGGTATCGTTTGTTGGTAAATCTATAAACAATGTATCTCCGAATTAGCCTTCGGCACAAATTCCTTCGTCGTGAATTTCGCTCTCGCTTTGGAAGACCCAAATCGTTGCAATCAACGAAATGGGCATGATGGCCAACGAAAATGGGGTCTTTTATCAGCGGTATTGTTTGTTGGTGAACTAAGAAACAATATATCTCCGAATTAGCCTTCGGAACAAATTCCTTCCTCGTGAATTTCGCTCTCGCTCTGGAAGGCCCAAATCGTTGCAATCAAAGAAATGGGCACCATGGCCAACGAAAATGGAGACTTTTTTTCGGTGGTATCGTTTGTTGGTGAATCCATAAACAATGTATCACCGAATTAGCCTTCGGGACAAATTCCTTCCTCGTGAATTTCGCTCTCGCTCTGGAGACCCAAATCGTTGCAATAAACGAAATGGGCACGATGGCCAACGAAAATGCGGTCTATTTTCGGTGGTATCGTTTGTTGGTGAACCAACAAACAATATATCTCAGAATTAGCCTTCGGAACCAACTCCTTCCTAGTGAATTTCTCTCTCGCCCTGGAAGACCCAAATCGTTGCATTCAACGAAATGGGCATGATGGCCAACGAAAATGGGGTCTTTTTTCGGTGGTGTCGTTTGTTGGTGAACCAACAAATAATATATCCCCGAATTAGCCTTCGGAACAAATTCCTTCCTCGTGAATTTCGCTCTCGCTTTGGAAGACCCAAATCGTTGCAATCAACGAAATGGGCATGATGGCCAACGAAAATGGGGTCTTTTTTAGTGGTATTGTTTGTTGGTGAACTAAGAAACAATATATCTCCGAATTAGCCTTCGGAACCAACTCCTTTCTAGTAAATTTCGCTCCCCCTCTGACAGACACAAATCGTTGCAATAAACGAAATGGGCACCATGGCCAAGGAAAATCGGGTCTTTTTTGGTGGTATCCTTTGTTGGTGAACCAACAAACAATATATCCCCGAATTAGCCTTCGGAACAAATTCCTTCCTCGTGAATTTCGCTCTCTCCCTAACAGGCCCAAATCGTTGCAATAAACGAAATGGGCACCATGGCCATCGAAAATGGAGTTTTTTTTCGGTGGTATCGTTTGTTGGTGAATCCATAAACAATGTATCACCGAATTAGCCTTCGGGACAAATTCCTTCCTCGTGAAATTCGCTCTCGCCCTGGAAGACCCAAATCGTTGTAACCAACGAAATGGGCACGATGGCCGACGAAAATGGGGTCTTTTTTCAGTGGTATTGTTTGTTGGTGAACTAAGAAACAATATATCTCCGAATTAGCCTTCGGAACCAACTCCTTTCAAGTAATTTTCGCTCCCGCCCTGACAGACCCAAATCGTCGCAATAAACGAAATGGGCACCATGGCCAACGAAAATGGAGTCTTTTTTCGGTGGTATCGTTTGTTGGTAAATCTATAAACAATGTATCTCCGAATTAGCCTTCGGCACAAATTCCTTCGTCGTGAATTTCGCTCTCGCTTTGGAAGACCCAAATCGTTGCAATCAACGAAATGGGCATGATGGCCAACGAAAATGGGGTCTTTTATCAGCGGTATTGTTTGTTGGTGAACTAAGAAACAATATATCTCCGAATTAGCCTTCGGAACAAATTCCTTCCTCGTGAATTTCGCTCTCGCTCTGGAAGGCCCAAATCGTTGCAATCAAAGAAATGGGCACCATGGCCAACGAAAATGGAGACTTTTTTTCGGTGGTATCGTTTGTTGGTGAATCCATAAACAATGTATCACCGAATTAGCCTTCGGGACAAATTCCTTCCTCGTGAATTTCTCTCTGGCCCTGGAAGACCCAAATCGTTGCAACCAACGAAATGGGCATGATGGCCAAGGAAAATGGGGTCTTTTTCGGTGGTGTCGTTTGTTGGTGAACCAACAAATAATATATCCCCGAATTAGCCTTCGGAACCAACTCCTTCCTAGTGAATTTCTCTCTCGCCCTGGAAGACCCAAATCGTTGCAATCGACGGAATGGGCATGATGGCCAACGAAAATGGGGTCTATTGTCAGTGGTATTGTTTGTTGGTGAACTAAGAAACAATATATCTCCGAATTAGCCTTCGGAACAAATTCCTTCCTCGTGAATTTCGCTCTCGCTCTGGAAGACCCAAATCGTTGCAATCAACGAAATGGGCACCATGGCCACCGAAAATTGAGTCTTTTTTTCGGTGGTATCGTTTGTTGGTGAATCCATAAACAATGTATCACCGAATTAGCCTTCGGGACAAATTCCTTCCTCGTGAATTTCGCTCTCGCCCTGGAAGACCCGAATCGTTGCCATCAACGAAATGGGCATGATGGCCAAGGAGGGTCTTTTTTCGGTCTTTTTTCAAGGGGGGTGGGGGCGGTCAATGGGGTCTTTTTTCGGTGGTGTCGTTTGTTGGTGAACCAACAAACAATATATCCCCGAATTAGATTTCGGAACCAACTCCTTCCTAGTGAATGTCTCTCTCGCCCTGGAAGACCCAAATCGTTGCAATCAACGAAATGGGCATGATGGCCAACGAAAATGGGGTCTTTTTTCAGTGGTATTGTTTGTTGGTGAACTAAGAATTAATATATCTCCGAATTAGCCTTCGGAAACAACTCCTTTCTAGTAAATTTCGCTCCCGCCCTGACAGACCCAAATCGTTGCAATAAACGAAATGGGCACCATGGCCAACGAAAATGGCGTCTTTTTTCGGTGGTATCGTTTGTTGGTGAATCCATAAACAATATATCTCCGAATTAGCCTTCGGAACAAATTCCTTCCTCGTGAATTTCGCTCTCGCTCTGGAAGACCCAAATCGTTGCAATCAACGAAATGGGCATGATGGCCAACGAAAATGGGGTCTTTTTTCAGTGGTATTGTTTGTTGGTGAAATAAGAAACAATATATCTCCGAATTAGCCTTCGGAACCAACTCCTTTCTAGTAAATTTCGCTCCCGCCCTGACAGACCCAAATCGTTGCAATAAACGAAATGGGCACCATGGCCAACGAAAAAGGAGTCTTTTTTCGGTGGTATCGTTTGTTGGTGAATCCATAAACAATGTATCACCGAATTAGCCTTCGGAACAAATTCCTTCCTCGTGAATTTCGCTCTCTCCCTGACAGGCCCAAATCGTTGCAATAAACGAAATGGGCAGCATGGCCAACGGAAATGGAGTCTTTTTTTCGGTGGTATCGTTGGTTGGTGAATCCATAAGCAATGTATCACCGAATTAGGCTAGGGAACAAATTCCTTCCTCGTGAATTTCGCTCTCTCCCTGACAGGCCCAAATCGTTGCAGTAAGCGAAATGGGCACCATGTCCAACGAAAATGGAGTCTTTTTTTCGGTGGTATCGTTTGTTGGTGAATCCATAAACAATGTATCTCCGAATTAGCCTTCGGAACATATTCCTTCCTCGTGAATTTCGCTCTCGCTCTGGAGACCCAAATCGTTGCAATAAACGAAATGGGCACCATGGCCAACGAAAATGGGGTCTTTTTTCGGTGGTATCCTTTGTTGGTGAACCAACAAACAATATATCTCAGAATTAGCCTTCGGAACCAACTCCTTCCTAGTGAATTTCTCTCTCGCCCTGGAAAACCCAAATCGTTGCAATCAACGAAATGGGCATGATGGCCAACGAAAATGGGGTCTTTTTTCAGTGGTATTGTTTGTTGGTGAACTAAGAAACAATATATCTCCGAATTAGCCTTCGGAACCAACTCCTTTCTAGTAAATTTCGCTCCCGCCCTGACAGACCCAAATCGTTGCAATAAACGAAATGGGCACCATGGCCAACGAAAATGGGGTCTTTTATGAGTGGTATTGTTTGTTGGTGAACTAAGAAACAATATATCTCCGAATTAGCCTTCGGAACCAACTCCTTTCTAGTAAATTTCGCTCTCGCTCTGGAAGACCCAAATCGTTGCAATAAACGAAATGGGCACTACGGCCAACGAAAATGGAGTCTTTTTTCGGTGGTATCGTTTGTTGGTGAATCCATAAACAATATATCTACGAATCAACCTTCGGAACAAATTCCTTCCTCGTGAATTTCGCTCTCTCCCTGACAGGCCCAAATCGTTGCAATAAACGAAATGCGCACCATGGCCAACGAAAATGGAGTCTTTTTTCGGTGGTATCGTTTGTTGGTGAATCCATAAACAATGTATCAACGAATCAGCCTTCGGGACAAAGTCCTTCCTCGTGAATTTCGCTCTCGCCCTGGAAGACCCGAATCGTTGCAATCAACGAAATGGGCATGATGGCCAAGGAAAATCGGGTCTTTTTTTGGTGGTATCCTTTGTTGGTGAACCAACAAACAATATATCCCCGAATTAGCCTTCGGAACAAATTCCTTCCTCGTGAATTTCGCTCTCTCCCCGACAGGCCCAAATCGTTGCAATAAACGAAATGGGCACCATGGCCAACGAAAATGGAGTCTTTTTTCGGTGGTATCGTTTTTTGGTGAATCCATAAACAATGTATCACCGAATTAGCCTTCGGGACAAATTCCTTCCTCGTGAATTTCGCTCTCGCTCTGGAGACCCAAATCGTTGCAATAAACGAAATGGGCACCATGGCCAACGAAAATGGGGTCTATTTTCGGTGGTGTCGTTTGTTGGTGAACCAACAAACAATATATCTCAGAATTAGCCTTCGGAACCAACTCCTCCCTAGTAAATTTCTCTCTCGCCCTGGAAGACCCAAATCGTTGCATTCAACGAAATGGGCATGATGGCCAACGAAAATGGGGTCTTTTTTCGGTGGTGTCGTTTGTTGGTGAACCAACAAATAATATATCCCCGAATTAGCCTTCGGAACAAATTCCTTCCTCGTGAATTTCGCTCTCGCTTTGGAAGACCCAAATCGTTGCAATCAACGAAATGGGCATGATGGCCAACGAAAATGGGGTCTTTTTTCAGTGGTATTGTTTGTTGGTGAACAAAGAAACAATATATCTCCGAATTAGCCTTCGGAACCAATTCCTTTCTAGTAAATTACGCTCCCGCTCTGACAGACACAAATCGTTGCAATAAACGAAATGGGCACCATGGCCAACGAAAATGGAGTCTTTTTTCGGTGGTATCGTTTGTTGGTGAATCCATAAACGATATATCCCCGAATTAGCCTTCGGAACCAACTCTTTTCTAGTAAATTTCGCTCCCGCCCTAACAGACCCAAATCGTTGCAATAAACGAAATGGGCACCATGGCCAACGGAAATGGAGTCTTTTTTTCGGTGGTATCGTTGGTTGGTGAATCCATAAGCAATGTATCACCGAATTAGGCTAGGGAACAAATTCCTTCCTCGTGAATTTCGCTCTCTCCCTGACAGGCCCAAATCGTTGCAGTAAGCGAAATGGGCACCATGTCCAACGAAAATGGAGTCTTTTTTTCGGTGGTATCGTTTGTTGGTGAATCCATAAACAATGTATCTCCGAATTAGCCTTCGGAACATATTCCTTCCTCGTGAATTTCGCTCTCGCTCTGGAGACCCAAATCGTTGCAATAAACGAAATGGGCACCATGGCCAACGAAAATGGGGTCTTTTTTCGGTGGTATCCTTTGTTGGTGAACCAACAAACAATATATCTCAGAATTAGCCTTCGGAACCAACTCCTTCCTAGTGAATTTCTCTCTCGCCCTGGAAAACCCAAATCGTTGCAATCAACGAAATGGGCATGATGGCCAACGAAAATGGGGTCTTTTTTCAGTGGTATTGTTTGTTGGTGAACTAAGAAACAATATATCTCCGAATTAGCCTTCGGAACCAACTCCTTTCTAGTAAATTTCGCTCCCGCCCTGACAGACCCAAATCGTTGCAATAAACGAAATGGGCACCATGGCCAACGAAAATGGGGTCTTTTATGAGTGGTATTGTTTGTTGGTGAACTAAGAAACAATATATCTCCGAATTAGCCTTCGGAACCAACTCCTTTCTAGTAAATTTCGCTCTCGCTCTGGAAGACCCAAATCGTTGCAATAAACGAAATGGGCACTACGGCCAACGAAAATGGAGTCTTTTTTCGGTGGTATCGTTTGTTGGTGAATCCATAAACAATATATCTACGAATCAACCTTCGGAACAAATTCCTTCCTCGTGAATTTCGCTCTCTCCCTGACAGGCCCAAATCGTTGCAATAAACGAAATGCGCACCATGGCCAACGAAAATGGAGTCTTTTTTCGGTGGTATCGTTTGTTGGTGAATCCATAAACAATGTATCAACGAATCAGCCTTCGGGACAAAGTCCTTCCTCGTGAATTTCGCTCTCGCCCTGGAAGACCCGAATCGTTGCAATCAACGAAATGGGCATGATGGCCAAGGAAAATCGGGTCTTTTTTTGGTGGTATCCTTTGTTGGTGAACCAACAAACAATATATCCCCGAATTAGCCTTCGGAACAAATTCCTTCCTCGTGAATTTCGCTCTCTCCCCGACAGGCCCAAATCGTTGCAATAAACGAAATGGGCACCATGGCCAACGAAAATGGAGTCTTTTTTCGGTGGTATCGTTTTTTGGTGAATCCATAAACAATGTATCACCGAATTAGCCTTCGGGACAAATTCCTTCCTCGTGAATTTCGCTCTCGCTCTGGAGACCCAAATCGTTGCAATAAACGAAATGGGCACGATGGCCAACGAAAATGCGGTCTATTTTCGGTGGTGTCGTTTGTTGGTGAACCAACAAACAATATATCTCAGAATTAGCCTTCGGAACCAACTCCTCCCTAGTGAATTTCTCTCTCGCCCTGGAAGACCCAAATCGTTGCATTCAACGAAATGGGCATGATGGCCAACGAAAATGGGGTCTTTTTTCGGTGGTGTCGTTTGTTGGTGAACCAACAAATAATATATCCCCGAATTAGCCTTCGGAACAAATTCCTTCCTCGTGAATTTCGCTCTCGCTTTGGAAGACCCAAATCGTTGCAATCAACGAAATGGGCATGATGGCCAACGAAAATGGGGTCTTTTTTCAGTGGTATTGTTTGTTGGTGAACAAAGAAACAATATATCTCCGAATTAGCCTTCGGAACCAATTCCTTTCTAGTAAATTACGCTCCCGCTCTGACAGACACAAATCGTTGCAATAAACGAAATGGGCACCATGGCCAACGAAAATGGAGTCTTTTTTCGGTGGTATCGTTTGTTGGTGAATCCATAAACGATATATCCCCGAATTAGCCTTCGGAACCAACTCTTTTCTAGTAAATTTCGCTCCCGCCCTAACAGACCCAAATCGTTGCAATAAACGAAAGGAGCACCATGGCCAACGAAAATGGAGTCTTTTTTCGGTGGTATTGTTTGTTGGTGAACTAAGAAACAATATATCTCCGAATTAGCTTTCGTAAGCAACTCCTTTCTAGTAAATTTCGCTCCCGCCCTGACAGACCCAAATCGTTGCAATAAACGAAATGGGCACCATGGCCAACGAAAATGGAGTCTTTTTTCGGTGGTATCGTTTGTTGGTGATTTCATAAACAATATATCTCCGAATTAGCCTTCGGAACAAATTCCTTCCTCGTGAATTTCGCTCTCGCTCTGGAAGACCCGAATCGTTGCAATCAACGAAATGGGCATGATGGCCAACGAAAGTGGGGTCTTTTTTCAGTGGTATTGTTTGTTGGTGAACTAAGAAACAATATATCTTCGAATTAGCCTTCGAAACCAACTCCTTTCTAGTAAATTTCGCTCCCGCCCTGACAGACACAAATCGTTGCAATAAACGTAATGGGCACCATGGCCAACTAAAATGGAGTCCTTTTCGGTGTTATCGTTTGTTGGTGAATCCATAAACAATATATCTCCGAATTAGCCTTCGGAACAAATGCCTTCCTCGTGAATTTCTCTCTCGCTCTGGACGACCCAAATCGTTGCAATAATCGAAATGGGCAACTTGGCCAACGAATATGGAGTCTTTTTTCGGTGGTATCGTTTGTTGGTGAATCCATAAACAATATATCTCCGAATCAGCCTTCGGAACAAATTCCTTCCTCGTGAATTTCGCTCTCTCCCTGACAGGCCCAAATCGTTACAATAAACGAAATGGGCACCATGGCCAACGAAAATGGAGTCTTTTTTTCGGTGGTATCGTTTGTTGGTGAATCCATAAACAATGTTTCACCGAATTAGCCTTCGGGACAAATTCCTTCCTCGTGAATTTCGCTCTCGCCCTGGAAGACCCAAATCGTTGCAATCAACGAAATGGGCATGATGGCCAAGGAAAATGGGGTCTTTTTTCGGTGGTATCGTTTGGTGGTGAACCGACAAACAATATTTCCCCGAATTAGCCTTCGGAACCAACTCCTTCCTAGTGAATGTCTCTCTCGCCCTGGAAGCCCCAAATCGTTGCAATCAACGAAATGGGCATGATGGCCAACGAAAATGGGGTCTTTTTTCAGTAGTATTGTTTATTGGTGAACTAAGAAACAATATATCTCCGTATTAGCCTTCGGAACCAACTCCTTTCTGATAAATGCTATGGCGAAATGCCATATCATTTGAACCTCACTTCGGATCCTTTTCTGATTCAAATCCAAAGATGGTCTGATAATAATTCACTTGCAAACCAAATTCCAGCCCAATTTCTCAAAAATTATGGACGATTGATCAAAATCTTGGATCTCTCGATTTTCGAACAATTTTTTTTAAATTCAAGATTCCGTAAAATCTGAACCCTACAACGTTATTCAGCCCTGAAAAGACGGTTGGCTCAAAGATCCATCGGTTTAGGTCGATTTTAAAGGAATTGTCAAGTCGGAAAGCGAATTCGCGAAGAATGGTCGTGAACAGCCTTGCGATACAGTCATTACTGTTATTCAGCACTGAAAAGCCGATTGGCTGACGGATGCATCGATTTGAGTCGATTTTAGAGGAGTTATCCAGATGAAAAGCAACATCGAGAAAAATGGATGCGATACAGTAGAAACTGTTATTAAGCCCCGAAAAGACATTTAGCTGGTGAACCATCGATTTAGGTGAATTTTGATTCGCTCATTCGTTCGTTCGTTCGTTCGTTCGTTCGTTCGTTCGTTCGTTCGTTCGTTCGTTCGTTCGTTCGTTCGTTCGTTCGTTCGTTCGTTCGTTCGTTCGTTCGTTCGTTCGTTCGTTCGTTCGTTCGTTCGTTCGTTCGTTCGTTCGTTCGTTCGTTCGTTCGTTCGTTCGTTCGTTCGTTCGTTCGTTCGTTCGTTCGTTCGTTCGTTCGTTCGTTCGTTCGTTCGTTCGTTCGTTCGTTCGTTCGTTCGTTCGTTCGTTCGTTCGTTCGTTCGTTCGTTCGTTCGTTCGTTCGTTCGTTCGTTCGTTCGTTCGTTCGTTCGTTCGTTCGTTCGTTCGTTCGTTCGTTCGTTCGTTCGTTCGTTCGTTCGTTCGTTCGTTCGTTCGTTCGTTCGTTCGTTCGTTCGTTCGTTCGTTCGTTCGTTCGTTCGTTCGTTCGTTCGTTCGTTCGTTCGTTCGTTCGTTCGTTCGTTCGTTCGTTCGTTCGTTCGTTCGTTCGTTCGTTCGTTCGTTCGTTCGTTCGTTCGTTCGTTCGTTCGTTCGTTCGTTCGTTCGTTCGTTCGTTCGTTCGTTTCTTCGTTCGTTCGTTCGTTCGTTCGTTCGTTCGTTCGTTCGTTCGTTTCTTCGTTCGTTCGTTCGTTCGTTCGTTCGTTCGTTCGTTTCTTCGTTCGTTTATTCATTCAGTCATTCGTTTATTTACCTATTCGGTCGTTTATTGTTTGCAATAATTTCAAAATGCCATAAAATTTGAACCTCACTTCGCATCCTTTTCTGATTCAAATCCAAACATGGTTTGACAATATTTCACTTGCAAACCAAATTTCAGCCCGGTTTCTCAGAAATTATGGTCGATTGATAAAAATCTCGGATCTCCCGATTTTCGAAAAATATTTTTTTAATTCAAAATGCCGTAAAATCTGAACCCTACAACGTTATTTAGCCCTGAAAAGACGATTGGCTGAAGGATCCATCGATTTAGGCCGATTTTGAAGGAATTGTCAAGACGGAAAGCGGATTCGCGAAGAATGGTCGTGAACAGCCTTGCGATACAGTCGTTACTGTTATTCAGCACTAAAAAGCCGATTGGTTGACGGATGCATCGATTTGAGTCAATTTTAAAGGAGTTATCCAGATGAAAAACAACATCGCGAAAAATGGATGCGATAGAGTCAAAACTGTTATTAAGCCTCGAAAAGACAATTAGCTGGTGAAACCATCGATTTAGGTAAATTTTGATTCGCTCATTCATTTATTCCTTCATTCATTCTTTCATTCAATCATTCATTCATTCATCCATTCATTCATTCATTTATTCATTGATTAATTCGTTTATTTGCCTATTCGGTCGTTTTTTGTTAGCAATCATTTCGAAATGTCATAGATAATCATAATACTACAGTGTAGATTTATCAGGATAATTTAATAATGAAGCTAGTAGTACTATTGATTTTATGCTATATTAGCTTTAATAACTTTACACAGCCTAATAACATAAATAATGATTATGAATAATGATAAACCATTAATTTCCTTTGATTATGCTATTAAATACCTTCTGAAAGATAAAGGCGATTATTCTATAGTAGAAGGTTTTATCTCAGCTCTTCTTAAGACCAAGGGTTATAAGGACGTTAAAATAGTAGCATTACTTGAGAGCGAGAGTAACAAAGAAGATAGTAAGAGTAAAAGAAGTCTAGCTGATGTAATTGTAGAAGACGAAGATCACCATATATACATTATTGAAATCGAGCGTAATGTTAAGGATTCTTTTATTCATAAGGCATGTTTTAATACCTCAAGACTTATAGTTGATACTCTTGCCCAAAGAGAATATTATACTCAAATAATCAAGATATTTCATATATCGCTACTCTATTTTCCTATTGGAAATGGTAATGGAGTTATTTACCATGGTAAAACTATTATTCATGAGGTAGAAACTAATGAAAGATTAAATGTGCATATTAAGAATATGGAGACTTCTGAGGTTTTTGATGCTACTAACATCCTACCAGAATATTTTTATATATCATTACCTTTATTTAATGATCGTTTAGAGAAAGAGATTGATGACTGGCTACATGTCATGAAATATGATGAAGTCCCACCAAACTATCATTCGCCTTATATGAGACAAGTAGCAGACAAGCTGAGCATTCTCAAAATGACCAAAGAAGAGAGGGCAAACTACTCCTATTACCAAAAAAAGCTTTATAACGATAGAGATGAATTGCAAGCTGCTGAAGCTAGAGGAGAAGCTAGAGAAAAAATTGCTATAGCTAGAAATTTACTTAAAGCTGGGTTATCAATTGATATCATCGCTGAGTCTACTGGTTTGAGTAGAGAGGAAATCCAAAAATTAACTCTTGTAGCTAACGAACCCACAACTGTTGAAAGTTAAAAAACCGTCTATTAGCGAAGTGCTCTTGTAAGGTTTAAACGTCTATTAGCAGTTATATGGATAACACCGAAGCTGCTTAAGTTAACAAAACGCACACTTGGTAATCTATCTGACTATAACTCCACTAATCGACAATTGTAGTACTAGATCATGACACAACAAAGTTTCCTAAACTCATTAAATCCTCAACAACTGCTAGCAGCGTCCCATGTATATGGTCCTATTCTTGTGCTTGCTGGAGCAGGGACTGGTAAAACTAAAGTGTTAACGACTAGAATAGCCAACATAATCCAGCAAGGGTTAACTCTACCTCAAAATATTCTAGCAGTTACTTTTACTAATAAAGCTGCTAGAGAAATGCAAGATCGAATCAACAAAATGATTGATTGTTATGGGCTAAATATAGGTACATTTCATTCTATAGCCGCAAGAATTTTGCGTCAGCAAGCAGAACATCGTAATTTTAGCTTCAATAGTAGGTTTACTATTATTAGCCCTGATGATCAACTTAAATTGGTTAGAGATATTGTTAAGCAGAAAAATATAGATACCAAAAAATATGTTCCCAAACTTTTACATATTATTATTTCGTGTTGGAAAGATCAGGGATTATTGCCGTATAAACTTTGTTAACTCCGACTCCCGTGAGTCGAAGTTAGCAAAATATTAGTCGAAAGGGGAATGAATAAAGAAGGGGGGGGGGGCAAACAGGTAGGAAACAACCGATTTCAAACTACATCCCCGTCGGCGGGGGGGACGGTGTCAGAGGCGTCCGGCGCGGCCAGATCCCGCAGGATGGTCGGCGGGCCGGAGGGAACGTACGGTATGTCGGGCGGGGGAGGTCCCGGCGTTACCCGTTCCGGGATGTAGGGTTCGACCGGGCGGACGATTTTGAACCGGGCCGGGACGTCTAAGACGGCTTCGGCGACGATGCGCGGCTTAGTGTTGTCGCGAGAGGGTGACGGGGTCGCGGCGTCGCGGAGCCACGGAGGCGGAGCGCGCGGGGGCTCTCGGAGCAGGGCCGGAAGGGCCTCTCGGGCGCGAACCGCGGAAGTCGCGGCTTCCTCGGCCTCCAGTTGGAGGAGCCAATCGAGTCCCCGTGGGGCCCGGCGCTTGCCCGCGAGAAACTTCGCGTGAGCGAGGAAGCGTTTACGCCCGGCACGCTTTGGCATGTGCGCGTGTGGGTGAGGTCCCTTAGAGAGCGACTCGAAGTTTGCCCGGCAAAGGGAGAGACTCGTTTGTCGCGTGTGGTGGGCAGCCGACACGATGAGTCGGGAGGAGTACGGGGAAGTGGGTCACTCCTACCGCCTCGGCCGTTCGATGCTTCCTGTCGCAGGAGCACGTTAACGGCTAGAGTTGAGTAGGAGGCGGACGAAAGGGGGCGAGAACCGGAAGACAGGAGGAGGTAGCCTCGACTCCCGATATTGGCAGGCGTGCGCCCGAAAGGGAGCACGAGACGTTGCGCAATAATCGGGGGCGAGGGGGGAGGAAGTGGGTGTAAGGGATTGGGTCGGTGTACGTTTAATCGCACTGAAAAGTGCGGATTGTGTTTCGCGAATCTCGCTCTGAAAAGAGCGAGATTGTGCGATGCAGAGGAAGTCCTGGGGTTCGCCGAGTCGAAGGTCCGTGCAGAGGTCGGCGTCGCGCTAATAAGTGCGACCCGACCCGGGGAGATGATCCGTAGACAGCCGAAGTCGAAAGCCCGTGGAATTCCCGAAGAGATTTACGTTGAATCGCACTGAAAAGTGCGGATGTGGCAGCTGAGAGTAGTCCAGGGAGAGCCAAGTAAGTAGTCCGTGAGTGTAGTGGTATCGATGCGGCTTTAATGGCTTTCCACGAGGTACAGTGAGCGTTGGGCGTGTAAGGCGATGTATGAGGCGAGCTGGCCGGACTAAATTGACGAGCGCGGACCTCGGAGAGAGGCTCTCGTTCCCGAAATCTGCGCGCGCGTGCTCAACTCGCGAAATTCGCGTTGCGATTATGCTAAAGATTCGGCCAGCTTGCCTCCCCCCTTCACAGAATCGATACAATATTATGTCATGTGAAGAGTTGGAAACGAGGAATTTTTTGACATACAAGTCGATTTAGTTGATATAAAAATAGCTAACAAAAATAATTATTTCATAATATCATAAAGTACGCGAAGCCTAAGTTTTGGCTGAAAATCGTGAATAACGGCCGAGTCCCCAGGAGGAGCGAAACCAAAAATACATGTAGCGATAGAGCAATTAAAATTAGACAATAAGTCGCAAGTACGTTTTTTGGCTTAGGGGTCGCTAATAGCTTAAATAATTAAACAAAGTCTCGCTCGAATAACACCTCGATTACGGGAAACGGGAATTATCGATCCGTTCGAAATCTCGATAATCTATCTCTAATAATAAAGTTACTTCAGAGTAGGAAAAATCCCCTCGCGTGGGGCATCGTCGGAAAGCCTGAAGCGTGCGCTTTACAATGATATAACGAACGGGATGAACATAATTAATTTAAGGGTCGAAATCATCGTTGGCAAATTATTGCGTTTATCGTTACGCGAGCCTCGTCGCTATCGCGTACCGCCGGTGACGTCACTCGGCATGCGGCATGCCGAGCCGAAGCGCTAACCGAGGAAGTATTGCCCGAGCCCGGGGAACTATTGTCCAGGCGGCGATAAGGCTGAACGATACAGGTATACCGGCGGTACGCGAACGCGAGGAGCGTATCGCTATAGGTATATCTCAGGACGTTGCGACGGCGTAAACAGGATATGTAGATATACCCGGGATAGGCGAACGCGTGACGGAGCGGCACCTATAGGTATAGAGGGTGCCGAGGCGCGATGATCCACGCGAATTTCGGTATAACTGGGACGGTTTTAAAATCTACCGATATTTGAGCGGAGCGTAGGCCTCGCGTGAGGGGAAAAAAATGGAGGCTTGCGGACAACAACTTTCTGAATCTGATATTAAGCTACCAATTCATAAAGTGGCTCAATTTGTCTATGACGAATATCAGCAAAATTTACTAGCTTCTAATGTAGTAGATTTCGGGGATTTACTACTTTACAATAATGAATTGTTTATAAAAAACCCTATAATATTAAAGTATTATCAGGATCAATATAAATATATTCTGATTGATGAGTATCAAGACACTAACGCTGTTCAGTATCTTTGGGCGAGGATGCTGGCAAGTAGCTCAAAAAATATCTGCTGTGTTGGTGATGATGATCAATCTATATATAGTTGGCGGGGTGCGGAAGTCGGTAATATATTACGTTTTGAAAAGGATTTTCCAAATGCTACAATAATAAAATTAAAACAAAATGATAGATCCAGTTCAAAAATTTTATTAGCTGCATCAAGTGTAATTAACAATAATAAGAATCGTCACAGTAAAACATTATGTACTGATAAAAATGATGGAGACAAAATTAAAATTATATCTTGTTGAAATGATAAAGAAGAAGCAAGATTCGTTGTATCTGAAATTAGCAAGTTAGTTACAGAGGGAAAGTATAATGCAGGATTAGTTGTGATATTAGTTAGAGCAGGTTTCCAAACTAGAGCATTTGAAGAAGTGTTTATTAGTAATGCATTACCATACAAAATTATAGGTGGTCTTAAGTTTTATGAACGAATGGAGATACGTGACTTACTTGCCTATATACGTATCACTTTAAATCATAGTGACAATCTTGCTCTTGAACGCATAATAAATGTTCCAAGGAGAGCAATTGGTAATACCACATTAAAACAAATAAAAGATTATGCGGTTGAACATAATATACCTATTATTGCTGCCATTCGTCAGATGTTACAAGCAGAAATTTTTAAAAATAAAGTCAAAGATAGTCTAAACAAATTTATTAGTAATATCGATAATTGGAGTTTACGATATAGAAATGATCCAGCTATTAATGTCACTAAGTCTTTACTAGAAGAATCAGGTTATCTTGAGATGCTACAAGAAGAAAAAACAGATGAAGCAACTGGCAGAATTGAAAATATTAATGAAATGCTTAGAGCAATCGCGGAATTCGATAATATTCAAAACTTTATAGAACATTCTAGTTTGGTAATGGAAAATGAGGAATTAGAATCAAATTTTGGTGGTTCTGTTAGCATTATGACTCTTCATGCTGCTAAAGGTCTTGAATTTGATCTAGTTTTTCTACCAGGTTGGGAAGAGGGGGTGTTTCCACATCAGCGATCACCAAGAGAGGGGGAAAAAGGTCTAGAAGAAGAGAGGAGAATCGCCTATGTGGGTATTACTAGAGCTAAGAAAGACCTGTATATTACTTATGCAGAAAGTCGTTTTATGTTTTATGAAATAATAAGATCCACTCCTTCTAGGTTTCTTGGAGAAATACCAGGTAATGTTTATATTAGAACTTCTTCAACCAAACAACTTAATTATTTAGGTACAAAACACAAAGTTTTTTTTTAATCTTTATAAAATTATTTCATAAATGGTATTAGTTTATTCAAATTTTATGATATATTGTTTACAAGTTTTAAGAGAAATTTAGCTTGCAAGGATGAAGAAGCTTATTGCTTAATGGAGATATTTTTATATAATCCTTTCATTTTAAGAGATATGGAATGCATAAATACAGGACGCATAATTGTAATGAATTGCGATTAAAGGATGCTGGGCAAAGGGTAAAATTATCCGGCTGGGTACATAGAAGAAGGGATCACGGTAATTTAGTCTTTATTGATCTTAGGGATCATTTTAGTATAAGCCAGTTGGTATTTACTGATCAAAATCCAAGTTTAATGGATAATGCTAGTGGGTTAAGGTATGAATCAGTTATAACTGTTGTAGGTAAAGTGATAGCAAGGAGTGATGAAACAATAAACGACTCGTTAATGACTGGTAAAATTGAAATATTGGCAAGTGAGTTTATAGTTGAGTCTAATGCTGAAAATTTACCATTGTTAGTCAATTCTGATCAACCTGCCCCTGACGACACTAGACTAAAATATCGCTTCTTAGATCTTAGGCGTGAAAAATTACATAATAACATTATGTTAAGATCGCAAGTTATTGCTCACGTGCGGCATCTGATGACACAAAAAGGGTTTACGGAGTTTCAAACACCGATTCTAACAGCTAGTTCACCAGAAGAAGCTAGGGACTTTTTAGTTCCAAGCAGATTGCATCCTGGTAAATTTTATGCATTACCGCAAGCTCCTCAGCAATTTAAACAATTACTGATGGTAAAAAAAATTACATAATAACATTATGTTAAGATCGCAAGTTATTGCTCACGTGCGGCATCTGATGACACAAAAAAGGTTTACGGAGTTTCAAACACCGATTCTAACAGCTAGTTCACCAGAAGAAGCTAGGGACTTTTTAGTTCCAAGCAGATTGCATCCTGGTAAATTTTATGCATTACCGCAAGCTCCTCAGCAATTTAAACAATTACTGATGGTATCAGGATTTGATCGCTATTTTCAGATAGCCCCTTGTTTTAGAGATGAAGATGCTAGGGCTGATAGGTCACCAGGTGAGATTTATCAGTTGGCTGTAGAGATGTCTTTTGTTACGCAGGAAGAGGTATTTAATAGCATTGAGCCGGTAATGTACGAGATATTCAACAAATTTTCTGATAAAGAAGTATCAAATACACCTTTTGTACAAATTCCATATGAACAAGCAATGTTAAAATATGGTTCTGATAAGCCAGATCTTAGAAACCCACTGATCATTGCAGATGTTACAGAATTATTTAGAAATTCTAACTTTGCTATTTTTAAAGAAAATATAAAAAATGGCTCTGTTGTTAGAGCTGTGCCAGCTCCTAAAGCTTCTGCTTTACCTAGAAGCTTCTTTGACAAAATGGCAGAATTTGCAACTTCCGAGGGAGCAAGCGGGCTTGGTTATATCCAGTTTCTAGAAAATGGACAAGCTAAAGGACCTATTGTTCAATTTCTAACAGATGAGCAATTATTGAATTTAAAGTCTTTAGCGAATCTACAAAATGGTGATGCTGTCTTCTTCTCTAGTGATAAAGCTGATAAAGCATCTAAACTTGCTGGCAAGCTACGAACTAAATTAGGGGAAGAATTAGACTTACTTAAAAAAGATTATTTTGAGTTTTGTTGGATAACAGATTTCCCATTTTATGAATTAAATGAGCAAACCAAGAAAATAAATTTTAGCCATAACCCATTTTCTATGCCACAAGGTGGTATGGCAGGCTTAGAATCAGCCAAAACAGTAGATGATCTATTAGCCATTAAAGCTTATCAATATGATATTGTTTGTAATGGTATCGAGTTATCTAGTGGTGCAATTAGGAATCATAAACCGGAAATAATGTATAAAGCTTTTGAGATTGCCGGATACTCCCCGGAAGTCGTTGATAAAAAGTTTGGTGGTATGATCAGGGCTTTTAAATTTGGTGCCCCTCCACATGGCGGGATAGCCCCTGGAATAGATAGGATGGTTATGTTATTAACTGATTCAACTAATGTTAGAGAGGTAATAGCTTTCCCACTAAATCAGCAAGCGGAAGATTTATTGATGAATGCTCCTGATTATATTGATGAAAAAGCTTTAAAAGAGCTTAATATTAACTTAGCACCTTCAGTTAGAAATAAATTGTTAACTGAAGGCTCTTAAACAAAGTACTAAATTATGAGCAGTATATAGTGAAAAAAAAACAAGAAATAAAATTATCGGAGCATTTCTAGGGACAATAGTTGAATATTATGATTATGGTTTGTATGGTTTCTCTGCTGGTATTATGGCAGCAAAATTCTTTCTAAATACTGATTATCTAACTAATCTAATAAATGCTTTTGCTATTTATGCGATAGCATATTCATCAAAACCTATGGGATCACTGATTTTTGGTCGTATCGGAGACTTGTATGGGCGTAAAGCTGCATTAAGTATAACCATCATAGGTATTGGAATACCTACGATGGTTATAAGCTTCCTGCCAGAATACTCATCTATTGGTGTGTGGGGTGCAATAATTTTGGCTTTGTGTCGCTTTATGCAAGATTTTTTTATAGGTGGATAATATGATGGAGCGGCTATTTATGTTATCGAACATTTAGGAGAAAAATACCGATATACAGCTTCAGCAATAACTCGTTGTACTGGGGTTGTAGGTTTATTACTAGGGAATGGGGCAACCAATTTTTTGAATGCCCATATTTTTCCAGATTGGAGTTGGCCTATTCCTTTTTTCTTTAGTTTACCTTTAACTTTAATCGTTTTATATTTTCGCCGAACATTTGATGAAACACCGGAATTTAAAAAGAATCAAGACAGTAAAACGAAGGCGCAAAGCTTAGCTATTTTAATTAAGAAGTAGTGGCGAGTTATTTTGATGGCAGTGTTTCTTGCTGGTGGATTTGGTGCCACTTATCAAATATCCGTTATGTTTATGAAACAATATTTGCCTATGATCCTACCGCAAACTAGTTTCATTATTAGTACATTTTCAGTTTTAATAACCATATGTTTTGCCATTCCTATGCTTATTGCTGGCTTGTTAGCAGATCGGCTTAGTCAAATGTTAGTATTTAAGTTTAGCTTATTTGGTATTATTGTATCTAGTCTATTATTTATTATATCCGTTAACTATCAGATGGTTAATTTAGCTTTGGGTTCTTGTTTAATGCTAGCATGCTTTGTTGCTCCTTTCAATGCTCTTTCGCATGGTATTGTTATATCCGCAGAAACTCAGGTAGCTAATCTGTGTTTCGCGGGCGAGCCGTTAGCTCGTGAGATTCGGGATTTGTCCAGTTAAGGGTTAGAACCCAAGAGAATTAAACACGCAATGTTTATTAAAACAATTATAAAATGTTTATTTACCAATTATTATACACTTGGAGTAGAATTACAGTTATCCTACTTCGTAGCCTTTTTACCGTTACTATTAACCTTTACTGTTAACTTTTATCTAGGGATATGGTATCCCCGTGGCGAGCCCTTACTCGAGAGAAAGGGTACTCGTCGACCGTAACCAACCGTACTGACAGGAGTACTGAGACTGAGGAGTGCCTGCTCTCGATACATTATATATGGTTGAGAGAGCAGGTACGTCAGCTTATTCTCCTCTAAATGTTTGTGGTTTACTTTATTTTAGTAAACAAACTTTTTTCCAAATTCTCGCTTCTTCGAGAACGGGATTTGGAATTTGTTTTGGTTTCGTCACCGTCGCGGTAAGTCGCGAGCAGGTGCTCTAGTTACCGAGTCGCTCGCGCTTGCTTAATTGCTGACTCGACAATTGCTGACTCGATAGTACGGTGAATTTCGGTATTATGTCGCAACGACGCTCGCGCGCGCTCGTCGCGTGCCACTTATACGCTTCGATTATTGCGCAACTCGATTGCGCGAATAATCGAGGCGTCTAGATACCCGGGGTACAACATCCCTCCCCCCTAAAAAGAAAAGAATTAGTTTTTCTTTTCGCTCGTCTCCGGCGAGCTTTATTTTTAAGATTTTAGATGTACCCCCAAAATTATATATATATATGTATACGGAAGAGATAAATAGAAATATTTATAATTCTTCCGGGAAGTCGGGCTAAGGCCCGCGTGTTGCGACACTCGGAAGCGTTAATTTCTTTCCTTGCTGTTTTTTGCTGACGGTCGGGGTTGATGCCCGGTGGCCAAACCCGCGTCTGCAATTTTTCCCTATATTAACAGACCATTAGCCGAGTTTCTCATTATTTGTTTACCGACTGTCTCCGATTCGGAATCGACGATGAGCAACAGACGCAGCCCGAGCCCGCCTGCCAAGGTAAGTACAACTTTGCCATTTTAAACTATGTTTTCCAGAAAGAAAATTCTGAAATTATCTAACTAATTTCCCCGTGTTTTTTTTTTTTTTTCTTTCTAGCGAATCCGGTTCGAAGGGCCACCCTCGAGCGTCAGCTACAACCTGACCATCCGTCGAGCTGGTGACGACTCCATCCCTGTGGTGGACCTCGTCTCCGATCCGGTGCGACGACCTCCGAGCCCGGAACTGGAGGTGATCGGCTCTTGGGTGCGGGTGCGACCCACACCGTCGGCCCCGTACCCGCCTATTCGTGTCCTGACGCCCGACGAGATAAGTTTTCGTGCCGTTCACGGCCGTCTCCCGCGGAGAAGGGAGGCTAGGCTTCCTCGAAGCCGTCTTGCCCCTTTGCCCAGGGGGGCTCCCAGGGCGAACATCCGCCCGGCGGGATGTTCGGATACCGACAGCGACGAGGAGGAGGATCCGACATCCCGTGAGAGGCGCGCTGCCCACGGCATCATGGACTGGCGTCGTGCTGAATTTTTTTAAGGCTCCGACGATGTAATGATCCGAAAAATAAAATGGTTTTTTATCGTTAATCTCTTCTGGTGTCCTGCGATCCGTTATTCTTCCTTTGGTTCTCCCTTTTCCTGTGCTAAGGGTAAGCGTGTGCTCGCGGTGCCCTCAGGGCTCCGGAAGATGGTACCTCCGGCGGGGCGGCCCCGCGTCGGAGTCCTTGGTATGCGGCGTATGCGATTAGGGCTAGTAGGGCCACGGTGCCCAGCGAATACTGCCCGATCGTGTGGTATAGTTGCGGGCGATTTCCCGTCGTCGGTACATTCACTTCGTCCAGAGCTCTCTTCATGCTGCGTAATTGTACGCCCAGAGCATTGACCTCCTTCGGACTGCTAGCTGCGTGTTCGGGCCGCACAGTCAGGCAGTCGGTAAGTACCCTCGGTACCATTTCTTCCTCCGCCGGTAATAACGTGAGGTTGTAGACCGGTACATAGCTCGTTCCTTCCACCTCCTGCTTCCAACGTCGCACGGTTTCGAGCCGGAAGTCCGACGTTGTGGCGGTGCAACGATTGTGGAGGGTCAGTGACCCCGTCCCGCGCAGCACCTCTTGCTGCGTCGGCGATCCTTCGCATTTTATGCTCACCGACTCGTTTCTCGGTGACACATACAGCCAACGTCCCGGCTGTCGTAGGCTCATCACGAGGGTGTGGGTGAGGCTTACGATCCTCTTTGGGCATTGCTGGCCCTGACCTACCGTGCCGTCGGTGTATAATCGCACGCTGCATGGTGCGTCCTTTGTGATGGCCATGACGGGGTATCGGGGCTCGCAATAGTACTTATCCTCGTCCCTTTTGCAGGTTTCCAGGTCGCGTTCGGTTGCCCGGATGTACTGCCGATTTTCCCGGTCTACCACCACGAGGTCCTCCGTGGCCTCGATGTAGTAGTAGGTATGGTTTTTACCCTCCCTCGGAAGGGGGTATACGTAGTTGATCCCGTACCCGGGGGATCCGATGAGCGGGATCTCGAGGAGGAGGGTTATTATCCTCTCCCTTCGGTATGCCTTGGCGGTCGCCAGGCACAATATGGCCGCCGCGTTGTCCCGCGTGACCGGTCGCGGGAAGCTGTGTCCCCGGGGGAGGTGAGGCAATGCCTCCGTGAGATACCTCGTAAAGATGGCGGGCGTCACTACGGACGCTCCCACTGTCCCGGATGCCACGCTGGAAAATATCTCCGTCATTTTCTCCACTTCCCGCAGGAAGGTTTCCACGGAAGCTTCGATCAGCATAAGACTTTCGTCGAAGTGCTGCCTGTCGTGCAGAGCATCGGTACGATTTCGGAGGTACCCGTTCACGGTGTGTACCATGGTGAATAACTTTTGTAGATTGCCCTGCGCCTTCTGTGAGGTTTGGTTAAACATATGGAGTGCCGATTCCACGACCTGTAGCTGTTTCCCCATGCACTCCTTTAACTTCCCCTGGGCACCCTGGAGGTCGGCAATTTCCTGGTCGAGGCGTTCCCCGTCGGCCGCGTCCATGTTGCCAGTTATGGCCTTTAGCACGGTACCGAGTCCGTTAATTAGACCTCGACGCTTTCGCCTGTGCTCCACCCCGATGAGGTCTTGTACGACTCCTACGTTGTCCTCAATTTTTGTTGAGAGTCGCACAAGGTGCGCCAGCATCTCCGGGCAGTAACCGTCCGGGCTAGCGAACTCTTCGCACTTCTGTCGCACGATGTCCAGCTGAGTTTGGATCCGGTGCTTCATAAACGCCATATTGGCTATATTTATACGGATGGCCAATGTCCAGACGTTGGCATACGTATATAACGTCCCGGCTCCCTCGAAGTAGAGCCCGGGGGCATCCCTAAAGGGTCGTACCTCGTACGCCCGTTCTGGGGTGGCGGCGTCCGCCTGTAGACCCGCCAACACCGTTCTGCAAAGAGTTTTTTCTTCATTTCTATGTTACCGTTAGTAAGCATGTGCATTTTTCAAGCCTTGTCGAATCCAGTGACCGGTCTAAAAGTCCCCTGTCGGGACTTTTACCCCTCTACGTAGTTACGGAGCCGGTCGTGCACTTTTACGTCTCGTCGACCCTGTCGCAACGTGTAGTTGCATGGGGGATGTACCCCGAGGATAGGGTAGGGCCCAATCCACTTCGGGGTGAGCTTGGCAGAGCGTCCCCGACGTACCGTCGTGTCGTGTAGGAGTACCCGATCTCCCACTCTGAATTTCACATCCTTGGATTTCCGGTCGTACTGCTCCTTCGCACGCTTTTTTGCGGTTTTCAGGTTTGCACGGGCTGTAGACCAGGCTGCCCGTAGACGCTCCCGCAGTTCCTGTGCGTAGTCGTCATAGTTGTACGTGGGCCTTGGCGCCTTTTGAAGGGCCGTAGGAAGGTCCGCGTCCACTCCGTAGACCAGGCGATGGGGAGTGAAGCCCGTTGCCGTGTGGGGCGTTGTGTTGTAGGTGAACATGGCGTAGGGTAGCCATGCATCCCAGTCCCCCTGATCCTCGTCTACATACCCCTTAAGGTATTCTGCCAACGTCCGGTGGGACCGTTCAAGGGCCCCGTTAGACTCGGGGTGGTATCCCGTTGTCTGTATTTTATCGATGCGAAGTAGCTTGCATACCCCCTTAAAAGTTGCGCTTAAAAAGTTCGTGCCTTGGTCGGTAAGGACGGTCTCTGGAGTCCCGTACCGGCACACTATTTCCTTAGCGAAGGCTTTCGCTACCTCGTTCGCTTGTTGGCTTTCGAGCGGTATGGCAACACTATATTTCGTGAGTAAATCCTGGAAGGTAAGGATGTACTTGTTTCGCCCTTCCGTCTCCGGCAATGGCCCTACGATGTCCATTGCGCACTTCTGGAATGCCCGTGTAGGCGTGTCAGTTATTACCAACGGCGCTTTCCCCGCTGGCCGTATCTTATTTCGCTGGCAGAGATCGCAGCGTGCTACGTACTTCTCTATGTCCTGCCGCATGCAGGGCCAGGTGTGCTCCAATTTTATTCTCTGCAGCATCCGCGTTACCCCCTGATGTCCTCCTAAGGGCGCGTCATGATGCTCGTAGAGTATCTGTTGTATTTTTTCCGTACTATAGTCGCCGTGGTCTGACGCGACTCGCGCTTTCTCCTGTCCGTCGGCCGCTCCGGGCTGACCGTACGCGGGGCGAAACCCCTGCGGCTCTTCGCTCGCCGCTGCCGTTGTCACGCCGGTTGCAGCTTCTTGGCGCGCGCTTGAGTTAGACCTGCCTTTGTCGTCTCCGTTGTTACCGACTCCATGCTTGGCAGGTGTATTTCGTGTGCAGGATCGGGTTACAGCACATATTCGACTTAATGCGTCGGCGTTGGTATTCTGTTTCCCTGCCTTGTACTGTACATCGAACTCGTGTTCGGACAATTTGATTTTCCATCGCATAAGTCGAGACCCTGGATCCTTTACACCGAACAGCCATGTTAAGGGCTTGTGATCCGTTACAACCGTAAACCGAGTTCCGTATACGTAAGGGCGGAACTGAGTGATCCCCCACACGATTGCAAGAAGTTCCTTTTCCGTCGTGGAATAGTTCTGCTCTGCCTTGTTTAGAGTTCTACTGGCGTAGCAAATCGGCAGATCTTCCCCTATCGTGCCCTGCGACAAGATGGCTCCGATGGCTTTGTCCGACGCATCGGTGGTAACGACGAAAGGTTTTTCGAAGTCCGGATATTGTAGTACTGGGGCCGTCGTCAGCACCCTTTTCAGGTCCTCCATGGCCTGCTCGTGCCTCGCTGTCCACTCGAAGGGCACGCCTTTTTTTGTGAGCTCGGTTAGCGGCTTGGCAATCTTCGAAAAATCCTGGATGAACTTTCGATAGTACCCCGCTAGCCCGAGGAAAGATTGTACTCCCTTAACGTCCCTTGGAGTGGGAAACCCTTTCACCGCCTCCACGATCGAAGGGTCAGCCCGCACCCCATCGCCGGAGATGATATGCCCCAGATATCTGGTCTCCAGGCGCAAGAATCGGCACTTTGCCGGTTGAAGGGCCAACTTTGCCTCCCGTAGGCGACTGAATACCTCTCGGAGTCGTCCATTATGCTCCGCTAGGGTAGCTCCAAATATGACGATGTCGTCCAAATACACGTAGCATTTTAGCCCTTCAAGACCCACTAACACCGCGCTCATTAACCGTTGAAACGTCGGCGGGGCATTTTTCAATCCGAAGGGCATTCGGGCGTATTCGAAGTGCCCTTGCGGGGTGGAGAAAGCCGTCTTGTCCTTGTCCTCCTCCGCCATCGGTATTTGATGGAATCCCGAGGCGAGGTCGAGGGTGGTGAAATAATGTGCCCGTCCCAGCTGGTCTAATATTTCCGCAATATGAGGCAGTGGGTACGAGTCACCGATCGTGACCTCGTTTAATTTACGAAAGTCCACGACTACACGCATTTTTACCTTTCCTGTCGCGTCAGGTTTTTTGGCCACGACGAGTAGGGGAGCATTCCATTGGCTCCGGCTCGGTCGGATTATGCCCTCTTCCAGCATCCCTTTCATCTGCTGCTGGACCTCTTTTTTGTGTGCCTCCGGTAAGCGGTAAGGATGTACCTTAATCGGCCGCGCTCCTGGCATGAGAGGAATGCGGTGTTCCGCCATATTGGTGCACGGGAGCGCGTCTCCCTCGAGGTGGAATATATCGGCGTAATCGTCGCATATTTCCAGCAACGATTTCTTTTCCTCCTCGTTGAGGTGCGCGACCTCCACCTCCTTGCGCAACCGCTCGAGTCGCGTGCCGCTCGCCTCTGCGCTGGCTGCAAGAATTCCGCAAGCACGCTCGCCGCCCAGCTCTTCTGCTGACGCCAGCGGCTCGAGTGACACGACGGGTCGCTCGACGTGAATGAGCTTGTCTGTGGTGTTTACTAGACTTACCACACAGCTGTTCCCTCGTGGTGCGGTTACGCATGCCCCGAGTATTACTCCGTCGGCGATGCCGCGTTTTTCGACAACTCCCTCGTTGCTACTCGAGGTCGAAACGTAGGCGATATTTTCGCTGCGAGGAGGCAACGCGATCCGTATGTTTCCATCCACGAGGGGCATGCAATACCCGTTGATACGAATTTCCTCCCCCCGGAGTATGTCAGCCTGTTTTTCCTTTATGAAATCCATCCCAAGGATTCCATGGGTTTGCACGTGCAGGTTATGTGAAATTACGTGGAACCAATGTTTCACGGAACCGTTCGGCGTCTCCAGTTCGATGAGGGCGGCGTAACGCGCTTCCAGGCTCCCGCCCCCGAGTCCCTTCAAGGACACATCAGACTCCTCCGCCGGGGTGTCGTCTGACAACGCATCCTCGCGTATAATGCTCACCTGAGCCCCCGTGTCGGCCTTCAGGGTCAGCATACCCGTGTGTCCCGACGGTGACCTTACGTGAAAGTCGCTTGCTGATGCATGTGGACCCGGCGATTTTACTACGTAGACATCGACCTCCCTGAGAGGTCTGGCGGGTTTCGTCCACCTTTTTGCACGGAACGAGGCTACGGTTAGTTGGCCGTCCGTTGATGTACCATTTGTAGCCGCCGCTGCGGAAATATTAGCCTCTCTTGCGGCCTCACCGCTTGCGGTGATGGTATTGATCCGGAAGGACCCCACAGTGCCTCCGTGACCTTGCTGGGCGGAGCCTCCTTTTCCCTGCTCGATGTCCTTCCGCTTCCAATGACCACTGCTAACGGCACCCTTTTTTTTATTTTTCGGGTTGTCGTCCTGCTGTCGGGCTCGGCAACCCTTCCAGAAGTGCCCGGGTTTTTTGCAATAGTTACACGTGACCGTTACCAGGTGCACGTTCTTCTGGGCAGGTACAGGAAGACTTTGTCGAGCCCCCTGACGGCAGTCCCTTGCCATGTGCCCAGTCTTCCCGCACGTGTAGCACTCCCGGGGTTTTGTGCCCGCTGAGCCCTGCGAATGCCTCGGGTTTCCTCCCCCGAGACTGGGCCGTGCTGCGCCGGGTTGCCCAGACATCATTTTCTCTACCTCGCATGCCCCCACGACCGAGTCGTGCAGGCTCTGATAATTACGAGATCTCACAATAGTTTGAACTTCTTTTTTCAAACCGTTCTCGAAGTTCATTTGCGCGCTTCTTCGAATCGCGTTCCCAATTCCTCTGGCGACTTCTGCATCGGCTCCGATGCTTAATTCCTCTATTACTTCCACGGTGAGCGTTTCGGCCCGCGTGGCATAGGTAGACACGTTTTCCTTCGCATCCTGCTTCAGCGTGCAGAATTGATACTGGAGGGAAGCAAGCGACTCTCTCTTCCCGTAGAGCGCTTCAAGCTCCTCCCGTAAATCACTCAGCGTAATCAGTTGTTTGTGCCTCATCTCCTTTGACGCTCTATCTTCTAACTTGCTGCTTTTGATCAAGGTCAAAAGGTCAGTCCGATCCGCAGGGTGTACCATACCCCAGACCGCTTCGCAGGACATCAAAAAAGCCTCAAGCTTCGCTGGGTCGCTCCCATCGAAGGTTTTAACGTTTCGAAGAGCGGCTGGTATTTCCAGATATTTCCGTACCCTTTGCTCAGGTTCGGGGTTCCGCGTCCGTCGTCGGTGGGGCGACCTGTGCCTCGGCGGGGGTGGGTCCCTCCGCCCCTTCCTTTCGTCCTCCCGGGTGCTGTCCCACAGGCCCGGCTCCATAGTGACGATGCGCTCGTACATGGGATCCCCCTGTTGATCCTCTTGCCGATCTTCCTGTCGATCTCCCTGTCGATCTTCCTGTCGATCTTTTTCCGGTGGGGGTGCCTCTGCTTCAGCCGGCACCACGCTCAGGCGCTGTTCCAAGCGCTGCAGGAGGTTCTCTAGGCGATCAATTCGCTGATTGGCCTCTGCTCCAGGGCTAAGCCCCTCCTGCTCACCGTCGTCCGGTTTGGGGTCTTCGACCGGCTTGCATCCTCCGAACAGAGCCCTCCGGGTCGCTCGAAGAGCGGGTCTAAGGGGAGGTACCTCCTCTGCCTCTTCCAACGTACCCAGCACCCTGTTCTCGACGCTCCAGTTGGGTCCCCCTTGAGTGGTGCTATGCCGGGGGTATGCGTCCCTCATGCGATTTGTCTCCCGTACCGTCAATCTCGTTGTGGTCGGGGGCGGCGTGTCCTGGTGCCGAGGCTCGAACAACTGGACATTCACATCTTCCCAGCCCGTCTGGCGACGGTTCCCCCGGTGAGTCCCTCGCTGGAAATTTACCCCGAACAGGGGGTTCGGCGAACCGCCTTGTCCAGGAGTCCCCTGACCCAGTGCCTGCCGAGCTTCAGTTGTCGTCTCGGCCAGGGCGTTTCCCAAGCCCTCCTCGACGTGCCCCGCCACCTCGGCTGCTTCGGGTGTTCGCCCAGACGGCGTTCCCGATCGTTCGGTGCGCGGTGGCGTCGCAGGAGTTCGGGGGCTACTCATTTTGCGTAACTTTTACCTCCGTTAAATCTTGTGTTACCTTTTCTGGTACCGTCCCACTGGCTTCGACAATGCCTATACGTCAAGCAGCTGACTCCCAGATTTTTATTATGTAATGTGGGGTACTTACAGTGCGTACACCCTCCACATTACGGGATGCCCTCGATGAAACCCTTGCGTTTCTCGGCTCCCTTCCTGAACTGCCAGTATCACGTCCCCCTCGATGAGGACGCGCTTCAGGGATCCTGCAGCGATCCGTGAAGACTCCGGTTGGTTTTTCTTCTTCCGTTATCCTGTAGATAACGGGATGCGCACGTCGATCCTCTGATCGTCCCGTGGTCCGCCTGAACACTTGTCGACCCTGGTTCGCGGAACTCTTCTCCCTCAATGGAGACTCACTATCTGCCGCTCCTTGCGGAGATCCAAGTGTTTGGTATTTTAACAGCGATGTTTATTAATTCACTCTGGCAATCCCACCGCTGCCACCAATGTTATATCCGCAGAAACTCAGGTAGCTAATCTGTGTTTCGCGGGCGAGCCGTTAGCTCGTGAGATTCGGGATTTGTCCAGTTAAGGGTTAGAACCCAAGAGAATTAAACACGCAATGTTTATTAAAACAATTATAAAATGTTTATTTACCAATTATTATACACTTGGAGTAGAATTACAGTTATCCTACTTCGTAGCCTTTTTACCGTTACTATTAACCTTTACTGTTAACTTTTATCTAGGGATATGGTATCCCCGTGGCGAGCCCTTACTCGAGAGAAAGGGTACTCGTCGACCGTAACCAACCGTACTGACAGGAGTACTGAGACTGAGGAGTGCCTGCTCTCGATACATTATATATGGTTGAGAGAGCAGGTACGTCAGCTTATTCTCCTCTAAATGTTTGTGGTTTACTTTATTTTAGTAAACAAACTTTTTTCCAAATTCTCGCTTCTTCGAGAACGGAATTTGGAATTTGTTTTGGTTTCGTCACCGTCGCGGTAAGTCGCGAGCAGGTGCTCTAGTTACCGAGTCGCTCGCGCTTGCTTAATTGCTGACTCGACAATTGCTGACTCGATAGTACGGTGAATTTCGGTATTATGTCGCAACGACGCTCGCGCGCGCTCGTCGCGTGCCACTTATACGCCTCGATTATTGCGCAACTCGATTGCGCGAATAATCGAGGCGTCTAGATACCCGGGGTACAACAGTATAATGACAAAAGCTTTTTTTGTCAATGATCGTTATCGTGCAGTAAGTCTTGATCATAATATTGGGTCAATGTTGATGTCTGGCAGCGCTAATTCTGTTTGTTTAATATTAATGAGATACCTAAATTTAATTATTATGATTCCAATAAATCTCGGATTTGCTTTTGGTTTGTGTCATTTTCAAAAGTTAGAGAAGGAAGTCGGTATTTATGTCGGCTAATTGTTGTAGAATCTAAGGGGCATGCAGTAATTGATAAATGTTTGTAACATAAAGCAGTTAGTATATTTTCTAGTTGTGTCGTTTTATAATACATGCTGACAGTTATAAAACTTTTAAAAGTTTCCTCTATAATCTTCTTAATCTTTTCTGGAGATTTTACACCAACAGTTTCTAAAGTATGAATCTGATCAAAAAGTTTAATCAATGCTACATCATGTTTTTTTTGCTGAATTAATAAATCTAGTGTTTCTGCCGAGCTAATCTTGCCATGAGGCTTGACCTTGGTCAGGTCTTGTACTTGACTAGCCACTTGACTTCCGAAGATGTAAGCAATCATCTTTTCGGTCAGTTGTGTATCCTCGATGGTGTCGTGTAGTAACGCAGTAACAATCATGTCGGTTCTAAACAATCGTGGAATTTCTAAGGCTGTGTACTGGGCAAGCATATAAGCCACTTCAATCGGATGCGAGTAATAAGGTTCACCAGACTGCCTCATTTGACTACCATGATATTTTTTAGCATAGTAGATGCCTTTTTTGACTTCATACATGTCTATTGGTTGCTTTACCTTTTCATTGAGCGAAATTAATTCATTAAGCAACCTCTCAGCATATGCACAATACTGGTATTTTGAATTATCCCAATAGTTATTAACATCTTCCATAATAAACCATAATATTTTAGTTCTAAAGTTAGAATAAACTAAAATTCTTATTACTTAAAGCATCACTACTTTTTATTTCTAAAAATATGCAATATTTTCTAACCTATGTTGTATAAATTTTTGTATAAATATGCTTAGTGGGTAGGAAAAATATGATATAATTCAACTATAATGATTATATAAAAGAGGATAAGATGAGTAAAGATACTTCAGAGAGTAATAACTGTAGTGTTCTAACAGTAACTAGCACTGCACCACAACATGATATAGTTAAGATGGGAAATATTGAGTTAGTACGCAGAATGTTAAAGTCGCCTAACTTTAATATTAATGCCAAAGATATAAATGGCAGAACTCCATTAGACCTCCTTCGAAACTCTACTTCTGCCGGTGATTTGTACATCGATGCGGTACTCGAATCCGTAACGGAATTAGATTACGCTGCGGTTCGAGGTGAAGCGTCTCCTTCAAATCTCTCGGCACAAGCGAGTTTCGAAAGGGCAATTATCTTTTATCCAAATTTTATAAAAATAGATAGATATTATTTAATAACAAAAACACGTTTTTGTTGAATAAGTTTATGGCACACTTCAAGTAACTTACACATACAAGCAACTATCGCAACTTTCTTAGGTTTAAAATTATTAACAAGCCTATCATATAAAATTTTTAAATATTGGAAACCATTCTTACCAGCTAATACTGCCATGTATAAAGCATCTCTAGATATTTTCCTGCCTCCTCGAATAAATCTTCGTCCTTGCTTATTACCACTATCACGAGCATATGGAGCTATACCAACAATTGATGACAATTCATTGCTACTATAATTTTTATCCCCTAATTCAGGTACAAAACTAATTAGTTTTGTAGCTAAATATTTACCAATACCAGGTACAGTCTCTAATATTTTTACCTTCTCTTTTAACTCTTCTGATTCATCTATTGTTTTGTTTAACTTTTTATCAAGCTCAGCTATTTCATTTTGTAAAAATTTAATGTGTTTTTCTATACTCTCTTTATCAATACCATCAATGCTATGATGTAGTCTTTTCTTTTCATTGCTAAGCATTAATACTAAATCTTCTCGTCTTTGTTGACATCTCTTCAAAGTCTCTGATTCAACTTGATATATATAATTCGCTGAAAGCTGCATCTTATCCGCATAATATGCTAATTTGAATGCATCCTTCCTATCAGTTTTACACAAATTCACCGATTTACTAAAAGAATTAAAACTATATGTATTGACCTTGTGTATTTGTTGGTTATTATTATCCAGCTTTTGATAAATCTCAGCTTCGTATCCTCCAGTAGGTTCACATATTATTAGCTTAATCTCTTGCTCTTTTGCTAATTTAATCATCTCTTCATGACCAGCTGCATCATTGGCAAAACGATGATATTTAGGTTTATCTCTTGTATTATATACACATATATCAAGCCAGTTTTTACTTACGTCTCGACCTATTATTTTATTCATGATATAATCTCCTTCTTCTTATTGTGCAAGGCTACTGTATTTCAAGCACCTTCTGAAATTTGTTCAAGGTAAACTACCAAAAAGAGGGTACTTATTCTCTTAGCGACTATTTTAGTCAAGGTCTATTCAAGTCACCCTCTTTAATTACTTATAACACATTCTTAAGATATAAGGTCTAATGAAGAAATTGAAGCGTGGAAACAGGAGGCTGTAGTTAGGGTATTGCAGAAAATATTTGATAATTTTAAATATGTAAACATGTTGTACAATTTCAGGACGAATAACTTTGCCTTTATTATTTCTTGTAAATGCAGGAGTAATTTTGTCTATAGCCTCTTTAGTAAAAGTAAATGAATCGTTTTGCATATATACTACCTAAATAAATTACAGTTGTTAAATTAAATTGTTAAACTAAATCTAATTGTTCTAAAATATTAGAAAAAAATATGGAAATGTAGGGAATTTGTTACATTTATTTGGCGAAGCCGGGGGGATTCGAACCTCCGACCTAGCGATTAGGAATCGCTCGCTCTATCCTGCTGAGCTACGGCTTCTTTTTTACTGTTTTTGAAGATTAATCATTATACAAGAGGTCTATTATAGCGAAATTTTCAACAGTTACAAGCGTGTGTGACACAAAATCAAAACGATTGACATGTTTATTATTAAGCCAAATCTCAAAATGTAAATGTTCCCCAGTACTATTGCCACTATTCGCTTGAAGCCCAATCATTTGACCTTTTATGACCATATCTCCTTCTTTTACATGTATTTTTCTCAAGTGAGCATATTTAGTGATAAATTTATTTGAATGTTTTATTTCTATCAAATTTCCATAAGCACGTTCTCGCCTTACGGTAGTAATTATTCCATCAGCAGAGGCATAAATAGGAGAGCTACTATAGCCTTTTAAGTCTGTCCCACAGTGGATTTTTTGTTTTTTCCTAGGATGTTTGCGTACACCGTAATGACTGGTAATCTTTACTTTATTATATTGTGGTAACATTATAGGAGTAGTCGCAGTTAGCTTTTCTAATTGTGCTAGTTCATTAATATTATGGGAACTATTTTTATTACTAGCTTTTTGAACAAGCCGTAATTCTTCTTGGGAGAAGAACTTATACTTACAATTTAATTTTAGTAGCAAGTCCTTAATTTTGGTTGACCGGATCATTGCTTGCTTATTAATATTCTCAGCACAACTGGCTTTAAACTTTTGTAAGAAAGTTTTATTATATTGTCTATCATTAATAATAAGACCAAAATCTTTTGCATAGATGCAGTTATTTTTACTTAGTGCTGCTAAATTATATTGTATAATTAAAGTGCCGTGATTTAGTTTATGATCTTTTTGTAATTGCTGAGTAGTAATAGTCAAAAGCGTCTTGTTGGTAGATGAGGAGTTACATCCTTGTAATAATAGTGTAGTTAACAACAATATACAAAATTTAAGCATTTATTACCTTTTATACCAAAGAAAATAAACCGGTACTCCGCTTAATATAAATGAGATAGCTGGTATTATGACCTTTAATGGTGTCTCACAAATAATCTATAGGCAAAAAGCAATTGATCCGAAAGCAATTAACCATTTATATAGTGAAGATTCTTCTAATTTTGCTAGCAGTAATTTTAAAAAAGCTACACTACAGGCTAGATATACAAATAAAAAAGAGATAACTGAAAAACAAATTATTGCGGTAACTTGTTCTGACAAATCTTCATTTGTTGTACTAATCAATAATAATAATATTCCAATGCAACTTACAAACAAACTCCAAATTGGAGCTCCATTTTTATTTTTCTTAGCAAAAAAAGATGGCATTAAACCGTCTTGTGCTAATCCTAAAGCAATTTGTCCGCTGATTAATACCCAAGCATTTAACGTTCCAATGCAAATAATTGAAGCAAGGAAAGAAATAAGTAGATGCCACTGACCGCTAAAAATTATTTGAGTAGCATCTACATAAGGGGCGTTAGAATGTATCAAATCTTCTCGTGGAATTAAACCAATTATTCCAATACTATTAATAAGGTATAAAATAGCCACACAGAGTGTACCCATTACTATTGCTCTTGGTATTGTTTTTGATGGGTTAATTACTGAACCAGCTTGAGCAGTTGCTGACTCTACACCAATAAATCCCCAAAATGTCAGTAACGTTACTTCACCAAGAATTTGAGAAAAAGTTAAATTAGTTATTCTCTTATCCATAACAAAATTATTACTATCAAATTGATATAATGCTACAACTGGTATTATTGTTAATGGAATAAATTTTAACATTGCTAGTATAAATTCAGCACGCCCCGCTACTCCTATACCTTTAAAATTTAGTAACATAACAGCAAATAACAATAATATTTGCAGAATTAAGCATATAAAACTATTATGCACACCAATTAAAGGTGTTAAATATGTAACAGCTGAAATAACTACTACAGCTGTACTAACCCATGAAATAATCCAATAAGTCCAGCCAGTGAAGAATGCTACATCATTGCCAAATGTCTGCTTTAAATAAACATGAGGTCCACCTGTTTGTGGAAATCGTGCACAAAATATACCAAATAAAAGTGTTATTATTATGGCAGCACAGGAAGATACTATCCATCCAACTAAACTAAAAATACCAAATGGGGCTAAACCTGCTGGTAATATCAAAATAGCAGTGCCAAGTTGGCTACCAATAACTAAACCCAAAACTGACCAAAAATCAAGCTTTTGTGACATGTAATCTTGTGACATATAATCCTTAAGATGTAGTAATCATAAACTTTACATAAAAAATAAAAACTTGAAAACTGATCTATCAATTTTCAAGTTTTTGCAAGCAATATATTACATTCGACAATTATATTGTTGCTAAGAATGACATACTAGTGATCCACGTTGACAAAGTCTACGCAAGGATGACATCATTTTTACCACATAAAGATACTGGTGACCCCTATGGAACTCGAACCCGTGTTTTCACCGTGAAAGGGTAACGTCCTAACCACTAGACGAAGGGGCCATAAACTCTTTGGTATAGCTAAACAGAGAAGGTTTTAGCCATAGCAATGGTGATAGCCTTAATGTCATTCCCACGTAGGTAGTGGAATCTAAAAAAATAGCCTAAAAGACTATTAGATATTATAGATCCCGCTACCTTCGCAGGGATAACATATTTTTAACTAAGATATCAACATGCAACTAAAACATTCTCAGATTATCTAATATTCTCAGAATCAGAGCGTTCTAGTTTATACAGTATCTATGAAATATTGCAAGAATGATTTTATCGTTCTTCTTATTTTTTCCGTCGGTAGTTTTATTAAACCTACCAATATTTTTTACAAACTTTTGTAGTCCATTTAATTCTGTACCATAAGTTTTAGTATATTCTTTAATTAACATTATATCTTCTTTATGTGAGTCATTGAGTACTAAAACTTCTTCAATTATATCATTTTTATTAAAAGTAATTCTTACTATTCTTTGTTCAATCACTTTTGGTTTAAACCATGCTCTCCTAGCTAAAGAACGTTGAATATAATACCAAGTATTCGGTATATAGTCAGGTATAATTGTTGGTGTGCCAATTAAATCTTTTACCTCGGACTTACTAAGCCTCCTTTCCTCAAGGTAATAAATTATCATCCACATACTGCCCTCTTGATTCTATAGTTTGACAACTACATAATGTAAAGAATATTGATGAAACAAGAAAAGTCCGAATTATACAAAATTTCATAAAATTTATGTTTGAAATACCTAGATTTTGCAATGGAAGTATAATATACTGCTTAATCGATTTGACAAACACTTTTTCACAAATTAAGTATAATTTTTAAGAGGCTATATGGCAGTTCCAAAGAAGAAAACATCAAAATCAAGACGTAATATGAGACGCTCTCATCTTGCACTTGGTAAGATTAATATAGTAGTAGATTCTCAAACAGGAGAATATAAACTTCCTCATCATATATCTTTAGCTAATGGCACATATAATGGTCGTCAAGTTATTGTGAAGAAAGAAAAAAAAGATGAAGAAGTAGCATAAACCAGTATGGCTTGTAAAATTCTTGGGTGTGGTGCATATTTGCCGGAACGTATTGTTAACAATGCAGAATCATCGTTATCGGTTGATACCAACGATAAATGGATTCGCTCAAGGACGGGTATATTACAAAGGCACATTGCCGGGAACGATGAATATACGTCACATTTAGCTCTTAAAGCCAGTCAGAATGCTCTAGATGATGCTGGATTAAAGGCATCATCTATAGATTTAATAATTACCTGCAGCACCACTCCAGATAATAGTTTTCCTTCTATAGCTTCTAAGTTACAAAATTATCTTGGGCTTAATAATGTACCTTCATTTGATCTCCAAGCGGTATGTTCGGGTTTTGTATATGGTTTACATGTTGCTGACTCTTTGATTGAATCTAGAAAATATAGAACAATATTACTGGTTGGTGCTTATTAGTTAGTAAGCCATGCCGATTCATAACGGCATTGAGAAGGCGCTCAAACACGTGCGCGGACAGAGCGGCGATGAACCGAGCGGTACCTCAACCTACGGTGAATTGCAGGAAGTGCAAGGTCCAAGTGGACACGCTGGGTCATATATTAGGCCAGTGTACTTACACTAAAGCACAGAGAATCCGCCGCCACGACGAAATAAAGGACCTGATATTGGATGAGGTGGTAAAGAGGGACGCAGAAGCAGCAGTGACAAGAGAGCCCACGATAACGCTCCAATCGGGCAGGACCCTCAAACCCGACTTAGTTATACAAAACCAAGAAGGGATAAAAGTTGTCGGCATAACGGTCAGACATGAAGACGAAGGTTACATGGATCGAGGAAGA